>JABTTQ020002210.1:0-1358146 GCA_016081115.2 Rehmannia glutinosa
CACCTTCTTTTCTTCTATGATTGCAAATGCCATCACGATCGGCTTAGTCTTGGGATGACTATTATAGCTTCCAAATTTTATATCAATGCACTTGGTAACAATATCCGGCTTATGGTAGTCTTCCTTCAACGGCTTCTTCTCAGTTGTGTAGACAACCTTCGCAGCACAGTCGGGCTTGGCTATTTTCTTCCAAGCAGCAGCCAGGTTAACATCAGCTTCATAAATATCCGGCACTCCTTCCGCCGACAACAAACAGTGTTGCGGATGCATGGCAGTGATGGTGAACTCTTTCCCGTGAACAGAGGACTTGATGCCCTCATTGTGAACTTCAGCGTTCACGTAGAACTGTGCGACCTTTTCCACGTAGGTCAACGGAAACTCCATCGTCAAAAACTGTTTTAATCCGGACTTTTCCAGTTTCTCGCAATCTTCACTGCGAGGTGTCGCTGCACTCGCTTGATCATGCCGTTGAAATCTACAGTAGACCCAATGTGGATTTGCTTTCCCAACTTGACAAAATCATGAGTAGATGCCATTTCTCGATGTTTTACCGAACGAAACTTTGAGAAAGAACTTGAGGATTTGTTAGGGTTTTGAGAGAAAATTTCTTCTTTGCCTTCGAGAGAGATGAACAGTTTTGGTAAAGTGAGAGAAAATCGGACGAAATGGTATAAGTATGGGTTATGAAAGGACGTGCGGGTGGTTTTGAAATTTGATCAAGATCAACGGCTTAGATTTTGCACGCCGATTAATATTTAATTTCGCATTTAATGCGGCAAAAAGCATTTATATCCAATCATAAGCTTGTGTGCGACTTTTGATCAGACACGCGTCATAGTTGTCGACGCGTCATTCTTAAAAACATTCCCGCTTAGTAAAAACGATGCGTTTTGTCACTTTGCTCATAAATGACTCAAACTTATTCCCTTAGCCGATTTAACTCTTCTCTCTTTGCACATAGGTACTCACCGTGCTTAACTTGACGCACGGTGATTCTCCGACATTTGGCCGATTCACTTAGGCGATTCAGAGTTCAGCTTTTTTCATCTTTTCGTGTTTCATCTCTTTTCTTTGACTCTTTTGAGTGTCAACTCAGCTCAATTAACCCTAATGCATGCTTGAGTTCTTCAAATCTTGATTCACATAATGGTTTTGTGAATATATCAGCTAACTGCTTATCGGTTGAGATATATTCCAGGGTGATGTTTTTCCTTTCTACATGGTCTCTTATGAAGTGATATCTGACATCAATGTGCTTTGTTCTTGAGTGCAACACAGGATTTTGAGTGATTGCAATTGCACTTGTGTTATCACACATAATTGGAATTTCCTTTTCTTCAACTTCATAATCTCTCAAGTTGTCTCATCCATAAGACTTGGGCACAATAGCCCTTGATTATGTATTCGGTTTGTGGAGGTAGCTATTGAATTTTTGCTTCTTGCTAAACCAGAAATTAGCCTATTTCCAAGCATTTGACATGTGCCCGAGGTATTTCTTCCCGTCAACTCTACATCCAAAGATAGTGTGAGTCCGAATACCCAATTAGCTTGAATCCACCTTCCTTTGGATACCATAAGCCAACTTGGCTTCCTTTCAAATATCTCAAGATTCTCTTCGCCGGTCATGTGGCTTTCTTTTGGAGCAGATTGAAATCTTGCACATACACCTAAGTAAAGGTGATGTCCGGCCCGCTTTGCCGTGAGATAGAGCAATGATCCGATAAGTGCTCAGTATCTTGTTTGATCCACTGTGCTTACCATCCGCATCCATATCCATTTTGGTGATGATGTATTCATTGGTATTTTCACGAAGACTTCTCTTCCATGCCAAATTTTTTTCATCAAATCTCTGGTATATTTTGTCCGACTTATGAAGGTTCCATCCTTCATTTGTTTTACTTGGAGTCAAGGAAGAATGTCGCTCTCCCATCATGCTCATTTCAAATTTGCTTTGCATAAGATTTGAGAATTTATCACACAACTCTTTGTTTGTGGATCCAAAGATGATGTCATCCACATATATTTGAACAAGCGGTATACTCTTCCCATCTTGAATTTCAAGAGTGTCCTATCCACTTTGCCTTTTTGTAAATCCGTTCTCAATCGGGAATTGTGATAATGTATCATACCATGCTCTTGGTGCCTGTTTCAATCCATATAAAGTTTTCTTGAGTTTGTATAATTTATCTCCAAGAGTCTTCTGCTCAAATCCGGAGGTTGTTCAACATATACTTCTTCCTCCAATAACCCATTAAGGAATGCACTCTTTACATCCATTTGATATACAAGTGAAGTTCTTGTGAGCAAAGATAGGCAAGAAACATCCTTATGGCTTCCAATCTTGCCACAGAGCAAAAGTTTCATCAAAATCTATTCCTTCTTCTTGGCAATACCCTTTGACTACCAATCTTGCTTTGTTTCTTACCACAGTAACCTTCCTCATTCATCTTGTTTCGAACACCCATTTAGTGCCAATAACATTTTGATGCGTAGGTCTTTGAACCAATTCCCACACTTTGTTTCTTTCAAATTGATTCAGCTCTTCTTGCATGGCTTGAATCAATGTGTGTCATCAAATGCTTGTGACACATCTTTTGGTTCTATTTGTGAGATGAAACAAGTGAACATAGCTTCTTGTTGGGTTGGATCTGGTTTTTACACCTTCTCTTACATCTCCAATGATTAGTTACGGTGGATGGTCTCTCGGCCATCTTACATCGGTTGGAGTAAGTTAGCTGGATTGATTGTCTTGGTGTGTTATTTTGATCGACTCTCTCATCATCACTTAGCTGCGTATTTGATTGCCTTTGAGACTCGGCTATCTCATCTTCATCCGGGTTTATAATTCCAGCTTCGACTTCAACATAGGGACTCTTCGCATGGTTGGTTGATTCGGCTTATCGGTGACTCTTCAATGTCTTCTCCATTTACATTGGGTTCATCAAACACCACATGGATGGATTCTTCTCAGTAACCATTGTCCTCTTGTTGAGCACTCTCAGAAGCTTTGCTTTCACCGTAAGTATCCCAAAAAGATACCTTCATCGCCTTTAGCATCAAAAGCCTTTAAATTGTTTTTGCCATTGTTATGGATGAAGCATTTGCATCCAAATATTCTAAAGTATGCAACATTTGGCTTTCTCCTGTCCAAATCTCATAGGGAGTCTTTGTCACTGTCTGTTTATCATGCATCTATTTTGAGTGTAGCATCTTTGTGTTTATGCTTCAGCCCAAAATCTTTTTGGCAGCCCCCTGCTCCAGCTAACATGGTCCTTGCCGCTTCTTTAGAGTTCATTTCCTTCTTTTCGCAACTCCATTTTTTTGTGGAGTCCTTGAGTCGATAATTCATGACCAATACCATTTTCAACACAAATCGAGTTATTATCTGACAAACTCGGTTCCTCGTCGAATCTTATTTTGATAATGGTTTGACTCTTCTCGTTTTGGATTCTCTTCATCATTTGTGGTAGTTTCTCAGAGTTTCTTTCTTCTTGCACATGAATATTGTCCATGTATATCTAGAGTAGTCATCTACTACCACCAAGGTGTATTTCTTCCCACTTATGCTAGTTTGGTTTAATGGACCAAATAGATCCATATGTAGCGGTGCAATATTCTTGTTGAAGATGGACATGTCTTTTCTTTGAATGATGATTTGATTTGCTTTCCATCATCGGCATGCATCACATACACTTTCATTCTTGTATCACGAGTCTAGAAGTCCTTCCACGAGATTGCTCCTTGCAAGCTTGTTAATTGTTTTGAAGTTGGGTGACTCGGCTTCTTGTGCCACACCCAACTTGATTGGTAGTGCTTTTTGCTAGCGAGACAAGTGCTTGGTGTTGCGGTTGACCAATCTACCACATACATGTTCTTTTGTACGCATCCTTGCAACACTACTTCATTAGATTGATGTTCTTGATTTGGCACACTCCATATTGAATCCAACATTATAGCCCTTGTCACGAGTTGACTTATGCTTAGTAAGTTGAAATTGAGGCCTTCAACGTATGCAACATCTGTAATTTCTAATCCATTTTTCTTGATGGATCCAATGCCTTTTATTTCTCCCGAGCTTCATTTCCTCCAAATATGACTTTTGCACCTCTAACCTCCTTGAATTTTGACAGATTTTTCTTGTTTCTGTCATGTGTATGCGGAGCAGCCCACTATCCATGTACCAGGTTCCTTGGCACTCAGTTGCTCCTTGAACCTACAATCAAGGAAATTAGGTTTTAGGTACCCATATTTGTGCTGGGTCTGAGGGGTTAGTATTGTAAGATGATCCAACCAACTTTATAGCCAAATGATTTGACTAAGAAGTTGCCATCTATCAGTGCCATAATCATAATTAATTTTAGCAAATTGCTTGGGGATTTTAGGTTCATACAGCTGTCTCTTTTGTCTGTATGCCTGTGTATGTGTTTTAGAAATTGCTTTGTTTGGGTAGTTGTGATATCTTTGAGTATAGTGCACGAGTGCATATGTGTCCGATGATAGCTCTTTTGCCTTTGGAATGGCCTTTGTTGAGTCTTAGGCCTTTGCTAATTAGGCTTATATTCCATAGGTCCTTGCTGATAGTTCACATTATTCCAATCAGCTTGGCTTGGGTACTTTCTACCATTCCCATCATACGTGTTTCTTTTATAGAACTTCTGGGGCTTTTGGTAGCTCTGTTTCCTTTTACAGAGTATTTCTGTTTGGAGTTCTTTGAGGAACTCATTTGGATTTCTTCTCACTGTCCTCTCAAAGGCAACTGGCTCATTTTTCCTTTTCCTTTATAACCAAAGGCAGTTTGCTTGTGATTGTGCTTAGGAATAAATGTGTGTGCACCATTTGGAGTTTTGGATTTTTTGAGATGCTTCATTACTTGAAGATCCTTTTTCCAAAATCACTTTGGAGCTTGACATAGCACGGAGGAATTAAATCTAAGCTGTTTTGTCTCCACATTCTCTTTGACTCATAATAAGATCGTCCAAGGATTTAGATGCCTTAGTGAATGAGGCAATCACATTTTGAGGTCATTCTCCTTCTTTTCTATAGCGATTATCTCTGCTATTAACTTAGCATTTTCGGCCTTTAGACTTTTATTCTCATCGGCTATGTGACTTAAGTACTCGGCTCTTAGTCATTTTGTGAGTTTTAGCTCTTGAGTAGTCTGTTTTCCTCATTTAGTAGTGTGTGTGAGGATTTAATGTGTTCAAAGTCTTTCATCATTTTGCTAATGAATCATAAAGATCAGTAGGTGATGAAGTGTGTGTGTCACAATCACTATCACTAGTATCCGAGTGTGATGAGTTAGAGTGTACCTCATCTTCTTGGTCGTTGGTTGGTCTTGTTCTTGGCCATTAGGCGGATCGAAGGCTTCTTCTTCGAGAATCACTTGAGTAGTCACTTCACTACTCTCCGAGTCTCCTTTGTGTCTTTTGACTTGGCCTGTCTCAAAGATCTCTGCAGCCAACATTGCCTTTTTCTTCTCTTGTCTTCTTTCTCTCAAGACTTTTCTTTCCCTCTTCATTTCTGTATTTGTTGACTACGAGGATATGGGCATTCAATGGCATAGTGGCCGGGTTACTGCGTAGTTCAAAGATAAATTTTCAACCTTTTGATCGGTTCTTTCCATCCTTGGATTGTCGACTCTTTGATACTCAATCTTTTGATGCTCTGCTCTCTTGGTTGGCCTATCTTCCTTGACTTGGAGGAGCGAGTGTCTTCCGGAGGATTCACCTTTGCCTCTCTTGTAATTCTTGTTGAAGAACTTGTTAAACCTTTTAACCATCAGAGTTATCTCCTCTTGATCAATGACTTCTTTGATCTCAGCTCTCTTGCCATCCTTAACAATTAGAGCATTGTTTTGGGCACTGTTGTCTCCCTTGGTCTTTTCTTCTCGGCTCAAATTCGTAGGCTTTGAGATCTGAGAATAGCTCATGATTGGATGTCTTTGATAGGTCCATGGAGTGTCTCATGGCCATGACTTTCATATCCCACTCAGTTGGGAGACTTCTTAGAATCTTCATACACATTTTCTTCTGTGTATATTCTTTTCCAAGTGCGAGATAGCTCATTGGTAATTTACGTGAACCGAGCATCCGGTTGATCCAAGGTTTCTCCTGCAAGCATCTTAAAGTTTTCAATTTTTGTACAACAACAGATAGTTTATTTTCCTTGATTTGCTCTGAGCCTTCACAAATCAAGGTTAGCTTGTCCCAGATTTCTTTTGCCGTTTTGCATGATTTGACTTTGTTGAACATGGCTTTGTCCAAAGTTTTGTAAAGAATGTCCTTGGCTACATTGTCAAGTTATATCTTTTTCTGTCATCATTTGTCCATTCACTCTTGGTTTTTCAACCATCATTTGAGTGCAGGTGCAACATCCTCTTCTCCTTCATTTGACTCTCCTTGCGATTGTGTTTACTTTCAAGATTTGGAGTGGCCCATCTTCTATCACTATCCACATCTCATCGTGTAATCTTGATAGATGAGCTGCATACGAATTTTCCAATCATCAAATTCCTCAATTGTGAACATAGGGATGCGTGTCAAATTTGCTTCAATGATAATAGCTTTTTTGAATAAAAGAGTTTTGAAAGATCAAGTGCTAAAGCAAGCTTTGAAAAATTTGGAGATCTAGTTGTAACCAGTGCGGAAGGCTCAATGAACCAAGCGCTCGATACCACTTGTAGGTCCCAAGGGTGTGAATGTAAGGTTTAGAAGGGGTTGAATAAACCTTACCAACTTTTCGATTTAGTCCTTTTAAAACGTTCGAGTTAATACTTCACAACCGAGTCCTTGGTGGGCGGCTAAGTTAGTTAATCGCAGATTTAGTCACTCAGACGGACTGAGTTTGTTGATAGAATAACTCATTTGTTTTGACTAAAAGACTTAACTCGATTGTGATATGTTTTTTGGAAGACTTAACACCCTTGAATTTTGGTTAAATATGTTTTAATGATTGGTTTTAGCACTTTGTTGATTATCAATTGGATAGCAAATTTATCGTGAGATATTAAAGTAACGTGCGAGAAATTAAAGTCTTTGAAATGTAAATGACACAATAAGTTTTTATAGAGGTTCGAAGATGGGGTAATTCTTCTACTCTCTCTTCTCCAACTCCTGGAGGAATCCACTAAGTATTGATCAATATACAAAGTGGTTAACAGTCAGATGCAAGTCTTGATCACACAGTGACTTGATCCTTTGGGACTCGATCGGAGATGCCTTGGTCACACTGGTGGCTCCTCGTGCGACTCGCTTCTTCAGGCAGGGCAGCTGTCTTGCTACTACTCCCACTTGCTCAAGCTTCTTGGATTTGATCACGAAGCCCTCCAAAAACTTGAGACTGGTTCGTCTTTGAACCTTTCTACAATCCTCCGTGGAGTGTAGACCCCTTGATTCTTCAAATGTTTCCTCTTCAACTGATTGAAGTTGTCTTTCCTTCACAGGTAAGTGTTGGATTGATTTCCTTCGTAATGTAGGCTTGAGGATTGAGCTTGAATGATTTGAGAATATTTTTGGTTACAGATATTGCTTTTCTTGTTCGTGTTTGTTTTCTGATTGTCAAGGTAACCAACACTCTCTCAAATAGATTCCTCGGCCTTTTATAGTGTTCTTTTGAAAAATTTGCCCGTTGAAGAGATAGGCTAATTTCCAAAAGACACTTGTGGTCGTTGGCTTGTCTTGTTGCGATCCTTAGAATTGACATTTCCTCGTATGAATGATTCTTGACTTTTGAGTTGTGACACGCAGTGCGAGCTTCCCATTGGTTTATTCCTTTTGCACGCTTTTGGGGTGAGCACTTCAAGAAAGGTAGTATGGAAGTATTACTTGTTTAAGTAATTCTCTTGACACATGCAACGGATCTCTTCGATTATCTCGACTTGATTTGCATTTCCTTAACTTTCCCAGGTGACTTGAGTCGACTTTCAATCATGGATGACTCTTGTCATTTCAACTTGAGACTTAGCTATCTTGAGTTGACTTGACCGACACTTCACTGTGCATCTCAATCGCACCTTGATCGAGTTCTGTCCTCTCTTCTTTGCCACACTTGCCTCACAATGAGTCTTCTTCTAGTCTCAGGTTGATTTCTTGCATATCTTGGCATAGTGACTTAACTCGGCTCGACCAGCCCTATCTATTACAATGCAATTTACAACAAAAATGGGGTGCCAACTTTCTATTCTAAGTTTTACATGGCATTCATCAAAATCTAAAAATGATTTCCCCAGATTATGTGTCTAAGGTTGCTCTATAGATGGTGAAAATACTTGATCGCGAAAATCTTATCGCAAGCGTACGGTGTCAAGTTTTAGTATAGGTTTTGAAAGTAGGGTTATCGTCTCCACAGGGATTGTTATCGAATTCTATACTAAGTACTATAATTAAAATAGCTTAACTCTATCTAGAATTCGAAAAGAGATTATGATTTATTAAACTAAAAATAAGCAAACAATTGGTTCAGACAATTAATCAAACACTTAGAAGAGGAATTCTAGAGGGTTGATTTCACATAGTTATCCCCTATGTTTTCAATCCAGATTATTAATCACAAGTTATTAATCTATAAGCCAATATTCCTACCATTTATCACTTCCTCTCTCGAGTGCCAAGTGATTCTAGGTTCCAATTTCTAATTTTGATATCTCTATAAAAATCATAAATTAAACCCTAATGTGCTCAATGAATATTCTATTACAGGTTTCAAAAGATTCATAAATCTCTCGCATCTATAAAACCCTAGGTTATGCTATTCTATGGCCAGGCATTCAATTACCTCTCTCGAACGTCAAATCAAACACGCCAAACAATCTAAATTATTGATCAGATAATCCAGATGCAATCAAATCACATAGCACAAATAGATTAATAAACATGCGAATTTCATAAACTGGAAATCAAAACATAAGTTCAAACGTAAGTTACATCAATCCCCTAGAAATATAGGTTTAGCTCATATTGGATGTACAAAAACTCATGAAGAAATAATTATACATCTCAAAAATCGACAAAGAAAAACAAAGAAAGAATTGAGAAGAAAAGAGAAGGAATTCTCTCTGTGTCCAGACGAGAAGTGTCTCCAATTGCCGTCCTGAACTCTAGCTCTGTGTCTTTTGCCTTGCGTTGTGCTCAAAATAATGTCCAGGCCCTATCTTGTACGTGATTCGTTGTATTTATATGCTTCAAACCCATCCGTTCAAAAAGCCCAAAATATAATAGGCCCGAGTTCGGCCAGGTGTTGCGCGCAGCTGAGCCCCGCCGTTGCGCTCCACGCGCGCGCCACTCCCAACACTACAACACGCATCGCTACAAAGAAGCGAAAGAAGAAGACTTTCATGAGGCCGAACAAGTCAATTATATGAATAACCGGGATTTTAATAACTTGAGAGGTAATTCACTACCAACTCACTATCACCCGGGACTTCGCAATCATGAGAATCTCTCTTATAGCAACAACGGGAACATATTGAATCCACCTCGGGTTATCCAAACCCATCCGGTTCAATGCACTAGGAGGTGAAAAAAGCGATCACTTGAGGAGATGCTCGGCTCATTCATCGGAGAGACCAAGAATCGAATGAATAGGAGTGAGGCGCAGATTGATGGTCCGAATACTAAGATGAGCACAATGGAGACGCATATTAGGTCGATCGAGACACAAATGGGTCGATTGGCTACAGTAGTGAACTCATTGCGGCGAGAAGGGAAAGTTCCCAAGTGATACTGAGGTTAATCAGAGAGCACTGCAATGCGATTTTACGTGAAAAAAGGAAGCAAAAATTCAGCCTGGCCCCAAAGAATCACCTATTTATGCGAAACCAATGGAATCAAGAAAATGAAGTTGGAAGATTTTGAGACTGTCTATTTGACAGAGGAGTGTAGTGCAATAGTCGAGTAAACTACATCGAGAAAATGAAGGATACTGAGGGGAGTTTCACTATTCCTTGTACTATTGGAGGAGTTTTCTTTGAGAAACCACTTTGTGATCTTGGGTCCGGTGTGAATCGATATCTCTTGGCGATGTGACGAAGTTTGGGCTCGAGGAGGTGAAGCCGTACAATATCACTTTGCAGTTCGTTGATCGATCCATCGCCTATCCATGGGGAATTATTGAAGACGTATTGGTAAGAATTAATAAATTTGTTTTTTCTGTGGATTTTGTAGTGTTGGACGCGAACGAGGAGAAGAAAATACCTATCATCTTTGGGCGACCGTTTTAGCTACAAAGACGGGCTTTGATCGATGTAGAAACGAGGAGCTAACTCTGCGGGTAAATCGGGAGAGTCGTATTCACCATCCATCCAACCAACAGGCTAAAATTTGAATTAAATGATGGTAAGCAGATGGTTGGGAATATAGCTGAAGACATTGGAGGTCGGGAAGTTTCTAAGGAAAATGTGGACAACATGCCTATTGGAGCCCCAACTTGAGGATAATCTGACATAGTCTGGCTGAAGACTATAAACTTAGCGCTTCTTGGGAGGCAACCCAAGCCCCTTTTATTGCTTTCTTAGTTTTAATATAATTTAGTAGTTGTTTTTGTTTTTTTTCTGAATTTTTGCATTCTTAGGAGTAATAAGTTGCATCATACCCTACCCCTTCTATTTGTGCAAATCCCACATATCTCACTCCATCTTCACAAAGGAGCACTCTAATACCACACACACCATCTTCATCTCATTCACTCATTATTTGGTAAGTTTGCAACTTCCAAACCCCACCCCATGGTTTTCCCCATCTTGTGATTTTTGGTGTGATTGGATTGTAGTAGTGCTAAGATAATTGTTGTTGATTTGTGGATTGTGGATTGGTTGCTCATGCTAGACTTAGGCTTGGTGTTGATTTTTTGGGATTGAATTGAGTTATCCATTGCATTCGCTATCTTTCCCCAAATTCATGCATATGAGGTGTTTGATAAAACTCCCCAATGACAATTTCACATTGTTTAGTGCTATCTTGCATATCTATGCTTATATTTTGGACATGGCACTATATTTTCTACTTGAGGGCATTATATATGTGCTTTGATTTTCGATTTCTCACCCATAACCGAATTCCATGGTTTCACGAGTTGTGTTTTCTTGTTTACCTTGCTAGGTTACAAAGATGCAAAGTCAAAAAGGACCGGGCCAAGGTGAAGGGGAGGAACTAGACCACACCTCGGAGGCATACAACACCCACGGGCTTGTGCGCTAGGATGCATTGTGAGCTTATACGAGACACCTCCTACACGTAGTAGTACCACATGACTTAAGGAGCCTTCGCTCCTCGGCTACCAGGAAAGTCCTTTTTCCCATCTCTCCATTGGGGACAATGTCGTTTTAAGTTTGGGGGGTACAGTCTGTTTTTATTCATTGAGTCGAATCTTGAGAAACGAAAAAAGAGTCTTAAGTCGAGTCGGGTCGTTAGTAAAACTGTGAAATTGCATGACTAAGTGAATTTATTGAATATGAGTTGCACAGTCAAGAGAGCATGTGTTTAAATTGTGATCTATTCTTCTTTCCATTAATTCCATCTATGTGCTTAACTCTGTTGATTTATTTGGGGATGATTTATGCAATTGAGTGGTTCCTTTATGATCCCACCGGATTCTAGAACTTGTCTGATCACTAGTCGAGGCGAAATCCTAGGTGAAGTAACATTAAGGAAGTGATTTAGGCCATCTTTGAACAAGCCAGAGCCTAAAATTGCCTACCCTTGTATTATATTTTCCCTAGTGTCCCCCTTTGATCCGTATAAACCCGTTTCTTTAGCAACCAATCTAATACCCACAGCCTAAATGTGAAAATCCTAATTACCCATCACTCATACACACAAAGTATATAAAAATGTTGAAGGTTGAGGAGGGTATGATGAGAAAGGTATGTATTTAATTGAATGAAGTTTCCCGAGAAAAGAAAATATGAAACCCCATGTATGCAAAAGAATAAGTTTGGGGGTTCGAAAAAAAAAAGAAGAAAAAAAGAACGAAAAAAAAAATTTCAGCGGGATTGAAGGTTCATAAACATTGGGGATGTCAAAAAGTGAAGGGTAGTTGCTAATTGATGATTCGAAGTGATAATTGTGTGTTTTGGTGATTTGAGCTACTTAATCCTATATTTTCCTACCTAACCCTAAGCCCACATTACAAGCTTTAAAGTCCTATTGATCCTTGTGTTACATTACCCAACATTAGTAGAGATTAGCGTGAAAGACAAGCCTATGGAGTCCGGTAAGCATCTCATCTATATATTCAAAAAGAGGATTATTTTGAAAACACTTGATTGCGTGAATCTATCTAGATAATGAAAACGGGGTTGGCATGAACATTCCACCCTCATGATCACATTGTGAAATTACGTGCTTGATTGATAGTGAAACAAAATTTGACGAATGAGTTTGGTTGTGAAGTTTTGAAGTTAGTCTGTTTGAGTATGTTGTCTTTGTTTTTGCTTCATCCATGTTTGTTGATTTTTAGAGTCTGCAATTGCTTGAGGACAAGCAAACGTCTAAGTTTGGGGGTATTTGTTAAGTTGGTTTTATACCAATGTATTGAGTGCTCTAGACTAGGATTTTGCGTTGTTTTCGTGTATTTTAGTGTCATTTGAGTCGAGTTTGTGTCATTTGGTGTCGTTCGAGAATCGGGACTGATCTTGGGGGACGAAATTATTCAAGAATGATGAAAAACATGTTGGATCATAATCCAACATTGGGCTTACATGTGAAATAATTATGCATTGTGGACTGTCAATTAAGGTTAAGCCCATTTTATAAGTGATCAAATTAGGTTTAAGGAATTGGGCTTTAATGTATCTAATAGGGTGTGGGCCTTTAATGTGTAGAGACTTAATGGGTTATTCCTGTTTTAATGATGGGCTAAAATAGGGTACCCAATATAACACAGTTATATAAAGGTTATGGTCCCTAGGTCACACGTCTACGACATTATATTCTGCCATCCCATCACCAAAAAGAAACCTACGGAGAAAACTAAAGGGTTCTCTGAAAAGCTTCCGAGACGTATAGATCTAGAAGGCCAGATCCCAGGATTCAACTGCTATGGATTCAGGTACGCTTCCGCAATCTAGTCTTTTGATTCTTGATAATTCGATATGAATGCTCCTGGATTAAAGTGATGTTATTCACTAAAGTTTATTCCAACAAGTGGTATCAGAGCCAATTCATATTGGGTTATTGAGAATCGAACTGTTTCGATCTAATTATGCTTAACATTTTTTTGTATGGATTGAGTTCAGAATATGCTTCTGTTGTTCAATCATATATATGGATTCAGATTTTTTTTTAAATGTGAGGAATTTTTTAGATTATGATGTTTACGGCCCTTTGGATTTATGATTGAATTGGGAAAATGCGGATGGATTCTGCGTTGTCTTCTTTTGGTTTTAGTTTAGAATTTGTTGAATTTGTATCGCATAAATTGAAAACCTTTCGGTAGTTGATCTTTTCATTTTGACTTGATTAAGACTTTGGCGTAAAATTCCTTTTAATTTATAAGATTTGGAATTCAGGTTGGATTCACATTAAGATTTTGGGTTAAACAGCTTTCAATTTATACGATTTCAAGTTAGATTTTTATATATATAATATTGCAAGAAACCCGTTTGCTTTTCTCTTTCATTTGCGAGGGGACATCCAACCGGGCCGCGATTTGGAGTTTGAATAGGGCCTGGTCGGGGCAGGCTGTTGGGCGATGAGGTGATGGCATTTTAAAGCGGCGGTTCGCAGCGAGCGCGATGGGTTTCGCGGTTCGCCATCCCGACTATGTGGGGTCGTCGAAGTAGTCGGCCAATTGCTCCATCTGTTCGTCAGCGAAGGATGGCGGGGCTGTGGATCTGGCCGGCGGGTTAACATCGGTGCTAAGGTAACATTTTGAGATGGGTGTTTGGAGAAGATGGCCTTTTCGTCAAGAAATTTGGATTTGGGGGTAAATCTGCAATTTTCAGAAAATAAGGGTTTTTCTTGTGATTCCTTTTGGTTTTTTTTGGAGTTTCAATGTTTTTAAAGTTCTTTTTGGGGCTTTTCTGAAAATGCAGTCACTTTACGGGCCCATTTCTAATTTAAGAAATTTTAGGGTTTTATTATAAAAGGTTTTAATTTTGAGGTTCAATTAAAGTTTGTTTATTTTTTAAAATTGTCCTCAAATAATAAGCAAAACCCTAAATTAAGTTTGATCTTGGAATTTAATTTTAAATTCGAATATTGGTATGGATTTATATATGTTGAGATGAATTAATTGAAGCAACATGTCACCAAAGTGACCTCTCTTGTGTAAATTAATTTATTTTGAAATATAAAAGGTTGTGCGTGTGTAACTTATGTGAATATTAACCGGCCCAAAGGAAGGTGAATATTTATCAGAATTGCACGTGCAACTGTGGTAATAAACGCGTGATAATTATTCGGGTTTACATATGAATACTAAATCGGCCCAAATGAAGGTTTATTGTTTGATATGGTCTTATTATCAGTGTTTGATTACCGCACCAAGATGTCAATTACAAGTTAATACTTTGTCCAAAGATAAAATATTAATGGAGTGTCGGTGTCTTGAGATGGGATTTACCATTATTTGAATTTATTATTAGGATTCCGAGATTTATGTGAGCATAATTTGTGTATTGTTTATTTTCGGAGTTTAGTTTTGAATATTCCTGCTTATATTTCTGTCAGCATCAATATAGCTTTTATGTTAAAAGGGCACTTTATCTAGAAAGGTCACTATAGCTAAGGAATTTCTTGCGGATATTGAGAAAATATTTGTCGAGAACGAAAGGCTCAGATTAGTACGCTTTTGACAAACATGATCTCAGTCAGGTATGAGAGTAAAGGCAATATCAAGAATAAGTTATAGATATGTCTCGTATTGCTTTGAGGATTTGCTAGTGCATTTAGTTTTTGATATCTCTTTCGACACGTTTAGCTTGAGTTTAAGGTGAGTCGATGCCGGTTAAAAAGAGTTTTGCTCTCTAAATGAGTCATCTCATCTTTGCGCTCGAAAGAGAAAAGGTTAACATAATATGAGACAAAAGGGCTAACATTGCTTTAACTTCACGAGAATAAAAGGCAAGGAATTAAAAATATAGAAGGATAAGATACGTTTGCTTTCGATTATGGTTTGTTTTGAGGTTAACTTAACTTCGGTTTCTCGACACACATGGTAGAAAGATTTTAGTTCATCAACTCACACGTGCATGCATCGTAAAGAGTTTCCATTGCCAAAAGCTAAATGATGGTGAAAGATACATCAAAATAGGCAAAAGCAAGACAATTATGGTTGAAATAATAGGAAAATATAGATTATTGTTAAGATCTTGGATTTTATTTGAATCTTGATGAGACGTTAATTTGGAACTTGACTTCTATTTCTACTTTGGACAAATTCGGTTATTTATGTTCATTCGTAAATTGAAAAATTAGCTTGTCTCATGATTCAAAATTGGTTAGTTCGATTCTTTACAATAACCTTTATTTGTGAGATATTATTGTTTCATCCAACAAGTCGCTACTTTTAAGTACTCGAGGTTTAAGTAGAAAAACAAACCAACAAAAGATATTTGTAGCCAATTGGATTCGCGCGTCTTAGAACTTATATATACGGATATTTGTGGACCGTTCCATATGGTTGCTTGGAATGGTCAACAATATATAATAACGTTTATAGCGATATTTTAGATATGGCTACAAGTTATTATTCATGAAAAGTCACAATCACTAGACGTGTTCAAATTCTATAAGGTGAAGTTGAGAATTAACTCAACAAAAGGATTTAAAACATCACATCCGATCGTGGTGGTGTATGCAACGATAGATATGATGGTTCGGGTGAACAACGTCTCAGGATCGTTTGCTAATTCCTAGAGGAATGCGATGATCGTCCCATAGTACACTAAATCGGGTTTGCCATTATGAATAGTGTTGCTAAAGGGCTAAAGCGAATGCTAAAGGATATGGTGAGGAGTATGATTAGTCATTCTACCTTACGAGAATCACTCTATGAAGAAGCACTTAAATTGTTTGCAAAGATATATCCTTAGTAAGGTTTCCAACTAAAGCGACTAACATAATCCCTTATGAACTTTAGACGGGCAAGAAACCTAAGTCAAGCACTTGCATGTTTGGGAATGTTTAGTGAGGCAAGGCCTTACAAAGCCTAATGAGAAGAAATTAGACTTAAGGAGTTAGTTGTTATTTTGTTGGATACTCTTAAAAGTCCAAAGGGTACAAATTTTATGATCCCACAACCAATGATATTTCTAAGTCGATAAATGTTTGGTTCTTTGAGGATGTTGAGTTTGCGGGGGGAGATAGAGTTAAGGACCTTGTCTTTGAAGAGGAATATGTCGATATTCCCACATGTGTTGTTGGCATTGATCGGAATTTCATTCCTGACCTTGTTCAAGACACAAATCAAGACAATATCGGAGAACCTCCTGTTTCAGAAATTATTCCAGATGAACAAACTCTACAACCTCAAGAACTCATGCCATTAAGGAGATCCACTACGAAAAGAAGATTGATCGGAATTTCATTCCTGACCTTGTTCAAGACACAAATCAAGACAATATCGAAGAACCTCCTGTTTCAGAAATTATTCCAGATGAACAAACTCTACAACCTCAAGAACTCATGCCATTAAGGAGATCCACTACGAAAAGAAGAAGTGCAATGCCAGATGATTACATTGTATTTCTCCAAGAAAATGAGGTTGACATTTGAATGATGGAAGATGATCTAATCAACTTCTATCAAGCCATGGAAAGTTCCAACTCTCATTAAGTGGATGAATACCCATGAATGAATATATTAAGTCCATGAGGGACAATGACGAGAACTTTTCCTATTGCCTTAAGGTGTGAAACTCATTGGTGAGGAGTATGATTAGTCATTCTACCTTACCAGAATCACTCTATGAAGAAGCACTTAAGGCTGCAGCATATATCCTTAGTAAGGTTTCCAACTAAAGCGACTAACATAATCCCTTATGAACTTTAGACGGGCAAGAAACCTAGTCTGAAGCACTTGCATGTTTGGGAATGTTTAGCTGAGGCAAGGCCTTACAAAGCCTAATGAGAAGAAACTGGACTTAAGGACAGTTAGTTGTTATTTTGTTGGATACTCTTAAAAGTCCAAAGGGTACAAATTTTATGATCCCACAACCAAGGATATTTCTAAGTCGATAAATGGCTGGTTCTTTGAGGATGTTGAGTTTGCGGGGGGAGATAGAGTTAAGGACCTTGTGTTTGAAGAGGAATATGTCGATATTCCCACATGTGTTGTTGGCATTGATCGGAATTTCATTCCTGACCTTGTTCAAGACACAAATCAAGACAATATCGGAGAACCTCATGTTTCAGAAATTATTCCAGATGAACAAACTCTACAACCTCAAGAACTCATGCCATTAAGGAGAACCACTACGAAAGAAGATTGATCGGAATTTCATTCCTGACCTTGTTCAAGACACAAATCAAGACAATATCGGAGAACCTCCTGTTTCAGAAATTATTCCAGATGAACAAACTCTACAACCTCAAGAACTCATGCCATTAAGGAGATCCACTACGAAAAGAAGAAGTGCAATGCCAGATGATTACATTGTATTTCTCCAAGAAAATGAGGTTGACATTTGAATGATGGAAGATGATCTAATCAACTTCTATCAAGCCATGGAAAGTTCCAACTCTCATTAAGTGGATGAATGCCCATGAATGAATATATTAAGTCCATGAGGGACAATGACGAGAACTTTTCCTATTGCCTTAAGGTGTGAAACTCATTGGTTGCAAATGAATATTTAATACCAAGAAAGATTCAAGAGGCAATGAGGGAAGATACAAAACTCGTCTTGTCGCAAATGGCTTTACACAGAAAGAAGGCATCAACTATAAAGAGACTTTCTCTTCAGTTTATTTGAAAGACTCTTTCAGGATTATAATGGCATTAGTAGCACACTTTGATCTTGAGTTACATTAGATGGAAATAAAGACGTTGTTTCTCAATGGTGACATTGATGAGGCGATTTATATGGTGTAACCAGAAAACTTTGTATCGGAAGACTCAAAGGATATGGTTTGCAAACTTAAGAAATCCATCTATGGACTCAAGCAAATATCTGGGCAATGGTATTTAGATTTTCATCAAGTGATCATCTTGTTTGGTTTTGAGATGAATTTGGTCGATGATTTCATGTATCATAGTTTCTGGGGGAGCAAGTATATGTCTCTCGGTTTTGTATGTCGATGACATTTTGCTTGCCATCAACGATATAGGCTTATTGCACAACACCAAGAGATTTCTGATTAAGAATCTTGAGATGAAAGTTTTTGGTGATGTCTCTTTTGTATTAGGATATAAATACAATGAGATTATTCTCAGAGCACTCTGGATTATCACAAAAGAGCTATATCGGAAAGGTCCTTCAAATGGCATGCATGATTGTAAACCAAATCATAACCCTATGGCTAAGAGAGACAAGTTCGAGTCTCAATTGGTGCCCTAAGAATGATTTAAGGAAAATAAAATGCGAGAAGATTTAAATGGGCGTCGGCAATATGGAGTCCGATGTATGATCGTATGTATGTCTGTGATTGGATATTGTGTACATTGTAGGGATGCTTGGCGGATATATAATTAAGTCGTGAATATGCAATATTTGAAAAGCAGCCAAACAAGTCTAATGTACTTATGGATAAAGAAAAGTTTCATGCTCACATGTCAGAGGTCGGATCAGTTTGAGATCATTTGGTATACCGACTTTGATTTTATTGGATGTCAAGATAACATGGTATTTAAGTTGGACTATGTATTTCTGCTAATTGTGGAAGAGTTCTAAACAGTCTACAATATAGACTCTTTTACCATGGTAGGAAAATTCATAGTGTGTTATGGAACATCCAAATCATGGAATATAGTTGCGAAAGTTTGTCATGAGGCTGCGTATGTAGATGGTATTAAAATACCACTAAGTTTGTGACATTGTGTCAGCAACACTATATTCCAAACAACAGGAACTCGACGAAGACTAAACATAAAGAGATCAAGTTCCTGATTGTTAAAGAGATAAAGTCAAAGTGGACAGGGTGTCTATAGAACATCGATACAAACTCCATAATTGCGGATCCGTTTACTAAGGGATTGCCACCCAAAGGGTTTCATGAACTTGTTGTTCATATGGGTGTCAAATCAGTTCAGTATATACAGTTTTAAGGATATTCAGTTCTAGTGGGAGTTTGTAATTATAATGTCCTTTTAAATGTAGACACATTTTTCAGTCATTTCTGATGGCTCAAAAGCTACCTTTAAAACCGTAGGCAAGTGCACCTATCGTTCTATAGTATAGATTATTGAGTACCGAGTGTCATTCCCACGAGGATTGTAAGTACTAATAATTACCGTCTTTTTGTTATCTAACAATTTTCAGAGTTTTTGTTTGATGAAAAAGGAAAACAAATTATGAAGTAAAATTTGTAGAATAAGAAATCAAGGGATAAAAGTGTGTTTGAATGTAAATCCCTCTAGAATGTTTTTTGTGATTTGACAAGTTAAAAGATTCAATCATAAGCCCTTAAGTAAAAACCAACCTCTTTTAATAAAATTTCATGCTATGTGGACCGTAGAAATTCCCGATTTAAGTTAATCCCTTTCTCAAGGCGAAAAACTCCTAATCTCAAGTTGATTAACTGAAATCTCTTTCTAGTTAAAACCCCCAAGATTGCATTATAACGATTTATGAATTCCCATATTAGGTTTGACCCTAATCCAGAAGATTTATGTCGTCCTATATCTAGGATTGCATGCAACTCTTTTCACTTATACAATTTCTTTTTCACCATAAATCTTTCGACACCGATGAAGAAAGATATCAAATTAATATACCGGAAATATTAACTCGAATGAGATAAGCATGATATAAGTGAATCACACAAGACATGAGAATTTTATTAAAAACATACAAACCTTAATCACAAATCCATTCTAGAGTTCATTACACTCAAACACTAAGATTTTAGCTACTCATGATTTTGACAAAAGAGTAAATTACACAAGAAGATTTAAGCATTGTAGACATGGTGTACTTATCTTTCTCAAAACCTCAATGGACTTCTTCCTTGATTGATAATGTTGCTCCAAGCCTTCTTCTCCAATATTGCCCCAAGCTTTCTTCTCCAAGACCCCTTGATCCCAATTCTACTTAATGAAATGAATACAATGAATATTTCCTGAATATCTAATGAATGCCTCTCCCAACTTCAACCCTTGGCTTTTATAGGCAATCAATACATTGATAGTACTCTCTTTTGTTAAACAATTGCCTCCATTTTCCTTGTTGGTTGGTGAATTCTTGTATTCAAGTGATGAGGGAGGGGACATGGAGACATGTTTCAGCAAAATAGGGTGTTAAAAGTGTACAAAAGTGGCCAAAATGGGTTGGTTGGTGAGTTTTCCCCAAATTCCGCAAAGAAAAGTTGCAAAAAGAGGTCCCGGACACGCCCGTGTCGGGCAGCACGGCCAGGCCGTGCTGCAACAAAATTGCTGGAAACAGGCCTGACACGGCCGTGTTGGACAACACGGCCAGGCCGTGTTGTACGACACGGCCGTGTTGTACGACACGGCCAGGCCGTGTTTGGGGCTGTTTTGTGCGATTTTTCCTCCTCTTTTGATCCCCTTCAACATGGCCGTGTTCGGTGACACGGTTTGGCCGTTTTGGACCCTTTTTCCAATTTTTATCCAATTTATTTCCTTCTTTTTTTGAACATGGCCATGTTACTTAACACCCCAAGTCATGTTGAGTGATTTTCTTGCCTTTTTTCAAGTAATATTGGCTTCACATTGCTCCAAATTGCTCCACCTATAATGTTAAACACATCACACGATGAAATGCTACAGAAATACTTGAGAAACTATGATTTTTCTAACAAAACAATCCAAAAACTATTGAATTAATAATACAAAATATGTGCAAAATGACACTTATCAAACCGCCTCCAACTTGGAAATTTTGCTTGTCCTCAAGCAATTTTTAAAACAAAGAGATGGGTTGAAAACAAAAAGAGATATCTATTTTCACAATTTCGACATGATTGAAGTGAACTGCTAACCTTTTCCTTCCCAATTAAGTCAATCCATCCGTTTTTCAAATCAACCAATTTGTTAAAAAGAGAGTGACTTCAATAATTGGAATCGTTCAAAATATCACGATTGTCATATCACGAAAAATTTGTCGTTCATATGCTTAGATCAAATACAAAAATGTAATGATAAAAGGAGAAGTCCAAAACTCGGGTCTTTTCAAAATTTTTTTTTTTTATTGAAAATATAATTATAAAATCAGGACATTTTTGAGGCAAACTTCAACTAGGTTTAAATTTTGAATGTCTTTTCAAAAACTCCTAGGGTGGTGTCCCATATTCATATTTGTGTCGCCGTTTTACGTAAGAGACAAACATGGGGCTCATGAATGCTCCTAGTTACTAAGCAACAACAAACAGAGGAATATAACCTCGATTTGTCCCTTTATATAACAGTATTAGCACATTTTTTTTTTTTTTTTTTTTTAAACCCGAGTTGTGGTTTCTCTAGTGATCATAACACAAAGTATCTAGATTTAAGCAAAGTCCAAGCTAACTTCATGACATTAAACTCTTTTGGCCAAATTCATCCCTTTACTAGAGTCACGCAGTTTAAAAACATTTTGGCAATTTGAGTTTTCAAAAAGATGACTTTTTCGGGATAAAAATGGTCATAACCAATCCACAACTAACCTATCTAATTGTAAACAAAAATTACCTCATGTTTGTTTGCAAGGTATTGATAAGGTGCGTAAAAAGAAAACGAAATATCCACAAAGAAAGCTAAAACACGCAAAGCTAAAGAAAAATAGTTCAAATCCAAGCGTTCTAACAAATCTCGCCACCCCCAACTTCAAGGGTCACATTTTCCCCAATGTGAAGAGGAGATGGGATACAAAATGGAGCAAAGGAAACGACAACTAAGACAAAGACAAATACGACCTTATGACGGTGGTGGGAAGTGTCCTTGAGAGAGGTGCCATTGATGGAGTTGAGAGAAAAGGGCATTTTGTTGTTGTTGGTCCTCTCGAATATCCCTAATGACGCCAAATTGCTGCTCCATCATTTGTTGTTGGCGGTCAAGCATATTCTCTTGGCGTTCGAGCATCGTTTGTTGATATGATAGCATGTCTCTTTGGTGTTGTTGCTCTGTGAGAATAGCTTGAAGATTGACTTGTTCATGCGGTGGCGGTGGTGGTGGTGGGTGAGATGAAGGAGTATGGGATGGTGAACCCTTGGAGGAGATGGGGATTCGGGAGCATCATCCTCTATGGGAGGTAGTTCGAGGCGACCTGTCATCCTCCGGATTGTGTCGCATACCCATCAACCAATTGTCACGATTACGAATTGTAGTTCGTGCCGGGTCGGGAAGTAATAGTCGTTGGGATGTATGTCGAAAAAAGCAAGCAAAATTGATCATTGATTCTTTCAATTAATTTTATAGCAAAGACATACCTCGAGATCAATACGATTGCTTCATCGCGCTTGTTGTAAATCCGTTAAGTCATGCTCAAGTGAAGAGCAATTGGAGTAATTAGGCCTCCAACAAGAATTTTACTACATTTGCCCCGCCCCGACTTTACGAAAATGGCGTGCTAAGTGAGACCCGGTGTCAAGGTGTTTGCCATAGACCATAGCCCATAAAAACAATAGCTCGTCCTTCCTCAAATTCCCGTCACTTTCCCCCTACCGAAAAGTGTGCTAGCCATCACACGATGCATATAACGAAAAACAAGGATTTATTACGCGTGATACTTTAGCACGAGAAGCAACATAGTCATATGAATGAGCTATTTCATTCCAAAACCGTTGTGCATTAAAGTCGCTAGGAAAGCGTCTGTTACCATCAATTGGAAGACCATATATTTGATTGAAGTCGGCAAGAGTCAATGTATACTCTTGATTGAACAAGTTTAAAAGAGATGAGGCCGTCCCTAGCATGAGTTCCCGTGAGGATTTCGGCGTTAAATGAGCTAAGGAATTTCGGTGACGGCGCTCATAAGTTGGTGCTTTCGCACCCATGAATTGTCCCCACCCAACTTGTTCAAACATCCAATCAATATCTTCTTGTAGCCCAAGGGTCTCTAATGTCATGGCGTCAGGATACCTGGTGTTGTGCAATGGTTTACTCAAGAATTGTTGATATCGGGTTGCTTGCTCGTCATCCCGGAATAGAATGCCGTGGACGATTACTTGGTGGATTAGCCGGGAGGGGCGGCGAGAGCCGAGGGTCCCCGGACCGGAAGGAGCGGTAACTCGACCGTTTTGACATGGTAGTCCTGAAAAAGGAATTTTTGATAGCAACATCAATACAAGGACCAGTTACTATTAATATTTCTTTGAAAACCAACTATCCTATAAAAACCATGCCTCAATTAAATTCCCAACAACAACATCATCCCATCACCTTCAAGTTCTCATCAAAATAGCAAGTAAGTTACAACAAAGCATGGTTTCCACTCATGATCAATCATATGATTCTAACAATCAATCAATCAACAAACGCTCATATCGTTATATTTAGGCAACAATAAACCCTTTCATTCGTTTAGGACCAATTTCGTTGGTGAAATTAAGCAAGATAATTCCAACAATTGACTTCACATGATTTTACCCATACAAATTTCAATAGTACATGGGGCCAACATCATCACCATAAAAATCCAAAAATACCATCATCTTCAACACAAATAATTAGGCATAAAAATTCCCAAAATATAAGTTAAATCAAAAAGCCCTAAATGATAGAAATTTCAAACATTTATGAACAAATTGAAAGCATAAAAACAAAAATGATGATATTAAACACAAAAAAAAATAACATAGAAAATCATACCTTGAAATAGAAACCCACAAGAGAAATCTCCCAAAAACCCACAAAATTCCCAACAATCAATCGGTAGAAGTGTTGGCAATGGAGGAAAGATGGTGTTTTATGGAAGAATTTGAGTTTAAATGGGAGTGTTAGAGAGATTTGGGGAAATTTTGGGGAGGAAGAAGAGGTTTTAGGGTTTAGAAATAAGAAAAATGGGGAAAATTTGAAAAAACAACAAAAAAAAACGCTGCTCCTGTTTTTGTACAGCCGTTTGACTGGCCGTGTCGGCGACACGGCCTGGCCGTGTTCGGCTGTTTGGTGATTAAAAGTTTTTTGAACACACAGGCGTGTCGGGCGACATGGCCCGCCGTGTTCGGGCCAATTTTCGATTTTTTTTTAATATAAAAGGGAAAATTGGGGAATTTTGACACGGCCATGTCGGCAGACACACGGCCAGGCCGTGTTCGGTCTGTAAATTTTTTTTTTTTTTTTTAAATAAATATCATCCGAGTAAAAAAATGAATCCTAAGTAAAAATTGGAAACAAATTGACACAAAAAAATCATCGGGTTGCCTCCCGTAGTAGCGCTTCTTTAGTGTCGTATACCGGATTGATTCACCTCTAATTGTGTGATGTATTTGGGGATCCTCAAGCTTGAGGGAATCTCTATAATTATCATCGATGGTGCCCCCAAAATAAAGCTTGACGGTGTCCGTTTACATTTTAAAGGTGCCCATTTCCTTGTGCGTAATTTCGATAGTCCCGTAAGGAAACACTTGAGTAATGGTGAATGGGCGGACCACCGGATTTTAACTTACCCTTTAAATAGCGAAGTCGGGAATTGAATAGTAACACTTGATCACCCGGTTGGAATTCCCTCGTGTGCTTAATGTGCTTGTCATGCCATTGTTTCGTTCGTTCTTTGTAAATTTTCGAATTTCGTATGCGAATTTTGCCATTCTTCGAGTTCGTTAATCTGCAATAAACGGTTATTTCTCGCACTTGACAAATCATAATTAAGCATTTTAATAGCCCAAAAGGCTTTATGTTCAAGCTCAAAGCAAATGACATGCTTTACCATAGACAAGTCGGTATGGGGTAGTCCCTATTGGCGTTTTGAAAGCCGTTCTATAAGCCCAAAGGGCATCATCGAGTTTGAGGACCAATCCTTGCGAGAGTGCCCAACCGTTTTTCCAAAATTCGTTTAATTCGCGGTTGGACACTTCGACTTGACCGCTAGTTTGAGGATGATAAGCGGTCGCGACTCGGTGTGTGACACCATAACGCTTTAAAACCTTATCAAATTGATTATTACAAAAGTGAGTGCCTCTATCGCTAATGATGGCTCGTGGTGTACCAAACCGGTAAAAAGTTTTTGAGAAAATGCACCACCACTCGAGCATCATTTTTAGGTAAAGCTTGAGCCTCTACCCACTTAGACACGTAGTCAACGGCTACCAAAATATATTTATTGCCAAACGACGCCTTAGGAAAAGGTCCCATAAAATCAATACCCCAAACATCAAAAATTTCACAAACAAATATACCGTTTTGGGGCATTTCATTTCTTCGAGAAATATTCCTGTTCGTTGACAACTATCACAAGTTTCAACATACCGTTTTGCGTCTTTGAAAAGTGTAGGCCAATAGAAACCCGACTCAAGGACCTTGCGTGCCGTAGTATTTGCTTGATAATGTCCACCAGTGGGTCCTTTGTGACAATGATTCAAAATGGAGATTGTTTCGGGAAGTGCAACACACCTTCGTATGATTTGATCCGCACAAACTCGGAATAGGTGGGGATCGTCCCAAATATAATACTTGAGGTCCGAAAAGAATTTCTTCTTTTGTTGATGGGTCATCCCTTTTGGGAGAACTTTTCTGCAAGATAATTAGCGAAATCGCAAACCAAGGAATATCAATTGAAATTGAGTTGAGGGCAAAAGAGTTGCTCATCCGGGAAAGAATCGTTGATATGTCCATTGTGTTGCTCATCTATGCCAGAGTGCTCAAGCCGAGATAGGTGGTCGGCGGCAAGATTTTCGGCACCCCGTTTATCTTTGATCTCCACATCGAATTCTTGGAGTAAGAGAACCCATCGAATTAGTCGTGGTTTTGCGTCATTTTTGTCGAGCAAATAGCGTAAAGCGAGTGATCCGTATAAACAATGACTTTGGATAGAATCAAGTATGAGCGAAATTTGTCAAAGGCGAAAACCACTACAAGTAGTTCCTTTTTTCGGTAGTTGTATAGTGTGATTGAGTAGGATTCAAAGTCTTACTTGCATAGTAAATTGGCCGGAAATGTTTATCTTTTTGTTGCCCAAGTACCGCTCCTACCGCATAGTCACTAGCATCACACATGAGTTCGAACAGTTGAGACCAATCCGGAGCCACCATGATGGGAGAAGTGGTGAGTTTTTCTTTCAAAGTTTGGAATGCTTGGAGACATTCATCGTTGATATCAAAAACCGCATCTTTTTCTAAAAGACGAGTAAGCGGCGGGCGATTTTTGAAAAATCTTTGATAAAGCGCCTATAAAACCGGCGTGCCCAAAAAAACCGGATAGCTTTCACCGAGGCGGGCGGTGGCAATTTGAAATTGTATCAACTTTCGCTTTGTCAACTTCAATTCCCGCAAGAAATTTTATGCCCCAAAACAATACCTTCTTGTACCATGAAGTGGCACTTTTCCCGATTAAGTACCAGGTTGGTCTCTTCGCAACGAACAAGGACTTTTTAAGATTTGCAAGACAAAGATCAAATGAATCCCCAAAAACCGAAAAGTCATCCATGAAGACTTCCATGATTTCTTCTACAAGCTCGTCAAGATGGCAAGCATACAACGTTGAAAAGTTTTTGGTGCGTTGCACAACCCAAAAGGCATGCGTCTATAGGCGAAAGTACCGTAGGGACAAGTGAAAGTGGTTTTCTCTTGGTCCTCCTGCTATCGGATCGAAAATAACCCGACATGCCATCAAGGAAGCAATAATAGAGGTGACGGATAAACGTTCAAGCATTTGATCAATAAAAGGCAAGGAAAATGGTCCTTGCGAGTAGCATCGTTAAGTCGTCGTAATCGATGCAAACTCGCCAACTTATTTACCGTTCGCATCGGAATAAGTTCATTCTTTTCATTTGGTACCACCGTCATCCCACCTTTCTTTGGGACCACTTGAACGACTTACCCATTCGTCGGAGATTGGATAGATGAGCCCAAAGATCTAGTAGTTTGATTACCTCGCTTTAACTACCTCTTTCGTGTTTGGATTTAAGCGACGCTAAGGTAGAACAACCGGCTTGAAGTTTTCCTCCATGAGAATCTTGTGAGTGCAAAAGGAAGGATTGATCCTCGAATGTCGAGATTTTCCAAGCGATGGCCTTTTTATGTTCCCGTAATATTGCCAACAATCTATCCTTTTGATGAGAAGATAAATTGGAGGAAATAATTACGGGAAGTTTGGCGTTCTCGGCTAGAAATGCATATTCCAAGTGTTCGGGTAACTCCTTCGGCTCAACAGTGGTGGATCCTCAATGGATGGTTTGATATGCCCCACCCGTGAGTTTTCAATCTTTTCGAACTCTTTCGTCGTTCGTTGGTTTGTTTTCCTCCAATGCGATACGGATTCCCTAAGAAAGGGGTTTTCATCCAATATACCGCACTTTGAACAATACAAGTCTCCAAAAATTCGTTAGAAATCATGCTTGGTAGAGAGTTGGTTATCTCCATATCGATAAGATCAATAGCAAAACAGAGTCATCTTTATCTATCGTATTTTTCATTGATGTAGCGATTTTAAAAATGACTTGTTCATCTTCGACTCTTAAAATTAGTTTGCCATCATGCACGTCAATGATTGCCTTAGCGATAGCTAAAAATGGACGCCCTAGGATCAAAGGGACTTCGACATCTCGTATGCATATCAAGAATTACAAAATCGACAGAAATATAAACTTATCGACTTTGACCAAAACATCTTCAACAATGCCTCTAGGATATTTAATAGATCCGTCGCCTAATTGCAGGCTCATCCTAGTTGGTTTTGGCTCTCCTGAACCCATTTGTTTGAATAAATCATAAGGCATCAAATTAATGCTAGCCCTAGATCGCCAATGCCCGATCAACAAATCAAATTACCGACATGACAAGGAATAGTAAAACTCCCTGGATCTTTGATTTTCTCGAGGTAACTTGTTTTGCAAAATTGCCGAGCATTCCTCATTTAATTGCACCATGGATATTTCTTCAAGCTTCTTCTTATTTGAAAGAAGATCTTTTAGGAACTTGGCATATTTTGGCATCCGTGAAAGGGCTTCAACAAAAGGAATATTGATGTGCAATTGTTTAAATAAATCCAAGAACTTACCAAATTGGTCGTCATGTTTGTCCTTATGCGTCGACTTGGATACGGAATAGGTGGTTGGAATTCGGTACCATTTTCTTTGTTTCCTTGGATACCTGTTCGTCTTTTTTTTGTTGTATGGGCGTGGGTTCGTCCTCCGCATCCGTGATTGGCTCAGCTTTGTTCCACTCCTTAGAGTAATTGCTTTACCTGCTGTTCTCTTGGATTTGGCTCGGTGTTGCTAGGTAAGCTCCCTTGTGGCCTTTCGGAGATCATTTTGGCAATTTGACCAATTTGATTTTCCAAGTTGCGAATGGATGCTTCTTGGTTCCTTAAGGATGTTTCGGTGGCCGTGAAACGGGTTTCCGTTGTTTGGACGAATTTGGACAAGTAAGTCCTCCAAACTTGGTTTTCGCGGTTGGAAACCCGGAGGTGCATTTAATTGGGGAGTGCGTTTGGATTAAAGCCATTGACCTTGATTTCCCAACTAAAGTTCGGGTGTTGACGCCAACCTGGATGATAAGTGTTCTTTGAAAGGATTATTTTGAAAGGGTCGAGATTGATTACCTAGATAATCCACTTGTTCATGCGGTATTGCGTGAGGGCAATCTTGGTGGTTGTGCGATCCTCCACAAGTCTCGCATGAGAAGGCTTGTTGTGTTGGTGGTTTTGGAGTCGCAACCCGTCGATTTTTTCGAGTTAGAGCTTCGACTGTGCGGCTAGTGTCACCACACGCGTCCGCATTATATACTCCCACCTGACTGTTGGTTTTTCCTCGCACGGATTGCCATTGATAGCCATTCATGGCCATTCCTTCTATGAGATCTTGGGCGGCTTCGGTGTCTTATTGTTCAATGTTCCCCCGCCGCATCAATCATCTCGCCTTTGTCGATGAGAGCAACCCATTGTAAAATGTTTGGACTTGCATCCAAATGGGAAGACCATGATGTGGGCATTTTCGCAGCAATTCTTTGAATCTCTCCCAAGTGTCGTATAAGGTTTCATCGTCCTCTTGAGTGAATGAAGAGATCTCATTCCTCAATCGTGCGGTTTTAGCGGGTGGGAAATACTTTAAAAGGAATTTTTCCGCCATAATGCTCCATGTTGCGATTGTTCCCTTCGGTAAAGTGTTTAGCCATTGTTTAGCCCGTCCCCAAAGAGTAAATGGGAACAAGCGAACGGATGGCATCGTCGGAGACTCCATTTATTTTGAAAGTATCGCAAATTTCGAGGAAATTCGCGATATGATTATTGGATCTTAAATGGTAAGCCGTCAATTGGACAAATTGTTGCACCATTTGAATGACATTCGGCTTGATTTCGAAATTATTGGTTGCAACAGCGGGCCTTACGATACTAGACGACGTACCGTCCATAGATGGCTTGGCGTAGTCGTACATGGTTCTTTGTTGTTCATCCGCCATATCGGGATCCTTGCTTTCGTTAGTATCCTCCTCGTGGTACGTACTAATACTTTCTCTCGTGTTGCTACAGGCGGTCGCGCTCCCAGATTCGGCGATGAGTAGGCATGCACTTTGTAGTAAACAAGGAGGATAAGTATAATCCAAGACTTACAAAGATAGATACCTAGAAAGACAATTGATGAAAATAAAAAAATGATTAAATTAACAAAAATAAGGTGTTCTTAATATTACAATCCCCGCAACAACGGCGCCAAAAACTTGATGGCTCAAAAGCTACCTTTAAAACCGTAGGCAAGTGCACCTATCGTTTTATAGTATAGATTATTGAGTACCGAGTGTCATTCCCACGAGGATTGTAAGTACTAATAATTACCGTCTTTTTTGTTATTTAATCTAACAATTTTCGTAGTTTTTGTTTGATGAAAAAGGAAAACAAATTATGAAGTAAAATTTGTAGAATAAGAAATCAAGGGATAAAAGTGTGTTTGAATGTAAATCCCTCTAGAATGTTTTTGTGATTTGACAAGTTAAAAGATTCAACCATAAGCCCTTAAGTAAAAACCAACCTCTTTTAATAAAATTTCATGCTATGTGGACCGTAGAAATTCCCGATTTAAGTTAATCCCTTTCTCAAGGCGAAAAACTCCTAATCTCAAGTTGATTAAGCGAAATCTCTTTCTAGTTAAAACCCCCAAGATTGCATTATAACGATTTATGAATTCCCATATTAGGTTTGACCTAATCCGGAAGATTTATGTCGCCTATATCTAGGATTGCATGCAACTCTTTTCACTTATACAATTTCTTTTTCACCATAAATCTTTCGATTACCCGATGAAGAAAGATATCAAATTAATATCTAGGAAATATTAACTCGAATGAGATAAGCATGATATAATGTGAATCACACAAGACATGAGAATTTTATTAAAAACATACAAACCTTAATCACAAATCCATTCTAGAGTTCATTACACTCAAACACTAAGATTTTAGCTACTCATGATTTTGACAAAAGAGTAAATTACACAAGAAGATTTAAGCATTGTAGACATGGTGTACTTATCTTTCTCAAAACCTCAATGGACTTCTTCCTTGATTGATAATGTTGCTCCAAGCCTTCTTCTCCAATATTGCCCCAAGCTTTCTTCTCCAAGACCCCTTGATCCCAATTCTACTTAATGAAATGAATACAATGAATATTTCTGAATATCTAATGAATGCCTCTCCCAACTTCAACCCTTGGCTTTTATAGGCAATCAATACATTGATAGTACTCTCTTTTGTTAAACAATTGCCTCCATTTTCCTTGTTGGTTGGTGAATTCTTGTATTCAAGTGATGAGGAGGGACATGGAGACATGTTTCAGCAAAATAGGGTGTTAAAAGTGTACAAAAGTGGCCAAAATGGGTTGGTTGGTGAGTTTTCCCCAAATTCCGCGCAAAGAAAAGTTGCAAAAAGAGGTCCCGGACACGCCAGTGCAAAGACGGCCGGCCGTCTTTGCAACAAAATTGCCGAAACGGGCGACACGGCCGTGTTGGACAACACGGCCGGCCGCCGTGTTACTGACACGGCCGTGTTGTACAACACGGCCAGGCCGTGTTCGGGTCATTTTGTGCGATTTTTCCTCCTCTTTTGATCCCCTTCAACATGGCCATGTTCGGTGACGGTTTGGCGTTTTGGACCCTTTTTCCAATTTTTATCCAATTTATTTCCTTCTTTTTTTGAACATGGCCATGTTACTTAACACCCCAAGTCATGTTGAGTGATTTTCTTGCCTTTTTTCAAGTAATATTGGCTTCACATTGCTCCAAATTGCTCCACCTATAATGTTAAACACATCACACGATGAAATGCTACAGAAATACTTGAGAAACTATGATTTTTCTAACAAAACAATCCAAAAACTATTGAATTAATAATACAAAATATGTGCAAAATGACACTTATCAATTTCAATTTAAGGATATATTAAGGTTTTACTCTGCAGAGATAAAGTTTCAGTATATTAACACTTTGATTCTGGCATATGGTTTGATCTCACTAAGGTAAGGTGGACCAGTTGGAAATAGGCATGTTAAGATCACATTGCATGAAATTTCCATGCTACACATCCATATCATGATCCATGTCTTTAATTGTATTGGGATGCGTGACCATTGATGGGTCGAGTTACGATAAATGTAACGAAGGCCGCTTTGATCCTATGTTGGTACGATTAATGGACCGGATTGGTTACAGATACATTTGATTATGACAGCAAAGTTGAGCTCATATGGTTATTTTTACAATACATAATTATAAGGTTACACATATAGCCCAAGTGGGAGATTGTTGGATCATAATCCAACATTGGGCTTACATGTGAAATAATTATGCATTGTGGACTGTCAATTAAGGTTAAGCCCATTTTATAAGTGATCAAATTAGGTTTAAGGAATTGGGCTTTAATGTATCTAATAGGGTGTGGGCCTTTAATGTGTAGAGACTTAATGGGTTATTCTTGTTTTAATGATGGGCTAAAATAGGGTACCCAATATAACACAGTTATATAAGGGTTATGGTCCCTAGGTCACACGTCTACGACATTCTATTCTGCCATCCCATCACCAGAAAGAAACCTACGGAGAAAACTAAAGGGTTCTCTGAAAAGCTTCCGAGACGTGTAGATCTAGAAGGCCAGATCCCAGGATTCAACTGCTATGGATTCAGGCTTCCGCAATCTAGTCTTTTGATTCTTGATAATTCGATATGAATGCTCCTGGATTAAAGTGATGTTATTCACTAAAGTTTATTCCAACAAAACATGTATGGGAGGTGAAGATTGCATTTTAGAAGCGAAAAAACGGAAAAATATCGAGCAAGATCGGCGCATTAGCTGTTAAAACCCAGCGCCGCAGCGTGTCAGGGGGTCGAAATTAGTCTGATGGCATCGGGACGAGGGCGCTGCAGCGCCGAGGCCAAGGCTCAGCGCTCAAAGACCATGCAAAGCGGTAGTGATGTTCGGCTGCGGCACCGAAAGGGCTGCGGCGCCGTGTTGTGTTCAAAGATGCAGCGAGAGGATGGAGATGGCGCGCTGCCAGCGCCATGATGGCGCATAGCAGGCAAAGAAGTGTGTGCAGCTGCGCGTGAGAAAAGACGCGGACGATGCGACGAGCGGCGAGCGACTACGGCGGCAGCGCCTTGCGCAAGCGTTTCAAAGACCATAGTGCGCGTATGGGCCTGAACGTGCGTGAGTTATATTTTGGGCCTTTTGATGGATTTTCGTGGGTTTCGAGCCTATAAATAGAACAAGTGACGTACAAACCAGGGGTCGGACATTATTTTGAGCACAACGCAAGGCAAGAGACACGGAGCTAGTGTTCGGGACGGCAATTGGAGGCACTTCTCGTCTGGACACAGAGAGAATTCCTTTTCTTTTCTTCTCAATTCTTTCTTTATTTTTCTTGTCGATTTTTGAGATGTATAATTATTTCTTCATGAGTTTTTGTACATCCAATATGAGCTAAACCTATATTTCTAGGGGATTGATTTAACTTACGTTTGAACCTATGTTTTGATTTCCAGTTTATGAAAATTCGCATGTTTATTAATCTATTTGTGCTATTTGATTTGATTGCATCTGGATTATCTGATCAATAATTTAGATTGTTTGGCGTGTTTGATTTGACGCTTGAGAGAGGTAATTGAACGCATGGCCATAGAATATGATAACCTAGGGTTTCATAGATGCGAGAGATTTATGAATCTTTTGAAGCCTGTAATAGAATATTCATTGAGCGCATTAGGGTTTAATTTATGATTTTTATAGAGATATCGAAATCAGAAATTGGAACCTAGAATCACTTGGCACTCGAGAGAGGAAGTGATAAACGGTAGGGATATTGGCTTATAGATTAATAACTTGTGATTAATAAACTAGATTGAAAACATAGGGGATAACTAGGTGAAATCAACCCTCTAGAATTCATCTTCTAAGTGTTTGGTTAATTGTCTGAACCAATTGTTTGCTTATTTTTAGTTTTATTTTTAGTTTAATAAATTCTCATCTCTTTTCGATTTCTAGATAGAATTAAACTATTTTAATTATAGTACTTAGTATAAAATTCGATAATAATCCATGTGGAGACGATAACCCTACTTTCAAAAACTATACTAAAACTTGGCCGTACGCTTGCGGTAAGATTTTCGCGATCATGTAACCAACTTCCCACCAAATCCACTGGCTAAAAATTGAAGAAATCTACTTCATATAAATCATGTTCCATACATATATCAATCTCACAATCAAATTCTCTCTCCCTCTCTCAAACATAATTATTGCGACTTCACTGCATATTTTGAATAAATATACCACATAAATAATTATGAGACATTGCATAGTTAGGTGTTGCTTAATGTATACATAATTATAATATACTACCTAGTCATATTTTATTTGGTACATAGATAGTAATGAGGTAATGCAAAGTTAACTGTTGTTTGATGCATATATAGTTATGAAACAAAGCATAATTAGTTGTTGTTTGATGCATATACAAGTATGAGAGAATGCATGGTTAGTTGTTGTTGATGCACAGTTATTTGTTGTTTGATGCATATATAAATGTAACTCAATGCATAGTTAGTTATTGTTTGATGCATATATAATTGTAACACGATTCACAGTTAGTTATAGTATGATGCTTGGTATAATCCATACTTGGTTTGAATAGTGGAAACTTATTGCATAATTATGTTCATTTTGTTGCATACGTAAAGGGTACATATTGATTTAGAATAAATGTGATGCATATTTTGAAAATGGAAAATAACCTTAATCACGGGAGTTTTCATATCAGATATTCAATCCCTTAAAATCACGGTTTATGAAGAGCCACGTTCTTTACGAAAGCTGCCACTAGTAAAAGTCCCAAAATGCCCTTAATGAAAGGAAATAAATAAATAAATAAATAATGGAAAAATCTAATCCATTAATTTTACTAAATAAATGGTTATGATTAGTCCGTAAAGGTACTGTCATTTGATCCTAAACAATACGTGAGAACCTCCTTCAAACAATATGTGAGTGTATCTTTTACCTCCAACATCAAATCGTCATTTAAAACCCCTACAACTATCAATTCCCATATCAATGAATTTCAGTTATTTGCTGGCTAGATTCAACAATTTCAAAATTTCAAGAACATGAACAACACGGACAAAAAGGGATATGCAAACTCTTATTTTTTGCAAGGTGGACAAAATGGTAGGGTGTTGGTCGAATATGTAAAGATTTGGTATTTGGTGGGGGTAAAGTCAATTTTTCTTTTAAATATTCAACTATTTATTTAATGAATTTAATTATTTAGTAGCCCATAGAAATTAATATTGGGGCCAACTCATTATAAAGGCCTACAAAGGCCCAACTTGCTATAATAGGCCCATAGAATCCACAATCCCATGTATAATAATTCTAGGATTAAGGACACATATGCCCCACATTCCGAAAAAAGTGACACATTTTTACGCTCCGAGCTTTTTCTGGATTTTTACGCTCCCGTGTTTTTGGGACATTTTACGCTTCAGTCATTTTTTCCAGATTTTTTTACATTGTTGTTTCAAGGTTTGTTTCTAACATGTTTCAAACATGTTTTATCTAATAAAATTTCAATGAAAATATAATTTTTGCTCCCATTAAATAATCAATTTTATACTTAAAATCTTATAAAAAATCAAGAAATATACTATAAAACAACACATATTAAAACCAACCAAATTGAAAATAACATAGAAACAATACATGAATAAAAAACACAATCCATTTTTTGATCCAATGCATTGAAAACGTAAAAAACATGGAAACAATCAAGAAACAACAAACAACATTAAAACTATATAGAAACAACCCATAAACAACAGAAACAACATAGAAAACACCATATAAACAAAAAGAGCTTAAAAATAGGTAAAAACTTCATTGATACATCGAAAACTACATGAAAACAATAAAGAAACATAAGAACAACATTAAAAACAATAGAGAAACAACCCGTAAATAACGTAAACAATATAAAAAATACCACATGCACAAAAAGAGCTTAAAAATAAGTAAAAATTGTATTCAAGCATTGAAAACTATTTAGAACAACACAAAAATGTCAGATCAACATTAAAAACATTGAACAACCCAGGCTACACAAACAATACATAAAACAATACATGAACAAAAAAGAGCGTAAAAATAGGTGTAAAATTTGTATTGAAATATCGAAATAATATAGAAACAACATAGAAATTGTTGTTTGGGTGGTACTGTTTAAAATAAAATGACTAAGGTATAGAAAACTAAAATGGGACAGAGATTAAAGTCGGGCCTAGTATTTGATATTATCTCTGTCTGAAATTGCCCGTTACAATGTGCTTACGATTCTTGCAATCGTCTCTAAGATACAACAACATCACAGGTTCGACTTCGCATAACTTGCAAATGTCGAACCAACAACGAACAAAGAAGTGTTTAAGGCTTTCAAACTTTTGAAGGATATATGACCAAGATGCCGATAATGCATAATGATCTCGGTTTTATCGATTATTTTTGTATCTTTTTTCATCTGCGGGGGGTTTATATTTATAGGCATGTAAGTGCCTTTATGGAATGGTCATGTATTTTGAATCGAAAAGACATGTCTACGGACGAAAAAATGCACATGATAACTTTCGAGCAGTGCCTCGATTAAAATCAAGAATCGCTCACTTATGCAGCGTGCAATAAAAGTTTTTGTCTGCAGTGCAAGAGCTGATCACTGCTGCCGTGTGTGCTCGGTAGCGTGCTCCCCATCCGTCTTCTTGTGACCGCTTTACACAAGACTACAAGACCCAAATTGAATAAAATTAATTTTAAAGTTTTTAATAAATTTTGTCCAAAACTCTAAGGGCTTTGAAGCCCAAGCCCAGGCCCAGGCTAATGAACCGGACTGGGCCAGGACGAGGCGAACCGGCTGGTGGCAACAATGCGCGCGCGCGTGTGTTTTGAACCAAACCCACAAGCATGTAGGTCCTCCCTCCTTTAAAAACTTTGGTGCCCCAAAGGCCCAAACCCATTACTCCAACTTGGTTTATATAAAGGGAAAAGGACATGAATACCCAACTTTTCAAGCCTAATCCCTACACATACACTCCATCTATTGTTCATTTCCAAAAATAAGCTTTTCTGGTGATTTTTGACAAAAATATGCTTTTTCTCCTCTTTTTGGACAAAAATACGCTCCTGCCAAAATTCCCGGACATTTTTTACGTTGGTTTCTTTGTTGTTTCCTTATTGTTTCAAACATGTTTGTTGTTTCAAACATGTTTGTTGTTTCTTTGTTGTTTCATACCTGTTTCATTTATGTTTCTTATATGTTTCACTTAGCCAATTTTTCATTGAATTCCACAGTTGTATGTAGAAAATCCCAGTTGTGGTATGCCACAATGGACAATGGGGAGAAAATAGAGAGTATACCAACTTTGAGATAACAAGAATCGACTCAATGGATCGCACATTCAAGACCCTAAAAACAAATATTAGAACAACAAATTCAATTCAGAAAATTTGAGCTTACTTGTCCATCATCGGCTACGAGAAATGGACATGACTCCACTGTCAGACTAGAAAATACTTTGTATTGACTTCCAACATCGTAGAATTATTGAATGCATCAACTGTAGAGGTGAAAGACCTACTAGTAACAACTTTGCTAGAGTACGTGAGATCTTTAGTTCAAGATTAGGCATGCAGACATCAAAATGAAGCAAGATCAACATTTGCAAGGATGAAAAAAAAAAGTTGAAGAATATATAGGGAAAAACTACACTATTTCTCTAAATTTAAAAGCAATTTACTATAAACTTTTATCACATGATCCTCTGTTTCACAATTATTTCTTACATGTTTCATTTATGTTTCAGGTGAAGAGATCAAATGATTTTATCCTTAAAATCATAGAGGCTGACAAAACATTTGTTTTGGACCTTGAAAAAAGGACCTGCACATGCAATAAGTTTCAAATAGATGAAATTCATTCCTCACATGCTATAGCAGTACTAAAAGAATTGAATGAAGATATATATCAATACTGCTCGGATACTACATGAAGGAAACAATGGAAGCGACTTATCTAGAAACAGTATATCCAATCCCACATATTGTAAATCAAAATAGCCGATAACAGTCCAGACCCTAGAAAGCTAATCAAATACAAATAGTTCCATACTACTAAAAATACCAAACTTAAATATATTGTTCAACTGATACACCATCATTAAGTTTACATAACAACAATTCTCTAAAATCATTAGGAAGTGGAGGTAGAATCTCAATGTCGTTGTCATCATCATCACCATTTTGCAGCTTCAACTTAGAATGATTGTGAAGTAGATGACTGAGCCTTGCTTGTTCATTCTCTATCTCAAACGCTTCAACGCCCATAGCCTTCCCAACAATAAAGTGCTCGGCATAACAAGCAACAAAAAATCCCACATTCACTACAAAAGAAATAAAAAAAGATACACAGTCACATAGATAACACAACAAATCAAAAATAATAAAAAAGAACAAATAAATGGAAAATAAAAGAACAAAAAAAACATAAAAGAAACAACTTCGAAACAACATCGAAACAAACGAAAAACTTCAAATCACAAAATAATAAAAGAACACAAAAAAATCATGCATCAACAATTTTAATGTCACACACTTCATTTTAATGTAAAAGTTGTTGATTAAACTTTGAATTTCTTCACACACAATTTAAAGATTTGTACTTTTTCAGTTCAGAACATTGATTCTTTGATGGACTTCTGAAAATGGAGATCAACTTTACCAGAGATAAACTAAAATTTTGGATTCTATTGCAGAATTAAAACAAGATTTCACTTTTAAAACAGCTCCTTCTCCTAATCTGAGTTCAGATCTTTGTAAAATTGAATAAGAACTGATTATCATTTAAGCAATAACTATAACTAAAGGAAGATCATAAAAAATGCAACTCCAACTGAAAAAACTAGGACAAAATAATCGAAAAGGCGAAAACAGTGGTAATAAAAAAGAAGAAAAACAAATTGAACACTAACCCACACGATGGCAAAACCAATACGGTCGTCGGGGCAGTAATGATCAGGCACCGTGAAATCGACGAACTTCGGAGCTTTGATTTCCTCGTAAAATTCTTCATCTCCTCCATCAACTTCCGCAGTCGAGTCGATCAAATCTCGCTTCCCCAACGAAGAAATCGAGTGTAATTTACTCGAATTTTCCTGATATTCCGCCATTGTTGTATAATTTGTCCTTCGAAACAAGTAGCGGTTATATATTATTGCTATTTATTAGAAAGTGATGGAGGGTAAAAACTGAAGAGGTAAGAAACATGTGGGTATATTTGTCATGTTTATTGACCGGGTGGGGCATATTTGGGATGAGGTGGTATTTTTGTCATTTTTTCAAAATAAAAGGTATTTTGTGTAATTTCCTCTTATATAAATAGAGCAAACTTTGGCTTTCTATCCTATGTGAGATGGAGTTTCACTCCTCCCCACATTTACCAATTTCCAGTTTTAAGTGGCTAACTTGTATCATTAATTTCTCATTCACCCGGAATTAGTTTTGAGAAATTCAAATGTCAATCTCATCTACTCACTTAGTAGAATTTTATCATATAATTTAATTCTATTTTCCATCAATTGAAACCACTTAAATATTTAGTCCAAAATGGGTCAACATCCATTTTTCACAAAACCAAATTCCAATAGAAACGACCAAGAAACAAATATAAACATTATCTAAACAACAGAAATAATATATAAAGCGACACTGGAACAAAAAAAAATAAAAAAAGCATAAAAATATCAAAAAAATGTGCAAAAACGTAAAAAAAGCAAAAAGTCAACTGGAAGTGTACGAAAGTGAACATAGCATAAACAATATTATTTTTTCGGAAAAGTAGGATAAAGTTGGCAATTACTCTATATATTTTGAGCACTGTCCTCAATCATAATTGAATAAATAAAGTTCATCAATTACTCTATATTTTGAGCACTGTCCTCAATCAAAAAAAAAATTGATGCTATTTTTCATCAAAATAAAGTTCATTTTTTAATTGAATAAATAAATTAATGAGATCGCCTAATGCTATCGTGAGATGTGGGCACGCCCCACCGCCAGCCGCCACCGTCCACTTAACGATCACCACCCCTAATGACCTGTCTGGTTATTATAGTAGTATTTTTTTTTATTGCATCATCAATAAAATATTTAATTAAAAATAGAAAAGGTCCGCATTTCCAATTTTCCTCCTCAGAAAAGTAAAACAAAACCCCCTCGGAAAAATCCCAATTTCCTTCCCATTATTCATTCATTCAATTTCGTACGAGAGCAACGAATTCTACCACAAATTGGGCTGCTTTCCGTTTCCAGCTCGTTTGATCGATCTATTAATTGATAATTGATTAGTTGATCGATTGTTCGGATCGATCTGTTACTGAGTTTTGATCGGTTGAGGAGTAAAAAAGGGGAATTTTGGAGGAATGGATCAGAGCAGGAGGGCGGTGGAGTCCTATTGGAGGTCAAGAATGGTAGACGGTGCGACGTCGGATGAGGATAAGGTTACTCCGGTCTACAAATTGGAAGAACTTTGCGATTTGCTGAGGTCATCGCACGTCTCCATCGTTAAGGAAGTCTCTGAATTTGTTCTCAAGCGCCTCGAGCATAAATCGCCTATTGTTAAGCAGAAGGTCCTCACTCACCCTATTTTTTCCTTTTCTTTTCTATTTCCCCCCGGATGTTTTGATATAATTGATGTGGGCTATCCCTATTGTGATAGATTAAGGTGATTTTTCGTGATATTTGATTGATAACGTGGTACAATTCATTTCGATGTTGGTTGCTTGAGAATTTTTTGTTGCATTTCAGGTCTACTGATGATTTAGAGTTGCATTTTAGTCTTGGATTCTTTTCTAACAACAACAACAATAATGACTTATGAAGATAATAAATGTCATGTTTCTTGAACAACTAACTTTAAGTGATTACTTAGATCAGTAATTTGACTTTGATGTCACGGGTTAAAAGCTGATCTCCAAGGTCTTAACAAATAGTTCAGTTCAGTGTAGACTATAGAGTATTGGCATTTCTGAAAGAAGTTGATGTTGCTGAATTAGTTTTGCCTTTTTTTAACTTCTCGTGATATTTTGCAAAGAGGTACTCATAATATATTGAATCAGATTAAAAATAAGGGGTAATTACAAACACTACCCCTGAGGTTTAGCCTGATTACAAATTATCTTTCAAAATTACAAATGCCCCATTGATGTTTGTATTTACCTGGCAAATGCGTTCCTATTGTAAGCATGTCAGTGGGGTATTTTATTGTAAAAGATAACTGGGTTTTTTCTTTTGTAATTAGGCTAAACCTAGGGGTAGTTTTTGTAATTAACCCTAAGAATTAATTATTCTCTTGAGAATGGAACATTGAGCACTCTTATTTCATGTCAGTTATGCATGTTCATGCGTGATGCTTTATGTAAAAAAAAAATCATTTCATAAGGGGGGACTTTTGCTGACAACTGTGGGTTTGACTTGACAGAATGTTTATTTTTAAACCTAAACGAAGCTTTTGATAATGCGTTTCTAGTAATCACATTGCCATTAAAATATTCAAGTTGTAAATTTAATGGTCACCTACGCACAAGAAAACTGTCTTCATATGAGGTTTGGTGCCAGCACCTCTCTCCTAAGTACTACTCGCGCATCCCATCCCAGAAAAAATACCCCTCCAATGGGTGAAATGGCACCAAGGTATAGGTCCTCCTCCGGCCATAATCATCTATTTAGGCACTTTAGTAGTCAATTGAAGCGATTTCCAGCCAGGGGAGGGGCTAGTTCGATCTCAGCCAAAATCCAAATTGACGAAATATTATTTTTTTTCCAACAAATTTGATGTAATTGTAAGATCATTGCACAATTCAATTAAACTTAAATTCATATGTTAGCTTGACTTAATATTGAGCCCATATGAACATTAGAAAGCAGCTTTCTTGGAGAAGTGTGCATCATTTGCTGGTACATTATGATGAAGAACTGGGAATTGACTAGGCAAACCCAATATTTTGTTTCGTGTTTTAGTCCAAGCAATCTGCAATCTTTCTTCTTGATCCAAGTTTGTCAAACCAGACAGCGCTTGGCTTTCCATTTAGCCACTAATGCTGCGTGCTGAATCCTGGGGATTGCTTTATTGGTCTATTAAAATAGGTTATGCATATATCTATGTGGTACCTGCTCTAGGCAGAATACCTCTTGTATATGAATATATGACTAAATTTTAATCTGTATCTTTAAAACATAATCTTGGTGTTCTTTTATTGATATTGTATGTTTTCAGGCGTTAAGAGTCATCAAATATGCGGTGGGAAAGTCAGGTGCAGAGTTCAGGAGGGAGATGCAAAGGAATTCGGTTGCTGTCGTCAGTTAATCCACTACAAGGGTCAGCCAGATCCTTTGAAGGGTGACGCATTGAACAAGGCTGTGCGTGAAACAGCACAGGAAGCACTATCTGCTTTATTTTCATCAGATGAGAGCAAAGCTGCACCCGTAGAAAGCAGTCTTGGCAGTCGAATTCAAGGATTTGGGAGTACCAACTATGAAATGCCATCAGAAGATAAAAAGTCCTTCATCAGTGAGGTTGTTGACATAGGAAGTGCCACAATCAAACAAGGACTGAGTAGTTTGACACAGTCCCCATCCCTGAGGAAAAATGACACTGGGAGTTACAAAAGCCCAAATCTTCGGCGGTCTTTGACTAGGGAAAGTGATTACTCTGACAGGTATGAAGGGATTGGTTCTCATGCTGAAACTCACAACTCTTCTCGATTCCAGAAAAATGCTGGTTCTGGAAACTGGGGCCAAGATATTAGTGCCTCCCAGGCAGAAACAAGTAGCGGAGACTCTAGTTCAACTTACAATCAGAAGACTCGTGAGGAGAAATTGTTAGAGACCATTGTAACATCTGGTGGTGTCCGTTTACAGCCTACTCGGGATGCACTTCATGTTTTCCTGGTGGAGGCCTCAAAGTTAAATGCATTGTCGTTGGGGCATGCCATTGAAACAAAACTGAAATCCCCTATGTGGCAGGTTCGTTCTTTATGTCATTGTTCTGGTTTGCCTAGTAATGCAAGTGGGATGATCTTAATAGGTATAGAAATGCTGCCTCCAATATTTGCTATTTTAGTGGCAGATTTGTCCTCAAAATAATATGTATGTTGATGCAATATTATGAAGAAAAAAAATCCACTTACTGTAGTGTAAAAATGTTTCTTGTTTAGGTTCGCATGAAAGCCATGTGTGTCCTTGAGGCAGTGTTGAGGAAGAAAGACGAGGAGAACTTTTCTGTTATATTTTCGTACTTTACTGACAACAATGATGTGGTGGTCCAATGTTCTGAATCTCCCCAAGCATCTTTGAGGGAGAAAGCAAATAAGGTAAGCTTTTAGTTTCTGTTTAGATGTCTTGTGGATAGAGAAAGAAAGGGGAGGGAAGCATAACAGAGAATTGACATGAGATCTTAGTCTTCTTCTTTGTCTCTCGAATTTCCTTTGAAACGATGACTCTCATGAAAGCATAATGGGACTCAAACACAGACTAGCGATCCATCAAACGGGCCCATTGAAAATTATAAACAAAAGATACAATTGGAAACTATAAACAAACCATACAGATGGAAGGAAATAGGAGACCATGTGTATGATATGCCAAGAACCACTTTTGTTATCTGGCCCTTTTAGTTTAAAATATTCCCAGTCTTTATCAGGGCTCTGAAAGAGTTGACATACAGCTGCTCAGGAATGGTGGTTGCTCTACCAATTGCTGCCAGGTGAAAAAAAGCAGTAACACGTGGATAGAAATTACTTTATTCATGCTCAAATCGTTGAGGACAATGCATAACTCAGCGGCATAATTATTAACTTTTTGCCATTTCCTTAACTGAAAATTTCAAGTTCTGAACAAAGTTGTTCATATTCTTTCTATGAGAAATACTGTGTGCTATTTTTGCTTTGTGGGACTGAAATGCTATTTATAGGTAGATTTGGTCTATTTTGTTAAATAGTTAAGTATAAGAAATAAATTAACCTGTGGTCGTTATAGGTGTTGAGTCTTCTGGGTGGCGAACAAGGTGGTGGAGTAATCAATCATGTACAAAGATCAGCAAAGACACCTCAGCCTTCAATGATGCCGGATTTGATTGACACTGGTGATTCAGTTGATCTTCTTGCAGTGGAAGATTCAAAAAAAGCAGAGACTGAATCAAGAATTACAAATACCTCAACCTCTACTGCTCCACTGATTGATGACTTATTTGGGGACAGTTTTGGTGGTAGTGAGAGCACCAAGGGTCAGAAACTTGATGATGACCCTTTTGCGGATGTCTCCTTCCACACCAGTCAGGATAAAGACCATGTTGCTGATCTCTTTTCTGGTGTGGCTGTTGATAAATCGCGGATTACTGAAGCCCATACAGCAGCTCATAAAACTGAATCGGAACCATTTGACTTTTTTAACTCGAGTTCTGAGGTCTCCCAGGAGCATGGAAATCCCAGAAAAGATGTTAATGACTTGATGGGTAGTTTGTCGATAAATGGAAATGATCCTTTCGGAAAGCCAAATGGAGGCACTGTCGAGAAGGGCTCAGAGCATGTGGATTCAAAATCCAGTGTCTACCAAGATAATAAAGTTCCTAACAGTGTCTTGAATGGTGATTTTGCCTCTCAGGCTGCTGGGATCAATGCAACTCCCATGTTTCCTGTAGGTGCCATGGGATATAATTTTCCATCTGGCTTAATGTTTAATCCAGCATTTGCTTCTCACCCGATGAATTATGGCGCCATGGGCAGTCTCTTTGCTCAACAGCAGTTCCTTGCTACATTATCCAACTTTCAGCAGCTAGGAAATCTGCAATCAAATACAAGTTTTAGTGCCGCTGGATCTAATGCAGGAATTTCTTCACCTATTCCAGATATTTTTAATCCTGGCATGGCTACCCAACCTCCTACTTCAGTGATGAATGACTCAAAAAGAGAGGAAACCAAGGCATTTGATTTTATCTCGGTAAGTTTGTATTGTTTCCTTCTTTCTATTTGTCAATTAGAGGTTCATTGTTATATATATTCTATTCACTGGAGCACCTCAATTTTTGTGATTATATTGGGGCTTAACAATGCTTTAAAATTCCGTGACTGCAATCAACCTTAGCAGTATAGTTGTATCTTTTAAAGTTAAAGACTTGCCTCGCCAAGTTTGTCCGTTATAGAGACCCATGCAATGTCTGCAAGGCCTTGGTCTTGTATGGTTATGTTTCCATGGACCATTTCCAGTTTCTAGTGTTGGAAAATGAATTTTGAGAATTTATTAGTTTTCGTGTGAAAACTAGAATTATGTTTGGATGAATGAATGAGAATGAGTTTTATGTAGGTTTGGAAATGAGATTATGTTTGGTTGAGTAGTTTTGAAATAGTATTTTATGTATATAATAATTTGAAAAGTTGATAGTGGTTGAATATTTTAATCGAATATATAATATTATATTTGTAAGATTGTAGGTGGTGGGTCTCATTAGATAGATTTAATTAAAAAATAGTAATATTTTAAGTAGGTAAAGTTGGTAATGGAGGGTCCCACATATATAATTGGATAAAAAAATGAGAATAGTGATTGATGAGTGATGTAGGGACTAGTATAGGGTTGGAAATTAAAATTATAGGGTGCGATTGGATATGCTTTCATTTTGATAATTTTCCTTTTGCTAGATAATAATGGTAAACATATTTTTGGAAGAAATTGGATGTGATCAAAAAGTAATGATGAAAGTTGATTTGATTTAAAAATAGTAAAATAATGATTGGTAGTTAGAATGTGTGAGTGAGTGAATAGTGAGATTTGTGGGAGAATGTATAATAATAATAATAATTAGTTTTTTTGTGAAAAAATGTGCAGATGTGATTGGTAAGAGAAAAAATGAGAAAAAGTGAAAGTGAGAGAATAGTAAGGCCTTGTTTGTTTATGTTTCCAAGAGCCTATTTCCAATTTCCAACTATTCATAGAAATAGAATCATGTTTGTTTATAAATTTTCCAATAGAAATCATCATTTTCACTTTTCATTTTTCACATAAAACATCTCAAACCTACAATTTCAATTATCAACACTATACACTACCCTACATCACTCATCAATCACTATTCTCATTTTTTTATCCAAATATATATGTGGGACCCTCCATTATCAATTTTATCTACTTAAAATATTACTATATATATCTAATGGGACCCACTAGCCTACAATCTTACAAATATAATACTATATATTCAATTAAAATATTCAATCACTATCAACTTTTCAAATTATTATATACATAAAATATTACTTCAAAACTACTCAACCAAACATAATCTCATTTTTAAACCTACTTAAAACTCATTTTCAAACCTACTTAAAACTCATTTTCATTCACTCATCCAAACACAATTCTAGTTTTCACACGAAAACCAATAAATTCTCAAAATTCATTTTCCAACACTAGAAACTAGAAATGGTCCATGGAAACATAACCATACAAGGCCTAAATTTTCTTAAAATTTTCATAAACAATTGTTTGTTTGGTTAAGAAAATTCTCCAGCGGAACGAAAATGGAAATCCTTCCATATCCAATCGCAGCCATAGGTTTCAGATGTTGTTCTATGTGAAAAATGAAAAGTGAAAATTATGATTTCCATTGGAAATTTATAAACAAACATGATTTCATTTCTATGAATAGTTGAAAATTGGAAATGGGCCCTTCGAAACATAAACAAACAAGTCTTCATTTCCAACTTATTTTCAAAAGTTATATCCCACCAAATTGCAGAATTACGATTATTCTTGAGACTAGGCGAACCTGAAGCTTCTATAAAGCGTGAACGTAAAGCATATTGGGGGAAAGTCTAAGTTCTTGGAGTGTCAATATTGATAAAGCTGATCTAGGTGGAGTGGTTTGAGTTTTGACATAGCACAACTTTCGCTTTGAGGTTTGAACTTGTGTGACCTCCTTTAATGAATCTCAAAACTAGATCGGAAACTATGAGCTGTTGAGCAAGGCTAGATCCATGGCGCGAGCGGTTTTGCCTAAAATCCATCAGAAGATGTTTGTTATGTAATGAAAATGGAAAAGCATCAAGAAATATAACCGAGTCAAAAGGATAACTCTGTGATAGTGGGGGGTCCTTTTTTTTTGGGACCTATTTCCCATAAGAGAACTGTGATTTTTGACAACAAATTCGAAAATAGTGGACAGACGCATTCGTGATGGAAGTTTTTACATCAGCTAACTTGATGGGCTTTGCGAGCACGGCAATATCAGGCTTTTGTCAGTGCAAGCTATTGAACATGTATAGTGAGACTTGATCTAAGCTTGGACGTCTACTTGAACATGTTTGGTCAGGCTTGGCTCACATACTCGAAATCTAATTTGCATACTACTCGAGCAGGCTTAAAAGGCTTGTGAGCTGGCTTAATTAGTTTGCTTTGTGGGAGTCTAATGACTTATGACTGCAGCACATTGCTTTCTAGTCCTATCTTGCATTTGCGAATCTATTCCTGAAAGACAACTTGAGAAATAACGTTGCAGAACATAAGAAAGAACAAAAGAAAAGGTCAAATTTATTCAGTGAGAAGTGGGCTGTCTTTGACAAATGGAAGAAAGCATCGTCACTGGGATATCTGGCCATGATTAGGAAAGGACTTTGATTATCGCATGATGCACTGATATACCTTTAAATATATATGTAGAAATTCCTTCATTCTCTAACAATAGTACAGGTGCATTAGTCCCATGTTAGAAGTGTGTGAATCATAAATTTATTGTATTCTTAATTTTTATATTTGAAATTTTTGGCTTCTTGGGGCATACCTTTATATTTTGAAACTTTTAGCTTCCTTAGGCATATATCTGTAGATGAGTTGCAGCACCTTTATTAGGCTATTTCTCAAGATTAATGTTGGAATTCCACTGTATAGATCTTTTAAATCTACAGATGTGTCGCACCATCTTGGCTTTTAATAGGCTATTTCTCAAAATAAATATTGGAATTCGACTATGTAGATCTTTTTAAATCGAGATTTTGAAATGTAGAATGTTTTTCTTATAATTAACTGATTTGCATCTGTGGCTCATGGTGGATAGCATACTAACCTTCTGTTGTCATTGCAGGATCATTTGGCTGCAGCTCGTGACCCAAGGCGTGTGACTTGAATATTTCAATCTGTCATTGATCATTGTTGTCTAGAAATGTTGTTTCTGGGTAAGATGAAGAGTCATAGTTGAAAATCGAGTGAACACAAGATTTGAAGCTTATAGCAGTTGAAAGTGCATGGCAGATGTGAGATTATGTGAGGCCAAGTTCAATGGACAAGATATAGTTTCGTTAATTGTGCAGCTATCATTTGATTTTTTTTTTTTTCCTTCTTGTAATAAACCAGTCGATTTTTGTGGTGACTTGCGTTTATTTATTGTTATGTCTTAGAAATTTCTTTCAAGCATTTTACATGCATTTCAGCATGAAGAAATCCCATCTCTGCAGAAAGATGCAGTTTATTCATATTTATGTAGTTGTCCGGGAGGGTTGGGGCTGCAAAACTAATTAGGAACGAATATTCCTATCATTCCACCTCAACCCATGAAGTGAATATGGCCTTAAAGGGAAAAATATATTTGGGTTAAGGACAAAAATACCCAACATTTCCGGAAAAACGATACCTTTACGCCCCGGTCTTTATTCTGGATATTTCTATGCTCCCGTGTTTTTGTCGGATTATTTACGCTTTGGCAAATTTTATGAAATTTTGACATTATTGCTTTAAGGTTGTTTCGAACATGTTTCACACATGTCTTATCTAATAAAATTTCTGTTAAAATATAATTTTTGTCCCATTAAATAATTATTTTTATACTCGAAATCTTATAAACAATCAAGAAATATATACATAAAAACTACACACGTTACATAAAACACATGAAAAATAATATATAAACAACACATGAATAGAAACAATACAATTCAATTTTTGATCCAATGCATTGAAAACGTCGAAAACAACATGGAAACAACATAACAACATTGAAAACTATATAGAAACAATTCAAAACAACATAAACAATATAGAAAACACCAAAGGAACAAAACAAGCTTAAAAATAGGTAAAAGCGCATTGGAATATCGAATACAAAATGAAAACAAATCAGAACACATTAAAAACAATATAGAAACAACAGAAATAATATATAAAACAACACATGAACACGAAAGAGCGTAAAAAATAGGTAAACATTGTATTGAAATATCAAAACAACATAAAAACAATATAGATAACATAAAAACAAATACGAAATAACAAAAATCACATATAAAACAATACAGGAAAAAAATCGAAAAAAACGTAAAATTGTCCAAAAAAGATGTCCAAAAAAATCCAAAAGCGTAAACATTGTCTTTCTTCCAGAAAGTTGGGTATGTTTATCAATTACACACAAAGCCATGAAATTTTGTGTAGGGAGACCCAATTAATATTAATATAAAAATAAAATATGATGCATCAATTCTAAAAACAATACTATAAATAAAGACTAATTTTAATAAAGTCAATGTATTAACTCAATTACATCTTAATATTCAAAACCAAATAACATTAATATAATTACATCAAGATATCATAACATTCCTCTTCTATTCTCATATTTTGAAATCGTTGCATAATATCTTCATTGGTAATGTATATATTTCTTAGTGTATATTACCAGACAATCATTCAATAACTCATTGCCAATGTTGAATTCTTTAGTGGGAATTTGATAATGAACCCTAAATAATCCTAAAAGAGATGAATAGAGGTACAAGAGAATAATGTCAAATTTCCTATTCAATATTATGGTGGAGCAAAAGAAAATGAACAGAATTTTGAGAAAGGAGAAAAAATGATTAAGATTCAAATATTTTTCAAGATTCACAAATGGGAAGGAACAACAAAAATGAAGGAATTGAAAATTTTGTTCTATTTTTACCTATTTTCTGCATTTTTTAAGCTTATAAAGTGAAATTACCAAAATACTCCTAATGCTTTCAAAATTTCAGGGGGAATGCCCCCCTTGGCCCTATTGTGGCGTCGTCTATGCGTGACAATATATTTTAGCCCAACTTTCAGTTCGAAAAGGAACTTTAGAGTTACAATAATATTCCAGTTAAAATTTAGAGATCAAAGTTTTTCTTTTCTTATTTGTTTTGTAGTTTTGTTTTGTTTATGAGTAATCATCTAATTGCAATCGAACTCTTTTATCTGAATGTGATTTTTAGATTAAGTTGTCTCATGGCAGCACCATATATTTTCATTTGTGTCACGTAAATTTTATTAATGCATGATAAAATATCGTTTGATCTTTATTTACTAACGTGAAAACCTTGTTCTTCGATTGTGGTATGAACCAAGAGGGCATAATAGTGAAATTGAGGGAGAAAGTGGAAAAAAGATGGAGAGAAAAGTAGAAGTCAAGAAAAATTTATGGATTTATTTAAATTAACGTTAAAAATCATAATAATGAAATATTGAACTTGTTTAGGTAATTTTGTATTACAATAAATCATAAGTCCTTAAATTTCCATTTGAGCCTTTTTTTTAACTTATTGCATGGATATAAAATCACGTGGAATTTTCTTTAAAACAAAAATAAGGTGGAATTGTTTTCTAATTTTAATTTTTTTCCATAATCCAAATCTAGATCAATCCATCCACTACAATTTTTTTATTCTTTCCCTAAAAACTACCATGCTAGATTCTGCTAATGTAATCAATTATATTTGATGGATTAATGTTTTAGGGTTTTCTTTCACTAGGGTGACAATTCCTAACACGACATGATAACCTGATACGAACTCGATATGAAGTTACTAAGAGAAACCCGAATACGAAAAACCCGAACGCGAACACGATTAACACGAATCTGACATGATGTTACCAACTTGTCTAAAACGTAGTTAGTTTATATTTTAATTAACTTCAATGTATTTTAAACATAATCCGAAATCAGCTCGAAATCAAACATGAACCCGACTTAATGACCCAAATTGTCACCCCTAATTTTGGAGGGCCAAGGGTTCAATATTGACTTTTCAGATGTATGCGAGGCAATGAGGGTATAACAGACAATGGGCATATGTTACTCTTCCGCAAAGAGGTAGTCTTATATGAGACCGTCTCATGGATTTAAGTTCATGAGACGGATCCTACAAAACACAAAAACCATGGGTCTCTTTTATGGGTTTGGGTTGGAATTCTAATGTAGGATCCGTCTCATGGACTATACCCGTGGGACCGTCTCATATAAGTGTTTGCCTTCCGCAAATGGATAACCCGAAAGCGAAACCGGGTCGGGCTGTGAAAACCGGCTCCATAAACTCCGTAACCCGTCTCCGAATTATCGGATTCTCCGTCGGAAAATGAACCCGTATTGCATATTGCGTTTGAAAATCCCCGTTTCATTTCTTTATTCAACAGGGATTTTGTAATTCCCCATCAATGGCGGCTTCTGCCCGCATTTTCTATTCCTCCAATCGCCATTTTCATCATTCTATCCTCCTCAAAACCTCCCGTTACCAGGTCCCAATCCCAATAACCCCACAGCTTCGCTCTCCGTACCGATTCTCTTCACTCTCACTCCTTTCGCACAATCACTCGTCCTCCAAATTTCTATATGGCAAATCTTTCAACTCTTTCCCGGTTTCTGGGACTGCCAATTTTTCCATCTCCGGCAATTATCTCGACCACGTTCTATTTGGCCCGGAGGACAACTCTTTCCGCTGGAATTTCGCGTCAGGACGTAGCGTCAACGATCGAAACAATGGGAATTTTGTTGTTGATGATAAAGGGCCTGAGATCGCGGTGGTGATGTTGGGGTGGCTGGGGGCGAAGCCCAAGCATTTGCGGAGGTATATCGAGTTGTATAACGCTAAAGGAATTCATGCTGTTACTTTTGTGGCTTCGGTTATGGATGTGCTGTCGTTTGATTTGGGGAAAAAGCTGGAGGAGAGGATTCAGAGGTTGACCCAGGAGCTCGCGTCGTGGTTGTCGAATGAGAGTGGTCGCGATCGGTTTTTGATCTTTCACACCTTCAGCAATACCGGTTGGCTAGCGTAGGTTGATTCATTTATTGAGTTGTTTGAATCTTTTTAATCTTCTGTAAGATTGGCTTCACTTCCATCGCTGTGTTCATGCTCATTTTGCTATTTAGGGGTTATGTGATTTTGTTCTTTTATGGTCTAGTAGTAGCATGCATTTCTCTCGTTTAATAAGATATGTTCTGTTGAGTTGACAGCAAACCCATGGTTATGTAGAGAAGGGTGCTGAAAGTTTGGTCTGAGCTTTCTGTTACTTACATCATTTCTTTTTTCGGCAGATATGGTGCCATTCTTAATAATTTGAAGGATAGACAAGATTTATTGGGGAAGATTAAAGGATGTGTTGTAGACTCAGGAGGAGACCCCAATATAGATCCTAAGGTTCGTGCTAAATTTGTTTTTGTGATTGAGTTCTCTGCTGTGCTTTTTATTTAAAGTGGTTTATTCATTGATTGCATCTGCGTATGCATGTAACTGCTTGTTCCAAGATGATATTCAGTTGATAGATTGTAGAGTTCTGTTTTCGCTATTTGTCTCTGAGATAAGTTGACCATAGAAAAGATCTTCTTAAACAATACTCAGTAATAGATGGTAGAGTTCAATTTTGCCTCTTTGTCTCTAAGTTGGCAATAGAAAAGCTCGTACTTTCTTACACAATCAGGGATTTGGTCCTCTGCCAATAGAATGTGGAGTATCTTGCGTTGAAGCACCTCAGGCTTTGGTGCCTTATGCTTTACGCTGCTAAATGAAATCAATGATGGTTGCATTAACATGGTGGAATACAATTATCATCGATCAGTTTTTGGGCGTGTCCCTCCCCCTTCTTGGTTTTTCTTTTGGCGATGTCTGGACCATGGTATTAGTGGGTAAAGCACTAAAGAAATCTCTTCCTTTGTATAGCTTTGTAAATGCAACTGAAATTTTACTGGAACATATTATGGGAGTTAATAGAAAATATTTCGACTTTTTCATTTTGTTTTTCATAGTATGCAACTCCATTGAGAAGGTACTTAAATTGTTCCCGGTCTTGTCCAAATCGAAAATGTGATCAAACTTAGTTCTCATCATTGCTTTTTCCTTTCCTTTTCCTGTTTGTTACTAAACATTGATGAAGAGTAACTTTTCTGTTTTACATGTGGCTTTGTTATAAATTAATGTTGCTGCTAAAAAGATGGTGATTCTGGTATAATGATTTACCAACAACGAAAGTGTAAAAATTATAAATATGGTCTTTAAGCAAAGATCCCTTGTAAATTTCATCAACATACTGTGGGTTTTTTGGTTTAATACGTAAATCAGTGCTTACACAGCCTACTTAATACTGGTGTCTAAGGTTAATGAAATTTATTGGAGACCTTGTTGATTGATTGTGCAAGAAGGGGTGTGCATGCTTAAATAACCCCTCAACTGTTCCAGGTATGGGCTGCTGGATTTACCACAGCCCTGCTAAAGAAAAGCAGCTCTGCTACTTATCCTTCCACGGAGACAGGGCAAGGAACTCAATTAGAAAGTGGCACCAACGGATCAATAACAGACGAGAAGGAACCTTTTTTCATTGAAGCCTTGCTGTTATTTGCATTTGAGAAGCTCTTCTCCTATCTTCTCAACTTGCCTGACATAAATCAGTAAGTATTCATTCAATCTCCGTAAAATTTCCTGTTTTAGTACTACGAAGAATATATCAGGGAACATATCGATTTCGAAGTAATGGTAGCTTTAATTCTTTAAGAAGAGAAGAAAGAAGATTAAATGTAAAGAGCAATTGCTGTTTTTTTCTAACAGGAGGTTGACAAAGGTCATTTGTGGGCTTTCAAAGAATCAGCCTCCCTGCCCTCAGCTTTATCTTTATAGTACTGGAGATAAGGTCATTCCATTTCGAGCAGTAGAATCATTTATCGAGGAGCAGAAGAGGACTGGGAAACAAGCTTTCTCTTTTAATTTTGGATCATCTCCTCATGTCGACCATTATCGGACTTTTCCTGATTTATATGCTTCTCAGCTTGACAATTTCTTGAAGGAATGTTTGATGATGGAAGGAAATTATAGGAACGTTCAAATGTTTTTTGGTTGTCTTACAGCTGATTGAGTTTATAAAAAAGAAATACTTTTTATAGCAATTTGTTTTGTAAATCAACAAGTTTTCATATGTGAACTTCAGCTATTAGCTTTTGTTAGTGATGTTCAATAGATGATAATGATACTTTAGATAACTTTTTTTTTAAAAAAAAAAACCAACAAATCAAGCTATCATTGAAGCATGATCCAAACGATTACACATGGGGTTGAGGAGGGCAGCTACATAATCTGGTGCGTCGACCCAAACGTAAGGGCTCAAGAAAAAGTAGCATTTTCTAGCAATAACGTGAGCAATTTCGTTCGCGTTCCTACACGTAATTGAGACTTTGAACTCAGGATTAGCAAGCATAATTTGCTTGCATTTAGCAATGATCATGTCCAGTTCTATCATACCATGCATCGTTGATCTAACATTGTCGACAACACTCTTCGAGTCTAACTCAAAAATCACCCTATGAAAGCCCATATTGCACACCCATGATAGAGCTTCAAGAAAACTCATATCCTCACCTTCAACAGCAGGAAGGCAGCCACGAAAGGTGGCAGACCGACATGTCAGAAAAGCTCCAGACTCATTGAGAAGAAACATGCCAAAACCGACAACTCCTGCATCGGCTGGAAAAACTACATCAATATTACATTTGACGAACTGAGGAAGGTGGCAGAGACCACATGTCACAGACCGAATCATTACGAGGGTTTACTGCCTTGGTAGAAGTCTGATACTTTATTGAAATCCAATCATAAAGCACATTCAAACTAGAGAAGATAGTTCCTCAAAAAAAAAAACTAGAGAAGATAGTGTTGGCAGTAGAAAGGTGCGTCTAATTCCAAAGTTGGTTATTCCTCTACTTCCAAATAGCCCAGACAACTATCGCAAACTTATCACAATTAGGCTCATGCAATCTATAAATAATTCTAAAGAGCCATTCGACCACAAACTCAGACTTAAAAAAGACTGAGTAGATTACATCATGAAAGCCAGATTCGTGCCAACAACTTCAACAAAAGAACAATTCACCAGCGAATGCCACACGTTTTCATAACAAGACCACAAATCGCGCATTCACCAGAAACCGAATACCTCATTTGCTCAGATTATCCCTTATAGGTACGCAATTTCGTAACACTTTCCACCAAAAATTCCTAACCATTGGAGGCACACAGATACGCGATAATCGTTTCCAATTGCCATTCCCATGATCTTGAAAATTATCCTCCATATCCATTGCAATATTGTTACCACTTACCAGACTTAAGCAAATATGCACTTGTATTAGTAAAGCGCCAAATACAGCAATCAGGGACATAATTCAAAACCAGAGGAATACTAGTAATGGTTGCAAATCATCCTCACAGGAATATTCCTCAAGCAATTCACAATCCCAATAAGCACAACTGATGCAGACGGAGGCGTAACAAGAACAACAAATAACACAAATACTACCGTTGATTCTCAAGAATACCGAAAGTATTGAACAAAGCAATATAATTCTCAAAAGAACATGTATTGCAAAGAGAATAATCTCAAAAGTAATAATAATTCAACCTCCCTAAAAACAATAACAAAACAAATATTTATAGGATTAAAATCCTACAACAATAAAACTCCTAACAATTGAAAACTCTTAAAAGATAATAAAATAACCTAATAAATTAATCTTAATAGATAATAAGAAATCTTCAAATATTTATCTCCATCATTCTCTCCGGGGTCGAGGCGATTCGTCCTCGAATCGGAAGGGAGATCCTAGAAAAGTTATCAAACCATGGAGGGGCGCGAGGAGGACGAGATGGAAAAATAAGGCGAATATCAAAACATATTTGAGCTAGAGCAAAAACAAAACAATCCATTACTTGTCCATAGCTTCTCTTCAGCACACTTGGAGCCGTATAATAAGGAATTTCCACGATCCCAATGAATCTCCCAATGAATCTCACCATATGCTTGAAGAAAATTGGTAGTCCAATACCAATGTCTTTAAATGGTAATATTTCCTTTTAGTATTGAACAAAAATTCTCCCAGGTTAAGATCATGTTGCATGACCTCACGGGTATGACGATTCTCATCTTCATTGGCCAAAATTGGTGGTACGTCATAACCAAAAGCGCCCTCGTCAAATTTGGGCGATTTTTCGTAGGCAACCATCGAAGTGCGTCACTTTCTCGATCAAAGATAAAGGTGGCCCATTATAACCACCAATCTCCTCGTCAAAATTTGGAGGCTCGTCGTAGCCGACCTCCATGATAGTGTTGTCAAATTCTTCATCAAAAATTTGGGGGTCATCATAACCAACATTCTCCTCATCAAATTGCAGGGATATTTCATACCCAATCTCCAGAATAATGTCTTCATCTTCCTCAAAGATTGGTGGGCCATCATAGTCACCATTCTCTTTAAAGTGCAGGTTTGTCATAGTCAATCTCCGGATTGTCGCGTCTTCATCTTCTTCACCAAAAACTGGTGGTCGATCATAACCATCTTCATCCTCATTTGACAAAATATGTGGGGATGGATAAAAATCAAAACCACATCCACCGCGATAGTTCCGACCACTGACTTCATCGCCTGCCTCGCGCGCTCGATCTCGGTTAGCCGTGAGTTGGGCGGTGACCATGTCGAAAATTTTCTGTTGCTGGATGCGGAACGTGATTATCCATTGTGTCAACAATTCGATCTGTTGGCGGATCTGTACGATGTCGTTCATGTGTGCGATGTTGTTCATGTGTTGTGGATCATGTCCAGACAACATGGTTTAGGGAGCGTAGACTGGTCTCTGAATACCAACTGATGCAGACGGAGGCGTAACAAGAACAACAAATAACACAAATACTACCGTTGATTCTCAAGAATACCGAAAGTATTGAACAAAGCAATATAATTCTCAAAAGAACATGTATTGCAAAGAGAATAATCTCAAAAGTAATAATAATTCAACCTCCCTAAAAACAATAACAAAACAAATATTTATAGGATTAAAATCCTACAACAATAAAACTCCTAACAATTGAAAACTCTTAAAAGATAATAAAATAACCTAATAAATTAATCTTAATAGATAATAAGAAATCTTCAAATATTTATCTCCATCAACAACCCCACTGACCGTGATATCATGAAGGTCATAACAAAAACTGGTGATTTTACAAAAAAATCATTGGAAGCACAACTAAGGATTCTTCCAACCCTGCACAGAACAACCATCACCAATTTTCCACCTAACTCCCTTGTTAAGCAAATTTGAGAGCACCAGATGCTTTGCCAAGTGAAATTTGGGTTCTGCCCAAAATTGACATATTCAATTGTTATGGATCAAGATTAAATATTACTACATGTCTATAGAAGTTATATACTAGTTCCTCGTTGAATAAACAGATCAATTATATGCATGTTATTGGTTGAATATTTATGTATGATGTGCCTATTGGGTTTCTGTATAGTGCGGCAACACAATTGTATAATTGAACTAAGATTTCATTTGGATGGATGGATATGAAGTTGAGGATTTCAAAACCATAATATTAAATTCATTCTGCTTGTTTGGAGACAATGGGCTTCAAAACTTTAGGCTCCTAATGTTTTTGAGTCATTATGGTGAATTTTAAATCCATCTTTTAGATGGGATTATTTGAAATCCTCGCCCCGAATCCTCCATTCAAATCCAAATCTTCCCATCCAAATGCAACAACCTAATAGTTTAAAAGTAATCAATATGTAACAACATGACGCAGCCCTGAAGCCTAGACGGAAACACCAACTTCTACACATGTAACAAAAATAAAACTAAATATAACTACATTATATTAAGATATTTATGCTTTGAAAGTTTAAAAGTTTCCATCTGGGAAAATCCAACTAAAAGGAAAAAGACACAAGTTACTTCGTGCGTGTTTCGTGTATGCATGCACTAGTGATAAGATTTAGAAGAGATATAAGTAGAACTTCTTCACTAGATCAACTAAACTAAGTACTAAACACATCCTATTAAGAGGAACAGAGTCGATGATCTACTTTTTGTACCAACTAAACCAATATTGATATCTACTGCCTAAGTTTTATTCTCTATCAAGAAATAAGAATGTTAGCAGTTTAATGATCCTTCTCTAAAAGTAAAAGAAAAACAGTAGCATTCAAATGCAAGATTATCAGAAACTTCTGTATTACCTCTGGTTGTGCCTTTATTGTGACTCCTTTGGCTTTTGTCATGTGAAGACGACGGGAATTTTGAGATTATCAGCGAACTTTGCACACCTTCCAATAGCTGGATAGAATGACACCAAATATGGATGATGATATTGCAGAAACTTAACAAATAATTGTTCACCAAAAGATATACGTAGCCAAAAATAAGGAACCGTCCAGGCAGATATCTAATTAGACTTCAATGATAAGTTCAGAAAATTTAATACAGTTATACGAACTAGAAACATTAAAGGTTATGCATCTTTTTTCATTTGTTCTCATTTTTTCAAACTTAAGGTGTTTCTTTGGAAGGTACTAAACCTCAAGCTAAATGCAGTTTTCATGTGTGGCGTGCGGGCTAATTGTGAGTCTCTGTGAGTTAAATAGAAAATTCATTAGTGCATTTCTGTGAGTTTAGAGAATTCAGTAGGAAGTTTTAATAAGAAAGCAATCTTCGGGAGACAACTGCTGCCACAAGTTCCAATTTGGAAACTTGAACCTCTTTTACGAAAGCATTAACCATAATTTTATAGAAATTTTTAAATTTTTAGAAGCAATACATGAGGCAAGACAGTATATTATCCGCGCATTTCCCCTTAATTATTACCTATTATCCTTACATATTCCTGAATCCTTTTAGTTGGTATCATTATTATTTATTATCAATGTGTTGTTAACATTTCAATGTCTTATTTCAATTACTATACACATTTCCGTGTTTCACCTGTTTTGTTAGACTATCAAGGAAGAACCAAGCTCTGCATCCAGCGCAAAAATGATGGGGTGGTTCAACCGAATGGACTTTGGGGTGCGCAGATATACGCCAACCATCAACGCATTTGGCGTATGATAGTGCCGCGATTAAGCTTTGTAATGAACTCTCACATAGAAACTTCCCATGGACCAACGTTACAGTTCATGAACCAAACTTCTGTGTGACAACCAATCAATTTGTCCTTCCTTTCTCATACATAAGCATTAGCAACTTACGTGCGCAACATGTGCGCTTGAACCAGGTTTCGAAGCAGGGAAAAACTGCAAAAACAAGAAAAGAAAAAAACTATTCATGATAGAGATGGGACCTCATGCTGACCAGGAGGAATAAGATTCACGATGAGGGAAAATAACCAAATTAATAAAAAAATAAATACCAACGTGCCTGCTTTTCGATTTGTTATGTTAAATAACAATATCTTATCTTATATCCTATCTATGGTCCAGAAGTTGCATGTGAAATCAGTCCATACATTCCAAGTGAATTAAATGCAACAATACGACTTTAATATGTTTGCTTCTTAATTATAAACATGGCAATCAAAGATTTGTTGCTCTGTAATGATCAGACCAACAAGCTATTCAACGATGAGGATTGATGAGAACTATTTCCATGGCTAAAATATGCCGAAAACATAGATCATAATTATAAATTCACAAGAAACTCGCTGCACAGAATTTCATACCTTGCTGATCTTCGGCATGGCTGACCTCAAGTGCAGCCTATCAGTTGGCTTCTTCCCCCGTTGCCTTCCGTCCATCAAATTCTTCGCCGAGGCCCTTTCTTTCTCCTTTAACACGATTTACATACATTAAACACTTAGTATGACTGTATGAGATTCTACATTGTAATAATGAAAATTTCAAAACGTATTTAGGCCATTGTAACATGGTGGTTTTTGCTTGTCTTGTCCTTTTTAATGTGTTTTTTAAATTTTATTTGCTCCTACAGAGAGTTCTTCTCATGCCTGCTCAATACACATTTGTTCTCCAAATCCCTTAGTGATTGGCTCACTTTCACAAGGATTCTGCTCTGCTTTGGTACTAGTATTGCCAAATGATGCAAAATTGTTCTCTTCAAGATTTCTATTAGGAGACAATTCACCGTCTTTTTGTTCAGTTTTAGTGCGAGTTTCAGTTTCTTCATGGTGTTTCTAGCTTTCACCTCTTCAGGCACCACAGTAATTGAAAATGAAGTTGGTTTTGTAGTAACAACGCCCTGCAACATTAAAATTTATTACACGAAAGAAAAGTAAAACGATACAGAAAGTAAATCAATGAAAGATTAGAGAGACACAAATGCATAATTATCCCAATGGCAGAACTAGATACCCATTGTTTGTAAAACGCAAGTGTGCATACAGGTAAAAGCCAAAAGCTTTTAAGCTTTGCTTCTAAGCCAATGAAAAACAAATAGTATAAGTGTTCTATTGCATAAACTAAGCTGGAGTTATAACTTACAATTGTCGTGGTAGTAAATAAAGGTTTTCCTTTATTGGTCATCTAGTAGCATTCAAATGCAAAACTAGGACTTATGTATGATAGTGCAGTGATTAAACTTCGTACGTAACAAGTGCATATGCCAAAGAAGTAGTTTATGATTTTTGCCAGCTGGATATTGTTTCATGAACTATTTCGATCAATGAATGGATTATTAATGATGAATGATCTTTTAAAGAACATCAATATGTAGTTACACCATGCTTTTCATTGTCCAAGAATAATAGTTATCTTGCCTCAGGATCAGGAAGGATTGTTACTTAACGACATGTTAACATTCAAGTTAACACTTAGGAACTGTAATTGCTTTGGTTCATACATCATATGAAACCAAAATAGTTAAAATCACCTAAAACTGAATTCAAAGTGTATACAGTCTATTTGATGAGAAAGGAACACGAAAACATAAGAAAACGAATTTGGCTTCTGCGAAAACCCAACTAAAAGGAAAAAGTCATAAGTTAGTGCGTGGGGTTCATGTATGCATGCACTAGTGATAGATAAGATTTAGAGGAGATAGGTAATTTGAACTTCTTCACTAGATCAACTAAATTAAATTGCAAAATATAAGAGGAAATATTTTGTTACCTCTGCTTGAAAAATATCCAACGCAAACATGGTGAAGCAGCTAATTACAGCTTGTTGGATGTTCCAAAAACATCCTATCCAGAGGAACAGAGCCGATGATCTACTTACTTCTGTGTGTCAACTAAACCAATATTGACATCTACTGCCTAAGTTTTACATTCGAAACATAAAAAGTGAGAGCATTTACATTCTCAATCGTATCCTCTTTATAACAAATTAATCTACAAAAACCAACACAGAAAGACATGGTCATTTAGGGAAGTCTGACACTGCTCCTGTAAACCACGATTATTATTCCCCATCAAGAAACAAGGATGTCGTCAGTTTAATGATCCTTCTCTTCTCTAGAAGTAAAAGAAAAACAGTACCATTCAAACGCAAGACTAGGACTTGTGTATTACCTCTGGTTGTCCCTTTATTTTGACTCCTGTGGCTTTTGTCATGTGAGGATGGCGGGATTTTCAAGATTATCAACGAAATTGGAAACCCTTCCAATAGTTGGATAGAACAATTGCATCTCATAGTATGGAAGCCTTGTGTCTGCCAAGAAGAAGACCAAATTTCTGTCATATAACGTGATCACAGTTATAGGAACTAGAGACATGAAAATTTATGCATCTTTTTTCAGTACCTGTTCTCATTTTTTGGAACTCAATGTGCTCATTGGGGTTTTTTGGGATGTACTAATACCTCAGGATAAATGCAGTTCTTACGTGCGGCATGCGGGACTAATTCGTGCATCTCTGTAGTTAAAGTAGATAATTCACTACAAATTTTAATAAGAAAGAAATCTCCATATCAATAATACGGCGATGATTCAAAGGGGTCTTTTTTTCTGCCACCATGATTCTACCAGCTAAAACTTCCTTGAAAAGAGGCAGTAAGAAAAAGTTGGAAAAAATCTACGTGGAGTACCACAACTTGTTGGCTCACATAGACGGATCGGAGCAGCTGGGGGAATACATTGATGTTTCATGCGTCAGGCCCCCACAGCCATTGCAGCAGATTGTCAAGAGTTTTGAACCAGACGACGTTGCCGACGCGTTTTACAAGGATACTTCTATTCTCTTGTAGTGTTATAATTTGCAAGTTGCAAACTTACTTAGCAAGTGCACAGCAGCTCAATCTATCTTCACATGGTCAGATATATTTTTTTAATGTTGTGAAACGTATTGAATGAGACTCCCTTTATCCTCGAAATGCTATGATTGAATTTCAGATGATGTACGCAATTATTAACCTGTCCTAATTCATATGATTATTGATTACTTAGTTGTTCTTGAATCTTGGGTAGAGTATAGCAGGATTGATGCTTGACCTGGGAAGAAAGGTAACTTTAAACCTCTCTTATGGAAGCATGGCATACTATTTACCTACTATAATACAACCATAATTTTATAGAATTTTTAAATTTCACTAATCTCTATTCCAAATTTCAGTGTAACAAACAATCAATCTGTCCTTCCTTTCTGTCACTGAAGCATTAGCAGCTTACGTGCAAACCACGTGCATTGGAGCTAGGTATAGAAGCAAGAAAAAACTGAAAACAAGAATAATTAAAAGAAAAGAGAACTATTCATGAGAGAGATCACACCTTAATATAAGTGCATTTTTTATATCTCATTTCAGTACCTTAGTGACGAAATAAATACCTAAGTGTCTGTTTTCCGATTGTTACTTAAATAATAATATTTTATTTCCTATCTGTGGTCCAGAAGTTGCATTTTGCAAGTTGATAAAACCCCGCGATCAACCTGGTGGAATCCAATAAATGTCAGATGAAAGGTGAGGCAAACTCTGAATACTAGATATGACCTCAAAATAACAGGGGTCAAGGTCGGCCAGTGAGATTGGAATCAGTTCATCAATTCCACATGAGCGAACCAAACGCAATATTAAAATTCCAATATGCATGCCTCTCAATCAAAATACGCCAATTAAAGATTGGGTGCTCAGTAATGATCAGAACAAGCCACTCAATGAGAATTAGCGAAGCACAAATAGATATCAAATAAGATAAAGGAACATGAAAACATCTACAAGAATGAAAACATAAGAGGCCAGATGAAAACTATTTCCATGGCTAAAACAAGTCTAAAACTACGATCATATCATAATTCACGAGAAATTCGATGCATATAATTCATACCTTGCTGATCTTCGCACAACTAAACTCAACATGTGCATCCTATTGTTTTAAAATCTTTGTCGGAGGCCCTTTCTTCTTCCCGTTCTAATCCCCAGATGAGACCGTGCTATTTGCGTGCGAGCTACTTGCACCATTATTAGCACTCTAACTTTTCAACAATGCTATCCTCCAAATCTTGATGATCAGAATCATAATACAGATAATTGACCATCAATGCTAACATCTTCCATATCATCCCCACTATTTTCTTTCCTTTTCTTTACATTCACTTCACTGCCAGGCACTTTCAAGATATCCACTTTCACAACCCAAATCAAAGTTATTACGAACACCCCATTCAGGTTTGTTTTACTTAACAAATACCCGTGTAATGTTGTCTACATTTAATATCGTGTATATATGCAAATAAATAAATAATAAACCTAGCGCATTTATTGCATAGAAAAAGTAAAGGATAAACTACAAAATTGAAACAAAATATCAACTGATGAATATCATTACATCAAATAATGGTACATCCAGAGTTGATATGATATTTTTGAACTAGATATCATCTTACACTACGGTGGTTTACTCATTATTCATAAATTTGTGCACAACTTGGCAAACGTGGAGTAAAACAAAAAAGGAAACAAAAACTTTACATTTATTTTTTTAACTACGGTAAAAGAAAAAGGGCAGAAAAATAGGGAAAAGCAAGTCTATAGCTAAAAATGAGGGAGGAGGGAGAGCAAAAGAAAAAAAATCGCCGTTGCCGGGGATCGAACCCGGGTCACCCGCGTGACAGGCGGGAATACTCACCACTATACTACAACGACTCAAGATAAGAACAGTTAAACTTCGTCTCATATAAATTCAACTGACCAATTCCAAACCATACTGCTTTTACCTCGTCAATGTAATTCGATTTTCCAGCCTCAAGGAAGAGATGATGCTCTAGGGTTCCTGTTTGGGGTTCCACCTCCGTCGTCATTTTCTGTTAGTAATAGTCTCTGTAGCAATGGCGGCGCTGGGTTTTCCGGGGTTGACGGTTGTGCTTTCCAAGGTCAAGCACAATATATCTCCGTCGCCATTGAGGAATTGTTAGTACCATATTGAGGAATTTGATTGAAAACGGTTATATGATGATTATTTTTAAAAAAAATTAGTGAAACCAAAAACAACAAAAATCGCAATTTTGTATTTGTTGTTTCCCGTTAGACGGCAGTTTCTTTTGCGCATTTGCTGAAAATGTTAAATACCCAACCATTGCCACATGTTTGCATTAGAAATATTTGTTGGGTTAGTCTCATATTAGACCGTTTAATGGGATCTAATTTATTAGACGGATTTAAATACCCGGGTCCGTGGTTAATTTGCATATTCACCCACACAACCACTAACACCATAACAACAACATCCGTTGTTAATACTTTTTAGAAAGGCTACTAATACTTTTTGGGAGAAAATATTTTTCAGGAGAAATGATAAAATACCTTTAATCAAAAAATCTAATACTTTTCAATAAAATTATTAATACGTCTTAGGGGGAATACTAATACTTTTGCGGGAAAAAATCAATATTTTTCATGAGGATTACTAAAAAAACTGTTCAATGGGTTACTAATACTTTTCCAGGAAATTACTAATACTTTTCTGAGGGATTGCTAATACTTTTCACGGGAAAATTAATACTTTTGAGGGTTGCCTAATATTACGTTATTGCTTAATACTTTTCATGGGGGCAATGAATACATTTTAGGTGGATTACTAATACTTTTGAGGAAAAAATCAATACTTTTCATTAGAGCTACTAAAAATATTTTTCAAGGGATACTAATACTTTTCAGATATACTACTAATACTTTTCAGAAAAAAAATAATACTTTTAACGGACCCTAATATTACAAAAATGCTATCGGTCCGGAGATCCTATGATACCTCCCCAAAATATTACAAAAATGTCCTTGGCAGCATGAAATTACGAAAAAACAGTCGGTTGGACCCTCTAACGAGAAGACCCATTAGACGTTCGACCAAAGTTTTTGTCATGTTTGTTTGCGTATTCCAATAATGGTTTTAAATTGCGCATCATTTCATATTTCAAATATCATCCTTACACGCAAATGTATCAACGACATCATTAATGTAAGAGTGCTAGATTTTTTAGCAATTCCCATGATGTCAAAATATTTTTTAGCTATTTTTTGAAACACATGTTTTGATAGCTATTTGACTATGGAAACTCAATTTTCCTCGAAGTAATTCAATTGCACCAAGACATTATAGCGGCGATATCAGTAGCTCGACATCGTAGCGCCGAGAGTTCATGTAATCGACATTATAGCACCAAATTATCATTTACGTTGAGTTCAGAGGCTCGCAACTCGATATCGAGTTACACATAACTCGATTTCTATGTCCAAACTTCTATATTGTGTGTTCTTTTTTCCCCGTAAAAATGGATAAGAAGTTTAATATATGTACTTAATTCGGTTAATAAACGAAATATCGAAAGAGCTTAATATCATTCTCGAGATACCCGTAGATGAAATATCGTCAATGTTGGCCGGATTTTTTTTTAAAAGTTTGAAAGAGAGAGTAAGAGGATATATATATATATATATATAGAGAGAGAGAGAGAGAGAGAGAGAGAAATAAGTGAAAGAGAAAGATAAATAGACCAAATTCAAACAAACATCTTTGAAAGGGTATGAATGTATTTTGTTATGCCAAAATAGCTAAAAAATATTTGTTTTCAAAATGACTAGTTTTCATTTTTTTCATTATAGAAGTGGTCATTTTGACCCATTACCACTTAATGTGTACTTGATGTGTATTTAAAGTATTTCAATACTAGATGAAACACAATGTAGAATATAGAAGTAAGAATCTTGTAAGATGTGTTTATAAGGCCATCTTCAGCATATTACACTATTTTAGTGTATATTCTGCACTATTTTAGAGTCGGATCTACGTTCCATCTCCAACGGTTTACAGTAATTCTGTATTAAAAAAATATTCCTTTTAATGCATATTTTCATGGGGGTGAAAATCAAACCAAGATATTTGGTACTAAACTCGAGATTGACGGTTAAAAGCGCATTTGAGTTTTTAACGAACCAAACTTGAACGCAATTTTTCATTCGATAAAATATAAAGCTCAGTTCAAGTTTGACTCGATTAGTGAAAAATATCATAATATGTGCAAAAGTATCAAACTTCTCTAGCTCGATTCGTGTTCGACTCAACTAAAGCTCGTTCAAACTCAATTCTACTAATAATCAAATCAAAATCAAACACAATTTTCGAATCTCGATTCATTTACACCCTTATATTTCCACACACTAAAATCATTAATTGGAACAAAAAAAAATTAGCGCAACTACAATGTTGCGCTATTTTTGGCGCAAAACTGTTCACGTCTTCAAACTAGGCAGACTTTGGAGCAATGCTAGCAAGTTTTTGCTCCAAAATAAAAATAGAACACTCTATTGGAGATGATCTAAGAAATTTCTGTTGGTGGGCAACATTTGTAATTCTGAAAGTTAGTTGAGTTTTATTGTAACTAGGTCAAATCTCAAGGGTATTTTTTTGTAACTATCACTAAAAAAATAATGATAAGGATGAACAATTTATGTCTTAACATTTTTGGACTCTGGAGATATATGCTTTTGATCACGTATATTGTTTTTGCAAGTATTTGGAAATTATGTGCTTTTATTATGTCTCTCTTTTTGCTTTTCTTTTCTTTTTAAATGTTGATCCTACAAAGAACACACAAGAAAGTATTTGCACATAATATTAATAAATCAAAACTGAATTTTAGGGGAAAAAAATCTATTTGTGGTTGTCGCTGAAAGTTTTGAAGGTCCCAAAATATTCCTTTTATCAGATGTCGAAACAATGTTAAATCAGATGTTGTAATACTTCGTAAAACACTTTGTATAACACATTATCATCACCATCATCACCAACTGCACCTTATCCCGCTATGTGGGGTCGGTGGTGTGAAGTTTAAAGTGTCAATTAATTGTCTAAAATCAGTTAACACTGCAAATTCACACAAAAAAGCAAAGTGGCAAAGTTTTATGCCGGATAAACTTCCTGACGCAACCTTCATACGAAGGAGCAAAAAAATGAAATTTCAAAACCATCATCATAGGTCTTTCCACTTGCATGGAAAATACGATGAGACAGCGGTGAGTTGAGATAGTTGCTCTAGTCATGTCCCATTACATGATTGATATTGTAAAATCAACATGTACATCATGGAACATGACCAAAACACTTCGTATAACACGCAACAGAAAAGTAACACGCGATGTAAAATTTATCTACAAGCTATTATAGATAACTTGTAGAAGTGTCAATATGACGAAATCACTAGTTGAATTTGTACTGTTTACAACTCAAATCTCAATGTATCAACTAGTCTAGTAAAACAAACTCCTATCAAGTAGATCGTAACTTTGTAAATCAGCTCGTCCAACAAAACAAGTGTATGAACTCTCGTACGCTCACAGATAAACTAATATGGACGAAAAAACACACAAGACGTTAATTTAGTCTGGATGTTATTCTGGATGTTATTCTGGATGTCAGCGACACTTTGAATAACACCTGCTTCAGTATTCATCTTTTTAAACTCGATCGTCTTGTTGCTTCTATGAACGAATCTCTCTTGCTTTCTCTCTCTCAATTTCGTATGTATGACCTTGTGTGGGATGAGATGACATGCCCCTCTTTATATAGGTTTGTTTCCTTGAGTATCAAGAGTCCTACATAAGTATGAAAACAATATATGCACAAATACTTTAACAAGTAAAACTCTTTAAGTTAAGAAATAAGATAATATCTTTTAAGAGTCCTACCTTATCAATACAACATCAATATAAATCCTAATATGTCTAGATACAAGAACTTTCCTAGTCAAAATAAAATACAATCTTTCCTAGTCAAGATCAAATCTTTCTCCTAACCAAATTAAACTAGATATACATGGAAGAGTTCTAGAAGCACAATATCTCTATCCATCTTTGAAATCACGTTAGAAAAATATTAAGAGATAAATCTCTAACAATCTCCCCCTTTTTGTCAAGAAAGGCGAAACAATAAAATCAAATCAAGAAGAAATCAGTTGGAAATAAATTTCCAACATAAATATTTTTTTTAAATCAATCATTATGACACACTATTCAATTAACAAAAAATATCACAATTCACAATATACAAAAAGAAATAATAAATAACATAACATACTAATCATATTTTGAGGACGAACATACAAAAACACATGCAAAATAATAACAACATACATGTTAAGGAGGTTTTAACATTTAAGTTATACGGACATGTCTTGTTTTTTGTATTTCTTACAATTAATTATTTACTTAGTTTTTTTTTAATTTATAAACGGGTTAGACGGGTTAAATGGGTCCTAGCAGGTTGACCCAGACCCGACCTATTTAATTGACGGGTTATTCGGGTTTGACCCAATTTCAACTCGGACCCATGAAGCATGGACCCATTAATATCGCGTTAGGTTTGTGTCGAGTCTGAAATTGACATCCCTAGTAAGACTTATATTTGGATCCACGTTTGTTACAATCAGTAATTACAATTCCCACCAGTTCTCAATGAGTGTCGTTTAAGAAAAATATACACAAATTAAGAAAAGTGTTCAAATACTCTATATATACTTAATTATTATGAGTTGAAAAAGATACATCTAATTACATTTACTAAATGAATTAACAAGTATAAGGATAATTTAGGAAAATAATTTACTCATTAGAATTAGAAATATCAAAACGTCATTCTTTTTAATTAATTTATTTATCATCCAAAATGATACTTATTGTTAACTGGAGGGAATAGTACTACTTATCTCTTCATTTATTAATTTGGATCAATAAATATATTACTAAGCTTTTCAGAGTTTTTAACTTAACATCCTCGGTAATATTGCAAAATTAGTTCCGTAACTATAGAGCGGTAGCAAAAGGGTTTTGTAAAAATCACATTTTGAAAAAAAATCTCGTAATTATATAAATATCTAAATTTTGGTCCTACAATATGCACGGTTTGCAAAATAGTCTTGTTACTGTGTATGAAAATCTCAATTTTGGTCATAATTCCACCAGGAAATTGGGAACTACTTGTGCACCTTACATGATTGAAATTTGATGAGATTAGTACAAAATTAAAAGTTTCATATAGTTAGAAGATTTTTTTGCAAAACGTGCATTTTGCAAGACCAAATCGAGTTTTGTATAGTTATAGGATTTCTTTGCGTAACACGATTTTTACAGGACATTTTTGTTACCACCTTATAGTTATACGACCAATTTCGTAGATTTTGCCTAACATCCTCATTACAAATAGGATTATGGACAAACTTTAATTGATTACAAGCACATAATTTACATATATTTTTGATGCCTCGGGTATCCAGCTTCGTCGGACTAATCCTGGGTCCCCAAAACACCCATTCGAAGGAATGTAAATAATGGGATATAAAGTGATATAGGGTTGGGCTAACCGGCGGCCCTGACCCGCCCATTTTTATTAAAATACTTCTAATAGTAAAAAAAATATAGGGTTAGCGGCCTTAGCCCAGGAGTTTCAAAATTTGGGCCCAGGGTAAAAAAGCCCACAAAACTTGAACATTTTTTTAGTACAATGGGGGGAACTTGAGAAGGGGACTCACACACTCGTATGGGATCGGACCCCGGTCATTCACCCTTACAACACATGTCTCAACCATTAGAGCATAAGGTTGATCCCCACAAACTTGAACATAAAACAACTAACAAAATAAAATACTTCCAGCCTTATATTTTGAAGGAAAAACACGTCCAACCTTAAAATTAAACCATAAACCATTAAAGGGGTCTGGAGTCTTGACTGTTGAAGCAGACGCGAAGAGGCGAAGAGGGCAAACACAAAGGGGGTCTTCTTGACTTAGTTTTCAGGCTTAAGCTTCAATAGGTAATATATTCTAGCCCTAATTTATTGCTAAAGTATGTTGGATTTGATTGTTTGATGTTATAATTGAATAGATTTTGTTTATAATCTGGAAATTTGTGTTTGAATGAAAAATGTGATTTTTAGACATGAAATAGTTGGGTTTATATGCTGAAAATATGATGGTTCAGTTAATGTGCTTTAATTTATATCAATGTGGATTTTTGAACCTTTTTTTTAAAAAAATAGGTTAGTTGGAATATTGGGGAAAATCCATTTTATGATGTTAAACTGGAAGCTTGGGGAATATTGGTAAAATCATAGAAATTTATCTTGGGGAATATAAATAGAAACTATTTTTGTTGATTTTAATTTTTAGAATTGATTTGAAATATTGAACTCGAGATTTAATGAGACATCAGTTAGACTACTTGAGTTGAGTGTGGCATTGGATCCAAAAAATTCTTTTGAATCATTTAATGCCGATAATATCTACAAGTTGGCTGTGGAATTTTACCCGGACGATTTTCAACAGCATGAGATGAATGTTTTGATGAGCGAATTTCCATTTTATCATGCTCATGTAGTTCGCAATCCTCAATACCAAGTGTCTACTCTTACAAATTTTTGCGAAAAGTTGGTAGAAACAAGAAAGGCGGAGGACTACAGAATGATAACAAGATTGATTCTCAGCAATGAAACATGTGAAGGCGTGATTCGCAATAAGATGGCCGATGAATTTCTTGGTGATAGTTTGACAATTTTTATTGAAGGAGAACTAGTTAGCACAATAGATATAGACTCTGTTATTGACGAATTTGCTAAAGTAAAAAATCGTCGGGTCCAACTAACTTTTTAGCTAATGTATTAGACTGTGAGTAGTTGCAAAATTTGTAATGCACTTAGTTGAGTTTGCTTACTATTTTGAAAAATTATATAACATATTTTTTTTTAATTTTCAATCGGCCCACCCCACTTTCGAGTCCTGGCTCGCCATTGATGGGATATGCCTCGGCAACCAGTCTCGGGTTCCCAACAAAGCTTGTACACTTTTGCACACAAGGGCCCAATGCTACAAAATTTATTAATTTTATTTGTATTGGAGTCCGATTGAGAATTGCAGCTGATTCCAAAATGCTTAATTCAAACATAATAAAAAAACCGTTCAAACTTTTAATATTCTAACGAAAATTCCAAAACCACTACAAATCATTGGAATATTCCAATAGTTTCCAATGGTAAATAAAATTGTTGGAATAAACCATTAGAAAATTCCAACAGTAATTCAAACGGTAAACATAACCATTCCAATAAATCATTGAAATAAATTATTGGAACTTTCATTTGAATTTTAAATTTTGTAGGTTACAATTTTTAAGTTTGATTTTTTGGTTTTGAAATACTATAAGAGCTATCGATTCCAGATTGGGATGGTGAGCGCATTGAGACAACCATATGTTGTTGCATCTCATATTAAAATAATATCAATACAGTGACACGTGTGAACTAATGATGTCATAGTAATATGTTGAAATATGAAATGAACTATCATTTAAAAATAGATGCCCTTGTTTTTTAACATAAAAATAACTAATAATAATTTTCCTAATTTATATAACAAATAAGTCTGTTTGTTAGGTGAAAATAATCATAGAGTTATTAGACTTGATTTTCTTGAGTTTATGTTTGTGGCCCCATTAGCGAGTACCCACAAAGGATGAGAGGCAAACTTGTTCTTTTCATCTAAGTGAGTTTTTTCTAGCGTTTTAGTTTTTTAACTTTTTAGTTTTGCAACTTTGCTCTGACTACAACGAGGTAAAAGCCACATGTTGAGCTTATGTGGAATTTAAAAACAAAACGAAAAATTTTTCATTCATTTTTGGTTGACTAGACATCATATGTGGCATCAGAGTTGTATGAGGTGAAAATGAAGGAAAATGTAAGTATTTAAAAAAAATTAACGTATAAATAAAATAAAATTGTTTACAATTTAATAATTTGATAATTTCTAAAAAGTTATTTATTTAATAAAAGTTGGAAAAATAATGCCAAAAAGTATACTAAATGTAACTTAAATTAGTTTCGAAAATAATAAATTATTTTTTGAAAAGCTATTTATCATAAGAATAAATTGTTAAATATCTTTAATTTAGAAAATTATGTTTTATTTACAATCAATTTAAATAACATCAAAACTATATTATATTCATAATGTAAACATTCAAATTTAAAATAAAATAAAAATATAAATAAAAATTTGAAAAAAAAATAGTTTCAAACAACCCCCACTTTATTTAAACAAAATAATTTATTCTTATTGGAAAACAAAATTAATTTGGTTATGATTTTAAAAAAGATTTACCAAATTATTCTATTAATAATTTATTCTTTTCGAAAATAATTTAAGTTATATTTGGTTATGAGTTAAATTTTTAACATTATTGCCCACTTCCATAAATAATTCAATTTTTCGGAAGTACCAAATTATTTTACTTATACGTTATATATTATTTTTAAATTTAAGTGTGATTTTTTTATACTTATATCTCCTGTAATTTTCATCCATAGCAAAAAATGAATGAAAAAAATTATTTTTTTTGGTTTAAAATTCCACATAAGCCTAGTAGGTGATTTTTACCTGCTGTAGCAGTTCGTAGGAGTAAAAGGATGGAAAAAAAAACTCACTTAAAAAATTAAGAGCTAGTCTCCTGTGAGACCGTCTAACGGATCTAGATCCGTTAGACGAGTCTAATTATCCTACTCATCTTGCATATTTGACCCAAATCCACGAGACCCAGCAACCAACCCAAATGGGCAGCTCTGCACCAACACTCCCCTTTCCTCCTGTACCTTTCGAACCTTGCGCCTAAAAGCATCAAACATGTTAACAATCACCAATTCCTTCAACTAAAATCATAAATCTCCAGAACAGGAAGCTCAGCGTGCAACTACGAATTCAACATGCATATAATATGCTATATATGAAAATAAAAAGTGAATAAATAAAAAATTAATGCTTTCACCCAAACCAAAATAAAACAGAGACGGATTTCAAGAAGAGCCTTCACAAAATCCGATCTGTTTCCAATTGAGATGAGACTGAGATACAAATCATATGCAGAACAAGTGATCTCATTCATGCAGATCAGGAATCTAGCAAAACATTTTAAACTAACAATATTACAGATGAGATTTAAAATAAATTGCATGAAAGGATTTGGAGGTAGCCGACCTGAATTTCTGCAGAAATAATCACAAAATAATTTTAGGGGAAATAAGCAGAGAGAATAAATGAATTTTCTCGAGTCTACTGCTTCTCAAAATAATTTGGTCCAGGAAATAGTGGAAAAGAGTGCAAGGTGTTAGTCCAAGTGGCTACGATAATCTAGAGGGGGGGTGAATAGATTATCTCGGTTTTTCAGATTTTGCCCTCTTTTTCGAATAATCAACCAAAGACGAGAATGTAAATGCGGAAATAAAACAACACTCGTCGATTTAAAGAGGTTCAACCCACCTAGGGCCTAATCCTCTACCACCCCAGTATATCCGGGGATGGATTTCAAAAGAAAAAGGATTTTATTAATTTACCAAAAATTAATACAACACCTTGAGGATTACCACAACCCTCTTACACCACCTTGAGGATTACCACAATCCTTTTACAACACCTTTGAAGATTACCACAACCTTCAAACACCTATCACCTAGATCACCCAAGTGTATTCTTACCACAAGAATACTCACAAGGATGTCTTGTGTTGAATGATGACCAAAATCAAGATTACAACTCAATAATGATTGATACAATATGAGTACAAGTGTAATCAAGAATTGAAAGCCTAGACCTCAAATTTGTGCAAGTGAAAGTGCTAAGGCTAATACAACAAGATATATGAAAGTGTTTGCTTTGTTTGCTCTTTGCTTGTATGGAGTGTTGTATCTTGTTGCTTGAATGAAGCCTCTATTTATAGGAGAGGTCTTGGCTTTGATTTCCAGACATTGGCTCCTCCTCGGGGAGTGATTTTTTGCAAAAGAAACCATTTAAAATCATCAATATAGCTGTTAGAAATCAATCCCACAAAATAGGAAAAGTCCGTCAAAACGCAACGGATAGTTTCTTTGTCAAACATGGGGTTCGACCGGTCGCGCGAGAGATAAGATTGAAATTGAATTCTGCGAATTTTTACACAGGGGACCGGTCGAAAGGGTGCGACCGGTCGCCTCACCGTGGTGACTGGCCGGTTGCCAGCGTTTTTTAAACAGAGAAGTCCGGAACAAAAATCCAACTTGCAGTGCAATGTGGTCGCCCGGTCGCCGGTCGACCACACCGGTCGCCCACCTGGTCGACCGGTCGCCCTGCCCTTTTTTTCTTACGTCCCATTTTCTGTTTCAAAACTCAACTCAGGTACGGGTTGCCCTATAGGGCGACCGGTCGAGCCTGAAACAAAAGTGTTGTCCAATTTTAAATCGAATATTAACTTCAAGAAATACTCCAAAAAATAGTAAAAACATTTTAGATCGATCGGAAGTGTTGGGACAACATTTAGGGACATTGTTTTGGTATAAAAACTCATTTGAACAAAATCATCAAAATCATGATAAAAACATTTATCTAACAAACTCCCCCTTTTTGATGATTACAAACCAAAACAATTTTCAAGAGGACGATTTCGAAAAACAAAATAATTTTCCGGTTTATGAGTAAACTATCCGTTTAAAAACATTTTACAAAAGCTCCCCCTATCAACAAGCACATTAAGAAGAAATATTGCATAAGCTAGAAGCACAAGCTTTTACAAAATAAACAATAACTCCATGAGCTTAGAAGCTCCCCCTGTTACAAATACTTATTATCCATGCAAACAAGTTCATAAAAACGATCATTGGGTGAGTTTTCTTCACAACTTATGGCCTTAATAAGCCATAGCTTGTAGCTTCTATCATGAACTTTTATTAGCTTCTTTGAGCTAACGAGCCAATTTCTGTTTCTCCCCTTTGGAATCATCAAAAAGAATGTTAGGATGATAGAAACATCATGAAGTATATCAAAGTGCGCCAAAGAAATGGTTTATCAACCATTGAGCAATTTAGGCTTAAAAACCAAGGAAAATGGGAGAAATGTATCATGATGAGTTCATACGCTCGTTTTGTTTCCCAAAACATGATCTCAATGAGTATTGAAGACTTGTGGAAGCGAGAGAATCATGTAGAAGTTGAAATTTTCATTGAAACATTTCATCGAACACATTGTGGGCGTGAAAAATAAAAAGAGTTGTATATAGCCCTTGTAAATGATCCAAGCCAAAAATTTCATCACCAATCCACATCAAACATCATACAATACAACATAATAACTAATCTCAACAAGATCATAAGCAAAAATTATCAAGAAATATACAAGAAAGCCATAAACTCGAGGTTCAACCCAATTGAGCAAAGTAAGGAAAATTCTTACCATTTGATCGGAAAAGATGAGCAATGATGATGATAAACATGCTATATAAGGTCAAGATATAAATGGAATGCATAAGAATCAATTTTGAGTGACAATAGTGTGCATTTGGCAAAGGGGACGAATAATGGCAAAAAGAAGTGAAAGCGTCAAATCTTTGTCAAGACGTAACGAACTTAAACCAAAATATAGCCTAGAGGCGACCGGTCGTGGTTGAGGGCGACGGTCGGCGTTGAGGGCGACCGGTTGCCCTCAACCTCTTCACCATTTGTTTGACAAATTTTTCAAAATCCGAATTTTCAACCAAAAATCCGATTTTTCGCCCCTAAGTTTTAAAAACATGCAAAATGCAAACGTAGACCTCATTCAATATGCATTATGCCTAACCGAGCTCGTATTGACGCAAAAAGTCTCGGAAGTTAGCGGTTTTTGTAAAAATGTCCGCTAATTGATCTTGAGATGGCACAAACGATATCTCAATTTTTCGTTTTGAAACACAATCCCTTAGAAAATGATGTCGAATCTCAATATGTTTAGTACGGTTATGATGAACCGGGTTTTGAGCAATATTTATAGCGGATATATTATCACAAAAGATAGGTACGTTTTCAAAAGAGCATTTGTAATCCGCTAAGGTTTGTTTCATCCAAAGAAGTTGAGTACAACAAAATGCGGCGGAAATATATTCGGCCGGCCGTTGAAAAGAGAAACACGTTTTGCTTCTTTGAAAACCAAGAAACTAGGCAATCGCCTAAAAATTGACATGATCCGGAAGTACTTTTCCGATCATCAATATTACCCGCATAGTCCGAATCACTATAACCTTTAAGAGAAAAGATTTCATTCTTTGGATAAAATAAACCATATTGAATAGTGCCTTTCAAATATCGAAAAATCCGTTTAACGGCACTCATATGAGATTCTTTTGGATTGCTTTGAAAACGAGCACATAGGCATACGGCATGAAGAATGTCCGGTCTACTAGCGGTTAAATAAAGTAAACTACCAATCATACCTCGATACTTGGATTCATCAACCGTCTTGCCTTTTTCATCTTTGTCAATTTTGACATTGGTTGCCATAGAGTCGAGGCGGTTCTTCCTTTTTCAATGCCGAACTTCTTCAAAAGTTCTTTTGTATACTTTGATTGCGAAATATAAATACCTTCTTGGCATTGCTTAATTTGAAGTCCAAGGAAGAAGTTTAGCTCCCCATCATACTCATCTCGAATTCACCTTGCATTAACTTGGAGAATTTCTTGCACAAAGATTCATTAGTAGCACCAAAGATAATATCATCAACATAAATTTGCACAAGTAAACAATCTTGCCCTTTTTCAAAAACAAAGAGTGTAGTATCAACTTTACCTCTTGTAAAACCATTTTGCAAAAGAAAAGAGCTAAGTCTCATCATACCATGCACGGGGTGCTTGTTTTAAACCATACAAAGCCTTTTTAAGTTTATAAACATCATTAGGCCTAGAAAAATTTTCAAACCCGGAGGTTGTTTTACATAGACTTCTTCTTGAATAATACCATTTAAGAAAGCGGATTTAACATCCATTTGGTAAAGTTTGAAATTTTGAAACAAGAATAGGCAAGTAAAATACGAATAGCTTCTAAACGTCTTACGGGTGCAAAAGTTTCATCATAGTCAATACCTTCTTCTTGACAATACCCTTGAGCTACTAACCTTGCCTTATTTCTAACAATGTTGCCTTGATCATCAAGTTTGTTCAGGAATACCCATTTTGTACCAATAATTGTTTGAGATGGAGGACAAGGTACTAATTCCCATACATCATTTCTTTCAAATTGATTCAACTCCTCTTGCATTTCCAAAACCAATCTTCATCCTCAATAGCTTCCTTAGCATTTTTAGGCTCTTTTTGAGATATAAGAGCTTTCTCGGCAAAATTCCTTGAGTCATTACTTTATCAAGGGGATCACCAATAATAAGATCTTTTGGGTGATCTCCTTAAATTTCAATGCTACGGGAAGATTCAAGTATCACCCCTATCTTCTTGAGGAACATTTGAACTTGAAGGTTGATCATATGAAATAGAAGGTTTATCATTATGAGCATCACTTTGAACAATAGGTTCAACAATATCCTCTTCATCACTATCGTCATTGGGTATTCTTTCAACACCGAGGCTTCATTAAATTTGACATGAATAGATTCTTCAACAACCATGCTAGTCTTGTTGTAAACCCGATATGCTTTGCTCTTGGTTGAATACCCCATAAAAATTCCTTCATCGGCCTTAGGATCAAGTTTGTCCAATTGATCCTTAGTATTTAAAATAAAGCACTTACATCCAAATATTTTGAAATAACTAATATTTGGAGTTCTTCCTTTCCAAAGCTCATATGGAGTTTTATTCATTTTAGGACGAATATAAACTCGATTAGTGACATAGCAAGCGGTACTTACGGCGGCCCAAAAATATTTTGGAAGAGAAAATTCATTGAGCATGGACCGACTCATTTCTTGTAGCGTCGATTCTTCCTTTCGGCTACACCATTTTGTTGAGGTGTCCTTGGAGCCGAAAAATTGTGCGTATATCCCTTGGTTTCACAAAAGACTCTAAACTCACCGTCAAATTCTCGCCTCGATCACTTGAATAGTTTTAATAGTATCTTCCTTTTCATTCTCAATGCGTCTACACAACTTAACAAACTCATTAACGGCATCGCTTTTATTTGCAAGAAAAAGAGCCCAAGTGTATCTAGAAAAATCATCGACAATAACGAAAGTGTAATGTTTTCCACTTAGACTAGTCGTACCAATATCCCCATACAAATCAAGGTGAAGCAATTGTAGGGGTTTGGTAGTGGAAATTTCATTTTTGGGCTTAAAACTACTCTTAACTAATTTGTTCTTTTGACAAGTGTCACATAAGCCAAGATTTTCAAAATTCAATTTGGGTAGTCCTTTTACATGTTGGTTTTTGTAAATATTTTTCAAATTCTTGTATCCAACATGTCCGAGTCGCCTATGCCATAAACTCGTTAAATCATTATTGGCGACAAGACAAGAAACATTTTGACTAACCAAATCACTAGTACAAATTTTGTAAAGATTGCCTTTTCTATTTGCTTCACAAATAATATTACCATTTTTAAGAATAAGACATTTTTCTTTATTAAAAGAAACATCATAATTTGAATCACAAAGTTGGCTAACACTTATCAAATTAAACTTAAGCCCTTCTACTAAAAGAACATTACAAAGAGAGAAAGAAGAGTTACCAATTTCTCCATTTCCAAGAATTTTTCCTTTGCCATTGCCGAACATGACCATACCCTCTTCTTGGAGCTTGATGTTGGTAAAAAGCTCTCTCCTCCCGGTCATATGGCGTGAACATCCGCTGTCCACGAGCCATTTCGAATCCTCCATGGTTGTTATAGCCCCTATTACCTACAAAATCATTTCTTTTAGGTACCCTATAATTTTGGGGTCCATGGGGGTTAGTTTTGAGACCTTTGGGTCTCCAAATATAACTAGAGCTATTTCTCAATTTGCAATTATTAGCATAATGTCCAATTTTGCCACAATAAAAACAAGTAGGAGTATGAGAGCTACTAGCACGTATGAAAGTCGGACCTTGGTTATTTTTCTTAAAGACTTTTTGAAATGGTTTGTAACCAAGTCCTTGTTTTGAATGCTCACCTCTTTGTGCATCTAAAATCTTAGTAACCTTATCCGTGCTTAAATTAAAACGATGCACATCCTTTTTCAAATTATCAATATCATTAGTGAGCATTTGTTTCTCGGTTTCAAGAGTTTGAATTTGAGTAAGGGTAATAGCATGAACATGATCAAGAGTCTCATAAGATGTAAATAATTTATCCTTTTCTATTTTAAGCTCTTTATGCTCCTTCTTTAAACTCTTGTATTTAACAATTAATTTTTGAAATTCATTTTGCAACTCATCAAAATCACATTGCAATTCATCAACTAAGGAGGAGGTAGAGGAGTTAGAGCGTACCTCATTATTTTCATCGTCCATAGCCATAAGACCATGTTCGGTTTCACCTTCCTCGTCGGATGTCTCGAGTAGCTCATCCCAAGTTTTGACATCCGCATTTAGAGCCTTCTTTTTCGGAAAAAGCTTCTTTTCTTTTGTTCCTCCTCATTGAGTTTTGGGCAATCGGCTATGAAGTGCCGGGCTTTCCGCACTTAAAGCAAGCATTATCTCTTGGTTTTCTTGCTTTATTTTTATTCACAAATTTTGCAAATTTTCGAACAAGTGCGGCCGTCTCCTCATCATCATCATCATTATCATAGTATGCATTATTAGAAGAGGAAGCAAGACCTTTAGGAATATTTTGCATACCCGATTGATTGATGGTAGGTTTGGTATTTTCCTCTCCTTGAGATAGACTTCATAGATGAGGAGGTTCCCGATGAGCTCGTCAAACTTGAGTGTCTCAAGATTTTGTGCTTCCGTGATTGCCGTCACCTTTTTCGGACCATGAGCGGGAAGAGCATTCAATACCTTAGTCACTTTGTCTTCTTCGGAGATGACTTTACCGAGGGCCACAAGAGGATTGACAATGTTGTCAAGCCTTTCCACCATCTTGGAGATGCTTTCACCATCATACATGTTAAAGTTTTCAAAGTCTTTAACAAGCATGGTCTTTCTAGCTTGCTTGACCTTCTTTGTCCCTTCATATATAGTCTCCAATTTTTCCCAAACCTCATGTGCCGACCTTATGCCTCGTATGCGATTGTACTCGGTGGCGGTAAGTGAGCAATGCAAAATATTTAAGGCCTTACCGTTTAGAGAGAAAGCCTTCTTATCATTTTCATCGAACTCCTTGAAAGGTTTAGGAGTCGAGGTGCCATCCTCCATTTTTTTTTGTTGGTTGATCAACTCCTTCAATAACCACATTCCATATGTCAAATCCGCACCCTTGTAGAAAGCACTCCATACGGTCTTTCCAAAATGCGTAGTTGTTGGCGTCGAACAATGGTGGCTTGTTGGTGGAGGCGCCGGTGGTGAGATAAGCGTCATTCGTAGCCATGGATCTTTCCTCTTTACTCGGGAACGAGCTAGCCAAAGAGTTTGGCTTTGATACCACTTGTTAGTCCAGTGGCTACGATAATCTAGAGGGGGTGAATAGATTATCTCGGTTTCGATTTTGCCCTCTTTTTGAATAATCAACCAAAGACGAGAATGTAAATGCGGAAATAAAACAACACTCGTCGATTTAAAGAGGTTCAACCCACCAGGGCCTAATCCTCTACCACCCCAAAAGATATCCAGGGATGGATTTCAAAAGAAAAAGGATTTTATTAATTTACCAAAAATTAATACAACACCTTGAGGATTACCACAACCCTCTTACACCACCTTGAGGATTACCACAATCCTTTTACAACACCTTTGAAGATTACCACAACCTTCAAACACCTATCACCTAGATCACCCAAGTGTATTCTTACCACAAGAATACTCACAAGGATGTCTTGTGTTGAATGATGACCAAAATCAAGATTACAACTCAATAATGATTGATACAATATGAGTACAAGTGTAATCAAGAATTGAAAGCCTAGACCTCAAATTTGTGCAAGTGAAAGTGCTAAGGCTAATACAACAAGATATATGAAAGTGTTTGCTTTGTTTGCTCTTTGCTTGTATGGAGTGTTGTATCTTGTTGCTTGAATGAAGCCTCTATTTATAGGAGAGGTCTTGGCTTTGATTTCCGGACATTGGCTCCTCCTGGGGAGTGATTTCTTCGCAAAAGAAACCATTTAAAATCATCAATATATTTGTTAGAAATCAATCCCACAAAATAGGGAAAAGTCATCAAAACGCAACGGATAGTTTCTTTGTCAAACATGGGGTTCGACCGGTCGCAGAGATAAGATTGAAATTGAATTCTGCGAATTTTTACACAGGGGACCGGTCGAAGAAGTGCGACGTGTCGCCCTCACCTTGGACGGTTGCCCTTGGCGTTTACTAAACAGAGAAGTCGGAACAAAAATCCAACTTGCAGTGCAGTCGCCCGCCGGTTGACCGGCCGACCACACCGGTCGCCCACCTGGTCGCCGGCCGCCTCTCGCTTTTTTTTCTTACGCCCCATTTTCTCGTTTCAAAACTCAACTCAGTGCGGGTTGCCCTATAGAGCGGCCGACCGGTCGAGCTGAAACAAAAGTGTTGTCCAATTTTAAATCGAATATTAACTTCAAGAAATACTCCAAAAAATAGTAAAAACATTTTAGATCGATCGGAAGTGTTGGGACAACATTTAGGGACATTGTTTTGGTATAAAAACTCATTTGAACAAAATCATCAAAATCATGATAAAAACATTTATCTAACACAAGGGGTGGCAGTTTAGGGAATAAGTCTAAGATTTGCTCTGTTTTTTTCTTCAGTTGATATAAAGAATGAATATTTGCACTAAATGATACAAGTCTTAGTATCAGCTAATACTTTTATGAAGAAATACTAATATATTCTATAAAAAAAAACTAATACGTTGCAAGAGCACTAATAAATTACTCTCTAAGAAATTACTAATACTTTTTCGAGAAACTACTAATACTTTTCCGATGGACAACTAATACATTTCAGGAGTATATTCATGAGAAATACTAAAACTCTTAAGGGAACTACTAATACATTTCAGAAGAACTGCTAATACTTTTTAGAAGGATGACTAATACTTTTCAGAAGGATTGTTAATACATTTCGGGAGAAAAATTTAATTATATTCAAGGAAACTACTAATACATTTCAGAAGAACTGCTAATACTTTTAGAAGGGCGACTAATACTTTTTGAAGGATTGTTAATACATTTCGGGAGAAAAATTTAATTATATTGTGGAAACTACTAATACATTTCAGAAGAACTGCTAATACTTTTTAGAAGGACGACTAATACTTTTCAGAAGGATTGTTAATACATTTCGGGAGAAAAATTTAATTATATTCACGGGAACTACTAATACATTTCAGAAGAACTGCTAATACTTTTTAGAAGGACGACTAATACTTTTCAGAAGGACTATTAATACATTTCGGGAGAAAAATTTAATTTAATTATTTCAAGTAACTACTAATACTTTTTTGAGGGATTGCTAATATATTTCGGGAGTGTATTCAGGAGAAATACTAAAAATCTCTTCAGGAAACTACTAATACATTTCAGAAGAACTGCTAATACATTTTAGAAGGACGGTAATATATTTGTAAGAATCGCTCTTATCTTGGTGCTCCGAAAAAAGACAACACCACGGTAATATTACGAAAATGCCACCGCGTCACGGATCGAATCCGTCTAGTCAGGCAGGCGATTTGCAGGAGTTTTTGTGAAAAATTAAATGTCAAAATAAAAACACGTGAGGACGAAATATCCAAAGCTGTTAAATAAAAAGAAGTTGCCAAGCACGACAGACTTCCCAAATTTACTCCAGAGTTGACTAAGTTAATAAAAGATTCCTATGATTTTTTGGGATTGAATTATTTTACGACGAATTACGCAATTAATAAGCCGCAACCTTCCGGGCAAATACCCAATTATACAACAGACCAAGAGGTTTACTTTCACAAGTGCTAAGTTTAATCTGCATAGCGGGAAGGTAAGACAAATTTATTTGAGTTATTAATTCAGCTTTGGAATCAGCTTATGTGATTTCTGTTGGAAAGCTGTGCTTTCGTTTGTGTTTCAATCCCTAGTTTTCTTACGGATGCTTCAGATTAGAAATGGGTTGAGCTTCTTCGTTGCCAGGTGATTTTGTCGATTGTTTTGTGATTCGGATTCCAGGTGAAAGGGAATTTTCCCAAATTGCCCTAAAAAAATATCCCTTTAAAATCCAAAACATAGAAGGGCCATAGATTTTTACACAGATCAAAAGTTTACCAAACCAAACTAAAATCCACCCACACAAAATCCTCGTCTTAACGTCAAACTGTCTTTATGTACATTTATGGCTGCGCCTAATTTCAATTTCTTTTCAAAGATTTTGTCCCACTTTCAAGTCAGCCAAAACTCCACCTTTTATGTGTAACAGTCCAAAAAAAATGGCCACTTTGGATGATAATTCAGTTCCCAATTCAAGCATATCGCCTCCTGATTCGTATGGCGCGGTGGTTCTCGGTGGCACCTTCGACCGCTTGCACGACGGCCATCGCCAATTCCTCAAGGTCTGTGTTGACGCATCACACCATATGTGTGTGTATTTATGAAATGATCCTTAGATGATTGTTTTAATTTTGCAGGCAGCGGCGGAGGTGGCAAGGGATCGAATCGTCGTCGGTGTCTGCGATGGCCCTATGCTCACTAATAAACAGGTACTGATTATTAATTTAGCTTGTCCTGTGATCTTCTTTTTGGGCAAACTTATATGAGTGCATTTATTGTGTAGGAATGACCAAATGGATCGTGATGATGTATTTACCGATGTCTGGGAAAATATATATTTTTTTTCTGTTCATTGTTTGATGTCCAATGGTTGACCGTCTTTCTCCTGTTAAAGATCATCAAATTTTTGGGCCATATAATGAAATTTGATTGGGTTGTCTGAGAGTAAAATCATCCAATGCTTATGTGATTTGGTAATATATACAGATAAAACTTTTTTGATAGAGATATATATGATAGACTGGAAAAGTGGATGATTTGGTAGAGAATGGAAAAGGGGACGAAAAAAGTCCATTTACCTTTACAGTATTCTGGAATGTGTTACGGATCTACTATCTTTTCATATTCTTGTCAAAAAAAGAAGGAAAAAATGTGTTCTTTATTTGAGTGGGTGTTAAAGATACAAATTGATTTATCGTACTTCTCAGTATAAAATCAATGATATTGATATCTTAGCAGTATTTCAAGTGTTTTTTTTTTTTTTTTGAGAATAAGTATTTCAAGTGTTTATTCACAGTATTAAGATTTTAGAACCAAATATCAAGTGAGCCAAACTACTAACACTATTACTAGGAGGGACAGAACCAAGATTTGAAACGACAAAGAGTTGTTTCAGGCTTATATTTTTTCAATCAAGTGTAGGCAAGGGACTCAGCACAATGATTCAATACTATCATTGTGGGATTTGCGGTGACTGTTTTGACGTATCCGAATATTTGCTAGGACAGAATAGAATTACTTTGTGTTTTTATGTTTCTATTTTGATGACAACATCCTCACACTGGAAAGACACACATCGGTAGTTTAGTGAAGATGCTTGAAGGTCTCAAACTTTAAAACTCATGTTATGATAAATTTTCTTAATCTAAATAAAAGTTATAGATATTTAAGTCAGCATTAGTGTAACATACTACAAGACACAGGGAAGCTTAGTAATTTGTACTTCATGTGACACTATGTCTCCTCTTACCCAAGATGGTGCGAGAGAGAATATTTTCAACTTTACATGATCTGTAGGATATGATTATTGAAGTATAGTTGTAAAGTCTAAGTCATCTATATTTATCTGTTTTAGAAATAGATGAGTCTATAGATGAAAGTCGCATTCAACTAAGACACCTGCTTATTGATTTTATTCATATCTGTTGAGTCAAGTGGTTGAAATTAGTATCTCTATAATCTTTAAAAAAATCCAACTTCGATTTGCTGATCATTTCTATGGCCGCTAGTACATTGAATTCCTAGGTCCGATTCAATTCCCATGCATTAGACATGAAAGTAGAATTTAAGTGGGAGTCGTTTAACATATCTGATTTCTTATAAGTCAACTTCAATATGTTATGTTAGCTTGTCATCTCATTGTTTTGTTCTTTCATTCTACTAGCAAAATGGAAAGAGTATGATGTATTTGAACCTTTTATGTGCAGTATTCCAATTTGATAGAGCCAGTTGAACAAAGAATGAAAAATGTTGAAGATTACATTAAGGTACTTGTTGCACGCGAGGTAGATGCTTTCTGTATTATTTTTACGTTTCTTTCCATTTTCCTTTTTATTTTATTTATCCTTTTTATTTTCAACTGACATGGATGGTGTTATCTATTTGAGTCTACACGAAAGCTTTTGCCTCCCTAAGGATCTTGTACTTCGGCTGCAATTTAGATCAGGTTGTGTGCAAGTCAGATACTGGATTTGGTTAACATTTAAATATTTACCATCTAGTTTTATGAGAAAGGATCAATCTTTCTAGTTTTTGTTAAACAACACTTGATATATGCAGTATAAGCAGACTATTTTAGTTGATCTACTGAAAGGCCATTAGACCCCCTACCTTATAGTATCTTCCGTTGTATTCAAACTGCTGAACTTTTCATCTTGTATTTGTCATGAAGATAACACTACTTCCTTTCCTGGTTTTTCCACTTTAGTCTGTTAAACCGGAGCTGGTTGTGCAAGCAGAACCAATTGTGGATCCTTACGGTCCATCAATCGTTGATGAAAATTTGGAGGCTATCATTGTCAGGTCATTACACTTTCTGATAATTGTACTTCTGCTATAATCTGCATTTTTTCTTTGATTAATATATGGATAGTTGAAAAAAAAATCCTGAGGTTTGGGGTATTTACAAAAAACCCCAGAGAAGTTTCAAAATTATAGGAACCCCTTGAGTTTTGTTCCATCGTAAGTGTAGGGGGGTAATTGTAATATTTATATAAATGTAAAGGGGGTGTTGGAAATGTTTTATGCTTATGAGGGGGTAAATGCAAAATGAAAAAAATCTAAAAATGGGGTTTTTGTAAATTTGAAACTTCCCTGAGTTTTTTTATAATTACCCGAAATCTTACTTTTTTTGGTAATTATTCCATTAATAAATGTATACACATATGAGCAGATATGGAGGCTCTATTGCACTTGATTACCTAGAGGAGAAAACACAGACACACACACACAAGTATCATTCTGTATTCACATAGTTGAATATTTTGTCAAATTTGTCCAATAAAATCTTTCAGATGTTATGCAATAGCTAACTCAATAAATTCTCTGACAGTAAGGAAACTTTTCCTGGAGGACTATCCGTCAATAAGAAGAGGGCTGAGAGAGGTCTCTCGCAACTAAAGGTTTGAGCCATCCAATCTGCATCAAGTACTTAATTTGTCCAATCCGTAAAATTCAATTTTTGAAACTTGTGCAGATTGAAGTTGTTGATTTATTTCCTGAAGAATCTAGTGGAGACAAATTGAGTTCTACGGCCTTAAGGAGACTTGAAGCTGAGAAGCAAAGGAAAATTCAGTTGGAAGGTCAGCTTTAATGCATGTGGGTACCCAAATGAAACTGAATGGAATTCTTTTCTTCGGCTCATAGGAGTTCGCTTTTCTTTTTCTTTTTGGTCAGATTTGCGGAGGTGATTAATTTCTACCTGATTGATATTGGGAACATATAACCTAATGGAATGTATATATCTTGTATGAATTATTACTTCCACAGAGAGTTTTCGTAATTAAAGTCATTTTCGTCGTCATTCAAAATTTGCCCCCCAGTAATTCCTAAATAACCGTCAAGTTCCTGAGAGGTTGAGATGTTGAATAAACTTTTTTAAGTATTTAATTATCAGATTTGTTACCATGATAGTGTTGAAATAGATTTAGTTGGGTCCATGGGGCAGAATTTGGGTTTGGACACCTTAACAGAATTTAGATTTAAAGTGGACATTTTGAAAGAATTACTGAGTTTATAAAGACATTATCTTTTGGCTCTTCCAAGTGAAAATGTGAAAGTTATAACCTGTCTTCATATACATTTTTAACACTCATCAAATCAACGGCCCTGGCAATCCCCTCATACATAATGAGCTCTTTTATTCTCCCGGTGAATATTTGCCAACAATTGAACTCGATTATTAGTAGCTTTTGGTGGGGACAGTGTGACAATGAACGAAAACTCCATCGGCTTTCCTGGAGCAAACTATGCCGATCTAAAATGGACGGAGGTTTGGAATTTAGACATCTCCATTGTTTTAACCAAGCCATGCTTGCCAAACAGGGATGAAGGTTATTAAATGATGAGAGCTCCATTCTTTCCGAAACATATTTCCCGAAGAGTTCTTTTGTAGACGCTCCAACATGCTATAATCCATCATTTACTTGGAGAAGCATTATAGCGGGTACAAAAATTCTTCTCACGGGGCTGTCTCAAAAATTTGGCGATGGGTCTGGAAATTGGATACCCCCCTAAAATACAAGTTTTCGTGTGGACATGTCTATTGCTTTCTCTTTGGATTTTGCTGAGTCTGCTGAAGGATTTATTCCTTCTCACGTGACACACATTATTTTGCCGGAGGTCCCCTCCTAAGTCCTAAGTATCAATATATATAATTTTTTCTTCTCAAAAAAAAAAAAAAAAAGAAGGATTATCATCCATTACAATATCTAAGTTATAAATTTGTAATTACTTTATCTATTATTAAGAAAAATATAAAGTTCATTCTAATTTTGGGATCGTTTTAAAATAGATTTTTTGTTTTAAAATGGAAATCCTTACATCCAATTACCAACTAAGTACTTTTATCTTGTGATCTAGTTTTTTAATAAAATAATTTTGTATGTGTTTCAGAAAATATCGATGATTGTCAAAAAATTAAAAATTAATTTAGAATATTTTAAAAACCTACTTTTTACAGTGTCGTACTAGACAAATCCGGCTGCGACAGGCTCGAGTGCAGAAACGCGCAAGTAGTGACTACCCTTCGGGTGTGTACCAGGAGTCAACCACAGCAGGCACCCTACGAACTATTGTCATCCATATAAACCGCACAAGGCAAACACTATATGACGATACCAGTCTCGACTAACCACTCGCATCCATTACTCTTTGATGTGCATTGGGACATGTCTAGACCACCTATAACTATTAATCTTCGGTATATCTTTGGGTAAATCCTTGGACTTGACGCAGCCTTAAACCGCACTAGGCACTAGGCAAGACACACTCCATCATCCACTTGCGCCACTACCCTTCAGATGCCCACTGGGTTGAGCTCGAGACAACCTACAACCATTACTCTTTTGGGCATGTACTGGGTAAGCTCTTGGCCTTGACATTAGGCTAAACTACACTAGGCAAGCTCTGTGCGATAAACTTGACTAATAAACTCGACTAAGTGCTACGGAGGTGATGATTCGAACTTAAAATCTCCGGCGTAATAATCTGCTCTACACCACTAGACACCTTGTGAGGGGCTTGTTTTGAGTTAGCTTGATTTTAGTTTTAGTGTTTTCATAAATAAATTTTGGGAAAATTTATAATTTATAAATACATAGAGGATGTCATGTCTTGTAATGGTGCCACATTATTTTAAATTATTACACATCATATTCTAATTAATATAATAATTGTATGATAAATAATTTTTTATTGATATGATATTTAAACACGAAAAGATATATATAAAAATATAATACTAAATGAATTAAATATATATCGGTAATGTTTGATTATATTCTTGGAGGCACTAATATTGCTGAAATTGAAATCAAATTAATTCCAAGAATTACCTTTTAACATTAAGTTCTCATGTTATTTTCAGGTAAAATTCTTTCCATCATTTTTTTATCTTTTTTTTTTTTTTGTAGTCTATGAATAGATTTCTTTGACCATCTATATGATGCTTTTACAGACACTTATTATTAAAGCTTCACTGATTTTTTTATTTAATTTTTCCGAGCAATTGCTAATTTTGCTCTTTACTTTGTGACGATGTTATGGCTGTAGTGCTTTCAGGCAGCAAATATATTGATCCATCAAACCCATTTTGTTTTTGAAATTCCTATCTTCCTGCTTTTTGAACAAATACTTTTCCCCAAATCTTATAATGAATAATTGAAAATAAATTTTTTTTGAAACCAAATAAAAAAAAATATTTTTAGTGAAACGCAAATCTGTCAATTTTTGAGTAACTGATTTAACCGACCTTAGCGGGATTCCAAAATCAAACGGCTATGAAGAAGAAATTCAAATATTTAAAACTGAACCATTCGCAATTCTTCTCTGTTAATTCCTCATAATTTTCTCTCTTTCTTCATAACTCTTCTCCCTTCACATCATCATTGTCACCATTTCATTTCCTCTGTTCCTTTATTCTCTGCACACACACACACACACATTTCGAAAGAGTGAAGAAGAAGAAGATAAAAACAAGGGAAGAAAGATCATCATCATCTTCTCGAAAGGGATAATTAAAGCCATTGAATTTCTTTCCGGTTTGATCATCAAACCCATTTTTCATCAGATTCTGTAAGTCTTCATAATCTTTAACTAAAATTTCTTCAACTCTTCTTATTTGTAATTTCCCTGCAATCCCTTGATTGTTCTTGTACTATATTTAATTCTTGGTTACTACTTTTCTTGCATGTAATCAGAGTATTTATCAACAATATTTTCCTAAGTAGAATGAAAAACATTTGTCATCTTCTTGAAAGAGATAAAGCCATTGAATTCTTTGATCAAATCCATTTTCATACGAATCTGTAAGTCATCATAATCTTTAATTAACAGTTTCTGACCTCTTTTATTTGTAATTTTTCTGTAAACACTTGATTGGTCATATCTTGTACTATTTTTCCACTTCATAAGTTATCAAGAGATTTTTCTCATGTACTTTGATCCATGTATGTCAATTTATTTTTATTCAACGAAAATTATAATTGTTTTCGAGAAAGATATGCTATTTATTTCCGATTAGTACTTTTCTTGCATGTAATCAGAGTATTTATCAACACTGTGTTACTAAAATATGTTTTGAGTTATGTGGATTGAAAAACATTTGTCTTGTATATTAATTTCTTGATTGATTTGCAGGGCGGTTTTAATTTTGAAAAAAATTCCAAAAGATGAATGATCTTATGACAAAGTCTTTTTAAGTTATGTGGAGTTGAAAAAGCAAGCCCACTTGGATCTTGAACAAGAGAGGGACTTAGAGTTAGGTCATCTCAGCCACACAGATGATGATCAAGAAAATCTCTCTCAGTTCTTCCAACAAGTCGAAACAATCAAGGCCGATATGAAAGAGATCACTGATCTCTTACTCGATCTTCAAAATCTGAACGAAGAGACGAAATCCACTTACAGCGCAAAAATCCTTCGCGGGCTAAGAGACAGAATGGATTCAGACATGGTTGCTGTCCTAAGAAAAGCAAACATGGTAAAATCAAGACTAAAGTAAACGACAAATCCAATTTAGCCAATCGGAAAATTTCAGCCAAATATGCTGAAGGCAGTGCCGTTGATCGAACAAGGGTTTCGACTACTAATGGGTTGAGATCCAAACTTAAGGACATCATGAATGGATTTCAAAATCTGAGGAAAAAATTATGTCAGATTACAAAGAGGGGCTTAAGAGGAGGTACTATAATGCGACAGGGGATTATCCGAGCGAAGAAGTGATCGAAAAGATGGTTTTAGGAAATGGGAATGTTAATGTATTTGAAAAAGGACAGAAATTAATAATATGGAGAATAAAGAGAGGCATGAAGGTGTGATGGATATTTGGAGGAGTTTGAATAAGCTACATCAGGTGTTTCTTGACATGGCTGTATTGGTGGAGACTCAAGGGGAACAGATTGATGATATTGAGAGTAATGTTGCTGTTGCTGGTAGTTTTATCAGTGGTGGTACTAATAGTCTTTTTATGCTAATCAGATGAAGAAAAAGAACAAGAAGTGGATATGTTGGGTTTTGGCTGTTGGGTTTATTATACTGTTAGTTTGCTTAGTTGCAATGTTGACAAATTGAAGATAGATTGAAGATAAATGGAGTTCTTGGGACAATCTGTCTTTTTTTTTTTCCCTTTTTTTTCTTTTCTTTTTTTTTTGGGTTGGGGGGGAGGGGAAGGGGGTGGGGGTGTTTGAGTTCATTTTAGGATGCTGTGTGATGTATATTCTTTCTTAATTAGCTTTGTCTAGTTTTGGAGCTTTTGTTAGAAACTTACTATATAAATGGTTGTCAGTTGTGTGTCAAGTTCACATGTAAAGTTTTTGTTTTTTCAGAGATATATCAAGTGCATATTGATTTGCAGATATTGCTGCATTCAGTTTTGTGGCAAACAAGAAAAATGGAAAATAAGAAATTATTGTCAAACAGTAATTTTGGAAAATTGTTTATAGGATTCACTTTAGATTAGGTAAAGGCTTATCAGGTGCGCGAATGATTGATGAAGTCCAAAACAAAATTTAAAGTCGGTTTGAGGTCTATATGATTCCATGGACTATGTGTATAAAGATTCTGAATGGTTTAAAGTCAAATATCCCATTCTCTATAAAATGGATCATACATTTGACACCAAGTTTATGTGCACCAGGTCAAGGTGTAGTATCTACAAGACAAGACAAATTTCCAATTTCTGTAACTTTAGACTTTAAGAAAGAATTCGGGAAACATTTATTCATATACAGAGATATCGTCAATATGTATGGAAAATTATTTTATTGAGATAGGAGTTACACATAATGCAGTTATTAGAGATTTCTCTGTTTTATTTGCTGTTTAACCATGATATGGAAAAACCCATTTTGCTCTTAATAAAAGAACAAAAATGAGAAATGAGAGAAAAAATTAAAAATCAGGAAGTTGATCTCAGCAGCAGTTCAGGCCACGCTTAAATGTTGCACTGCAGTCCAAGATTCAGAAGGCTCTAGCTGAACTTGTCCAATCTGAAAGGAGAAAGAAAAAAAGAATATTGTGATTAGAAATCTGTACAAGTTTATTCAAACAGAAAAAGAAAACAAAGAATCAGAATACGATACAACATTTGATAAAAAAAAACAAGAAAAAAAAGAAAGAACATAATTTTCATTACTATGAAACAGTGAGATTGCATGAGTAAGTTTTCAGACTCAGAGGTTGAAAAAATGCAGACATATATACAAGAAAAACATTATATGTAGCAACGAATAGACAGTTCCAAGGAAAAAAAAACACGATGAGTGGTTAACATAAAACTGAGGGCTCTAATACCTTGGCATTTTCGACGCACACAAAATCTTTATAACACGCTTCCATCGTCAGATGTGGGTTCCACAAGACAGCATCTGACCAACTGCAGTGAGAATACAATAGATGAAGACAGCACCAAATCATAAAGATGGAATATTCACAAAATTAGAAAAAAACAGGCTGATTACTTTGTATTCTTGATGGTAATCACATCACCCAAACCATTGTCCAGCTTCAGCTCCGCAGGAGCTTCAAGATAAACGCAATCTACAAATCCAGGAAACGTGACGACATCCCTGGGTCAAGAAAATAAAGGTCAGAAAAAACAAATCATATATTTACCGTACAATTTTTTTTTTTTTTGACAATTATATAAACCGTACATTACTATTGTACAGATTGGTTATATGAGAAAGAAAGCAATTTGCAAGAAAAAAACAAAAGGGGAAGTTATAAAGTCTATGCTGACATGTTGGTGTTACTTTTTGCTGAGGTTTGATTTTATCATACTCTGTATGCTTTCTAGACTAAACGTATAAGCATTTTTAACTCAAATTTCAATTACTTATTAAAAATACAACACTTTTGTTGTATTATAGTCACATTATATTGATACAGACCTTTCCTCCTTACCCTCCACTGGATTTTTAGGATCAGGATGTTTGTTCAATGTTTTGCAGCCTTTTAAACCTCTAACAGATGCCCCTGTCACCAAAGCCTGCATATAACAAAATTGAAAAATAGAATTTTCAGGATTTACTTAAAAGATCTAACGTAATGACACAAAATGGCCCAAAAACTACAATAAGATGCTACTGTATGTCCATTTACATTACTGTTATTTTAAAGGTCTGTATTCAGGAACAATTGCTAATTTAAATTATAAAACTCCAACACGATTATACTTCATATTCTTCCAGTTTCTTCTGGTATTCCTGAAATTTTGTACAACCCAAACTCGAAATAATGATAAAATAATAGGATAAGACTTACACTAAAGTATGTATGCAGGGCGGTAGTAAATGAAAATGGCTTTTCATCTGTATTTGTTACTTTTAACTCTGTTGAGAGGGTTTTTCTGTCTAGAGTAACCTGTAAAAGAGTGACAAAAAGAACACAAATGAGCTGAAGAGTGTTCGGACTTAAAAAAATCTAAAAGTTGTGGCAGTAAGGTAGAGCACAAACAATTGACATATACATAAAATGAAAATTTTAGTACTAAAAACCAGCAAAACAACTTAACCTTGTACAGAGCTTGGAAACCATAATCCCACATAGCACGGCTATATGGACCATCTTTTAGCTCCAAAGTGATTGTAGGATTTCCTTCCACATTTTCAGAACTAACAACGGACCAGTTCATATTCCTTGCAAATCCATGCTGTGAATCATGCAGATAGCCTTAAGCTAGATGAGGTCAACATTGAAACTGGAAACATACAGCAAGTACGATAAATCTATGTTGACCTCATCTAACTTGATATTAAGTTTTAAACTGTTAATAGCTCTTGCTCAGGAACAAGATCAGTAATAATATATCATAGCTTCAATAAACAACTCTTTAGCTTATACACAATTAAGATGGCTGAGAGAAAATACGTAATCAAATATTGTTGCCAAGTGGAGAGATTTACCTGTTGAATTGCGCCGGGTCCAAACTGTGGAAAACAGTGTGGTATTCCGCCACTATTCCAAAAAAAAAGGGGTGAGCACAAACGCACATTTTTAAAATAGTGAATATAAGTTGATATTTAGAACTGGAAATTTTATTTGTCAGAACTTCAATTTTTTGAGTACTCCGATGAAACACAACAGGGAATACCTGATGGGCTTCTGCCCGGTAAACACAGCATCTGGCCGAACAAAAAGTAGGTCTTTATTTGCTACTTTCCAGGATGTGACACAACCTCCATATAAGTATAGCTCGGCCTCACTGAGAAATAAAAGCATTTAAAATTACAGCTTTGCATACTCTAAAAGATAAAACCATTTATCTCTTCGAATAACGAGTACTTGAGTATCATTCTCCTAATTATAATGGAGTGAGATATTCTAGTGATATATTACAGGCCTTAGTCCTTTACATTGTCACTATATGGAAATTCAATGGAAAGAAAGAAATATGCCAAGCCATTAAACATTCTCATAGCATCGAACATTAATAAGGTTCCAGGCTATATCAAGAACTCACAATCAATTTTGCATTCTGAATGAATGCAAAAAAAGCAAACAAACAATTTTTACTTCAATGCGAGCAATAAGTTTTTGAAATTCATACATAATGTCATTCTTCAGAGAAAGACAAAAAAAAAAAAAAAAGAGAAGAAGCTTTCGGATCAAATAACCGAATAGTAAAAACCATTTTGCATAAGATGAGGTAAATATTGATCTGCTTCTAACACTACTTTATACTTAACTTATCCACATTTTGTCAATCAGAATAGTAAACAAATAAGCACAATTCACTTCACAAACCCGAAAAAGTTGAAGGCGAAAGCCTTAAAATTACCTTCCGTGAACAGAAGTCAAAATAACCTTTGGCAAATCACCCAAACCCTTAGTAACTTTCACATTTTCAACATTTGCGCTTGTGGACGCCATTGCCACACCAGAAAATCTGCATTAATAAGTAAAAACTAAATTACACTGCTCTTCTTTTTTCTCTCTTCTTCTTTTTTTTTTTTTCAATTTCATTCTAATTGCAGAGTCAACCACAATATTAAGGATTGGATTTGAACTCACCGGCTGACCCGGCGAGGTCTGGCGACGGAGCTTGTCGGAGAGAAAGACCACGTGGTCGGTATTGCCATCATCTTCGGGTTTGACAGTTTCTTTATTTTCTGGTTGGAGTCGGAGTCAAAAGGTTATGCCTCAGTGAGAAATTCGGATATTCTTTGTGCTGATATTTCTCTATTTCCTTTTTTATTTATTTTTAATTTTGTTCTGGGTTTCTGATAGTACGATTGGTTTGTCTGTGTATGAAATTGGCCTTTGCCCTTTTGTAGTGTGGACCAACAATAATAAGAGATCAAAATTGGATTTATACTTTGTTCTTCTCTATGTATGTGGGGTGGTTACCACGAGCTTGCAGCTCAAGTGGTATCATCCATTCTTTGTAAGGGTATTGACGTGTTGATCAGAGTTCGAACCATGGATCTTTCAGTTTCTTTGTAATTTATCCATTTCCCTCAAAATATTCCTCCCAACTTATTTAAAAAAATGTATGTGGGGAAATAGATGTTACCCAAGTGGGTACAACCGAACTCCCTTGTGATTGTGATATGTGTCCCATTTTGATTTTTTTTTTTTTAAAAAAAATTCACATTCATATGTCATAACGAGAACTTGGCAAAATCACAAGGAAATTTAGTTGTACCCACTTGGATAGCATTTCATTACCCTATGTAGGGGTGGGGGTAACGCACCCAAATAATTTTCATACAAATACGAATAAAAGATTATATGGGTTAAATATATTTAAATTGTGGACACATTTGATTAGAAAGTTCAAAATTTCAAATGTTTATAAAATATTAAATTATGTAAGAGCTCGTCAAGAATTGTGAGGTTAAAGGTTAATTGTTTGTTTATTGTAGTTTTTTGATAAATGAGTTCGGAGACGTGGTTGGAGTAGACTGAAACACTCATGATTCAGTCTTAATCAAGATCTTGCGAAGAAATGAACGATACCACTTGAGCTACAAGTTCGTGGTGTTCGTTTATTGTAGTTATCAATATTAAACTTTTGAAGTCCATTTTGTATGTCAAATAGAATTTGATTATAGTGAACTAATGCTTTAAATCTTGACGCTTTAAACCAATGGCGGAGATGGGCCCCTTTATTTTTAAGTTATTTTATTAAAAAAAATTAAGTTATAATTTATATGGATTTTTCGGGAGTTTTTCATCCGGCTCACCTCACTTTCATAGGCTGGCCACCCCATTACTTTAAATCATCAACACTAAAAACTGATGATTGATCAATGAAAGAAAGTTGCACCCAAAATGTCAATAAAGGGCATGTTCTAAGTCAGACCCTTTTCTTGATGTCTGTATTTCCTGTCAACTATCAAGTTAGCATATGAGAGCTATTTGTTCCCAATTTTGTAAAATGGTTACTAATATTCCAATTAATGTATAATACTAAGTCCACTTTCAGATTTAAAAAGTAAGACACAAGAAGAAAAACAATTTTCATAATTACAAGGAATATAAAACAATTCCAAATCCAATCACAACCACACACACAAACCCTTTGTTTGATGAAAGAAGGGTTCTTTTGTTTCAACATCCCAAATTTCTCAGTGTATATTAATTCTGCCTCATTCTTGTGACACTTTCAATAATTGAATGTACATTTAGAAAGCCCCCAAAAGGAACTGTTGTTAAAGTAATAAACTCAACATGCAACAAACTAGCATGGTGGAAGATCATTTGGTGGAGGTACAACTTTTTGATCAGGCCTTGGTCCATCTTCTACAACAAATGCTGTTTTTAGACCCCAACCAGTGTGAAGCTCCAAATGACAATGCAAGAACCACACCCCTAATCACAATTTTTTCACAGAATTATTAATAATGTCAAATCCCATTTCATCATTTTTCATGTTTTGCAAGAAAATCATTTAACATACCTGGATTATCGGCTCTGAAGCGAATCGCGGTCCATCCACCTGTCGGAACACCTGCCGTATTTCTCTCCGGTGGATCGACCAAGTTATACTTGGCTGGATCTTTTTACGATCGAAATTTCCAACGCCTGTCCCTACAATGAAGAAATTATAGCCGTGGAGATGAAACGGATGTGACTCGACCGTCAGCAAGTTCGTGTCTTGCAAAACGAGCTCAACTGTCGAGTTAAAAGGGATTCTGCTAAGCCTTGTTCCCTTCGAAGTCCCAAGATTCGCGGTGAGTGGGGCGCCGGTGTAATTAAAAGGAGTTGGGGGCTTATCCGGAAAATCGGTAGTAAAAACGCCTTTCGTGTTGAAATAATGCGCCTGGAGGAGCCCCACTTGGGGCATCACGAAGGAGATGTTGTTAAGAGAAGCGGTTAGCCGTGTGCCGTTTGTGCAAGTGGGACAAGCGTTTTTCCCAAGGCCGATGGTAAAGAAGAGATTTCTATCGACTTTTAAGGGGACGTTTGCTGGATACTGTGGGGAATTTAGACTCCTCAGTTTTTCTTCGTAGCTGAAAGCAAACGCTGAGTCGTTTGGCGCGGGCAGATGGGGAAGTGTGGGGATGATAGTGTTTGGGATGCCTTTGTATTGTAATATGGCTGTGGCAGTTTTATTGTCTATGGGAATTGGGACGTCCATGAAAGGCCTTGCGGCCATGAAGTATCGTCCTGGGATTTGATTGGCTCGGACTAAGACGTTTGTTGTCTGACCAGGTGCGATGAGTAGAGATTGGGTGGAAAATGGTTTGGTGTAGAAAGCATCAATTTCTACTACTGTCATGTTGTGACCAGCAATGGCGAAAAACAGTTCATCGTTGAGCGCGGAATTGATGAGCCGTAAGAGGTATGTTTTCCCTTGTTCGACTTCCATCGCAAATGTATCTGATAATACATCAGAAGAAGTCAGATGATTTAACCAGAGTGGCATTCCAGCCCTAGGAAGTGTTTGCGAAAACTTCTGTTCAGTGATTTATTGTAGTAGAAGTGAAAAGTAGTTTATAATTAAAAGTTGATAAATTTTGCAGTTGAATATTTAATAAGAGTGTTTGGTGAAGAAATTGTGAAAGTGCTTTTATTTATGTGTGAATAAACTTTTACATATCATAAAAGAAAACCTGAAGTGTAATAAGAATTTAAAACACCCTTTCCGTTGCTTTTTTAAATTCTGATTAAGTTATGTGGAATCAAAAGTAGAAGTTAGCATTTAAAAATACTAAAAACTACTGTTTTTTTGAGCCAGAAGTTGAGAATCACTTTTTTAAGTGTTTGCAAACAGTCCCTTAATGACAGTATCATATATGAGTACACAGTTTCAACATTTTCTTGTTCTTTATTGGAACTTAATGGTTTTTAGCCGTGTCACTAGTTTGAGTTAAGAGGTTCAATGCTTACGTTTCTCAGAGCACGGAAACAACGGGCCGGGCTTTCCGTTGATCGTATGTGCATCCGACATATTTGGAGGCAATCCCAAGTTAGTTCCTTGGTTCACCACAGTCTCAACATCTACATTCCACCATTCTCCTGCAAACATGAACAAATACAAATTCAAGTTTTCGAAAAAGTTCAATTAGTTAAATTGCATTCCAATTGCTAGCTCTTGAAACTCACCTAACAAGATAACTTCCTCTCTATCTGGTTGAGGGAAAGGAAAAGGAGTCCCTTGTTTAGGCAAAATCACAATTGCACCATAAACAGTAGCCCTTAGCCAAAGAATATGTGCATGCCACCATAATGTACCTCTCTGTCCTGTTACATTAAAATCATACACATAGCTATTCCCTGTCTTGATTGGACACTGAGTTATATAGGCCGGCCCGTCTGCCCACCCGTTTCGATATTGCTTTAGTCCATGCCTAGAAACATAATTTTTTCACTTAATCACAGTTTCTCCAAAAAAAAATTATAGTATTTGGACATACATATATGTATGTGCTTGTTTAATTCTTACCAGTGAATGGACATATTATACTGTGCATAGTTGGTCACATTGACAAGAACTCTGTCTCCTTCTCGAACATAGATTGTTGGCCCTGGGAACATTCCATTAACAGTCACAATAGGTTTTGCATGGCACAATCTGCTCACATTCTTCACTTGAATCTGCAAATATTACATTACACATAAAAATAAGGGGGGAAAAAAAACACCATCCGTCGATAAACTTAATACTACAAGCAAGAAATGTAATAAGTTTAGAATTGGACTAAACTCACATCAAACTGATATCTTTTAATGGCTGCCTCGACAGGTAGATAGACGAAACAAAGAAACGCAAAGACGATACAAACACATAGTCTCAAAGAAAACTTGTTTGGACTGATCATTTTTGTTTTTCTCAGTAGTACTTGAAAATATTTTCTGATGTATGTTTTTGATTGAAAGAGATAATGATGATGGAGGTTGGCAATATTCTGAGGAGTATTTATACATGACATGCAAAAATTGGTGTATATTTCCAATTAGTACTAGGAATTAGGTGAAATGGATGTGTAAAATTGGCTGTAGTTCAAAGCTTAAAAGCAAAATACTGATGGTGACCACAAAGGGTCATTGACTGACTTAGAGGCATAGAAATATACAATATTTAAGCCAAGAAGATGATTTGCAGAATGGGGAATGATCTGAGAGGTATGTAAGGCCTACCCCCCACCCCCACCTACTATTGATATGCTGAGCTTTACACTTAAGCAAAATTACAGTTAGCTTTTGGAAGCAATTCATCCAAAACAGGTTTGCAGAAGTGTCTTTTCCTTTGTTCATCAGAAAAAAAATACTTCTTTACAAATTATTATTAGGGATTATTACAAAAACGACCCCCAAGGTTATCCTAATTATAAAAACTCTAGTTATCTTTCAAAATTACAAATACCCCTTAAAGTCCCACAAACATCCCCTTGAGGTTGGTATTTACCTAACAAATACTCCCTTATGACTTCTGACGTTAGAATTTGTAAAATACCGTTGGAATTACCATTGGAATATTTTCCGGTTGGAAATTTTGTTGGAATTTTGCCATTCCAACGGCCATTTTACCAACGGTGCATTTTGCGTTGGAATTTTCGTCGGAATCATCGATTCCAACGGAAATTGGCCAAATTCCAATGGGTTTTTTCTGTTAGAATTTCCCTATTTTCTTATAGTGTGATGGGATTGGACAAAGCTTTATGATTAAGTATAATTGCATTGTTCATTGTTATATAACTAGGGGTGGTAATTCGAGTCGTGTTCGGGTTTGCGGGCCGTGTTGAAAAACAATAATTACATAAATTTAACCAACCCAAATACGACCTGTCTAATTATTCGGGTCAGATGGGTCAGTCCAAATACGACATGTTTAATGCACGGGTAACCCGAACACGACTCGAAATGACCCGAAATAACTTGTATATTTTTCAGCCTTGAATAAACAATCTATTTATTATGATAAAATATGGATTTTGGGTTATTTATATATAGAATATTAAAAACATAACAAATTACAATCAAAATATGCAAATCGTAATTTGGCTTGATAATAGGCTTATCAGAGTAGGCCTCCAAGGAACATGAACAAGCTCCAAATAAGTTGTACTCCTACAATATGTTAACATTTAAACAAAAAAACGTAATTAAGGTTTAAGAGAAAACACAAACATATGATGCAAATATCAATGAAACGACAATTAATTAACTCACCAAATATCAAATTAGAATTAATTACAATTTTCTTCTTTAAATAGGTTAAACGGGTTAAGTGAGTTATTTTGTGTCAACTCGAAATTGATCCATTTATTATTCGGGTTAATTGGGTCCGACACAATTATGACCCGAATAATAAATGGGTCGGTCCTAACTCGCTTATATTGTATTAGGTTCGGGTCGTGTTTTTGTGTCGTGTCGGAAATTGCAACCCCTCTATATAATGGTGTATAATTTTGTGTTTGGGATTTGATATTAACTGCTTTATTTTACTAGTAAGAAACACGCGTGTCACACGTGATCCATATGGCTTTACTAAAATAATTTTATTATTTAATAATTTTATTGATTAATATTAAAATATTAAGAAGTGAAATAAATATTAATTAAATTTAAATATTACACAATATTTAATATATATTTTGCTTTACTTTAATTATAGATCGATATGAATTGTTACATAATCATTTTAAAGAACTCAATCCCACAAAATTTTTACAATGAGTATAACAACGAAATAAGGTTTATATTATCTTACAATCACATTCATCGGTCTTTTATTTCATTGTTATGGCTAGAAAAGTCTTTTCTCTTACATGGTTTTCGAATCCTTTTAGCATTGGATGTATTTTACATAATCAGATAAATAATTTGGCTTATAAATGATAAGCTAATAATTAGTAAATCACATGCAAGTTATCACATTAATAAAAAAATTAATTAATTAAATATATTATACCAGAATCCATCATAATATCATTATTTTATTTTTTATTGTTATTCAATTAAAATAAAATAAAATAAAATTTAGTTAAATTCTTATACTTCGTGTGCTTACTTCTTTTATTCTATCTTAATTCTTCGATTAAAAAAATGTAAAAAAAACTATAATATAATATATATGTAAAAAAAATCATATATTATTTTAATCTAGTAACAAAGTCAATATATTATCATTAACACTTAAACTCGAAATTTGTAGTCCTCCTATTTCCAGTGTTTTAAAAAATAATAAAATTAACCTAATATAATATATAAAAAAAATAATCCATTATTTTCATCGAGAGTCAGGTATTAAATAAAACTATGAAAAAATGATAAGTCGAAATCTAAGTTTTGAAACTCTATTCAATTGCACACAAAATATTTTTATTAATAAATAATAAAACCAAAGACAATCTAATGAAAAAAATAAGTTAGCAATTTTCACGTGTCAATCTTCAATAATTAAATTTAATACTAATATAGTTTTTTAAATTTCATAAAGTTTTAGAAAGATACGTTATACTATTAGAGTTTGTACTTGCAATTGAATTTGGTTATTTTGATTATATTAATATTTACATATTTGTAAATTTTGTGAGCCGTATAGTTATGAAAATTGCTATTATTTTCAATATACTGAAACTAATCTATATTTGTTTGAAGAGACTGTAAATTTAAAATTGATCTCATTTAATCTCGTTTACAAAATCATATTATTTGTTGTAAAATATAATTATCAATCCATTTTTAGTGCCTTTATTGAGAAAATGGTATATAGTACTTTAATCTTTATTTAAAATTTTGATTGAATTTTTGATCAAATAAGAAAATATAGTTGCCAAAAATTTAGATATCAAGTGTTAAAAACCCACATTAACTATTTCTCTTCCGCCTCCTTATGCCTGGAATAATTCATATTACTTGGCACTAAACATGGCCACTTCACTCCAATTTATTATTATATATAGTTTAACACAATAAATTTGATACATAAATATTATTTTGAATATTTTGATTATTATATTGGTACCTAAATTAACACGTAATTTAAGAAATATTAATCTTTGACATAAATATCAAACTATTTCTTATTAAATAAGTTTAGTTTAGTTTATTTTTTTTTTACAGTTTCATATACATACAGTGACTTTCCATTTCTGATTCTTGTTTTCAAGTTTTTCATAATATTTGATTTTATAAAAATTAGAATAATTTATACCCAATTTTATAATAAATGTCTTTGTGCTTGAATATTTATAAGTCATAAAGGTGTGCTTTTAAAATGAACTGAGATTTGATCGAAATATCAAATTATACATATTATATGAAAGCCATTTAATTTTTCTTTAGAATTCCCAGCTATGACCCATATATTTTTTCTTAACTATTTACTTTTATTCTTTCAAATCTTTATAATATGTTTCATTTGGTTTAATCCTAAACTATCTATATATGTGAGATTAACTCCCAAAATTATTTAGATCAATCTCTTCTCATTAATGTCAAGTATAACTATTTATTTTTTAATATTTTTTATTCTTAATTTTCACTCTTATTTGTTGTAATTATTTGTTCTCAAAATTTATAAGATATAAAATAATCGAAAGATTGAAATCATAATATATTAAAAAATAATAATTAGAAACTAAAACTTATAATGTTATATATAGAAAATTAAGTAAAAATCATATTAACACATATAGTTAAAATTAAAAAAGTAACTTTTTTGTCGCGACAAACTTATTTTGGTTCTTGTTTGCCTTGTTTTTCATGTTAATCTTATCTCTTTATTTTGTACTTTTTATTTTATTAATATGGCTAATTAAAATAAAATATACATGAAATTGCAATAAAAATAAAATATGAAGCACTCTTGTTTTCAATATTATTTCTTTAACAACCATCAATAAATTAATTTTTAAATTGTATATTACTAATTGAAGCAGAATGTTTCGACCATAAAGGAATTAAGTATTTTCTCTACTTTTTATTTAACATCAAAACCACTTAAAATATTTTTTATTTTATTTTTTTTCTTATCGTCTATATGGTAGTTTGATCTTATTCTTATAAATTATAATAGACATATTTAATTATTGAGAAAATTTAAAAGAATATAAGAAATATACAATTTTGCATCATACCAAAAGTTAAATAGTTAAAATTTTCTTCCATTACGACTTGTGTATATGTTTAGAACATATAGTTGAAGATTTTGAAACCTAGTTTAAATTTAAAATTAATTTTATAAGAAAATTAAAGTATTCTTAGTGTTATGATTAAAAAAATATATTTTCAGACTCTGAAATCATTTTTGGCTATAATGAACATCTCTCATATAATTAAACAAAAAAGATTAGATAAATAACAAAACTATAAAAAAAACATAAATTCTTAATTTTTACATTGTGTTGAACTTTATAATATTAAAATTTTGCCATGTAAAGTCCTTATATATGCTTATGGCATATGGTTAGAAAACTCTTGAAATCTAGTTTAATATGAAGCTAATATTATTTGAAAATTCAAAATGTTTTAAGAGTTATAGCTGAAAGAATAAATACTTTTAAAATATAGAATATAAAATGTCACATTGTCTTATAATTGAACAAATAGAAACTAAATAAATATCAAATTACTTAGTTGTCCCAAAATTTTACTATGTCTAAAGGATATTTTTGTCCAATCAAAAATTGCAAGAAACATTCACACTTTTAAAATAGTATAGATAGATAGATATAGATATAGATATAGATATAGATATAGAGTATATATATAAATATAGACAAATATAGATATAGATATAGATAGATATAGATGATCTTATTCCTTTTATTTTGTACTTTTTATTTTATTAATATGGCTAATTAAAATAAAATATACATGAAATTACAATAAAAATAAAATATAAAACTCTCTTGTTTTCAATATTATTTCTTTAACAACCATCAATAAATTAATTTTTAAATTGTACATTACTAATTGAGGGAGAATTTTTCGACCATAAAGGAATTATGTATTTTCTTTACTTTTTATTTAGCATCAAAATCACCTAAAATATTTTTTATTTTATATTTTCTTATCGTCTATATTGTAATTTAATCTTTTTAATTTATTATATATTATAATAAATATATTTAATTATTGAGAAAATTTAAAAGAATCTAAGAAATATACAATTTTGCATCATACTAAAAGTTAAATAGTTAAAATTTTCTTCTATAAAGACTTGTGTATATGTTTAGAATATATAGTTGAAGATTTTGAAACCTAGTTTAAATGTGAAATTGATTTTATAAGAAATTTAAAGTATTCTTAGGGTTATGATTAAAAAAATATATTTTCAGACTCTGAAATCATTTTTGGCTATAATGAACATCTCTCATATAATTAAACAAAAAAGATTAGATAAATAACAAAACTATAAAAAAAACATAAATTCTTAATTTTTACATTGTGTTGAACTTTATAATATTAAAATTTTGCCATGTAAAGTCCTTATATATGCTTATGGCATATGGTTAGAAAACTCTTGAAATCTAGTTTAATATGAAGCTAATATTATTTGAAAATTCAAAATGTTTTAAGAGTTATAGCTGAAAGAATAAATACTTTTAAAATATAGAATATAAAATGTCACATTGTCTTATAATTGAACAAATAGAAACTAAATAAATATCAAATTACTTAGTTGTCCCAAAATTTTACTATGTCTAAAGGATATTTTTGTCCAATCAAAAATTGCAAGAAACATTCACACTTTTAAAATAGTATAGATAGATAGATATAGATATAGATATAGATATAGATATAGAGTATATATATAAATATAGACAAATATAGATATAGATATAGATAGATATAGATGATCTTATTCCTTTTATTTTGTACTTTTTATTTTATTAATATGGCTAATTAAAATAAAATATACATGAAATTACAATAAAAATAAAATATAAAACTCTCTTGTTTTCAATATTATTTCTTTAACAACCATCAATAAATTAATTTTTAAATTGTACATTACTAATTGAGGAGAATTTTTCGACCATAAAGGAATTATGTATTTTCTTTACTTTTTATTTAGCATCAAAATCACCTAAAATATTTTTTATTTTATATTTTCTTATCGTCTATATTGTAATTTAATCTTTTTAATTTATTATATATTATAATAAATATATTTAATTATTGAGAAAATTTAAAAGAATCTAAGAAATATACAATTTTGCATCATACTAAAAGTTAAATAGTTAAAATTTTCTTCTATAAAGACTTGTGTATATGTTTAGAATATATAGTTGAAGATTTTGAAACCTAGTTTAAATGTGAAATTGATTTTATAAGAAATTTAAAGTATTCTTAGGGTTATGATTAAAAAAATATATTTTCAGACTCTGAAATCATTTTTGGCTATAATGAACATCTCTCATATAATTAAACAAAAAAGATTAGATAAATAACAAAACTATAAAAAAAACATAAATTCTTAATTTTTACATTGTGTTGAACTTTATAATATTAAAATTTTGCCATGTAAAGTCCTTATATATGCTTATGGCATATGGTTAGAAAACTCTTGAAATCTAGTTTAATATGAAGCTAATATTATTTGAAAATTCAAAATGTTTTAAGAGTTATAGCTGAAAGAATAAATACTTTTAAAATATAGAATATAAAATGTCACATTGTCTTATAATTGAACAAATAGAAACTAAATAAATATCAAATTACTTAGTTGTCCCAAAATTTTACTATGTCTAAAGGATATTTTTGTCCAATCAAAAATTGCAAGAAACATTCACACTTTTAAAATAGTATAGATAGATAGATATAGATATAGATATAGATATAGATATAGAGTATATATATAAATATAGACAAATATAGATATAGATATAGATAGATATAGATGATCTTATTCCTTTTATTTTGTACTTTTTATTTTATTAATATGGCTAATTAAAATAAAATATACATGAAATTACAATAAAAATAAAATATAAAACTCTCTTGTTTTCAATATTATTTCTTTAACAACCATCAATAAATTAATTTTTAAATTGTACATTACTAATTGAGGGAGAATTTTTCGACCATAAAGGAATTATTTATTTTCTTTACTTTTTATTTAGCATCAAAATCACCTAAAATATTTTTTATTTTATATTTTCTTATCGTCTATATTGTAATTTAATCTTTTTAATTTATTATATATTATAATAAATATATTTAATTATTGAGAAAATTTAAAAGAATCTAAGAAATATACAATTTTGCATCATACTAAAAGTTAAATAGTTAAAATTTTCTTCTATAAAGACTTGGGTATATGTTTAGAATATATAGTTGAAGATTTTGAAACCTAGTTTAAATGTGAAATTGATTTTATAAGAAATTTAAAGTATTCTTAGGGTTATGATTAAAAAATATATTTTCAGACTCAAATCATTTTTGTCTATAATGAACATCTCTCATATAATTAAACAAAAAGATTAGATAAATAACAAAACTATAAAAAAACATAAATTCTTAATTTTTACATTGTGTTGAACTTTATAATATTAAAATTTTGCCATGTAAAGTCCTTATATATGCTTATGGCATATGGTTAGAAAACTCTTGAAATCTAGTTTAATATGAAGGTAATATTATTTGAAAATTCAAAATGTTTTAAGAGTTATAGCTGAAAAGAATAAATACTTTTAAAATATAGAATATAAAATGTCACATTGTCTTATAATTGAACAAATAGAAACTAAATAAATATCAAATTACTTAGTTGTCCCAAAATTTTACTATGTCTAAAGGATATTTTTGTCCAATCAAAAATTGCAAGAAACATTCACACTTTTAAAATAGTATAGATAGATAGATATAGATATAGATAGATATAGATATAGATATAGATATAGAGTATATATATAAATATAGACAAATATAGATATAGATATAGATAGATATAGATGATCTTATTCCTTTTATTTTGTACTTTTTATTTTATTAATATGGCTAATTAAAATAAAATATACATGAAATTACAATAAAAATAAAATATAAAACTCTCTTGTTTTCAATATTATTTCTTTAACAACCATCAATAAATTAATTTTTAAATTGTACATTACTAATTGAGGGAGAATTTTTCGACCATAAAGGAATTATGTATTTTCTTTACTTTTTATTTAGCATCAAAATCACCTAAAATATTTTTTATTTTATATTTTCTTATCGTCTATATTGTAATTTAATCTTTTTAATTTATTATATATTATAATAAATATATTTAATTATTGAGAAAATTTAAAAGAATCTAAGAAATATACAATTTTGCATCATACTAAAAGTTAAATAGTTAAAATTTTCTTCTATAAAGACTTGTGTATATGTTTAGAATATATAGTTGAAGATTTTGAAACCTAGTTTAAATGTGAAATTGATTTTATAAGAAATTTAAAGTATTCTTAGGGTTATGATTAAAAAAATATATTTTCAGATTCTGAAATCTTTTTTGGCTATAATGAACATCTCTCATATAATTAAACAAAAAAGATTAAATAAATAACAAACTATAGAAGAACATAAATTCTTAATTTTTACATAGTGTTGAACTTTATAATGTTAAAATTTTCTCATGTGAAGTCCTTATATATGCTTATGACATGTGGTAAGAAAACTTTCAAAATCTAGTTTAATATGAAACTAATATTATTTGAAAATTCAAAATATTTTAAGAGTTATAGCTAAAAGAATAAATACTTTTAAAATGTAGAATATAAACGGTCACATTGTCTTATAATTGAACAAATAAAAGATAAATAAATACCAAATTACTTAGTTGTCCTAAAATTTTACTATGTAATTGCAAGAAACATTCACACTTTTAAGATAGTATAGTCATAGATATAAATATAGAATTTTAAAATGTAGAATATAAAATGTCACGTTATCTTATAATTGAACAAATACAAGCTAAATACATATCAAATTACTTAGTTATCCTAAAATTTTACTATGTCTAAAGGATATTTTTGTCCAATCAAAACTTGCAAGAAACATTCACACTTTTAAGATAGTATATATATATATATAATATAATATATAATAATATAATATATATATATATATATATATATAAATATAGATATTGATATAGATATAGATATTGATAGATAGATAGATATAGATAGATAAGGATATTACGAGTTAGTTTGTTTGGCATCTATGATTATGTTGGAATATATTAAGAAATGATCAACTTGCCACTAAATAATTTATATCAGAATACATTTGAAAAACAAGTCAGACCTTACTGGTCGTTTTTCACTTCACGTAAAAATCTCGGTATTATATAATACCACCCATGGGCCATGGGTGTGATAGAGAATTAAATGGGTGTGTGGTTTTATAATGGGCCGAGATGGTTATATTGATTTATGAAATTACCCAAACAAGCTCCATAAAGATTTAAAATCCTTAAGTTTAAATCCATAACTCCAAATGAAGCTTAAATTCATTCGCCAGCTCCCCTTTGATTCTTGCACATTATTCAAATTACATATGTTAGGAAACCCAAGGATATCCTCTGTTTCCATATCGTTTTCTGTTGCTCGGCCTTCAAAACATTATAATTAACCTCAAACTATATCATTTTTCCAACTACTTAACCGCGTCAATGGGTTTGCAAGTAATCTAGAGTTTCGGCCTTGCTTTCATGGACGCCTATGCGTTATTACGAAAAAAGGTTATTCAAAATCCAGTAATAGTCAGCCTCTTTGCAGTAGAGATTGGGTTAGTATCTAGATGCTATCCAAAATTCTTTATAGAGATAATTACAAAAACTACCCTTGAAGTTTAATCTATCTTTAAAAAACCACAGTTTTCTCTAAAAATTATAAATACACCTATAATATTTGTTTCTATTTTACAAATTGCACCATCTGGAGGGGTATTTGTTGGATAACTATCAGACCAGATCTATTTGGCCCGAGGCACACATGTATATTTCAAATCATGGGTTGAACTGGGCTTAAAAAAAGGTGGCCAGATGGAATTTCAAGTCGGCCTGGCACGATTTTTTTCTTTGAAAATATTTTTGTGTTGCATTAGTGATGCTTTAGTTAAAGATCTCATATTTTAATTAATTTCATCATAGTCTTTATAGACGACATAATTTTAATTTTCGATAGTATTGAAAAAAAATGAATACAATAAGCACAAGCTTTCAAGAATAAATTCTGTCTTTATTAATAATAAAAAACAATTCACAATGTCACTCTCCCTAACAGTATAAAGTCAAAGAAATTAAGCTATATTGAGACATGTGATATAAAGTCAAAGAAATTATTGAGCTATATTGAGACATGTGATAAATAAGTAATCTCAGGTATAAAAAATGGAAAAAAAAATGTGTAGTGGACTAAACCATACAAGTGGCAATCAAGGACAAAGATGAAGCGTCCACGAGAGACAGATTTAAAGCTACCTTTCAATATAATATAGTTTGGAATCAGTACTGCTGATTGTCTCTTCACATGCACAAATTGAAGCCACCTACTATTATTTAAACTTAAAGTTCAAACAGAAAAATAAAAACACACACACACAGAGGATTATAAGTAGCTAGCTTGTATTATAGTTAAGCAGGATTTGATGGCATCATCGGTAGATGAGCAACAATATGATGAGAGAATGAAAATGCTGAAAGCTTTCGATGAAACAAAAGCTGGAGTCAAAGGTCTCATGGATTCTGGATTGCTGAAAATCCCCAATATTTTTGTGAGGCCATCTGAGGAGCTGGCTCAAGAGTCGTTGTTGACATACAAAAACACGACTACTCAAATTCAAGTTCCTGTGATTGATCTAAGTGATATCCAGAGCAATAACGCTGACAAGCGAAAACAAATTGTTGAACAAGTAAGAATTGCCTCAGAAACATGGGGATTTTTCCAGGTGGTCAATCATGGAATTCCTCTGACTGTGCTTGACGGGATGATCGATGGTGTCCGAAAATTCAACGATCAGGATGTTATGGAGAAAAAGAAGTATTATTCGCGGGATATTAAACGAAGGGTGAGATTTAACAGCAGTTATGATCTGTTTACTTCAACAACTGCTAGCTGGAAGGATACCTTGACCATTTCATTTTCGGGCCCTGCTCATCCAGAGGAGTTGCCTCCTTCTTGCAGGTATTATTATTATTCCAACTATAATTACAAAAACTACCCCTGCTCCGTTGAGACTTAACAAATGCCCCTTGTGAGAGTGCAACTTTTTAAGTAAAAACAAAGATCAACATGCATTTGTAATTTTAAAAGATAACTGAATTTTTTTTCTCAGCTAGCCAGTAGCCACACAAAATAGCATAAATGATTATCCTAATTTCCATGTTTTATGTACACTTAATTCATTCATAAATGATAGGGAATTGGCTATGGAATACTCAAAACATGTTGAAATATTGGGAAATAGTATGCTTGGGCTATTGTCTGAGGCTCTTGGACTCAAAACTGATCACCTGGAAAACATGGAGTGCTCTGAGGGGCATCGTCTCCACTGCAACTATTATCCGGCTTGCCCTGAGCCACAACTGGCTATTGGGATAACCAACCATTCTGATGCTGGATTCCTCACTATTCTTCTGCAAAACCAAATTGTCACTGGCCTCCAGGTTTTGCATCAAGGTCAATGGCTTGACATTCAGCCCATTCCAGGAGCTTTAGTAATAAACATTGGCGATCTTCTCCAGGTATAACTTCTTCAGCTTCTACTAAATGGCATAATTAATGGCTTAACTACAAAAAGTCCAACTAAGTTTCAAAATTACAAAAAGTATCCATGAGATGCGAGATAGGTAAAGCTATTGTGTAAAGTTGATAATGGCCCTTACAGAATTCCAAAAAAAAAAGAAAAGAAATCGAAGAAAAAAAGAAGAAGTAGACAGCCGAAATTAACCCCGGAAGTTTTGCACCATTTCTATAGTTTATGGAAAACCACATTGATAGAATTTATTTATTTAAGGGATACTTGTAAGATATAGAGTAGGGTTCTTGATGTTATATAATTTGTTGAAATTCTGTGAACAATACTGCAGGGGCAATTTTGAATTTTTCTTGTCAATCTTTTGATGAAAACAACAAATTCCATTAGGTCGATTGACGATTGGGTAAAATATTAAATGGAATCAAACTTCAGTGGTACTCACTATAATTTTGAAACTTAGCTGAGCTCCATTAGGTCGATTGACGATTGGGTAAAATATTAAATGGAATCAAACTTCAGTGGTACTCACTATAATTTTGAAACTTAGCTGAGCTTTTTCTGTAATTACCTCAAACTTCAGGAGTACTTTTGCAATTAACCCCAATTTGACTCATTTTTTATTTTTTTTTCTGTTATATTTGGTGTAGTTGGTATCAAACGGGAAATTCAGAAGCAACGAGCATAGAGCGACAACCAGCCACATCGGACCAAGAATCTCTGTTGCATGTTTTTTCTCTGGACCTCTGAACGGAGATATGAATAAGATTTATGGTCCCATTGAAGAGCTGATTTCAGAAGAAAATCCTCGAGTCTATAGAAATGTTTTGTTGAGTGAATATGTTGCCAATTTCCTCAGCACTTCAATGGACAAATATCGAGCTCTTGATTATTACAAGCTGTGAAAATGTTAACGACTCTGGATTTTCATGTCACAAGATACTTGTAAGAGTGAATTACGCGCATATATGTGTGAATGTGTGTGTGTTTTCAAACTTTTCGATGTATAATTATGTACCATTTTGACTAATATTTGTTTCACCTAAAAGGCTGAATTAGAGTTACGGATTGGATTAGAAAATTAATTAGAGGGTGTTTGATGAATATAAAACAATTCCTAATACAATCCCAAACACACTCACAAACCCCTTGTTTGACGAAAGAAGGGTTCTTCGTTTCAACATCCCAAACTTCTCAGTATATATGTCTGCCTCATTCTTGCAGCAGTGACACTTTCAATAATTGAATGTACATTTAGAAGAAGCCCCCAAGACGAACTGTTTTGTTAAACGTAATAAACTCAACATTCAACAAACTAGCATGGTGGAAGATCATTTGGTGGTGGTAGAACTTTTTGATCAGGCCCTGCTCCATCTTCTACAACAAATGCTGTTTTTAGACCCCAACCAGTGTGAAGCTCCAAATGACAATGCAAGAACCACACCCCTAATCACAATTTTTCACAGAATTATTAATAATGTCAAATCCCATATCATCATTTTTCATGTTTTCCAAGAATATATATCATTTAACATACCTGGATTATCGGCTCTGAAGCGAATCGCGGTCCATCCACCTGTCGGAACACCTGCCGTATTTCTCTCAGGTGGATCGATCAAGTTATACTTGGCTGGATCTTTTTTACGATCGAAATTTCCAACGCCCGTCCCCACAATGAAGAAATTATAGCCGTGGAGATGGAACGGATGTGACTCGACCGTCAGCAAGTTCGTGTCTTGCAAAACGAGCTCAACTGTCGAGTTGAAAGGGATTCTGCTAAGCCTTGTTCCCTTTGAAGTCCCAAGATTCGCAGTGAGTGGGGCGCCGGTGTAATTAAAAGGAGTTGGGGGCTTATCGGGAAAATCGGTAGTAAAAACGCCTTTCGTGTTGAAATAATGCGCCTGGAGGAGCCCTACTTGGGGCATCACGAAGGAGATGTTGTTAAGAGAAGCGGTTAGCCGTGTGCCGTTTGTGCAAGTGGGACAAGCGTTTTTTCCGAGGCCGATGGTAAAGAAGAGATTTCTATTGACTTTTAAGGGGACGTTTGCTGGATACCGCGGAGAATTTAGACTCCTCAGTTTTTCTTCGTAGCTGAAAGCAAACGCTGAGTCGTTAGGCGCGGGCAAATGGGGAAGTGTGGGGATGACAGTGTTGGGGATGCCTTTGTATTGTAATATGGCTGTCACAGTTTTATTGTCTATGGGAATTGGGACGTCGATGAAAGGCCTTGCGGCCATGAAGTATCGTCCTGGCATTTGATTGGCTCGGACTAAGACATTTGTTGTCTGACCGGGCGCGATGAGCAGGGATTGAGTGGAAAATGGTTTGGTGTAGACAGCATCAATTTCTACTACTGTCATGTTGTGACCAGCAATGGCGAAAAACAGTTCATCGTTGAGCGCAGAATTGATGAGCCGTAAGAGGTATGTTTTCCCTTGTTCGACTTCCATCGCAAATGTATCTGATAATATATCAGAAGAAGTCAGATGATTTAACCAGAGTGGCATTCCAGCCTTAGGAAGTGTTTGCGAAAGCTTATTGCTAAGTGGTTATTTACTGTAGTAGAAGTGAAAAGTAGTTTACAATCAAAAGTTGATGCGTAAAAGAACATTTACATATTTTAACGTAAAACTAGAAATAGAATTAGAAATCTAAAAACACATTTCCCACTGCTTTTAGAATCTGATTAAGTTATGTGGGATCAAAAGTAGAAGTTAACATTTAAAAACACCAAAAACTACTCTTTTTTTTCAGCTAAAAGTTGAGAATCACTTCTTTTTACGTGTTTGCAAACACTTCCTTAATATGACAGTATCATATATGAGTACAGAGTTTCAAGATTTTCTTGTTCTTTATTGGAACTTCATGGTTATTAACAGTGTGTCACTAGTTTGAGTGTAAGAGGTTCAATGCGTGTCGTTTTCTTACGTTTCTCAGAGCACGGAAACAACGGGCCGGGCTTTCCGTTGATCGTATGTGCGTCTGACATATTTGGAGGCAATCCCAGATTAGTTCCTTGGTTCACCACAGTCTCAACATCTGCATTCCACCATTCTCCTGCAAACATGAACAAATACAAATTCAAGTTTTCGAAAAAGTTCAATCAGTTAAATTATATTCCAATTGCTAGCTCTTGGAACTCACCTAACAAGATAACTTCCTCTCTATCTGGTTGAGGGAAAGGAAAAGGAGTCCCTTGTTTAGGCAAAATCACAATTGCACCATAAACAGTAGCCCTTAGCCAAAGAATATGTGCATGCCACCATAATGTACCTCTCTGTCCTGTTACATTAAAATCATACACATAGCTATTCCCTGTCTTGATTGGGCACTGCGTTATATAAGCCGGTCCGTCTGCCCACCCGTTTCGATATTGCTTTAGTCCATGCCTAGAAACATCATGTTGTCAATTAATCACAGTTAATTTCTCAAAACATTATAGTATTTGGACATACATACATATGTGCTTGTTTAATTCTTACCAGTGAATGGACATATTATACTGTGCATTGTTGGTCACATTGACAAGAACTCTGTCTCCTTCTTGAACATAGATTGTTGGCCCTGGGAACATTCCATTAACAGTCACAATAGGTTTTGCATGGCACAATCTGCTCACATTCTTCACTTGAATCTGCAAATATTACATTACACACACAAGAATCAAGAAAAAAAAAAAAACATCATCCTCGATAAACTTAATATTACAAGCAAGAAATGTAATAAGTTTAGAGTTGGACTAAACTCACATCAAACTGATATCTTTTAATGGCTGCCTCGACAGGAAGATAGACGAAACAAAGAAATGCAAAGACGATACAAACGCATAGTCTCAAAGAAAACTTGTTTGGACTGATCATTTTGTTTTCTGAGTAGTACTTGAAAATATTTTCTGATGTATGTTTTTGATTGAAAGAGATAATGATGATGATGGAAGTTGGCAATATTCTGAGGAGTATTTATACATGACATGCAAAAATTGGTGTATATTTCCAATTAGTACTAGGAATTAGGTGAAATGGATGTGTAAATATTGGATGTAGTCCAAAGCTTAAAAGCAAAATACTGATGGTGACCAGAAAGTGTCATTGACTGACTTAAGGCATAGAAATATACCATTTTTAAGCCAAGAAGATAATTTGCAGAATGGGGAATGATCTGAGAGGTATGTAAGGCCTACCCCCCCTACCCCCCCACACCTACTATTAGTTTGCTGAGCTTTACACTTAAGCAAAATTACAGTTAGCTTTTGGAAGCAATTTATCCAAAACAGGTTTACAGAAGTGTGTGTTTTCCTTTGTTCATCAGAAAAAAATACTTCTTTACAAATTATTATTAGGGATAATTACAAAAACTACCCCAAGGTTTAGCTTAATTATAAAACTCCAGTTATCTTTCAAAATTACAAATACCCCTTAAAGTGCTACAAACATCCCCTTGAGATTTGTATATACCTAACCAATATCCCCTTATGGTGCAATTTGTAGAATAGAAATAAATATCAAGGTTTTTTTTTCAGATTTTGAAAGATAACTGAGTTTTTTTGTAATTTAACTGAGGTAGTTTTTGTAATTAATCCTTATTATGACAAAGAGAAACCTAGATACATTCGAAATTTGACAAGTTTTTGTTTTGACTAAGAACATCTGTTGGAGTTTTTTGTGTGGAAATATTTCTTTATTTGACTAAACAAGCACATTAATTGTAAACTTTTTTGCAGCATACTTTAGTTTTTCCAAACTTGAATTATTGGGCAATTTTACCTGAACATTGCGTGTATTATTGTTGAAATGGTGCCGTGAAGGATCTGTTTGCCATTGAAATATTGAGTGAATTATCAGCCAGACAAGTGATATTAAGTTTTCTTACTTATATTGTTACCGTAATTGTTTTTTTGTGTGTGCCGTTGATGGCTGCCAATTTAACCTGATATATCACATTTTTCATTTTTCCTAATATTCATACAAACCATGGAGGGAAATAAGATCCATAACACTTGTAGACAATAGCACCATGAAAAAGAATTGTTTTGACCTTTTATTTACATCAGGACCGTATGTAGCCTTCATTTATTCGGTATGTTCGGTAATTTTATAATTAGACAAAATTGCATTTTTGGTCCTTTAAGTTGACGTAAATACACTTTTAGTCCTCTTTGTTTTATATTTTAGGGGCGATGTTTGGCAACCACTAACTTTTAAAAAGTTGCACATTAGTCCTATTTTGCAATTTTAGAGATATCTTATTCTTAAAATGCCGAAGTGGCAAAATTAATGCTTATATTGATAGAATTTGGTGACATGGTACTTACTTAGTAACATACGTGGCATAGACTTTGGAAAATAATTTATTTTATAAAAAATAATACATTAAAATAGTTTACAAGTTTTAAAAATTCTTAATTATTAACATCATATATAAAAATTAAAGAAAAACAAAAAAGTTACGTTAAAAATTTCATACTTAAAAAGAGAAAAAATATTTAAAATTAGTAGTGATAAATTAAAATTGTTTACATCATGTATATTATTAGTATTTTAATAAATCTAAATAATAATATTTAAAATTAAAATATTGTTTTAAGTTTAAATTATAATTTTGAATAGAGTAGAGTATAATCTAAAGAAATAATTAAATCTTGTATATTTATACGAATAAAAAAATATAAAAACAAATAAGGAAACCCGTCCCGCCAATCCCCCACTCTCCACCAAAAACAATAAAAATATATATAAATAATTTATGTGTGAATTATATATATATATATATATATATATATATATATATATATATATATATATATAGGGATGAGATCTAATGTGACAGTCTCTTACCATTTGGCGGTGTGGATGGATCTCATTCACCCATCCCATTCAATCAATGGTTGATTACTCTTAAAATACACTATTTTTCAATTATTTTATGTGTAAAAAGGGCAAATCGGTAACTATCAAAATGGTGTAACAATAATACCATATTTAATTACCTAAAATCAAGGGATATCATCAATATCACCTTCCCATAACAGATACGCCAAATCATAAGCAAAAAAAAAACATTCATCATCTTCATTCTTCATTTACACGAGACAGCAAGAAGAGAAAAAAATCTCTGCATCAATAACAGAAAATCCATCATATCCACAATTATTGAACGAGGAAAAAGGTGTACACCATGAACGATGAGTATGCTCATTCACACCAAAGTGACATGTCGATAGACAATCCAGATGAAAGATGCGATGTGGGAGCATTGGGTGCTGATATGTGCAATTCTCTTTCAAAAATAACAAATTTTCTTTGACCATCCTATCCACATACTATGACAAAATCTTACATCATAATTTTGACTTATTTTGGTGCATAAATATGTAAAGGATTGTGTACATATTAGAGTACGATAGTGCATGTTTGCTGATTATGTGACAGAGTATGCGTTAATGCTTATTTAGGTATAAAAACATTGACAATATTGTACTCTGTAAGTGTAGTTTTGGTGTAAACATATGTATACAATCGTGCAAAGATAAACATGCAATATGGCATGGTCTAAGGCTTATTTGATGGTAAGCCTTGATGCGTGTTTTCGTGTAAAAATATTGATAATATTGTACACTGGAAGCATTGTTTGGTGTATAGATATGCATATTTTGGTGCTAAGATAAGCATAAAATATGGCATGGTTTGCTGTTTATTTGAGACTAAGTCTTGATGCTTAATTTGGTATAAAAATATTGACAATATTGTACTCTGGAAGCATATTTTGGTGTATACATGTGCATACTTTGGTGCTAAGATAAACATAAAATATGGCATGGTTTGCTGTTTATTTGAGACTAAGCCTTGATGCTTAATTTGGTATAAAAATATTGACAATAGTGTACTCTGAGAGCATATTTTGATGTATATATGTGCATACTTTGGTGCTAAGATAAGCATTCAGTAGTGCATTGTTTGCTATTTAATTGAGATAGAAAGCTTTGATGCTTATTTTAGTATACAAATATTGACAATATTGTACTCGTGAAGCATATTTTGGTGTATACATGCGAATGATTTGGTGCAAGGGTAGTCATGAATTACGTTTTTAGGATGTTGTCTGAAAAAGGTGTACAAATTGTGTAGATTTTAATGATGAAAGTATCCAACACGTTGAAGTGCGAGAGCGCCTGGTAATATCCCCCGGCTCTACCAAGTATTAGATACCTGAAATAGAACAAGATAAAATACCGGAATAGGCATGCAATTTGCCACTTTGGAGAAAGGTGTGGAATTTTATAGGGAATACGACAAATGATGCAAGTTCGATATACCAATAAGCACCTCAAGGAAATTTAAAAACGAGAAGATCCGATTGTAATACATTGTTTGTAACAGAGAGGGTTACAAACAAACATCGTCTGTAGGGGTGTGGAAGGAAGCAGTTCACATACAAAACAACGCAACAGAGTTTCAAACCTTTGTGGCTGCAACGCCAACTGCATACTAGAATACATGAAAGGTGCATACACTATAGAGAATTTCGAAGAGCGCCACACGCATTCTTTCAATTCGTAATCGTACATGCATTTTCTTAATGTGTGGCAAATTGCATCACACAACAGCCGTACATGTCCCGAACAACCAACAGAATGAGAAACCCATTTTCAACAATTTTCAGCATTACTATGCAAATACTCAGATCAAAAAATTATCTTATATTAATTGTATACCATTTATTGTCTAATTGTGAATCATTTCCATGCTAAATGGGCATCATTCTTATGTTCGTAAAGTAAATAAACAATAACTGGGCAAAAACCATAAATGCTTCGACAAATACATGATATATGTGTGGCAAGTTACTATTAAGTATTCACAAATCATCATTAATTATGCACCAAAATAATTTGTCTTTAATTTTTGATATTTTTATACCATTCTCAATTCAACACTATCTATGTGCCAAATTACTATTAAATGTTTACCACTTCGTCGTTAATTGTACACCCAAAATTAAATTGTCTTTCAAATTTGTATATTTTTAAATTTCTCCGCATTATATTCCAAAAAATATGCATATTGTTAGTATAAACAGTGCACATAATGCTTAAAAAATATGCACTAAAAAGAGTCATTAACACATGTAAATAAAACAAAAGGCTTGAGGATAACATATATACACCAAAAACGTGCTAAATATATACCACAATGCCATTAATTGTGCACTATTTCTTCACTAACTATACACCAGAAATAAATCACATCTGAAAACATAAAAAACATATTTGCATCAGTTCACTAGTAATAATTCACCAAAATGTTGTTAAGTTAGCATTGAAATATCATTGTCTAATCTAATATACTACGCCAACAACGTACTTAGAACACCCCATTTAAAAAACCACACCAATATCCCCGTAAATTCTACTTGTCAGACGACTCAGTGCATCCGATATAGTTGTTGGCACATATCTTGTCCTCAACTTGGTCATTGCAGATTTCAATTCTCATTTGTTAGTTTTAGACCTCTTATTAACATTACGTCCACCCTCGTCCGGCCCTGCAGATGCCGGTCTTTTACTGTTTTCTCTTGCCATTAAAAATTATCAACCTGGTATTGACAACATGAACAATCTTAAGGCAAAACTCAAGTATCAAACATCAAATAAAATACACAAATGAAACTAACTGTGCACTGTATGAACCTTATTTGTATACTAGAATAAAACTATTTAAACACCATGTGTGTTGATGCATTTCATGGACTACATATGCACATGACCAAACCTATCGATGCACCAAAACACAACTTCATTGGCGCAATAACAATACTAAATATGCACCAATACATATCTTCATGGCTCATTCATTTTTTTAGTGCATGGGTTAAAACAACACCACCCTAGAGTTAACTATACATCAAAAAATAACTAAAAGTGCATCATTCTTAAGTAAACTGTACACCCTAAACACAAAGAAGGAATCACAAAAATAGAGCATGGTATACTAACACGTTTCACAAAACCCGGTTTCAGAAACATAAAAAAACTAACCATTCTGCAAACAAACTACATACACGCACGTGAAACTCATAATTTCCCCTTATGACTAAAATTATACCATCCTATACCTATAACATAAAATATTACACCATCCAATAACTAAAATTACTCGTGTTTATCAATTTTTACACCAAAAAATCCCACAATAAAGATACTTTAGTTCGCACAAAAATATTCCCAAAAACAAAAAAAGAACCCATAAAATTGCCTGGACAATCGAAAAATCAAACCCTAGATATTCCAAAATAAAAAAAAACAAACAAGAATGTTTAATCTCTTACTGCACAATACTTCAAATATCCAAAATCAACAGTTGAATGGTTCAAAAAAAATGCCAAAATATGTAAAGTAAAAACCTTTACTACCAAATTTTTGAACCAAAAATGAAATAAAATGCAACCAAACACTTACCTTAACCAACTATTTGAAGAATTGGAATCACCCTCTTTGCGGAATGTGTGTCTCTATCGATTATTTGTGAAGAACTTTCGAAAGAAAATAAACTGAACTAGATGACGAGATGTAGTGGGCGAAACAGAGAGAAAGAAGGAGAGAGAACTAACATTGTGAGTTTTTGTTTTTGATGAAACTGCTGAGGAATGAAAAGTGGGAGTCAAAATAATTGAAATTCAAAACCGGTGTGATGGGGAGTTACCAAATCTAACTGATTTAATTTGTGTAAAAAATAACCTTTATGCCCTTAATTGGGCGAAATTAAATTAAAAAAAAAGAAAATATTCGAAAAAAAAAACTGGGCCTTTAGATTTGTCAAATTAATGGCTTATATAGATCCACACTGCCACACGGTAAGCCCCTTGCCACATTTAATCCTATACCTATATATATATATTATGTATATTTTGTGTATATATATATGTAGATGGTTTAAGTAAATGCATTTCTTCATTTGAGCCCATTATTTATTTTTATCTAAATAGAATATATATTGCCAATTTATTCTCCAATTTATTACATATGATAAGATTAAAAAATTAAATATACATATATTCTTACCAATGAAACCATTACATTCATAATTTGCATTCAAACACTCAACTTTCAATTAGGGATGGCCACGATTCTGGAACCGCCGGTTCCGGTTTCTCATTTTGGAGGAACCAGAACCGAAACCATTATCTCACGGTTCTGGTTCCAAAACCATAACTGACGGTTCTGGTTCCGGTTTGGAACCCAATTCCTCCACGGTTCCGATTTTGATTTTAACCGGAACCGTTTGTTTATCTTTTGATATTTTTTGATTTTTTTAAATGGTTTAACGATTTTAGTTACAAAAAAAGAAAGAAAAAGACTTGGACTTAATATTTAATTAAGTTTCTACTTAATATTAGTAATAATATTAAACTGTATATATATACTTTCAGAGTATAGATGAATCAAAGTTCACATAGTTCGCTTATAACATTTGGTTTGAAACATGTCTCGTGCAGTTACGAACATAAAATATCATAATAAACATTTAACATTTTTTCTAGTATATTTTCACCAAAAATAATAAAAATCGTTGATTTTAACCTCCGGTTCCACCACAGTTCCACAAACGGTTCTAACCGATAGTTAAAACCGCCGATTCATCGATTTTTCAGACCACGAAACCAGAACCGGAACCAACCTACACAGTTCTGGTTCTGATTTTGGAACCGTTTACTGATAAAAGGTTCCGGAACCGTTGACCATGGTTTCAGTTCCGGTTCCGGTTTGGAACCCAATTTCGGTTTCATTTGGCCACCCCTACTTTCAATCCACATAATCATTAATTTTGTCATGTCAGTATTTTAGGAATATAATATATCCAAAATTGAAAATAGGACTATATGTACCATTTTTTAAAAGTTAGCGGTTGTCAAACGCCACCTATCTATTTCGATCAACTTAAAGGACCAAAAACATAAATTTGCCTCCATAGTTATTCAACTTTTTGTTAGTTTCATTAAAATTTTGAGTTTTAGAAAATTTCATTAACACTTATAAAATAAGTATCCTTACAATTGAAATAATGACCCGATCGATATTTTTGGAACCCAGTCCAGCCAAACCCATGAAAATATACATAAAATATCGGGTCACTGGTGTTTCAAGCTAAATGGGTCGAGGCCAAACATGCTCGGTTTATTTCGGGCCTCCAAAAATAAAGCACATTCCAACCTTTCCATCGGGTCGGGCTCATTTTAAAGCTCTAATCCTCGTAATCATAAACTTAATGGAATTTAGAAAATTTCGAAACGCGAAATAAATTTCACATCATATGTAAATTGATAAGTGTAATTTTTATACACATTTTTCTTAAACATTTTTTTATTAGTTTTTAAATATTTTAATCATTTTATCATTAAAACGTATATACAATTCAAGAAAAAATCACTTTGATTCTCTTAAATGATGTAGGTGAATAACTTGGAGCAATTCTCATCGGTTTCGTATCAATTTTGAATAGATAAAGATCAATTTACACGAACACAAATAAAGAAAGTCAACCTCGATTCAAAAGGCACAAAAATACTCGCTAAAATACAAATTTCCGTACAAAATACACCCCAGGGTGTTGAAAAACATGGCCATGCTCTAAAATCACAACACCGACAAAAGTTGAAGAAAACGCGACCAAGTCGTGTTAACAAACACGACTGTGTTGTTACCTACGTCAAGAAAAACACGTCTCGATCATGTAACTAAACACGGTCCTGTAAATGAGCCCCAACCTCTGTCGTACAAAACACGGTCCTATCGTGCCACAAAAGAGAGGGAAAATAGAATTGAATATTTAAGAGCTTGTAGAGGCAGGCTTGGAGCATAACATCATTGAAGACAACTAAAGAAGAAGTCTTGTTGTGATTTGATAAAAGATAAGTGAATCATGCCTATATCATTTAATTCTTCTTATATAACTTATGATTTTGCCAAAATCATGTTGAGCTAAATTCTTAGTATTTGAATGTAATGAACTCTAGAATGTATTTGTGATTATGGTTTGAGTGTTTTTAATATACTCTTCATGTTTTGTGTGATTCACTTATATTATGCTTCATTTGTTTGAGTTAATATTTTCGGTATATTGATTTGAATTTTATTTCTTATCGGGTAATCCACAGATTTATGGTGAGAAAGAATCAATCTAAGTGAAAGAAGTTTCATGAAATCCTAGATAAATGACAACATAAATCTTCTGGATTAGGGTCAAATCTAATATGGGAATTCATAAATCGTTATAATGCAATCTTGGGGGTTTAACTAGTAAGAGATTTTGGTTAATCAACTTGAGATTATGAGTTTTTCACCTTGGAAGAGGGTTTAACTTAAATTGAGAATTTTTACGGTACATGAAGCATGAGATTATGTTTAAAAAGGTTGGTAATTGCGTAAGGGTTCATGGTTGTATTCATTTTTGTTAAAATCACAAGAAAATTCTATAGAAATTTACATTCGAATACATTTTTATCTCTTGATCCCCTATTTTACAATCTTCTTTCATTCTATATTTGTAATTTGTTCATTAATTAGATTTCTTATTTTCTTATTTTAACAAACAAACTTCTGAAAATTTATATAGTAGATAACAACAACACGGTAATTATTAGTACTCGTAATTCTCGTGGGAATGATACTCGGTACTCGAAAAACTAAACTATAAGATGATATGTGCACTTGCCTAAGGTTTTTAGAATAGCTTTCGAGCCATCAAGTTTTTGGCGCCGTTGCTGGGGATTGCGATAATAGGAACACTTTGGTTTTGTTAATCTAGTCATTTTGTTTTATTCATCTCATTATTGCTTTTCTTCTTATCCATCTTTTGTGAGCCTTGTTTAATACTTCTCCACCTTTTACTTGTCGTTAGAACTCTACAAGTGATCTCTCAAAGCACCTATATAAAGAGACCAAGACCTGAACGAATTGACAAGTCATTACTACATCAAATACACTAAAATACACTAGGATTACACAAATCAACAATCTTCTAAGAGAGGAGGGCTAATCTATGAAAAGCACCACAAGGGCCTTTCACATCTATGAAATCACAAGAGTTTCGAAGACTTAAAAGAATGATCCATCCTGACAAGAAAGCTTTTTATTTCTTAGTTTAGATCTCTTGTTTGTACTTGAACGATGTCAAACTATTTGATTTCAAGTTTGTCTATGAATTTATTATCATTTATGTTGGGCTAATCTTTGTGATCCTATGGTATAATCAAAATTGTGGATTCATGTTAAATCTATATTGGTTGTTTTCTTAAGTGATTTATGTGTTTTATTATATGAATTCGAATGCTTAATTCTTGTAGATTATCTGATCAATAATTTGCATGTCATATTTTTTAGTTCATAATTCGGGAGATGGATTCTAACAAATGAAAATCGAATTCAGACGTAAACTGGTATAAAGTCGGGAGGCTTATAACTGTTTGTGGGGAGTACTTCAATTCAAAGATCTTTTGGGAGTTAACATTAATTATTGAGTAGGGATGCTAGCAATTGGTATTAATCAACTGTTTATTTGCTTCGGGTGGGGGATTAAACAAATATAAGAATTGAACCCATAGAAATACATAAATTGGTTTTGATACACATTAACTGGATTTAATATTGAAGAAATATATTGATATTATGTGCCTAGGGTTGCTTTCATATTTATTGAAAAGACTTGTGGAGTTTGGGTTCTTACAAATTTAAATATTTTATTTTTACTTGTTTAGATTAGATAATAATTTCTTGATTTTTGGTCTTCAATAAAATTGGAATACGAAGTTTACTATAGCCCAAGCGTTTTGTATTCAATCCCTGAGGAATACGACCTTGCTTGCCATTTTTCTATAAACTAAGTTGTACACTTGGAGTATAGTGAAAAGATTTCCGCGATCAAGTTTTTGGCGCCATTGCCGAGAATTGAAAGATTCAACGTAAATATAGTAATAAGTAGTTCAATCTTAATTGAAGCAAATTTTTTGTAAATATTTTTATTTTTTTCCTTTTTCGATTTTTTTCGAATTATTTTTTATTTTATTTTTTTATTTGTGTTTTTTTGTAAATAAATTTTATTTCTTTGGTAACATTGCTTTTGTTAAGTGTAGATAGTGCATGATCACGCGTATAGATCTGCCCCCAGCCAATACCCATTGATTTGGAAATCGATAAAACAATGAAATAGTTAAGAAAAATATATAAAGTAATGACGGATGGGAATAATTAGAATGTCGTGAATAACAGGAACAATGAGAAACGCCCACCTAGAGTGGATGGATAGGACCGGATAGTAGAAAGGCCAACAAGGAGGGCAGTTAGGGACTACTTCCAGCCGGAGGTTAGTCGAATATACTGGGGGATGGTCCGTCTGCCGATCAATGCAAATAACTTTGAACTAAAACTTGCATTGATCCAAACGGTTTCACAAAACCAGTTTGGGGGTAGAACCGTTGAGGATCCAAACGCGCATGTGATAGGCTTAGAGAGCTGTTAAAATGAATGGTGTTTATGAGGATATCATTCGATGCCACCTTTTTGCATTCTCTTTACGCGATAAGGCTAAGGGATGGTTATGCTCTTTATCACCATCCGCAGCAGATTGGGCTGAACTAAGTCAGCAATATCTAGCTAAATGTTTTTACCTTAGTAAGGCGTTGTAATTGAAATCAGAAATCGCCCAGTTTGGGCAGTTAGATGCAGAGCCATTATATGAGGGATGGGATAGGTTTAGAGAGTTGTTGAGGAAGTGCCCTCAACATGGATATCCCGATTATCGATAGGTTCAATATTTCTATAATTGTTTAAGTGACAACATGAGAACTATTATAAATACTGCATCTGAGGGTGCACTACTAAGGAAATATCCAGATGAGGCACTAGAATTGTTAGAGAAGATGTCAAACAATAGTTACTTGTGGCTATCCGAGAGATCCAATGTCCGATGTGTGGCGGAGGTCAAGGATGAGAAAGTTTCCATGCTCACAGAACAGGTATCCGTGCTTAATATGAAACTGGATGCGATGCAATAAGTGGCTTCTAGAGATCCTGTGGTTGTTAAAGAAGATGCTAATTTTGAGGGACAACAAAGAAACTTCAACAACAACTATATAAATAATCAGACACCCAATTACTATCATCCGGGGCTACGAAACCATGAGAAATTTTCATATGCTAATAACAAAACATTTTGCAGCCACCTCCGGGTTTTAATGTGGGTATTCAAGGCAGAGCGGAGTCCAGTGATGAGAAAGCATCTGTGGAAGAGATGTTAACCTCATCTATCGGAGAAACTAGGGCTTGACTGAATAACGATGAAGCGAAGACAGACAGGATTGAGGAACATGTAATTCAGTTAGACACGAACATGAATGCGAGACTGAAATATTCGGAAACACAAGTAGCCCAATCGCTACTGTAGTGGGAGGCCAACATCAAAAGGGAAAATTCCCAAGCAATACTAAACTTAATCCAAGAGAATAATGCAACGCCATTCGTCTGATGGATGGTACAAAATATGAGGGCTCGAAGATTTCAAACGACACAATTCAGCGACAGTGATGCTAGAAATCTGAAAATCTGAAGTCTGGCTGAAGACGTAAAACTTAGCGTTTTATGGGATGCAACCCAAGTTATTTTGATTTTGATTTTTATTTCTTTTTACTTCTATTTTATTTCGATCGCCTTCGTTTAAACTGATTTTAATTCGATTTTGATTTTAGTATTAACTTAATTTTTAGTTTTGTTTGTTTTTATGAGTTGTTGTGTAAAAGGCACATGGCAAACTCCGGGTTTTATCAAAAAAAAATGAAAAGATCACTTCACACGATCATGTGAAAATTCCACACGGGTCGTGCGATATGCATCACAGAGACCAACCACACGGGTTGGCCGTGTAAGCTGCACACAGCCGTGTGATTGGATACAAGACAGAGACCGCCCAGGGTCACACGGCTCGGTCGTGTGAAATGCACATGGGTCGTGTAAACCGTTTGTCAAAAATTTCTTCTCCCTTTTAAACTCATACACTCAAATCTTATGCCACTCTCTCCATTACAAACCTAACACCGGAAATTTTTCCTTCAGATACCCCAACCCATCTTCAAATTTCTCCAAATCCATCTTCAATTCTTCAAACACAAACACAAATTCTTCATCCTTTCAAGAAACCCATAACAAAATTCTTCCAATTTCTCAACTTTCACAAGTTCTCCTTCACGTTTTGGGGTTCTTAATCTTCAAATTTCAGATTTTCTAAACTTCAAAACTCCATATCTATGGCTTCTAGAGGGGGAAAAAGAGGAACTAGGAGGAACACAAGGAGGAGAAGGGAATCAACTCCCAAACGCAAGTATGAGGTGAACAACCCAAAATACTACAATGTCGTTCTCACAGATGAAACACACCGGGCTAGGTGAGACGTACTCTATCTCCATGATTTCAACAAGGTGCCCCGATGAACCTACTCTTACAAATTTGGGTATGTTGGATGATTTTAGATCCTTGTGTGGGCGTATTAATTGACATGAATTATTGAATGGGGAATTGAACTACTTACGTGGTGTATTCATATGACTTTTTGAGCATATTTGAATTAGTAGTCCGGAAAAGGAATTTGATGGGTATTAGGTTTCAATTAGCCAATGAGCCGAGGGAGTTATCGATTGATGAGTTGAATGCAATTTATAGAACTCTGGCTTATGGGGTTGAGGAACACGATGATTTTGATATGCATTAATTTTGGAAGGAGATTACGAGAAAATGAATATACACGTCGGGTATCTCTAAGACGTCTAGCATTCAAAAACACCATTTTTCGCTATGTGCAATGTACATTAGCAGAAATGGTGTTCGCACAGGAAAATAGTAAAGGGGCCTTACGGGTAGACGAGTTGTTTATTCTTTGGTGTATGGCTTTAGGGACGGAGGTGGTACCTAATGTCGGTGCATTGATAGCATGGAAATTTGATAGAATGAGGAAGCAAGAAAGGGGGAAATTTGCATTGGTGGGCTAATTACTCCTATAGTCGAGCACTTTAATGTGAGCTTTGAGGGGTATACGAGAGCCGATGGGGGAAAACAGATTGATATGATTGTTCTATCCGCTATGAATATGATTCAATTTGATGGGCGTGATTATTGGTTTATTCATGCGGATAGAACCAAGGTTAGGCTCCCAAACCCAGATGCTAGTTCAATTAGAAATAGTAGTAATTGGTTGATGAGGGTGATCAGGGGACTGCTGCTCAAGAGGAGCAAGATGAGCCTAGACAAGGAATGGATAGGCAGGAATCCTCTAGACAAGGGGATACTCGGCCATGGAATTTAAGCGATAAGCTTGAAAGGGTGGAAACCGATATAGGAAAATTAATGGATGATACTTTTCAATTAACGACGACAGTTGATGAGTATCATACGGAATATTTGCAGAGATTTGACACTATCACCCATCAGCAGCAGATGTACGAGATGATGTCTCGTATAGATAAGTGGCACATCTCACAGGGCCACTACCCTCCGCCTCCACCATCATAGTGAGTCTGTAAGTATTTTTTACGTATTTCATTTTCTTTTGATAATTTTCTCATATGTTCGGGATGAAGCATGGTTTAAGTTTAGGGGGATTGTCAAGAATGCGTAAATAAGTACTGTTGCATTTTTCCATTGCATTCAGGATTTCATGTAGAACATATAAATATTTGCATAAAAACGTTAAAAAAAATTCAATTTTTTTATTTTTGTTTTAGCACGTTTATCGCTTTACCATATTTATTGCTTTTGTGTGAGTTAAGATTAGAAATTCAAAAAAGTCCAAAAAGCTTCCGCGTGATTGTACTATGAGCATTTGATTTTATGAGATGAAATATTTTAGTGTATAATGTGATTAATTATTGAGGAGATATCCTTTACTTGTTTAGCATTAGTTGAGAAAACTGGGTATTTGAGCATGATGCGAATAATAAGCCTGTGAGCTTTTGTGCTTATAACTGCCTTTATGTTGTGCATTCTTATTTTTCTTGAGTGTGTCATTCATGATTGTTAGAACTCTAGAACTTGCTTTGGTATCTTCATTGAAGCCATGTCTCTGTGCAAGTTTTGAAAATAATTTAAGGCCATCTTTGTTTAGTCTACTTAGCCTAAAACGTCTACCTATGAACTCATGATTCCCTAATTAGCCACTTTGAGCCTTAAATTTTTGTTGTTAGCCATATTTTGATCTTTAAAAATTGAAAAATATTTGAGTTTATAGAAAATGAATAATTTGGGGGAGATGTGGTGAGATTGAGAAAAAAGAGAGAAAGTTGGCAAAAGAAAAGGGATGAGCAGTGCTTAGGCAAATGAAAGAATAATGAAGCTCGATAAAGAAAGAAATATTTTCTGAAAAAAGAGAAAGAAAAATCGATCAAAGAAGAAAAAGAGAAGAAAACAAAAATTCTGGAAATTTTGAGAATAAATTGAGAGATTAAGGCAAAAGAAAAGAAGGCAAAAGGGCCTAAGAATGAAAAAGGAGAAAAAGGATGGAGTTGAGTTGAAAAGAAAATAACCTGATAAGAATGATTCCTGGATAAGTTGGGTTGGTAAGTTACAAGTCTGTGTGCTTTAAATTCTATTTGCTCAAGTCAAGTCACTTAATCCAAATATTTCCTACCCTTACCAAAGAGCCTACATTACAACCAAATGAAAAGTCCTTTTTTGATTCTTAAGTTGTGCACACTAAATTGGTAGAGATGTTAGACGATTTGCAAACTTATGGTAGTTTTACATTCATTGAATAGATGGAGCATATACACGTCGAAATTACTTATAGAGATGAGTGATACACTATTCCTTATGAGTAGCGATGTCAAGTACCTGAAAGAGTATTGATTATGCCGAACTTGTGATTGATGATTTTTTGATAATAAAATGCATGCTTACTTGAATATGGAGTCAAATGAAATTGAATGTTTATACTGTTCTTGTGTATTCTTTGTACCCCATTTGTTTAATTTTTCTTAGTTTGCTCAAGGACGAGCATGGTTTAAGTTTTGGGGGATTTGGATATGTGTAAAATATACGTGCATTTAGGGGCTTAAAATGATATGTAATTGATGCATTTGCACGCATATTTAGTGTATTTTACTTGGTTTCCTTAGAAGGACATGATACTGCATATTCTTGTAACTTTTTACAAGAAACGAAGCTCAAACAAAAAGATATCAGTTAGAAGACTCGGACAAGATTGAATAATATGAAGAGAAGATCGAATACACGAAGAAACGGAGAAAAACCAATCACACGGTCAACCGGTGTGAAGCTCACATGGTCGTGTGAGTTGTATCAGTGTGGTTTTTACACGTTCGTGCGACTTGAATTCCAGAGACATGTTACATGACCCGACCACGTGGAAGGCACAGTGTTCGGAGCAAAAACAGTGAGCAAAACCATTTACACGGCCGTGCGATCTGTTCTGCGTCTGATTTTTGTATCCTTTTCCCGTCAGAACTCTAAAAGTGATCTCTCAAAGTACCTATATAAAGGGACCAAGGCCTGAACGAATTGACAAGTCATTACTACATCAAATACACCAAAATACACTAGGATTACACAAATCAACAGTCTTCTGAGAGAGGAGGACTAATCTACGAAGAGCACCACAAGGTCTTTCGCATCTACGGAAGCATAAGAGTTTCGAAGACTTAGAAGGAGGATCCATCTTGACAAGAAGGGTTTTTGTTCCTTAGTTTAGATCTCTTGTTTGTACTTGAACGATGTCAAACTATTTGATTTTAAGTTTATCTACGAACTTGTTATCCGATCCTAATGCACAATAAAAAATACGGATTCATGTTAAATCTATATTGATTATTTTCTGAAGTGATTTATGTGTTCTATTATATGAATTCAAATGCTTAATTCTTGTAGATTATTTGATCAATAATTTGCATGTCATATTTGTTAGTTCATAATTCGGGAGATGAGTTCTAATAAATGAAAATTGAATTCAAGCACAAAAGGGTATAGAGTCGGGAGACTTATAACTGTTTGTGGGGTGTACTTCAATTCAAAGATCTTTTGGGAGTTACTATTAATTGTTGAGTAGGGATGCTAGCAATTGGTATCAATCAACTGTTTATTTGCTTCAGGAGGGGGAATAACAAATATAGGAATTGAACCCATAGAAATACATAAATTGATTTTGATAAATATTAATTGGATTTAATATTGAAGAAACATGTTAAGATATGTGCCTAGGGTTGCTTTCATATTTGTTGAAAAGACTTGTGGAGTTTGGGTTTTTACAAATTTAAATATTTTATATTTACTTATTTTCGCGATCAATAGCACCAGAGGATCAAGAGAAAATCACTTTTACTTGTCCTTACGGTACATTCGCCTACCATCGCATGCCATTCAGGTTATGTAATGCACCGACAATATTTCAACGGTGCATGCTTGCCATTTTTTATGAACTCGTGGAAGATATTATGGAAGTCTTCATGGATGACTTCTTGATTTTCAAGGATTCTTTTGACAAATGTCTTGATAATCTAGAAAAGTCTTTGCTTGTTGCGAAGAAACTAACTTGTTTCTAAATTGGAAAAAGTTTCATTTTATGTTTCAAGAAGGAATGGTGTTGGGTCACAAAATCTCTTGTAGGTCCCATGGGGTGTAAGTGTAAGGTTTAGAAGGGGGGGGTTGAATAAACCTTACCAAATTTTCGATTTAGTCCTTTTAAAAATTCAGAGTTGATACTACACACCGTGTGTCTAGGTGGACAACCAATTTAGTTAATCAAGAGAGTTAGTCTCTCAATGACTCAATCGAGCCGTTGATAGAATAACTCGTTTGTTGGGTCTAAATTAACTCAATGTGGTTTGTTTTCAGGAAGACTTAACACCCTTAAGTTTGGTTAAACAAGGATTTAGTGCTTGGTTTAGTACTTAGAAATTATCAAGTGGATAGCAAATTTATCACAGATTTAAACAATTAAGATGCATGAATTAAAGTCTTTGAAATGTAAATGACACAATGAAATTTTTATAGAGGTTCAAGATGGGGTAATTCTTCTACTCCTCTCTTCTCCAACTCCCGGAGGAATCCACTAGGTATTGATCAAGATACAAAGTGGTAACAGTCCGGATACAAGTCTTGATCACACGGTGACTTGATCCTTTGGGACTCGATCCGAGACGCCTTGATCACTCGGTGGCTTCTAAACGACTCAACTTCTTCACAGTAATTTGCGCCTTTGCTACTACAACCCACTTGCTCAAGCTCTTTGGATTTGATCACGAAGCCCTCCAAAAGCTTAAGACTTGGTTCGACCTTGAACCTTCCTACAATCCTTCGTGGAATGTAGACCCCTTGATTTTTCAAGATTTTCCTCTTCAACCGATTGAAGTTATCTTTCCTTCACAGTGAGTGTTGGATTGATGTTCTTCGTAGTGTAGGCTTGAGGATTGAGAATATTTCAGGTTTCAGTTCTAATAATTGCTTGAACGTTTTGGTTCTCGTCCATACCCTTCTCAAAATCAGTTCTCGGCCTTTTATAGTGATCTTTCAAAAATTTGCCCGTTGAAGAGATAGACTTATTTTTAAAAGTCACTTGCAATCGTTGGGTTTGTCTTGTTGCGATCCTTGGAATTGCCATTTCCTCGTATGAATTGTTTTTTCACCTTTTCGTAGTTCTCGACACGGTGTAGTGCTTCCCATTGGTTCATTCCCTTGCACGCTTCCTCGGGATCGAGCACTCGAGAGAAAGGTTGTATGGAGATATTACTTGTTTAAGTAATTCTCTTGATTTCTCGGCAACGGATCTTTTTGATTATCTCGACTTGATCGCATTTCTTTGCTTTCCCCAGGTGACTTAGAGTCAACTTCCAATCATTGGATGACTCTTCTGTCACTTCAACTTGAGACTTGGCTGCTTCTTCAGTAGAGTTCCCGTCTACTCTTCTTTGCCATACTCACTGTCTCGCAATGAGTCTTCCTTCTAGTCTCCGGTTGTCCTCTTGCATGTTTGGGCGTAGCCGACTTAACTCGCCTTGACCAGCCCTATTTATTACAATGCATTTTACAACAAGAATGGGGTGCCAACTTCCTATTCTAAGTTTTACATGGCATTCATCAAAATCTAAACAATAAATTTCCTAACAATTTCCCCCTTTTTGATGATGCCAAAACTTAAACCATTCAAAAATGCAAATAGCAAAGATACATACATATAGTGTATTCACATAGAATGTATGCGTAGAATCAATCTTTTTATTGATCATAACATTCTTGTTCTTTTACACAATGTTTGTTTACAAGGTGTATCGTGAGCAAACATTTGTCTACACGTAAAATAAAGAATTTATAGCTTTATTGCGTAAAAACTTACATAGTATGTATTTACATCATAAAATACATGAAGGGGTGGACAAAGAACACTTCATCTCCTTCATTGTCTCCTTCTTTCATCTTGTTCAAGATCTTCTCGCTTCTTCTTCTCTTTTTCTCATCGTCACCACTTCTTCTTCTTCTTCTTTTCATATGCCTTCCTCGGCACTTCATCTCTTCTTAATCTCTCTTGTCTTTCCTCCCATAGCTGAGTTTGTCTCTTGTTTTCTTCTTCTATTCTTTTCGCATACTCAAAGATTACTTTTAGCCACTTGCAAATTTGCTATTTGGTCAAGACCAGCCCAAAGAGATCCCTCATTTCTTGCCTGGATCTACGTATTCAATGTTTTTGGGCAGAGGCCAGTCTCAAACCTCTTCCTCCACCATCGCTTCTTCCTCTACCTCGGGCGTGTATCAGATCTTGGGGTCTTCTTCTTTCGGTGAGTGACCGGAGTGACCAAAGCAGAGCGATCACGCTAGTAGTCCGTCGCGTCTGCTGTCGCCTTCTTCACATAACGTGAGACCCTTTTCCCAAGACAAGTCCCAAGCTTGAGCCATAGACATATTTGCAAAGTATCCTTCGGATGCGAGCGTTTTAAATTCATCAACCGATCGTGGCTCGTCCCCGACATCCGAGATGGCATAAGTGTCTCTCGCTCTCTTGGAATGCCTCCATGTTGTTTCAAGATGTTCATAACCCGGCATCCATTCTTCCTTCCACTTCCTCCATCCCCGCTTCAATTGTCTTTCTCTTTTTCACCATAGATATAGCAGAGTGTTGGAGTGGCAGAGTCACGGGGAGTTTGTCGATAATGTCACATTTGTGACAAGACCTTGTTGGGGGTTTGTGCAATCATCAAGGTCACATCTTTCGATCCTTCCCCCTCAATAGATTTTCCTTTCTTTTGTTTCAGCGCTCCTCACTGTCTTTCCTTCGCCTTGTGATCCTCTTTTTCGGCTTCGATCTCTTCGTGCTTTAAGGTATTCCTCTTCCCCTTTTTGGCATCATCAAAAGAGAGAGGAACGCCTGAAACATATCTTGGCAAGCAAGAAGTCGAGCTGCCGATAGTCGAGTTCTGTCTCGAGTCTGGCTGCGGAGTATGCAAAGACGAAATTCGGATCGAGTAGCGTTGGACTCTGCTGAAATTAGCTTCATCTCAGCCATGAGAAGGCTGAATTTTCTATTCATGTTTTCTTCCAAACGCCGTAGATCACTCTTATTTTGCTCACGCAGCAGCCTTTATCTCGGCAAAGTGTGAGCTTCATGCATGTGCTCAATGTGTTCTCTCAACTTCGTTTTTGCATCAAGATTCTCGACTCTCCATACCAAAGCCAGCCTTGTTGAACAATGTCCTCAAGTATCTAACTTGTTCCACACGCATTGTTTGTTTCTTTGTTGCCACCATTCCCCGATCCCCGATTGTTATGCCTCTTAAGTCGCCAGAAGATTGGCATCTCTCGTTGTCCAATCGCATGTCCATAGAGGCCTCGATGCCTCTCCATCCGCTCAATCTCAAAGCAAATAATGCCTTGAGCACTTCGCGGACTTCATTTGATTCTTCCGTTGCGGTGATGGCCATGCGGCCAAAGTCATAATCAATCGGAACAATGGTACCGGATGGAATAACAGAGCTGGTCTATGGAAGCGCGCGCGTTCGTTCTCTCGATTCTTGTTGAGGTCGGGTACCTCCAAGGAGAAAGGAAAAGATTCTATAAAGGAATCATCACGCCAATCGGTATTTGTTCAATGATGAGAGGTGCGCGTGAAGTTCCTTTTTGAGTCGAACTCGCTGCACTTGGGAGCCGCGCAGATGGACTCGTCTCACCGGGAGTCTGTTGTGAAGTGGACCCAGCTTGCCTGAGCCTCATTTCTCAACAGCCTTCGTTGGTCTCACCTGGTTTCTCCATTGAGTGGATCGGTCCTCGGCCTTATCGAGCGTCATCGGACGATGATGAGATTTCCATTGGTGGCTCATCATCAAAATTAAAGGTTTGACGAGTAGTCTTGGGATCGATTTGCTCGTGCTTGGAACATCCACACCAGTCTTTTTGAGTCGCCACGGGGATGACTCGCTTCTTCTTCGTCGCTTTCCGATCCCTGAAAGGTTACATCAGATTATCCTGGGAATCATGAAGCGCGCTTATCTCCTTTTCGATGGGTCAATGATAGCAGGAGGGATGTTCTCTACTTCAGACTTCTTTACCCCGGGAAGTCTCAACCTCCCGTGGGCCTTCATTACCTCCCCGCAGCCTCGATCGCAATGAGGCTGACCTCCCTTTCGACGGTGTCACTGTCTTAGGGTCTTTCGTGGTGGCATCCATTGGAGTCTCAACCCCATGGATTGCACTTTCATCGCCCAGTGTTAACTCCTGTGGGCTGTTCCTTCCTCGTGCCTCGATCGCATCGCCAGCCGTCATTAGCCTTCGAGCGCTTGGCACTCACCAAACATCTCAATCGCCTCGAGCTTCGTTGATGACAACTTGTGTTCGTTTAGTGTTTGTACTTCCTCCACTTCGCCTCCCGGATTCGTTGTTGAGTCATCTCGGCAAGATTCTCCGACCTTGCCGCGCAGTGGAGGGAGTTTCCTCACCGGGCGCACCACCGAGTGACTTGGAATGGGGTCACTCGTCTCCGCACTCCCGGCTATTTCTATTGAGTGTTCACGTTGGGACAGTGGTAAGATACCTTCAATAGGGGTTGGCTCGACCGGGGTCCCTACTATCCGGTTTCATCGCCGGTTCCTTATTGTCTTCTTCCGAGTGAGTCGGGAAGTGGTGGCAAAGAACAACAAAGTGGCGATTTTCGAACCACTCCCATTGGATCAATTTCACCGTGTTCGAGGACTCTCCTGGTCCCTCCATCAATCTTTGCTCGTGAAGGATTCTCGATTCGCAATGCTTGCCGTGATTTGCAACTCTTTCGCGGCGCAAAGAAGAGAGTCCGGATCCTCATCACCGCCGATAAGACATCAAGGAGAGGATGTGTGTGTTCTGCGGGTGCCGAGATAGGGCAGAGATCTTTGGCCTTCTCACGTGCCTCGATTTCTCTCGCTCGTTTTTCCTTCTCCTTGTCCTTGAAGATCCGCAGGATATCCGTGCGCTTGTCTTCATCCGATCCGGGATCACAGTGGTTAAGCCAAGGAAGTTTAACAGATTCCTCTTCTTCTTCTATAAACTCGGGCCGTTGGAACTGTTCCTTGATTTACTCAATTTCCATTTCCTCCACTCACGCAGACGATTTTGGATGTCCGGGTAAGGTGGAGATAGGATCATCACATCACTATTAGCTCTATCGCCTTCTTCTTGTGTCTCGCCAGTGCGGACTACGGCCTATTTCTTCAGTTTGCCTCTGACGCCTTCACAGATTTTAGCTGTTTCATTAATTACATCGGGGACTCGATCGCTTCAGTTTAGCCGTATTTGTTCCATTTGGGAGTGGTCGACTAACCGGTTTTTCAAGCTCGGAGTGCTTGATGATTCTTCTTCGTCTTCTAGTTTGTACAGAGGGATTTCTCGGTTCGAGAGACGCTTTTCTTCGAGTCTTGGGCGGCGGGGCCGTGCTAGTGTTTTCTTCCTCGAGGAGCCGCCGTCTTGGCTTATCGATTCTCCTCTTTTTGACGATCGGAGAAGGTATTTGAGAGTCCTTCTCGACCGTCGCCGGGGCAGAGACACTACTGCAGGGCAGTGTGACTTACTGCAGGGGCGGAGAGAGGTTTGACTTTCTTTTGCCGCAGAGCATCGTCTTCTTAGCGGTGCAGGGGCAGACTTTCTTCTTTGGTGGAGAGGAAATAATTGTATCTTTGGTCACCGATTCCCCCTCACTCGTGTCGCCTCTCTTGGCGTAGGCTCTCTTCTCGTGCGCCGAGAGAGGTTTGATCTCGAACATCCTCTTGTTAACATGGAACGCCTTTCCATGTCTAAGAGGGACTCCTTTCACCTCCATCATCCGCCAATCACTGTGCCATATCCTAGGGATCCTCCAAATGTGCCATCTTCCTTGAAGGATTTGTTCCTACATTCTCGCATAATCATTGTAGACAAACGGTTGATTTATTTTCCTTTCTTCAATGATCGCCGCCATCACGATCAACTTTGCTTTTGACAGTTGGTCAAAGCCGCCAAATTTGATGTCAATGCATTTGGCAACTATGTCCCAATGACTTGTGATAATCCTCCTTCAAGCCAGCTTCTCTTGTTTGCTTTGTGTAAATTATTTTATCAAGATAGTCGGGCTTGGCTATTTCCTTCCAAGCAGCCAGGTTTACATCGCCTTCGCTAATTTCGATGCTCCTTCCGTTGGTAGTGAGCAGTGTTCACCAAATCCTGGCAGAGATGGTGAGCCGCTTTCCGTGAATGATGACTTTATCCCTTCATCGTGAATCTCAAAGCATTCACGTAGAATCATGCGACCTCCTCCACATAGGTCATCGGATATTCCAAAGATCGAAACGATTTTAGCCCAGACGTTTCCAATTTCTCAGCGATTTTCTTCACTAGAGTGTCATCGGACCCCTGTTTCACCATGCCATCGAAATCCACAAGAGACCGGTGTGGTTTTGCTTTCCTAACTTGACAAAATCATAGGTTGGTGCCATTTTTCAGATTTTATCAAGAAAACTTAGAGATTGATTTGAAGATAGATAGGGTTTTGAGAAGATTTTTGCCTTTGCTTTCCGAGAGAGAGAGAAATGAACAGTTTTGGTAGTGTGAGAGAAAAAGACGAAAATGGTTTAAGTATGGTTTATGAAAGGGCGGACGCGGGTGGTTTTTGAAATGTGATCGAAATCAACGGTTTAGATTTTGCACGCCTATTTAGCATTTAATGTCTCGTATTTAATGCGGCAAAGATTTATATCCAATCATAAGCTTGGTGTGCGCTTTATGTTTGTACACATCATCATTATCGACGTCATTCTTAAAAACATTCCCGCTTAGCAAAAACGATCGCGTTTTTGTCACTTTGCTCATAAGTGACTCGAACCTTATCCCTTAGCCGATTTAACTCTTCTTCTCACAGTTCTTCTTAGTGACTCACCTAACAAATTTGTCTTGGTATATTGTCTTTCCAATCTGGTGATTTACTTAGAATGATTTGTGAGTTCACTCTTTTTCCCTTTTAGTGTTCCATTTCTTTTCTTTGATTCTTCCGAGTGTCACCACCAATTAACCCTAACTCATGTTTGAGTTCTTCAAATCTTGACTCACATAATGGTTTTGTGAAGATGTCACCAATTGTTTATCGTTGAGATATATTCCAAGATGATGTCCTTCTTTTCAACATGATCTCTTATGAAGTGATATCCGACATCGATATGCTTTGTTCTTGAGTGCAACACAGATTTTGAGTGATTGCAATTGCACTTGTGTTATCACACATGATTGGAATTTCTTTTTCCTCCACTTCATAGTCTTTTTATTGCCTTTGTCTCATCCATAGGACTTGGGCACAACATTGCCAGCCTATGTATTCTCGCGGTTGTAGAGGTGGCTATTGAATTTTGCTTCTTGCTAAACCAGAAATCACTGTTTCCTAGCATTTGACATGTGCCTCGAGGTGTTTTATCTCACAACTCGCATCCAAAGATAGTCGAGTCCGAATAGCTAATTAGCTTGAATCCACATTCCTTTGGATACCATAAGCCAACTTCTTGGCTTCCTTTCAAGTATCTCAATATTCTCTTAGTCCTTTTGTCATATGGCTCTCTTTTGAGCAGATTGAAATCTTGCACATACACCTACAAAGAAAGGTGATGTCCGCTCGCTTGTCAGAAGATAGAGCAATGATCCAATCGTGCTCAGATCTTGTTTGATCTACAGTGCTTGCCATCCGCATCCATGTCCATTTTGATCGATGTATTCATTGGTATTTTCACGTAAGACTTCTCCTCCATACCAAATTTCTTCATTAAGTCTCTGGTGTATTTTGTTTGACTTATGAAGGTTCCATCCTTCGCTTGTTTCACTTGGAGTCCAAGGAAGAATGTTAGCTCTCCCATCATGCTCATTTCAAATCTACTTTGCATGAGGTTTGAAAAATTTTCACACGCTTCTTTGTTTGTGGATCCAAAAATGATGTCATCCACATATATTTGAACAAGCAAGATACTCTTTTTGTCTTGAATTGAAAAGTGTTCTATCTACTTTTCCTTTTGTGAATCCATTTTCGTTAGGAATTGTGACAAAGTATCATACCATGCTCGGTGCCCTGTTTCAATCCATACAAGGCTTTCTTGAGTTTGTATACCTTATCTCCAAGAGTCTTCTCGCTCAAATCCCTGGAGGTTGTTCAACATACACTTCTTCTTCCAATAAACCATTTAGGAATGCACTTTTTACATCCATCGATATACAATGAAATTCTTGTGAGCGCATAGGCAAGAAACATCCTTATAGCTTCCAATCTTGCTACAGAGCAAATGTTTCATCAAAATCTATTCCTTCTTCTTGGCAATATCCTTTGGCTACTAGTCTTGCCTTGTTTCTTACCACGTAACCTTCCTCGTTCATCTTGTTTCGAACACCCATTTAGTGCCAATAACATTTTGATGTGTGGGTCTTTGAACTAATTCCCATACTTTATTTCTTTCAAACCGATTCACTCTTCTTGTATAGCTTGAATCCAATGTGTGTCGCCCAATGCTTGTAACACATCTTTGGGCTCTATTTGCGAGATAAAGCATGTGAACATGGCTTCTTGTTGAGTTCGATCTTGTTTTGACACCTTCTCTTATATCTCCAATGACAAGTTCTCGTGGATGGTCTCTCACCATCTTACATCAAAGAGTTGGAGTAAGTTAGCTGGATTGATCGTCTTGCACTGTGTTCTGTTGTGTTCTCTCGTCGAATCACTTAGCCGCAAATTTTCCACTGTTTTTGAGATTCAGCTATCTCATCTTCTTCCTCGAGTTTATAATTCCGGCTTCACCAAAGATAGGGACTCTTCAGATGGTTGGATGATTCATTTATTAGCCGACTCTTCAATGTCTTCTCCATTTACATTTGGCTCATCGAATACCACATGAATGGATTCTTCGCAACCATAGTCCTTTTGTTGAGTACTCAGAGGCTTTTTTCACCGAGTATCCCAAGAAGATACCTTCATCGCCTTTAGCATCGAAAGCCTTTAGATTGTCTTTGCCATTGTTGTGGATGAAGCATTTACATCCAAATATTCAAATATGCAACATTTGGTTTTCTTCCACCCAAATCTCATAGGAGTCTTTGTCACTGCCTATTTATCATACATCCTGTTTTGAGTGTAGCAAGTCGTGTTGATTGCTTCACCTCAAAATCTTTTTGGTAAACGCTTCTACCTAACATGGTCCTTTGCCGCTTCTTTGAGAGTTCTGTTTCCTTCTTTTCGCAACTCCATTCTCCGAGGAGTCTTTGCTGCCGATAGTTCATGACCAATACCATTTTCTATACAATATCGAAGTTATTCCATTGACAAACTTAGTTCCTCCGTCCGATCTTATTTTGATAATGGTTTGGCTCTTCTCGTTTTGAATCCTCTTCATCATTTGTGGTAGTTTCGTAGAGTTTCTTTCTTCTTACACATGAATATTGTCCATGTATATCTTGAGTAGTCATCTACTACCACCAAGGTGTATTTCTTTCCACTTATCTTTGGTTGGTTCCATGGGCCAAATAGATCCATATGTAGCAGATGCAAGATTCTTGTTGAAGATGAACATGTCTTTTCTTTGAATGAAGATTTGATTTGTTTTCCTTCCGACATGCATCACATATACTCTCCTTCTTGTATATCGAGTCCGGAAGTCCTTCCACAAGACTACTCCTCGCAAGCTTGTTAATCGTTTTGAAATTCAGGTGACTCGGCTTTTTTGTGCCACCAACTTGATTGATTTGCTTTTTGCTTTTTTGCTATTAGACAGTCTTGGGTGTAGCGGTTGACCAATCTACTATATACATGTTCTTTTGTTTGCATCCTTGCAACACAACTTCATTAGATTCAAGTGTCCTTGATTTGGCATATACCCATGTTAAATCCAACATTATAGCCCTTGTCACGAGTTGATCGATGATTAACAAGTTGAAGTTGAGTCCTTCAACATATGCAACATCTCGTGATTTCTAATCCGTTCCTCTTGATGGATCCAATGCCTCTTATTTCACCCGAGCTTCATTTCCTCCAAATATGACTTTTGCTCCTTTAACTTCTTTGAATTTTGACAGATTTTTTTTTCTTGTTTCGTCATGTGTCCGGAGCGACCACTATCCATGTACCAGGTTCCGCACCGAGCCATTCCTTGAACCGCAATCAAGGAAATTAAGTTTTAGGTACCCATACTTGTCCGGGTCCCGAGGGGTTAGAATTGTAAGATGATCCAACCAACTTATAGCCAAATGATTTGACTCTAAGGGGTTGCCATCTATCGCTGCCATAATCATAATTAATCCCCGCAAATTGCTTGGGGATTCTAGGTTCATACGATTGTCTCTTTTGTCTCGTATGCCTGTGTATAAGTTTTAGCAATCGCCTTCTTTGGGTAATTGTGGTGTCTCCGAGTGTAGTGCCTAGTGCATATGTGTCTTTGGTGAAAGCTCTTATACTTTTGGAATGGCCTTTCTTTGAGTTCTAGGCCTTTGCCATTTGGGCTTATATTCCATAAGTCTATATGCCGATAGTTTACATTATTCCAATCACCTTGGCTTGGATATTTTCTACCATTCCCATCATATGTATTTCTTTTATGGATTTTCTGGGGTTTTGGTAGCTCGCTTCTTCTTTACATAGTATTTTTGTTTGGAGATTCTTTGAGGAACTCGGTTGAATCTCTTCTCATTATCCTTTCAGCCGCACTCAACTCGGCCGTTTTTTCTTTTTCCTTTATAACCAAGGCCAGTTTGCTTGTAATTGTGCTTTGGAGTGAATGTGTGTGCAACATTTAGAGTTTTGGATTTTTTAGACTCTTCATTGCTTGAAGATCCTTTTTCCAAAATTACTCTTGAAGTTTGACATATCTCAGAGGAGTTAAATCCTAAGCCTGTCTTGTCTCCACATTCTCTTTGACTCATAATAAGATCATCTAATGATTTAGATGCCTTAGTAAATGAGGCAATAACATTTTTGAGGCCATTCTCCCTCTTTTCTATGGCAACTATTTCTGCTATTAACTTAGCATTTTCAGCCTTTAAACATTCATTCTCATCAGCTATTTGACTTAGAGTACCCAACTCCTTAGTCAGCTGTGAGGTTTGACTTTTGAGTAGGCTGTTTTCCTCATTTAGTAGTGTGTGTGAGGATTTAATGTGTTCAAAATCTTTCATCATTTTGCCTAATGAATCATAAAGATCAGTGGGTGATGAAGTGTGTGTGTCACTGATCACTATCACTAGAGTCCGAGTTTGATGAGTTGGAGTGTACCTCATCTTCTTGGTCAAAGTTGATCTTGTTCCTTGGCCATTAAGCGGATCAGGGCTTCTTCTTTGAGTCACTTGAGTAGTCACCATCGCTTGCTCTCAATCATTTTGTCTCTCTTGACTTGGCTGTTTCAATGATCTCTGTGACCATCATTGCCTTTTTCTTTTCTTGTCTTCTTTCTCTCAAGACCTTTCTTTCTTCTTCATTCCTGTATTTGTTAACTACAGGATATGAGCGATCAATGGCATAGTGACTGGTTGTCTGATTCAAAGATAGATATTCAGCCTTTTGATCGCCTCTTTCCATTCTTGGATTGTCACCCTTTGATATTCACTTTTTGATGATCTGTTCTCTTGGTTGGTCTATCTTCCCTTGATTTGGAGTGAGTGAGTGTCTTTCGGAAGATTCGCCCTTTCTCTCTCTTGTAGTTCTTATTGAAGAACTTGTTGAACCTTTTAACCATCAGGGCTATTTCTTCGGATCAATGACTTCTTTGACCTCGGACTCTCTTCCCATCTTTAACAATTAGAGCAAATTGTTTTGGGTACAAATTTGTCTCTTCCTGGTCTTTTCTTCTCACTCAAACTCGTAGGCTTTGAGGTCCGAGAATAGTTCATGGTTGGATGTCTTTGATAGGTCCATGGAATGTCTTAGTGCCATGACCTTCATTTCCCATTCATTTGGAAGACGTTTTAGGATTTTCATACACATTTCTTCTGTGTATATTCCTTTCCAAGTGCGGATAACTCATTGGTGATTTCGTGAATCGAGCATCCAGTTGATCCAGTTTTCTCCCGAGATCATTTTGAAGTTCTCAAATTTCAGTATGACCCACCGATAATTTGTTTTCTTTGATTTGCTCGAGCCTTCACAAATCAATGTTAGCTTGTCCTGCATTTCTTTAGTCGTTTTGCATTATTTGACTTTATTGAACATGGCTTTGTCCAAGGTTTTGTAAAGGATGTCCTTGGCTACATTGTCCAGGTTGTATCTTTTCTGTCATCATTTGTCCATTCAGTTCTTGGTTTTCAACCATGGTAGTCCGGGAGCAACATCCTCTTCTCCTTCACTGCAGACTCTTCTTACGGTGTGTTCACCTTTAAGATTTGCGTGGCCCATCCTCTATCACTATCCACATCTCATCATGTAATCTTTGATAGATGAGCTCGCATACGAATTTTCCAATCATCAAATTCTTCAATAGTGAACATAGGGATGCGTGTCAAATTTGCCTCCATGATAATAACTTTTAATGATAAAAAGAGTTTTGAAAGTTTAAGTACTAAAGCAGACTTTGAAAAGTTTGGAGATCTAGTTCAAGAACAAATGCGGAGGGTTCAATGAACCAACCGCTTTGATACCACTTGTAGGTCCCAAGGGGGTGTAAGTGTAAGGTTTAGAAGGGGGGTTGAATAAACCTTACCAAATTTTCGATTTAGTCCTTTTAAAAATTCGAGTTGATACTACACAATCGTGTCCTAGGTGGACAACCAATTTAGTTAATCAAGAGAGTTAGTCTCTCAATGGACTCAACCGAGCCGTTGATAGAATAACTCATTTGTTGGTCTAAATTAACTCAATGTGGTTTGTTTTATTGGAAGACTTAACACCCTTAAGTTTGGTTAAACAAGGATTTAGTGCTTGGTTTAGTACTTAGAAATTATCAAGTGGATAGCAAATTTATCAGATTTAAACAATTAAGATGCATGAATTAAAGTCTTTGAAATGTAAATGACACAATGAAATTTTTATAGAGGTTCGAAGATGGGGTAATTCTTCTACTCCTCTCTTCTCCAACTCCTGGAGGAATCCACTAGGTATTGATCAAGATACAAAGTGGTAAGTCCGGATACAAGTCTTGATCACAAAGTGACTTGATCCTTTGGGACTCGACCGGGAGACGCCTTGATCACTCGGTGGCTTCTCGCACGACTCGGCCTTCTTCACGGGGCAAGCGCTTTGCTACTACTGACCCACTTGCTCAAGCTCTTTGGATTTGATCACGAAGCCCTCCAAAAGCTTAAGACTTGGTTCGACCTTGAACCTTCCTACAATCCTTCGTGGAATGTAGACCCCTTGATTTTTCAAGATTTTCCTCCTCAAGCGATTGAAGTTATCTTTCCTTCACGGGTGAGTGTTGGATTGATGTTCTTCGTAGTGTAGGCTTGAGGATTGAGAATATTTCGGGTTTCGGTTCTAATAATTGCTTGAACGTTTTGGTTCGGTCCATAACCCTTCTCAAAATCAGTTCTCGGCCTTTTATAGTGATCTTTCAAAAATTTTCCCGTTGAAGAGATAGGCTTATTTTTGAAAGTCACTTGCGATCGTTGGCTTGTCTTGTTGCATTCCTTGGAATTGCCATTTCCTCGTATGAATTGTTTTTTCACCTTTCGAGTTCGACACGGTGTAGTGCTTCCCATTGGTTCATTCCTCTTGCACGCTTCCTCGGGACCGAGCACTCGTGAGAAAGGTGGTATGGAGATATTACTTGTTTAAGTAATTCTCTTGATTTTCGCAACGAATCTTTTTGATTATCTCGACTTGATCGCATTTCTTTGCTTTCCCCAGGTGACTTAGAGTCGACTTCCAATCATGGATGACTCTTCTATCACTTCAACTTGAGACTTGGCTTTTCTTGAGTTGACTTGATCGATACTCAACTCACCGCATCTCACCGCTTCTTGATAGAGTTCCCGTCTACTCTTCTTTGCCATACTCACTGTCTCGCAATGAGTCTTCCTTCTAGTCTCCAGTTGTCCTCTTGCATGTTTGGGCGTAGCTGACTTAACTCAGCTTGACCAGCCCTATTTATTAGAATGCATTTTACAACAAGAATGGGGTGCCAACTTCCTATTCTAAGTTTTAAATGGCATTCATCAAAATCTAAACAATAAATTTCCTAACATCTCTTGCAAGGGTATTGAGGTCGATAAAGTGAAGGTCGAGACAATTGCCCCATTGCCGTCACCTTGCCTCCACCTACCTCGGTGACGGCAATTCCAAGCTTTTGGGTCATGCTGGGTTTTATAGACATTTTATCAAAGATTTTTCTAAAATAGCCCGACCACTCACTCGTCTTTTGGAGAATGATGCAATTTTCAACATCAGTGATGAATTCCTTCAAGCATTTAATTTATTAAAAGAAAAACTCACTACTTCTCCCATTATGGTGCCCCGGATTGGTCTCAACCGTTTGAACTTATGTGTGATGTTAGCGATTTCACTATGGGCGCGGTACTCGGCCAACGCAAAAATAAATATTCGGCAAATTTACTATGAGAGTAAAACCTTAACTCCCGCTCAATCAAATTACATTACTACCGAAAATGAGTTGCTTGCCGTAGTTTTTGTCTTTGACATGTTTCGTTCATACTTGATCTTGTCAAAGGTCATTGTCTACACGGATCATTCCGCTTTGCGCTACGTGCTCGATAAAAATAATGCCAAACTGCGGTTGATTCATTGGGTTCTTTTTTTTTTAAGAGTTTGATGTAGAGATCAAGGATATAAAGGGAGCTGAAAATCGTGCCGCCGATCACCTATCACGACTTGAGCACTCCCACAACGATAAGTAACATGAAGGGAATATCAATTATTCCTTCTCGGATGAGCAATTCTTTGTCCTTAACTCTATTTCTATTGATATTCCTTGGTTTGCGGATTCTGCTAACTATCTTGCAGGACAAGTTTAACGAAGGGGATGACTCATCAACAAAAGAAGAAAATGTTTTCGATCTCAAATATTACATTTGGGACAATCCGTATATATTCCGCATTTGCACTGATCAAATTATTAGACGATGTGTAGCTATTCCCGAAACAATCTCCATACTTGACTATTGCCACAAAGGACCTACCGGCGGACACTATCAAGCTAATACTACGGCCCCAAAGGTACTTGAATCAGATTTTTATCTGTCAAGCTCGGTGCTTATAGGACGGCTTACAAGACCCCAATAGGTACTACCCGATATCGGCTCGTCTATGGTAAATCGTGTCATTTGCCAATAGAACTTGAACACAAAGCCTTTTGGGATATTAACATGCTTAACTATGATTTGTCAAGTGTAGGGAATAATCGTTTATTGCAGATTAACGAACTCGAAGAATGGTGAAACTCAGCATACGATAATTTGAGATTTTACAAGGAACAAACAAAGCAATGGCATGCCAAACATATCAAACAAGCAAGGGAATTTTAACCCGGTGATCAAGTACTACTTTTCAATTCTCGACTACGGCTATTTCCTGGTAAGTTGATATCCTGATGGTCCGGTCCATTCACCCTCAATCAAATATTTCCCTATGGAACCATCGAAATCTCACACAAAGAAATGGGCACTTTCAAGGTCAATGGACACCGCTTGAAACTCTATCTTGGAGACACCATTGATGAAAATTACCGGGGTGTTATCCATATTGAGGATCCCCCAAAATCACCACAACATCGAGGAATTAGTCCAGTTATATGACTATAAAGAAGCGCTACCCGAGAGGCAACCTGATGTTCGTGTGCATTAGTTATTCTTTTATTAATTCACAAATTTTTAAATTTTGAGTCATTTTTAAATCACATTTTGGTTATTTGGGGAGATTTTATTTATTAAAAAATAATATAAAATTCGTACTGAACGCGGGCGGCTTGTGTTAGTGTACAGGGGCATATTTTGAAACACGTCAATATTTGATTTTATTTTTTGTAAAACTTGAAAAAATCGTATGAAACATGGGCAGGCCGTGTTCAATTACACGACCGTGTTTTTATTCAGGAAAATAAATGAAAAAAAAAAAAAAGAGGAGGCAAGCTGTACGCAGCACGACCGTGTTTGGCCTGCTGCGAAATAAACACAAGTGTATTTTTAACCCAAATTTTTCTGCCACACCCTCATTTTCTCCCATTTCCTCTTTTTTCGAAATTTATTTCCCCCTTTTTCGAAATTCCTTCCAATATCCTCCCAAAACTCCACACGCTCTTCCATATTCAAGCTCTTTCCCTAAAGTTTTTGTAGTTTTTCCTCTCCTATGCAACCAAGGTATAATTTTCTCCTCCTTTCTATTTTTTTCTTGTAAATTTTGAATTTTTTCTTGATTTTGGGTAGAATGTTTATTGTGTGTTGTTATTTTTGTTATTTGGCATTTTAGTTTGGTGATGCATGGCTTAATGCACTTGAATTTCTTTAAGCCCTAGTTTGAAGAAATTGAAATTTGGGAAAATTATTGTACTTGTTTTACTAGTTGATGAATTGATGAATAAGTGCATTTCCACTTCTTAGCCCTATTTTGGAAGTTTGCAATTTGGACATTTTGTAGCTACTTGTGCTATTTTTGGTTGTTACATTTTGCTATTCGTAGGGTTGATGATTTCTTTTATTTTTTTGATTGACATGGTTGTTGTGGATTGACACTTGGGTAATTGTTGTTGGGGTATTAATTTCGAATTCATAATTTCGTAATGATCTTGAGGCAATTTGATTATTGTTGCTATTTTGACACCTGTCGGAACGAGAAATGTTGGGCATTGTTTTCAATTGGCCATGGATCATGTTTCTTATGTTTAAGGTAGTCTTTGACAATGACTTACGTACTTTCCTATACTTTATTTGCATATCAATTTCCCCCTACCCGGGCGATCTACTCTTACATGTTCTAACATGATTGTGTCCTTATTGCTTAATTTTGGTACAACAATGCTTTACTCTTTTGGATCAATTATATCTTTTGGAATGATTTTCACCATTCTTTTGAGTTTTAGTTTGACCTAGGAACATGAGACCAAAACGAAGTCGCACCGATGGTGCCTCCTCCTCCGTGGCCCCCACACTCGGCGGCCACCGAGCCCCTCATCCCAACCCACCGACACGTGATCATCAGTATGGAATTATTTTTTGGGACACGTACCATGAGTCAAACTTCAACCGACTAGCCTAATGCACTTTGCTAAACACACGCTACGACGACTCTTTTACCTTGGACGTCTTAGGACTTCGCAAAGATGTAGAGTGGATGTTCGATCAAATCAGATGGAGATATTATATGAGCTTATGCTTGCCCACCTGCATCGACTCACCCTCGAATTCCTCAGCTTCTTCTTTACCGAAATCACTTCTGGTCCACATGTTGAGGAGGGGAGCATCACCTTTCGCCTTTTCAACAATGAAAACCAACTCACATTAGAAGAATTCAATACTATCTATGAATTACCGGTTAATGGACACCACATCAAGCCTCTCCAATTTTGAGACTTCTGATTCTGGCGAGAGATCACAAATGAACATGACTACCGTCCATCCCAGGCAAAGTCACCCGATATCATTAATCTGTGTTTCTGATATGTTCACCGAGTGCTATCTAGCACGCTATTCGGCCGGGACAAAAGTGAAGGAATGGTCCGACTTGACAAACTCCATTTTTTGTGGGACATAGTTAATGCTTATTTGGTGGATACGGGCTCCTACCTTGCAAAACATTTCCTTAAGATTAGTAAAAATAACAAGGGAAATATTGTTATCGGTGGCCACTTGACAAATCTCGAACAAGCCCGAGGGCTAACCCGAATAGATTTTGAGTCATGTACCATGCAACCGATGATTCTGCATGAGGTGATAGATTTGTGCTTTGTTTTAAGGGGACCCGACAAACACACCCTTTACCCGATCTGCCGCGCTCTTCTGTGAGGGATCGTGATAATTGGTTAATGTTATACCCTCATGGAGGCACGACACTTTACAACTACCACCGCCACCGCCACCCACCATCGATACAAAGGACTATGATAGTGATGGTCCCGATTTGGATGCCCCTTGTTCCTCTCTACCACCGCGACGACATTCTCCCCCTTCAGATGATACTAGATATATGATCCATTCTATTTAGCTGGAGTAGCGGCACCAGCGCGGAATTCTGGATAGGCAATAGGGAATGATGGAGCAACATTTTGCAGGCCTCAAAGAATAACAACAGCAACACTTTAACCACATGCAACAACAACAACAACAATACTATGTCATTTTGAACTGACTCCAACAATGGCACATTTCCCAGGGACATTTTCCACCCCCCTAGTGAGGTCGTATTTTTCTTTTTCACTACTCTTTTTTTTAGATTCAATAATGTATGCCATCCCCTTCTTCACATTGGGGACAATGTGACCTTTGAAGTTGGAGGTGGTGAGAATTGCTTGCATTTCAAACATTTGTCTTTTACTTTATAATCTGCAATTTTTCTTTCCTTTCTGCTTTTTTATGTGCACTTTCTCTGTTACATCCCCATATTGAAAAATATATTATATCTATCTACAAATAGATGGATTAGAAATTGATTTGTTTTAACCCAATTTAACCCAAGAAAGCCATTCTATTCGAATAATCAAACAATTAAAATGTTTTTAATCAAGTGACATAAGTAATAGGTTGAAATTAGACAAAGAAGCCTAATGTCATCACACTTGATTGAATTTTAATTAAAGGCAAATACATCATGCTATGAACATTCGAGAACTCTTGATCGAGTAGAATTTGATTAGTAAAAACAAATTGGCGTTTATATATTTATAAAAGGACTAATCGAGGTTATACTCATTGGTTTGTTGCCACTTAGTAACTAGAAGCATTCATGAGTCCCTTATTTGTCCTTTACGTAAAATGGCGGCACAAATATGAGTATGGGATACCACCCTAGGAGTGTTTGAAATGACATTCTAAATTTAAATCTAGTGGAAGTTTACCTCGAGTGTTCTAATTTATATTTATATACACGTAAAAAAGAAAATTGTTTCAACGAAAAAAAATGATTAAACCAGAAGATTTGGAGATCTCTTTTTATCATAACACTCTTGTATTCAGTTTAAGCAAAAGAATACCGGTTTCAATGATATGAGAACTTTGAGTTTAAAGAATTCTTATTACTACTGTCACTCTTTCCTAACAAATTGGTTGTTTTGAAAAATCAAATTAATTGGCTCAATTGGGGACAAGAAGGTCAAATGAATTAGCTCAATCATATCAAATTGTTAAAAATAGATATTTCATGTGATTTCAATTCCAATCTTTGTTTTAAAATTTGTTTGAGGACAAGCAAAATTCTAAGTTAGAGGTGGTTTGATATCTGCATTTTTATACACATTTTTCTTAAACCTTTTTTCATTAGTTTTAAAATATTTTAATCATTTTATCATAAAAACTTAGATACATTTCAAGAAAATCACTTTGGTTCTCTTAAATGATGTAGGTGAACGATTTGGAGCAATTCTCATCGAATTTGTATCAATTTTGAAATAGATAAAGAAAATCAACCTTGATTCAAAATACACGAAAAAGACTTGTTAAAATACAATTTTTTGTACAAAACACACCCCAGGTGTGTTGGAAAACATGGCCATGTTCCAAAATCACAAAACAGGCAAATGTTGAAGAAAATATTGCCCAATGGTGTTAACAAACACGACCGTGTTGTTATCTACGTCAAGAAAAACACGGTTTGGCCGTGTGTTGGGAAAATTTATGTATAGATTTTGATGATACCTTGTAAAACTTAGATTAGGAAGTTGGCACCCTATTTTCTATGTAATTTAACTTGTAATAGATAGGGCTGTATAAGCTAAGTTGAAGTCAGCTAAGTTGAAGGTTACAAGACTCGACTGAAGATTGAAGAAGTGAAGACCCAACTATGTGCCAGCTGAGTGAAGTCAAGAAAAGACTCAGTTAAGTAACATAAAAGTTGTCTCAGTCTGCTAACTTATAGCTAAGTCATTCCAAAATAATTGGAATTGAATGTCAAAGGAGTATGCAACAGACAAGACTTGAAGAAAGCTTAAAGAGATCCATTGTCAAGACAAGTCAAGGTTTTGCTGGAAATAGGCATGTGTCACGCTGGCAGCAATAAAGTTGTTTTGTTGAAAGAGTGCAAAAAGCAAGAAACCAATGAGATGTACCTGAAAACCTGCAGAGATTAAGGAAAGGTTGCACATCAATAATTCATGGTACGATCTACATTAATGCTGCAAGACAAGACAAGCCAACAACCTACGAGTGTGATTTGAAAATGTGTTTATCTCTTCAAGGGACATATTTTCGAATGTGCACTATAAAAGGCTGAGGAAGCAAGTGAGAGAAGGTTAACTATATCTAAGAACAAGCAATCAAGCAATAACCTGCAAATATCTCTCAAACTTTTCAAAAAAACCATCAAGCTTAACTTTGAAAGAAATCAATCCAACACACTCAGTGAAGGAAAGACTACTTCATTAGTTGAAGAGGAAAATTGTTTTCAAGAACAAAGGGGGTCTACTCTCCAAGGTTGAAGGAGAAGTAGTGAGGTTCCAGATTGAACCGGTACTTTGAACCTATTGGAGGGCTAAGTGATCAAGTCCAAAGGTTTGAAGGAGGCTGAAGTAACAGGACAGCTATCTTGTGAAGAAGCCGAGTCCCAGGAACAGCAGGCTGTGTGATCAAAGCTGACTCGTTATAACTGCTTTGTAACCAAGTTAAAGTTACCTAATGGATTCCTCCATGAGTTGGAGAAGAGTGGATTAGAGGAATTACCCCATCCTCGAACCACTATAAAACTGATTGTGTCTATTTACTTTTCAGCATACTCTATTTCTTGCATTTATCTATATCTGCTAATAAAGTTAAAATTGCTTACGTTTGCTGATAATAACCATTGCTAAAACAAATGTTGAAAAATGTGCTTAAACTTTAAGGGTGAAAAGTCTTCCGCTAACAAAACCAAATCAACTGTATTTTAAAGTGTTAGCTGAAAAACAACTAAGTTATACAATCAATAGCTCGGTCGAGTCTGTTGAGTGGGTAACTTTGCTGTGTAAGCCAACTTAGATGTCCCTCAAGGACTTAGCAGATTTGAGTTAACTCTTAATATATTTTAAAAGGACTAAAATTGAAAAGTTGGTAAGGTTTATTCAACCCCCCTTCTAAACCTTACAGATCACCCCTTGGGACCTACACCGTGTAAATAAACACCACTGTGTAAATGAGCCCCAGCCTCCGCAGTAAAAAAAACACGGACCTGTCATGCTACAGAACATAATCGTGTTCGTCAATTTTCCCGAACACGAAGCACGACCGTGTTTTCATCCTGTCTGAAAACTTTTCTAGGCGGAAATTATGGAAAGTTATCCAACCTAGCTTTTTGACAACTTTTTTGCAACTTTTACATTTCATTGTGCAGCACTAAGTCCCCATATTCTCTCAATTATCACATGAAAACAAGGATTCAATAACCCGACTATGGAAGTGGAGCAATTGGTTAACAAAGATGACATTGTCAACGTGTTCTTGCACAAAAAACAATGTCTATAAAAGCCAAGAGTATGGATTGAGGAATTCATCCATCATTATTCAGATTCATTCATTCATTCTCATACCAAAACAATCATCTTTTTGAGAGCAAATTACATATTGGGAGAAGAGAGAGAAAAATAGAATTGGAGATTGAAGAGCTTGGAGAAGAAGGCTTGGAGCATAGCATCATTGAAGATAACCAAAGAAGAAGTCTTATTGTGATCTTGATAAAAGATAAGTCAGTCATGTCTAATTCATTTAATTCTTCATGTATACCTTATGATTTTATCAAAATCATGTTGAGCTAAATTCTTAGTGTTTGAATGTAATGAACTCTAGAATGCTTTTATGATTATGGTTTGAGTGTTTTTAATATGATCTTCATGTTTTGTGTGATTCACTTTTATTATGCTTCTTTCGTTCGAGTTAATATTTCCAGTATATTGATTTGAATTTTATTCCTCATCGGGTAAACGAGAGATTTATGGTGAGAAAGAACCAATATAAGTGAAATGAGTTGCATGCAATCCTAGATACAGGACAACATAAATCTTCCAGATTATGGTCAAACCTAATATGGGAACTCATAAATTGTTATAATGCAAGCATGGGGGTTTTAACTAGAAAGAGATTTCGGTTAATCAACTTGAGATTATGAGTTTTTCACTTTGAAAGAAGGTTTAACTTAAATTGGGATTTTCTACGGTCCATGAAGCATTAGATTATGTTAAAAGGGATGATAATTGCTTAAGGGTTCATGGTTGTATTCATTTTTGTTAAAATCACAAAAATATTCTATAGGAATTTACATTCGAACACATTTTTGTCTCTTGATCCCTTAAATTACAATCTTCTTTCATTCTATCATTTGTAATTTGTTGATTAATTATATTCCTTATTTTCTTATTTTTACAAACAACTTCTGAAAATTTATGGATTAGATAACAAAAAGATGGTAATTACTAGTACTAATAATCCTAGTGGGAATAACACTCAGTACTCGGTAAACTAAACTATAAAATGATAGATGTACTTGTCTAAGGTTTTAAATAGCTTTCGATCCATCATAAATAAATGAATCTCGTAACTCTACGCAATTACACAGTTGTGCCTTCCTAAAAGGATGACCCCTATCCCTGAGGGCCCCCACTACCCTTGCCCTAGAGCTTTGTGGATGAGGTGAATCGCGGGATGTGTCTCAACAGGTCAGGGTCCTGAGCTGCCATAAACTGAGTCACCATACAAGAAATCCTCATCTATCCTGTTACTAGGGGGATTCGAACCTCTACGATGTGGGTGCCAGCAAGTAAAAAACATGTCAGTCAGGTCCTTCACCAGTTGAGCTATACCCTGGAGGCACAGTTGTGCCTTCCTAATACCTAGTGTGGAGGATTTAGAAACCTTTACCTGAATCCTAATCGATGAGTGCAACAATCCAAATCGTTGTCTTTATGAATAATTCTCAACCTTGATCTAAACTCATTGCCATGGAAATATTCACATGAAATTCAAATGTTACCCTCTAAAAGTAATTTTGTTAGGACAACTAACAGTTGGTGTAATATGTAAGACGGAAGCAAACCCCACGGATAGTTTTTAGTAACTTCAAGGTAGCTGTATTTTTTTTTAATTAGCCCAAACCTCAAGGGTATATAATTATCCCGTAAGATTATATTACATATATTAATGTATAATTGGCAACAAAACAAATGCCCCACGAGACTTTTTAATTACAATTTGACGAATTTCAAAAGTAAACGAGTTTCAAACTCGAGAATCAAGTCAAAATAGTACTTGGAATATAGAGATGAAGGATTTGTGCCCGGTCTGAGGTGCAATTTGTAATATAGAAACAAATAACATTTGAGTACCTCTAATTTAATTTATATGATGTTTTTATTTTAATAATTAGGTTAAACTTCAATAGTAATTTTCTAATATATCCTAAATTTTAAGCTTTATTGGCAATTTTCCACAGTATAAAGCACCTTTTAGTCCCATGACTAGAGGTGGCAAATGAGCGAATTAAATCGGAATTGTAATGAACTCGTCTTGGACGTGTCCCACTCTATATAATATTTTATGTTTTAAATATAATTATTTCATATGTTATTTTTTTGACTTGGCCACTTAGTAGACTAATTGTCATTTCTTTTTCTTAATATTGAGTATGTATGGTGCATATATAAGTTTCTTCACACTGTAGTTTTGCATATTTTATATTGAATTCTAATTGCTCGGTATAGATTGCATATTTTCTTGGTCTTTGCATGTATTGCTTTTGTATGCGTAAATTTATTAATATTGCTAGATATTTTTGTAGATAATAATTTATAAAAGGATAAAATTTGTAAAATAGAAAGAAGGAAGAATAATCAAAATGAACTATATCTTTCATTCATAAAATGCATCATATATATATACATGATATTATTCACTGTGCATATTTGAAATATTTCCTACACATCATTATCATTGAAATATATTTACATACGGCATCTACATTTTCTTTGCGCAAGTCCACAAATTTGACAAAGCAATTGCACATGCTTTGACAAAATATCACAACACTCCCCCTTGGACGTAGCACTGTTTTAAGTTGGATGAGTATGCCTCGTTAAAAACCTTAAGCCGGAAATATCCTGTGGAAAAAAATTGGATATAAGGGAAAAGAGTACATTCTCAAATCCAAACCCTGTGCATAATCTGCCTCATTAAAAATCTTAAGCTGGAAAAATCCAATGGGATAAAAACCAGACATAAGTGAAAAAGAGTACAACGCACAATATATTTGTTCCCCCTGAAATGAAGAATATCAGGTGCATAATTAATCCATCAATATTGCTTTGTATTAACTCTTCTCATTCCAATGCCGAAAACTAATTTTTCGAATGTAGACATCGGTAAGGATTTTGAATGTCTACCTCTCCATTTTTCTGGAGTTTATTTATGTCAAAAAACTTTGGTGAAATATGTTTTGCCCTATCACCTTTTATGTAACCACCTCTCACTTGTGCTATGCACGCTGCATTATCCTCATATATAATAGTAGGAGTGTCTGTAACTGGTTTCAACTGACAAACATTTTGTATATGAGCTATAACTAATCTTAACCAAACGCACTCTTTGCCAGCTTCATGAAGAGCAATGATTTCAGAGTGATTGGAAGAAGTAGCAACTAGTGTTTGTTTGGTAGATCGTCATGATATAGTTGTATCGTTATAGCAAAATAAGTAACCAGTTTTTGATCGAGATTTGCGCGGATCAGATCTATATCCCACATCAGCATAACCAACTAACCCAGAGTTGGTGGATTCCTTGGAGTAGAATAACCCCAAATCTATAATACCACTCAGATATCGAAAAATATGTTTAATACCATTCCAGTATCTTCGAGTTGGCTCAGAGTTGTATCGTGCAAGTAGATTTACTGCAAAAGAAATATCAGGTCGAGTACATTGTGTTGGATACATTAATGCTCCGATATCATTAAGGTAAAAGGCACTTCAGGACTTAAAATCACTTCATCAGATTCTTTTGGTCGGAATGGATCTTTCTCAGGATCTAAACTGCACACAACCATAGGGGTACTCAAGGGATGAGCCTTGTCCATATTAAACCATTTGAGTATCCGTTTAGTGTAAGCAGACTAGTGGACAAGTATCCCATTATCTTTATGCTCTAACTCAAGACCAAGAAAAAGTTTAGTTTTTCCAAGGTCTTTAACCTCAAACTCTTTCTTTAGGTATTCAACATCATTGGATAATTCTTCAGGGGTGCCAATTAAATTCATGTCATCGACATTTACAACAATGATAGCAAATCCGGTATCTAATCTTTTAATAAAAACACATGGGCAAATGGTATCATTTTTGTAACCTTCCTTAGAAAGGTATTCATTAAGTCTATGATTCCACATGCAACTGGATTGCTTCAATCCATACAACGATCTTTGCAGTTTGATCGAGTATAATTTACGAGGAGTGTCTGACTTTGGCATTTTATATCCATCGGGGATTTTCATATAAATATCAGAATCCAATGAACCATATAGATATGCCGTCACTACATCCATTAGACGCATATCTAAATTCTCGTGGAAAATTATGCTGATAAAAAAATGTGATTGTATCCATCACAGATGAATATGTTTCATCATAATCTATCCCAGGTCTTTGGGAAAATCCTTGACCCACGAGTCGAGCTTTATATCTCACGACTTTGTTTTTCTCATTTCTCTTTTAAACAAATACCCACTTGTATCTAATGGGCTTTACATTGTTTAGAGTTCGAGCAATTTGCCCAAACCCATTTTGTTTTTCTAGGTAAGCTAACTCAGATTTTATTGCTTCCTCCCACATAGGCCAATGAGGCTTTTGACGACATTCCATTGTAGAACGTGGCTCACAATCATAATAATCATTATGATTTTTTGAGCAACCGAGAATGCAAAATTATCATCAATAATATTTCATTTTGATCCCATATTTCATTACTATAGCTCATGGGATTCTCGATGCTATCAGAGATTTTGATTTGTATATTTTCTAAGATATTAGGCTCTACAGATCCGTCTGGAGCATGCTCGTTATTATATTTTGCTCTTTCTCTTTTGAGGAACATTATCTTTTGAACCAATAGGTCTACCACGTTTTTTTGTCGTGGGATATCATCATTCATTTTCTTATTTTCATCTGGAACAATAATCCCGACTGGAGCATTTGCAGCCGGAATATGAGATTTTGTGACTTTACTAGCATCATTAAATGCACCAGGAAGTCTATTCGCAATATTCTGTAAATTAATGATTATATTCACCTCACTTTTACATTCAGAAGTACGTGGATGTAAATGAAATAAGCTTTGTTCATTCCAGGAGATGCTCTCAACTGGGTTTTGTTAATCATATTTTCTAAAACAACTTTATCCCGTTCCATTGATGGAAATGTTGTCTTATCAAAATGACAATCCGCAAATCTAGCGGTAAATAAATCTCCCGTCATTGGTTCTAAATTCCGAATAATTGATGGAGGATTAAATCCAACATATATACCAAGTCTATATTGTGGACCCATTTTTGTCCTTTGAGAATATGGAATTGGCACCTGAACAACACACCCGAAAGTGCGTAGGTGCGAATAGTTGGCTCAAAACCAAGAGTTAATTTCATTGGGGAGTACATATGATAAGCAGTGGGGCGTAATCTAATGAGTGCTTATGCATGCAATATTGCATGACCCCATGCTGTACTAGTGTGCTTTGATCTCATTAACAATGTGCGAGCAATGATTTGAACTTGCTTAATCAGGAATTCTGCCAATCCATTTTGAGTATGAACATGTGCTACTAGGTGTTCAACATTAATTCTCAGTGTTGCGCAATATTCATCAAAACTTTTTGATGTAAATTCTCCGACATTATCCATTCTTATTTTCTTGATGGGATAATCAGGGAAATGTGCTCGGAGTTTAATAATTTGCGCTAATAATCGAGCAAATGCTACATTTTTAGTAGATAATAGAGATATGTGTGACCATCTACATGATGCATCTACTAAGACCATAAAATATCTAAATTATCCACTTCTGGATGTATTGGTCCACAAATATCACCATGAATACGTTGTAAAAATGATGGTGATTCAAAACCAACCTTTTCCATGGAAGGTTTAGTAATAAGTTTTCCTTGTGAACATGATTCACAGAAATAATCTTTGGACATTAGTATCTTCGTGTTTTTTAATGGATGTCCATTACTGTGTTCAACAATCCTACGCATCATAGTTGTTCCTAGGTGTCTTAGGCGATCATGCCATAATCCAAATATATCAGGATTCACCAACTTCCAGGGCATGGTGGCGTCAAAAACTTTAATTTGGACACAATACAATCTAAAAGATGTTGCTTCAAATTTCTCATGGGCAATTCTTTTTCCCATTTTATAGGATGTGATACATAGAAACTCTTTATTATGTTCATTTAGTGTCTCCAAGTGATAGCCATTATCACGTACATCCTTAAAACTCAGTAGATTTATTTTTGATCTACTAAATAATAATGTATTTTTAATATGCAAGATTGTACCATTAGGCAACACCACTATTGCATTCCCGGAGCCATCAATAATCTCAACGGGACCAGATATATTTGTAACTTGTGCCTTGCACAATTTCACTGTTGGGAAATTTATTTTATAGATTTTGATGAATGTCATGTAAAACTTAAACTAGAAAGTTGGCACCCCATTTTCCTTGTAATTTTCATTGTAATAGATAATTTGGAAAAATTTGAGTCAAGTCGGCTAAGCCTGGAAATACAAGAAGTCAACTGAAGACTCCGCTGTGGAATAGCTGAGTACGGCCAAGAAGGAAGATCAAGAACTTCACTGAAGATGTATCAGCTGAGGAACAGTTGTGTGAAGTGTCAGTCAAAGTCATCTTAAGAAGCCAAGTCATAAGTTGAAAGTGACAGATGAGTCTTCAAATAATTGGAGCAGACTCAAGTCACCTGGGGAAATAGGCAGCAGCCAAGAGGAGTTAACTAAAAGGAATCCGTTGCACAGAAGTCAAGAACATTACTTAAATAAGTAATACTTCCATGCTGCCAGGTCCTAAAGTGCTCATCCCAGAAGCGTGCAAAAGGAATAAACCAATGGGAAGCACTGCACCTCATGTCAGAACCTGAAAAGTTGCACATTCATTTAATACGAGAAAAGGTCTACATCTCAAGATTGAAGACCAAGAAAAGACAAGCCAACGAACACAAGTGTCTTTTGAAAATCAGCCTAGGCAGATTTTTGAAAGTACACTATAAAAGGCTGAGAAAACTCACTGAGAAAAGGTTATCTGAACCACGAACAAGCAAGCAATATTTAAGCTATAAACCTGCAAACATTCTCAAAACATATTCAAGTAAATTCTCAAGCCTGAAACTCGAAGAAAATCAATACAACACAAAGCTATGAAGGAAAGACAACTTTAAACTGTTGAAGAGGAAACTTTTGAAGAATCAAAATGGGTCTACTTTCCAAGGAGGATTGTTGGAAGGTTCAAGGTCGAACCAGTATGAAGTTATTGGAGGTCTTCGTGATCAAATCCAAGAGCTTGAGAAAGTGAGCTGAAGTAGCAAGGCAACTGCTGTGAAGAAGATGAGTCGGACGAGAAGCCAGTTGTGTGACCAATGATGTCTCTAGACTGTTCACCACTTTGTAAACCGATCTGTTACTTAGTGGATTCCTCCAGGAGTTGGAGAAGAGAGGATTAGAAAAATTACCCCATCTTCGAACCTCTATAAAAATCAACTGTGTCATTTATTTTTCAGCACATTTATATTTCTGCATATCTACTTTATATCTACTGATAAACTTATTTGCTATCCAAACTGATTAATAACCAAGTAATAAAATCAAGTGTTAAAACAAGTTTAAAACAAATCAAATGGTGTTAAGTCTTCCGCTGATAAAACCAACACAACCAAGTTAAGTTTCAAGTTAAACAGCTGAGTTATTCTATCAACAGCTCTATCGAGTCTGTTGAGTGGCTAACTCTGTTGAATAACCAACTTAGATGTCCCTCAAGGACTCAGTTGTTTGTGTTAACTATGTAATTTCTTTAAAAGGACTAAATCGAAAATTTGGTAAGGTTTATTCAACCCCCTCTTCTAAACCTTACTCACACCCCTTGGGTTTTACAAGTGGTATCAAAGCGGTTGGTTCATTGAGCCTTCTGCACTATTTACTGAACTAGATCTCTAATCTTTTCTAAAAGATTTTTAACACTTGTATTTTCAAAATCTTTCATTCTTAGCAAAGTTATTATCATGGAAGCAAATTTGACACACATTCCTATGTTCACTGTTGAGGAATTTGATGACTGGAAAATTCATATGCAGGCTCATCTATCCGCTTTACATGATGAAATGTGGCTAGTGATAGAGGATGGGCCACTGCAAATACTTAAGGTGAACACAGCTGTAAGAATAGCAGTTGTAGTAGCAGAAGCAGATGAAGACAAACCAACCATGGTTGAAAAGCCAAGGACTGAGTGGACCAATGATGACAGAAAGAGATACAACTTGGATAATGTGGCCAAGGACATTCTCTACAAGACATTCGACAAAGCAATGTTCAATAAAGTCAAATCTTGCAAATCTGCAAAAGAAATCTAGGATAAATTAACTTTAATTTGTGAAGGATCTGAGCAAATTAAAGAAAATAAATTGTCTGTTGATGTACAAAAATTTGAAAATTTTAAAATGCTTGCAGGTGAAACCTTGGATCAGCTGGATGCCAGATTCACTGAAATCACAAATGAGCTATCAGCACTTGGGAAAGAATATACACAAAAGGAAATGTGTATGAAGATTCTGAGAAGCCTCCCAGTTGAATGGGAAATGAAGGTCATAGCCCTGAGACATTCATTAAACCTCACAACAACATCCAATCATGAGCTATTCTCAGATCTCAAAGCCTATGAGTTTGAGCTGAGAAGAAAAGAGCAAGAGGAGATAGTTGTACCTAAGACAGTTGTATTTATAGTCAAGGATGGAAAGAGAGCTGAAATCAAGGAAGCCATAGACCAGGAGGAGATTGCCCTAATGGTTAAAAGATTCAACAAGTTCTTCAATAAGAACTATAAAAGAAACAAGGGTGAAACCTCCAGGAGACATTCGGCTCCCTCCAAGTCAAGGGAAGACAGGCCACCCAAGAGAGCTGAGCATCAAAGAGTTGAGTATCAGAGAGCTGATAACGCAAGGACAGAAAGAGCTGATCAAAGAGTTGAGAACCTGTGTTAGAATTGCAGACAACTAGGACATTTTGCAATTGACTGTTCATATCCACCAGTCAATAAATACATGAATGAAGAAGAAAGAAAAGTCTTCAGAGAAAGAAGACAGGAAAAGAAGAAAGCCATGTTGGTGCCGAGACTCTTGAGACAAGCTAAGTCAAAAAAGCGAGACTCACGAGTAGTGAAGCGACTACTCAAGTGATTCTGAAGAAGAAGCAATGATCTGTCTTATGGCTAAAGAACAAAATCAACCAGACCAAGCAGATGAGGTACACTCTGACTCATCTCATTTAGATTTAAATGATAGTGATTGTGACACACACACTTCATCACCCACTGATCTTTATGATTCGTTAGGCAAAATGATGAAATACTTTGAGCACATAAAATCCTCACACACACTTATAAATGAGGAAAAAACGGCAAATTTCAAAAGCAAAACTCACGGTGACTAAGGAGCTGAGTACTCTAAGTCACATAGCTGATGAGAACAAAGAGCTGAAGGCTGAGGATGCCAAACTAATAGCAGAGATAGCTGCTATAGGAAAGAGAGAAAATAATCTTAAAAATGTAATTGCCTCATTTACAAAGGCATCCAATTCATTGGATGACCTTATCATGAGTCAAAAAGAATGTGGAGATAACACAAGCATAGGATTCAATTCCTTTGTGCATAGTTAAACTCCTAGAGTGATTTTGGAAAAAAGATCTTCGAGTAAAGAAGCATCTCAAAGACCCAAAACACCAAATGTTGCACCCACATTCATTCCAAAGCACAATCACAAACAAACTGGCCTTGGATATAAAGGGAAAGGAAAATGACCCGATTGAGTATCTTTGAGAGGACAAGTGAGAAGAAATCAGAGTTCTCGGCAAACTCCAAATAGAAAGTACTGTGTGAAGAATAAACAGAGCTACCAAAAACCCCAGAAATTCTATAAAAGAAACACATATGATGGGAATGGTAGAAAGTACCCAAGCCAAGTTGATTGGGATAATGTGAACTTTCAGCAAAGACCTATGGAATATAAGTCTAAGTGGCAAAGGCCTAGAACTCAGCAAAGGCCATTCCAAAGGTATAAGAGCTTTCATCAGCACACATATGCACCTAGGCACTACACTCAGAGATATCACAAGTACCCAAAGAAACACATATGATGGGAATGGTAGAAACTACCCAAGCTAAGCTGATTGGAAAAATGTGAAAAATCAGCAAAGACCAATGGAATACAAGCCTAGATGGCAAAGACCTAGACCTCAGCAAAGGTCATTCCAAAGGCAAAAGAGCTATTATCAGCACACACATGCACCCAGGCACTACACTCAGAAATATCACAACTACCCAAAAAAAGCAATTGCTAAAACACACACACAGACATACAGACAAAAGAGACAGTTGTATGAACCTAAAAACCCCAAGCAATTTGCCAAAGTGAATTATGATTATGGCACAGATAGATGGCAACCTCTTAGAGTCAAGTCATTTGGCTATAAGTTGGTTGGATCATCTTACAGCACTAACCCCTCAGGACCCAGGCAAGTATGGGTACCTAAAAACTAATTCCTTGATTTCAGGTTCAAGGAATAGCTGAGTGCCAAGGAACCTGGTATATGGATAGTGGTTGTTCCAGACATATGACAGGAAACAAGAAAAATCTGTCAAGATTCAAGGAGATTAGAGGTGCAAAAGTCATACAGGGGAAATCAAAAGCACAGGATCGATCAAGAAAAATGGATTGGAAATCACAGATGTTGATTATGTTGAAGGTCTAAACTTCAACCTGTTAAGCATTAGCCAACTCTGTGACAAGGGCTACAATGTTGGATTCAATATGGGACTGTGCCAGATTAAAGATACTAAATCAAATGAAATAGTCTTTGCGCAAGGATCAAGATAGAAGAATATGTATGTGGTAGATCGGTCTCTTTTGCCGCACCAAGCACTGTCTGTTAGCAAAAGCACTTAACCGAATCAAGTTGGTGTGGGCACAAAAAGCTTAGTCATCTGAACTTCAAGACAATCAACAAACTTGCAAGGAGTCGTCTTGTGGAAGGACTGCCAGACTCAGTGTACACGAAGAAAAGTGTATGTGATGCATGCCAGATGGGAAAGTAGATCAAATCTTCATTCAAGGAGAAGCCTAGTCCTTCTTCAACAAGGATATTGCATACATTTGCATATGGATTTATTTGGTCCGATTGAACCACCAAAGATAAGTGGAAAGAAATACACCTTAGTGGTGGTAGATGATTATTCAAGATATACATGGACAATCTTCATGTGCAAAAAGAAGGAAACATCGCAAAAGTTGCCTCAGTTAATGAAAAGAGTTCAAAATAAAAAGTGTCAAACTTTTATAAAAATAAGGTCTGATAGAGGAACTGAGTTTGTCAATGGGATAATCACTCAGTATTGTGTTGAAAATGGTATTGCGCATGAGTTATCTGCTGCAAGAACTCCACAACAGAATGGAGTAGCTGAAAGAAGGAACAGAACTCTCAAAGAAGCTGCAAGGACCATGTTAGCTGAAGTTGGATTGCATAAGAGATTTTAGGTTGAAGCTATCAACATTGCATGTTATACTCAAAATAGATGCATGATAAACAAGCAATTGACCAAGACTCCCTATGAGATATGGACAGGGAGAAGCCAAATGTTCCATATTTTAGAATATTTGGATGTAAATGCTTCATCCACAACAATGGCATGGATAATCTAAAGGCTTTTGATGCTAAAGCTGATGAAGGTATCTTTTTGGGATACTCAGCTGAGAGCAAAGCCTATAGAGTGCTGAACAAGAGGACTATGGTCACGAAGAGTCTATTCATGTGGTTTTGATGAACCTAATGTGAATGGAGAAGGCGTTGAAGAGTTAGTTGATAAGTTTGAATCGACCCAACTATGCGAAGAGTCCTTATGTTGAAGTCGAAGTAAGAGTAATCAACCAAGATGAAGATGAGATAGTGAATCTCAAAGACAATTTGGAAAGTCTATAGTGAATGATGATGAAAAAGAGCGCTCAAGACAATGCGAGAGGCAGTTGAACCCAATGACTTGCTTCAACTTGATGTGAGATGGCCGAGAGACCATCCACCGAGCTAGTTATTGGATATGTTAGAGATGGTGTAAGAATCAGATCCAGAGCTCAGCAAGAAGCAATATTCACTTGCTTTATTTCCCAAATAGAGCCAAAAGATGTGTCTCAAGCACTGGATGACACACATTGGATTCAAGCCATGCAAGAAGAGCTGAATCAGTTTGAAAGGAACAAAGTATGGGAATTGGTGCAGAGACCAACCCATCAGAATGTTATTGGCACAAAATGGGTTTTCAGAAATAAGATGAATGAGGAAGGATATGTGGTAAGAAACAAAGCAAGATTGGTAGCCAAAGCGTATTGCCAAGAAGAGGGAATAGATTTTGATGAAACATTTGCGCTTGTTGCAAGATTAGAAGCAATAAGGATGTTTCTTGCCTATGTTGCACACAAGAACTTCACTGTATATTAAATGGATGTGAAAAGTGCATTCTTAAATGAACTGTTAGAGGAAGAAGTCTATGTTGAACAACATCCAGGTTTTGAGCAGAAGACCATTGGTGATAAGGTGTACAAGCTTAAGAAAGCATTATATGGATTGAAACAGGCACCAAGAGCATGGTATGATACATTATCTCAATTTTTGACTGATAATGGATTCACCAAAGGCAAAGTGGACCTAACACTCTTTAGAATTCAAGATAGAGAGAGTATACTGTTTGTTCAAATATATGTGGATGATATCATTTTTGGATCCACAAATAAAGAGCTGTGTGATAAGTTCTCAAACCTCATGCAAGGCAAATTTGAAATGAGCATGATGGGAGAGCTGACTTTCTTCCTAGGACTTCAAGTTAAGCAATTGAAGGATGGAACCTTCATAAGTTAAACAAAGTACACCAGAGATTTAATGAAGAAATTTGGTATGGAAGAGAAGTCTTCTGTGAAAATACCAATGAACACATCGGACATGGATGCAGATGGTAAAGCTGTAGATCAAACAAGATATAGAGCACTTATTGGATCACTGCTCTATCTAACAGCCAGCAGACCAGACATCACCTTTGCAGTAGGTGTATGTGCAAGATTTCAATCTGCACCAAAGGAGAGCCACATGACTGCAGCTAAGAGAATCCTAAGATATTTGAAGGGATGCCAGGAAGTTGGCTTATGGTATCCAAAGGAAGGTGGATTCAAGCTTATTGGTTACTCAGACTCAGATTATGCTGGATGTAGAGTTGACAGAAAGAGTACCTCAGGTACATGTCAAATGCATGGAAACAGATTAGTTTCCCTGGTTCAGCAAGAAGCAAAACTCAATAGCCACATCCACAGCTCAAGCAGAGTACATAGTTGCGGGCAGCTGTTGTGCCCAAGTCTTATGGATGAGACAACAGCTGAGAGATTATGAAATTGAAGAAAAAGAGATTCCAATTATGTGTGATAACACAAGTGCTATTGCAATCACTCAGAATTTTGTGTTGCATTCAAGAACAAATCATATTGATGTCAGATATCATTTTATAAGAAATCATGTTGAAAAGAAAGACATCACTTTGGAATATATCTCAACTGATAAACAGTTAGCTGATATATTCACTAAGCCTCTATGTGAATCAAGATTTGAAGAGCTTAAGCATGAGCTAGGGTTAATTGAGCTGAGTTAACACTCAGAAGACTCAATCAGAAAAGATGGAAGATGAAAAGATGAAAAATGATCAAGTTTTTCACATCAGCCAAGTGAAATAGCCATACCGGAAAGTCAGCTATATCGAGTTAGCTGACAGTTGAGTCACTTAATGAAAAGAGAGAAGAAGAGTCAAGTCATTATTGAGGTAAGCTGAGTCATTTATGAGCTAAGTGACAAAAACGCAGTCGTTTTAAATGAGCGGGAATATTTTTAAGGATGACGTCAGCATAATAATGAAGAAGGGTCAAATCAAAAAAGTCGCACAAAGTAAGCATATGATTGGATATAAATGTTGTCGCATTAAATGCGAGGAATTAAATGTGATTTGACGTGCTAAATCTGAACCGTTGATTTTGATCAAAATTTCAAAATCCAAAGACCCGTCCTTTCATAACCCATATATACACTTTCTTCAGTTTTCTCTCTCACACTCAAAAACTGTTCATCTGCAAGCAAAAGAAAGCAAGCTATTTTTCTCTCTCGAAAACCCAAAGAGTCCTCAAATCAGTTCTTCAAGTTTTAATCGGTAAAAATCCCTAAAAATGGCACCTAAGTTTGATTTCGTCAAGCTATCGAAGCAAATCCACTCAGGATCATTAGTGGATTCCGAAGGCATGGTAAAGCAGGGTTCTGATGAAACCCTAGTGAAGAAGATTGTTGAAATGCTGGAAACGTTAGGTCTTAAGGCTTTTCTGACTTTGGAATACTCGCATACCTATCTCGAGGAGGTAGCGCAGTTCTATGTTAATGCAGAAGTGCAGGACGAAGAATCAAGTCTTCTGTCCACCGCAAGGATATTTTGATAAATGCTAAGGACTTTGCGGAGCACTGTTTGTTGCCGTCTGAGGGCATGAATGAGATAAACGAAGATGATGTTGAGTTGGATACTGCATGGAAAGAGGTAGCCAAACCAGAGTGTGCTGCTAAGGTGGTCTACACAGCTGAGAAGAAATTGTTGAAGGACGACTATCACAAGTTGATGGAAGTCGTCTCCAAGTGTGTAGACATGAAGTTTGGCAGCTTCAACCAGTTGTCAGAGACTAAGCTGATCGTCATGGCTACGATCATGCGGAAGGAAAAAGAAAGTCAACTGAATGAGTTCGTATCGAGACTACGCGAGAATGTTGTAAATAAATCATACAAGGAAGACGGATCCTTTGGATGATCTCTTGGTTATGGCCTGGTGATTGGCCACCTTATGGAAGTGAAGGGCATTTCCCTTCGACATGGAAAACCTTTCCATGTCAACAAGAAGATGTTTAGGGCGAATCTCTCAGGAGCCCAAAAGAGAGCCCACGCGAAGAGGGTGGATACAAGTGCAGGGGAATCGGTGAACCGAGGGACACTGCTACCTCTCCTCCCAAGAAGAAAGGCGCCTGCAGGCTGCGAAGAAAGAAGGTTGCCCTGCAGGCTAAGAAAAAGATGCACTGTCCCCTGCCCGGTAGGAGTCGCTACCCGTGCAGCCGTGTCTCTTGCCCTTGCAGCCGAGGCTGAGAAGGAAGCCCAAATCCCTTCTCCAGCCATACGCAAGAAAAGGACTGTCAAGCCAAGGAAGGCAACTCCATCCAAGAAAGATGTCCCGGCCCCCGCCGCCAAAGAATCAGAAGAAGAAGAAGAACCATAAATTTCTCTGGTTCGAACCAAAAGGAGAAGAATCTTCAAGCTTTCAGAGCGTGAACAGACAGCTGAATCTGCCACTCGGATGGAGAAAACACCAGACACTGCTGAAACTCAGGAAGTGCAGTCTCCTGAAGTAATAGATGAAACTACCAAGTCTGCTGAGGGTGATCAGCAGAGGCTTACAGAAGACCCGGCTGTGGAAAAGGACAGCTGAGGACAACGAAGCAGCTGAGATAACTGAACTTCCAGTTGAAAAAGTTGTGTCTCCACCTGCTACGGACGCTGCTGAAGGTGAAGAGCAGTAGAGCATCTTGCCTTCAATCCCCGAAAAGAAAGGACAAGAAAAAGATGACGATGATGATGTGATCATGTACTCTTCATTATACCCATACATTCAGCGCCGTCTTAAGGCATGGAGAGCGTGGAAACTAAATCACGCGAGGGCGCAGTTTGCACACCCTGAGTTTATTGAAGATGAAGAGGAGTTATTGCAATTTCTCGGGGTCACCACTATGCTTCAGGCCCTTGATGAAGATAACTGCCTGAATATTCTACACATTTTCAAGGAGAATGAACAAGCCAAAGCAGCTGAGGAAGCACAAGCTCTCGAGAAAGCCAAAATATGCCCGCTTACTGGAACTCTAGAACACACTTACCCTCATTTGGATGTGTTCTCAGAGAGTGATGAAGATATGGATCCCGTTGTTGAAGCAGAGAAGTCAGACATGCAGCAAGCTCTAAGGGAATCCAGGAAGATGCATGAGCAGAAAATGTTTGAAGGACCAGGAGGGTCCTCACAGTTTCTCCTGCAGATTGACCCATTGGGAGTGGTGCAGCAAATTGCCACAACCATCACTGCAGCTACATCCCCGGTTCTTTTGGAAGATGGGTCCAAGGGAATTGGCAATGAGACTGGGACTTTGGGCACCCAAGTTGAGCCAACCCCTACTGAAGGTGTTTTACCACCTGCCCCGGCGGCTGAGCATCAACGGAAGCAACCACAAGTCTGGACAAGAGTGACACCATCATCAGTCACTCAGGTGATGTGCCCGGTGGGAAACTCACTCCTGCGGCATGCATGGTCGGAGGATCTTTGCGAGATGACTCTATATTGAAGAAAGGTGGCGAAGTGGAAACTGAGAAAGAACCACATCAGATTGACATTAATGAAGCTCGGACAGTTGAATCTATCCCAGCTGAAGTGTCAGTTGCTTTGAAGGCTGATGACACTGCTGTTGCAGTCGAGGCACAAGATGGAAATGCCCCGGGAGTTAACACTCTGGGCAGTGAAAGCGCAATCCAAGGGGTTGAGACTCCTATGGATGCCATTGTTGAAGACCCTAAGAAAGCTGCGACTGTCTAAGGGAATGTTGAAGGCCTCGCTGCAGTTGAGACTGCTGGAGGTGCTGAAGCCAAGGGAAGTTGAGGCCTCCCTGGGTAAAGCTCAAGAGATTCAGAACATTCCTCCTGTTCACAGTGCTGAATCTGAGAAGGAGACTAGTGCACTTCATAACTCCCCGGGAGAATCCTGACATATCATTTCTGGGGTCGAAGATGAAGCTAAGTCCACACCTTTGCACATCAAAAGGACCCAGCTAAGGATGTTCTCAAGAATGCGAGTCAGTCAAGTTACAAAGTTGCTCGTTAAACATTCAACTTCGATGATGAACCAAGCCCCCAGGTTTCATCATCATCCGATGATACTGATGTTGCAGCAGAGGATCCGGTACTTCATTTAGAAAAATCCACTAAGGCCGACGAAGCTATTAAGACAGTTGAGGCTCAATACGCTGGCTAACCCATTTCAAAAGCCCCAGCTAAAATCGAGTCATCGCATGCTCCCACAGCTGCAGCAGTACTGACTCCACCAGGAACATCACAAGCATAGACCGCACAAACAATCCCATATGTGCGAGATGATGCTTTTGAGCAAGTATTTCCCTTCTCTATCAAATTGCCTGAGCTAGAGGAAGAGACCGCTAAAGAGTAGCGATGATTCATTGTATAAGAAGATCCCGTAATCCCTACCGACTCTATTGTGCCAGCTAACTTTGACTTCGATGCAGAATGGCCGGCCGCTGAATCAGGTGTGACAGGTGAGATTCGTGAGGTCTTCAAGAAGATCTGTGAAGAGATTGAGAAGATCGAACGACACCAAGTCTCACTAGACTTACGCCTGGACAATAGAGATGCCACCCTCATAGCAGATTTGAGAGGGATAGTGGTAAGGATCAGGGAGTGGTCTCAACAGCAGAGTGCCATGCGACACGAGCAAGTTCGCTATTTCAAGGCGTTATACAATAAGATGCTTGTTTGGAGTGCTGACAATGCTGATATGAAGCAGAGGATGCAGGCGTATATTGAGAGGTTGCATGCCTCTCATACAACAGAAATGGAGCTACTGCGTGAATACCAACGAAAAGAAGTTCTGCGTCTTGAGGAGACCATGAATGCGAAATTCAGCCTTCTCATGGCTGAAATGAAACTGGTTGCAGCCGAGTCAAAAGCCACTCGTTCAGAATTTTGGACAGCCTATGCCGCAGCAGACTCCAAGCAGAACTCAGCTCTCAGCAGGCTCGACTTCATGCTTGCAGGCATGTTCCCTGGGGTCCCTCTCTCATTTGATGATGCCAAAAAAGGGGAAGAGGAGTACCTAAGGAGGTTGAAAGAAGAAGCAAATTGAGAAGAAGAAGGGAAAAGCAGCTAAGGGGAAACATTCAAAGGACCTAACATTAATGATTGTTGAAACCCATCAGCAGGGTCATGTGCGGCCTCAATCATCAGCAAACTTCCAGTGACTCTGCCGATCGATCACTCTACTGTGCCAATGTCGGAGAAAAGGCGAATCATAGAAGCAGGGATGGTAGAGTTCAATAAAAAGACGGATGCCCGTATTGAAGAAGTGTTGAAACATTACGGTGGCATTCCGGCAAGGAAGGATCAAGATGCTATTCCAAATGACGGGTCCGAGCCAAGATCAGTTGAAGAATTCAAGACGCTCGAATCCGAAGGCTATTTCCAAAAGATGTCTGTAGCCCAAGCATGGGATCTGTACTGGGACAAAGGTCTTAAATTATGCGAAGAAAACCGATAAGTCAGAGACTACGGCTGACCCATTGGTGGTAAGAAGACTCTGTGACGATACATACCCAGAGGAGGAGGAATAAGTGGTGGAGGAAGAGGCTTTCAACCTCGTCCAAGACCCAAGAACATCAAATATGTGGATCCCGGAAAGAAAGGAAGACTCTACTGAGCTGGCTATGATGAAGTAGCAAATCTGGAGGTGGCTAGGAAGAATGCTGAAGCCGCAAGAAGATAGGAAGAGGAGAATAGAAGACAATCATAGCAATGGCTCGAAAGGAAGTGCAGGGATGATGCTGCGAAGAGAGCCTATGATAAGAAGAAGAAAGCTGAGAAAGAAGAAAGAAAAAGAAGAAGAGTTGGTGACTCTGACAGAGCTGAAGAAGAAAGAAGGAAGCAACGAAGGCGATGAAGTGTTGCTGTGAACCCTTCATGTATTTTACTCATGTAAATACATTTTTGTGTAAGTCATATGTATACTCAATGAAGTGTTTTGTAATCTTTTCACTTTGTATTTGTATCCTAGCATAGATGTTTGTACTTTTGCTTTGATATATAGAATGCTTTGATACTGAATGTAAACAGCTGTGTAAAGGACAAGAATGTTATGATCAATAAAATGGTCTATTCAACGCATACATTCTTTGTTACTGCATTGTCTGTATGTATCTTTGTTGTTTACATATTGTTTACTACTTTTAAGTTTTGGCATCATCAAAAAGGGGAAAATTGTTGGGAAATTTATTTTATAGATTTTGATGAATGCCATGTAAATCTTAAACTAGAAAGTTGATACCCCATTTTCCTTGTAATAGATAGGGTTGGAAAAGCTGAGTCAAGTCAGCTAAGCCTGGAAATACAAGAAGTTAACTGAAGACTGAAGTGAAGACTCCGTTGTGGAATAGTTGAGTACGGCCAAGAAGGAAGATCAAGAACTTCACTGAAGATGTATCAGCTGAGGAACAGCTGTGTGAAGTGTCAGTCAAAGTCATCTTAAGAAGCCAAGTCATAAGTTGAAAGTGACAGATGAGTCTTCAAATGATTGTAGCAGACTCAAGTCACCTGGGGAAATAGGCAGCAGCCAAGAGGAGTTAACTGAAAGAAATCCGTTGCACAGAAGTCAAGAACATTACTTAAATAAGTAATACTTCCATGCGTTGCCAGGTCCTAAAGTGCTCATCCCAGAAGATTGCAAAAGGAATAAACCAATGGGAAGCACTGCACCTCGTGTCAGAACCTGAAAAGCTGCACATTCATTTAATACGAGGAAAGGTCCACATCTCAAGATTGAAGACCAAGAAAAGACAAGCCAACGAACACAAGTGTCTTTTGAAAATCAACATATCTCTTCAACGGGCAGATTTTTGAAAGTACACTATAAAAGGCTGAGGAAACTCATTGAGAAAAGGTTACCTGAACCACGAACAAGCAAGCAATATTTAAGTTGTAAACCTGCAAACATTCTCAAAAGATATTCAAGCAAATTATCAAGCCTGAAACTTGAAGGAAATCAATCCAACACAAAGTTGTGAAGGAAAGACAACTTCAAACTGTTGAAGAGGAAACTTTTGAAGAATCAAAAGGGGTCTACTTTCTAAGGAGGATTGTAGGAAGGTTCAAGGTCGAACCAGTATCAAGTTATTGGAGGGCTTCGTGATCAAATCCAAGAGCTTGAGAAAGTGAGCTGAAGTAGCAAGGCAGCTGCCCTGTGAAGAAGCTGAGTCGGATGAAAAGCCAGCTATGTGACCAAGGTTGTCTCTAGATTGTTCACCACTTTGTAAACTGATCTGTTACTTAGTGGATTCCTCCAGGGGTAGGAGAAGAGAGGATTAGAAGAATTACCCCATCTTCGAGCCTCTATAAAAATTAACTGTGTCATTTATTTTTCAGCACATTTATATTTCTGCATATCTACTTTATATCTGCCGATAAACTTATTTGCTATCCAAACTGATTAATAACTAAGTGTTAAAATCAAGTGTTAAAACAAGTTTAAAACAAATCAAAGGGTGTTAAGTCTTCCGCTGATAAAACCAATACAGCCAAGTTAAGTTTTAGGTTAAATAGTTGAGTTATTCTATCAACAGCTCTATCGAGTCTGTTGAGTGGCTAACTCTGTTTACTAACCAACTTAGTTGTCCCTCAAGGACTCAATTGTTTGTGTTAACTCTATAATTACTTTAAAAGGACTAAATCAAAAATTTGGTAAGATTTATTCAACCCCCCCTTCTAAACATTACTCACACCCCTTGGGACCTACATTCACACTTGAGAAATATACTTTATTTGTTAATATTGAGTGCGTTATTGCACTATCAAGTTGACAATAGTCCATTTCCTCGGTGTTTCCCATGTGTACCTGGTATAATTATTAGTAAATTAATATTATATGATTATCAAAAAAATGCATTGAAATATAAAACAACTAAATAACAACATCAATGCAAACAAAATTCTAAATATAAACAATTTTATTCGACAACATAACATACATAATCACCTAACTATTACAACGTGCTAAATAAATTTTACGGCTAACAGATGAAGAATTGTGAAGACAAGAAGCTCAATCATAAGCCAAAATTGCCCTGGAGAATATTCTCCAACAAAAACAGGATAGTGTACATGAAGACCATTGTAATGAGAAATACTACCATTAAGTTAACCATTTTTGGAATGAAAGAAATATGAAGTTTTAGAAAGATGAGAGAATATGTGTGAATTTGTTGAATGAAATGTTGGTATATGTATAGATAAAAGTTACTGTTCACAGCCGTTTAATATAGTCGTTGGAGGAGAGAAATTAATGTGAAAATTTGAATGTAAAATTTGTGAATGATTTGGTAGAAATTTACTGATATTTTATGATAAAAAATATTAGACACAAACAGATTTATTATTTTATATTAAGAACTTGAAACCGGGAATACATCATTTGGAAAAAGGTACAAACATGGGTACAATAAACTTAATTTTGGGAATATACCATCGGAGAGAAATAACAAACAAATATTAAATATGATTTTATTGTAACCATTCGGCACCTTGTGCCTCAGAAACAGGATCTTCAAAGAAATCTGATATTTCGAGTGATCTCCAATCCTGGACAGGATTTTGATTATGTATAATTTAAGATGTCTGGGCCTCAGTAATATTAAATGGCTCTACTGCCTCAATACATGTGTTTGAACACTCTTGCCTTTATTTTTCTTTGATTCCTGGTATAGATTTACCAAGTATTGGGCAGTTCGACATGTTTTGGCCCAATGTTCTGTCATACCACATCTGTTACAAAGATCACCACCAGTTCTTTCCATAAGCATTTTTCCTTTATCACGATTTGACTGATCATTTTGGCGGGAATAATGATAATTATATCGATTATAGTAATTACGATCGCCTTGGTCATATCTGTGAGTATTTTGATGCGGACCACCACGGCCACAACCCCTATGGCCACCACGCTCGGGTTTATACTCATGACCTCTAAATCGGCCCTCTCTTCTACCGGAGTTAGCATGTGCTTTAGGTACTGTATTAGACCCAGAAGGTCACAAATCGTGATTTCTCAACAATAATTCATTTGCTTTCTCAGTCGTGAGAAGAACCAAGATTAATTCATAATATGTTTTGAATTGCAGTTGTCTATATTGTTGTTGGAGCACAATATTCGATTTATGCATAGTGGACAATGTTTTCTCCAATTTATCATATTCAGTTAATTTTGCCCCGCAAAGAGCCAGTCGGGACTCAATTTTAAATAATGCCAAATTATAGTGGGCTACGGACTTGAAAGTCCTGCAACCTCAGTTGTTGCCAATCATATTGTGCCTGCGGGAGTATCACAGTTCTGGTGTGATCAAATCAATCTTTGAGCTTTTGCCAGAGTTCAAAAGGTCTTTCAATTTGTATATATTTATTTTTTAAATCATCAGATAGACGATGGCTAATAAATATCATTGCGTTCACCTCGTCTTTTATGACGGCCTCTTCGATTTTTACAGGCTTCAATGTTTCAGTCAGATCTTGACCCTGAAGGTGCAATTTAATAACTAGGCACCATGATTAATAATTATCGTCAGTGGTATCGAGGATCTGGAATTTTTTGCTTTTGATACCGGTCATTTTTCTACAAAGGAAATAAAATAAATTAGTACAAAGATATTCAAAACTTGAAATATACAAACCTTTTCTCGAGCAATAACTCATGTTGATAAAGTGTTGTAGATGATAATTTACAAAGGATAAAATTTGTAAAACAGAAAGAAGGAAATATAACCAAAATGAAATATATCTTTCATTCATAAAATGCATCATATATATACACGAGATTATTCACTGTGCATATTTAAATTTTTCCTACACATCATTATCATTGAAATATATTGACGTACATCATCTACATTTTCTTTGTGCAAGCCCACAAATTTGACAAAGCAGTTGCACATGCTTTGACAAAATATCACAACAGATATAAATATATTACGATCCAAAAAGGTTGAACCCACCAAGCTTCATGTTATGTCAACGACCGGACACATGTGCAGTATAGTTAAACTTATATAAATTAATAACCTATAAATTAATAACGTTGGGACAGACAAAATTTATTTATTTAGCGAGATTAAATAAATTAATAATATGTTAATTTATAGAAATATGGCTTGTAGAATAGTTTTTTTCCTTATGAATAATTGAAGTATTGCAAAATATTCAATTATGTCTTGCCACCATGCAAATTATAAAAAAAATTCAACTTTATAATGCGTGTATCATACAACTGGAGATATATTAAAATTGCATGGTTGCTAATCGACAAGCAAATATTCAAGAGCAACACGGGAATTGACTCATTGAGAAGTTGAAGATAATAATTCCACATTTATCCATCTTCTCAAAAAAGAAGCTCAACGCCAATGACATTGAATATGTTTTTGTTGAGTTACGAGAAAACAACAATATAATTAAGTTCTTACTACCTTAATAAAAATGAGAGACGAGATTAAAGATGACACCTATTTCAACAAGAAATAAAATGTCTTCGTATATTAATCATAACCCATTCACAAACACGCACCACGACATCATCATGTGCACAAAATACGGGTAAATACAGCCATTTATACCCCTGGTCCAAAAGACCATCGTTATTGCCTAAACATCTGTCAGCAGCACATTGCCACCAGTAATATAAATACAGATTCCTACAACTTGATGACCACTGTAATAATAATACATAGGGGCCGTAGTTTTTTCCGATGACACGTGTAAACAACCACACATAGCACGATTGTTCCTGTGGAGAGCAGAGAATCCATAAAATTCGAATGAACAAGTTCAATCACCAATACGATCTTCCTCCATGTGCACAATACGATTTATACCTTGTGCACCCAAATCTAAATAATAACGTCCGGATCTTTTCATTTCCATAATTTATGAAAAAAAGTGCAATTCATCACATAACCACTGCAAGTTCATTCTTCATTATCAAGCAGCTATGATTCTGATCCAGAGCTCAAGAAGGGGACAGCATTGCCAAATATCAAGTTTTAGTCATATTATTTCTCTATGGATCCTGCTCAGAACCACCATCATCCCGAAGATCATCAGATACACTTATCGTTGGGAAGAAGTCTTCATTGGGATATATTACTTGAAATAGCTGCAAAGAAATCATTGGCTAGTCACAAGACACTAATGCACAACAGAAAGCCCACATTCACTATTCAACCAGGGAGTAGGGACACGCATGGGAGATGATGACAGGTCATTTTTCTACAGTGAAATGAAGAATAACGACGTTAATTACAAAATCCTAGCAGACACTGTTCTTGATAACCGTTACCTTTTCCGTTGCATCTAGGAGATTATTATAGTGTAGATGTTCATCCGGCATCGGCGTGTAGTTGATGGAGTGAAAAGCACCTTGAAACTGAATACAATAAAACAAACATATCACGAATCAGGAATCAAAAACAAGGAGAAACAGTAATATTATCAGGGATTTCCTTACTTTTGTCTCAATGGGATAGATACCAGATAATCAGTCTACCATCACAAAAGAGATTGAAACATGGGGGTAGTTTTATTTTTTCCATTTTAGTTATTTACTTTCCTTTTTTGTCCTTTTCTTTTTCTTTTTGATGTGTGATTTTTGGGGAAAAGGGGAGTGGCTGAGGTTAAGGAAGAGAGACAGATATGGCAGATATACCTTGTTCCTTTACTTGGTATTCATTCCAATTTGCACAACTGGACTTGATTCAAATCTTGCAAACAAAATAAACAATGCCACATATAAAAGAACAGAATTGTAAAATTCCCCATAACCCCTAGATCTCTCTCCCTTCATTGCCACCAGCCTTTCTTTCTTCCCAAAGGTTGGAAGTCATAACTGGAATTTGACCCATCTCACCGGCACACCGTCCTCCAAACTTCTAGAATGCCCAATACTTAAAACCATTTATTGAGAGACTGTCTTGCACGGGTTACTTTGCAGGTCCTAGAAATGATGGAGCTAAGGCATTTCAGTTTAATTATCAACAAGTTCTGCTAATCCTTATAAATTCTGAAAGAGGTAACTCATCCATTAAATGTTTGCTTCCACGAAACTCAAAACCTCAACTAAACCTTCTCTGGTTGTAGGGGTCAATAAAATAGACTACTTCCGTGGTTTGTTTGTCCCATTCTCCCACAGAAGTGGTCTTTGAACACATTGTGACGTGATTCATCATTTTCCACTAAAAATGAGCATGACCACATTTGGATGCTGATCTCTTTACTTCTCAAAGAAAGAGAATGGCTGCATTTAACTAGAACAATTCCATGCAAACTTTCAGAATAAAATGACAGTTGTATCATCATTTAATTCACAGTTTATTAGAGGACAGGCTGACTGAAATGAGAGGACAGCTAGTGACACAAGTCTGGTGGCATTCACTAGAAAAATGAGTTCCCATTGCTCATAAGACATAAAAGTAAGATATCCTGCTAAAGATAGTTCATCACTTTAAAACAAAAAGTATCAAAATCACACTCTTACAGCATGTGGAGGTCAACTCTCCAAAACAAATTTCGATAAACAACATCCTATTGTTGAGAGTCTTTGAGTTGGATACTGTATCAAATTTGCCAAATGCCCAGGATCATGTCGATAATGCGAAAGCTTAATACAATTTCCAATGTTATGGTGCAAGCAGGATACATCCTGCTTTTGCGCTGGAAACTGAAAAACATCATTGACAGTCTAATACAAAGGTGAACTTCTTCCAAGTGACGCATTACATCCCATGTCCTAAATGTTGTTTGTAACATAAATTAACAGTCTATTAAAAGTGACCTTCCTAGAGAATGCATTACATGGCGCATGTCACATGTTCCTCGAAATTAAAGTGCTTCCTCGCCAAAGATGCTTGTAATAGTTGACTACCCACGGGCAAATGACCTTCCTAGAGAATGCATTACATGGCGCATGTCACATGTTCCTCGAAATTAAAGTGCTTCCTCGCCAAAGATGCTTGTAATAGTTGACTACCCACGGGCAAACACGTGCTAAAAAAGGTTCAGGGTCCGGGTATGTTTGTTTAGTGATTGGGGATGATTGGGGAACGGGAGTTTGATGTGATGAATATGTGTATTATTAGAGAAATGCATCGGGAAGCGTAATTTAATGTTTGATTGGTGATTGGGGGACGGAAATGGGAAAGTTGGCTTCTGGGGGAAGTCAACCAAACATACTTGTTAACATCTTAAAACATACAGCTGGGTATTCGGATTTGAGATTTTGTTTTAGAAAACCATTACATCAAATGGCTCACCGAAAGCATATGTACACAGTACATTCAAGACAATGAATGAAACTACACACGAAAAAATGAAGGACAAGAGGCAAACCGTATTCAGCTCTTGAATATACAAGGTGCTCCAAAGCAAACATGGTTTTCTTTCTGTAAGCTCACATAAATTCTCTGTCCCACTGTTTCCAGAGTTCCCTGATATAGGAATACAGAACAGTGCATTCATGGCAGCATTTAGTAATTTCTTCCCTTCTACAGCAGTATCACATATTGCTGACAAATACGTCACAAACCTGATAATGAAGCGGATAATTTAAGGCAATGTCAAATGATAATCCAGTCACCAACTTAAAGACATTTACTAATCTCTAAATGCAGGAACAAAAAATATTTTCCAGAAATATCATCATCAAAAACAACCTCACATTGTTAAAAATAAACTCATATTTAGATTCATTTAGATGAACTACATAAATTAAGGGAAGGATACAGTTTAAATTTTAAATGATACATGAAGGCAAATGTGACATGGAACTTACATCCCAGAGGGGCAAACAGCCACGTTACTACTCAACTGGAGTACACGGACACTCGTAATTTGTTCCGGGTACAAAGCTGCAGAGAAAAAAAGATTTAGCAAATGAAGATTTTCTACAAAATATCAGCATAAACTAAAACACATAGGCTTACATCTGGGAGGGAAGAACACCAGGCAATTAGCAACTTCTGGGTTTACTGAATTTTTCGCAATGCATATTCCCCGAGCAACCTTCTCTTTGGTATCTGAGAGTCTGACATCATGAGAAGTTGTCACCTGTTCAGCAGGAGCCAATGTTGAAGGTATTGTGAGATGGGGAGCAAGAATCAGCTGAGAGCTGAATAACTCCTGACCAGAACCTAATTTGACACCCTTATACGTACCGCCATCCTGCGAGAAATCAAAATCTGAGAAATGACATAAATATCTTCATAATATGAGACAGAGAGAAATCTTTGATGGTGTGCACGAAAAAGATAACTGATGATGACATGCCGTAGACCAATTGGTCAAGAACTCATGTGATGGCTGAGTAGTGCACACCTCTCAGCACAGCTCACTTATGGAAACATGAAACAAAAAAAATTCAAACCTTATCCATGAGCACAGCAACTATGGGCATTCGCAAAACCTGTATGTTTAAGAAATTGAAACGATGAAAAATAACATTAGACAGTAGCAAAAGACGAAACAAAGAAAAAATATAAGTGGCAACATCAGTCATTGGCTAAAAAGGATAATGGTAAAGAGGAAGCAGGAAACAGAGAGAGAGAAAAATATATAAAATAAAATAAAAATTGCTCATCAGATAATAATTCTACAATCATCCGCATGACATCAAGAGTATTATCTTGGCTATAAATGGCAACGGTAAAGGGAACTAGAAAAAACATTACTAATAATAATAAAAAAAATCCATTAAACATAATAATTATTCCATAGGTTTTAACATAATAGATAACTCTTTCTCTCCCCATCAAACACTCAAACCTCACCTTTCTTTACTCTCTCTTCCACATTCTTTAATTGAACCTTCTTCCTTGAGTCAGTAAATCACTGAATCCTGTGTGTTTGCTTCGTTATCTTTTCAAGTTCACTTTCCTATAATTACTTTCACTTACGTGTGTTTTCACTTTCGTAAAATTAAGAGGGATATGTATTAAATTTATCATTTTTTAGGGTTCTTTTAAAGCAAGGCACAAAAGGAAGCATTGTGCAAATATGTAACCCATCATTTTACATTTTTGAGGGTTCTATCCTTCACACAAACCATAGAACACACCTTTTCATCAATTTCATATAAATCAAATATGCGAGTCCGGAGGCAAGTAAGGCTGTGATTCCTTACGAGAACTTTTTATTTTCGTTCTGTTAGAGATCAAACATTTCACCAGAAATGTGAATGCTTATGAACATTTTCAAAAAACACACTATACATTCACTTTTTTCTCCCACCAATCACTTCTATTCTTTTCAAATCAGATCACCAATCATTATTACTCATTTTCTCACAAATTCTACTATTCACTCACTCACATATTTCTAACTACCAATCATATCCAATCATTATTTTACTATTTATATATATCAAATCAACTTTCATCATTACATTTCCATCTCATATCCAATCACGCTATCAAAATCATTCTTTTTCTTTCAAAAAAAAATTCATCATTATTCTCTAGCACAAAGAAAATTTCCAAAATTAAAGGATATCCAATCGTGCCCTAAGGTAGCCTCTCTACCCCTTCAATCAATCCCTTTCCCAGATCTCAAAGCTTCATATATCAGTATTAAGTTTTTTTATCAAGTCGATTATAAGTTTCAAATTCTAAACCAAAATGACTCTGACATGGCTGTAGCAGTTGGGTGGCTGTGTAACGTCCCCGATTTTCGATTTTTTCTTTTGTCGGAAAAAGAAATGACTTGAGACGTCTTTAAAACTCAAACGATATAATTAAATTAAATGAGTGCTGAAGCGTAATTTAATAACGATTGAGTGAAACCAACATCGTAACAAGTAAAAGTCTAACAATAGTGCCAATTGTCCAAGAATAATCCTGGATCAATTGTTGATTTTTCAAATATTGAGTAGCAACTCATCACTGCTCCCCACCATAGCCTTGCCAAGCTTGTTTTGAAAAATCATGGAAAATACATTGGAGAGTAATAGAACTATTCAGTGGGTAATTACATTTGTCCGAGTTAAATAAAAATCAAGCATAGCATTAATGAATGGTTACAACATAAATCATAGCATCATATAATAATAAAAAGCTGACAATCACATTTTTTAAGTGTTTGCAAACAATCCCTAAGTCAAAAGGGCATCAATAATTTTGAAAATATTGAACGACACATGACTAAATTAGGAGAAGAAATATCCACAATCAGTTCCCAAGACATGCTACAACTATATGTCCTACATTAAGGTCAAGTTTCACTTTATCACTTGATCAGATGAAGTTATACCAATTAAAGATATCCAACTTTGTTTTGTCATATTTACATCTGCAAATCTAAAATATTCCCCCAACTCTCAGTTAGAACTTTTTAAATGATCAAGTTTAAATGGTCATTTCTCCATTGTGTACTGTAGCCAAGAATCTCACACATGTGGCCTACATGAGTCATTGAATCGTAATGAACAATGACGTTGGCAGGATCATCATGATGTGGACCTTCCATGGAGAGTCCATGGCAGGATTATAAAGATAGGAGAAAATAGTGGATATGTCGAGAAAACTTATCAAAAAAGACTAACGTTGTAACACAGTTTGCAAAACCTTAAACAGAAACTTAGAAAGAAAAATTAACTATATATGGATAAGTACATATATAAATGTTTATATAAGCATATGTACCCGAGCTTCATTTTCACTAACTTTTAAGTTGGCTCAGAGTTCCATGTTTTAAACCATGATATGAGCAGACAAAAGCAGTTTCAAATATGAAATTGCACCACAAATTTGAAGCACATACTGACCAACAGTTAGTGTGCGTAATCGATACAAAAAGAATGGGGCATGTTGAAGGAAGAGAAACACTCGTAATTAATAATTAGTAATAATCATAACAGCAAGCAGTGGCAGAAAGCAAAGGATACACCAATGCAGATGGCCAGAGTCATCCAAGAAACACACACACACAAAGTAGCTATACTTACATAAATGCACCCCTTGACAGCAGCACGGCGACAAAAGGCTTGAGGAAGTTCCCCTTGACCGTAAATGGGGTATATTATTGCACCATTTGCATTAGGAAACCTATAAATGTTAACAAAAAAATTCTAATTAAGGCCCTTCTTGTCGCCAAATCTTTGAGCCAGTTATGACTATTGAAAATTATCACATTTGGGTTTGTATAACCTGATAATTTTCAGTTTTAATTGTTAAAACACACACACACATCACAATATATACTTTATAGGTGTATAAAGTGGTTATACTGATTAATCTGCTGCGTGCTAAAACTAATAGGAGGGTGATGTGTTAATAACAGCAATGAACTACTCAACGATATCTTCAATGAGATATAGTGAACATAATGTCATATCTTTCTGGGCATTCATTTGTCCGAATCTTCCTGGCGCATGCATATTTGTACCACCCTTGACACACAGCATTCATACCTTTTAGGCAATAATACACAACGAAAACCGAACAGGTATATACATTTGCAGCCAAAGTCATTGTAAAATGAATAAGAGGTTTCAAATGAAAAGTTCAATCCATCTGATTATTAAATCTATTTTACTCGGCAAGTTCTAACAACTACTTGTTAGATGTTCAATCTTCTTATGTGAAGTGGCCTGCAACCAACAATTCTTAAATCCTAATTGGCTTAAAAAATGTACTTACAATTTGCCCAAGAGGCAACAACCCTCAACCTGTAGTTTTACCATATGCAAATGGAAAAATAAAGATCATTTACATCTAAACTCAGTAATACATAACACAGTGTGTTTGCCTATTAATCTATTATTTTCAAAACTCTTGATCCATATGTTTCAGAATATTCATAAGGACAAAGTGCGGGAAGTGTCTTACTGGTATTAAATAGTTTACAGAGGAATAAAATCACACTAAATTGGATTCATGGTTAACCAGTCCTATCAATCGTTTTCTGACTCCATAGTAAACTAACCCTCTCAAGTATGCATTTTTTCAGCCTTCTCCAAAATAGATTTTCCTCCTTGTAAACACCCACAACCACTTCCTAAACAGAGCTTACAAATATCTACCAAATATCTGACATCTATACCTCCAATATTACTACAACTACCTCTTAATTGACAAAGGAAAGATATTGATCATCAAATATATCTTCCCAGATAAAGTCCCTTTATAATTTTTCATTTCAGCAGTAAATAGTTACAAAAATCAGAATGAAGGTAGAAATAGTGGGATATAAATGAATTAATTAGATTACCTAGCACCCAAATAATATACTCTTTTTTTAAATATAAAATAAATTTACACATTTTAACAAACAGTATGAGATACCAATCGGGAGCTCATATAGCAGCAAAAGTGCAATGATATAAATTAGCAGTATCACCCACTACAATGAGCTGGTTTCATTAAAAACACATTAGTTTAGTCAAAGCTAAAAACAGAAAAACCATCTTTAGAAATGTGATTTGCACAGACAAAGCATTTGGAAAATCATCTGCAAACAGCCTAGTCTAAACCATTGTCTTCAGTCCCTATCAAGCTAAAAGGCCTTAAGACCTTGACATTAGTGGCAGAATTTTCTGGAAATATTGTAAATGCAAGTGCACATTTTCATTAATCAAATAATAAAGTGGTGAATAGATATCGTTCCCACGAGGATTGAGGAACTACTGAGTACCAAAATTTGGTTAACTCCAACTTTTATTTGAACAAGTGAAAAATAAAGTGTTGATTATTAAACTAAAACTTAACTAGATTAAGCAACACAAAAGCAAGCAAAGATTGACTCCATGAATTGAAAGCCTAGGGACTTCCACCATAATTAGCCAGAATTGAATATCCTATCATATTAATCAAATTTATACTCCTAACTAATTATCTAGAAAATTTACCATTAGCGTCTCCAAGGGTCTAGTAACAAATTCTAATGAAAATATTATCAATTGCTAACCCACTATATTCTAGTGAGTAATACAATCAATAATTCATTAAACTTTGATTCTTATGTAGCAACTACCCAAATCATACAAGTATATTCATATCTCGCATGCAATTTATAGTATTCAACACAATGATAGACACAAATCACCTCTTAGATCATTATAACCGAATGTCAATGTTTATTTTATGATTACCGAGCTCCTAAAGATGGAACACAAAGGCGAGAAATGACCTGCCAATGGACGAGTGGTAAAGTGCCAATTGATTTATCCCACTTTTAGTATCGATAATATCTTTACAGACTTTCAAGTTTCCCTGATCATAATCAGCCAGCACTATCGTGTACAAAATAATCCTGAAGGATAAACATATGCAAGTCAGAAAGGTTACAACCAAACAGGCTAAACAGCCAGAGTGGGAAAGTATCAAACATTTGGAAATGCATATATGCATCTGAACGAATCAGTGATCATGATAACAAGCTGAAAAACTTATAATGAAACTACTAATTAAACAACCTCATATGTTTGATGACCCCATTTCTTTGGAGAAAAATGAGAGACAATAAAGAACATAAATTAAAAGCTTCCACGCCGCTTTTCTTCCTTGTTTTGAGTTGTTGAAACTAATAAAACAAATGTCTTGATACCTAACTAATCAGTTCAAACAAAACCATTCTGTGACATATTGATCACAATCTGCTCCATATGTTCCCAAGTTCACACACAATAAGTTACAGTAAAACATTCTAAGTTAACTCATCAAACATAACAATATAATACAGCCATTTGCAGACTTCAACTGAAGATATATAATTCTTTTTGAGAGAGAGAGAGACATCATTAACTGATTACATGCAGATTCAAGCAATACTATCAAGGATCAACATTCATCCACGTATCTGAATTCAGAACAAATGAGATGTCAAACATGCCAAATGAAAATCAAAGAATCGTCTAATCATTCATAAAGGAAATACACAACGTGCATGTAACATTATTAAATAAGAAGGAAGAAAGAAAGAAAACAAATAACAAAAAGAAGAAAAAAGAAAAACTGAAAGAAGCAAAGCAATTCAGACTAGAAAATAAGCAAAATAAAATAATAAACGGACAAATAAGAAATCTTTATCTCACTAACAGAGAAAGAAAGAGAAAAAGGTGAATCTGTACGATTTCAGCTTCTGCGACAACCCCATTTTGGTCAAGAACTCCACAAATGGACTCTCCAAATCCTGTTCAGAAATTTTATCCTCCTCACTTTCGCTCCCAAAATGCCCCTGCACGAGCTTGAAGAACTTCATTAACTGATTTTTCTCAGGCAAAGACAAACTGCGGTTCTTAAAGATGGCACTCCGGGAGTCGGGAACATTCTCCAATTTGCCCTCCGCGTCGCTCAAGAAGCAGGCGTCCACACTCTTGAACTCCATGTACTGATTAATCTCCGTCTTGAGGATCAAATTAATCATCGAGTCAGAGCAGAAGAAGACGCGAGGACCCGCCATGTCGAGGTTAAATTTTCTGGAACTGTCGATAGGGTCCGAGGAATAGGAGTTGAATTCGAGAGCGGAGTAGAGGGGGCGAGTCACGAGAGGGGTAGAAGCATAATCATCAGAGGTTTGGGATGGTTGAGATTCAAATTGGGACTGGGATTGGGATTGGGATTGGAGGAAGGAGACGAGGTCGTTGAGAGGGAGGGAAGCGAAGTGGCTACCGTAGAACGGGTTAGGATCGAGATGAAGAACTGTTTTTCCGGCAGCGGATGCGGCGGAGGCGATGATGGATTCCGGGAGGCCGGTGCCGATCACGATGAGATCGAAATTGGAGGGCTCGATGGGTGGGTACAACGCAGTTTCCTCCATCGGGGAGAAGAAAACAGGTCGATGATGGATTTTTAGTGTACTTGAGAACACAGCAAGTCAGCAACAGCGACAGAGACGGTGAGCAGCAGTATGATGTCAATGGGTGGTAAGACCCAGCCTTGTTTGGGAGGAGTAAATGGGTACTTGGGGTGGGGGGGTTAATGGTATGCATACTCAGGTCCAGGCAGGTCTAGGTAACGAGTTTAGTAGGACCCGATTCAAACCCGACTGTATAACTAATGTAATAGGAGATCTTTACGAGACCGTCTCAGATCTGTGAGATGGAGCTCCAGACCCGAAACCCAAATCCGATCCAATCCCAAAGCCAAAACCCGCTACATAGCCCTTTTTTTCTCATGTTCTCTCTCTCTCACACACACACACTCAATCGGAAAAAAAACGAAGCAACCATCTCTCTCTCTCTCTCTCAATCGCCGAACACCACAGTAGTGGCGGGGCGCCACATCTATCGCAATGATCCTCCGTGCCAACTCCGCTCGACGCAAACTCTTCCATTGTCCTTAATCTTCACAGCTAATTTGCGATTGGGTATGCTTCTTGTTCTCGTTTGAGAAAAACAATAATATTTTTTCTGGGGTTTATTGTACATGCACAAAGTTTTTGTTGCTGAAATTTTGGGAATTGCGTAATGGATTGATTTATGTATTACTTGCGAATTGGATCTTGGAGTTTTTTTATATATTTACAATATAGATATTAAGCATTGTCTTTTGCAAAATGTAATGAAATTGAAACTTAAACAAACTTTTTCCAGTACTTTTGTGTTATTGTTGTTGATGATCAATGGAAGTTGAAGACAAAATGGAGAATGTTAAACAAAGAGACAGTGATATAATGTCTAATGAAGGTAAAACATAAGAAGTTATTCAGTTTCAAAAGTATTATTTTTTCTATAAAGAGTATTACAATTCTGACCAAAAGTATTACATTTAGATGGTGAAGCATACATTCATTCTACCAATACAAACCAAGAAGCTGAAGGTAAAAGTCTTATACAATTTTTGCTACTTTATTTTTAAAAGTATTACTTTTTCTGTAAAAAGTATTATAATTTTGACCAAAAGTATTACCTTTAGGTGGTGACCAAGAAGCTGAAGGTAATGTCTTACGCATTGATGGATACTATGAATTCTATGGAGCAAAATGATGTTTCTAGTTTTTCTATCAATATTCTGGATCCCACACGTTCAAATAAGCAAGAAGAAGAGATTGTTTGCTTATGAATACGTCAAACTCACATCTCAAGGAGTTTGGTTCAAAGATTCTTAATCCTTAGCCGTTTTAACAACTATTTTTGTATTTAGTAATTATTTTGGTATAAAAATTATATTCCTCCTGTCACAAGGATTGTTTGCTTATAAAAAATCAGTCGTTCAATTCTTAGTTGTGTTAATAATTATGCGATTTTGTATTAATACTTCAATACTTTTGTAATAAAAAGTGATATTTTTTTGCTGAAAACTTACACTTTTAGACCGAAAAGTGATACTTTTCAGCTGAAGAGAATTAGCGATACTTTCAATATTTCGTTACAAAATGTAATACTTTCAAAAGATGATACTTTAAACACGAAAATTGATATTAAAATAAAGTTAAAAAAGAGTGATTTCATTCTAGCGACCATAATTTGCATAATGATTGAATACCATGTTAATAAAAAAAGTGATAATATTAATACTAAAGAGATACTTTAATGGAAAAGTCATACCTAAAAACTGATACTTTTGTGATAAAAAATGACACAATTAGACCAAAAAGTGATACTTTTCAACCAAAGAAAATTAGTAATACTTGCCATTTTTCTTTTTATGAAGAAGGTGATACATTTAAGAACAAAAATGATACTTTTAAACCAAAAAATTATACTTTCAACTTGAAGAAAATGGTGATAGAGTCATTTTAAGTTTAACAAATACTCTTAGACCAAAAGGTGATACTTTTCAAATTACAACACATAGTGATACTTTTAGTATGTTGTTAAAAAGAAATTGGTACTTTTAATTCGAAAAGTGATACTTTTAAGACGAAGAGCGATACTTTTATAATAAAAAGAAAATTATCGATTTGATTCCAATTATCATCATTTGTAAATATGTGAATACCAAACTATTAAAAAAAAGGATACTTCTAATATGAAAAGACAAACTTTTAATGGAAAAGTCATACTTCTCAAGTGAACACATCGACCAGGGTCACTGTACAAGAGTTAACCATATTTCATTAACTTTTCACGTTTTTTTTCTCAAAATACAAAAAATTTATAACATCTAATCCACATATGATGATAAAAACTAGATATACAACACTATTTCAAATGACTAAGTGAACATGCCCACTAAAATTTTCCATATGGTACTGCATCAAGAACACACCACAATCAACATTTGTCGATTCCGATTGCCAAGAGAAATGGACATTTTCCACATTGTATCGTTGAACATCTCGAGCTTCGGGATGATTATTCTCCATCAGGAAAATACTCATTTCATATACTTCACTGCAAAAACATATGGATGAGTGACATCATTATAAATTGGGAAAAAAACGTATGATATTTTTTATATGAAAAGTAATACTTTTTATGTGGAAATTGATACTTTTACGTAAAAAGTGATACTTTTCATAGCATTACAAAATTATGTAAACATTGCAATAAAACACATGTAATACTTTATTTGCGATAACTAATACTTGTAAGGGCAAAAGGGATACTAGTCACGTAAAAATACAGAAACATCAAAACATCAAAATACAATATTACTTCGCATACTAACTACAGAAACCTGAAATACATGTTGAAATCAAAACAATAACAAAATACATGCTCAAATTTAAATCCTAACATACATTTCGGATAAAAATACATGCCCAAATTAAAACCTTAAGAAAATACATGCTCAAATTTAAACCCTTACATACATTTTCATGAAAAGTTCATAAAAAAAACTTCTGAAAATTACAAAAAAATATATGAGAACCAAAAAAGCGAAAGAAAAGACTGTAGAAAACGGAAGAAATACCTGATTTTTGGTCGAATGGAGACCAAACTTCGAACAACTATGGAAAAATGGAAGAGAAATGCCCGAAAATTGTAAAGAAAAATGAGAAAAAGGGGGAAAAATCGCAACTTCGAAGAGAAAGAAAAGAGAACAGAGAGAACACAAAGAATAAAGGGGTTAATACCAGCGGGTTGAGTAATTCTATGGCTGGGTAACTTTTAATTTTAGCGGGTTGCGGGTAGGGGACTCGGGTAGCAAGTTTGGGGCTTCATCTCACGGATTTAGATCCGTGAGTTGGTCTCATATAAGTTTTTGTGATATATATATATATATATATATATATATATACTGAAGAATATGTATGTTTATATTTTAATAGTTTATTGCACCTAGCCTTACATGGTTTGGGAGAAACACGTTAAATAATTTTGAAATTTAACTTATCATTTATACCCACTAGGAAGGTAATTTTAAGCAAATTTAATCTCTCTAATTAAGGAGTTGACTCTTTTAATATTTGGTTGTTAGTTAGAAATTGTTAGTTAGAAGGAGTAAAGTACCTCATTCCATTTTTGGGGGGCAGAGTGTTATTAAATGTTTAGTGATGAGGACAAATTATTATAATTATATATTTATTTCTATAATTTTATATATATATATATGTATACATGGAGTTGATCCTATGAGACCTTCTATTTAGGGTTTCGTGGGGATTAATCATAGTCATTGATCGAAGTTAGCCAACATCCAAGATTAAAATATATAAATAATTATTATTTAATTAAATTAGTAACAATAAGGGTAATTTTGTAAATGCCTATAAATAGACAACAAAACAAAAAAAGGGTTGTTACACAATTTATGAAATGAATCTTAATTGATTTGATTCCATTAGAGATACGCTCAATCACAAAAAATAGGGACAACAAATTAGAGGGGAATACGTATTCAATAAACCATTTTCTTCTTCGGTCATCTTCATACTAAAAAAATAGAAAAATATCTCAGTACTATATTAAACAATACATAAATAAAAAAGCATGATTGATGTTCTAAACAAGCATTAAATGCGTAATAAGCATGAAAAAATATATCAAACAAATCCATTAGTATATCAACCATAATGGGATAATAAAAACATGATGAATATTCAAAATATGTATTAAATATATAGTAAATATGCATGAACATATCAAACACATCTATTTAATATATAAACAAAACATAAAAGTAGAAAAATCATCATTTATGTTCTAAATAAGCACTAACTATATAGTAAATATGCAAGAAAAATCTAATTTTGTCTTACATTTACAGTTCTTTCAAATATCAATATACTCATGGAATACTAAATATGCATCAAATCACGGAAAATATCTCAGAAAATATTAATCATACAAATATACAACGTATTAGACAAACCTTTAACAATGGAGATATCGAGTTTGATTCTTCAACAATGCCAACTAAGGAATGAATAAAGGAAAAGATGAAAACATCCCTCAAACTTGCCTATTTGATTTCAAAATTGCCCAAGGTAAAATTACAAGGCTTTCCTAATATCAATTAATTAGTATCTTACCTCCTACAAATAAGGATTAAATCTCAACCATTAAATCTTATTTCCTATCGATTGAAAAAAAATCCATTATTGATATGGAAGCAAATTGAGATGCTCATGGAGCATATACAAGCAAAGTAACAATCATGCCTTACTTGATAATGAGAAAAATAGAAGGAAAATTTTCTTTTTTATTATAAAAAAATATATAATTATATCTATATTTATCATAAACACAAAATTAGTTTTATTTTCAAACTTTATTTTTAAATTATTTGTATTTCACGCATCATTACAAGAAAATTGGAAAAGAGTAAGGAAAATTTTGCAGTGAATTTAAAATTTGTTGCAAAAATTACAGTTCAAGTCTCAATTTCCTATATAAACTTTGTGGTGAATTGACCCAATTTCTTGCCAAAATCCTCAGTTTTTTAAAAATTAAAACTTAAAAATTTGGCAAGAAATACATATATAATAATTTCATCTCTAAAATTCATTCCCCCAAGAAAAACAACAGAATCTGCAATGAAATATGTCTTTTCTCTACCCCCGAAATATATCCTACTTCCATCTAACTTGAATGCATTGACTTCCAAATCCCAAATTCACTCCCAATATTTCAATCGAATTTAGTTTTCTCAAATCATCTTCTTTATGATTTCATTTGGCAAATCTCGACGATGCATGTACCTCGCACTCACCGGAATCAGATGAACGATGTTGGAATCTATGCATGTAACACTCTGTTTCTTCTATGATAGAATTTATTTGCATAGGAATGACCGTGATTTCTCATAAGCAAAAAGCCGCTATGAGGAAGCTTACAAGAAAAGAAGTACTATATGCAGTCGCCTCGCCAAGCACCAAGTATATACTCATTATTTTTAACATTGGTTACATAAAGGTTTCGGAAAAAATTGGTGATTTTGTTCCGTGAGTTTTTAGGTTACGATGGTTTATTATGTATATAAGCTCTATTGAGTGATATAAAAGTGAATGTTGATTTCTGCGGTGTCTTGTAAATGTTTTTTTTTTTTTGGTTTCGTTTGGAAATTTTTGGGTTACGAAGAACTACCGATGAATTTGTTTTATTTTCATTGATCCTTGTAGTTTACGTTGATGTTTGATAATTTATATGTTGGCATTCCAATTTAATGGAGCAGGGTGTATAATGTATTAACCTAGTTACCTAGGTTTTTTACTATCATATCCGCTATACTTATTCCCTGCCAATGTTAGAACATATTTCATCCGACTGCAATTGTAGTAGTTCCCAAATGAAAAAACCTTGTAGTGTTTGATTACAATCAACACTTGAATACCCAAAGTCAACTTTCTTTGCTTAATTTCTTTTGAATGAGCATTATGGTTATTTTGTTGTTAATATATGTTATATTATTGATTGATAGTGGATGACTTACAAATAAACAACCTAAAAATTAAATTTATGCATTTTAGCGAGAAATTAACAAATTTGTTGTTAATGTTCATAGTATATGCACTTTAGCGAGGAAATTATTAAATTTATGATTAACATTAGCCGCAAAATTGAAAATTTCCTCTATGAACTTTAGCCACGAAATTAAATATTTCCTCGCTAAACTTTGTAAGGAATTTCTAACATTCACTGCCAATGTATTTTAGTGACGCTCTTATAGCAGAGAAACGCGCGACAAATTTATTTTCTCACTAAATTCCATATGCGAAGAAATCAACAATGTTAACAAGGAAATTTTCGCTGATAAATTGCAATTTTCTTCTATCGCATGTTCATGCACTTACCGTATCTTTTTAATATAATACCATTTAATATGTTTTTATTTACAAATATAATTTTAGTTCAGACCTACATAATCTATATTCTAATCCAATATCTTTTTTTATTTAAAAGTTTGATAAAAAAAATTTACCTTAAAATACTAAAAATATACAAAATAAGATTTAAAACGAAATAAAAATGCATTACATTAATCTCTTTTTTTTGGCTTGTATGTACTTATCTATGATTTATATGTCAAGCCATATTTTTGGTTGGGTCGATGCCACCCATGTGGGTAGCACCCAACTCCACTCATATTTTGACATGTGCCTTTAAACTTTTTTTTTCTTTCTTTTTCATTTTAGCAAAATGAGCTGATCAAGTTAACCTTACCATGGTTATTTTCTTTTTACCGTGTATGTATATTGCAAAACATACAGAGAGATGGTAAATATTCAGAGCAAAAATCATCTTCACTTTGACTCAATTTTGGCAAACAATAAAGGCAGATTTTACTACTCAAAGTGCAAGGGGCTTAATATCATAGTGCGGAGCCACCAGATTTGAACAAAAAGTTCTTCAAATCACTTTTATTTCTGTAAGAAACATAATCTCTTCTCATTTGTTTGCTTCATTATGTTGAAACCAGTGTTTTAAAAATCGGACCGGTGAGTAAACCGTGTAAGTCCAAGCGGCTACGATAATCTAGAGGGGGGGTGAATAGATTATCTCCATCTTTTCGATTATGCCCTCTTTTTCGAAACAAATACACCAAGACAATAATAAAGGTGCGGGAAGTAAACAACACGCGTCGATTTAAAGAGGTTCAACCCACCTAGGGCCTAATCCTCTACCACCCCAGTATATCCGGGATGGATTTCAAAAAGAAAAAGAATTTTATTAATCACCAAAATTAATACAAATTCAACTTACAACACCTTGAAGAGCACCACACTCTTCTTCAACACCACCTTTGGAGATTACCACAATCTCCCTTTGAAGATTACCACAATCTTCCTTCAACGGCACCTTTGAAGATCTCCAAAATCTTCAATCTTGAAGAATACCAAATTCTTCAATACCTCAATAAGAAGATCACCACAATCTTCTTGCACCTATCACCTAGATCATCCAAGTGTGTTCTTACCACAAGAACACTCACAAGGATATCTTGTGTTGAATGATAACCAAAAATCAAGATTACAACTCAATAATAAATAATACAATTTGAGTGCAAAGTGTAATCAAGAATAACCAAGACCTCAAGGATGTGAAAATGATAAGCTAGGCAAATTTACAACAAGAATAATAACAATGAAAGACCAAGTATTTGCTTGAAGTGTATCTTGTTGTGTTGTATATCAATTGTTGTATTGGTTGCTCCAAAACTTCCTCTATTTATAGGAGATGATTGATCAAGCATAGGCTCCTCTTGGGGATTGAAAATCTACAGAAAAATACAATTAAAATCAAGAAATATAGTTAGAAATCAATCCCACAATTTAAGGAAATGTGTCATTTGTCAAACGGTCATATTTTTTTTGTAATGCATGTAGGCGACGGCCGCACGTAAATAAGAGATTTGAAGAACACTTTGGAAATTACAACAGGGCGACCGGTCGACATAGGCCCGACCGGTCCACCTTAATGAAAAACCAAAGAAGATTTGTTCTGTTTCAAAACGAAACATGCAGTACCTGGCCGACTGGGCGGCACGGCCGACCGACGGCCGACGCCTGATGCATCGGGTCGACCTGCGACATTTTTCATCCGTCTCTTTTTCTATTTCAAAAATCATCTTCAGGTACGGGTTGCCCTATAGGGTGACCGGTCGACCACGAGACAGAAATATTGTCCAATTTTTGTCGAAAATAAAACTTAAGAAATACTCCGAAAATTTAGTAAAAACATTTTGAACAAATCGGGAGTATTTAGACAACATTTAGGAACCTTGTTTTTAGACGTAACAACTCATTGACATAAAGTCATTTAAAAGTGTTGTCCAATATTATCGAAAATAAACTTGAGGAAATACTCCGGAAAATATTAAAACCATTTTAAATCATTTAGGAGTATTTGGACAACCTTTAAAGACATTGTTTTGGTGACAAAATAAAATCATCAAAATTAAGATAAAAACATGTATCAAACAATCTCCCCCTTTTTGATGATTACAAACCAAAACAATTTTTATACAAACTAAGAGAGCCTTTTAGAAAGGATTTTCCGGTAAAAACATTTGACCGTTTGGAAGCAACCAAAATTTTCAAAAATATTAAAGCAACCAAGTAGGGAGTAAATATTTTCAAAAATAAGCACAAGCTCCCCCTATCAACAAGCATATCAAGAATAATGTAAAAGCAATTATCCATAAGCTAAAAGCTTTAGCTTTTACAATATGTTCAAGAGCTTATAAGCTCCTCCTGTCACAAAACATCATTAAACAATTGTATAAGTCCATCAAGCACTAATTGGATTAGAAATGAATCACAACTTATGGCTTTTATGAGCCATAGCTTATAGCTTTTATATAACCAGCTTTTATTAGCTTCTTTGAGCTAATGAGCCGATTTCCTGTTTCTCCCCCTTTGGAATCATCAAAAAGAATGTTAGGATGATAGAAACATCATATAATGTCATCAAAGTGTACCAAAGGGACGGTTTATCAACCGTTGAGCAATTTAAGCTTAGAAACTAAAAAATTGGAGAAATATATCATAAGAATTCCATAAGCTCATTTGTTAGCCAAAAACATGATCTCAAAAGGATTTTAAGACATTAGGAAGCACGAGAATCATGTAGAAGTTGAAAAATTTCATTGCGACATTTCATCAAACACCTTGTGTGCGTGAAAAATAAAAGAGGTTGTATATAGCCCTTGTAAATGTTTCAAGCCAAAAATTTTCATAACATCGTCAATCATCCTCATTATAAAGCTCAATAAAATCATATGCAACATACCCAACATTTGTTCATCAAATAAAAGGCTCAACAAAGTAGATTCTCAAGGGTTCAACCCAATTGAGATAATATAAGCCAAAAAGTATCAAGGCATTGCAAATGCCAAAAATTAGAGCAATTATCAAGTAATACAAGTCATGCCTTAAACAATACATGTAAGATATATCAAATGTCCCAACATATTCATCTAAGCATAATGATCAAAGCATTAAAAGAAGCACTTTTACCATCAAGTACTTCATACCAATTATCAAACAATGCCATATAAGAGTATTTTTACCATCAAATACTCCATCAAAATCATGATCATCCACAAGTCATTATTAACTTGCAATTTTAACCCTTTTAAGAAAACAAACAAATATCATTAGTACAAAAGAGTTTTACAAAAGTTCATAAAAATACAAAGCAACATGAATGAAAATGCTAGAAAGTAAAGGGGTGGGGAACATCATTCCTCATCCGAGGAGAAGCAAGATCCGGGAATAAAGTCCTTGATGAATTTCTTCAACTTGCCGATAGACTTTTGCATTTTGGAGGTCTTTTGTTCTAAAGCCTCATACCTTGTTTCATGAAAAGCCCTCATCTCATCAAATTCGGCTTGGGTATACCTCTGGCGGTTGAGCACCAGATTACCCTCCGGATTGCTCGGTTCACCTTCCTCCGCCAATCTTGTGGCCTCGGTGTCATCAAAGTAGTCATTAGGATCGGGAGAATCTTGACCTCTTCCTCTAGCCATTTTAGTTGGTCGGATGTCCATATTCTTGCGCATCGTGACTATTTGGGAGATGTTATCAATGTCAAAGTCATTTTGAAATACCTCCGAGTTACACTCCGACGAAGGTAGTCCCGATTGAATAAGAAGTTTACAAATCCAATTTCCCATAACCAACTTCTTATTACCTTGAGTGATGGACTCAATTAGACATTGAATAAGTATGGCGCCAAAGTTAAGTGGTTCCCTCCTAGCAATCTTATAAGTTAAAAAGTAATACATGTTGCTAGGCATCTTTCCCGACTTACCACAAATGCAATATGCGACAATGACCGATAAAATATGATGCTCAAGTGTCATTGCCAATAAAGAATACTTTGGCCATACTCCCAAATACGTCTTAACTTCTTTCATCGACACCCCCAACATTTCGTCATTCCAAGTCCCACAAGAGAAATAGTCCCAACCACCTTCTCTAACATGTAAAAGCCGGCAAATATCAGTGGGAGTCCATCTAAAATGATGACTCCTTATAAGCGAATTTACGGCAATCGGCTTTCTCTCATTATCATATTGCACCCACATATTAGCATAAAAATGTTGGATAATATCATCATCATACAAAACATAAGCATGCATAAATACATCCAACCTTGCTCCTCAAAAAATCCTCTAATGGTTGGATATTCATTTGTAAATGAACTAAAACGACACATTTTAGTCCGAGCAATCGATTTTCCTCCCATCCCCGAATCCTCATAGTACCATTCCGCATACTTATTGATGAAATTAAGAACATTGTGGGAATTAGGAGCTTGAGGAATAAAAGATTTTTTACCTTTCGCCCAACGGCAATTTTGGAGCGAAATTGTTCATGGCTTCGGCAATTTGGGCCCGAGAGAGAACGGGATTTTGAACATCATCACCTTCGAGCTACGTTTCTCGGGCAGCTCGGATATCCCTTTGTTCGGGTTCTTCTTGCCGATTTCTCGACGAACCCTCTCCGCCCCTCCTACGCTTGGAGATGGGATTTCGACCGGTGGAATTCTTTGGGGGAGCCATATATGTAAGATTCTTGTGAAAATAAGAAGATTAGCAACAAGAATCGTGAAAAATGATGAAGAATTGAAGATTATAGGAGAAAGAGGGGAGATTTTCGCTGTTAAGGGTTTTGGAAATTTGTTGCGTCTGTTTTAAGAAGAAGACAGACGGTTTTTATGTTGAGAAATTGCCCTGGGCGACCGGTCGAGGTAGGGTGCGACCGGTCGACGTCTTGCAGGCGACCGTCGCCCCCGCTTTGACCGCCCCAAAGGCAATTTTTCTTTCCCGCAATTTTCAAAATTCGATTTTTCACCCCAAAAGTTTTAAAATTTTGCAAAAAGATAATTTTGGATCAAGTCCAATAAATATGGGTTTCGGGAAAACATATATTCGAGAAAATCGAGACATAACAAGTAGTGCCCTTTTAAGAGAATATTTGCAAAATTATTTAGGGGCACTTAAGGGGTTAAAATGAAATATCTTGAAAGATATGTGCATAAGCATAATGTCGAGCTCTTAAGATAAATACGAGTGAACATACCTCGATGGTTTAAGAAACTTGATGATGAAATAGCCAATGAAAATGAGATATATATCCAATACAATCTTTAAACAAAATTTGCACGAGTAATAGGAGACATTAAAAAAATGCTTATGCTTATGACAATACATAGAAGATAATAAACCACATAGGTCTAATTAAAAGAGTTTTAGAAATATCATGCAAGGTCTTCTTTTAAACATATTGAAACTCACAAATATATTAAAGACCTAAATTAAAAAATAAATGCATGAAAACTCATTTTGCAATTAAGACACAAACAAAAACATGCATAGGATTAAAATAAAATGCATATATAAATGAGGAGATACGGTTTACCAATTACGCCGTTTCCATGAGTTGTGTCTTTCCCATTGTTGATGATCTCTCCTTCTTTGAAAATCATCTTGTTGATGATTTCTTTGCCATTTCCAAGGATTGTGTTCTTCCCATTTTTGATTATATCCTCTTCTTGGAAATTGGTTTTGTTGAAAATAGTTTCTCCTTCTTTGATCAAATGAGTCAATCTTTTGATGCCTTCTTGGCGGTATGAATTTTCCTCGATTATTATGCCGGGTACCTAATATGCCATTATTTTGTGGTACCCTCAAGTGTTTGGGTCCTTTAGGATTAGCTTTGAGACTTTTAGGTCTCCAATAATGATTAGAGCTATTTCTAGCCCGACAAGTATTAGCCGTGTGACCCTTTTTACCGCAATAGAAGCATGTAATAATTCTAGGAGCATAATGACCAACATGCTTAGAAACTTGATTCTTTTTCATATGATTGACAACATTAAGCTTATGATCAAGTTCTAGTTTCGAATTATCACAACAATCAACAATTTCATCGCAGACTCAAGTCGGATTTAGATAAATCCTTTTTCATGCAATTAATATCCTCAACAAGAGTACTATTTTCTTTTTCAAGGTTTCTAACCTTGTCAAGTGTGGTGGTGTGAGCATATGATAGTGATTCATAGGAAGTAAATAAACTCTCCTTATCATTTTTCAAAACATTGAATTCCTTTTTCAAATTTTTGTATTTAACAAGTAAGCTTTGGAATTCATTTTGAAGTTCATCATAATCATTTTGCAAATCACTATAATCATTTTGAATAACAATGTCATAAGAAGTAGAGGGTTTTAGACATACCTCGTTTTCTTCTTCGATGCCCATAAAACAATATTCAACTTCTTCATAGTTGGAAGTTGTAGGAGGCTTGTTCCTTAGATTTGAGCTTGTATGACCTTGAGAAGTAGATGCTTTTGTTTTACTCTTTTCATTTGCAAATACTCCATAGACGGCTTCTAATTTTTGCCATACTCTATGTGCCGATCGAATTCCTACAATATGTTCATATTCCAAATTAGTAAATGAACAATACAAAATATTTAGAGCCTTACCGTTTAAAGAGATGATTTTCTTCTCTTCATCATTTAGCTCTTTGAGGCTTTTGAAGGTGTGTGGTGTATCTTTCATCGGAATGGATTCTCCATTTATGATGGTGTTCCAAATATCAAACCCGCAACTTTGTAAATAACATTCCATTCTTTCTTTCCAAAATATAAAATTTTTGGAATCAAACCGAGGAGGCTTGGTGGTGGAAGTGCCGGATAGGTGAGCTTCGTTCGTAGCCGACGATCGTTTCTCTTCACTCGCGATGTGAAACGAGCTTGCCAAAGAGTTTGGCTTTGATACCACTTGTAAGTCCAAACGGCTACGATAATCTAGAGGGGGGGTGAATAGATTATCTCCATCTTTTCGATTATGCCCTCTTTTTCGAAACAAATACACCAAGACAATAATAAAGGTGCGGGAAGTAAACAACACGCGTCGATTTAAAGAGGTTCAACCCACCTAGGGCCTAATCCTCTACCACCCCAAAGATATCAGGGATGGATTTCAAAAAGAAAAAGAATTTTATTAATTACCAAAATTAATACAAATTCAACTTACAACACCTTGAAGAGCACCACACTCTTCTTCAACACCACCTTTGGAGATTACTACAATCTCCCTTTGAAGATTACCACCATCTTCCTTCAACGGCACCTTTGAAGATCACCACAATCTTCAATCTTGAAGAATACCAAATTCTTCAACACCTCAATAAGAAGATCACCACAATCTTCTTGCACCTATCACCTAGATCATCCAAGTGTGTTCTTACCACAAGAACACTCACAAGGATATCTTGTGTTGAATGATAACCAAAAATCAAGATTACAACTCAATAATAAATAATACAATTTGAGTGCAAAGTGTAATCAAGAATAGCCTAGACCTCAAGGATGTGAAAGTGATAAGCTAGGCAAATTTACAACAAGAATAATAACAATGAAAGACCAAGTATTTGCTTGAAGTGTATCTTGTTGTGTTGTATATCAATTGTTGTATTGGTTGCTCCAAAACTTCCTCTATTTATAGGAGATGATTGATCAAGCATAGGCTCCTCTTGGGGATTGAAAATCTACTGAGAAAAATACAATTAAAATCAAGAATATAGCTGTTAGAAATCAATCCCACAATTTAAGGAAATGTGTGTTTTGTCAAACGGTCATATTTTTTCTTTAACAATGCAGGCGACCGATCGCACGAGTAAATAAGAGATTTGAAGAACACTTTGGAAATTACAACAGGGCGACCGGTCGACATAGGCTTCGGCTTCGAGTCGACGACCACTGCCTCAACCGGTCCACCTTAATGAAAAACCAAGGAAGATTTGTTCTGTTTCAAAACGAAACATGCAGTCGACCGATCGACTGACGGCACGGCCGGCCGACCGGCCGACGTCGACGCCAGAGCGACCGGTCGACTGCGACATTTTTCATCCGTCTCTTTTCTGTTTCAAAAATCATCTTGTGTACGGGTTGCCTATAGGGCGACGGTCGACCATGAGACAGTAAATGTTGTCCAATTTTTGTCGAAAATAAAACTCAAGAAATACTCCGAAAATTTAGTAAAAACATTTTGAACCAATCGGGAGTATTTAGACAACATTTAGGAACGTTGTTTTTAGACGTAACAACTCATTGACATAAAGTCATTTAAAAGTGTTGTCCAATATTATCGAAAATAAACTTGAGGAAATACTCCGGAAAATATTAAAACTATTTTAAATCATTTAGGAGTATTTGGACAACCTTTAAAGACATTGTTTTGGTGACAAAATAAAATCATCAAAATTAAGATAAAAACATGTATCAAACAAACCGGTCATGCTAATTGTTCACGGTTCAACCGGTCGGACCAGTTCAACTGTTGGTCCAACAGGTTTGATAAAAAATGAATAATTATTTTTGTATATTATAAGATAATATTATAATATATCAAATAATACATAAATATTTTTTAATGGAAAATACATAAACAAGCAATTAAGACAATACCTAACATAGCTCAAAATTCAAATAATCATATAAATGTATCAATTTACAAAATTTAAAACTCCAAAAGTTAATTATAACTAAAAAAATAAAAATAAATAAAAAATATTTCAAACCGGTTCAACTGGTTTTGACCGGTTTTGATCGGTTTAACCGTAAAAACAGTTTTGGGGGCCTAACCGGACGGGTCCGACCACCGATTCTCGGTTCAAGTGGTTGAACCACTCGGTCTCGTCTGGTTTTTAAATCACTGGTTAAAACATGAGCCTATAAATGTATCTTTTTTTTTTTCTGAAAATTTGAATATGTTACTTTATTTGACCGGTTCGTGTTTTTTATAAATGTTACCCATTTCTGGCAAACAAAACCAATGTTCCATTTTTGCAAGATCATCATAACAATCAATCTTAGTCAAAATTTCATCAACACGGCCATATTTCATAAATGCATGTGTGTACAAATCTCGATTTGATGTTAACTCATGAGAGAGGTCTTCTTGAACACGGCCCCATAAATTCTCACTCTCAACATCCTTAATACAAAAAATGTAATTATGAATGTAAGATGGCAACGATTCCTTAAAACCATATCGGCGAACAACCTATACAAACGCTAAATTAAGACCACTTGAACAAGAATTATGTAAAAATTGATATCTAATAAAATGATACTATATTTACCTATAATTTTGGTCTTGGTATCAATGTGAACATAAAAAGATCATTTGTTGGAACAACATGATATATTACTTCATCAACCGGCAAACAACTATCTTTTATGGACTCCACATACTCAAACTTGCTCGGGTCATGTTTTGTTGATTTGGATTCTTTAGATTTTGCAGACTTAGGACATCCACGATTGCGAGTCTGAATCTCGGGCTCAATCAGTGAGGTTATTGTTGGGTTGGCAATCTCCACCAATCTTTTCAACATCAATAATATTTCTACTTCGGGGGCTTGTTCAAATTTTGTGTATAGATCACCAACACACTCATTCCATTGAATGCCAAAATTATACCCAACACCAACATCATCCCCTCCGATCGATGACATGTAATTTTCTCCAGAATGCATCATTCTGATCAAGGGGAATTGGCTTCTCCAACCTCACATACTCAAATATCTCATGAGCACAAGGTAATCCACATGTATTTCTCAATACACACCCACAAAACAAGGGATCAACAACACCGTCTGGTACACCATCCATTTTATCATGTATCTTATTCAATTTATATATAGACACTATACCTCGCAACGACATGAATATAAATGATTTGTAATTATATTAGACTACATTTATGCTCTTTTCAAAGGAGTGTTTAATTGCGCTATGTGATGTCTCAAGAATGGTGTGAATATGTCCCCAACAAGACTCGAAGTTACCCTGACTCGATCCAAGTTGTCTTTTTAACGCCGCATGGTGATTCTCCACCCTGAAATAAAATGAAATCACTCAATTATTTAGATATATATTTAATCAAATATTGAAAGTAATGGAGATCCCATTGGTGTGAATTTTACCTATTCATATTGGTATTATCGAAATGCATGACATTATTCGTCCAAGTGGACACAAATCTTTCTTTATAAGGCTCAACCCATTGCTCAATTGCATATTGCACGATAGCTGAATATTCTTTAAATTTAGACTGAAATCTCCTGAGTAAGTCATAAAATGATTACTCGATATCTGTGAGGACTCATAAATTCCAATACAACATAAAAGATTTTGATTTCTCTTCCATGTGAAGTATTTTCGTGCAACTTGCCCAAATATTTCTATTAATATGCCACAAACAAAGAAAACATCTCGTACTGGGAAATATTCTCTCAATTGCATTCATTAGAGCCATTTCTCTGTATGTAACAATCACAAGTAGGGAGTGAGAGTGGTCCATAAAGGACTTTAAAATTGTACATGCCCATATGTAGTTGTCTTTCCGCTCAAACTCCAAATAAGCGGTTGCAATAGAAAATATCTTATGTATCGACGACACGTCAACAATCTCCAACAAAGGTAACTTATACCTATTTGTCTTGTACGTACAATCTATAAAAAGTACCTTTGGAAAAACATGCAACAACTCAATGCTCCTCGGGTGAGCGAAAAATAGACCCTTCACAGTGTTAGTCATTTCACATCGCCTGTGATGATAGAATATCGAATGGTCCTTCAATTTCAACATAAGTTGTTGCATCTGAGATCGACCTTCTCATTTGACGTAGATTGTCCGTATTGTGGACTTATTATCTACAAATTTCTTTTGCAAACCAAACAAAATATCTTTGGGTCGAGTATTACACTGTGACATATCCATGACATATTCTTCCTTATTTTTGGACAATCGACCAACATATGAGTGACCCTTACCCTCCAAATATTGGGCAGTCAAATTATTATGAACGCCACATTCAACATTCAAAATCCATTCTCCCTCAACGGACATTTGCCCACCCTTTAAACGAAATGGACATCCACACTTCTTTATTCCGAATTCTCTCCCACAAGCTTTTTTTTCAAAATGCTCGATGGAACATAATCTTTTTCAATATTTTCCTCTTAATGCTTTTCTTGAGATAATTTCCCATTAAATTTGCGGTATTGTCCATGACATTCACAAACCAACAACATACGAAGTCTTTTCTTACCCGCACCTCTATCCGACCTACTTATTACTATCACCATGCCATATCCATCCTCTCACTCATGCACCCATTCAAATAACTTCTCACGAGATGAGAAAAATTTGTACGTCATGAACACATCTGTGTAATTCGTAACAATACTTAAGTCTTGGACTTGATTTGTCTCATTATTGGTTGGATCAATAACACTATATTGTGTGGGGTGAGATTTGATTCCTATCAAAATATTAAACAAATTCATCAAAAAAAAACTTTAACAAAAAACATAGAGCTTAAAATGACAAGTTCGTGCAATTCTTTGGTAAATGGTGCGATCATGCCACTATTAATACATGGCACGACCGTGCTTGTTATGACACGACCATGTTTGTTTACATATAGAATGATCGTGCCTCATTTTAATACATGTCACGATCGTGTCTCATTTTATTACATGGCATGATTGTGCCATGTAAAACATTGGCATGATCGTGCCATGGCAAAATTTGTGCGTGCGCGATGCAGTAGAAATTTTGAACAGGAACAACATGAAAAATATGAAAAATACTTCAAGCAATATAATAATAAGATTCTTACATTATTGGTATCGCTGAATTCATTATGATCCATATTTGCAGCAATTTGGTTGTTGAAAAATTAGGGTTTCAAGAATCTTTTTTTATAGATTTTGTAGAGAAAAGGGAATAATATGAGAGGGTGCAAGGAAGAAGAATATAAGTTTAAAAAATAGAGGGGGTGTATTTAGATATTTAATGGGTATATTTACAATGTTTTATGTTATTAAGGTTATCATAGTCATTTTAAGTCATGACATTTTTGCAAATACTGGTAGGGGGTTGTATTCATAAAAAATAGGGGTGCAAAATAGCGGGGCCCTTTTTCAAGTATATAAATGCTATAAAAACTATTGTACATCATTTTTTTCTCGTAATAATTAATGTATCTTATGTTGTTCTGTTGTCAGTTAATGAGTTTTAGACACAAAAGCTACAAAACGAAAGGGACTATACTCACAAAAGACTACTCACACCCCAATCTCACATGAAACAAGCTTGGGAAAAAAATGCAAAATTAGTCATGCATCTATAGGGGTTTGGTAATATTAGTCTTGTAACTTTTGAAACTGCAGTTTTAGTCCTACATGTTTTGTTTTTTTTGCAAATTTGGTCATGTAAGTTTTGAATTTGTGTAATTTTGTTCGTATAAGTTTTAAGTCAGTGCAAACTTGATCCTAATGGCTATTTCAGTATTTCACTTATTCCTAAAATGCCCTTGTAGCCAAAATATTCAATATACCTAAGATCAAGTACACAACGGTTTTAAAGCCTATATTTTATTACTTATGAGTTGAATTTATTTATCATTTTTACTATATACAAAATGGTATTAAAGCATATCATTTGTTAAAAAAAATTGGAATTATGAATCCAGATTAAAATTCGAGATATGAGTTCCACATGTATTATTTTCTAATTGTGGAAATACAAAACACGTACAAATTTGGCAAAATTGGGTTTTTTTACTAATAGGATTGAAATTACCACAACAAAAACATATAAGAATAAAGTTTGTCAAACTCTAAAAATTAAAGGATTACAATTTTTATTTTTATTGAGGGGCAAAATTGTCACAAGACTAAAATTGCAATTTTAAAAGTTACAGGACTAATTTTGCAATACCCTTATAAATAGAGGACTAGTTTCGCAATTTATCCAACAAGCTTCATCCAACCACATTTACAACCTCCTGCATTTGTATCTCAATTTGGTGCCTACCAATTAACCTCCTTGGCATTATCCAATTCAAGGGGTAAGTGAAACTTAATTTCATGTTTAATCATAGAATAATAAATATTTAATTTTTTATGTGTTCTGTTTTGTAACTGAAACACAGGAAGGTAATGAAAACTTGCATTTGGATGACCAACTTTTATTCACATATCCATCTGGAGATGCTCATTCATCTTATGTTTGTTGTAAAAAAAAAGGTTTGGAAGTTAATTAAGTTAAATGTAACAAATAGATGCTAATTCATTGTTTTCTATTTGTAGGGACATTCTGGTAAGAATTGAAGTATACCTAATTCAAGAGTTCTAATACTAAGATTTTTTGGTTTTGAAATGTTCATTGTAATCATTTTCTTTATTTCTTAGTTTGGAATGATCATGGTGAAACTAAGTGATTGTAAATTCTACTTTATCTTTATGAAAGACTAGCCGTCCACCCGTGCGATGCACGGATTATATAATAAGTGAAGGTAATTTTAATTTAATTATTTAAATTAATTAAATTCAATGGATTATTTAATTGTAAAGCCAAATAACTATCATTAAATAATAAATGAGTGAATATAGAAGACTTTCAATCAAGTGATAATTTTGGCCATGCATCTTCAAAACAGGTGAGCCACCGTCATCTATTTGTGAATGTATTTTTCTTCCCATTGAAGTAAAATATTATATTTTGTAATTTCATATATTTTGGCGGAAGTGTTTACTTTTATCTGAACCTCCACACAATAATTCTTGCAATTTAAACGGTACGTTGGATTTTTCCTCGCATAAGACAACACAAAAGGTACTTGGGATTGCTAGTTTTATAGTGCCGGTGGAAGTCTGATACCGCCACAGGGCCAGTGTCGAGACAACCCCCTTCATATGAAAATAAAGCACCGTAAAAACTGTAGTTAAATATTGGATCACCAATATCCCAATAATCTAAAATTGGAAATCAACTTTAAAATAATTTAGATTATACAAAAAAAAGAACATACTGTTCCACGAAATTGTTTGGTATTTACTATTACATATAACATTTATGCATTCGTAAAGAAACATGTAAAATACGCAAATAAATATATTAAAATTGAGATGGACATAAATTGTCTGCAAATCATGAAATATGCACTAAATTGTCTGCAAACGACACACGAATTGAGGGAAGCTTCATCACCCATTCAACTTTGTCGGCCATATATCCTTAAATGAACTGCGTATGTGCCATTTATTGATTGTTGTTTATGTTGAATTTGCAAGAGATGGGGTCATGGGGATGTATGCAAAAAGTTTTTAACTTGCAGAGATGATAGTTGGTAATGTATGCAAAAGATTTTGACGTGCATGGATGATAATTGGTAATGTATGCAAAAAAAGTTTTAACTTGCAGGGTTGATAAATGGTAAGTTTTGATATTGTCATTGGGGGTATTTATACTACATGTAAAATATTATATTAATTGCAGATTTATATTACCTGTGCAATTAAATTTAATGTATTAGTTGGACTTATATGAATGATGCTATACTTATTCCAATGACATTAATAATGGCACACTAATTCCAAGGCACTTATGTTGTATCGGATTTTTATTTATTTGAATTAATTGTTTTTAATGTTTTTATTTTATGTACAATGTGTGAAGCCCCGATTTTATCGAGCTATTAATTGATCCTTATTGTCGTTTATACTTTTGATCGACTACTTTACCGCGTCATTTTGACGGGTAATTATTAATAATATATACATTTTGTATTTTATTTAATTACTTGTGATCATGATCTTTATTAATTCTATTCCTCATTTATGATCACTTGATTGATCATTAATACTATTTTTTGTATTTATTAGTCACCTTAGAATTTTAAGAGACTATTTATTTTAGAGACTTTTACCTTATAGAATTAAGAATTTGATTTAGATTAAGTGATCATGAGACTTGCAAGTGATCAAGGAAATCACTAAATATTTTGGAGATTGATATATTTCATCTATTATCATCAAATCTGGGACAAAAAAAAATATATGGAATTACCATATTGCCATTATAGTGATTTGCCATGGTGGATATTTTTGGAGTAAAAATATCATCCAACTCTTGTACACCTACACCTTATATTAGTCATCTTGTGTATAATTATACCATTAATTCAAACATTATACACATTATCTTATACATCAATTTTATATCATTAAATTCCCCAACATATCCTATTCTTCCCAACATTCTTCTTATTCCTCTCAACATTCCAATTTGACCCATACCTTGACTCACCTTTTGTCTCCATGCAAGAGACAAATTACAAGACACAAATTAATCAAAAAAAATTCTTCCCCTCTCTTCCCCAAAGTGGATGGCCATTAGGCCAAAATTTAACAAAAAATTTCATTTTTCACCCAACACCTTCATCTCTCAAGCTAATTCTCCTCCTTCTCTCTAACCTCTCTCTAAGATTCATTCACATCTTCAAACATTCAAACAAAATCCATTCATATCTTCAAACCTTCAAACACCAACTCTTCACATCTTCAAATCTTCAACATAAGTTCTTCATATCTTCAAGTACCACTTCTTCATATCTTCAAATATTCAAACACAAGTCCTTCACATCTTCAAACCCATCTTCATAACTCCAAGAACATCTTCTTCCTAACATCAAACATACTTCCTTTCTTCAAACATCTAAACCAAACAAACAATCTTACCACTAAAATCCAAAAATTCGAACACCCTCTTTCTTAAGGTAAGAAATTTCATTCCTCAATCCAACTTAAATTCTTACTACTCATCACCTTCTTCTTTTAACTTAAGTTATATTTTGGATTTTGAGGTACTTAGAAGACCACTTGGAGACATGCATGCATGGTGGTGAATTTTAGAAGACTTGAAGAAGAACTAGTAGAGAATTTGGACTACAAGGTAAGAATTGGACACTAAAGCCCTTCTTTCTTCTTCTTCCTATTTTTTTTCAAATTCTAACACCCCTTTTTTCATTTTTGAGAAATAGGGGCTGACCTTATATGATTTTGGAGTTGAACCAAAATTTCCAAATTTGAAGCTTCAACTAGTTTCAAATCACCTACTACACAAGGTAAAGTGCAGTCTTCCCAATTTTCTTATCTCCTTCTTTTTCTCTTTAATTTTCTCTCATTTTTTTCTAACTCCAAATTTTTGATATTTCTTGACTTAGGGGCTGACCTAAGTGACCTCATCCAAAGTTGTGAAATTTCCCCTTTTTATTTCACAACTTTCCAATTTAAGGTGGGTGGAAAAATATTTTCCAACTTCTAGGTGTTTTTATTAAAATGCATGTAGAATTTTGATCATGAGCCCTTGAGATATATAATCTATGTATTGCATGTCAATTTTATGTATCAAATCATGAAAATTCTCAAGAGTTGCTCAAAATTGCTATTTATTGAATTTTAGGTGCATGCATGTACACTTTAATGTTCTATTTGATGAATTCTTGTATGAATTGGACATGCATGTGTATGATCTTTAAAATCTATGTTTTGGATGACTTATAACCTGGACAAGTCGAGCATAATTGATTAAATTTCAATTTTGGACTTAAAAATGCAAAAATGGAAAGTTGGTGGACTAAATTGCAAGAAAATAAAAGTTAAAGGACCCCTCTGCAAATTTCGAAATTTGGGACTGTACTCAGGTTCAAAAATGACTTTTGGACATTTTAATAAAGTTTTAAGAGTTTTAAGATAAATAAAATCAACCTTTAAAAGCCCAAGGACTAGATTGTAAAATTTTGAAAGTTTAAGGGCTACATTGCAATTTTTAAAACTGTACCAGACCTTAACTTTAAAATTTGAAATTTTTACTCTTAAGGTACTGGGAATTACATATTTTAAAAGTATTCCAAAAATCCAAGTGGTTAGGGCTTGGAAAACAATTTTTCTAAAATTGAGGGACTAATATGTAAAATACTAAACTTGAGGACCCAAATGAAATTTCCAGGACTTATGCAATCCATGCACCTGGAAATACTAACTTAACTATAACTTAATTATATTTTGGACCCAAGGTTCAAATTTCATAACAATTGGACCCCTAAAAGCCTTAGAGGCAATTATTTCAAAATGGGATAAAAATGATATTTTCAAAAGTTAAAGGACCTACACATATTTCCTTTAAAAACTGCTTTTGTCACAATATCCTACTAACCTTAGTGACATTTTCCAACTGGAATCACATTAAAAGCCCTTCCGGTTTGTGAGTTCCGAATTTTTAAAACTTAAGGTCCGAATTGGCAATTTTTACAAATTTGGGGCCAATGTGAGAATTTTACAAAATCTCGACTTCAAAATTTTAAAAACCTGAATCTCTGGACAATTTGGAGAATTTAGGAACTGACCTCTTAATTTTTCAAGGTCGGGATATTTATTTATTCAATTTTTAACCCCAAAAGTGTTAGTTTTTACAAAACGGGGCTAAATTACAATTTTTCTTTTATAAAGGACCTAACTCAAATTATTTTCTCTTTTACTAAAATAGCCCTGGACCCTCTGACTTGGAGATTTAATTAAAGTATTTTACTTTCCCAAAAACCCTTGACTTATCGGATCAATTTGACCGATTAATAACGATCGCGGAGCGACTTCCTCGCCTTGCGATTTTGAATCTATAACGGGACTCATGTTCCACCTAATCTTTCAAGATATCGAAGATTGCCTATCCTTCAGATGATCATCTTCATCCAAATACTCCACCAACGCCATAATTGCCACTCGCGTTTTTCAAAAATCTTTCTAAAACAGCTTCCCTGAATCAATAATACTGATCGCCCGGTTGATTGCCTGTACATGTAATTACTTTCTGCCCGAGTCAACTTGGTGTGTCGATCTCACAATTGGAATGGATACGTCGGGGATGGAAGGCGGCTCGGCCGCTATTCTACTCTTTCGGCCCCATCGCCCTAATCCCGCAACCGAGGGACGGAGTTTGTCCAAGGGAAGCGGGTCGTAATCTTCGAGGTATAATCATGATTATGACAGATCCGAGCCTTGCAAGCTCCTTTGTGGATTTTGTCTTTGCCTACGGAGCGATAAGGTGCCGGTCTTGGACCATACCGACCGGGAGTTACAAGGAAGAACGAAGGAATCGCCTCGATCCACACGACGGTTAGGAGTTATCGGACCCATTTTGGTTGGCGCTACATTTCCGCACGCAACCGCTACCTGTTTTGCATTGGTTGGCACTACAAATCCGACGCAACCATTATTTGCCTTGTATGGGATTGGCGTTACACTTCCGCACGCAATCCTACTGTCGGGTTGAATCACATAGTGCCTGTGTGACCATGAAATTTTCTTGAATCGTATAAGTATATTATTTAAATATTTTATCACGACGCTATGAATCTTGTGTGTGTGAATTCATGCATCATACTCACGCGTTTTCATATAACTGTTTTCTCACATTAACTATATTGCGCCACACTCGCACATGATCACCCCATCCACTAAGATTTTTGTCTCATCCCCACCTGTTTTCTAACCTTAGATGAGGATTTCGTTGGAGATGCTGAACCGGCTCTGGATTGAGACCTTGTACTACGCTTGTTGGATTTACTACTTCTTGTTGTTGATTGGACTATTTTCTTATGTTGTTGTCGGACTTATGTATTTCGTTCCATTCCAGTTTGTAATTGAAGGGCGTAGGACCCTTTGACTTTAAGTTGTTATATTTTGTTGATTTTCGGGTTGTAATTTGGATGATGGATTGTAGACTTTAAGTTGTAATTTGTATCTGTTATTTAATTCTGCTGCTATTTAGACTCTGTCTCATTGGGTTCTCATTGATATTTGTCTGGACTGTTTGGTTATGGTATTTAAGTTGTGGATCGTCGTCGCGTCCCGTTTGGGGCGTGACACAATGCATTATAGATATATGGTAATCCAATGAATTTATATTTATATTTTTTCAATGTATGGTATTCTAATTGAAATCAAATTTAATTCTTTTTGTACTAAATTTTATTAAATTCAATATTTTATTTCTTAATTGAAACAAACACTAATCAATTATTGGTTGGCATTAATTATTTTTTATCAATGATATATAACAACAACTTCCTATTCAAGTTGATTTAATTCAAATGAAGGAAACTAAAAAAAATGAATGGGCCATCGTCCCAATCTTGTATAGTTTTGAAACTTGCCCACAACATAAAAAAGTGCAGCGGATGTACAATAAAATTTGTAGTTATCGAGCAGACTGACACAGTTCTCCATAAAGTAGTATATATTAACATGTTAAATGACAAACAATTATTAAAAAAAAATAAAGCCAGAAAATATTCCATAATTGGAAACTGCATTTTGGCGGGATTTTTACCAAAATAGCACTATCCTGCTTTTATATATTATATAGATTTGGCCCACTTTTGAATTCTTATGCGTTGTGTTTGCTCATTTTGTTACAATATTTTTTGAAGCAGTTTTGTTACAATATTTTAACTGTAAAAACTTAAGAACTAGATGCCATTAAGCAAGAGAAAAAGAATTAGCTTAATTAGAGCATACCAAAAGGCTTAAGAATTCAGATCACTTCTACCGGAAAAAAAAAAAAAAGAAAAAAAACAAATACAACAAGAGCAACAAAACTTTTCTAAAGAATTAATAAGAGCCTAATTCTATAAACATAAAAAGAAAAGAGCAAATTACACAAAATACCTATATTTTCAGAAAAAAGACATTTTTTATGCTCATTTGACCTTGTTTACGCTTTGTTTGACTTCTTGTACACTTCGAGTGACTTTATTTTTTACTTTTTTACGCTTTTACCATTTTCTTTGTTCGTAGTAGTACTGAAACATGTAAGAAATCATTAAGAAACATTCTTGAAACAATGAGTTTTCTCATTAATTGAATTATTTGCCAATTGAAATAGTTGAATTATTTCAAATTAAAGTCATTTTTAATATTTAATGTTGGCATACGTTCTCTTAGTTTAGTATTTAATCTGTATTGTTTATTCTTCTTTGTTGATTTTTATATCTTATTCCAAAATTTTCTTTAGGTTGCTAAAAGTGCAATCCTTTGGAATAAGTATTTATGTTATTTCAAAGTCAGTGTAATTCTTATTTTCTTCCCATTGTCCATTGTTGTATACTACTACTGGAATTATCTCCATGTGTCTACAAGAAAAAGTGATATTGTATTAGCTGAAATACGTTTGCAACAACTACAGAATTTAGGGGTGTGCACAGGACTTGGAGATCACCGAACCCGAACCGATATCCGACCGAACCAAAAATATCCATTGACTTTTTTACTTTCTCTGAACCGAACCGTCGTGAAAATTTACATGGTACGGTTCAGGAGATTTTTCAAATATCCGTACCGAGAACCATACCGAACCATTCCGAACTGTACCGAACCGAATATCCGGAACTAGAACCAATTTTAAAATAATTTTATATATACATATATTATATTTTTTATCTTATTTATATTTTGATATTGAAGTAACTAAACATTCCTTAGAAATTCAATACTATATAATATTACAAATTATCAAATTAAAGATTTGGCATATTTTATCAATATATCAAATAAATAATTGAATATATATTTAATTCACCAATAGTTACGTCATATACTCATATTAGTTTATTTAAATGAACCAATAAATAAAATTATAAAATCATATTTAATTTGTAGAAAATGTTTAAATTTGATGATATTTTACTTATTAAGGATCATAACTAGACTCATCCTCTAATCAAGAAAATTAATTGAATTAAAATTAGTTAAATGATTTATACACATAAACTATAGTAATCGTCTAACCAAGAAACTAAGACATTGAGACTATAGATTTTTCTTTCATATTAGTTTATCATATTTATTAGTCAATTATATTTTTCATAAGTCAAGAACTCATGGCAATGTGCCAAGATCATAGAATATTATTGTGTAATAGAGGCTACTAAATTTGTCATTCATTGAGATTCTACACTTTTATTACTATTACGAATAGCATAATATCTTAAACATATTATGTTAAAATCCAAAAATAACAATCAATACTTTTAACTATATATTAGATAAAAACGATTTAAAAGTTAAATTGATATTAAACTAATATGTAGTATATATAGTCTAATCATGAAAGAAAGATTTATAATTACAATATTAAAAATTTAGCACTTAAATATGAATTAAAGAAATTTTATGTATAAGTTAAATATAAAATATCAAAAAGTTAAACTCATATAGTACTAATAGTTTTAGTATGTATTTTTGAAATTGCACTAAAAAAATGATTGAAAGTATAACCGTTTAATGTTTTTTACACTGGTTTTTCTTTTAACCTTTTTTATGTGTTTTATTTGTGAAATATTTGAATCTCCATTTCTCCGAACCGTCGCGAACCATTCTGTACCATCCCATTAGAACCGATTCTCCGTATTGAACCGTACCGAATATTCGGGACGGTTCGGGACGGAGATATTTTTTTATGGTTCGGTTCTGGAGATTTCTAAATCTCCGGACCGGACCGGACCGTGCACACCCCTACGTACAAATAGATGGTTAAGTTTGATTCAATTTCACTGCAAATATGAAGCAAAAATATTTTGAAACGTGTTGAAACAACTTTGAAACATGTTTGAAATATTTTTGAAACACATTTCAAACAATTTTAGAAATTAAGTGAAGCAATGACATATATTAACTAAAACACGTTTGAAATATATTCAAGAAATTCTAAAACAACTCTGAAACAATCAGTTGAAACAACTACAGATATATGGTTAGGTATGACAATTCTATTGCAAATAGAAAGCATAAACATTGTTGAAACAATTTTGAAACAACTCTAAAACAAATATGAAATAATTTTGAAATAATTTGAATCTAGAACCAACATATTCAGCTAATTCAAATAAACAAGTTGTTAAAACCATAAATTTCATGCAAAATATATATATAAAAAATATTTATTGAATTTGAAAAGGAAGAAAAACAATGTTTCAGAAGCGATGGATTTCAATGAAATACACAAAGCTTTTGAGATCCAAGTTGTTGATTACCTTGATTTGTTATTTTTCTGTTTTCTATTGTGATTTTCTATGATTTTTTTACGATTTGTTCGTTTTTCATCTTGTTGTTTGATGTGATTTTGCTTCTTTCTTCTTCTTCTTCTTTGTTTTGTTCTTCTCGTTGTTGGTGCAATTGTATTCTTCTTCATGTTGTTATATAATTTACATGTGCTTCTGTTGGTTTTTTAGATCTATATTACAACATTCACGTGGATTGTGTTCAATACGTGGAGCGTATTTACAGAAAGAAAGGGGGTGCAACGTATTTAATGGTTTGGAGTGTATTTTGAGGGATTTTACCTATAATGTAGGGCAATTATGCTATTATCCTAATAGAAAAATCCCCAACAGACCAATATATACATTTCTACAAAATAAGAAGTCCAATATTGCAAAATTGAAAAGGCCCAATATGGCAACATCTTACAAACCCAACATCTCAAAAGCCCAAACCGTAAACTTTGTTCCTCCATTCACAAAAATTGCATCTCGTACACCAGAGGAGAAGATGATGAAAGAGTGTGGACAGCGAAGATGGTTGACCACGGTGGAAGAAGGGGCAGAGTTTAAGTTGTTGAAATATTTGGGCGACGGTCTTGTAAGAATTCCAGTGGAAGAATTGTTAATATGTTGAATCAAAGCTGCATCAAGATTGAATTAAGAACAATAGAAGAATGTATTGATGAACCTTTATGGAAGAGAAATATCTGAGAGTTTTGTATACTTGCAAAACTGAATAAATTGAAGGTAAATTATTTTTTTCGTCCTCTAAGTGGAGCCACTTGGAGATTCAGTTTTTTTCCCTTCAACTTTGGTTGTAATCTTTTAAATGAGAAAAAATCAAACTTTTGGTCCTGTGACCTGCTACAACAAGTAAATATTACCTGCTAGGCTCATGTGTATTTCCAAAAAAAAAAAAAAAACTTGATTTTTCATTCCAAAATCCAAATAAATGATATGGCATCCAACATGGCCATACACTTGGCAAGTGGGTTAAAAATACCAAAAATACTGAAAATAAATTTGTTTATTATAACTGAGCTCAATATTTTTTTATAATTTATTTATTTAATGGTGAAATAATAAACAAAACATACAAAAAAAAAAAAAAAAAAGAGAATTTTTTAATTCATTTGAAATTAACGTAAAAATTTCAAAAATAAATTTTTTTGGATTACTACTCAAATATAAAATTTGAACTTTTTTTTTAAACTTAACTTACAAATAAAATATGCAATCCATTTGTATTTTTTATTTTTATGAATTTAATATTTTTCTATTTATACAATTAGGACAAATTTGTTATATAAGCAACAATTTAGAATTACATTTAAGTAAACAATTTAATGAAACTAATTTTATTAAGATGTAGAGTTTTAATATTATTTATAGTTTACTTTGTAATGATCAATGTTGACTTTTTACTCTACGTTATTTAGAAAAATAATAAAAATTATATTTTTACTCCTCAATTAATGATTAATATGCTAAGTAGTTAAAATGATATATAGTGGAATTATGTAAATTAAAATTATTATTTAGTGTTAGAGTTAATCAAATGAAAATTATTTTACTATTAGATTATACTAAATAAATATATTTATTAAATGCTGAAAAATGATTATTAAATAGCCATACATTCTCTTTCTTCCACATCAACATTCTTTTCCAACTCACTTGCCAAGTGTACTGCCATGTTGATTTATTATTAAAAAATCCACAACAACCTAGGAGGTAACATTAACATGTTATAGCAGGTCATAGGACCAAAATTTCGAAATTTTCTCATTTAAGGACTAAAACCAAACTTGAAGAAAAAAAGGACTGAATCTCCAAGTGGCTTCACTTAGAGGATGAAAAAAATAATTTTGCCTTAATTGAATGAATGAATGAGAGTCTGTTATACATGTTATATACATATATATATATATATATATATAGGCTGAACCTACCTAACTTTGATTCTAGAAACTAGATGTACAAAACTGTTGGAAAATTGGTTTTGATAAAGTGAGAGTCGACCCGACTTTGACCAAATTTTTGATGGCTAAGTATTTAATTCCAGAGAAATTAATTTTACGTTCCGAGTAGATGTTCGTAGTATGTTTTATTTCTCAAAACCGAATTTCGGTAGAGTGAGAAATTAATACACAAAGTTGACCACACGAATGAGCATTATGTAAAGGGAGTTGAAAGACTTTAGCCTTGTCCCACATAGAATATAAGCATAGTTTATCGTAGTATAAATATTAGAAGGTGTTATTAGTTGGATATACTATAACACAAGTGGATGATCACAAATGGACCACAGGCGCGCGTGTGTGCACCCACCAGGCCCAGCCTCGGCCTTGGGCCAGCCCAACCCTTTGGGCCTGGGCCTGGGCCGACCCTTTGGGCCTAGGTCCCTTGGCCCATATTCAATTGACTATTGGAGCCCAATGAATCTGGACATTGCAGGTGTCCAGATTCGTGCAATGTCTAGATTCGTGTGACTATTGGAGTTAGTAACTCCTGCAGTAGTGGTCACCTGAAGATAGCCCGCGACTTGTCTGTTATGCAGTAGTGGGATATAATACACGTGATGTTACACTTGGTTTAATGTCCATTACTTAGTGTTATCTCATGCAGGTGCTGGTTGGCTATAAATCCATTATTTTGCATTGCAGATTTCTTACACAAAAAAATCAATAGCAATACTCATACCTCACAAAGCAATATTTCTCCATCAACACATTTGTGTTCAAAGGTGCTTCTGTGTTAGTGGTATTACTACACAGAAGACGGAATCGTTTTATCTTTGGGGGCAATACATTAATTTGTGAGCACTAGACGGACATAATTATCTTGCAGATAGATATTTAATCTCGACTCGGCTTTCCATTCCAGTTTCTGAAGTTTCTGTTTCAAGCACTCCAGTTTGTAATATCATAGTTCAGTTTTTTCAGTTTGTAATTTTGCCATTGTGAAGGCTTTCCGGTTGTAATTAATACTTTGTAATCAATAATCGCAAGACAATTATCGTACTTTACGATGGCGAGCATAAGTACAACCCCAATTATCCCTCATGCTCAAGCTGAGAAACCTGAAAATTTCATGGGTTTCGATTTCAAGAGGTGGCATCAAAAAATATTTTTTTACCTAACGACCCTAAGCTTGGCGAAATACCTAATTGAGGACGCTCATGTGGTGTCTGAAAATCAAACGAATGCTGAAAAACATGTAGCATTTAATGCATGGGGCCAGGGCGATTTCCTGTGCCATAACTATGTCCTAAACGGACTTAGTGATGCACTATACAGTGTGTACTGTGCTGTGAAATCCTCCAAAGAATTGTGAGAATCTTTGGAGAAGAAGTACAAAACCGAGGATGCCGACACAAAGAAATTTATTGTCAGTAAGTTCTTGGATTTTGTGATGGTTGATTCAAAAACCATGATGGAACAAGTTCTGAAGTTCCAATTGATCCTAAATGAAATCTCTGCTGAGGGAATGGCATTGCCGGAGGCATTCCAAGTGGCTGCCTTGATTGATAAGTTATCCCCAAGTTGGAGAGATTTTAAGAACTATCTCAAACATAAGTGAAAGAAGATGGGACTAGAGGATCTGATTGTCAAGCTCAGAATTGAGGGAGACAATTGTAGGATCTTTAATTAAAATATCACTAATGCACCAGAACATTTTGAATGTGGTTGTCTTATCCGGTCGTCAATGTGGAGACATCTTAATGGGAGTATTTATATATAATTTGATCATATAGGAGTTAGACCTATTTAATTTGAATTTTTCATACAAATTCCATTGATAAAATAAAAAATAAAATTATATCACAAGATGATCATAAATGGATAAATCTTAATCTTGAGTGATTATAGACTCTTGTTTATTTATGTGTGATTCTTAATTTGCTCGTTTAAGTTTCTCCAATGACATTCCCAACCCTTGCATTTTAGATTCTGTTAGGAAATCTAGTATTAGATTTTGATGATACCATGTAAAACTTAGAATAGGAAGTTGGCACACCATTTTTCCTTGTATTTCTATTTTGTAATATATAGGACTGCATGAGCTGAGTGGAGTCAGCTACGTCAAACAATGGAAGAAGTTAACTGAAGACTGAAGTGAAGACCCAACTGTGTGTCAGCTGAGTATAGTCAAGATGGAAGGCACAGACTCGACTGAAGGAGATCCGCTGAGGAACAGTTGAGTAAAGGTTGATTTAAGTTGAGTCAAGTCGATTAAGAACCGAGTTTACAGTTGAACTGACAGTTGAGTCATTCCTAAAAGGTTGGAGCTGACTCAAGTCGAAGGGGTAAAGGCAGCTATCAAGTCAAGTCGACTGATATTAATCTGTTATATGGAAGTCAAAGATATTACTTAAAATAGTAATACATCCATGTTGCCATATCTTAAAGTGCTCGTCCCAGAAGCGTGCAAAAGGAATAAACTAATGTGAAGCACTGAAGCTTGTGTCAGGTTCTGAAAAGCTGCAACATCATTTAAGACGAGGATATGTCACCGTCACAAGCTGCAAGTCAAGAAAACATAAGCCAACGAACAAGAAGTGTCATTTGAAAATAGCCTATCTCTTCAACGGGCAAATTTTCAAATGAGCACTATAAAAGATTGAGGAAGCAAGAGAGAGAGGTACGAGAGACACGAATGAAGAAGCAATTAAAGCAAGAACCTGCAAACATTCTGATGACGCCCGAGCCGAGCTGGAAGAAATTAATCCACGTCATCAGTCCAGCACACGTCCGAGTAGGAGATCTGCGGGTGACATCAGCAACGGTGCGCGGCGACACGTCACGAATTAGGCTCGCCTGCTACCGAGCCCAACCGCAACATGGTTGCCGAGCCCCGAGCCCAAATTTCGACGGGAAACGCATGCGCGACAAACTCATAAAAATAATCACACGCCCATGCTTAACGCTTTATTGGTATCAGAAGCTGCCACATGTCAGAGAATTATAAAGAGAAGTCGACAAGTGGCAAGTTTTGATCGACACATGTGATTAGAGAGGACATGTGTCTTTCTTTAATTATTTTACTAATTAATGACTAGTTAGTGCAAAGATGACTATTGTAAACCCACTTACTCGAAGGGGTATAAAAAGTCTGATAGAGAGAAAACAGAAGGAAAGGAGCAAGATTGTAAGAAAGACCGACCCCAATAATTCGGCTCGGCATTATGCATAAAAGGCAGAATTAGCCATAAATAAACACACGTTACGCACTCTTATATTTCCACGTGTTAAGTCTTTTACATATTTTTGCTTGTTGACCAAAACGCACGTCAACAAATTCTCTCAAGCTTACTAATATATTCCTCAAGTCTAAATTCGAAGGAACTCAATCCAACACACTCAGTGAAGGAAAGAATACTTCATCCAGTAAAAGAGGAAAAAGTTTTAAAGAACTTAAGGGGTCTACTCTCCAAGATTGAAGGAGGTGTAGTAAGGTTCAAGATTGAACTAGAAGATTCGAGCTCGTTGGAAGGTTGTGTGATCAATTCCAAGAGTTCGAAGGGAGCTGAAGTAGCAAGGCATCTGTCTTGTGAAGAATCTGAGTCGTAGGAGAAGCCAGTTGTGTGATCAAGGCTGTCTAAGACTGAGAACTACTTTGTAACCCCGATGCATTACTTAGTGGATTCTTCCAAGAGTTGGAGAAGAGTGGATTAGAGGAATTACCCCATCCTCGAACCACTATAAAATTTTCTTGTGTCATTTACTTACAACACTTTATTTTCTTGCTTATATTTATATCTGCTAGTTAAGTTAAATTGCTAACCCAGCTGATAATAACATTGCTAAAAACAAGTGTTAAAAACAAGTTTAAAACTATCACGGGTGTTAAGTATTCTGTTGTATAAAAACCAAATCAAAAGTTAAGTGGTAGCTGACCCAGCTGAGTTATATTATCAACAGCTTAGTCGAGTCTGTTCAGTGGGTAACTTTGCTGAAGTAAGCCAACCTGTCCCCCAAGGACTTAGTTAATTTGAGTCAACTCTGTTGAAATATTTTAAAAAGGACTAAATTGTGAAAAATTGGTAAGGTTTGTTCAACTCCCCCTCTAAACCTTACACCACACCCATTGGGACCTACAAGTGGCATCAAAGCAGTTGGTTCATTGAGCCTTCCGCACTGGTTACTGAACTAGATCTCAATCTTTTTCAAAAAGATATAACACTTGTGTTTTCAAAGCTTTCATTTCAAAAGCAAAGTTATTATCATGGAGGACAATCTAACTCGTATTCATAAATTTACTGTGGAAGAGTTTGATGATTGGAAAATTCGCACGCAGTCTCACCTATCAGCCCTACACAATGAAATATGACTAGTGATAAAAGATGGGCCACTACAAATATTGAAGGTCAACACTGTTGTGAGAAGAGCACCTCCAGGTGAAGGAGAAGATGATGCAGCAGGGCCCAGACCAGCCATGGTTGAAAAACCTCGCTGTAAATGGAAAAATGAGGATAGAAAGAGATACAATCTTGACAATGTTGCCAAGGACATTCTCTACAAACCTTTGGACAAGGCTATGTTCAACAAAGTCAAATCATGCAAATCAGTCAAAGAAATATGGGATAAGCTAACCCTGATTTGTGAAGGATCTGAACAGATAAAAGAAAATAAACTAACAGTTGTTGTTCAAAAATTTTAAAACTTTAAAATGCTTGCAGGTGAGAGTTTGGATGAGCTGGATGCCAGACTGAAATCACAAATGAGCTTTCAGCTCTTGGGAAGAGTACACTCAAAAGAAGATGTGCATGAATATTTTAAGAGCCCTCCCATCCGAATGGGAAATGAAAGTCATAGCCCTGAGACACTCCATGGACCTCTCAAAAACATCAAATCATGAGTTGTTCTCAAATATCAAATCTTATGAGTTTGAGCTGAGAAGAAAAGAGCAGGAGGAGACAACTGTGACCAAATCAGTTGCACTGATGGCCAGTGAAGGAAAGAAAGTTGAGCCAAAAGAAACAATTGACCAAGAGGAGATTGCTCTCATGGTAAAGAGGTTCAACAAGTTCTTTAATAAGAACTATAAAAGAAACAAGGGTGAAACTTCAAGAAGACATTCAACACCTTCCAAAGCAAGGGAGAACAGGCCACCCAAGAGAGCTGACTATCAGAGAGCTGAAAGAGATGATATGCAGAGAGCTGAAAACTGTGTTGGAATTGCAGACAACCAGGACACTTTGCTGTTGATTGTTCCTATCCACCAGTCAACAAATACATGAATGAGGAAGAAAGAGAAGTCTTCCGGGAGATAAGACAAGAAAAGAAGAAAGCCATGTTGGCTGCTGAGACTGCTGAACCAGCCAAGTGCAAAGAACCAGCAGACTCGGACAGTAGTGAAGCTGACTACTCAAGTGATACTGAAGAAGAGACTTTGATCTGCCTCATGGCCAAAGAACAATATTAAGAAAAGGAGGTACACTCTAACTCATCTCATTCTGATTCAAGTGATAGTGATAGTGACACAAACACTTCCTCACACAGATCTTTAATTATGATTCATTAGATAAAATGATGAAAGACTTTGAGCACATTAAAACCTCACACACACATTTAAATGAGGAAAACAACCAACTTAAATGCCAAAACTCACAGCTGACTAAGGAGATGAGTACTTTAAGTTAAATAGCTGATGAGAATACAAAGCTGAAGGTTGAAAATGTCAAGATTCAAGCAGAGTTAGCTACTACTGAAAATAGAGAGAAAGATCTCAAAAATATGATTGCCTCATTTACAAAGGCATCCAAATCATTGGATGAACTAATAATTAGTCAAAAAGAGTGTGGTGACAAGACATACATACCATTCAATTCCTTGGTGCATGGTTAAACTCCCAGAGTGATTTTGGAGAAAGGATCCTCAAGCATTGAGAGATTCCAAAAACCCAAAACACCATATGTTGCTCAAACACCCACACTGAAACACAATCAAAATTATACAGGCCTTGGATACAAAGGTAAAGGAAAGAAGCCAGTAGAGTATGTTGAAAAGACAGCTGAAAAGAAATTTAGAAAAGTCCATCAGCAAACTCCTAACAGAAAATACTCTGTGAAAGTCAAACATAGCTACCAAAAACCCCAGAGATTTCATTAAAGAAACTCATATGATGGGAATGGTAGAAACTATCCAAATCAAGCTGATTGGAACTACCAAGCGAAGTATTAGCAAAGACCTATGGGATACAATCCAAATGGCAAAGACCTCAACCTCAACGAAGGTCATTACAAAGGCAAACGAGCTATTATCAGCACACTTATGTACCCAGACACAACATTTGGAAATTCCACTACTACCCCAAGAAAGTGATTGCTCAAAAAAATGCGCAGGCATACAGACAAAAGAGACAACTGTACGATTCTAAAACCCCCATGCAATTTGCCAATGTGCACTATGATTATGGAACTGATAGATGGCAACCTCTTAGAGTCAGATCATCTGGCTATAGGTTAGTTGGAGCATCTTATAACACTAACCCCCGAGGACCCAGGCAAGTATGGGTACCTAAAAATTAATTTCCTTGATTGCAGGTTCAAGGAACAACTGAATGCCAAGGAGCCTGGTACAAGGATAGTGTTCTAGACATAAAACAAGAAACAAGAAAAATATGTCTAAGTTCAAGGAAATCAAAGATGCTAAAGTCATATTTGGAGAAAATGAAACTCCAGGGAGATCAAAGGCACAGTCCATAAAGAAGAATGGTCTGGAGATCACAGATATTGCATATGTTGAAGGTCTCAATTTCAATCTACTAAGCACCAGTCAACTCTGTGACAAAGGCTACAATGTGGGATTCAATATGGGAGTATGTCAAATCAAAGATGATGAATCAAATAAAATAATGCTACGAGGAACAAGGCAGAAAAACATGTATGTAGTGGATTGGTCAACTGCTACACCAAGAACATGTCTGCTAGCAAAAAGTACAACTGAATCAAGTTGGCTGTGGCACAAGAAGCTAAGTCACCTGAACTTCAAGACAATCAACAAGCTCGCAAGAAGTCATCTTGTAGAAGGATTGCCTGACTCAGTATACAAGAAAGAAAACATATGTGATGCATGCCAGATGGGAAAGCAAATCAAGTCGTCATTCAAGGATAAGCCAAGTTATTCTTCAACAAGGATACTGCATCTGTTGCATATGAATTTATTTGGTCCTGTTGAACCAACCAGCATCAGTGGAAAGAAATACACCTTAGTGGCAGTGGATGATTATTCAAGATATACATGGACTATTTTCATGTGTAAAAAGAAGGAAACACTGCAATAATTACCTCAACTGATGAAAATAGTTCAAAATGAGAAGAGTCAAACCATTATAAAGATAAGATCTGACAGAGAAACTGAGTTTGTCAATAGGATTATAACTCATTATTGTGTTGAAAATTGTATTGCTCATGAGTTATCAGCTACTAGAACGCCCCAGCAGAATGGAGTGGCTGAAAGAAGGAACATAACTCTCAAAGAAGCTGCTAGGACACTGTTAGCTGAAGTTGGATTGCCTAAGAGATTTTGGGCTGAAGCCATAAATATAGCATGATATACCCAAAATAGATGCATGATCAATAGGCAATTCACCAAGACTCCCTATGAAATTTGGACAGGGAGAAAGCCAAATGTTGGATACTTCAAGATATTTGGATGTAAGTGCTTCATCCACAACAATGTCAAAGACAATTTGAAAGCTTTTGATGCTAAAGATGATGAAGATATCTTTTTGGGATACTCAGCTGAAAGTAAAGCCTATAGAGTGAAACAAAAGGACTATGGTCACAGAAGAGTCTATCCATGTGGTATTTGATGAGCCAAATGTAAATGGAGAAGACATTGATGAGTTAGCTGAGAAGCAGAATCAGCCAACTATGCAGAAGTGTCCCTATGTTGATGCATATGTGAGAGCATTCAACCCTAAAGATGATGAGATAGCTGAATTTCAAAGACAACTGGAAGGTCTGCAGCTGAATGCTGATGAAGAAGCTGCTCAAGACAACTTAGCTGCAAGACAGCTGAATCCAGCAGACTTACTCCAACCAGATGTGAGATGGCTGAGAGACAATCCACATGTGTTAATCATTGGAGATGTGAGAGGTGACATAGGAACCAGATCCAGAGTTCAACATGAAGCTATGTTCACTTGTTTTATTTCCCAAATAGAACCTACAAATGTGTCTCAAGCATTGGATGACACACATTGGATTCAGGCTATGCAGGACGAGCTGAATCAGTTTGAACAAAACAAAGTATGGGAATTAGTTCAAAGGCCTACTCACCAAAATGTCATTGGTACTAAGTGGGTATTCAGGAAAAAGATGAATGAGGAAGGATCTGCAGTTAGAAATAAAGCAAGATTGGTAGCCAAAGGGTATTGCCAAGAAGAAGGTATCGATTTTGATGAAATATTTACTCTTGTTGCCAGATTGGAAGCAATAAGGATGTTTCTTGCTTATGTTGTACACAAGAACTTTACTATATATCAAATGGATGTGAAAAGTGCATTTCTAAAGGGACTTTTAGAAGAAGAAGTATATGTTAAACAACCTCCAGGTTTTGAGCAGAAAACCATTGGAGACAAAGTATACAAGCTCAAGAAGGCATTGTATGGATTGAAACAAGCACCAAGAGCATGGTATGACACATTGTCACAATTTCTAATTGACAATGGATTTACCAAAAAAAAGTTGATAGGACACTCTTCAGAATTCAAGATGGAGAGAGTATACTTCTTGTTCAAATATATGTGGATGATATTATTTTTGGATCCACAAACAAAGAGTTGTGTGATAAATTCTCAAACCTCATACAAGGGAAGTTTGAAATGAGCATGATGGGAGAGCTGACTTTCTTCTTAGGACTTCATGTCAAGCAAATGAATGATGGAACCTTCATAAGTCAAACCAAGTATACCAGAGATTTAATGAAGAAATTTGGTATGAAAGAAAAGTCATCAGTGAAGATTCCTATGAACACTTCAATCAAAATGGATATGGATGCAGATGACAAAGTTGTTGATCAAACAAGATATATAGCCCTCATTGGATCATTGCTCTATTTATCAGCAAGCAGACGGACATCACCTTTGTTGTAGGTGTATGTGCTAGATTTCAATCTGTACCAAAAGAGAATCACATGACTGCAGCTAAGAGAATCCTATGGTATTTGAAGGGATGCCAAGAAGTTGGTTTATGGTATCCAAAGGATGGAGGATTCAAGCTGGTAGGCTACTCAGACTCAGACTATGCTGGATGTAGGGTGGACAGGAATAGTACATCAGGTACATGTGAAATGCTTGAAAATAGACTGGTTTCTTAGTTCAACAAGAAATAAAATTCACTAGCTACATCCACAGCTGAAGCAGAGTACATATATGTGGGCAACTGTTGTGCCCAATGTCTCTGGATGAGACAACAACAGAGAGACTATGATATTGAAGAAAAAGAAATTCCAATTATGTGTGATAATACAAGTGCTATTGCAATCACTTAGAATCCAGTGTTGCACTCAAGAACAAAACACATTGATGTCAGATCATTTTATAAGGGATCATGTTGAAAAGAAAGACATCACCTTGGAATACATATCAACTGATAAGCAATTAGCTGATATATTCACTAAGCCTTTATGTGAATCAAGATTTTAAGAACTTAAGAATGAGCTAGGGTTAATTGAGCTGAGTTAGGAGAGACAGAAGACTCAATTAGCAGGGACAAAGAAGAGAGAAATAAAAATAAGCAAGTTTCATTTTCCAACCAAATGAAACAGCCAAGATGAGAATTCAGATGTATCGAGTTAGCTAACAGCTGAGTGATCTTATGTGAAGAGAGAAGCAGAGTTAAGTCACTTTTGGATGATAGCTGAGTTATTTATGAGCTAAGTGATAAAACACAGTCGTTTTCTATGAGCGAGAATGTTTTGGGGGATTACGTCAGCATAATTATGATGTCAAAACAAAAACTGCATACATTAAGCCTATGATTTGATATAAATGTTGTTGCATTTAATGCGGTGAAATAAATGCGGTTTCAACGGTTCAATCTTGATCGTTGATTTTGATCAAACTTTTCAAATTCCAAAATCGTCTTCTCGCGTCCCTTAAAAACCAAAAATTCAATTTCTCTCTCCTCACATTCACTCTCGTCTTCAGCAAGCAAGCAAAGTTTTCTCTTTGTACAAGTACTGAAACCCTAGTTCTAAAAGCCAAGATTTTTCGTTTCATTTACTGGTTATTTTCTAAGAAAATGGACGACTCATATGATTTCGTCAAGATGTTTGAAAAGATCCACTCTGGAGCAACAGTCGACTTTGAAGGAATGCTGAAATAGGGTACTGATAAGGCCCTGGTTAAGAAGATTATAGAGAAGCTTGAGAAGTCCGGTCTAAAGGACTTTCTCCAATGGAGTTCTCTCATACCTACTTAGAAGAAGTTGACATGTTCTATGTCAACGCGGAAGTTCATGACGATGAGATTCGATCATCCGTCCACATAAAATCACTGCTGTTGACTTTGCTGAGCACTACAAACTGCCCACTGAAGGGTTAAAGGAAATAGCTTAGAAGGATGTGAACCTAACTGCTGCTTGGAAGGAAATTGCCAAGCCTAAGTCAGCTGCGAAGGCTGTTTACACAGCCACGAGAGCTATGATCAAGGAAGATTATCACAAACTGATAGACATCGTGTCCATGTGTATTGATATGAAGTTCGGCAGCTTTAATAAGCTGTCTCGAACTAAGCTGGTGGTGATGGCTGCAATAATGGAAGAAACGAAAGTTAAATGGGTTGAGTTTGTTTTCAGTCGCATTTTCCAGAATGTGATCAACAAGATTATCAAGGAAGATGGTCTATTTAGAGGTTCGTTGGGATATGGCCTGGTGATTGGCCATATCATGGAAGTAAAGGGTATTTCCTTGAGGCATGGAAAACCTTTCCATGTCAACAAGAAGATGTTCAAGGTCAATCTTTTTGGCGCTCAGAGGCAAGCGCATGCAAGGAAAGCTGACACCAGCGAGGGTGAATCAGCTGATCCTACTCCAGAAGACACAGTTGCAACTACCCCAGCTCTCTCTCCTAAGCGTATTCAAAAGAAGAGAGTTGTTGCAACTAAGCCAGCACCTGCCCCTGCAGCCAAGAAAACTCCTGCCCCAGCAGCCAAGTCCACTAAAGCACCTTCCCCTACAGCTAAGCCGGAAGTCACACCTGCCCCTATAGCCGAGACTGAGAAGGAAGCCTTAGTACCTTCTCCGTCAGGGAGCAAGAAATGAAGGACGTGGCGAGAATCGCATGGAACCACCGCCAGCAGAAGAGTCCCAAGCAACGAAACCCAACCATACCCACTCACAAGCTACTGCCTCAAGGAAGAGGAGTTCATTGGCCCTTGCCATCCTCATTGAGCTAATAGCTTTCGGATTAATCAGTACCTCCAATCTCATGGAGTATGACGAAACTGGAGATCCCTAGGAGCATTTCGATAAATTTTATGCTGAGGCAGATCTCTATGAGATGACAGATGTTGCCTACTGCAAGGCATTCCTAACTACCCTAACCGAGCAAGCCCTGGATTGGTTCAATTAGCTCCCGTAGGGCTCCATAACCATGATGCATAATTTGCTGAGGCTTTTGTGCAACAATTCTCCACTAGCAAGCAAACCACGAGACCATCGCACATTTGTTTAGATGCAAGATGGGGGAACCTTTACGTGATTTTATGAGACAACTCGTGAAAGCCGTGAATAAAGTTACCAGCATCCAGTAGGAGACATTGACTAGGATTTAGCAATGTGTCACCCCCGAGAATATTTTGTGGAACCATTGGAAGAAGAATTTCTCACCACTTTTGAGAGACTCGCAAACCGTAACACAACACCCGTCTAGAAAAATGAAGCCATGGAGTCTCCATGAAAGAACAAGTGTAAGACCAGTGAGGGTGTCAAGAACCAGCCTCAAAGCAGTGGAAGGAATAGTGGGCGAGCATTAATCCCCTTAAATGCATCACTAGTAGAAGTGCTAGCTGCTGCTCGAAGGCAGAAAATCATTGATCTTCCTTAGAAGATGAGAAATAGTCTCATGCGACTTCAGTCCAACCTCTATTGCCACTTCCATCACGACAAGGGATATACTATCGAAACCTACATCTAGCTGAGGAAGGAAATCGAAAGGCTAATTCAGAATGGCCATCTACAAGAGTACGTGGATCACCGTGATGTGCACCAAATCATGATCATGCCCGGGGAAAAGGTAGTAGGGGCTATCCCTTATCACGTCATGAAGACAGTCCGATTCATCAGCTTGGGAATTTCTTACTCCCGCGATACAGACTTCGGACGACACCTCCTAAACTAGTCCCGAGCTATTTTCTCCACAGTTCACCTCTAGCTGAAGCTTACCACAAAATACAAAATGCGCGTGACCATTGGGGACATCGAGACTACCTGAAAACATTATGCGACAACATTGAGGATGAAGTGAACTCACCCAACTAGATAGCGAGAACGTTATATCACCATAGGAGCTGTGGATCTCTCTAGCTTCCGCATATGCCAGTTTTCCCTTGCTTTTCAAAGGCCTTAGTCTTTTTATCTGCTTTCAGTTTATTTCCGCCCCCGAGGTGTTAAAATATTTTCATTTCCATTCTAGTTTATTCCTATCAGACGGGCGTAAAACTTTACCGCCAGTGAATAATAAATAAATTACTTTGAAGTTTCTGCTATGATTTCTTGCATGCAGTTAATTTCCAACACACGGTCGCGATCGATGACCATTTGGGCACACTCCTTAGTAAACCTTCTCCGGTGCACCCAGAGGGGAGGGGCCTCCTCACGGGAGTCTTCATAAGTCAACCTCTTCCAGCATTCCTGAAGGGGAGGGACCTCCTCACGGGGGTTCTCATAAATAAACCTCCTACGGTGCTCCCGGTGGAGGGCCTCCTCATGAGGGTCCTTGTAAATAAACCTCATCCAGCGCTCCCAGAGGGGAAGGACCTCCTCACGGGAGTCCTCATAAATAAATCTCCTACGGTGCTCCCGGAGGGGAGGGGCCTCCTCACGGGGGTCCTCGTAAATAAACCTTCTCCAGTGGTCCTGGAGGGGAACGACCTCTTCATGGGGGTCCTCGTAAATAAATATCGTTTGGTGCTCCTTGGGGATAGAGGCCTCCTTACGGGGTCCTAGTAGCTAAACTTCCTTTGGTGCTCCCAGGGGGAGGGGCCTCCTTACGGGAGTCCTCGTAAATAAACCTCCTCTGGCGCTCCCAGGGGGAAGGGGCCTTCTTGCGGGGGTCCTCGTAAATAAAATTTCTTCGGTAATTCCTATACAAACATCTCCGTCCATTCTAGAAGAGCTAATGTTTCCTACCGAATAGAAGGATTCGTCTCCACACCAAATATGAACAAATCCCCACCAACAAGAAATCATGTACACATATTTTAAAGAGGTGAATATGCATAAAAAAAACACAGGTATGATTGTAGCATCAAAGTAACAAAATATCATTGAGCCCCTCGGGGGAAAATAAACATCTCAAGGGGATACAAGAAAAATATCCAAGCGTATAAAGTAAGCCCTAAACAGGTGGGCTGACAACAAAGGCCATCTTGGCAGAATAAACTATTACTACTCAAGCCTGGGGGGCTCCTTCCTCACCTGCAGCATTGGCACAGCCTGTTTCTGTTTGATAAATGTTTTTATCATGATTTTGATGATTTCGTTTTATACCAAAACAATGTTTTTAAATGTTTTCCAAATACTCCTAAATGATTTAAATTGTTTCTACTAATTTTCCGGAGTGTTTCTTCAAGTTTATTTTCGACAAAAAATCGGACAACACTTTTGATGATTTTGAGTTAATGTGTTATTACATCAAAACTATATTTCAAATGTGTCCAAATACTTCTAAATGATTTAAATTGTTTCTACTAATTTTTCGGAGTATTTCTTCAAATTTATTTCCGACAAAAAATCGGACAACACTTTTGATGATTTTGAGTTAATGTGTTTTTACATCAAAACTATATTTCAAATGTTGACCAAATACTCCCGATCGGTTTAAAATATTTTTACTAATTTTTTGGAGTATTTCTTGAAGTTTATTTTCGACAAAAATTGGACAACACTTAAGTCTCGTATGCAACCGGTCGTCCTATAGGGCAACCCGTACCTGAAGATGAGTTTTAAAATAGAAACGAGATTTTTTGAAAATACCTGGAGGTCGACCGATTAACATTGAGGTCGACCTGGGCCTGGAGAAAACATAACTCTCTGTGTCTCAAAAAATTGCAATGGGGGACCGGTCCACTATAGGGCCGACTGTCGCAGACTCTAGGTCGTCGGCCGAGTCAGCACCCCTGGACCGGTCACCCTGTTGTTTTTTGATGTGTTATTTTCCTTTCTTCATCGGTCTTAGTGACGGCGCTCTTATGTTTGACAAACAAAATTCTAACCGTTCAGCAAGATAACTTTTCCCTAAATAGATGAAGAATTGAAGCAACAAAATAAGAGAGAATATTACAACACAACAAGATACATTCAAGCAAACATATTTGTTCTTCATTGTTATTATTCTTGTTGTAATTTGCCTAGCTTATCACTTTCTCATCTTGAGGTCTAGGCTTATTTCTTGATTACACTTTCACTCAAATTTGTATTATCCATTATCGAGTTGTAATCTTGAATTTTTGGGTTATCATTCAACACAAGATATCCTTGTGAGTGTTCTTGTGGTAAGAACACACTTGGATGATCTAGGTGATAGGTGCAAGAAGATTGTGGTGATCTTCTTATTGAAGAGTGTGGTGCTCTTCGAGGTGTTGAAGAATTTGGTATTCTTCAAGTCGGAAGATTGTGGTAGTCTTCACAAGGTGCCGTTGAAGATTGTGGTAATCTTCAAGTGAGATTGTGGTAATCTCTAAAGAGGTTTTGTAAGGTGTTGTTGTATTAATTGTGGTAATTAATAAAATTCTTTTTTCTTTTTGAAATCCATCCCGGAGATACTGGGGTGGTAGAGGATTAGGCCCTAGGTGGGTTGAACCTCTATAAATCGACGCGTGTTATTTACTTCCCGCACCTTTACTATTGTCTTGGCTTGTTTGATTCGAAAAAGAGGGCTAAATCGAGAAAATGGAGATAATCTATTCACCCCCTCTCTCGTAGCTGCTTGGACTTACAAGTGGTATCAGAGCCAAACTCTTTGGCAAGCTCATTCCACATCGCGAGTAAAGAGGAATGATCATCGGCTACGAATGAAGTCTACCTTACCGGCGCCTCCACCACCAAGCCACCACTATTTGATTCCAAAAATTATACATTTTTGGAAAGAAATAATGGAATGCTATCTACAAGGTTGCGGGTTCGATATTTGGAACACGGTCATTAATAGACACTACAAAAAAAACAGTGTTTAGCGACGCTTTTTTTTCCATTTAGAGACGCTTATTAGCGTCACGAAATACATTACCTACGCTTATGAAAGTGTCACTAGTTGTGTTGTTAAATTTGATGTCACGAAAATATTCGTGACACAAGATCTATGCGTAGGTAAATTTCAAACCGTGACGCTTTCATTTAGTGCGTCATTAACATTAATTTGGTGACGTATTTATTTTTATCACGATTACAATAGACCTACAACTTTTGAGATATAATTTTCCCGACACTAATCAGTTTTGTGTCACTAAATTAGCAACACTTTTCATGAAATAGCGTCGCCAAATCCGAGACGTTTTTAAGGACGAGTGTCGCTAAGTTGGCTACGCTTTAAGAATTTGAGTCATTAAATCTGGCAACACTTTTTATAATTTATGTCATTAAATTGGTTACACTATTCATATTTTGCGTCCTAAAATTTGTATTGCTTTTTAATTAGAGGTTACCAAATTGAAAATTGTCCCTACATATAGTGTCATTACATCTACGATGTTATTTATAATAAATCCAATATTAATAATAGTATCCAAACAAGAGAATAATAACAAAAAATAAACCAACTAAAAACGATAATAAATAAATAGCCAAATTTAATAATTAGAGTCACTAACAAACTCGAAATCAAATTACATCGTTGTATCGAAAAATAGTAAATTCAACATTGTTTAAAGACATGGAGAATAATCCAAAGGGTGATAATCAATATGCTTCTAACGCTCTTCGATCATTGTTAAATTCTGTTTCAAACTAACAAGAAACTTGATTAGTTTGTGTTTTGTATCAAACAATTGAAGAACAAATGTGAAAAATACTTATATGTAAAATTACTTACCAAATATCCGGCAAAAGCTTCACATGATTCAAATACTCTCAAATTAGAAGAATCACACATATTCTCGCAAAAGAAAAGACAACAAAACAATATCATAAATGTTAAAATTTATGATATATTATTTGATTACTAAATAAGATGAAACAGATATCGATGCTAAATTAACCAATGCGCAGAAATGCAAGGATTAATTAGATCCATCGACAGAGGATCGCTTAAACACAAGTGAAGTCTTAATTTCCCAAGGGAAATAAAGGAAAACCTATTTAACAAAGATGCCCCAATTTCAACCTTAACCCGAGTCTTCCTCGAACTTCCCTTACAACGGTGCATTGTTGTGACATTTTACTACTTTAGCGGGAAAACAGGTAAATTTTGAAACTAATTTAAACTAATTTGAAGCAAGTTTTGATTTTAAATTTTGAATAAAATCAATGAAAATTAAACTAGCTCATGAAGCTACAAACAAAACAGAAAATTGAAGACGACGATTCTCGGGCCAGGCCATCGGGCGATCTCGGGAGCAACAAGCAGTGTACTCGAATTGTTGTTCGGAATCGGGTTTGGGTTAGTCGCCATTGGAAACAAATCTCAAAGCAATCAAGCACCCACGTTTCTTTTTGTAAAATTGTGCCCACTTTTCGAGAGAGGAGGCAAAATAGTAATCGCATTCAATAGTGCGAGGTGCACGTTGAATTTTCATGAATTTGTGCCTTTTTAGACTACTTAATAACATATTCTATTGAATTAAATTAGTAATTTTATTTAATTAATAATGCCTCATGGTAACATATTTTTATATGTATCACCAATTACTATAATTTAAATACAAATTTTCACAAAGCTTCACAAATTTGTCGTTATTTATGATGACCTTGTTAAGTGTCGTTAAATTAGTGTCATAATAAATAAAGTAAAAAAATGTGACACTTTTGTAAAAATGTCATTAATTAAATACGCTTTTTAAAAAGCGTCATTATATTGGAAAAATACTGACACTTTTCTGAAAGTGTCATTACTTAATACGTTTTTTTTTAAAGCGTCTCAGTTTTAATTACACTTTTTAGAAGAGTCACTAAATATGTGTTGCCACTTTTGTGAAAAAGGTGACACATCTGTGAAATTGTCATTATTTAAATATACATTTTAAAAAGCGTCATCATATTGGTAAAAAAACTGACACTTTTGTTAAAGTGTCATTACTTAAATACGCTTTTCATTAAAGCGTCTCAGTTTAATTACACTTTTTAACAGAGTCACTAAATATGTGTTGCCACTTGTGTGAAAAAGTTGACACATTTGTGAAAATGTCATTATTTAAATACGCATTTTAAAAAGCGTCATCATATTAATAAAAAAAAAAACTGACACTTTTGTAAAAGTGTCATTACTTAAATACGCTTTTTTTAAAGCGTCGTTACAGCCTCATTTTTAATTACACTTCTCAGAAGAGTCACTAAATATGTGTTGCCACTTTTATGAAACGGTGACACATTTGTGAAAATGTCATTATTTAAATACACATTTTAAAAAGCGTCGTCATATTGGTAAAAAAAACTGACACATTTGCGAAAGTGTCATAATTTAAAATCGCTTTTTAAAAAGCGTCTTTATATCGGTAAATAAAATGACACATTTGTTAAAACGTCATTACTTAAAAACGCTTTTTAAAAAGCGTCGTTACTTAAAATCGCTTTTTAAAAAGCGTCGTTATAGCCTTAATCTTAACGACACTTTCCAGAAGAGTCATTAATTTTGTGTTGCTACAGATCCTTTTTTTTGTAGTGAGAGAATCCATTCCGATGAAAGACACACCTCACACCTCCAAAGTCCCCAAGGAGCTCAATGATGAAGAAAAAAAAAATCATCTCCTTAAATGGTAAAGCTCTTAATATTATTTATTGTTCACTTACCATTTTGGAATATGATCATATTGTAGGAATTAAATCGGCTCATGAAGTATGAAGAAAATTAGAAGAAGTATATGCAAATGAAAAGAACTACTCAAAAGCATCTACTTCTCAAATGGATACAACAACATGGGATGAGCTTCCTACAACCTCCAACGATGAAGAAAATGAACGATGTCTTATAAGCTTCGAAGAAGAAAACGAGGTAAGTTCTAAACCTTCCACTTCTTATGATAATGATTTGCAAAATGAGTATAGTGATTTACAAAATGATTTTGATGAGCTTCAAAATGAATTCCAAAGATTACTTGTTAAATACAAAAATTTGAAAAAGGAATTCAATGTCTTGAAAAATGATAAGGACAGTTTATTTACTTCCTATGAATCACTTTCATGTGCTCGCACCACCACACTTGATAAGGTTAGTAACCTTGAAAAAGAAAACAGTACTCTTGTTGAGGATATTAATTGCATGAAAAAGGATTTATCAAAATTCAACTTGAGTACCGAAAAAATGACCAAAATTGTTGATATTCATAGTTGTGATAATTCAAAACTAGAATTTGATCATAAGCCTAATGTTGTAAATCATATGAAAAAGAATCAAGTCTCTATGCATATTGGTCATTACGCTCCTAGAATTATTTCTTGTTTTTATTGTGATAAAAAGGGTCATACGGCTAATACTTGTCGGGCTAGAAATAGCTCTAATTATTTTTAGAGACCCAAAAGTCTCAAAGCTAATCTTAAAGGACCCAAACACTTGAGGGTACCACAAAACAATGTCGTATTAGGTTCGCGGCGGAATAATAATCAAGGAAAAGTTATGCCGCCAAGAAGACATCAAATGACCGTCTCATTTAATCAAAGGAGAAGACATCACCAAAATGAATTTCCAAGAGAAAGACATTATCGACAATGGGAATGACATAATACTTGGAAATGGATCAATTGGAGGAGCTATCATCTACAAGATAATTTTCAAAGGGGAAGATACCATCAACAATGGGAAAGACACAACCCATGGAAATGGCGTAATTGGTAAACTCCGTATCTCCCTATTTAAATATGCATTTTATTACTATGCATGTTTTTTTATTTGTGCCTTAATTGTAAAATGAGTTTGCAACTATTTATTTTTAAAATTAAGGTCTTTAATATATATTTGTGTTTTTAAAATATTTTGAAAAGGAGACATTACATGATGTTTTTAAAACGCTTGTGCATTTATTAAGGCTAATGTGCTTTATTATCTCTTATGGATTTATATAGCATAAGCATATTTGTGGCATTTCTTATTGCTTAGCCTACACTTGTACCATTATGCTTTTGTGCAAGATTTGTTTTAAAAATTGTGTAGGTTTTATATATCTTCATAAATGGCTATCTACTCATTATTTGACAAGAGAGACATAAAATATCGAGGTACGCTCACCATTCTTATTCATATCATAGACTCGTTATATTTTTGCCATTTGCTTATGTGCTTGATTTTCTAGATATTTCAAAGCATCTCACATAAGTGCCATTAAGAGGATTTTTCGATTTTTGAAGGGCACTATTCGATAAAGCTTGTTTTATCCGAGACTTGTAAAGGATCATATTTTGTTTTGATAAAACAATTGATTTTCATCCTTCTCTCAATATTATGCATTTGATTGCTAATATTCATTCTTGTCTAAATGCTTCTTTTAAATGAGGTCTCAACTATATGCTCTTGAATTTTTCCAATTTCAAAAAAAGACCTTATATAGTTTCCTATAAGCTTATTTGAACTTACATGTTTTATGAAAATCTTGATGATTTGTTTGAAAGCATAGTATGTGTTACTTGTTATTGTATCTCTATATTACTATGCTCTTGTGCAAAGATATCTTCTTAAGATTTTGCAGAAATTTTTGGTATTTTGGAACAAGTTTGATGACCAAGGGGAGGTTAGTAGCTCAAAGGTAATGTCAAGAAGAATGTATTGATTTTGATGAAACATTTGCACCCGTAGCATGTTTTTGAAGTTATTCGCATTTTACTTGCCCATTCTTGTTTTAAGAAAAAATTTCAAGCTTTACCAAATGGATGTTAAATCCACTTTTCTAAATGATTTTATTCAAGAAGAAGTCTATGTAAAACAATGACCGGGGTTTGAAAATTTTTCTAGGCCAATTGATTTTTATAAAAGGCCTTGAATGTTTAAAACAATCACCCCGTGTATGGTATGATAGACTTAGCTCAATTCTTTTGCAAAATGGTTTTACAAAAGTTAAGTTGATACTACTTTCCTTATTTTTGAAAAAGGGCAATATTGTTTGCTTGTGCAAATTTATGTTGATGATATTATTTTTGGTGCTACTAATGAATCTTTGTGCAAGATATTTTCTAAGTTGACGCAAGGTGAATTTGAGATGAGCATGATGGGGGAGCTCAATTTCTTCCTTGGACTTCAAATTAAACAATGCCAAGAAGGTGGTTATATTTCACAATCAAAGTATACAATAGAACCTTTGAAGAAGTTAGGCATTGAATAAGGAAGAACCATCTCAACCTCTATGGCAACCAATGTAAAGATTGACAAAGGTTGAGGAAGGCATATCGGGTGACAAACAAATTCGAGGTATGTTTATTTACATTTATTACTCCGTTAGACTCGATATTTTCTATGCCTTATGTCTATATGCTCGACTTCAAAACTATCCCAACGAATCTCATCAAAGTGCCATTAAAAGAAATTTTCAAATATTTGAAAGGCACTTCTTCTTATAGCTTGTTTATCCGAGGTTTTAAAACGTTCATATTCTTTCGGGATAACAAGTCCGATGATTACTATGGTTCGTCATAATCGAACTAAACATATTGAGATTCAATATCTTTTTCTAAGGGATTGCGTTTCTAAAAATGAAAATTTGAGATGTGTTTAATTCCGTCTCAAGGATAACTCGCGGACATTTATTTTCAACCATTTACCGCCGAGTCTTTTACCTCATTTCCAGCTTGACTATGACATATTGTATATTGAATGAGGTCTACGTTTGCATTTTGCACGTTTTTAAAACTTAGGGGCGAAAAATTGGATTTTTTGGTTCAAATTTTGGATTTTTTAAAACAGACTGAACCAGTGGGCTGCCTGGGCTGAGGCCGACCGGTCGCCCTCAGCTCCGACTGGTCACCCTCAGTCTGGACCGGTCTCCATAGCCATTTTTGTGATAAAAACGATTATGTTCTATCAGTTAGCTACTTTGGCTCTTTTGGTTCATTTTTCGTCCCCTTTGCAATTTTCACATGCAATTCACTTCAGATGTGTTTTGTTGCATAAATTATATATCTTGGGGAGTATCTTGCTCGATTATCATCATAGTTGCTCATCTTTACAGATTAAATGGTAAGAATTCTACTCCCTTATCTCAATTGGGTGGAACCCTTGAGAAAATGCTTATGTATGGATTTTTCTTGGAATTCTTGCATAATTGTGTTGTGTATAATGATTGTTGATGAATGATATTTGTAAAATTGATTTTGGTGATGAAAAACTTGGCTTGATTACATTTACAAGGGCTATATATATCTTCTTCTATTTTTGACGCTCGCCAAGTGTTCGATAAAATGTTTCAATGAAAAATTCATCACCTACATGATTCTCTTGTGTTCAAATGTCTTATATATTTATAGAGATCATGTTTTGCTAATCAAATGAGTTTTCATAAGCTTCTACAAGTTATATGATCGACTTTTCCCTCCTATTTGGTTTATAAGCTTCAATGTTCAAATAGCTCGATAAATCGGTTTAGTTGCGCACTTTGATATAAATATATGATGTTTTTATTGTGCTAACATTCTTTTTGATGATTCCAAAGGGGGAGAAACAGGTTATAAGCTTATTAGCTCAAAGAAGCTAAAATAAGCTCGAGAAAGAAGCTATAAGTTGTGGCTATTAAAATCCATAAGTTGTGGATCATACTTAGTCCATTTGATGTATTATGGACTCATATTCATGTCTAATGATGTTTTGTTGACAGGGGGAGCTTATAAGCTCTTGATACTTAAGCTCAATATGTAAAAGCTGAACTTTTAGCTTTTGGTTGATTCTTCTATATTACTCTTGTTGTGCATGTTGATAGGGGGAGCTTTTGCTAAAATGTTTTTGAAAATCTATACTCCCATCCTTGTGATTATATTGCGTGAAATGTTGTTGCTCACAACGGATAGTTCATTTTTAACCGGTAAAATTGTTTTGTTTTCATAAATCGATCTCTTTAAATTGTTTGGTTTGTAATCATCAAAATGGGGGAGATTGTTTGATAAATGTTTTTATCATGATTTTGATGATTTCGTTTTTATACCAAAACAATATTTTTAAATGTTGTCCAAATACTCCTAAATGATTTAAATTGTTTCTACTAATTTTCCGGAGTATTTCTTCAAGTTTATTTTCGACAAAAATCAGACAACACTTTTGATGATTTTGAGTTAATCTGTTTTTACATCAAAACTATATTTCAAATGTTGTCCAAATACTCCTAAATGATTTAAATTATTTCTACTAATTTTCCGGAGTATTTCTTCAAATTTATTTTCGACAAAAAAACGGACAACACTTTTGATGATTTTGAGTTAATGTGTTTTTACATCAAAACTATATTTCAAATGTTGTCCAAATACACCCGATCGGTTTAAAATATTTTTACTAATTTTTCGGAGTATTTCTTGAAGTTTATTTTCGACAAAAATTGGACAATACTTAAGTCTCGTATGCAACCGGTAGCCTTATAGGGCAACCCGTACCTGAAGATGAGTTTTAAAATAGAAACGAGACTTTTTGAATATATACCTGGAGGTCGACCGGTCATCATTGAGGTCGACCGGGGCCTGGAGAAAACAGAACTCTCTGTGTCTCAAAAAATTGCAATGGGGGACCGGTCCACTATAGGGCCGACCGGTCGCACCCTAGGTCGACCGGTCGAGCACCCCCTGGACCGGTCACCCTGTTGTTTTTTGATGTGTTATTTTCCTTTCTTCATCAGTGCGCGACCGGTCGCCCTTATGTTTGACAGCAAAATTCTAACCGTTGTGCAACAGACAACTTTTCCCTAAATAGATGAAGAATTGAAGCAACAAAATAAGAGAGAATATTACAACACAACAAGATACATTCAAGCAAACATATTTGTTCTTCATTGTTATTATTCTTGTTGTAATTTGCCTAGCTTATCACTTTCTCATCTTGAGGTCTAGGCTTATTTCTTGATTACACTTTCACTCAAATTTGTATTATCCATTATCGAGTTGTAATCTTGAATTTTTGGGTTATCATTCAACACAAGATATCCTTGTGAGTGTTCTTGTCGTAAGAACACACTTAAATGATCTAGGTGATAGGTGCAAGAAGATTGTGGTGATCTTCTTATTGAAGAGTGTGGTGCTCTTCGAGGTGTTGAAGAATTTGGTATTCTTCAAGTCGGAAGATTGTGGTAATCTTCACAAGGTGCCGTTGAAGATTGTGGTAATCTTCAAGTGAGATTGTGTAATCTCAAAAGAGGTGTTGTAAGGTGTTGTTGTATTAATTGTGGTAATTAATAAAATTCTTTTTTCTTTTTGAAATCCATCCCGGAGATACTGGGGTGGTAGAGGATTAGGCCCTAGGTGGGTTGAACCTCTATAAATTGACGCGTGTTATTTACTTCTCACATCTTTACTATTGTCTTGGCTTGTTTGATTCGAAAAAGAGGGCTAAATCGAGAAACTGGAGATAATCTATTCACCCCCCCTCTAGATTATCGTAGCCACTTGGACTTACAGTATCCTCTCCGTCGCCACCGCCCGCACCATCAGCTCCTTCGGGAAGATCCTATAAAGCCTCAATCTCTCCCTCCTCCTCATACAAACTCCACAATTCAGGATACCTATCACATCACGGGAGGCCTTCCACTCTGTTGCAGCAGCTTCCAGCAATGGCAGGCTGCCCTATCAAAGAAAATGGAGGACTCCTTCAATAATTTCGAGCGATACTCCGTGGAAGCCCTATACGTATCCACCGAGTCGAACCTCTCCCTGGCTAGCAACTGTGCGCCAATATAAGACTGAAGAAACACCTCGCCCATCTTACCTTCGTGCTAAAGCTGAGGTTTTGCCCAATCATACTTCTTGGTCAAATTAGACATCTGACCCTCATGTCGACTAGCACCCGCCTTAAGGTTCTTCACCTCATAGTAGGCGGTACTTCATCTCCACCACCTCGCCCTGATGGTTTGATGTTGCCGTAAGGTTCAGAATCTACACCAAAATTTACATAAGTCTTAACTTAATGAAATGGAACAAGAATGAAGAATAAAGCGTAAAATAACCACGAAGCTACTCCGACAACATCTCCACAGAGATGCATCTCAATTTCCTTTAAGGATAGAGAACCAAGGCGGGACTGATCATCAGAAGACAAAGCTCCTCTAATACTAGCATATCCCATGCCCGAATCTGTGAAGTCCTAGTGGGATTAAATCCCCTCGCGATGGTTCACACTACTAGAAAAGAGAACTCGGGGAGTAATAGTCCTAGGAGAAACATCACCAGGCTCTTCCTCGGCCTCTTCTTCCCAGAAGAGCCATAAGAAGGACGGGAAGCAGAAACAACATCAGCAAGCTCTCCAGAGTGAGAATCGGGGCACCGGTCACCCTCCGGCCAGCGAGGGTGCGACCCTCGCTCACCATCACTCCAAGGCGGGGCGCTTGAGCTCCCGCCAATAGTAGACTTTCCTTTGTCCTTCTCCTTCTCCTTCTTCTTAAAGGCCATCAACTCAGTAATGCTATAACTCTTCTTTCCTAAGGAATAAATAAGAAGCAATACCAGAGAACATAAACAATCAAGTGTACAAGTAAAAGTGAGGAACAATACAAGGAAGTAAAATAATGTTCAGTACCCAAGAAATCCCTAATGGAAGGCATAACGGACCGGAGGGCTTGGGCCGCCCCTTGGGGACGCGCCCTTGAGGATGCCCTTGCCCGCTCCGGAGAGGCGCCCTGGGCCGTCCCATATCAACTCTCGGTTTTTCATCTCTCTCATCACTACTTGATGCATTCTACTCCTCACTTGAACTCCCCCTCTTCAATCCTCAAGAAATTTTCACTAAGTGTTTTACCAAGCAAAGAAATTCAAAGTTAATGAATGGATAGAGAAATATTACCTTTGGAAGGTATGGTCAAAGCTCTTCTCCCAAATGTGTCCTTATGTAAGAATAGTCAAATAATCTCCAAGACAAGACAATATAAAAAACAAGACAAGCCGAACACAGTATCAGTTTAGCTCCCGCACTGCTCTATTTTCCCGCAACACCTGAGCTGAGGACCTTATGTTGGGAGCAAGAATATCATTTAATATTTAATATATAATTCAATTTATATATTGGAATAATATTAATTGATCAATGGGCTACATATAAAATAATCCGACCCAAAGGAGTCCGGGACTGGCCCACATGCCACTTTCTCCTACACGGTAACACGATCCACAAGCCCCATCACCCAGGTATATAAATATCCATCATCTTCATTTGTAAGTTGACTCTCTCAAATTCTCTCATAATCTCTCTTAAGCATTTCAAAGTATTTAATTATTGTCTTACATTCTCTCTCGATCATTGTGCTGACTTGAGCGTCGGAGGGGGCTTCCTGGGAAAACTCCGGGGGCCGTCTAACATTTACATGTGTGTGCAGGCAAGTTTCCAGTAGAAGATTTCCAGCTCCTATAGAAGAAGACTTGGAAGACTTCCCAATTGGAAAAAAGAAGATTTGGACTTATTCAAAAACCCTGACTTGGAGTGATCTATCCTAAAAAGCAGCATCAATGTGAAAATTTTCAGAAGAAAGTTTGTTAATTTTATAATTGCTACATTTCTTTTGCTCTGGTTTAGAAATTGACTTTTATTTTTAGTTTACCTTTCCATTTTCGCCTTCAATTCTTCTTCGAATTGTTGTATTTGCTTGTAATCTGGAGGCACCATTAATGTGTTGGATTATTCTAAGTTTTTCTTCATTGGGTTGAATTGTTTTTATTTTATTTTTTGAAATAATTTAATTTTGAATTTTTCCTCCTCAATTAATGATTTTAAAGATCATGAATGACAATTAAACTTTGGTATATGAATTAATTATATTAAATGAAATTATAATTAAGTGTTACAAATTTAATATATTAATTGTGAATGAAAATATAATTTATTTTATCCTTAATAATTTTATAAGTTAAATAAAATCGAATTTTCACTTCAATTGAAGATTAATAATGTTGTCTAAAATAATGGATGTATTATTCGGGAGTAGTGGTTCTGATTTTAAAATTTGGATTAAAACTACAGTCTACAGGTTTTAAAAATATTATCTTTCATAATTTTTTAATGTTTTTACTTTTTTTTGAATAGTTACTTGAGGATTTTAGGGTTTAGAAATGAATACACAAGTCAAAATAAGGTATTTATCAACCATTTTAATCATATTTACATGTTGTAACTAGTTATCCGGTCATAATTGACGGTCAACTAACGGCAAATAGTAAGAGTGATTAAAAAGTGTAATGTCGGGTACTATATTTTATTAGTTGGGAACATGGGGTACTAAAAACAAAAAGTAGTTAAAGTTAGGGTACTAGATCTGAAATTACGGAAAAAAAAAGAATTGATTTCAAATAACTAGGTTTTGGAAGAGATTTAAAATCCTTTGAAAATAAACTAAAACTTAAAGATGAATTTTTTTTTTGTTCAAAAACTTAAAGATGAATTTGAAATTCATGGATTTAAGTGTGAATTAGCTAAAAATTTCAAATCCTTTGTCCCATTTCCCCTCACAAATCCTACGTCCAAATGCACCCTAAAGTGTTCCAGTATAAAAGTTGATTGATGAACTATTAGGGCATCATCATAAAAACCACAAACCTGCTTTTTTGTGGATCCCACACTGCCACATCATTGCCAAAAACCTCACTCTATTCTCCACAATCAAAAACCTCCTACAACTTTTTTATGGACTCCACAATTCAATTACATTTCTTAAAAGTCCTCTCACAATAATTCTTTTTTTTTTCTTTCTAATTTTCCCAAAAAACCTGGTTTGTAGTTACAAACCAGGTTTGTATCTAAAAACCTCAAACCTCATCACCACAATGGTGTAAAGTTTTTTCCATAGGTTTTTTTCTTAAAAATCTCCCCAAAAAACCTCCCGTGATGCTCTTAGAGCAACTACAATGGTTGGGTTTTTGTTGGGTTTTTTGTTAAAAATCGTGTCATGGAAAAAGTTGTCCATTGTGACACAAATTTGAGGGTTTGTGTATATCAATCGGTTTGTGCTAAAGAACCGGTTGATAGGCATTGAAATGTGCAAAAGGTAAAACCATGTGGGCCTTCTTTGTCTTGTGTGGGATATGAAATAAAGATAAATAATATGTGAATTGGATGGTGGGCCAATAAAAAAGTTGTGGAATAGGTTTAACAATTGTGGAGAAAAGTTTGTAAAATATTAGGTTTTTTACTTTTGATGTGGCAGATGACATGACACTCCGAAAATTGTAGAAAAACCTTTAAGGGGTTTTTCCACTTGAGATGCCCTTAGTATTGAAAGAGTACGTGATAAATAAATTGAAACAGTGTATATTTGTATGTAGGAAAAGCACATAGGGCCGGTCATATTAATGTTAATTAAAAAGTACACCTAAGTATGCAGGAGGGCTATCCGAAACCTTATCCCTGTCGAAAGTGACAACAAATTTTACACACACGATGAAAATAATCATCAACTACCACTTGTTGGGGTCCCATCAGCCATGTATTTGCTACTAAATTAAATATTCCAGCTAATATATCACTTATACCAGCCTATTAAACTCAAAAAACTTTTAGCGAAAGGGGTGAAAAATGGAATTATTTCTTCACATGGATGGAGGCAACTAGGCAGCAACAATGACTTGAAATTGTATATACAGTATATGCTCTAGACAACCAGGTGGGCTAAGTCTCGCCACCACAAAGTGTGGGGTGGAGGTCGGGCCAATGCTCAAATCCTCGCTCCATCAAATTGTTTGTGGGGTGGAGGTCGGGGGTTCTTATCCTCGCTTCCATCAAATTGCTCCCGGGGCATATGCGAAGCCGGGTGAAGATTTGGTGGGAACTCATCTTGAATAGCATCCGTGTGGGTTCGATTCGGGAGAGATCGTTATTAGTAGATTGGGGGTCGAACATAATTGTTCTCTTTACCGGGAGGATCTGGTTGTACGTCCGCCAGACTCCCGTCAAACTTTGGTCGGTGCGTGCACATCCGCGGTTTACCTTGCGGCAATGATGAGGAGCTGTTGTTGTCTTAGGCGTAAGTCGGCGTAAGCGCAGGAAGTTATTATCAAAAAAAAAAAAAAAAAAAAGTATATGCTCTAGACATCAACGAGTGGGTTTTAGCTTTCTTTAATTTTTTCTTTTTCTTCGTTTTTTTTCCTCTTTTCTCTTTTTATATTTTACCGATTTAATCTTACCAGTTCTTGTCAATGACGCTGTGTAGAATTAGTAATATTAAGATTTTAAAATTCTAGTAGGATACAAATTGTTAACGTGCGTTTTGGTCAACAAGCAGAAATATGTAAAAGGTTTAACATGTGGAAATGAAAATGTGCGTAACGTATGTTTATTTCTGGCTAATTATGCCTTTTTTGTATTCTCAGAAGTAGGATTATTGGGGTCGGTCTTTTCTTATAATTTGTTACAATTGCTTCCTTTCTTTTTCTTTTTCATACTTTTTATACCCCTTTGAGTAAGTGGGTTTACAATAGTCATCTTTGCACTAACTATTCATTAATTAATAAAATAATTAAAGAAAGACACATGTCCCTCTATAGTTGTGCATGTCAGTCAAAACTTGCCACTTGTCGACTTCTCTTCGTAATTTTCTGACATGTGGCAGTTTCTGATACCAATAAAGTGTTAAGCATGGGCAAGTGATTATTTTTATGAAGCTGTCGCGCGTGCGTTTCATATTGAAATTTGGGCTCGGGGCTCGGGCTCGGCGGCCGTGTAGTGGTTGGGCTCGGTAGCGGGCGAGCCTAATTCGTGGCGTGTCGTCGACATCATTGTTGACGTCACCCGCATGTCGCCTACTCCGGATATGTGTCGTCGCATCGATGACTTGGATTAATTTCTCACTCGGCTCGGGTATCATCAAAGGCCCCCAAGTTTGATTAGAGAAGGATTTTCTCAAGTCGGAGTTAAACTTTAATGCTAATGATGAACATTTAATGGGGAAACGGATTTCTCAAAGGTTTTGTTCTTTCCTGGCACTGTCGTCGCGTAGTGATTAATGCTTGAAACGGCGCATTAATGGGTTGCCATAACGACGGACACGTGGCATCTTGTGGTTGGACCAATCTTGCGCAGAACCGAAAAGGTCGTCGGTTCTGTCGGCGGGCGTGGGGACGCGACGTTTTTACGACATGTTTGACGGCTTTTGAGTTTTAAAAGGTGTGTCCTTTTCGAATAAACGTCTCGTTTATCGAGGAACCCTATCTATAAATACCTTTGTTTCCCCCATTATCTACTTTCGCAACCATTAACCATTGAGCTAAAGTAACTAAAACCGAGCGAGAAATTTGGGTCGGCTTCCCAAGTTCGAGAGACTTGAACTTAGGTATTTTTCGAAATACTCTCCTTTACCTATAAATGTCTTCTTTTGAGGATAGTAGGAGTCGTAGTTATAGTGTAGAGGTTGAAATTGAAGATCCTCCCTCTCGAACCTTCTCGCATTTCTTTCTCACCAAGACGACGATCTCCGTCTCATAGCCCGAGCATTATTCGAGATATCTTCTCCGGATTCTCCACGGCGGAACGTCTTTGGGGCGGACTCATACTATCTTCAATCCGACGCTGAGTGGTCTTTAGAGAGGAACGGTGTATCACCGGCTGGCACAAGCAAGTTCCGACGAAGAATCGCCAAGTGTTGATTCTAGACAAGATACCAGAAGAAGAAGAAAATATGGACCCATCGGAACCGGAGCGTGATAACGAGGAACGGTAAACGAACCCTCCGGTGATTCGAGGGAGGAGAGGCAACAAGGGCACATGGGTCATCGTAATGGCGACGGTAGGCAAGGAGGAGGCCCTCGCTTCGTGTTGAGTCTCGGTGGACGCCGAGCGATATAAACGATATCCCAAGCATGCATCGATGCCCGAGAGATGGGAGAGCTCCGGCGAAGGTATCGTATTCCAAGTGGTATCCATTTTGGTACCGGATGGCACCGAGGTCCCCAAGACACCCGCCGTGGGTTGCGTGGGTATACATACCGCCTTGACCTTCTATTCGATGCGGTTCCGCTTGCCGGTTTTTCTCACGCGGTGGCTTTGCAAGTGGGGTATGCATCCAACCCAAGTGCATCCCATTACGTGGGGTAGGATTATTGGCCTCTTGGTGATGTTCCACCTGAGAAGTACCTCGCCCTAATTTCAAAGAGATGAATGAACTCTTCGCCTGGCGAGCGACTCCTTCATCAAAAGGTCACCGTCCGGATGGTATTACGTACAAATCCGATTGGGGTATCCGAATAGTTTAGTGGAAGGTCTTCCTTCATCGTTGAAGGATGGAAAGAAAAATGGCTCGGGTGAGCGGCGAGTAGTGGCAAGCTCGTGTGGAGAACGAAGGAAGGAGACTCGCCCTTTATCCTCCTTGATTTTGTTTTTGGTTATAGTAAGTCTATATCCTTTCTCTCTTCTCTCGCTTTTGCTATTTATCGTTTCTTTTTGTGATTGACTTGTGTCTTTTTACCTTTGTAGAGAACCGTGCATCAAAAGGGCCTTTGTCGGCCATCTTCATCCCGCAGCCGAGAATATCCAGGCGAGGTGCGAGAGATAAGCGGATTGAGAGATCGCCAGGCGAGGCCATTTGGCCTTGCGGCTTGAGGCTGCTGCTCGCCGCCCGACCCCGAGACCGGGCGGCTCGGGATGAGGCGGCCGAGCAGAGGTGGAGGTTGAGAGAGAGCCTCAGCAGATCCTCCGGTAATGAACAAGTACGGACCCATTCTCCGGGAGCGGCGGCGAGAACAGAAGCGAGCCGCGCCGTCCCCTGCGACGGCTAGCCCCGTGGCGAGATCATCCGCACCGTAGGGGCATACATAAACTCGAGCCGCCGGCATGCGGCCGTCCGAGGTAAACATTTATGTTTTTCATATTTCCTTTTGAAACATCTTTGTTTTCTTTTGATCTTCTAACGGTGATTGCTTTGTGCGGGCGTGGCTTGATTTTTGCGTGCACGTCAGCAGCGTGAGGAACACGGCCGCGCGTCGAACCCTCGGCAATTGCCGATCAACTCCGGATGTGGAGGCGGCTCGAGAGAAGATATCCGGGCCGGTAAACGTCCTGGCGATGGGGTGCGGGGCGATACGGCCTCCTCCTCTTCAAAGGAGAAGAGGAGGAATTGTGATGGAGGAGCTCGATCGAGGCCGGGGGTTGGTCGAACGGTACCCGAACATCCCGAATGACCCCCGAGGAAGAGGGAGGTCCGCGAACTTTCTCGGATGACCTCGGCAGGAAGGTCACTTCATCCCTCCAAGTCAAGTGAGGGATGAATATTGTGAGGGAATGATTCGACTACGCCTCGATGGTTTGTGGAATTCGTTCGTTGTGCCACGCCGACGAGAGGAGCAAACGAGAGTCTTACCTAGGAGCGAGTCGGGCCGCGATGAGTGTTCCGGCTCGTGCCTGGACAAAAGGTATCGAGCAAGTCGCTCGGAGATCAAGCCAAGAACAAATTCAAGATGCCATGGCCATGTCCATGGGGCGGATGATTGGGCTCTTATGGCATGCGGTTGGGGAACTCGCGAGCTAGAGAAAAAATATGCCGACCTGGAAAGGCGGCACGGAGACTGCGGGAAGCCTATGCTACCCTTCAAGGGGTACAAGAATCTTTTAAGACTCAAGTGGATGAGGCACTCGGGCCAACTCGAGAGAGAGATCGCTGCGAGGCCGAGGCAGAGCGAGATCGGCCCGCAAAGGTGAAGAAGAGCTCGGGGTTAAGGTCGCCGAATCGAGCGTCTTGCCACGCCCGGCCGAGGAAATGGAGAGGCGTCTAGCCAATGTACGCAGGAGGTCAAGAAACCGCCCGTCGGCAACCGAGGAAGTTCGTAGAGAGGCCATTAAAGCTTACAAAGACTCCGAGGAGTATGCATTCATGTTAACTCGTGGCCGTGCGACCCGGCCTCCAAGAAATTCTTGATTTAATTAAGGCGGGACGTCTTTGTTGCTCGGCTTGAGGAAGATCTGGCCCTCCTGGAGGCTGATCTCGATACCCTTCGGCCGAACTTTGCCGAGGCTCCTAATGCGCAGGGCTCTCCTCCTCCCCGACGTGGAAGAAGTCGCCTCTAGTGGTGCCGTCGAAATTCTGCCGCCCCGCTCGGTCTTGATGCTTTCATATGTACCCCTAGGTAGGTAATTTGGCTTCGTGCCTCGAGATGTAATGGGCTCGGCCTCCCTTATGTAAATACTTTTGAAGTAGAAATGAATTGTTATTTTCCTCACCTGTGTATGTGTTTCAAGCTTTTTGTAGATGCTCGGCTCTTTTCCTTTTATATTCCCAAGTACGGGGCTCGGTTTTCAATGCTTCTGAATAAGGGGATTTGCTCACCTTAATTGATTCTTGTACTCGGTCCTTTATTTTGTATTTGAAATTTTGTGTATGAACCGAGTCTTTATTGCGCTCGGTGCGTAACCGAGTCCTTATTTTGTGCTTGGTATGTGGCCAAGTCTTTACTTTATGCTCGGTACGTAACCAAGTCTTGATTTCAGTGCTCGGTGCATAACCAAGTTTTGATTTTGGTGCTCGGTACGTAACCAAGTCTTGATTTTGGTGCTCGGTGCGTAACCAAGTCTTGATTTTGGTGCTCGGTGCGTAACCAAGTCTTTATTTTGTGCTTGGTTCGTGGCCAAGTCTTGATTTCGTGCTCGGTGCGTAACAAGTCTTTATTTTGTGCTCGGTGCGTAACAAGTCTTTATTTGGTGCTCGGTGCGTAACAAGTCTTGATTTTGTGCTCGGTGCGAATCGAAGTCTTGGTATTATGCTTGGTGCGTAACCAAGTCTTGATATTGTGCTCGGTGCGTAACCGAGTCTTTAGCCGTGGTGAGTAAAAACTTTGTTTTCCTTTAGAGAGCTCACGAAATACCGGATGAAAGGATAATTCTTTGGAATCCTATCCGGATCATGATCGAGATCTTTATTGATAATACCGTTTCGGGTATGCTACATTCCATGGATGCATAAATTTTTCTCCACTCAAATATTCTAGCTGCACGCCCCACGGATAAGACGTGGTTGACCCGAAATGGGCCCTCCCCAGGTTGGCTTCAATGGTGGGTTGAATGCCCGTTATCTTTTTCAATACAAGATCGCCGACCGAAATCTTCTTTCCTTTACTTTCGAATTGTAGTACCTTTCACTCCTTTGTTTATACATCGCATTTTCATCTCGCATCGCACCTTTTTCTTCGAAAGTCTAGCTCGGCTCGGGAGCGCCTCATTATAGTCTTCTTCAAAATTTGCAACTCGAAGGTAGGGGCTCCAATCTCGACAGGGAATCACCGCCTCGACTCCATAAGCTAAAGAAAAAGGTGTTTCTCCAGTGGCCGCTTTCGATGTGTCGTTCGTATGACCATAGTACACCGGGTAGTTCCTCCGGCCAATTGCCTTTAGACTCCTCCAATCTCGCCTTCAAGGTATACTTGAGTATTTTATTAACGGCCTCAACTTGTCCGTTTGACTGGGGGTGGTATGGAGTTGAGAAATAGTTTTTATGTGGAAACCTTCACAAAAATTTGAAACCTTCGGTTGTCGAATCTGTTTCCCATTATCCGTAACAATCGAATGTGGTATCCCGAATCCCACTGAGATAATAGATTTCCATACAAAGCTCACAACTTTTCTTCATCTATTTTTGCAGAGGCTCGCCTCGACCCATTTTGTGAAATAATCCACCGCCACGATGGCATACTTGACGCCCCCTTTGCCAGTGGGGAGTGGTCCGATGAGGTCCATTCCCCATTTGGCAAACGGCCATGGGCTAAATACGGAAGTAAGTTGTTCAGGATGATATCCGAATTGTGGTGCAAATCTTTGGCACCTCTCACATCTTTTGACGAGGTTGGTTGCGTCCTTTCTTAGGGATGGCCGTGTAGTATCCTTGCCGTATTAATTTATAGGCCAACGTTTGGCCCTAGCGTGGTTGCCGCATATTCCTCATGAACCTCTCGAAGTGCATAATGCATGACATGCTCGAAAGGCAGCGTAGGAGTGGGATGGAGTATCCTCGTTTGTATAGGATGCCGTCTACTAGTGTAAACCGAGCCGCTTGAGTTCGTAGTGTTCGGCCTCGCTTTGTTTTTGAGTTGAACTCCTTTTTCTAAATCTTGAATGATTGGGGTCATCCAAGTCTGCTCGGCGGTTTCGGTTGTATATATTTTCTTTGCACCAAGTGACAAAGCGGACGATTGTGTTGTGTGTGATGACATCCGTGATGGCATCCGTCCCTCGGACCGAGCCGAGCCGGGCTAAGGCATCTGCTTGCATGTTATCGGCTCGGGGCACATGTAAGACTTTTTGTTTTAAAGTGTGATAATCTCTTCTTGACCAAATCCAAATATTGTGCAATTTTTTGCTCTTTCGCCGTACTCGCCGTTGATTTGATGAGCGACCAACCGAGAGTCATTTTGTGCACCAATAGTTGTTTTAGGCCCATAGAGGTCGCCATATCTAAGCCCGCCAGAGCGCCTCATATTCGACTTCGTTGTTCGTTGCGGGAATCGAAATCGTGCGCCAAGCAAATAGCATTTTTCATTTGGATCGATTATCACGATTCCGCCCCGCTCGGCTGCGGAGAAGAGAGTCAACGAATAATTTCCATTCTTGGTCTTCCATGACTTCCAATCGTATGGAAGATGTGAATTCGACCACAAAATCGGCTAAAGCCATCCTTTTATTGCGGTGCGTGGTTCGTATATAATGTCAAATTGACTGAGTTCGACGGCCCACTTAATCATCCGACCAGAAGTATCAGGTCAGTGTAATACTTGTTTTAGCGGGTAGTTCGTCAATACTATAATCTTGTGTTCTAGGAAATATGGACGGAGTTTCCGCGCCGCGGTGATTAATGAATAAGCCAACTTTTCCATTGGTGGGTACCGGAGCTCGGCGTCATGTAACGCTGATTTGGTGTAATAATGGATGTTGAATAGAGCCATCTAGCCTGATTAACACCGAGCTGATGGCGTATTCGGATACCGCCAAGTACAAATACAAGTTCTCCCCTTGGGTCGGTTTTTGCAATATAGGGATTGAAGAGAGGTGCTGTTTGAGGGATTCAAAGGCAATCTGTGCTTGCTCGGTCCACTCGAAATTTTTGCTTTTCTTTATAATTTCAAAGAAAGGTTTGCACTTGTTTGTGGACCGAGAAACAAATCGGTTAAGGGCGGCCAATCGGCTGTTAGGCTTTGTACCTTTTTACGAGTTTGGGGATTAGGTCGGTGATGGCTTTTATTTTGTCTCAGGTTAGCTTCGATTCCCCTTTCGACCATATACCCCAAAAATTTACCCGAGCCGACCCCAAATGTGCACTTTCTCGGGTTTAACATCATCTTGTACTCTCTCAAAATAGCAAACATTTTATTAAGATCGTTTAGATGATCGGACATGTATAGTGTGACCTATCATTTTCTCAAACATCTTATTTACTAACCTTTGATAGGTCGCACCAGCATTCTTCAATCCAAAGGGCATCATCTTGTAACAGTGAATTCCTCGGGCAGAGAAGAATGAGGTATTTTCTTCATCCTCTGGGTGCATCCGTATTTGGTTGTAACCCGAGTATGCATCCATGAAGCTCATCAGCTCGTGTCCTGCCGTGGCATCCACCATGTAATCGATATTTGGCAATGGATAACTGTCCTTAGGGCATGCTTTGTTGAGGTCGGTAAAATCCACGCATAGGCGCCACTGGCCATTGCTTTTCTTTACCAAAACAGGATTGGCGACCCATCGGGGATAGAGGGCTTCCCGGATGAATTGATTGTCTAGTAGCTTGTTAACCTCGATCTCGAGTGCTGCCTGTCTATCAGGGCCGAGTTTGCGCCTTTTCTGGATGACTGGGCGGAACGTTAGATCAATATTGAGGCGGTGGCACGCATACTTAGGGTCAATTCCGGGCATGTCTGCATGAGTCCATGCGAAGACGTCAAGATTATTTCCCAAAAACTCGATCAGCTCGCTTCGATATGGTTCTGGGAGATCATGACCAATACGTAGTTGGCGCCCCTCGCTTGGCCTTCCGACATTGATTGTATCAACCTGTTCTACTGGTTCCGCTCGTTTTCTTTTCTTGCTTTGCCCCTCCTTGATTTGCAGGGGCAATTCGTCTTCAGCGGCCGGCTCGTTCTCGATTGCCGGCTCGCCTTCTTCCATCATTGGCTCCTTCCCGGGCCGACGACCTGGATTATCCTCCTGAACGATCACCACTTTCCGCTCGGACTCCTCCTTGGGCAAGGGATTATCTTGTGTGGTTCCACTGGTTTGTCCTTGTTCCGCCACGTTAATCTCCACCGGTCGGAGTTTAAGAGAGCACTCTCGTGACTCCCTTTGATTCCCTTTATGTATAGCTTCGCCATCAGATGTTGGGAATTTTATACAAAAATGATATATTGAAACGGCTGCTTTTATATGATAAAGCAATGGCCTCCCAATGATAGCATTGTACTCCGAATCGGCATTGATTATTTTGAATGTTGTCATGACGGTCCGTTTATGCAAACCTTGTCCCATTTGGATGGGCAAATCAACTTCCCCGAGCGGGACTATCCTTCCTCCTCCAAACCCCAGAATGCTATCGTTGCATGGACGGATATAACTATCATCCACGTTTAATCTTCGAAATGCTCGGACATAAATGACTGACGAATAGCTTCCGGTGTCGATCAAAATTCTGTGAACCGGAATACCCAAAATCGGTGCAGTAATGACCAGAGGGTCAGAATGAGGATGGACCACCTGGTCGGCATCCGCATCCGAGAACACAAAGTGGCCGGTGGGTTGGCCTTCCTTGATTTCCGCCACCCGAACTTGTCTTTCGGCATTGGTTGCCTGTCTAACATCGGCTTTTCTTTTCCTGTTGGAGCGTCTATCCTCTACTGTGTTGGTATTGATTCGACTGACACTCGACATCATGAGGATCTCCCTCCCCTGGTTTTCATCCGGGGGTGGCGGCAGGAGAGCTGGATTGATTACGCGCTCCGGGTTGACACCTTGAGCCAGTGCTGGTGGGGGCGGTAGCTCATGAACATACCTTTTAAGACCGCCCTGCCGAACAACCCGCATAATTTCCCTAATTAGATCTCGGCACTCGTCAGTATCGTGACCTATCGATTTATGATAGGCACAGAATCGACGCGAATCTAATTTTGACGGCTCAATTTTCAGAGGCCGAGCCGGAGGCAACAAATTCAGACCCTGTACTTCATTCCATATGGCTGATGGAGTGTGGGTCAAAGTACTCCTCAGCGCGGCGACTTCGGCTCTCGCCTCTTGGCGAGCCCTAAATCCGGTGGTCGGGTTTTCCGAGAACGACCGGAATCCTGACCCCGGCCCAACTACTGGTTCTTTCCTCCCGTCCTTTCTTATGCCCCTTGTCGGTGCTCAGGGCGGTTACTTGCCATGGCTTCTTCCGCACAAATATGGCGTTCCGCGTGGACCAGAAATTCTTGGTACGAGGTCGCCCCCGATTCGTGGATGGAGTAATTGAACCAAGTCTCGGGGGCTAGTCCAGCCATGGCTGCGATCAAAATGGCGTCATCCGACACTGGTTCCATCTCTCGAACTTGTTTATTGAACCGAGAAATATAACTTTTCAGGGGCTCGTCCTTCCCTTGTTTGATGTTTACGAGGGAGTCTTTAGGTGCGGCTCGGACTTTGGACGTTAAGAAATGTGTCGTAAAGCGGAGGCCGATCCCCATGCCTCGAATGGATCCTTGTGGGTGGTCCTAAACCAACGGGTGGGCTCGGCCGCCCAAAGTCGGGGAAGGCCCTGCAGAGGATGGCATCGCTGGATCAGTGTATAGTTCCATCCATGCTAAGTACTTGTGAACGTGAGTGGTTGGGTCGGTTTCCCATTATAGAGACCGACCTGGGGATTTTCAACTTTGGCGGTAACGGGTCGCGAGAATTCGGGAAAATGGCGTGAGAGCACTGGGCCGGCTCATTACTTGGGCGGTCTTCGAGATCGTTTCGCCATCGGACCACCTTCCAATTCGTTTAGACGACGACGCAGCGGTGTATTTCTACATCCGTTCTCGCCATAAGCTAGGGCTTTGGACCTCGATTGACCCTGAGCCGCTCCCGCTCATCAGGAAAACCCGAGCGAACTTATCGATCGAGCCGGGCTTAAAAGGATCAACTCCTGGTCGTCCGGCGAACACCGAGTGGGCATGACGATGTCGCGTTTGCTCGGAAATGACTGCTATACGACTTTGCTCCTCCTCGTCTTTCATTTGCCGCGCCTTCGTCACGACGGACATGTTGTTCATTACCTCGAATGGCTTCTTGGGCTTCGTGATGAGGAAGTCCGGAATTTGAGGATTAATGTTAACATTTAGTTGTGGGTTGAGTGGGTTAGTATTTGCAAGGAGTGGAGGAGGTGCTTGAGAGTTTGTGGTAGAGAGTTTGTGATATAAGTTGGTTCATTTCTTTGTACAAAAGTTGGGTTGGCAATTAGCCGAGCAAAAGGAAATAAAGTAGTGCTCCCCGCCTCCGTTTGGAGCATATTTTGGTCATTAAATGTAGTCGCGCCAGGTTGGTTGTTCAAATGTTGCTCTTGATCAAACGGGCATTTCTCGACAGTTGACTCATTTTTGTCTATTATGTAAAGGTTAAGCGTTAAACTTTACCTGGTTTTTATTTCACTTGCTTTTTATCGAACTCGGGATCGACGGATATGGGCCCTCCTTCTAGCGCCAATTTGTTGGCGTGCGTTTTGGTCAACAAGCGTAAATATGTAAAAGGTTTAACACGTGGAAATGAAAACGTGCGTAACGTATGTTTATTTCTGGCTAATTATGCCTTTTTTGTATTCTGCCGAGCCGGATTATTGGGGTCGGTCTTTCTTATAATTTGTTACAATTGCTTCCTTTCTCTTTTCTCTTTTTCATACTTTTTATACCCCTTTGAGTAAGTGGGTTTACAATAGTCATCTTTGCACTAACTATTCATTAATTAATAAAATAATTAAAGAAAGACACATGTCCCTCTATAGTTGTGCATGATGATGCCAAAACTTGCCACTTGTCGACTTCTCTTCGTAATTTTCTGACATGTGGCAGTTTCTGATACCAATAAAGTGTTAAGCATGGGCAAGTGATTATTTTTATGAAGCTGTCGCACGTGCGTTTCATATTGAAATTTGGGCTCGGGGCTCGGGCTCGGCGGCCGTGTAGTGGTTGGGCTCGGTAGCGGGCGAGCCTAATTCGTGACGTGTCGTCGTACATCATTGTTGACGTCACCCGCAGGTCGCCTACTCGGATATGTGTCAGACCGATGACTTGGATTAATTTCTCACAGCTCGACTCGGGTATCATCACAAATACTATCGAGGATTCAATCAATATTCTTCTTTTACAGGAAGAAAAAAGAAATATACATTTACTTGGATCCATAAGTATTGGCACTACACTTGTGAAAAATATAAGACAATGTAAACCTCAAGGTTGATTTTGTAATTTCCAAAATTAGCTAATTAAGCTTTTTTGTAATTGGGCCAAATCTACTTTGTGTAATTATCCCAGTAAAATATATGGAATGAATATATCTTACATAGACAATAACCAATGATTTGACTTCAACCCACAACCTTATAGCTAGTTTATAGCCACTAAATGCGAAAATTGTAATTTGAAAAAAAACACTTAATGGTCATAAAATCTTATCTTGTTTTTGTAGTAGGACTAAGGCATAAATTTGAAACAAAGGCACGAGGGCATCCATCTTTTGTTGGCATCACCCTTGTGAATAGAAGTGAACGTTTGCAGTTTAATTAATTACCCTACCATATGGTTGAGTGTTTTTAATTATTTTCCAAAACGGCAGGGATTGTCCTCAATTTGTTCACACTGAAATTGGCCAAATCCTACCAATATTCAAGGCATCTCCAATGCCATAATGTAAAAACCTATAAAAAACCTACTTTTTAATGGACCCTACAATACCACATCATACAAACCTAAAAGATGAAAAACCCCACTTTCTTTTCTACAATGCAAAAACCTCCCACAATGGACCCCACATCCCACCATAATCACATTTCAAGCCTTTGTTATTTTTCTTTATTTTGTTTTTTTAATAGTGAAGAAGCGGTACCATATATAAGGTACCGCTTTTTTTGGGAGGTGAAAATGTTGGGCTACACAATGGGATAGCTTTTTTGTATAAGGTTTTTCACTCAAAAAACCTCTACAAAAAGTTTGCATTGTAGATGCCCTTATATATTATATTATCAATCATTTTCACATCATTATTTTGATTTACTAGTCATGTGATTGGTCAAACTTCAGTCAAACCTGTTTAAAATTGAAATGGTGAATGGTTATTCTCTTGATGCTTTTTTTTAAATAAATGAAAATATATATTAAAAAAAAGGTCCTGTTCACAAGCCGATCATATAGCAAAAGAAAAACAATGTAAAACTTCAGGAAAAAACAACAAAAATAACTAAAAGACGCAATTTAAATGAAGGGTGTTTAAGTCTCAAGGATTTTCGAGTGATATTGTCTTCTTTTTTTTTGTGCACGTGCTCGAGTATCATCTTGATGGTCTGATGTAGCTTGTGGAATGTCGGCCAATGATCCTTGAGCCACAATTTCAATATACTTCATAGCTTCTGAGGGAGCACACGAGTAAATGACAAGCGCAATAGTTGAGAAGTCGCGTAGATTGAAAACTTCCGATTTGTCTTGTTCTTCTTCATTTTCCATATCAGATCAACGCTTCCGTGCTGATTCAGTCATTGCTTTGAAAACCTCTGACGGATTGTTAGAGCTAATGACATAATCATTAAGCGGACAACTTCTAGATACAACTTCCATGGCACTGTGGAGATCCGCTTGATTCTTTTTATCGAAAATTGGTGCAATCATTGTGTCCTCATGAACAAAAACCAAACTCTGTTCTGGTGGTTGATAAAGAACCATAGTCCTATCAGAATTGATATTCGAATCTTTGAGGCCCACATCTAAATTGACGTGTAAGGACTCATTCTCTACATCAAATCCTCTGATGTATCACGCAACACATTAATTTTCTTCATGCTTAAAAGCTTAAAACGTTCATCTAATTTTATCACATAAAAAGCATCGCTAGACCAAAATCTAGATACACTTACGTATTGGGTTTGGGACTTGTTTGCTACCTAATGATTTTGTCGGCCAGAGCCAGAAACAGAAAATGAATATTAGGGGGTGATATTTATTTTTCATGAAACTAATAGATAAGTATATATATATATATATATTTTTTTTTCCTAGGAGGCATCATAAAAAGGCGATACTAACTGAGAGTACTTGATTAGGTAATATTTGTGTTGACAGATTTGTTTTTTTTTTTTTTGTTATGCATGCTTTTGACGTAGAAGAATTGTTTGACTCAGTACAAGATTTAGTATTATTATTATTATTATTTTGGATGTTTTGTTGAGTGATTCAGAGACAATAAAAAAATTTGTAATGGATATTACATGATGACACCATCTTTAAAAAAATGAAAAGAAAATCGAAAACTTTGAGCATTCCCCGCATGCAAATGAGCGTCTATTTTTACTTATTATTTATCATCCTTAGTACTCATTTTGTGCTCCACAAATAAAGGTGTAGCAAATGGGAGAATATGAACAAATTCCAAGTTTTAAAAGAATATGTTTAGTTTAAGTTCATTTTCTATGAAAAGTAGTGTAAAAAATGTGTTCCTAGCTAGATATCTATGCTCATCTTTTTTTTTTCCCAATAAATTTTATGTTCGTTTAGTTTGTCATATATTACAGCATTTCCTTTGCGCATAAATAACATCCTAATGATGAATACGAATCATAGTATCACCGTAAGTAGTTGAACTTCCGTGAATGCGAATTGCTAACTGAGTCATTGTCTGCGTCACAAACAAACGTTAGAGGTATCGAGAGTTTGCCTGATAAAAAACCTTCGAAGCTCAAAACAGTTCCAGAATATAGAGAAAATCCATAAACTTAAGGTCTATTAGTTGTATAAATGTGTACTACTCATCAGTGAGAATCAGAGTTTATAAACAAATATGTGGATCTTCATGGACTTTTAGGCCTCTATGGTCATACTTTAGGAATTCATATTTGAATAAGTAGAAGTATTACAAATAAAGTTCTTTCTGGACTTGGTGTACTAGGCTTATCGGAATTATAGCTCATCTTTTTTTTTTTTTTTGAGAAACCGAATTATAGCTCACCTTAAGTCTTAACTAACACAACAAAGTTAATTCCAAATAAATCTTTACAAAAAATTGGGCAGGACATTTCATCATGGGACATGAAAATGAAATAAGATTTCCTAAATAACTACTTAAGTTTCACGGTCACCACTATAAAAAATACGATGGCCTCGAGGAAAAATAATGAAAAGAAATTGTAAAAAAAAAACGATACTGCAGTTAGATCCCAAATTTTCTAAACTGTATATAAACAGTCCATGAGAAGTAGAAGAAAATTAAATGAAAATCACCAACTCTTTTTTTTTTTTTTTTTTGGTAATTTTCTTTGGGAAAAATCATAAAATTTCTCTCTAGTTTTCTTGAATACCTTTTAGTTGTAGGTGAATGCAGGTTAACCATGATTAATGTATCACTATCATCACAATTCGGTTAGCTGGTCATGTTCAATTTTTGGTCAATTTCAGATTATGTTCAAAATACATAAAAAATGAAGTAAAATTTAAGATAATTATGTTTTAAGACAAACAATAATATCGTGTCAGATTCGTATTAGTCGTGTTCAGGTTCTGATTTCTCGTGTTCGTGTTCGAGTTTATCGAATAACTTCAGGTCTGATTCATATCGGGTTTTTGTGTCAGATATTGCACCCCCACAGTACCATCACATCTTTTTGTTTTTGGGACATCTCATCAAAGGGTAGCACTACTTACACCCCCAAAATTAATAAGACGTCCACCTCCATATAATTTCAAAAATGTCATTAGTTTAAAAGATTATGATACTCTTATCCACATAATTAAAGAAGTTATAATACGCCCTATCTTCCTTACACCCACCCACATTCTTGCAAAAATCTGATTTTTTTTTCCTGTAAACCCTAGATTTTCCAATACCCATATTATTATAAGTATGATCAACAAAAAATTAATTTTGTCAAATAATATAAGTAGCTCCCTAATTTACAATTTAAAATATATTATTTTCCATTTTTACTCGCTTTTTATAGTTTAAAATTTAATGTTGAATAACAAAAGTGCGACACTTGCAGACGCCGCATTGCAACCTTGGTGTTGCTATCGTGCTTTATGTGGCACGACGACATGATCGTAATTACAACTTTGCTCGTGCAATTGTGATACATGGCATGATAACACGATCGTAGTTACAAAAAGGCACGATCAAAGTAATTTGGTCGTGCTTTGTGGCATGATCGAGTATTTCATCGCGCCATCCGTCCGCCCTCTTCCCCAAGTTCGAGACAAAATCGGAAAAAAGTTTTGTATAACTCGAATTCAAACCAAATATAGTTACCCATCATTTATACCCAACAATTACCCAAACTAATCCAACTATAAGTGTGAAATTAAAGTAAAATATTACGTTTTATTCCATTGCCCGAAATCCTTCAGCTGCCACCGCCCTTTGGGGGTGTATCGTTTTAGGGTGTATTTGCGGGGAAGATAGTGCAAGGGTAAAATGGAAAATTATAGGGGTTATTTAGTAATTATGTTATATTTTAAAGAATGTGTGGGTCGTATTTAGAAGATGGATGTATTTATCAATTTTAGGGGTGTGAACAACCCTCTCCCTCATCAAATTAATTATAAAACTTAAAAGCAATTAACCCATTACCCATCCCTATGATGTGACCCCCGGATTAACTGGACCCACCCAATTATATTTTATATACTATTGACACCACAATCAAAAACAATTAATACAATATCTGCAAAAAAAAATAAGGATAGTTTATTAATAAAGGTAATTATTTATTATTCTTTTTTTCTACCAAAAACAAAATAAAAATCAATCTTATTACAAGGATTATTATTAATTATTACAAGCCATATAGCAATAGAGCGAGCGACAGGAAGAGAGAGAGCAATTTGAAGGCGTGCAAATTTTGCAGGGGAGGATTGCCTTTTTTCCTTGTAATAAAACTTTGTCTAAAAAGGAGCTGTTAATTTCTGCCCGCCCCCTAGTCGTGATGAAGGTGGCGGAGAAGCGGTGACGGCGGTTTAAATTTCGGCTTTATACGGAGAAATGCAGGGGATGTTTGGAGCTGATCTGGAGCCTTCATTGCATAAATACTCCTGATCTGATACTGCCATCGTTCGATCCTGCATTTTTCAAGGTTTTCTTCTCTTAGGGTTTTTTCTCTCTCTCAAAGTTCCTGTGAAAGCGATGAATTATTTTTCTGTGGTTTCGGAAGATTAGTTTTTTTTTTTTTTTTTAATTTTTTTAACTTTAGGGTTTTTTCTCTCTCTCAAAGTTCCTGTGAGAACGATGAATTATTTTTCTGTGGTTTCGGAAGATTATGTATTTTATTTCCTTTTTTTTAAAAGATTTTTTTTTAAACTTTCAGTAAGGGGAGCTGTAAAATTGTTTGTTTATAATGTTTAGGTAAATTAGGGTTACTGTTAAGATTTGGAGTTTGGGGTTGATAACTTTGGTTTGAATGTCAAGGAATATATTATATAGGAAATTGGGGTTTAAATTTTTGGTCTTGTTGCTCAATGAGTACAAAACTATTAATTATTAAAAGAAGTGCATTTCTTTTCTTGGTTTATTTTCTCATTGTGTTGAATAGTTTTAAGAATCTCAACATCTGGGTTGACTATTAATTTATAATACGTATTAGATTTAGTTTTGTTTTTCAGTTTCTTGGTTGGTGTATCTAAATTTGCATCTTATTCATAGACTTTACACTGTTTCTTTATTAGTTTATTTGGAAAAAGGGTTGAAGTTTGATATTAACTGTTGGATCTGTCACCAAAATGAAGTGGAAAAATGAGGAACTTGTCTGCTTTTTCTATAGCAGATATTTTTATTCGCTTGTAACTTAAACTTGGTCTGACTTACATGAATATTACAGTTTTTGGTTGTGATCCATTGAGATGTCATTCAAAAGCATTGTGCGTGAGCTGAAGGAGATGAAAGATGGGATTGGCAGCATGTCTAGGAGAGGGGTTGAGGGGAAGCATTGGCGAAGCCGAACGAGATCGTTTATAGCCCCTGATGTTGCTCCTTTTGAGCCAATTGAACAAGGGCAGTGGGCAAATTTACCACCAGAGTTGCTTTTAGACATCATTCGAAGAGTTGAAGAGAGCGAGACAGCTTGGCCTGCTAGGACGGTTGTTTTGTTTTGTGCATCGGTGTGTAGATCTTGGAGGGATATTACCAAAGAAATCGTTAAAACTCCAGAGGAATGTGGGAGGCTCACCTTCCCGATTTCGTTAAAGCAGGTAGTTTTGTTAATCCATTTGGTTTTAGTATAATTTCTGTCTTTTTGGGATGAATATGTCTCATACGGGCTTTCATCCGTGTCTTTCTTGTATTGGTAATAGCCGGGCCCCCGAGATGCTCCAATCCAATGCTTTATCAAGAGGGATAGGACAACTTCCACATATCGCCTATATTTTGGACTGATCCCATGTAAGTCGGTTTATTCGGTTGATATAATTTTGGGAGTTGGTTATTCAATTAGAATGGATGCTTGTGTGGGTGTAAGTGTGTGTGCTTTAAATGAATATCCCCTTGAGTTATTTTGCTATGTGCTGTACAATTCACTGTTATTTTTCTCTGGAACTTTATCCGGCTGTTCTGTTATTCTGTTAATGATGCTTTTAAGTGGTCATTTTGTTTGCCTTTGGGAAGGTTGTTGCATACCGTGTCAATTGTTAGTTGTAGGCAATATGACCCTTCTATGTCATAAATGCCTTTGAACATGTAATAAGTTCAAAGTCTTCTCAAAATTTAATATGGAATAAATGGCATTAGCATATCGATTGGTAGTCTTCTAGAAAAGATTTATAGTTATATAAATTAAATTCGACTTATCAAGAAGAAGAAAGGATATAAAACAAAAATGATATTATGGTCTCTTTATGGATATTCCTGCTGACAAACACTCGTCTGTAAAAACAGATATCCTTCCTCATTTATTGACAAACGTGTGCATTTGAGCCAAAGAGGTTAACTCCAATATGAACCTACAAATTATTGCTGTTGTGTTACTAATATAGTTCTCTGGCTAGGATAAAATAGCAAACATTGATTGAAATTGGAGTTTCACAAAGACCTGAAATGGGAAAAATGTCAGAGGCGCTGGGTTTGAACCAGCAAAAGTCCTCAAATGGCTCAAAGATATTTACTCGTCCTATCCACTTTACGGTTCAAAATAGAGGCGCGCATCACATTATTTCATGGAGTGAAAACTTGTCAAACCAAAATTAAAAAAAATTCATCTAAAAGGAAAATTTGTCTTTGAGCCCTTTTGAGAGGATGATGACATCCCGGGAGTTGTCACAAAATCATGCGGCTGGGGGGTAACGTGGCACTTATGCATGACAGCATGAGGTCAAGCCATGTATGGTACATGTAGAGACACAGATATTGGGACCTGGGTGATGATGCACTTATTCCTGTTTTGAGTTTTTTAATAACTGGTGGATAATGTATTTGCACTATTATTTCTCTGAAAATTGACAGGGACACCCCCCCCCCCCCCCGGGGGGTGGGGACTAGTTTCACCAATACATCTTAATATGATATCCTTGAATGGAAATTCTTGATCTGAACCACCTGTAATTGCTATAGAAATTAAAAAAGAAAATGGATGTACCAAAAATTATTGATTTAGAAGCTCTTTGTCATCCGCACTAAAATGCATGCCACTAACTTTTTGAATCTATTGGCAGCTGAGAACGAGAATGATAAATTATTGCTGGCTGCCAAAAGGATTAGACGGGCCACAAGCACAGACTTCGTCATTTCTTTGGTCGCGGATGACTTTTCTCGAGCCAGCAACACATTTGTTGGAAAACTCAGGCAAACTCCTCTCACATCATTCTTTTGAATACCTGTTTTCGCATTTCCTATGCTTTTACTAAACTAAAAAATCATTTATTCAGGTCTAATTTTCTTGGGACCAAGTTCACCATATATGACAGCCAACCTCCAAATGATGCCACCGTTCAACATAACAGTCGGCAGAGCCGAAGATTTAACCCCAAACAAGTTTCTCCAAAACTACCTGCATATAACTACAGTGTCGCCACCATTTCCTACGAACTCAACGTCCTCCGAACGAGAGGACCGAGAAGAATGCATTGCATGATGCACTCAATTCCCGTTTCGTCCATTCAAGAGGGGGGAACGGCCCCCACTCCGATATCTTTTCCACACTATATCGACGATAAGCATTCGAGCTCGCCGAACCTTTCGAGTTCGCCTTTATCGACATCGAACTCCGGAACGGCACTTGTTCTTAAAAACAAAGCGCCGAGATGGCACGAACAGTTGCAATGCTGGTGCTTAAATTTCAAAGGCCGTGTCACGGTGGCGTCTGTTAAAAATTTCCAGCTTGTGGCTGCTGTGGACCCCTCGGTTGACGTACCGGCCGCAGAACAAGAAAAGGTGATTTTGCAGTTCGGGAAGATAGGAAAAGACATATTTACCATGGATTATCGGTACCCGCTCTCTGCTTTTCAAGCTTTTGCGATTTGCTTGAGCAGCTTTGACACTAAACCGGCATGTGAATGAAGTTGGCATGGATTAATGATTAATCATTATCATCAAATTTATGTTTATTTCTTTCTGAAAGGGAATATTCTAGTTAAGAAATCATAGCTGTCTGAGGTTGTAGTTCATCTGTTACCAGCTCTGATGGGGAACACAGATTTGCAAGTGCCATATTTTTAATGCATGTTTAATAACGTTATATGTGGACAAATGTTATCTTCTCCGTCTCCTTTTCATCTGATCATCTTTTTATTAGAAAATCATAGCGTTGTCAAAATGTATTTTTTGTTTTTAATCGTTTTCTACTGGGCAAAATTATAAACACTACAACTTACCCCGGGGCATAGCTCATCTGATAAAGGACTTGGGTGATGTGATGTTTGTTTGCTGGCACCCACAGTGTTGTTGTTTTAATCCCTCTGGTAACGATTTACGAGGTGGAGAGAACTTCTTGTGGTGACTCGGTCTTGGCCCAAGGACCGACGACTAGGTGAGGATAACCGCGCTTCACATCCTCCACGGCTCAGGACAATCAAGGGCGGTGGGGGCTCTCAGGAATGAGGTTCATCCTTTATGAACACTACAACGAAATCTTTACTGCCGAAGCCATAAATGATTCTCATGAGTCATAAATGGTATATTAGTATTAGTCTACAAGGAATATAACTTTGCTATGTAACATTACTATTTGGATCACAGGTTCATAATTAATACTCCCTCCGTCCCAAAAAGATAAACTACTTTTTCTTTTTTGTTCGTCCCAAATATAGGTTTGTTTCCTTATTAAGGGTATTAATTACACAATAATAGACTAAATTACCCTTATTTAATTTACTTTGAATAATATATCTCCATTTAATGCAAGTGCAGAAAAGGAAAAATATGGAAAAAAATTATAATCTCAATTACATTTATTATGTTTTTCTTAATCTGTGTGAATTGTTCTACTTGCCTATCTTTATGGGACGGATGGAGTAATAATTTTTCTGTACAACTTTGCATATTTACATTCACAGCTATTCTGAGATTTATAAATACAAGTATATCCACATAAAAAAAAAACCGCAAATTAACTTAATTCCAAAATATTGACACCGATACCTGTACCAAAATCATAATACCAAATTATTCCCTATCAACTGAATTTGTTGAACCTAGAGGAGACAGTGATAAATGCACAATCCTTATCACTTTGACACTTCTGAATCGGAAGGAAATTTTCATTCTAAAAGGGTGTTTCATCTCATATTTTAGCACACGGATGATTCTCACATGTTTCTTTAACAGTTATCACTTGCTTTATTAAAATCCACAATTAATGCTTGAAAATTAAAAGGATAATTATTATACATGTGATAATCATCTCATGAAGGATATGTGATAAAATACCATTTTTTAAATAGAAGATCCCATCTGCTTTTGAATTCTCTTAGTACTCCATGCGAAATATTAATTAAAATTGTAGTTTCTTTAAAAAGAATGGGGAGGATGAGGATGACATTAATAGCAGATTTTCTTTAAAATGGAGCAGAAGATCTCGTGTGGATAATGAGTGAATTAATGAGCATAATAAATAAAAAAATGAAAGTGGGGACAAAATATTTAGACAATTACAAGTTTAGTAATAAAATACGTAATTTTCACAATGTCAGCACTTTGAGCCCATCACCAAAAACCTATTTAAAAAGGGTCTCAAATTTGCAGCAGAACCACTTCAATTCACAAAACCAAAATGAAAATGCTCTTTGCTACATTAATTCCAAAAATTTCATTGTTCTTTCTACTCACCATCACTACCAATGCCAAAATACCCACAAAAAAGCTGTTTAATGATATCTGTAAAAACACAAAATATCCTAAAGTTTGTCTCATTATTCTGAAAGATGATCCTATGACTCGTAATGCTTCTAACTATCATGATCTCGGATTAGGCTCTCTTGACATCGCAATATCCTTAGCCAAATTATCCACAGATTTTTTCAATAATAGTTTGGTTAAAATGAAAAACAGTGCTCAGAAACAGAAATATGTGGATTGTCGCGATAAGTATAAGTTGGCCATGGAGGAGCTAAGTGAAGCAAAAACTATGTTGAGAAAAATTTATTTTGCAACTGCAACAAAGAGATTGGAAGTTGCATATAAATTGCCTACTTCTTGTCACAAGGAACTTGGAGAACCACCAGCTAAAATTAGAAAAACAAATGCAACATTGGACGTTATTTTTGACATTGCTTTTGTTATAGTCAAGAGAGTTGGCGCGGGGCAATAGAAACTCAATTAGGCATAGTTTTACATGAAAAAGAAATAAAGAGAATTGTCACCCTACAAAACAGTGATAATAATTGGCGCAAAATATAATAACAATGTAATATTTCGATGTAATCCACAAGTTGGGGATCCGCCTCAATCCCTCACCCTCGTGGGTGATTCCAAACAAACAAAAAAACAAAATCAAAATAGAGTTTAATGTATGGACAAAATTTCCTTTAATAACAATTGTTTTTAGCATGTTTTAATAATTGTACCTTAGTTTAATTTTATGTTCTTTGAAATCAATTTGTTTTAGAAAAAGCAATTAATAACTTAACTTAATTAGTAAATGATTGATATTTTATATTTCTAATATAATTATATATATTGCTAAACATATCATACATCAGAATAATAACAAATGCATTCAAGACATTGTGTTTGAGTTCGATCATTATAAGTCGATTTCGCATACAAACGCACGAGGTGAAGTTTCAGTGCCCATTGCGTTTTGCTCATATTTAAATCCTTAATGAGCATCCACATTGGAGCCATAGTTTTCTTAAAGTTTGTATGAATAAATTCTTATTTGTTTTTTCCGAAGATGATGATGTAAGAAACTAAGAATGAAGGCAAAAACAACACATATACATATGTATAGGAGAATCAAGATAAATAATTAAGAAAATAGGAGAGAACAAAACATATATACTTTTGGTAAGATTCTTGGTTGATTTTATTTTATGGGGTTTTTTATGATTTTTTTTTGGTGCAGATTTCGTTTTTTTGTATTGTACTTATTCATGTTTTATTTTTTATACATATCGATCTTGTATTTTATTATTCAGATTTTTAATTATAGGCGGATATTTTTGTTTCATGCATAAAAAGGATTTTATTGTGTTAGATTAATCAAATTTTCCGTTAAGTAAATAATTCTGATTTTGGTAACGGAACATAAAATCAGTAAGTATTAAATTCGAATTCATTCTGATTTTGGTAACGGAACATAGAATCAGTAAGTATTAAATTCTAATTCATATATATATGTATTAAATTGCACGCACATAGTATTTCAAATCGTTGGATTATTCAAGTTTTTGGTAATTAAGTAAATAATTCTGATTTTCTTAAGAAATTAAAATATCAAAGCACTATATCTAGCGTAAATTCTGTTTTTGTAAGAAAATATAAAATAAAAAATATAATTTAGATTTTGGGAAGAAAAATATAAAATCACAGTAAGTTTTAAAATTTCAGATTCATATACTTATTAAATTAGACACACAAAATATGCCAAAATCGGTAACACATATCAAATATATATACAAAGATAGATTTATTATCCAGTGTTTTTTTATTAGTTTTTTGATATAGAATTATATTAATATTTAAATAATGAAAGTATAAAATCAGTAAAAAAAATCCGATTTCCAGAAAATATTATGGAACAAAGTCATAATAATCCGATTTCCACAAAAAATCCGATTTCCAGAAAGAGTATTAATTCAACAAATGCTATATAATCTATTTAAAGGATACGTTTCTAAATATTTGCAGCATAACAACTTGACCATACCAAAATGAAACTACCCTTTGCTTCATTTCTCATTCTATATATTTCTCTGCTCTTTCTACTCACCATCACTACCAATGCAAAATTAATATCCACAAATATTAAGTCCACAGATAAGGTGTTTTCTAATATCTGTCCAAAGACAAAGCAACCAAACATATGTCTCATTGTTCTGAAGGACGATTCTAGGACTCGCGGAGCGGCTAACAATCACGAACTCGGATATGGCATTCTAGACATCGCGATATCCCAAGCCAAATCGTGCGTCGATGTTTTTTTCTATAGCGCGCTAAAAATGAACGATGGTGATCGGAAAGAGAAATATTTGGATTGTCGCGATAAGTATAATTTCGCGGTTGGGCAGCTAAGTGAAGCGAAAACGATATTGAGAAAAAATGATTTTGCAACAGCAAGAAGGAGAATTGTAGATGCATCTCAAGTGCCTATTTCTTGTCAAAAGGAAATTGGAGAGCCACCAGTTGAAGTTAGAAGCGCAAATATTGTATTGGATTTTATTTTCGACATTGCTTATGTTATTGTGAGGGAGTTGGCTATCAATAGAAACTCTTAAGGCTAGCTGCTTATTTACATGATGAACAAGAAAATAATGATAATAACTATGAAATATGAAAGCACAGTGCAATAATAAATTGTTCTTTATGATCATACAAGATGTAATTTTTGTATATTTGCAGTTTGGGAAAATAGTCTTTTTAGTCCTGTAACTTGTACTAATTGGAGATATAATCCTCTAGGTAGTCACATTTTTAAAAATTCGGACATTTAGTTCGTTTTTGACCAAAATTATGTAATTTTACTAGAATTGTTGACTACTGATGTGTCTAAATAATTTAATTTGGAATTTTGGTGATTTGGTGCAAAAAATTAACATGTCAAATCGCCAAAATTGACACGTAAATTTTAGGATTTTAATACTTAGGTGACAATATTCACAAATTTTTGACATGTTTGTACCTCACCAGTCATAGTCAGTAATTTCTGATAAAATTACACAATTTCAATCAAAATTAGATCAAATGTCCAAATTTTTAAAAGATACAGGACCAAAATTTAAAAGTAATTACGTAGAGGACTAAATTTCCAAATAGTCCAAGTTTCAGGACCAAAAAAATTATTTTCCCGTTGCAGTTTTAGTGTTTTACCATCCTTTGGAATTAATCTCTCGACCACATCACTTGCATGTATGAGGTGATATCAATATATGGCTACTTTCTGTCAAAATTGACAGTTTTTTAAAGACTGGAATCAGCAAACACCAGAAGAAGAAAATAAGTTATAACCTCCAACATCCATTTCTTTTGTGATTTTTATATTTACAGGTTTGTAACCATATCTACATCTAATTAATAAATGATTTTATTTACGTATGTTTGTTCTAGACATAATATGGAGTGTGATTTTCTGAATTCCAAAATCTTAGTACTATTATGATCTCAGCGAAATCAATATAGCAAAATATCTACCATCTGAACCTAATTTAGTTAGGTGAAGAAATATTCCAAAATCTTTAATCATATTTAGTGATTTGAAATTATATAATTGACAAGATAATATAATCCCTAAAACATTTTTGTGATGAATTATGCACTAATAATTTTCTAAATTTTGTTTCTTTTGGTGGAAATTGATACACTGAACATTTTGATATGAAATCTTATTCATAGAGCAGAGTCTTTGTACAATTGAAGAAAATGAAAGTGAGTTTACACCTCTGTAAATGATCAATATATATAGCTAACATATTGGCTGAATATTCTATCATAACTAACTTAACAAACTAAACTAACTATAATTAACTTGTTGGCTTGATATCTTGATGATTGGTTTGAGTACAAGTTTCTTGAATTGAGGTTGAACCTTTAAACATCACCCCTCCAAGTGGAGCATGTATATCATGCATGCCCAACTTGAGTGTGAATTGATGAAATAAATGTGGTGGAAGAGGTTCAATTAGTGTCTACTGTTTGTTGGCAAGCAGGAATCTATTAGGCCAGCTTGTATCTTTTCTCTAACGAAGTGACAATCAATTTAAATGTGTTTATCTCTTTCGTGGTGGCAAGGGTTTTGAGAGATGCAATATGCAGACTTGCTATCAGTATAAATTGTAGCAGGTTGTGTTTTAGGTATCTTGATATCTTGGAGAAGGTAGTTTAAAAATTGAAGTTCATAAGTAGTGGATGCAATGACCCTATATTCTGCCTCTGTAGATGACCTGCTCAGTGTTAGTTGCTTTTTAGATTTCCATGAGATGAGAGCTTGTCCTAAATAGACTGCAATGCCATTTATACTCCTTCTGGTGTCCGGACACTTAATCCAATCTGTATCACTGTAAGCTGTGAGCTGCAAGGATGAATTTGAGGGATAGAGAAGACCTTTGCCAGGATTAGCTTTGAGATATCTGAGCACCCTGTGATGGTTAAATAAATTAGACATGAATTAACTAAGAAATTAGACGGAATAAGATAACTCAGGCCTAGTAATGGTTAAATACAGAAGCCTGCCAACAAGCCTTCTATAAATGGATAGATCTGTTAATGCTTTTTTGCATCAGTTTTGGAAGGATTTAGCGTAGAATCCATAAGAGTGACACTAGGTTTGCAACCTATATAACCAGTTTCTTTAAGAATGTCAAGAGCATATTTCCTTTGACATATACTTATTCCTTTGGATGATCTTGCAACCTCAATTCCCAAAATGTATTTGAATGTTCCAAGATCCTTTATTGTAAATGTGGTATCCAAATGATATCATCTACATAAACACATAACACAGTTATGGAATTGCAATGAGATTTAAGAAACAAAGAACAATCTGATCTGGATTGAGAGAATCCATATCGAATGAGACAAGGGATAAGTTTTTGAAACCATTGTCTTGATGCTTGCTTAAGGCCATATAAGCTTTTGGTTAACTTGCAGACTCTTGTGTCATTAGGAGAACAATAACCAGGAGGAGGCTTCATGTAGACATCCTAATTAAGATCACCATACAAGAATGCATTATTTACATCTAGCTGATGTAAATGCCAATTCTTAGCTGCTTAAATGGCCAATACTAACCTTATAGTAGTAAACTTTGTAACATGTGAAAAAGTATCAAAATAGTCTCAACCTTTCTCTTGTGTATAGCCTTTAGCAACAAGTCTAGCCTTGTATCTTTCTATAGATCCATTTGATTTATATTTGACTTTAAACACCCACTTGCAACCAATACAATATTGATTGGCAGGAAACTCTGTTAAGAGACATGCATTATTCTTTTCCAAATCTTGGATTTCTGCTTTCATGGCTTCTTGCCACTCTTTGTGTTTGACAACTTGAGCATATGCTCACTAATAGGAGTAATACTTGTTGTAATGCACTTATGACTGTCAGAAAGCTGTTCATAAGACAAAGAATTAGAAATAGGATATTATTTTCCTGAATAAACATAATTTGATTGTAAAAGAGGTAAATTATAATCATAAGCTTAAAGGTGACTAGGAACAACTCTTGTTCTAGAAGACCTCCTGTTAGTTTCTTGATGCATAATCTCTGCATTGTGGTAGGAACCTGAGGCTGAGAGACCTGAGACTCATCTGTGGTAGGAACTGCATCACTAGGAACCTGAGGCGAAGAATCAGGATTATAATTTTGAGAAACAAGTGGAATAATTGAATGAGAAGGAATCACATTGTGTCTGTGTTCAAAATTAGAATCTGACTAAAAATCATGAAAATCAGTCTGTGTCTATTGAAACATAGGAGAAGTTGTATTGGAAGTGTCTTTGGTTGTGCTAAAAGGGAATACATTTTCATAAAGAAAACATTTCTAGAAATAAAAACTTGTTTAGAATTAAGATCATATAATTTATAATCTTTGGTTCCAAAAGGCTAACCAAGAAAAACACACTTAACAACTTTTGGATGAAATTTGGTTCTTTGTCTAGATAACGTAGAAGCATAAGCTAGACAACCAAGTACTTTCAAATGAGAATAATCAGGTAATTTGTTAAAAAAAAATTCAAAAGGAGATTTATTGTTAAGAGCAGGTGCGGGAGTTCTATTAATGATATAATCTGCAGTGAGAATACATTCATCCAAAAAATGGAGAGGACATGTGATTGAAACATAAGAGATCGAGATACATTAAGTAGATGTTGATGATTTCTTTCTACCAAGCCATTCTGTTGTGGGTGTCTCTACACATGATGTTTGATGTATTATGCCATTATATTTATAAAAATCTGGTAGAATAAACTCAGTGCCATTGTCACTTCTTAGCACTTTGATATTTTTTGTCAAACTGAGTAATAACCATTTTTGCAAAAGCTTCAAAATGAAACTTTGTGTCAGATTTGTTCTTGAGTAAATATATCCAAGTACATCTTGAATAATCATCAACTATTATCAAAAAATACTTGAAACCATTTAAGAAGCAATAGAAAATGGACCCCAAAGATCACAATGGATTAAATCAAACACAACCAATGAAACGGAAGTACTTTTTATTGAAAGGTGATCTCTTCTATTTAGCAAGATGACAAACATCACAAGTATCAAACTTTTGAGAACTAATGCTAGTATGAGGCAATAAAGAAAGACTGCGTGAGGAAGCATGGCTGAATCTATTATGCCATAGAGATACATTTGAATTAGCGATTGCTACAGTAGGAAATTTAATATGGTAGAGAGATCCTTTCTCTTCAGCATAACCAATCATCTTGAGGCATTTCATGTCCTGTAAATGACATTGTGAGGCTAGAAAATGCAGAATATACTGAGAATTTTTTGTTAGCTGAGAAAGAGAAATTAAATTAGAAGTAAATGAAGGAACACATAAAACATTATGTAATATTAAACTATCAGAAATCCTTACTTCACCAATGTGAGAGACTACTGTTACATTGCCATTAGGTTAATTAGTAGGGGCAGAAATATGAGTTGGTGGACTTGTGAAAAGAGATGTGTCACAGATCATATGATCAGTGGCACCTGTATCAAATATCCATCTATTGAATACCTTTGCGGCTGCACAACAATGAGAAATGTCTTTTGAAAAAGAAATATCATTAGATAAACCTGAAACTGAAGTTTCTGCAGAATGTGAAATGTCTTTTGAGATTTTTGAAGTATTATGGTCTTTGGCATATGTTAAAAACTGTTCTATCATTTCCCGAAAAAAGAAAGGATGACCATTAAACTCTTTAGCAGATGACTCAATCTTTTGTGGGGAGGATTGTGTAGCATTAGCCATTACATTGTTTTTGATGTTTCTTTGATCCTTTGGACCTTTTCACCCTAGTGGATAACCAATAAGCTGAAAATATTTATCTATGATATGACCAGTGAAACTACAATGAGTGCATTTAGGTTTCTTCATATCTTTAGGATACTAAAATCTTGAATTGTTGGACTACTGTACCAACATAGCCATTGATGTTGTTCCTCCTTCTCTTATGGATGATTTTACGTCCCCGTATTTCTTACACCCAAGTGACAATCCCGATGGAGTGATTGTATATGAGCCGTTTACAGGGGAGAATTATGTCTCTTGGGGTAGGGCCGTATCAATGGCACTAAATGTTATGAATAAGCATGGTTTCATAGATGGTTCATTGCCCATGCATGCCCCTACATCAGTGGTTCTATTTTCTTGCTGGTAGAGATCTAATAATCTAGTTCTTTTATGGATCTTAAACTCTATTTGTAAGGACATACACCAGAGTTTACTATATTTTAATCGTACACAAGAAGTCTGGGATGAATTGAAGATTCGGTATATGAGAAGTGATGGGCCTAGAGTGTTCCATCTTGAAAAGACTCTCAGGTCAATTTCTCAGGGTTCTAACTCTGTCACTGCTTATTATAACCAGTTCAATGGGTTATGGGATTAGTACATAAGTTTTCGCCCCTTTGCTAAGTGTTTTTGTGGGCAATGTTCATGCAACATTGCTGCTACAATGACTGCTAATCAACAGTTTGATTCAGTTATGAAGTTCTTGGTTGGCTTTCATGACTCATATGCTCAAATTAGGAGTCAATTGCTTTTGACAAGTCCTTTGCCCTCTTTGGCAAATGTTTATTCCCTTTTGCTCAAAGAGGGTTACATAATTTGAATCCAGATGTGCCTCCCTTGGAGCAGCCATTATCACATATAAAATAAATCTTGAAAAAGAGAATTAATCAAGAAACCAGACGAATAACCTTGATGGAGATAACAAAGGCGTAGAACCTTGATCCATATATAGAACTTGTGATACAGAAATCAGAAATAAAAAACATACAACGGAGATGAAGATGAAAATTAAAACTGATACCATGTGGAAGTTGATGAACTGAACATTTTGATATGAAATCTTATTCATAGAGCATAGTCTTTGTACAATTGAAGAAAATGAAGGGGAGTTTACATCTCTGTAAATGATCAATATATATAGCTAACATATTGGCTGAATATACTATTATAGCTAACTTAACAAACTAAACTAACTATAACTAACTTGTTGGCTTGATATATTGATGACTGGTTTGAGTACCAGTTTCTTGAATTGAGGCTGAGCTTTTACACTTTATCCCTCACTTTAATTTGTTTTGATTTTCCAAATAAGTGTTGATGAGGATGTCATTGATTGCAAATTCTTAGGGCGTGCGCATTTACTTTGATGATTTGGGTTGGATTTACTAAATAATCTAAACCAAATTCCAGGTGTACTTTAGAGGATTTTAGCCTCTTGGACAATCCAAGCTCCGTTTGATTTGAAATTTGTGTAATTTATGTTTGATACAAATCCCACCTTGAGGCTGGGATTCATTTATCCAACTAAACCCCGCCAATTTTATATACCAAATTGTCTTTTTAATTACCTTAAAATTGAGAGAGGAATTAAAGTATATACTTGAGGGGACACCCCCAATTATTGTTGATTTATAACTATAATCACTCTTATTTATCATACACATACATTGGAGGATAGTAGGAGAGGAACACACATTCACATGGGATCGAACTCGGGTCAATCACCCTCACAGCACAAGCTTCTACAACTGAAGCACAAGATTGATCTTATACATCATATATTCATCTATAAATTAATCTATATCCTATCAATTATCATATTTCTTATCTATCATTTTATATCCCACCCAACAAAGTAAAACAAGCTATAAAACTGGATATGTACATTCATAAATAAATACATAGAAATTTGCAAGAAAAAAGATTGTAAAGATAAGGGTATTGATTGAGATAAGCCCAAAATGCATCACAAGTATCATAATGATACTTTCACCAAATTTCTCATTAGGACATCCCCTAAATCTATTTAAAGAATTGAATTTGCAAGAAAACCACTAATTTCCATGTCCAAATTAAGCAAAATGTTACTCATGCCCATTACTTCATTCATCCTAAATTTTTTCCTTATCTTTCTACTCAGCATGACAACAAATGCAGAATACAATGTAAAAGCCCCAAACAAGCTAATTTTTTATGTATGTCCTAAGACAAAGTATCCCAAAATGTGTTTCCATATCTTACAAATCAATCGAAGGACTAATCGTGCTTCTTCCCTTCATAGTCTGGGACTAGGCTCTATGGAGATTGCAATAACACAAGCCAAAACATCAACTTACATGCTAACTATACTACTCAAAAGAAAAAGAAACATTTGTGACAAACAAAAATATGAGGATTGCCGCGATAATTATAAGTTTGCGGATGAGAAGATTCGTGAAGCTAAAACGAAGTTCAGAAAGAACGATTTTGCTTCGGCAAGGATGTGTATAGAAGCTGCTTCTAAAGTTCCCATCTCTTGTCAGAAAGCAGTTGGATCAGCTTGTGATGTTAGAAAAATAAATGAAACCTCGGACGCTCTTTTTAACATTGTTTTAGTTATTATGAATGAGTTGGAGGGTAGGAAAATAAATTATTTAAGAGATTTTATGCCCCAATAAGACTCAATATAGTGATCAAGAACTTGAAATTATTTTATTCCAAATATTTATTTTTAATTGAAGAGGTATCATATAAGATATGTGGTGTATGAAATTATTCAATTTAAAACATAAATTCTAGGGATAATTACAAAAAGTACCCCTGAGGTTTGACCTAATTACAAAAAAACCCAACTAATTTTAAAACTTACAAAAAGTACATCTGAGGTTTGATTTAGTGTAAAAATTAAGGGGTAATCTGCAATGATTTTACAAATATGAAGGGGAATTTTGAAATATATTTCAAACCTCAGGGGTAATTTTTGTAAGTTTTAAAGTTAGCTGAGTTTTTTTTGTAATTAGGTCAAATCTCAGGGGTACTTTTTGTAAGTTTTAAAGTTAGCTGGGTTTTTTTTGTAATTAGGTCAAATCTCAGGGGTACTTTTTTTAATTATCCCTAAATACTATTGTCAAAATTTTCTTAAAAAAAAAATTCATTCTAATTGTGGATGCCTAAAGTGGTCCATTCAAGCCAAATTTCCATTTTATTGTTACTCTTATCCATCTGCCAACAAGTTAACTAATTGCTAACTCTTCATATCCAGCTGCCATATACTAGTTTGGCATTTTGCTTAGGGATAATTACATAAAAAAACTCAGAGGTTCGGGCTAATTACAAAACAACCGGAGATTTTTTGAAAATTACAAAAAACCACTTTAGGTTTGATTCCGTCTTATATTTTTTTCTTCACAACCAAAAGATATTTCAAAACCCCCCTGATATTTTATAAAAATATTACAGTTACACCCTTAAATTTAAGACTCAACCAAACCTGAGGGTTCCTTTGTAATTTTGAAACATCTCTGGTTTTTTGTAATTAGCCCAAACCTCAGGAGTGTTTTTTGTAATTATCCCTTTTGCTTATCACAGGCAATTACAATAGTGATGAAGTAACATTGGTTTGGACATACTGATATATTCTGTAGTGTTTGGTTTATATTTTATATATCATGTGGAAAATTGACTGCTACTGCTCAATATGTTATGTCATAAAAAATTAATCCAATTTCTGAAGGTGGTCCTATAAAATGGGTATTGTCTCTGTGGTCACCCCTTGCAAGTGCAAAAACAGCAGACTAAACAAAGCAACCATCAAAATGGACCACTTAAAACCACAAGTCCTTAAAATCATCTTTTCTTTTCATGAATTCACCTTTTCTTGTGCCCACATGCTTAAAGTGCCCAATTTTAATGCCTTCCTCCTAAATCCCAATCTTGCTTTTATGCTGCTTCTGGTGTTAGTTGCTTTTGATATTCACTCATGTCTATATCACATAATGGTGAAAAATAACAATATGATATAATTACAAAAATCCCCCTTGGGATTGGGATAATTACAAAAAAAATCTAGCGATGTTTCAAAATTACAAAATACTCACTCAGATTTGATTCCGTCTTAAATTTAATGGGTAATATTTCTTCAAGGTCAGAGAGATTTTTGAAATGTTTTTTCTTTGCTTCTGATGTGGGGAAATATTAGACAGAATCAACCTGTCATGGTTTTTTTTTTTTTTTTTTTGGCAATTTTCAAAAACCTCTGGATTTTTATTCTTCTTAAATTAGACCAAACCTCTGTTTCTTTTTTTTTTTTGTGATTATCCTCAACAATAAATATATTTATATAGTTTCTAACAAATAGGTACATTAAGTTATGGACTATACAGGAGGTGATACAAATGATCATATCTTTGTCATAATGAATACTCTTTAGGAAATAATACAAATATATATTTTATAAGTTGTCCATGAAAAAAAAAAGAATGCCGTTGCTGCTGCTGCTACTACTACTTATATATAGCTCGAAATTTGCGATCTTGAGATCTTAGATGCTGGCGCTGATTGGATGACGGGTGAAAGGGTACCTAAGCTGTAATAAAACAGCCAAAATTTTAGGATTATATGCTCAAATTATTACATGAGAACAAGGATGACTTATGGAGGGCAACAGACCTTATGATCTGCATAATGATAAAGAGGCATCCTTTAACTAATTGAATAGATTAGGCCAATCTGATTCCCAACCTGACAACTGCTGTAATTGCTGCAAATGCAATAGTGTCTCTCATAAGGAAAAAAGAATCCAGGGTTCATAAAAAGGGATCATTACCAAAAAAAAAACCCAGAGGTTCCGGCTAATTATAGAAAAACTTAGAGGTTTTCGGATATTGCAAAAAACCTCTTTGATTCCGTATTACATTTTTCTTTTTCAGAAGCAAGAAAACATTTCAAAAAACCCTTTGATATTTCTAGAAATATTGCAGTTACCCCCTTTAATTTAAAATCAAACCTGATGGGGCTTTTTGTAATTTTGAAACATCTCTTATTTTTTTTTGTAATTAGCCCAAAACTTAGGGGTGTTTTGTAATTATTCCTTATAAAACTTGAGGCCAAATAAATGAAATGATAAGAATGGCATGAGGCAGAGTTGAAGAAATTACAGAGATAAAAGAAGAATCAAGAAACACTTCTGGGATTGGTCCTCCTTTTTGAGACAACATTTGAGATTGATCAATTGCAATATCAGCCCCACAATTTGATGAGGTTCCTTGTTGCATTGTGTTATACTGAAAGCAAGTTGAATTTGAGGCTTCAAATTGGGCCAAATTGGCAATATATGCCGGAATCTGCCATAAATATGTTTAACACAATGTTATTAACACTTCATAACATAGCAAATGTAACTAGATAAGTAAAACTTGCTGATTTATGGAAAATTGTCAAGGAAAAATTACATCTTTTGTGAAGATATTATCGATGCTGAAGTCGAGCCTCGGATTTACGTGAGCGAGTTTCATCGAAAGGAACTGAACAAGAATTGATATTATAGAATTAGTAGTGACAATCCAGGGCAAGTGATAATTTTCATGAATCATGTATATATATATACCTCAACTTGCTTTTGTAGGGACTGAACATAGTTAATGATTTCATCAAGCATTCCAGCTTTGCCTGTAACTTTGTTACATCCTGGGACTAAATCTTGTAGACACTTCATTTTCTTACTGATTTTCTCCCTTCTTGCCTGTAAGCCATGAAAATACTAAAATCATTATACATAATATTTAATATTGTCGATAACGGATTAGTAACAGAACAGTTATAGATTAACAGTTAGTTAGTTATTCTTAACAGAATAGTTAGTTAGATTAGTTGTTACTAATCAGCAACTAATCCTCCTGTAACAGTATATAAGTGAACCCTATTCCTAGAATAATAACATATTCATTCCTTTTGAGCTCAATATGATTTCTTATGCTGTACAATATTTAACAAGCACATATCATGAGGGTAAATTACAAAAACCACTGAGGTTTTTATTAGCTTAATACAAAAAAGTCTAATTATCTTCAAAATCATAAATAACCCTTAAGTTACTACAAAACGTTTATATATACTTAACAAATATCCCCTACCAAAGGTGCAATTAGGATAATAGAAACTAATGTCAAGAGATAGTTGACTTTTTTGTAATTAGACAAAATCTCAAGAATATTTTATTGGGATACAAAAACTACCCACTGAGGTTTGTAGTAATTACGAAAAAACATAAAACTTTCAAAATTACAAAAACTACACCTGAGGTTTGATTCTGCCTTAATTTTAAGTGGTTTACTGTAATATTTCTATAATTTATGGGGCCTTTTGAAAAAATATTCTAATGAAGGCGAAAAAATGTGAGACTGAACTGAATCAAGGTTTTTTTGTATATCTCTGGGTTTTATTAAATTACCCAAAGCCCAGGGGTAGTTTTTATAATTAACGACTTGTTTTGTGGCCAGTTGCAAGATACATACTCTTTCTGCTAAGCTATGGCTATCAGTGGCCTGGCCGCGTCTCGCTCTGACATGAATATAATCAGGCTTTTGAATCTCAGAAACCTTGGAACAAGTGTTTGCTGAATTTTCCCTTTCTGTTTTCGTAGTAGTAATCTCTGATTTCTCCTCCCCTGCTTCTTCGACATCAAACTGCAATTTTAACCAAAAATAAATATAATTAAAAATGATCTTTTGAGATCCCAAAAAAACATTGCACTGAAAAACAAACAATTTTCAAAAATACAAAAAGGTCAAGAACCTCTGCTTTTCTCTTGTTTGGAGAAGAAGAACACGAAACATTGCCCGCCAAGTTACTGTTACATTGCCAATCAGGTTTTGGGATATTTGGTACCCCTGTTACGGATGATACCAATTGTTGGCGATCAATCAAAGAATGCAATTCCAAATGTTCATTTTCTAATTGGTTCTGGTAAAGGCGTTGGAGGACGGCCCTTTTTCTGTCGAGCACGCTTAGGTCCATTTGATTATTCGAAGATGAAGACGACGATGATGATGGTGATTGGGCAAAGCGTAGCATCAATGTTGGAGGAATCAAGTCTACTGGGTGTGCAGTGGAAGTGTGGGAATCTGAGGCTAAAATGAAGTGAAGTGAATGGATTTTATAAGGGATGAAAACAGAGGAGGTGGATTACGGATTATGGAATATGGATAGAGAAGAGAGAGAGAGAATGAAAGTGTTATGAGGGATGGGGGTGGGGTCGGGGGTGGAGAGCGGAGCCCAACGTCCATTGTGCCAGTGGTGCAACCACCATGTGAGATTGTCCTCTGAAGAGAGGAGGGGTAATTTGGTAATTAAAATTGACAATTGACGGGAACTGGCGCCATCAAACTTAACCCATCTTTTACTTTGAATTAGGGCTCTGCACGGGACTTGTAGATTACCGAAATCGAACCGATATCCAGATCGAAAAATCTTCGAACTGAAAATTTCCGTTGTCTTTTTGACTTTCCCCGAACCCTACCATTCCGAAAATATTTATGGTACGGTTCTGGAGATTTTTCAAATACTCGTATCGAGAACCGTACCTAACCATACCGAACCACTCCGAACCGAGGACCCGAAGCTAGAACCGATATTAAAAATTTTATATATATATACATATACATTATTTCTATTTTATTTATATTTTGATATTAAATTAATTTGAATATAAAACATATTTCTAAAAAAACCATAATACTACAACTATTATAAATATTAAAAAAATATTAATATTAATAATAGAGTAAATTATTTGAAATTAAAATTAGTTAAATGATTAGTAAATTACACTTAAAAGAGAAATGTACTCCAAACAAGTAATAGTACCATATTATAACAATATATAAAAAAAAATCATATTTTAATTTCTTTACCGCATCACATAAATTATAAATATAATTTATTGATTATATTAAGTTGTTAAGTAGGAGATATTGAGATTATAAATTTATAGAAGTTTTGTTTTATATTAATTTTTCAAAATTATTAGATAATTATAATTGTTCTAAGTCAATAGAAGGACAATTGCCCAAATAATAGAATATTATTGTATTATAGAGGTTATTAAGTTTAGAATTTAGGATTGTGTTATCTATTATGATTTTATTTTTTATTTTGAGACCACACTAAAAAGAGACTGGAAGTATATCCATTTGGTGATTTTTATATATACTTTTTTCAAATTTGTATATATTATGTATGACTAATCTCCGAATCTCCGTCCGAAACCGAACCGTTCCGTCTCATTTGAATCGAATCTCGGTCACGAACCGACCCGAACTTTCGGTACGGTTTGGGACGGAGATTGTTTTCTATGGTTCGGTTCTGGAGATTTATTTTTAGAATCTCCGAGCTTCGGGACGGTTCCGGAGATTTCCAAATCTCCGAACCGTCCCGTCCCGTCCCGTGCACACCCCTACTTTGGATGATGTTTTAGGGAGTGATTGCTTGACCTTTCGTTCCATTCATTTTTACTTTTAGAGAGAATATTGTGAAAATTTTATTTTAAAAAAATGAGAATAAATTTTGAAAGTGTGATTGGATATGAGATGAAAATGTGATGATGAAAGTTGATGTGATAGTTTTTTTAGTATAATAGTGATTAGATGTGATTGGTGATTTGAAAATAAGAGAAAGTGAATAGTATATTTGAGATATGATTGTATAATAATGATAGTTGATGTGATATTTTTTTTATTTAAATTATAAGTGAATGTGATCGATGATTTGAAAAATGATAAAAGTGAATGGTGTATTTTTTGAAAATTTTCACAAGCAATCACATATTCATGCAAATTTTTGTCCAAAAAGTGGAAGAAGTGAAAATTTTTCACACGCAAACACTCCCTTACTTTTTTATTTTATTTTTAAACTCGGATCCGTCTTTCTTAAGGTGGGTTTACATAATTATAAATGGATTTGGAGGGTGTCTTAATGTTTTTTAATTTTATTTTCAAACTCATATCGTTTAAAAGTCTTGATTTATTTTTTATTCTAATATATATTTGTTTGTTGTAATATTATACTTTAATACTTTTTAATAGTGTTACTTTAAAATATTTTGTTTTTAGTATTCTAAAAAATTGTAAAATGAGTCTATGGGTGGCCAAATAAAAACGGAACTCGGTGAAGACTATTTGTCTGATAGTATTTATAAGATTATAATCAAACCTCGAGGATTTTTTGATTATATCTTTGAGATTTGATTATATCTTATAAACAACTAAATAATATAAATTATCAAACAAAATATCTTATAAATATTATCAGACAAATATATAATAATTTGACTTATTTTTTATGTAAGACTATTTCTGAAAGAGATTAATCATAACTAAAATTAAAATGAAGAAATAACTAAATATATTATTAATAATTTAGTTACAATAATAATGTACAATATCTTTTTTTGTAAACTATATTATTTTCATTTTCAATATGTAACAAATAACTACACATTGTATTTATTTTTTAATAGATTTTAATTAGACATATGTACCATATAGAGCTATTGGATCGGGCCATCACAATCCTAGCCCAATGAGCCAAGTGAAAAAAATCGGGTTAGGTCGGGCTAAAATTTCATATGACCGGATTTCTTATGACCAGTGCATCCTAACAAATGTATTTTTTATTGGGTCATTCAGGCTTGTCGAGCTTTGGGCCACTTGTGATAGGCCAAAGTAGTCTTGGTCCTTTTCGAGACACTAAGAATAAAGCCAAGCCCGACCTTATATGCGGCTGGCAGGCTGGGTCAATTTTAGCGGCTCTAGTACCATACATAACAAATTTATATATCATAATTAAACAATATATACTAATTTGAGTATTTATTATTTAGTTATTAAATGTGTATTATTTGAAGTAATTGCACAGAAGATTTACGGGAAAAAAGTTAAGAAAATTGATTTGGTTTCTGCATAATATTAAAGTTATATTTACTTATGTACTTATTTGAAATTTAAACTAAGATTATTTTATTATTTAATAAATTAGTGTAGCGTAAAATTTGAAATCAAATTAATTCATAGTTCTTATAGAGGGTACGAGGTAAATTTAACATTTTATTTAAATCAAGGGTACTTTTGTTCATTAACATGATTTTTTATAATTTCAAGGGGGTGGATATCTGAAGATTTCAATAGTAGACGGTGGTATTTGACACAACGTGGATAGTACAAAGGGGTAAAGTGAATTTTGCCCTATTACTTATGGTCGTCCTAAAAATAAATATAAGAGCATTTGATTATGGAAAAAGGGAATAAGGGATAATTTCAGAACTAGTACTCCAAGTTTACCGACTTTTGCTTTTAGTACCCTATGTTCCCAACTCATCAAATATGGTACCCGATGTTACACTTTTTCATCAGCAACACTATTGACCGTTAGTTAACCATCAACTTTGACTAGAAAACCGGTTATAACAGGTAAATATAGGTAAAAAGGCTGGTCATTCCATTTTTTTTACTCATTTTTACTTTTGTCTTTATTTCTAAAGCCTCAAATCCTCAAGAGGATGTGAATTATTGAAAATAAGTTAAATTATACTTTTAATTTGTAATTAATATATTAGTTTATAGTAATGATTTTGATTAATATAATTATGAAATATATCAAATTAAAGGGGAATCTCAAAATTAATTACTACAGGGGTTGGGGTATATGTTCTTAGTATTTTTTTTCTAGAAAAATATACGTTCTTACTTAAAGGTTAGTAATTAATATGAAAAATAAGCCCTTTGCGTAACAATACTAAGGAATTAATATAGAAAAGAATCCCTTTGCGTAACAAAACTAAGGTTACAAATTCAGTTAGGAATAAAATTTTAATGTTGCTTCTAGGTTTGTTTTAGAAATAAAATTTTAATGTTGCATCCAATTATTTTTTTTATTGGGGACTAAATTGGGTGAAATTTCAACGATTAAAATAGAGAATTGATGGAAAATGAAAAACGATCAGTGAAAATTGAACAACCAAATAAAATTGTGGAAAGTAAAATAAAAAAATAAGAAATTGTATGTTCACACAGTTTTCGATGGGCATCACACCTCCTGGCTATTGTTTTTTAAATTTAATTTTTGAAATAATTAATTTGAATTGTTCTCTAAGTTTAATATATTACATAATTATATTAATTAAATATATTAATATAATTTAATATATTAATGATGAATTGAAAATATAATTTATTTTATTCTCAATAAATCTTTCATTCTTCGTTAGGCATCACAACTGCATGCTATTCTTTTTTTAATTTAATTTTTGAAATAATAATTTTTATTTTTTTTCTCCCTAAATTTGAGATATTGCATAATTATATTAATCAAAAGCATTATTATAATCTAATATATTAATTATAAATTAAAAGTATAATTTATATTGTTCTCAATAAATTACAAATTCTTGAGGATTTGAGGCTTTATAAATGAAAATAAAAGTGCAAATGAGACAAAAAAGGAAATTACCAGTTTTTTTTTTATACCTATAGTTACCTGTTATAACAGGTTTTCTGGTCATAATTAATGGTCAACTAACGGCCAATAGTGACACTAATGAAAAAATATAACGTCGAGTACTATATTTGATGAGTAGGGAATACCGGGTACTAAAAGCAAAAAGTTGGTAAACTTGGGGTACCAGTTCTGAAATTATCTCAGGGAATAATACGTAGCTAAAATTTGTTCAAATTCATCTAGTTCTTTGGTTTGAATTTAGCCGTTAATAGCACTCAATGATCTCTTGTACGTACCACGTTCCAATCAACTAAATTTGGATGATCTTTAATCTCTTTCAACAGAAAAATATATAAATTGAGCAACTTATCAAGAGTGATATAACAAATTATTTTTGTTGCTTTATAATGAAAAGAAACTATATGACGATAACTAAAGATTAGATTTCTTTATAATGAAATGAATCTTCAAAAAACGAATATCATATGAAGTCATAATTAGTTTGATAGAGCTCTAATTATGGTCCTAATCACACAAAAGATCTTAAGGTGATAAAAACTATAAATTTGGCAGGCAAAATTATAAAATTAGTCCCGCGACTAAAAGACGGTTGCAAAAATATCCTTTAAAATTTTCAAATGACAAAATAGTCTTGTAACTATGTATGATTTTGCAAAATAGTCCTACAAAATGCATGGTTTGCAAAGTAGTAGTCCTATAACAAGTATCCCGTACTTTAACATCAATTTTGGTCCTAATTTCACCAGAAATTGGAAATTACATGTGCCGCTGACGTGATCGAAATCGGTTGAAATTTTAAATTGCCACTGAAATTACGACTAAAATTGAGACTCAAGTATAAGTTATAGAATTACTTTGCAAACAGTGAAATGTGTAGCAATGTTTTGCAAAATCGTTCATAGTTACGAGACTTTTTGTAATTCGAGCATTTTACAGAACATTTTTGCAACCGTCTTTTAGTTACATGACTAATTTTGCAATTTTGCCAGTTTGGCAGAACCTCTTATTTCAAAATCATAATTATCTATACATATATTCAATTTTTCCGACTTTTAGGCCTTGTATGGTTATGTTTTCATGGACTATTTCTAGTTTCTAGTATTGGAAATTGAATTTTGAGAATTTATTGGTTTTCGTGTGAAAATTGGAAATATGTTTGGATGAGTGAATGAAAATGAGTTTTACGTAGGTTTGGAAATGAGATTGTGTTTGGTTGAATAGTTTTGAAGTATTATTTTATGTATATAATAATTTGAAAAGTTGATAGTGGTTGAATATTTTAATTGAATATATAATATTATATTTGTGTGATTGTAGGCTAGTGGGTCCCATTAGATATAAATAATTAAAAAATAATAATATTTTAAATTGATAGAGTTGGTAATAGTGGGTCCCATATGTATAATTGGATGAAAAGATGAGAATAGTGATTGATGAGTGATGTAACATAGTGTCTAGGGTTGAAAATTGAAATTATAGGTTTGAGATATAGTTTTATGTGAAAAATGGAATGTGAAAAATGGAATGTGAAAATGATGATTTTCATTGGAAAATTTATAAACAAACATGATTCCAGTTTTATGAATAGTTGGAAATTGAAAATAGGTTATTGGAAACATAAACAAACTAGGCCTTAATTTTTAATCCATTGATTAAATCATAATTTCATTAGTAATTAGTATGCAGTACTATAGTTTGAGGCATACACTAAGTGAAAATTTGATGTGGGAGTCTGTCAACATCATGGTACACAATTTCTGTTAGAAAAAGAACAAAAGGAATTGCACAATTTCACATGGTATGTTGTGATTGAAATTAAATAAAGGAGAAAACACAACCGTATGATTTGTGACTAATAGTTCAGATAAGCAAACAAACAAGATAAGATTTCTATTCTTCTACAGTAAAATTCTTTGGACTAAAAACTATGTACTGTTAATTCAACAAACACAACTTGTGCTAATACTGCTAATATTACAAATATATACGTTTTTCTTCTATATATATACATGTCGTGTATTGGTGAATAGTATTTAGTTTATTATAAACACGATAATATTTAAGTTGCATTATTATTAATAATGTCAACAATGGAACTTGTGTATAAGCTCTTAAAATATGTATGCATGTAAAGGAAAAATAGGGACCATATATATAGGGATAAATTCACTTTTGGTATCCAAATAATTTTCACTTTTGATACTCATTTTTTTTTGGGAATATCATTGCTAGTACCCAAAGTTTCAAAATTCACTCATTTTTGGCAAGTTTTGTTAGTCAAGTCAAGACTAACTGACAACTTACTGTAGCAAGTGATTGGTGAATAGTGATCGGTCGGTGTCTGAGCACTGTTGGATGGTGGTGGTGCATTTTGACTCGTAATTTTGTTCTGATCAACTTTATCTCTTGGTCGGAGGCCAATTCGACCGACAACATGGTTAAATGGGCTCGTAAAAGTCGGAAAATCGATTTTAAGATCCCCTTTTGTGTAATTTTGGTTCGGGAGCAAAATCGGACCGATTGAGTAGTGGACTTTGTGCAACTTGAGATCATGAGGAAGATGATGTATGATCAATTTTGGATTTGGAGAAATATCTTGGATGGAATTTGGATTTGAATAAAATTTTGGGATTTTCGAATTATCGTCAATTGGCACCGGGGACGAACTCAAAACCTGAAGTTTACCAATGGACATTGTAAGACTTGTGGATACGTTCAAAATGAGTGGTGGCATGATACTTGGCGTCGCCGGAATCGGCGCCGGAGACACCATGAAGCGTGCACAACTAACACACATCAATTTAAACCTGGAAATTATGTTTTTTTACCTAGAAACCTACTACTCCAGGTTCAACAGTTAGTGTTTAACGGATGATTAATGGAATATGCCAAAAAAATGAGTTTTCACGTTAACTGCAAAGTGCAAGTAAAATCGTTGCAAATAAAATAATTGTAAGCAAATATTTACTTATAGAAACTATAATTGTCGGTTATACTTACATTAATTTTGTCGGTAATTTAAAAATTGTCTGTAATTAATATTTTTTATTCTGTAAGTATTCTATAGGTAACAGTAAAATTTAGTGACAAAATCAATTATGTCAGTAGTAAGATGAATTTTTTTTATAGTGTTTGTTAATGACAATGCATTTTCTTTAATTTTGTACTTATCTAAAATTGTTAAATCCATTTTTTTTTATGAAATGCATTTTTATTTCACATCTATTTATATATTAATTTTTAAACTAATAAATCATTATCCATTTACTTCTCCTAATAATCTTCTCCATGGAACCAAATTACGACCTTCAATCCATCAAACTTATTTTTTTTTTTTTCTTTCTGAAATGGTTATATTGAAATTCTTTTTCTTTTCCCCTTTTGGGCTGAGTAAATGATAACTGTTGCTTCACTACATTAAGAAATAGCCCTACATTTGGCACACACAATACAAAGGAATTAGAAATGCCTACATAAAAAGCATCCTACTTTTCTGCTTTATAACAATTGAGCAAAGCCCTAGATTTGGTACATATAGGAAATTGGTAATGCCTATATAAAGACCAACTTACATAGGTATAACTACATAAGATACACAGTAATTAATATAGGATTGAAACACACAAAAAGCATTCAGATTCAGAGAAAAGGACGACTAGTGCAATCATAGTACTCTTTACTACTCAACTAGAGAAGTTAATTTGATGATTGATTTATACAAGAAAAAAAAATACAAAAGGCATTTCCATATTACAGCTTGTTTTGGTAAGGTTGATCATTTGTGTATATTTCCTAACCCAATTTAAAAATCAAACATGGAGTTAAAAGTTATAAAGAAATCGATTAATTATAGCACAACATTTTTTTTTAATTATAGCTTTGATTATTGGGAACGGTCTTAACAATTGGTTCGTGCCGGTCACAATATGATATATTACTAGCTATGTCACTCGGGTTTTAACAATTAAATTAACAAGAACTTGTTCAGACCTGGGTAGGCCGGCCTGATTGGTTCACTATGTTGTCCAGCTTGGACTCTCAGTCGCAGATGTAGGTACAACTAACTTGGTGACTGATGCGAGATAAGTGTGGTAGGCGTAAGAAAGAAAGCCACATATTGGGTGAATCTTCAAGATAAGGAATGAAGATGATATCTTCCTCCTCGGATTGGATCTTTTATTCCAAAAGCGTGTTTCATCTCCTATTCCACCGCACAGATAATTGTCACGTGTAAAAAACTTACCATATTAAAAACCCACAATATAAGCTTGATTTGTGCTTCAAAATTAAAATGGTAAGTTCTTTACACGTGACAGTTATCTATGCGGTGGAATAGAAGATGAAACACACTTTTGGAATAGAAGATCCCATCCGCTTCCTCCTAAATTGCAATGGTATGTCTTATCTTAATAAGGTATCAGAATCCTATTAGAAAGTAAGCACCTCGTGTATAAATAGAGGAGAAATGTTCATTTTTAAGGGTCTTTTAACTATTCTACAACAATTATTATTCTCTCATATACTTTTTTCGAACCCTTTTTGACTTGAGCGTCGGGAGTATATACGCTAGGGTCCACCCCATTGTTTTGCAAGTTTTAAGATCGGACGGTTCGACACTTTCAGACCGAACAATTCAATAGTTCGAGAGATTTTTGGTGATCGATCCGCTCGAAGCACATCGAATCTATAAATACAGGGGAGTGAATAGACGGAACGATCAAGCCTCCCCATAGACCTCCCTATATGTCATGCGGACGGTATAAGACCCCGTAGAGGGGTCACGAGGCACTCCTTAACTCTGGCTCTATCAACATTCAAACCCCCAATACTCTAATTTTAACTTCTCCTTCAATGCCATGTTTGCGGAGTACTTAAAGCACAACTCTTTCTGGTATAATGCGATATAACCCCATAAATGTCACATGAGTTACATTGGGACACAAAACTATTCAAGTTTTAGAGTTCATGTCTTGTCAAATATGTGATTTTGTAAAAAACATTGTAGCACGACAGTCATTGTACTTGATTAATTATGTCCTAATGTTGAGATAGTGTCGTATTAAATTGTTCTAATTAATTAACAAGACATGCCCTAGACAATTCATTAATTACAAAAGATACACTAATAAATAATAGTACAACACACTAAATAATTGTAGAATAATTGACACCTAGCCATCAAAATATATAATGATGAAATGAAGGGGATGAGAGACAAGATCGCTTTAGGTTGATAGAGAAAGATGCTTGAAGAAGATTTAAAGGGCCCAGCTTCTGCCCAAAACAATATTACATATATTATCATGAAAATAAAAAGAAAAAATCTTTAGAGAATAATACATGCAACCAAATATACCCCATTAAAATGTGGGTAACAGATTGGACTATTGTAGGCCAAAAATGGGCCACCATGGGGGCAGAAGAATGAGAGTTGAAACAAGTCTTCTTCATCTTCAAATGGGTGTGTCCCCCCTACCCCCACCCCACCCCATCCCCAACCCCCTTTGCTTTATTTATCAAGGAGAGATCATACTATTGACCTAACAGTTGATCACACCAAAATTATTTTGGTCCAACCCCACTAAACATTGTTTTGGCCAAATGCAACCACTAGCATGTTGATTTTAATTGATTTTCCCTTTGATTATTTTCACTAGTTATTTGGCCACCCACCACTTGTTTTTCCCAAAGTTTAGATCCTAATCAATTCATATTTGATTGTGATATCTCTTGACAAGATGAAGCTCTATTTGGGTTGTATGTCTATTGGCAAAAGGCACAAAAAGTGAGTTGTGATGAAGTTTATATAATTGGATGGTTTCATATAACATTATGATTGAGTAATTAGGTAAGGATGTAAAGATAATATTGGGAATTCAATAATTGAGCTAGGTCGCATGTATTCCCATTATGTGGGATGAAATTAAGTTCAGAGGAATGGTTTTTTGTTGTGCCATATATAATTAATTTCATTTGTAACAATGGTTATTTTATAATGAATGCTCGAATATTACAGTTCAATAATTAATTTATACTAAATATCAATAAAAATAATTAATAAGTCATTATTAGTCCGATTATTGAATTTCTTTTGCTAGTTTCATGATCCTGGCTCCCATATTTTGCGGATGATATCTATTTCAAAACCGTGTTTCATATTCTATTTCACCGCATGGATGGTTGTCACGTGTGTTAAAAAACCATAATTTACGCTAGAAAATTAATATGGTAAGTGTTATACACGTGACAACCATATCCGTGCGGTAAAATATGAGATAAAACATGATTTTGTAATATAAGATCTCATTCCCAGTTTGGGTGTAAAAATTTATTTTACGTGATCTACATTCATAATCATTACATCTCGTAAATATCCGGTGAATGGCATGTATAAAATACTGACATTATTTTTTACATGTATAGTTCACTCTGTGAATTTAAACATCAGGGCATATAAAATCCCATTTTATATATAGATCATGACTTGTGACATAAATGAACAGGATTGAAGTTTTCAATTTTCACATGGGTCTAATTTTTTGTTTTTTTTTTGATGTCAGAAAAACTTTGACGAAGTGCCTGGCACATTACTTTTAGCCCAACTGAATTTCACGCAGATAAAATGTTTCACACAGAACCGGGCCCAATGCTTTTGCAATATGAAAATGAAACACGTAACACAAAAATTAACGAAAAGTAATATATACTGCAACCAAGGCCGGCCCTGAGGGCTGAAGGTAGTCACCGAGGCGAGGCAGGACGTGAGAACCTTTAGGCCATTAAGGTAGTGGTCTAAGGCCTCATGATTGCCTGAAGCCCCAATTAAATAAGTAAATTAAAAATAATAATAATAATTAATTTTGGAAGAATAAAGAAAAACAAGCTTATTACGACAAGCTTGACATACCTATTTGTTGAAAGCTGAATATAATGTTTTCATTAGATGAGAAGTCTGGTAACAGACTTATTTATACAGGGAAGAGAGTTAGTTGTAACAGAAATAACAGAATAACTAACTCTCTCAACTACCAACTTCTAGAACATTACACAATACACCCCCAACATACTAACACTCTAGGTGATGCCAGTAGTCTTGACAGCAGAGGAACATAAGGGAAGCTTAGAACATAATAATTGAAACCTCTCAGCAGATAGAGGTTTAGTGAACAAACCGCAGGTTGCTCTTTCAAAGAAAGAATGTACCGAACATCTATCTCCTTGCTAAGTAATTTTTCGCGCACAAAGTGAACATCAATTTCCACATGCTTTGTGCGAGCATGAAACACAAGCATTTGATGCCAAAGCCACAGACTCATGTTATCACACCAAAGAATAGATGGGGACTCAGTGGAAACACCAATCTCGTGAAGCAAAGAGTGTAACCAGACCACATCTGTGGTGGTATCCGCAAGCGACCGATACTCACTCTCAGCACTACTCCGAGAGACAACTGACTGCTTCTTGGCACTCCACATCAGCAAGTTTGAGCCAAGAAAAATGCAATGGCCACCTGTAGAACGTCTATCATCTAGGCAACTAGCCCAATCAGCATCAGAGAAGGCCTCAACAAGCATTCTGGTGACAGGAGTAAAAGCAATGCCCAAATGACTAGTACCCTTCAAATACCTCAACAAACGTTTGCAAGCCTGCCAATGATTGACAGTGGGTTGATGTAGGAATTGACTGAGCTTGTTAACAGCAAAGGATATATCAGGTCGGGTAATTGTTAAGTATTGCAAAGTGCCTATGGTGCTCCTGTACAAGGAGGGATGTTCAAACAGCTTGCTATCCAACAATGACAATTTCTGACTGGTGCTCAAAGGTGTGGGAGATGCTTTGCATTGTAACATGTTGGTTTTGCTCAGTAAATCATGAACATATTTGCTCTGAGTCAATATGAGACCTGAAGAATTTCTGGCAGCCTCCAAACCCAAAAAATAATTGACCTCACCAAGTGTTTTAAGAGCAAACTTCTGGCCCAAAAGCTGAATAACACTGTCAATGGCTGAAGGACTATTTCCTGTGAAGAGAATGTCATCAACATAAATGAGAACAAAGAGAAGAACACCATTATCCTGTTTAAAGAATAATGAGTTGTCTGAGACGGAGGCTTTGAAGCCCAGAGAAGAGAGAAACTCCTTCAACTTAGTAAACCAAGCCCGGGGAGCTTGTTTAAGCCCATATAGAGCTTTTTGTAACTTGCAAACATAAGTAGGATGTGTATTGCTCACAAAGCCCTCAGGCTGAGCCATATAAACAGTTTCCTTGAGATCACCATTCAAGAAGGCATTGTGCACATCAATTTGCTGTATACTCCATTGATTTGTGACAGCCAAAGTAAAAATCAACCTTATTGTACATGGTTTGATCACATGAGAGAATGTTTCAAAAAAATCAACACCTGCCACCTGCTCAAAACCTCTAGCAACAAGTCTTGCTTTGAACCGTTCAACAGTCCCATCAGCTCTTCTTTTAATTCTAAATACCCATTTGTTACTAATAACACTCATCTCAGGAGAGGGAGGTACTAAGATCCAAGTGTTTTTAGTAACCAAGGCATTATACTCATCCAACATAGCATCAGACCACCTTGTATCAGCCAGAGCATCATTGACAGTGTAAGGCTCATGCTCAAGAGAAGAAGAAGAAGTAAGAGCAGAGAAGAGTTTGGGTTTGATGATGCCTTTTTTTGAACGAGTAACCATGGAATGACAGGGAGTGGGAACAAGAGGAAGAGAAGGAATAGAAGAAGCAGGAATAGGAGATGCAGAGGAGCAGTTAAGAGAGAGAGATGAGGACTGGAGTGGTGATGGGGAGGTTTGGGATATAACAGGTGAAAGTGTAGGCCCAGGAGAAGAACTAGGGAGATTGGAGCCTGGTATAGAAGGTAAGGGAAGGATAGGAAGAGATAAAGGAGGTGAAATGGAAGGAGGAAGAGAAGAAGAGCTAAACATGACTGAGTAAGGAAATTCTTTCTCATTAAATTCCACTGTGCAAGCAATGTAAAGTCTACCATCTGAACTTAAACATTTATACCCTTTATGATCAGGGCTATAACCCAAGAAAAGGCACCTGGAGGATCGAAATTGGAATTTGTGGGAGTTATAAGGCCGAAGATATGGATAACAACTACATCCAAACACTTTAAGAAATTGATAATCTGGCACCAGCCCAAAAAGTTTTTCATGAGGAGAAGTATTTGCTAGAACAGCAGAAGGAAGCTTGTTAATAATGAAGACTGAGGCAAGGAAAGCATCCCACCAAAACTTTAAAGGCATACCAGCCTGAGCAAGCAAGGAAAGCCCCATTTCAACAATATGTAAATGTTTCCTCTCAGCTTTTCCATGTTGCTGATGAGTATGAGGACATGGATGGCGAAATTGAATACCAAGATTGGCAAGAATAGGTTTAAAAGAACGATATTCCCCTCCCCAATCAGTTTGCAAGCATTGAATTTTGGAATGAAATTGTCTTTCAACAAACACATTGAATTGTTGAATAATAGAAAGAGCCTCAGATTTTGATTTTAAGGGAAATATCCAAGTATAACGAGTATAATCATCCACAAAATGCATGTAATATCTATAACCGTAAATAGAAGTGACATGAGATGGGCCCCATAGGTCCGAATGTAGGAGCCTGAAATGGTTTGGTGGTTTTTGTAGGTTGAGAAGAAAATGCATTTGATGTAATTTCCTAATTTACAAGCTTGACAAAAAGGAATAAGAAGAAGGTGTAGATTTTATTTTCAATGTCCTGTAATACATGAGAAAGAACATTATTACACGGATGGCCAAGTTTATTGTGCCAAGTCGCAATATCGTGCTGGTACAAGAAACACCAAAGCAAATTGAGTACAATTATTAGAAATAGAATGGGAAATGAATTTGATGAAAGCGCAGGTGTGAGAGAATGAACCAGGATGACTTGGAGACCGAGTGACTTAAGGTGAGTAAGATCAAGTTGATATAACCCATCCTTAAGTACCCGCCGTAAGTATTTGCTTGTCACTGTTGTGATCCTTCACAAAACAACAATCATGATAAAACTCGATTAGAACATTATTGTCTTTTGTGAATTGAGAAATGCCGAGGAGATTTTTAGTGATGTGAGGAACAAGAAGAATTTTGTTGAGTAATAGAGACTTAGATGAATGAAGAGAAGGGAAAAAGAAGAGCCTAAATGAGTGATAGGGAGAGTTGAGCCATTACCAAATCACAATTGCTCGATCCTCTCAGTAATCACTCTTAATGGAAAGATTCTCCAGATCGCCGTAACATGATTCGTAGCACCACTATCAAAATACCAGTTGGAATCCACCATAGAGGAGCACTAGGACCAGTGAGGTAAGCCCGAGGTTGCTCGGATAATGGAGCGAGAATTAGAGAACTCGATCCTTTGAAGCTAATATCAAAGCGCTTGTAGCATTTGGAAGCAACATGATTTGGTTTTCCACAAAGTCGACAAGTGATTCTACCGAGATCGATCGAAACGGCCACCACGGCCACGACCACGATGGAATCGACTCCACCACGAAAAAGAACCACCAAATTGACCAGGTAAGTGAGCAACATTAGTCAAGGAGTTGAATCAAGACTAGGAGAAACAAAACCGGTATGAACATTGATAGAGTAGATGAAATCGACTTTGAAGTCGCATTTCATGAGTTTGGAGCACAAATTGTGCCTCTTGTAACGAAATAGAATCAACACGAGTAGTCAAGTTCACAACAACAGATTCCTAATCAGTGCCTAAACCTCCAAGTATATATAACACCAAATCATCATCCGCAATAATATGTCCAATTGAATTCAGATCGTCACTATACTCTTCATCTTCAAAATGTAAGCATCAATAGAGAGATCACCTTTTTCAATGTTTGGAGCATGAATCTAAGTCGCAGAGCTCTAGCCTTAGATTGCGTAGCAAAGAGATTCACAAATGTAGACCAAACCTCATGTGAGGTAGAACAACGATCGATGTGGCCAAGCATCGATTCACTAATCAAGAAAGCATCCAACTCATAAGCAATCGATCACGGCGCATCCACAACACATATTCTCGGATTAATAATCGATGTACCATCACACACAATTGTTTGGATCGGAGCGAGGGTAAGTTTCCGAGCGTAAAGCCATCAAATCCATGTGTGACAAGAGAGTGAGCACGAACTTTCCAAAAATTATAATTCGAGCGATCGAGCCGAATTGTGAGAGGTGTGAAATGAGGAATAGAAGCAAGCAATCGAAATCGGAGAAGAGGACTCCATGTCACGGAGCGATTAGGAAAAATACGATCCGCCGGAGAAGAGGACGTCAAGACTACGGGCTCCACTCTTTGATACCATGTTGAAAGTTGAATATAATGTTTTCATTAGATGAGAAGTCCGCAATGACTTATTTATACGAGGAAGAGAGGAGAGAGTTAGTTGTAATGTAAAATAACAGTAATAACTAACTCTCTCAACTACCAACTTCTAGAACATTACACAATACTATTGAAATACCATGTTAAATTGCTAATTTGGACTAATTTGATGAATATAATTGTACCAAATCAGCAAAAGATATTATTCTACAAGAAAGTTTTTTGAAATCAAGAATCCATAACCAAACTAGAAGATTGGTGAAATTGAGTCATTCTTTCTTAACACTAGAAAAAATGTTGACAGGACACAAAATTTCATTTTCAGATTGCATACTTCATATTACATTATATGTATATAACATATATTAATTTCTTCCAAACGCTTGGTTATTTCTCTCAACTTAATTGTCTTGTATCTCCGTCTTCTTTGTTTCTCAAGCTGACCATACATGTGACTGTTAAAACGTACTAAAAAAAATCTATGTTCCCCTCCCTCTCCCCAAACCTTCCCCATCTCTCCCCTCATCCTTGCAATGGCCTTGGACCATGTTTTCAGATTTGGCATTTTAGATCGGGGGCAATATCTTGAGGTGGCTTTGAGGAGGTATTTTAGCAGAAATCGTGGTCCTCTTTTTGGCTTTGACAACTGCTGAGATGTCGTCCGTGGTGGTGGTGATGGGTCGCAGAAGTGGATCTGGGAGAGGGAGAGGTTGTTTTTCTTTATTCTCGTTTTGCTTTTTTTTTTTTATGTAGTTTGATTTCCTTTTATTTTTTATTTTTTTGGGTTTTGTTGTGGGTTTCTTATTTTCTTTTTGGATGTTTTTGTTTTTCCGGTAGAAAAGTGAAGCTCGTAGGCGATTCAACAATTGTTGTCTTGTAGTGCGTGATGGTAATCGTGCCCAATTTGTTTTTGTTCCAGTTATAGGTCTCCCTTAGGGAGTGACTTAGTCTTCTTCGGATAGTTTAATAATCTCCTTTAGGAGTGCTTTGTTTTTTGTTTGATTTTTTTGTTTTTGCTTTTTTGTAGTCTTTGTTCTCCAACGAGGAGTGTTGTTTTCTCCTAGGAGCTTTCCCCTTGACGTATGTTTGATCAAGGTAGCCCTGTTAATTGGCAATGTATATTAGATTTTGAAGCTTTAATATATTTTTTATCGTTTCGAAAAAAAACTCGCTATATGTCTATTGAGCGTGAGAAATGTTACAATTATGTGATTATAAAACTTTAATTAGTGATTTTATAAATCAAAACGCTAGTAATTAAAATTAGAACTAATGATATATTAAACTAGGCCCCTCTAAAATTTTATCTAATGCCTCAAATCACTAGACACGGTTCTGCACCGAGGGTGATGGCCTAGAGCCCACGATTTTTAGGGGCCCCTGTGAGACCATAGCCTTAGGTGACCAAGATCTAACAAATATATATATCATTATAAAATAACAAATAAACCAGGAGAGGTATTTTTGGAAGACCAAAAACACCCATAAACTGCCAACTAATTAATGTGCTACAAAATAGGAAAATACAATCTGTGATTAATCACGTTCCTATAATCACGCATTTATCACTCCATCCCCTCTCCATGCAAATAAAACATAATATACTGCATAATTACTAATTACCATCATGTATACATATGCAACATCTGTATACTAAATATATACAATATGATACTAAGTATGCATGACTTTTACATATATGTAAAAAAAAAACACAGAAATCAACTGCACATAACAAAAAGACTTACATATGCAATAAATACATATAAAATATGCAACATATGTATAGTAAATATACATAATATGAGAAAGTATGCATAATCGTGTACATATGCAATAAATATATAGTAAATATGCAACATATGTATACTAAATATACATAATATGATACTAAGTATGCATGGCTTTACATATATGCAAAACAATCACATAAAAAAGGGTCTACATATCAATAAATATATAGAAAATATGCAACATGTGTATAGTAAATATACATAATATTAGAAAGTATGGATAATCGTATAAGTAACTATTCATTGTTAGAAGCTATCTATTCAATGTACAAAAACTAAATATGCAGTACATTATACCCAATTATGCAATGTCATAAACTATGCCACAAAAATCAACTAACTATGCATTGTCTAAAAGTTATCTATGTAGTGTGTAAAAACTAAATATGCAATACATTATACCCAGTTATGCAATAAGTGTTATAAAAAAATGCAACAAAAATAACTAATTATGTGTTATCTAATAGCTATTTAAGCAGCAAAATAACACTACATATATGTTGGATCCCGAAAAAATTAATATTGAAAAAAAAACTGCCCCTAAAATCACGCTATTAAATAAGGCAGTTACAATTGCATCCAATCAAATGCGGTTAAAAAAGTCAAACGATTCCAAAAAAATACGTCCTTTTAGACAATTACCACTATACCCTTAATTAGATTTAAAAAAAAAATGAACTATTGCCTAAAATACCTAAACAATCAAAACCATCCAAAAAATTAAATCAACAGCTCAGAAGTGTCCCTACGATCTCACCTAAGGGGATTGGTCTCATTTGAACCAATCCCTATATATATATATGTAATTATTAAGTTGTTCTTATAGGGTTCCCGAAAGAGTAAACAAATACCAACTGTCCTTTTGCTTTTGAAATTGTCCAGAAACAATTTAATCCAACTTACCAAAATTAAAAGAAACTTTATTTATTCTTTCAAATTATATTTCTATTCGAGAACAAAATCTATTTCTCTTAGGGGCCTCTTTTTTCTATTTGGCCATGACCCCCAAAAATCTTGGGCCAACCCTGATAGCAACCAATGGTATTTGTGTACCATTTATTGGTTAAAACCAGATTCACATAATGAGGGCATGTTGAAATATAAAGATGTAGTGCAAGTTCATCTAATTTTTCATTAATAGAGAAAGTGGTTCGTAATGTGTATTAAAAATGAAATTAATTATTGAAAATTTTAAAGGTCCCATTGTTTAAGGATAAAACTATAAGTGTCAGTAATACTTATACCAACTCGCAGCGGATAATAAGAACACAGAGATAAAAAAAATTCTGCAAGTAAAACTATACTTGCAAACGTGCCAATAGGGCGAAATAATCCACTAATTGATGTATCGTTTACACAACTCAATTTGAATGACTCAACTAGTACAAAACTTATTAAAACTCATATCTCTGAATAGATCTATGATATGTAAAACAACCCGTCCAAAAAGAAAGAATATAACCTAATCAGATCTCTATGAAGACAAAAATGCACGAAAAATTATTAAACAAAGACTCTTAATATTCAAATGTGTTATACTGAATAACAACAACACTTCGGATAACACTTTGATCTATGTAGTACTTCGATCTTTGTTTCTTCTCCTAAAACTCAAACTCTCTAATCTCTCGTGTATTCTTCTCTCTAGGATTAAACAATTAATATTGAAAAAAAAACTGCCCCTAAAATCACGCTATTAAATAAGGCAGTTACAATTGCATCCAATCAAATGCGGTTAAAAAAGTCAAACGATTCCAAAAAAATACGTCCTTTTAGACAATTACCACTATACCCTTAATTAGATTTAAAAAAAAAATGAACTATTGCCTAAAATACCTAAACAATCAAAACCATCCAAAAAATTAAATCAACAGCTCAGAAGTGTCCCTACGATCTCACCTAAGGGGATTGGTCTCATTTGAACCAATCCCTATATATATATATGTAATTATTAAGTTGTTCTTATAGGGTTCCCGAAAGAGTAAACAAATACCAACTGTCTTTTGCTTTTGAAATTGTCCGTAAAAACAATTTAATCCAACTTACCAAAATTAAAAGAAACTTTATTTATTCTTTCAAATTATATTTCTATTCGAGAACAAAATCTATTTCTCTTAGGGGCCTCTTTTTTCTATTTGGCCATGACCCCCAAAAATCTTGGGCCAACCCTGATAGCAACCAATGGTATTTGTGTACCATTTATTGGTTAAAACCAGATTCACATAATGAGGGCATGTTGAAATATAAAGATGTAGTGCAAGTTCATCTAATTTTTCATTAATAGAGAAAGTGGTTAAGAATGTGTATTAAAAATGAAATTAATTATTGAAAATTTTAAAGGTCCCATTGTTTAAGGATAAAACTATAAGTGTCAGTAATACTTATACCAACTCGCAGCGGATAATAAGAACACAGAGATAAAAAAAATTCTGCAAGTAAAACTATACTTGCAAACGTGCCAATAGGGCGAAATAATCCACTAATTGATGTATCGTTTACACAACTCAATTTGAATGACTCAACTAGTACAAAACTTATTAAAACTCATATCTCTGAATAGATCTATGATATGTAAAACAACCCGTCCAAAAAGAAAGAATATAACCTAATCAGATCTCTATGAAGACAAAAATGCACGAAAAATTATTAAACAAAGACTCTTAATATTCAAATGTGTTATACTGAATAACAACAACACTTCGGATAACACTTTGATCTATGTAGTACTTCGATCTTTGTTTCTTCTCCTAAAACTCAAACTCTCTAATCTCTCGTGTATTCTTCTCTCTAGGATTGTAATTTTGCGTGTGTGGATTATGAAGGACGACCTGCTCTTTATATAGATGCTTCTAAGTCTCCAAGACCCTACAAAACATGGAAAGGGAGATACAAAAACAATGATTCATATGTCATATAAGGTAGGACTCTAGAATCCATCCTTATCAATATAACCTAAAATAACAAGGAATAAGATATTTCCATATCCAAACAATACTTGAGATTCAAGTTATAAAATAATCCTTTTAAAAACAAACTTTACTTATTTAATAAATTATATCATAAGTGAGTAATCAAGAAAGGTAAAACACTTAAGGAGTGCTTGCCTGTGAAAAGTTTTTCACCTCTTCCACTTTTTGGACAAAATTTTGCATGAACATGTGATTGCTTGACCTTTCGTTCCGCTCATTTTTACTTTTAGAGAGAATAATGTGAAAATTTTATTTTAAAAAAATAAGAATGGATTTTGAGAGTGTGATTGGATATAAGATGAAAATGTGATGATGATAGTTGATGTGATAGTTTTTTTAGTATAATAGTGATTAGATGTGATTGGTGATTTGAAAAATAAGAGAACCCATCCAAAAAGAAAGAATATAACCTAATCAGATCTCTATGAAGACAAAAATGCACGAAAAACTATTAAACAAAGACTCTTAATATTCAAATGTGTTATACTGAAGGACGACCTGCTCTTTATATAGATGCTTCTAAGTCTCCAAGACCCTACAAAACATGGAAAGAGATATACAAGAACAAGGATTCATATCTCATATAAGGTAGGACTCTAGAATCCATTCTTATCAATATAACCTAAAATAACAAGGAATAAGATATTTCCATATCCAAACAATACTTGAGATTCAAGTTATAAAACAATCCTTTTAAAAACAAACTTTACTTATTTAATAAATTATATCATAAGTGAGTAATCAAGAAAGGTAAAACACTTATTAAAATCTTTATTTTCAAAAAATAGAAAAATATTATTAAATCGTGTAAAATACATATTCTAACAATTATTGTAATATTCTAAGCAAATATGGGTCAGACATCAATCACATATTTTCATTTATAAAATGAATCGAATGTACATGTTTGCAGCGGAATTATCGATCCATATAGCCAGAATTAAACTCGTCTTCTACCCTCCTTTTGATTGAATAGTGAATAACAGACAAACCTTGTAGTTTGGTTTAACCACGAGCAAATCATGAACCATCTTTCTCATTGGTGTAAATAACTACTAGAGGTTTTTACTTAGTTGTGCACACCTTAAATCCTTAGAGAACTTTGATGATGCTCCAAGAGATTTATGTTGCCTCGTAGAAGATGTCTAACGTCTCTCCTACTAATAATATAGAGAGAGATATTAAAACGATATATCTCAATCCCTATTATGGTTGGATCTTTCCATATTGTATGCAATCTCAAGATGCATGTTAATCAATTAGGATCTCCAATATATTTCCTTACATAAAAGATATGGATGCAATCTTCAATATCTATCACTCATACATATCTAGGGGTGGCAATCCTGACACGACATTATAACACGATATGAACCCGACTCGAAGTTATTGAGAGAAACCCAAACCCGAACATGAGAAACCCGAACACAACAAACATAAATCTGATACGAAGTTACCGAATTGTCTAAAAACATAATATCTGAAATTTAATCTAACTTTTTATGTATTTGGAACATAACCCAAAATTGACCCAAAACTAAGCCCGAACATGACTCTATGACCCAAATTGCCACCCCCTATACATGTCTGGTCCAACTCATTAATTCAATTACATTATAATATTTTCATCTCACGTCCCTTCTTTTATATAAAGAATAAGGTGTGCGACCAAGTAAGAAAGTATAAGTGGGAAGAGTTGTAAAGCCCTCGATTTTTATTCGAACATGTACTCGTTTCACGTATCATCCTTGTATTAATTTGACTATTTTACCGCGTCGCTTTGACGGGTAAATACTAATGATAAATATATTTTGCATTTAATTTTTTTTATCTATTACTTGTGATCATAATTATTTATTAATTCTATTTCGCATTAATGATCACTTGATCGATCATCATTTGTGTATCTATTAGTCACCTTAGAAATTTAAGAGACTATTTATTTTAGAGATTTATACCTTATAGAATTAAGAATTCGATTTAGAATAAGTGATCATGAGACTTATAAGTGATCAAGGAAATCACTAATTATTTTGGAGATTGATATTATTCATCTATTATCATCAATTTTGGGACAAAAAAAAATATGGAATTACCAAAATACCCCCTTAAGGGACGGCCATGATGGTATTTTAAGTGTAGAAATATCTCCCAACTCTTGTACATGTACACCTTGTGTATTCATCTTGTGTATTTTTACACCACTAATACAAACCTACATCTTAGAATAATCCTACAATTTCAACCACCCAATTGGTCAAACAAGACAAAATTTTAAATTCCCCCCTAAAACATAACTTTTGGCCAATTGTCCCTAATAAAGTTGCCTAAATATTACTTTCTTCCCTAATTTCCTCAATTATTCCCTAACTCATCATCTAACCAACCAAAGCAAATTTTTTTGTCTTTCCCCTACCATTTACTTCATTTCACCAACACAAAATTTTCCTAAGTCTTGTATTTTCTCTTCTCTCTCTCTAAAAATCCTCCTACATCTCTCTACCTATTTCTTCATCTTCTTCACAAACACTTAACCAAAAACTTCAAGAATTCATCTCCTACTCTTCAAAAAAAAAAATTCAAACTACACTCCAAAGGTAAGAAACATTTCTTGTTCAATCCATTTTTGATATCACCTAACTCATCTCTTTCACCTCCTAATTAAGTTTGATTTTTGATTTTGAGGTTTACTTAGAAGACCATTGAAGATATTAAGAGACTTGTCATTTTGAAGAAAAATTGTTAAGAAATTGAACTACAAGGTGAGAAATGGAATTTTTAGTACTTTTTCTTCTTCTCTTTCTATTTTCCAAATTTTGACAATCCATTTTCATTTTTGGAGTTTTAGGGGCTGACCTTGGTGGTTGACATTAAGGGTGACAAAAACCTTACACTTTGAACCCATTACTAGTCACATTTTACTCACTACACAAGGTAAGTGTAGTATTTCCAATTTTCTCACCATCTTCTTCTTTTCCTAAATTTTTAACCACATTCTTATAATCGTGGTAAATTAATAAAATCTTTTTTCTTTTTGAAATCTATCCCGGATATACTGGGGTGGTAGAGGATTAGGCCCTAGGTGGGTTGAACCTCTATAAATCGACGTGTGTTGTTTACATTCCGCACCTTTATTATTGTCTTTGAGCATTCGGTTCGAAAAAGAGGGCGAAATCGAAAAGATGGAGATAATCTATTCACCCCCCTCTAGATTATCGTAGCCGCTTGGAATTACAAGTGGTATCAGAGCCAAACTCTTTAGCAAGCTCGTTTCACATCGCGAGTGAAGAGGAACGATCGTCGGCTACGAACGAAGCTCACCTTACCGGCACCTCCACCACCAAGCCACCTCTATTTGATTCCAAAAATTATATATTTTGGAAAGAAAGAATGGAATGTTATTTACAAAGTTGCGGGTTCGATATTTGGAACACCGTCATCAATGGAGAATCCATTCCGACGAAGGACACACCACACACCTCCAAAGGCTTCAAAGAGCTTAACGATGAAGAGAAGAAAATCATCTCCTTAAATGGTAAAGCTCTTAATATTTTACATTGTTCACTTACCACTTTGGAATTTGATCATGTTGTAGGAATTCGATCGACACATGAAGTATGGCAAAAATTAGAAGCCATCTATGGAGTATTTGCAAATGATAGGAGCAACTCAAAAGCATCTACTTCTCAAATGGATACAACATCAAATCCAACCATATGGGATGAGCCTCTTTACAACTTCCGATGATGAAGTCGAAAAATGTTTTATGGGCATCGAAGAAGAAAACGAGGTATGTCTTAAACCCTCTACTTCTTATGGTATTGTCATACAAAATGATTATAGTGATTTGCAGAATGATTATGATGAACTTCAAAATGAATTCCAAAGCTTACTCGTTAAATACAAAAATTTGAAAAAGGAATTCAATGTTTTGAAAAAAGATAAGGATAGTTTATTTACCTCCTATAAATCACTATCATGTGCTCACACCGCCACACTTGACAAGGTTAGAAACCTTGAAAAAAAGAAAATAGTACTCTTGTTGAGGATATTAATTGCATGAAAAAGGATTTATCTAAATCCGACTTGAGTACCGATGAAATTGTTGATTGTTGTGATAATTCGAAACTAGAACTTGATCATAAGCTTAATGTTGTCAATCATATGAAAAAGAATCAAGTCTCTAAGCATGTTGGTCATTATGCTCCAAGAATTATTACATGCTTCTATTGCGGTAAAAAGGGTCATACGGCTAATACTTGTCGGGCTAGAAATAGCTCTAATCGTTATTGGAGACCTAAAAGTCTCAAAGCTAATCCTAAAGGACCCAAACACATGAGGGTACCACAAAACAATGTCATATTAGGTACTCGGCGAAATAATGATCGAAGAAAATTCATACCGCAATAAGGCATCAAATGACCGATTCATTTGATCAAAGAAGGAGAAACTATTTTCAACAAAGCCAATTTCCAAGAAGAGGATATAATCAAAAATGGGAAGAACACAATCCATGGAAATGGCAAAGACATCATCAACAAGATGATTTTCAAAGAAGAAGAGACTATCAACAATGAGAAGGACAAAAATTTTGGAGATGGAGTAACTGGAGAGATTACCATCAACATGAAGATTTTCAAAAGGGAAAATATCATCAACAATGGAAAACCCATGGAAACGGCGTAATTGGTAAACCGTATCTCCCTATTTAAATATGCATTTTATTTGTCTATTATGCATGTTTTTATTTGTGTCCTACTTGCAAAATGAGTTTTCATGTATTTAAATTTTATATTAAGGTCTTCAAAACTTATTTGTAATTTTAAAAATTTTTGAAAAAGAAAACCTTATATGATGTTTTTAAAACTCTTGTGCATTTTTGTAGACTAAATTATATTATCATCTCTTATGGATTTTTATGGCATGAGCTTACTTGCGATATCTCTTAGCCTACACTTTTATCATTATGATATGTGCTAGATTTGTTTTAAGAATTGTGTAGGATTTACATATTTTCACAAATGGCCATTTACGTCATTATTTGTCAAGAAAGGCATAAATTATCGAGGTACGTTTACTTGTGTTATTCTTACTCTTATAGACTCGATATATGTATTGTCATGTGCCTATGTGCTTGTTTTTCATAGTATTTCATACAAGTGCCATTAAGAGGATTTTTAGATTTTTTTTTGAAAGGCACTATTCGATATATGATTGCACATATTTGCTTTGTCAACTCTTGTTCAAATACTTCTTTTAAATGAGGTCTCAACTATATGCTATCGGATTTTCTAATTTCAAAAGAGACCTTTTATAGCTTTCTTAAGCTTATTTGAACTTGCATGATTTATTAGACTCTTGATGATATTCTAAATGCATAGTATGTGTTTCTTGCTTCATGGTCTATATAGTGTCTATTTCTACTATGCTCTTATGCAATATATTTTGTGATTGATGATTGATGCATATTTTTACACTTGGGCTATTGTTTCTTGCTTATATAAGCTATACCGGTAATGAGTTTGTTTAGTTGTGTAGATGAGAAACGAAGTACTCAAAATATTTGGATGTAAATGTTCTATTATGAACACCTTAGATCAATTGGATGCCCTATGATGATAGTAATGAAGTAGACAAAAAAGGGTATTCCGGAACAAACTCGATAACCAAGGCAACATTGGTCGAACTAAGGCAAGGTTAGTAGCTCGAAGGTATTTTCTAGTAGAAGTTGATGCAAGGTGTACTTGAAATGAGCATGATGGGGGAGCTCAATTTCTTGCTTGGACTTCATATCATTCAATGCCAAGTAGATGGTTACATTTCAAAAGAACTCTTGAAGGAGTTAGGCATTGAAGAAAGAAGAATCATCTCAACCTCTATGGCTACCAATGAAGAGATTGACAAAGGTTGAGAAAGGCATGTTGGTTGACAAACAAATTCGAGGTATGTTTTCTTGTATTATTTCTATAGACTCGACATTCCATATGCCTTATGTCTATATGCTCGACTTCAAAAATTATCCCAACGAATCTCATTAAAGTGCCGTTAAAAGAAATTTTCAATTATTTATAAGGCACTTCTTCTTATGACTTGTTCATCCAAAGCTTTTAAAACGTCCTTATTTTTTTTGGGATAACAAGTCCGGTGAAAATTATTCGAAATATAGTTCGTCATCATCGAACTAAATATATTGAGTTTCGATGTTTTTTTTTAAAAAAGGGATTGAGTTTTTAACAAAAACTTGAGATGTGTTTAATTCCGTCTCAAGGATAACTCGCGGACTTTTTAATCGCCCACCGTCGAGTATTTTACCTTATTTTGAGCTTGATCATGACATAATGTATATTGAATGAGGTCTACGTTTGCATTTTGCACGTTTTTAAAACTTAGGGGCAAAAAATCGATTTTTTGGATCAAAATTCGGATTTTGAAAAACCTGGCAAGACAGTGGGCTGATGGGGTTGAGGGCAACCGGTCGCCCTCAACGTCGACCGGTCGCCCTCAACAGCAACCGATCACCCTAAGCTAATTTTTGGATAAAAAAACCGTTCTGTCCAATGCCTTAGTCATTTTACATCATTTTTGTCATTTTTCATCCCCTTCGTCAATTTCACACACAATTCACTTCAAATGTGTTTTGTTGCATAAAATTCATACTTTGGGGATTGTCTAGCTCGATTATCATCATCATTGCTCATCTTTACCGTCGAATGGTAAGAATTTCACTCTCTTTAGCTCAATTGGGTTGAACCCTTGAGAACTTGGTTTAAATGTTTATTTCTTGTTGCAAATTATATATGTATGTGATGAGATTATTGATTGTTGATGAATGATATTTATTAAATTGCATTTGGTGATGAAAAACTTGGCTTGATTTTATTTACAAGGGCTATATATATCTTTTTCAATTTTTGACGCCCGCCAAGTGTTCGATAAAATGTTTCAATGAAAAATTCATCACCTACATGATTCTCTTGATTTCAAAAGTCTTATATATTTATAGAGATCATGTTTTGCTTATCAAATGAGTTTTCATAAGCTTCTTCAAGTCGTATGATTCGACTTTTCCCTCCTATTTGGTTTAAGGGCTTCAATGTTCAAATTAGCTCGATACATCGGTTTAGTTGCGCACTTTGATATGAATATATGATGTATTTATCTTGCTAACATTCTTTTTGATGATTCCAAAGGGGGAGAAACAGGTTATAAGCTCTTTAGCTCAAAGAAGCTAAGATAAGCTTCACGAAAAGAAGCTATAAGTTGTGGCTATGTAAAGCCAAAAGTTGTGGATCATATTATGTCTACCTGATGTATTATGGTTATGTATGATTCTTGGTCCATTGGTTGTAGTATGGATGTATTCATGTTTCTAATGATGTCTCTTTGACAGGGGGAGCTTTTAAGTTATTGATACTTAAGCTCAATATTGAAAAGCTAAGATTTTAGCTTATGTTTAAGTTGCTTCTATATTACTATTGATGTGCATGTTGATAGGGGGAGCTTTTGCTATATATGTTTGAATATCTCTACTCCCATCCTTGTATTTTATTGCATGGAATGTTGTAGCTCATAACGGATAGTTCTCTTTAACCGGTAAAAATGTTTTGTTTTCAAAATCGACCTCGTTAAAATTGTTTTGGTTTGTAATCATCAAAAAGGGGGAGATTGTTTGATAAATGGTTTTATCATGATTTTGATGATTTTGTCTTTATACCAAAACAATATTTTTAAAGGTTATCCAAATACTCCTAAATGATTTAAAATGGTTTTAATATTTTCCGGAGTATTTCTACAAGTTTATTTTCGATATAAATTGGACAACACTTTTGATGATTTTGTGTTAATGTGTTTTTACACCAAAACAATGTTTCTAAATGTTGTCCTAATACTCCCGATCGGTCTAAAATGTTTCCACTATTTTCCGGAGTATTTCTTGAAGTTTATTTTCGATATAAAATTGGACAACAGTTTTGTTTTGAGGTCGACCGGTCGCCCTTAAGCTTGACAGCAAAAATGTAACCGTTGTGCAGCAGACATCTTTTCCTTAATTTGTGGGATTGATTTCTAATAGCTCTTTTCTTCAATTGTCTTGCAATTTTTTACAGAATTCATGTCCCCAAGAGGAGCCTATCATGTACAAGACATCTTCTATAAATAGAGGAAGAATTTAAGCAACACAATAAGAGAGAACAACACAACACAACAAGATATACTCAAGCAAACACTTGGTCTTTCATTGTTATTATTCTTGTTGTAATTTGCCTAGCTTATCACTTTCACATCCTTGAGGTTTAGGCTATTCTTGATTACACTTGCACTCAATTGTATAATTCATTATCGAGTTGTAATCTTGAATTTTTGGGTCATCATTCAACACAAGATATCCTTGTGAGTGTTCTTGTGGTAAGAACACACTTGGGTGATCTAGGTGTTAGGTGTAAGAAGATTGTGGTAATCTTCTTGTTGAGGTGTTGAAGAATTTGGTATTCTTCAAGGTTGAAGATTGTGGTAATCTTCACAAGGTGCCGTTGGAGATTGTGGTAATCTCAAAGGTGGTGTTGAAGAAGAGTGTGGTGCTCTTCAAGGTGTTGTTGTAAGTTGGTGTTGTATTAATTTGTGGTAAATTAATAAAATCTTTTTTCTTTTTGAAATCCATCCTGGATATACTGGGGTGGTAGAGGATTAGGCCCTAGGTGGGTTGAACCTCTATAAATCGACGTGTGTTGTTTACATTCCGCACCTTTATTATTGTCTTTGAGCATTCGGTTCGAAAAAGAGGGCGAAATCGAAAAGATGGAGATAATCTATTCACCCCCCCTCTAGATTATCGTAGCCGCTTGGACTTACAATAACTCCTATATTTTTTGATATTCCTTGACTTAGGGGCTGACCTAAGTCACTTCTTCATCGAGAGAGATTTATCCCATTTTCACCAACAAACCGATCTTTAAGGTGGGTGGAAAAATCCTTTCAACTTCTAGGTGTTTTAAATTGAAAATATGCATGTAGTATTTTGTTATTGAGCACTTGAGATATATATTATGTATTGCATGCTATTTTCTTGTATCAAGTTGGAAAATTTCTCAAGTGTTGCTCGAAAATGCTATTTATCAAAAAATAGGACATACATGTACACTTTATTGTTGTACTTGATGAATGCTTGCATGAAATGGACATGTATGTTTATGACTCTTGAAATCCATGTTTTGTATGACTTATAACCTGGACAAGTCGAGCATAATTGATTAAATTTCGATTTTTGGACTTAAAATGCAAAAATGGAAAGTTGGTGGACTTAATGGCAAGAAAATAAAACTTAAGGGACCCCTCTGTAATTTTCGAGTTTTGGGACTGAACACAGGTTCAAAAATCATGTTTGGACATTTTAATAAAGTTTTAAGAGTTTTTAGATAAATAAAATCAACCCTTAAAAACCCAAAGACTAGATTGTAAAATTTTAGAAGTTTAAGGGCTATTTTGCAATTTTCGAAACTGTACCAGACCCTATTTTAAAATTTAATATTTTAACTCTTAAGGGACTGGAAATGACATATTTTAAGTGTATTCCAAAAATCCAAGTGTTTAGAGAGTAATTTTATAAAACTTGAGGGACCAAATTGTAAAAGATTAAAATTTAGGACCAAAATAAAATTTCCAGGACTTATGCAATCTATGCACCTGGAAATACTAATGTAACTATAACATAATGATATTTTGGACCCAAGGTTTAAATTTCATAACAATTGGACCCCTAAAAGCCTTAAAGGCAATTATTTCAAAATGGGATAAAAATGAGATTTTCAAAAGTTAAGGGACCTATACTTGCTTCTTTTAAAAACTGTTTTTGTCCCAATATCCCACTGACGTTAGTGACATTTTACAACTGGAATCACATTAAAAGCCCTTCCGGGTTGTGAGTTCCAATTATTTTAAACTTGGGGACCGAAATGACAATTTTAACAAATTTGGGGCTAATGTGAGAATTTTATAAAAACTCGACCTTAAAACTTTAAAAACCTGAATCTCTGAACAATTTAGAGAATTTAGGAACTGACCTCATAATTTTTTAAGGTCGGGACATTTATTTATTAATTTTTAACCCCCAAAAGAATTGGTTTTTACAAAATGGACTAATTGTAAATTTTCTTTTTACAAGGACCTAACTCGAATTATTTTTATTTTAATGAAACAGCCCTGGACCCTCTGAATTTAATTATTGATTAAAATGTTTTATTTTCTCAAAAATTCCCTGACTTATCGGATCGTCTTGATCGAATAATACACGATCGCGGGCGACTTCCTCGTCTTGCGATTTCAGATCTATAACGGGACTTATGTTCCACCTAATCTTTCAAGATATCGAAGATTGCTTATCCTCCCGATAACTATCTTCATCCAAATAACCCCACCAACGCCATAATTGCCACTCGTAATTTTCAAAAACGTTTCCTGAACTGCTTCCCTGAATCAATAATACTCGACTGCCTGGTTGACTACCTGAACGTGTACTTACTTTCCAGTCTGAGCCAAATTGGTGTGTCGAGCTCACAGTCGGAATGGATACGTCGAGGATGGAACCGGGAAGCTCGGCTGCTATTCCACTCTTCGGCCCCATCGTCCTAATCCCGCAACTGAGGAACGGAGTTTGTCCAAGGGAAGCGGGTCGTAGTACTTGAGGTATAATCTTGATTATGACAAATCCGAGCCTTGCTAGCTCCACTGTGGATTTTGTCTTTGCCTATGGAGCGATAAGGTGATAGGTCTTGGACCATCTTGCTAAGAGAGTTACAAGGAAGAACGAAGGAATCACCGCCCGATCCACACGACGAAGTTAATCGGACCCGTTTGGTTGGCGCTACAAACCGCACGCAACCGCTACTTGTATTCGCATAGTTGGCACTACAAACCCGCACGCAACCGCTACTTGTCTTGCATAGGATTGGCGTTACAAATCCGTACGCAATCCTCCTGTCTGCTTGGACCATAGTGCCTGCTTGACCACGAACTATTTCTTAACTGTATAAGTATATTACTTAAATATATTTATCACGACACTTGTGGACTGAGTGTGAAATCATGCATCATCTCTCACGCGTTTTCATACAACTAAATTTCTCGCATTAACTATATATATCTCCACACTTGCACACGATCACCCCATCCACCGAGATTTTGTCTCTCACCCCTCATGTTTTCTAACCTTAGAAGATGACTTTGTCGAAGAAGCTGAAACTGCCTTGGATTGAATTCTCGTGTTCCACCTGTTGGTCTTACTTCCTATTGATATCTATGTTGCTGGACTGCTTTCTTTTGTTTTTATACTGTTGGACTCTTTTATTTTCTTTTGCCATTCCGTGATCGTAATTTAAGGGCGTAGGACCCTTTGACACTTAAGCCGGTGATATGATGTGTACTTTATTTCCTAGTTCTGGACTGTAAGCTATTGGTTGTTGGGATGTATTTGTAATCGTGATGTACTTATTTTATTTCCACTGCTTTAGACCTTGTTTCACTTGGGATTGTTGCATCGTTTTCTAGAATGTTGGGTTAATTTGCATTTAAGTGATCGATCGCCGTCGCGTCGCGTTTGGGGCGTGGCGTGTGCTTATGGTATCAGAGCTCAGCTAGTAAGATGGAAACATACTCCGAGCTGACCCAGGATAGGACCCTCGGATTGTGTTGGGTAGTACCGCGACTTGACTAATTAAGTGTGAAATCGATTTAAATTGTATAGAACCGTATTATTGATGTTTATGTTAAGTCGAATTTATACTGGGGAATCCATAGTCATACTTGATTTGACTTAGTTGACTGATCGACTTTCCTTAGTCATCATTTCCTTGTTCTTCCTTATCTTTTCTTACTTCGCCTAATCCTTCTTAGTTTGGCTTGTTCGGGATGGAGCCGACGCCACCTATCCGGGTGGGAATTATTGAGGCCCACGCCGAACGTGATTACTTTCGGGCATACACGAACCATCGGTACCAGAATATCTTGGGCTACCTCGGATCGCGAGGAACGTCGCCGCAACCAAGAACTAACACACCTCCCGACGAAGAGCCAAGAGGAGAAGAACGACCTTACCCTCCTTGCTAAGGATCGCGAGGATACCATTCGTGCTCGCGAAGATCAGATCCAGTCAATCCAGGAATACTTGGAAATTACTCGCAAGAAGATGGAACGCGCCAAGGAAGGCTGCAAAAAGTGGGAAAGGGACGCATACATGTCGAGAGCCACCATCGGACGTCCCAAAGATACTATCATCAAACAAATGCAGGTGATCGAGGACCTCACGCATGCCTTAACTCAGTGGGATGCTGCTTTGGAAGCTGCCTTAGCAGCTAATTCGCCACCGTTGCCACCGACCGAGGTGGAACCCATGCCCGACCTTGAGGCCGATAATGAAGAGGATCCCAAGGAGGATCCTGCAGAAGATCCTAAAGAGGATCCCGATGAGGATCTAATGGAGGATGGAGAGCCCGAGGCGCTTGAAGCTACCCCACTTGATGACGCTCCGGGACTGGAGCAGTGGCCAGATTTAGTCGACTGGCCTAATGCTGAGGTGGTACCTCAGCCCAATCAGGTTCTAGTTATGGACGAGGCCGCTAGTGATGATGACGGCGACCTCACTGAGTAGATAACTTCTATGCTAGACTTTAGCCGACGCTTATTTCCATCCTGTTGTATTTTACTTTCCGTTGTACTTTGATCAAGTTGTATCCTGACTCTAGTTTATCTTTGATTCTATATTCCTGTTGTATGAACTCATTTGGGTGTATTCAAATTTCACATCAATGAATATACTTTTCTACTTATTCTATGTCTTGTATATTGTTGTTGTGATATAACTTGTTGTATGCGAGTACTTATTGAAATCATTCATTTCTGAATTATAGCTAAACTACGGATACACGGCCGAAACCGTGGGACGCGGAGACCCCGCCGTGTTCCCCGAAGGTATGAGGACGCACCAGGAACGGTACCCTCCTCCCCGAACTACCACCACCTCATCCGATCGTAGGAGATAACTTGACCGCAATAGCCCGCAATGAGCATCTTGGTCTTCTTGAAGCAACAAGCGAGCCTCAACGACGTATTCCCGAGCCCGCTAGAGAGGCGAATGATCGCACTTTGGAGCGATTCTTGCGATTTGACCCACCGGCTTTCTTAGGAGAGCCTGATGACTTAAAGGCAGAAGAATGGATTGGGAAACTAGAGAATATCTTCAATGCTCTCCAATACTCGGAGGAACAAAAGGTTACGCTCGCCGTGTTCGACTAGAATCCGCTAGAGATTGGTGGAGAGCATTGAGAGAAAATGGGAACAGACCAAGTAGATAGGACGTGGGAAAATTTCCTGGCTGAATTCAATGAGCAGTACATTCCCCAAGTCGTGAAGGAGGCACGCCGAGACGAGTTCCATAAGTTGAGACAGGGGAAAATGTCTGTAGCCTAGTACGAGTCTGAGTTTCATCGATTGTCCAAATATGCTCTGGGGACAATCAGTACAGAAGAGGACAAATTATATAAGTTCACACGGGGATCAAGATAGAACTTCAAAAGCGACTTCGATCGTTGAAATGACAACCTACTCACCATGCAGTAAAGGCAGCTCTCCGCATCGAGCCTGGGATCAACCGTATTGGACATATTCAGCAGAGTAGGCCATCAAACAGTCTCAAGAGGACAACTGTGGGACAACCATCTAAGCAGCCTGCTAAGTTTCAGAAGGGAACATTTAATGAGACGGATAAAGGAAAAGGACGGTCACGAAAAAAAAAGCCGGTCGGGTCAAGTGTGTACACATTGCCGAAAAACCAGGGCATACTACCACGATCGTTGGCATAAACAAGGAAGGTGTTTACGTTGTGGTAGTGATCAGACCACCAAGGATTGCCTCAAATACGAAGACCGGACCAAATAGGTGCAACCATAGAAGTCGGGTAACGGCCGGTAATCGGCAAGCGATACCCGCCGAGCATTTGCACTAGCCGGACATGAGGCTCCGGAGGCAACAGGCGTGGTGGAAGGTACGCTTCTAGTATCTAGCCACTACGCTAAAGTACTATTTGACCCTGGATCAACGCATTCATTTGTCGCACCACATTTTGTACACAAGTCGCATGCATGCATGGAACATATGCCTATAGGTCTAGAAGTATCAACTCCTATGGGCGCAAGCCGAATAATGATATTATCTATAATGCATGAAGTTAAGATTGATGAGATAAATTTTCCGCCGATTTGATTTTATTACCTATATCCGAATACAACATAATTTTGGGAATGAATCGGTTATCGCACACCATGCACAAATGGATCGCCATCGCAAGTCCATTAAATTATGTGAACCTGTGAAGCCCAAGTAGAAATTTCGGGAAGAGCACGAGTAAAGATTGCCCCAATCATTTCAGCAATGAAAACGAGGAAGGCGATCACTAGAGGGGCACAAGGGTACTTGGCGTTTGTAATTAACAAACCCAAGGTTGAGACACAAATTAATCAAGTACCTATAGTATCGGAATATACGGATGTATTTCCACAAGAACTCACCACTGCCCCTCCGGATAGGAAGTCGAGTTCACCATTGAGATATTACCAGAACCGCCCGATCGCGTAACGCCGTATAGAATGGCTCTGTTGAGTTACAAGAGTTGAAGACTCAATTACGTAAACCGATGGATGTAGGATTTATCCGACAAGCACGTCTCCCTCGGGAGCACCTGCGTTTATTCGTCAAGAAGAAGGATGGCACATTAAGACTTTGTGTATAGATTATCGTGGTCTTAATAGCGTGACCATCAAGAACAAATACCCCTCCCGAGGATAGACGAATCGTTTGATCAACTTCAAGAAGTCGGTGTACTCAAGTTTGATTTACGCAGGATATTATCAATCAAGATTCGTGAAAAAGACGTTTCCAAAACGGCATTTCAAACCGTGATATGGACACTACGAGTTTGTAGTGATGCCTTTTGGTCCGACGAATGCTCCAAAGATTGTTTATGGATCTGATGCATCGAGTCTTTCCACCTTATTTGGATCAATTCGTAGTCAAATTCAGCAAGTGCGGATTTTGGCTTAGCGAAGTCGCATTCTTGGGACACATAATATCCGGCACTGGGATCACCGTAGATCCTTCGAAGGTACAAACAGTGGTTGAATGGAAATAACCCGAGTCCTCAGAATGAGATCGAAGTTTCTTAGACTAGCCGGATATTATCGAAGATTTATCCAGGATTTCTCCAAGATAGCCAGGACCACTCACTCGACTAACCGGAAGCAAGTCACGTTTGAGTGGAATGACAAGTGTGAGGCTAGTTTCCAAGTGCTGAAGAAACGACTTACTACAGCTCCAGTCTTAGCCCTTCCAAAGGGAACAGAAAACTTTGTCGTCTACAGTGATGCATCAAAGGAAGGACTAGGAACAGTTCTCATGCAGGAAGGAAAGGTCATTGCTTACGCATCACGGAAACTCAAGCCGTATGAAGCCAATTACCCAACGCATGACTTGGAATGGCAGCAATAGTGTTCGCGTTAAAGAAATGGAGGCACTATCTCTACGGAGCAACATTCACGGTTTACAGATCATAAGAGCCAAAGTATCTATTCTCTCGTAAGGATCTCAATTTGAGGCAACGAAGATGGATGGAGTTAATAGAAGACTATTACTTTGATATTCAATACCATCCCGGAAAGCTAATGTAGTAGCCGACGCCTTGAGAAAGCAGTAAAGGCGAAGTTTAGCCGACTAATGATTCGAGAGTGGAAATCATTAGAAGAGTTGAGCACTTGAATCCGACGAGAACCAATACTCACATTTCATGTGCTAACATATTAGTTAAACCCGATCTATGAACGAGATCAAAGCAAAGACAGGGGACAGATGTACAACTTCAAAACCGAAAGAGAAGATACTAAAAGGAGAGAGATCGAATTTTCGGTACATGAAGATGGAATCATCGATTCAAATCGAGTCCAGGTACCAAGTGACGAGCAGATTAGGAACAAAATTCTCTTAGAAGCACATCGTTCCAAATACACTATACACCCTGGAGGAAACAAGATGTATAAAGACTTGAACGGCATTCCTGGTGGGTAAACATGAAGAACCATGTAGCAGAGTTCGTTGCAAGATGTTTGACTTGTCAACGAATAAAAACAGAACACCAGCGACCATCTGGTTTATTACAACCGTTGAAAATTCCAGAGTGGAAATGGGAACACATAACGATGGATTTCGTGATGGATCTACCAAGGACCAGACGAGGCGATGATGCCATATGGGTAGTCGTAGATCGAATCACGAAATCTGCACACTTCTTACCCATGAGAAAAACCGACAGCTTGCAGAAACTTGCGCAGATTTATATTCGAGAGATCATTCGATTGCATGGAGTGCCAGTCGACATAGTGTCAGACAGAGACCCGAGGTTTGTATCCAGATTCTGGAAATGCTTACATGAGGAATTGGGTATCTCGCTAAGTTCAAAGACAAAGAAGACATCCATAAACCGATGGCCGGCCCCGAGCGAACGATTCAAACCCTGGAAGACATGCTGCGAGCATGCATGTTAGATTTCCAAGGAAGTTGGGATTCACACTTACCATTGGCCGAGTTCGCCTATAATAACAACTATCAGGCCACAATTGGGATGGCATCCTACGAAGCCCTGTATGGGCGAAAATGTAGATCCCCCTACACTGGGAGATTGATGACCAATGGACTCCAAAAGAGAAACGAAAGTCACCATCGATTCCAAAGGTCGACTTAGTTCAGAGGCCATGGAGAAGGTCAAGTTGATCATGAACGGATCCGCAAGACACTCGTGAGCCGCCAAAAGAGTTACGCGGACAAGAGGAGAAAGGACTTGGAATTTGAAGCCAGAGATGAAGAATTTCTTAAACTCTTGCCACGAAAAGGATTGATCAATCCAAAGAAAGGAGGTAAATTAAGTCCGAGATATATTGGACCTTACAAGATTTTGCAGAGGATCGGAAAGTTGGTTGGCCTGACTCGAGTTACAAAGACAAGATGCGGGAATGCACGATGTATTCCACGACGAGATTGAAAAAGTATCAACCGGATCCCGAGCATATTATCACTCATGATGCTCCTCCTATGATGGAAAATTTATCTTACATCGGGAACCAATTCGGATCATTGACGGCCAGATACGTCGGCGTAATAGAGAGATTCCGATGGTTAGGTTGTATGGCGAAACCACAACCGAGACGAAGACGCAACATGGGAGAAGGAAGAAGACATGAGGAATCAATATCCAGAGCTATTCTGAAGAGCCTTTTTGGAAAATGGGAGAAATTTTTCTCTCTCTACTCCCTTTTTGGATTTTATAAAAAATTTGATTTTTTGGTAAATGTTTTCGAAAGCCTTCAACAGTTTTCATTTTTTAATCCACTTTTCATATTGTTGAACAATTTTTGAGACTTTTAAATAAATTTTCATATTTTAAATAATTGCAAATGTTTAAAAAAATGTATTTTTATTTAATTTTCATATTTAAAATAAATTATAAATTTTAATATTTATATTTTAAAATGATTTTGTGGATTTTTGACATTTTTTAATAAATTGCAAATATTTTTAAATTTTATTGAAACAATATTCAAAATTAATAGATAATTTTTTAGAAAATGTACCTATACATAAAAAAAGCACGATATATTTCGTGCCTCAGTTAAAATTAGGCACGATATATATTTCGTGCCTCAGTTAAAATTAGGCACGATATATTTCGTGCCTCAGTTAAAATTAGGCACGATATATGTTTCGTGCCTCAGTTAAAATTAGGCACGATATATTTCGTGCCTCAGTTAAAATTAGGCACGATATATCGTGCCTTTTTTATATATATGTACATGGGAGTTGGCACGATATGGGCATACGATTTTATACATTTGTGTGTGTATTTGGGGGGAAGTGTACACGATTTTCAAGGAATGCATTAATTGCATCAGTTTCAAAATTCAAAATCTTCAAATTAAAGGAGGGGCATTTTTGTCAAACTGTATAGAAAAGAGTTTTTATTATGTCTCTGAGTAGAAAAGAATATCCACTATCCATAATGGGTACTTAAAAAATTCCCCTAAAATATATTTAGTCAGCAGTAGTAACAATTGCAACCATGTGAGTAACCAAAAAAAAAAATCAACCCTGGAACAACCAATTTTCCTGTTAATGTATCAGGATTTTCAGTCCAAGGGGGGATGAATATATAAGATACTTTGGACCTATAGCCGGTAGGGCTAGCTGTAGGACCTTTTCTGCACTTGTTTTCTCATCTGGATTGTTGTTCAAGATTACAGTCTTTGAGCCTTTTGCATGAATAGAAGAAAACATGGTTAAGGCCTAGAAACCATACAAAAATTGTGCATCATCAGATATATCAAAAGAAAAGATGAAGAATCCCAAACCCAAGTGGGGCTTGCAACATCGATCCCAACGAGCTCAGCTAGCAATTATTTCGCATTTGTCCCCAATTTAACGAAAATGGTTAATCAAGTTGCTAGAAGAGTCTATCATACCCACTTATATACCACTCTGGGGCGGCTCTGGGATGACAAAGGTTGTGCCACCGCATCGAGACCCCGCCGGCAGTTAGGGCCACCGACGTCTTGTCTTATTTTTATATATGTATATATATACATATAAATATTACCATAAGTATCAAGACAATAATTTGGTGGAAGTTGCAGAGATATTATACTTGAATTTGAATTTTTAGGTGTGGAGTTCAATCTAAGTGGATGCAAAGATAAAAACAATTCTCACTTATTTATTTTGTCGTTTCTATATGGTAAATTATGTTAAATGATATTTTTTTTTGTAATTTTATTTTAGTGAGACTGAAATGTTGAAGTTGGATTATGATATTTTCGTTATTACATATCTTATATTATATGTTATTTTAGTGAAATTACATTAGTATTAATGATTTTGTTATTTTTAATTGTTTCTATGTAAACATAAGAGATATTTTCTCTAAGGTAAATTATGTTGAACGATTTTTTTTTACTTTATTTTAATGAGACCAAAATATTAAAGTTGGAGTATGATATTTTCGTTATTACATACCTTAATTATTTTATATGGTGAATCAATAAAACCACATTTGTCACATTATTGATTTTGTTATTATTCTTTTTTTTTTTTTTTGTTAAACACAAGGGGCCCATTTTCTTTTCTCGTCCAGGCCTTTCGAATTAGGACCGGCTCAGAAACCACTATACATATTCCCACATATACCCAATGTGTGATATCACAAAATGGCTACAACTAGCGGCTTGGTCCAAACGAACTTCAATACGTTCAGGGGCGGAGCCGAGGGAACCCCCAATTTTTAAAACTCATAAAAGTGAAATTATATATATTATTGTTAAGTTTCAAAATTTTGTCCCCCTAAATAAATTAAAAATTCTCTTTTATGTTCTATTTTCAAGAGAAAATAAATTTCGCCCACCAAACATGGGCGGATCTAGGGGGCCTCCCCGGTTTCTGGCGCACCCCAAATTTTTTTTTTATCCCAGTTTTTTATTATATGTTTTTTAGAGGAAAAAATAGTTGGACTAAGGAAATTAAATAAAATTTGGGCTAGGGGTAGCCGAGCCGACTGGCTACACTCCTGCCCCCAAATCTTCATTTTATAGCTCCGACGTTGAGTGCGTTTGAGCAAAACAAGTTCAAATTAAACAAAATGTAAGCTAATTACAATTGCGCGCTACAACAAGGGAAACCAAAATCGACCCAGAAAAATTTCTACCCAAAAACATGGATATATGTTGTACATTTTCTAGCTATAATAAAGTCAAATTGATGGCCAAGATTGGTTCATTAGCTGATCTAGCCAATATGCAAAATATTACTGATATATGGAACTATCTGTTGTTTTTCATATAATTGTTGAAAATAATTTGTAATTCAAATGATATATCTTCACCAATAAAATGCAAGTGCTTGAACCTTAAGCATGAATGAAATCGGCTGGTGCAGTCTAGATAATTTGAAGACAAGATTAGCAAATTGATTTATAAATGGAATAGGAAACCAAGCAGCTGCATGTGCAATTTTTCGGCAAGAAATCAACCATCCATTCACTTCCCAATCAGCCAATGAAATTGAAGGTTAATACATATACATTTGTTGGATCATAATACAGCCACTTTATTTTCCTTAGGCATGAAGGTTTGTGATGTAATCCGGCAATCAATAGCTGATATTAGGCGGTATGTAGAACCTGAATTCAGCATTTGTAAGCGATTAGAAAAGAGAGTGCAAATTTCAAAAGTTTACTTGGTTGCTCACAAAAACTACCTCTCCTCGCCGATCACCTTCCCAGACGAAGTTCACCGCGAAACCTGCACAAGGGGGGCCGGAGGGGGGCTCCGGCGTACCCTCTCCAATGCTTAAGTCAGTATCTTGGGAAGGAGGCAAAGGCTAGAGAGAGAAAAAACAATGTAACAGTAAAAAATGAGATTATGTTAGAGTGAACCTGGACTTGGGCCTTTTATACCTTAGCTCGGATTAGGGTTTCCGTAAAATCCGGGATTCCGTTACGATTTGGTGTCAGAGTCATCATTAGATTAGGATCGGATCTCTTAAAAACCTTAATTTTACGCCTGTAAGACCATGGCTCCGACCTGCTTCAAAACACCTAGGCTCAATGTATGAATATAAAGCCCCTATAGTTCTCCAAGGCATCCTCAGTGCCTCATACATATTTGATGCCGAGCTGAACTGTTTAGTACAATGGCCCTTGGCCGTGCAGGGCTCGACAGGTCGGTTTAGTACCATGGCCCTTACACAGGTCGGCCCAATGAACATCCTTACGCTCGCACTTGGGCCTTCACAGATCGGCCCAATACTCATAAGCCCTAGAAGATCAGCCCTATACTATAAGCCTCCCCAGATCGGCCCAGTGCCTAATTCTCGACAGGTCAGCCCAAGAGTATGGGCCTTTCCAGGTCAGCCCAATGCCATAAGCCTGGTCAGGTTGGCCCAGACAATCTTTTGCCCTTATCAATTCCTCCCCCCAACTATGGATTGATCCGCACCTCAACCATAGTTGCTGATAGGCCGAGCTGACCTAGCATTTAGGGTTTGTGCTTTTTCACATTCCCGCCGACTTTTGGCATTTGAAATTCCTGCCGCCCTTTGGCCTTTCGCGTACCTGACACGCGGATGTGATTGATGAGACGTCTTTTCGGCTTCCTGACGCCTCGTAGACCGTCAAATGCCTCCTCGCAAATCGAGGCACCCCTTTGTCTTCTCTCTCCCCTTATAAAAGCCATCTTCCTCCTCCATTTTTCACTTTCCCCACATCTCAAATTTTAGAGCTTTCCTCCCCATCAAACACTCTTCTTCTCCGGCGAGATTCTCCAGATTCCGGCGAAAGTTTCACGCCCCAGACTACTTTCCTCCTTCGACCTCCTATTTCTATCCAGTAAGTATCTCTTTCCTTTCCGGTTTTTTCTTTTCTTTAATATGGCATCCTCTTCTTCTCATTCGACGCCATCGGACCCTCTCGTCGCCGATTTAGAGCGGTGGGCGATAACAGCGGGCTCTGCTCCTCCACCACTTTCCTTGACCGGAGTCCGTCCATCGGACCCCGATGCAACCGAATCCAGCTCTGATTCGGGTTGGGACTCCGATACAATAGAGATCCGAGCTCCGTGCTTGGGTCCCTTGCCTATATATCCTCACGATTTTAAGGAGACCACCTTATCAGCCTCCAATCTTCAAACCATTAATAGAACAGCCCAAATTCCTTCCTCTTTCAAACTCTATCTACCCAATAGCTCCGACCGACCTAACCGACCTCCACCCAATGCCCTAGCCTTCCTTGCAGGTCAGATAGAGGGCGGCCTCCGATTTCCCATCCATCCATTCATGGCTGGGGTGTCTGAGTTCTCCCGGGTGCCTTTAAATCAACTAGCCCCGAACTCATTCCGTATCCTAGCCGGCTTCATTATTCTGACTAAGTACTTAGATATAGAACCCACTCTAGAACTATTCTTCGCCCTATTCCAAATAAAGAGCTCGACCACCAAGGGCCTTTTCTACATCACCTCCCGAGGTGATGCTCAGTTTCTAAGCAAGTACCCTTCTTCCAACAAATTCTGGAAGGACAAATATTTTTTTATTTCTTCCCCCCGAGCTTGGGGGTTTCCTATTGCTTGGACCTGGACCCTTCCACTCCAACGCAAACACAACCCCAGAGATCGGTCTCCCGATCTCCAAGCTCAGATAAATAAACTCACCTTGGTCAAGTACGACCTCTCTCGCCTTATAACTCCCTCCCTTCTGTACTATTTTGAGCTGAGCCCCATCGTGGCTCCCTTGCCTTGCGACATTGGTAATTGTCATTTTTGCAATTGATTTGTTTTATTTCTACTCATTAACTAACTTTTTCTCTTTGTGCAGATATGTTCATGGCACAGATGGTTGCCGAGCTGGATGAGGAGGAGCAACCAATTGCTCCTGGCTCACTCCCTCCTTCATCTAGCGCTGCCGCCCCAAGCCCTGGAGGCCAACCTCCTCTACTTCGGCGACCTGACACAGTTGCCGCAGTGATGGCCGATCTCACAGGCCCAGGGGCTCAACCTTCTTTCCGACCTCCTCCTCCAAAGAGGTCGGCTATCGGCACCAGCACAGGAGCTGCCAAGAGGGCGAAGAACACCACACCTCCTCCTGCTGCTCTCTCTCTCTCACACACTCCCATTCATACACCCAAACAAACCTTTCTCACAGGCAATTCCATCCTAAAGAACACTGATGGAACTTTTGCCATCCAGTACGTCCAAGGCAACTGCCCGAACCCTGACCGAACTGCCTTGGAGAAGCTCAATGATGCTGAGCTGGTGACCTCCTTCTGCCTGAACCACTGAAAAGCCGAGGCACAACTGGCCGCACTGATCTCCCGAGCTCGGGTTGGTTTTGCTGATCCTTCCCATATTGCCGAGCTCAACAATTCTAAGAAGGAGGTCATTCGGCTGAAAGCTCGGGAGACTAAACTCCTAGAGGAGAACCGCCGGTACAAGGACAGGGAAGAGGTCAACAAGGCTACTGTGGCCTCTCTGGAGGCCAAAATAAAGACACTGGAGACTGATAATGCTGATCTCAAGACCGAGCTGAGCGACCTCCAGATCCGCTGTACTGTCAATGTCAATCAAGCCCGAGCTGAGGGCGTCGAAGCTGGTCGGCAAAGTTTCCTCACCTCCCCCAAAGGCTCTTCAATAGTTCAGGCCATTCGGGAGAGGGTGAAGCAAGCTTTCGAGCTCCGGGAGTTTATCAAAGTTCTCTCTCAGATCGCCATGAGAGTACTACGGCTTTGCTTTTGACCAGGCCGAGCTACAGCTCAGGGAACGCGGTATCACTACCGAGCCCTTCGATCGCCGAGGTCCCAGGAGGATTTTGCCCGACCCCAAGGGCTTCGTGTTTTCTGACGAGGCGGATTGTCTCAACCTTGCTCCTGTGGAGGAGTTCATAGAATCCTTAACTGCTCCTTTTATCCTCCACCCTGCCTCCAGCTCGGCCGGTCCTTCTCAAGCTCCCGGAGATCAGCCAACCCCTCAGCTTCCCGCAGACCCTTCTCAAGTTCAGGAGATCTCGGATGATGATCTTGATCTCGCTCTCGTAGACGATGTGACCATCTCCATGGACGACCTGAACACCGAGAATGTTCCTCCTACTGCTTAGGAGTTTAGTTCTGCTCTTGTAATTTTCCATTATGTACTTGTATTTATTTTGAATGATCAATGAAGTTTCTTCGCACTTTCATTTTCTCGATCTCTTGTCTATTTTTCTTATAATTCTTTTTTTTTTTTTTACAAAAAAGATTGGCATATTGTGCTCCTCGTGGCCCCAAGTATTTGGAGACTAGCTCGAGGTGAGCTCCAAATACTTGTCAGTTTCATCAAAGGAAGTTGGCTCGAGCCGAGCTCCTCGCATGGCCTCGTGGCCTCAAGTATTTGGAGACTAGCTCGAGCTGAGCTCCAAATATTGGTCAGTTTCATCAAAAGGAAGCTGGCTCGAGCCGAGCTCCTCGCATGGCCTCGTGGCCCCAAGTATTTGGAGACTAGCTCGAGCTGAGCTCCAAATACTTGTCAGTTTCATCAAAGGAAGCTGGCTCGAGCCGAGCTCCTCGCATGGCCTCGTGGCCCCAAGTATTTGGAGACTAGCTCGAGCTGAGCTCCAAATACTTGTTAGTTTCATCAAAAGGAAGTTGGCTCGAGCCGAGCTCCTCGCATGGCCTCGTGGCCCCAAGTATTTGGAGACTAGCTCGAGCTGAGCTCCAAATACTTGTCAGTTTCATCAAAAGGAAGCTGGCTCGAGCCGAGCTCCTCGCATGGCCTTGTGGCCCCAAGTATTTGGAGACTAGCTCGAGCTGAGCTCCAAATACTTGTCACTTTTTATCTTTTCCACTTTCCGAACTCATAATGTATAGCAGCGGATCATTTCATTCAAAACGAGTAGATTGATTACATCGGATATTTCTCTATTCTAGGAATGATATTTCTTCAAATTGCAACTGTTCCAAGCCCTCGGGAGCTTTCGACCTCCGATCTATTCCAGCTCGTACGCACCTCTTGCCAGTACCTTCACCACTCGAAGTGGTCCTTCCCAATTCGCATCCAATTTCCCTTTGTTTTTGCTAGCATCTGACCTTCTCAAAACTAAATCACCGACCTGAAAGGCCCTTTTCTTTACTTTCTTGTCATAAGCTGCTTTGATCCTTCCTCGTGTCTCTTCAATCTGCAAAAATGCCATCTCCCTTTTCTCATTTATCGTATCCAATGCCTCTCGAATCAATAGCTCATTAATATTTTCATCAAAATTCTGAACCCGATGTGTTTCCATTCCGATCTCTGCCGGTATCACGGCATCCATACCATACACCAAGCTGAACGAAGCCTCGCCAGTGGCCTCCTTCGGATTAGTTCGATAAGCCCACAGCACTGAAATGAGCTCTCGAACCCACGCTCCTCCTGCCTTCTCCGTCTCGAATCTCCTTCCGCCGGCCCTCCAACAATCATCTGGATGACCTCTCGCCGAGGTGGGGGTGGAGGTGGAGGTAGCTCCTCCCTTTCCTCCCCCCTACGCTCCTACTCCCGCCGAGGCTGATGATATCCCCGGTTATCCCTCTTGTACTCCCCTTTTTTCTCCTTTTTGTCGATGTACAAAAATTCCCTAAGGTGACCTGCCTGAATGAGCCGCTCGATCTCATCCCTCAGGTGTGTGCACCGATCTGTGGTGTGCCCATACTCATTGTGAAATCTACAAAATTCCTTACACTTCGCTTTATTGGTGCCTCTGCGTGCGCCTTTGGCCACCTCAGGTCGGGATGCCTCTCAATAGCTACAAGCACCTCGCCCTGAGGGACAGCCAAAGGCGTATACTTCTCAAACCTCGGCCTTCCTCCCATCGCCTCAGACCTCAGCTTCTTCTGAGGTCCCTTGTCTTCCCGATCCTCCCTCTTGTCTCTTCTCTTCTCTCTTCATTTTTCGCCTCTTCCAGGTTAATATATTTCTCCGCCCAAGCTAAATGTACTCGTCGAATGTCTTAGCAGGCTCTATTACTAATGATTCAAAGAACTCCCCATGCCTCAGGCCCTGCGCTAGGACATTGGCCAAAATTTCGGGGGCCGACGGCACCTCCAACTTTGCCGCGGTAAACCCTCGAATATAGCTCAAGTCCTTCCCCTTCTCTGTTTGATGCTAAACAGTCGTGGGCGCCTTTTGGTACTTACGCAACTCGTGAACTAATTAAGGAAAGCCGAAGCCAAGTCATCAAAATTGAATGGAGCCCGGGGCAAGTCGTGGCTAAACCATTGCCGAGCCGATTTCGTCAAAGTGGTAGGAAAAACTCTACACATCACGCCATCCGTGAATGTAGCAAAGCAAGCGGCGTTCTCAAAGCGGCAAAGATGGTCCCGGACCGTGGGTACCATCATATTCGAAGCTCGAGCTCGGTATGAGGTCGGAAGCTCGTCGCCATCACCTCTTCCGAGAAGGGTGTTCCCCTCCTCACCCGAACCGATCGCTCTTGGTACTCGACCACTCTCCGACGAATATCTCGCACCTCACGGTGAAGGTTATCCATCCGCTCCGACCAATCCGGTCTTCAGTGGACACATGCTCCGCCCTTGATGAATGTACCTCTTCTGCCATAGCTGGCCACCGACCTCTTTCTCCCACCTCCGGAGGGACCACCGGAGGGGGAATCACAGGAGGAGGAGAAACCACCGGAGGGGGGACCACAGGAGGAGCCGGTGGTGGAAGCATCTCCCTCAAGCGTCTCTCCACCGTTTGTTCCACGGCTCTCGTGATGAAACCACCCAATTGTTCAAAGAACATTGGGCCCAAATCTATACTCCCCCCAAACATAGGCGTATGTCCATCCATCCCCGTCCTCTGCACCCGCTGCCCTCCGCCGTCCACCGGGGGTGGTGGGGGTGGAGGTCGAACATCCTCCTGCGTGACTACGCCCGGAGTATCTCCCAGCGGCGTACGGTTCAGATCATCTTCCAAGTTTCTCCTAACATCCTTCATAGCCAAAACTCGAATCTCATGTCTCTGCTCAATCTTCCCACAGACGGCGCCACTTGGTTGCTCCCAAAAACTACCTCTCCTCGCCGATCACCTTCTCAGATGAAGTTCACCGCGAAACCTGCACAAGGGGGGCCGGAGGGGGGCTCCAGCGTACCTTCTCTGATGCTTAAGTCAGTATCTTGGGAAGGAGGCAAAGGCTAGAGAGAGAAAAAGCAATGTAACAGTAAAAAATGAGATTAGGTTAGAGTGAACCTGGACTTGGGCCTTTTATACCTTAGCTCGGATTAGGGTTTCCGTAAAATCCGGGATTCCGTTACGATTTGGTGTCAGAGTCATCCTTAGATTAGGATCGGATCTCTTAAAAACCCTAATTTTACGCCTGTAAGACCATGGCTCCGACCTACTTCAAAACACCTCGGCCCAATGTATGAATATAAAGCCCCTGTAATTCTCCAAGGCATCCTCAGTGCCTCATACATATTTGATGCCGAGCTGAACTGTTTAGTACAATGGCCCTTGGCCGTGCAGGGCTCGACAGGTCGGTTTAGTACCATGGCCCTTACACAGGTCGGCCCAATGAACATCCTTACGCTCGCACTTGGGCCTTCACAGATCGGCCCAATACTCATAAGCCCTAGAAGATCGCCCTATATCTTGTAAGCCTCCCAGGATCGCCGAGTGCCTAATTCTCGACAGTCACCCAATAGTATGGGCCTTTCCAGGTCAGCCCAATGCCATAAGCCTGGTCAGGTCGGCCCAGACAATAGCTGATATTAGGCGGTATGTAGAACCTGAATTCAGCATTTGTAAGCGATTAGAAAAGAGAGTGCAAATTTCAAAAGTTTACTGATGGAACTTCGGAATAAATTTGTGACTGTAATCTGTTATTTATCTGTCATTTGTTTATACTATTACGATGTGATTGAATTAATTATATTAACTTTATCAAAATTAGTACTTATTTATAGTTTTATTTTAGAGTCGAAGTATTGTAATTCATTTTTATATTAATACTAGTTGGGGTCCTTACACAAAGTTTTTGGGTTCGTAAACGCGTCTTTTTATTTAGAGGAAATTACACTTTTGATCCCATAACAAAATGGGTCAAGCACTTTTAGTCCAACAATTTACATTTTTGGTTTCAATTGATTTTTTTTTGGCACATTTAGTCCAAAAAATGCTAATTGTGGGACTAAAAGTGCTTGACCCATTTTCTTATGAGACCAAAAGTACAATTTCCTCTTTTATTTAGGTCCCAACCCAACACAAAGTGAGGGTTCAGGTTACTCGAGACCTTTCCACTATCGATCAGGTTGCTTGATGGGACTGTGAGGTCCATGTGATCACGGATCGTGGAAGTAGTCCGCACGACCTAGAAAAGTCAACTCGATCGATATATATATATATATATATATATATATATATATATATATATATGGGGTACGATTGTTGAAGTTCAACTGCACTGGATATCTCATTAATAGACCTTGACTTTGCCCTTCTAGTTCCTAACAATCTCACTACCCGTGCTGATTTAAGTATCAGAGGGTTTTAGTTGGGTACTACCCCAACTAGCCTAACGCTCATCTTGTTTAGAGATGTTAAAAGGCCGCAGCCCGTTGGTCCGGACCATTTAAACCGGAAAAATAGAGGGTTAGGGCCGAATTATTTTGGCCCGTTTAAATCAGGGCCTTTTTGGCCTGGACCGTTTAAACCGGAAAAATATAGGGTTATGGCCGAATTATTTTGGCCCATTTAAATCATGGCCTTTTTGGCCCGGACCGTTTAAACCGAAGCCTGTTAGGGCTAGCCCGTTAGCCCGCTATTTTTATTTTTTAAAAAATAAATATAATTCTAATATTTTATATCTACTTTTATTACCTATTACTAGGAAATTTATTTTTTAAATTCACATCTCCCTCATATTTAAGTTTAACTTTATCAAACAAGCTATAAATTCTTGAAAAGCTTCTTTTTTATTTGCTATATTTATTACTTAATTTAGTTTTCCATTTTTATTCTGAATAAGAAAATTTCACATAGTCTTATTAGATTATTTAGCATATAAATTATATTTCTAAATGGTGCTAAATCTAATTTTATAATCTATATATATAATAACAGAAGTTTGGCTTTAATGTTTTCCCGCCTAAATGACACTAATTTTGTCAATAACTATTTTTGTCAATTATTTTTCCCTTATTGGTGTGCCTTGAAAATATGGTATAATGGTGTTACCTTATATCTTAATAGATATTTATGTCAGTTTTTTTTCATTATTAATTACTTAATAAATGGAATATCATATTTTTCCTTATGATTAAAAAATCAATCCTATATATATCATCAAATTCAATTAAATTATAATAAATGCCATCTACGAATAAAACCCCTCGGTCAGTATAAAAACATATTAGCAAAATAAAATTTCGAAAAGCAAAGTTCAATTATTTTTTTGTTTGTCATAAGAGAGGGCAACCATAATACTTTAGAAGTGAAACTCAGTCATAACAAAGGTAAAATGGTGGTGTTCATATATTCATTTATTCTGCCTGTATTAATGTGCATATCTTACACATCCTTCTAAATGAGTTTTAATAGTCGTCATTCATAGCTTAATTACACACACACACACACACACATATATATATATATATATATATATATATATATTTGTGTATGACTTCATCTTCAAGTTTCATCCTAGAGTCTTTCATCAGACCCCGTGCATATACTAATATGATGGAATCCGAATTTTGCATTAAATCAAAGTTTTTGAAAATTTTATTTTTAGATCATCATGAACCTTTTATGGTTAGTTTGATATTTTAATTTTTTATATTATTTTACTTATTCTTGATATTTTATTATGACATTATTATTGTCATATTTTTTTATATCATAATGAAACCTATTATTTATTTTGATACATAAGATTATGAGATGCTTTAGTTTTAAACTCGGGTTCTGCACTAAACAAGAGGTTTTTTATATTCTATAATGAACACTGAAACTATATAGATGTTTTTTGGTGAGTTTAATAAAGAAATTTTATTTCTTTTTGTTTATTCGTGATAGTTTTGTTGTACTTATTTTTTAAGTTATATTTTGAATTTATGTTTTGTTTATTTTTAATTATTCTCTTTCTGAAAATTAACATTTAAATTCAGATGGAGGGGATAATTGACTCTTTGATTATTTTTACAGTTTTAATTTCTCCCTATTATTTATGTAAAAGATTTATTGGAGTTTTTGCTTATTGTTGCATAATAAATTCATTACAAAGAATTATTGAATTTGATTTTACAACTCAACAGTTTGGCTTATTTAATTTTATCACAAGTCTCTATTCATTTGAAAGTCCATATTTAAAAATTGCACATATTGACATGGACAAATTTAACCTGTCGTTTAGTGTATTTGAAAACCTACTCTAAAGTACCTATTGAAGTGAGAGTACCAAACATGACCTCAAGATTAACTTTGATTTGTATTTTTATTAAGCAAATCCTTTATGATAATACTCGTGCTTTATTAGAATTCATAAAAGTATGCAAATAAAGTTATTTTCAGAAGTTTAAAATAAAAAAAATAATATACAAGATACAAAATAATATAGAAAAACTGTCCAAAAATTCTCCTAATTAAACAATAATTTTTTGGAGTTAACCAAAATTAGCAGAGCTTTATTTTGGTAAGTCAACGTCATGATTTGTTAATAATGAATATTATTATTGGATAATTGGTTTTTCCCGTCCACTTCCACTTGCTAAATTCAGAAATTATTTTACTGCAAAATTCTAACGAAAAATATGTAATTTAATGCTTGAATTTTTTTTTATTCATATATCTCATATATTTATAAAATAAACATGTGATCTTTATCAATATAGTAATGCCCTATATATCTAATGTACTAGTATATTGTTACCATCTTATTTAACAATTTGACAATTGCTATAACAAGAAACAAAAGGAGAATCCTCACTCCACCCCCTTTAAAATGAAGTATAGCGCCAGATAGGGCTTTTAATCAATGTTAAGAAGTAGAGATGAGTTTTTAAATTTCATATTTCACTGTATATTCTACTTTTTTAAAAACAATGACACATATTTCCTAAATTATTAATACACGTGCAACGCACGTGTGGGATTACTAGTTTTGTTAATTCAACGTAATTATAAACATGCATGACTTTTTTTAAGATTAACTTTAAATGTTAAACTTAAATGTTATATATGCTCAAGTTTGAAATTTTAGATCTAAATGTCTTATTTTGAAAATTTTAAATTATAGTTATATGAGTAATTACAGAAAAAAAATGTTAATTTTGGGTAGCTTTAGTTATTATTATTTTATTTTCAAAATTTAGATCATAAAATATTTGATTTTTATAAATTTGTTAATGCAATGTAATTAGAAACTTTGCATGAATTTTATTTATGACGAATAGTTTAACTTAAAATGTTAAACTTAAATGTTATATATATTCGAGGTTAAAATTTTAAATTTAAAAATTACATTTTTAATTTTTTGACTATAGCCCGATAGTGGCCCGTTTAGCCCGAAGCCCGCTAGGGTTAGGGTTAGGTTCCAGTATTATCAACTCGTTTAACGCCAACCCGTTTAATTAGCCCGAAGACCGTTAGCCCGAAGTCCGCTAAGATTGGCCCTATAGGGCTAGGGCCAGCCCATTTAACATCTCTAATTGTGTTTCAGGTTATCCCGATGTAAAGTACTTAAATTGTGGTGAGGTGACCTAGACCGCGAGGTACATTGATTTTAACCCAAATCATAAGGCTGGAATTCCAACAATTCCTAAACCTGGCTGTTGAGAATATTCAAGTTACCATTTACCAACAAGTGTTTACCAGATGCTGCAATTTTAAAACACAGTGTTGGTGGAAGAATAACACCAAATATGGAGATCTTGCTACTCCATGTCAAGCAGTTGTGTAGCTAGCTTCGGACAAGTGTGGTTGGCGGACCGCACTGAATTTTGAAGTGGTTCTATTAAATTTGAGTTACACCACACTGAAAATTCAGCCAAATATCTAGTTCATATAAAAAAAATTGAGTTAAAATTTAAAAAACCAATAAATCTTACTGTCATCGCCCAAAATATTAAGAATTATCTGGCCTAATTAAGGTATATGACTGGATAAATGATTGTTTTGTTTGTTATATAGAGAGAAAGATATATGTTCCAAACTTGATAATGAACAGTTTTTTGGGAGCATCTTTCGAATTAATTTTTGGATCTAAAAATCTGTTACACAATAATATTAGTTCTTTGGTGATTAATTTAGAATAGACTTTTGGATAAGTCACTTCTCCAAAAAGTTGATTCCAGAGAAGCTAGAATTGGAGATTATGACAACCTGCAAAGAATTGTTGCAAGGTACAACCTTTATATTTGCCTCTTTTTTCTATTTTGTTTAAGATTTCGGCCCGACTTTCGTCCTGCCAAAACGAAAAAAATTCTAACTGCACTGGCGAAAATTATGTCTATGCCCGTGATGTCAAGAACCGATGCCAAAAGGCCACATGCATCTTCCCTAATGTATAATATACTGTTTCTATGATGATAACAGAATAGTGGAGGAAACATTCTTATAAAATCGGAACTAGATAATATTCTATGCTCATTTCTTAATTGAAAATTTGACTTCATTGTTAAAGGGTTAATAATTCTTGTTTGAAAAATTTCACCTTGTTCATGTGTCATTTAACAGGCATATATGTGAAAGCATCCACACAAAAATTGCATATCCTATTTTTTTATTGTGTTTTTTTCATATACAATAATAATATTATGTTATACATGTGGTATTTTCGCACACGTAAAAGTGAAACACCAAGTCATGTTTGTCTTGTAAGACAACGGAAACGTGATACTATCTACGAACCACGAATGCACCTTTCGGAATGCCAGAATCCACACACTTACATGTAAAGACAAAAAAAAAATTATGTATTATGGTAAAGAAGAATTACCCAAGTTACTGCTGAGATATGTCACTTGTGAGTTTTCTCACATTAATTAATTAGGGGATGAGAATCTACTTTTTAAGTCAAGTGAGCTACTACTTCTATCACTAATTGGTTTTAGGATGAAACCTGACTTGGTGGGCTTTGACTCTCATTCTCATATTGGGTACGCTTCATAGTATGGGTCATATAAAATCCCCCAAATTTAACAGTTACTTATGTGGAATCTTATATAAATAAATCTTCCTAATTAATAGAATTGCAATCATAAAAATTAAAAACTCAGCAAATATGGCTAAGAACTAAGAAGCGATAAATATGGATATCAATTAAATTGTATGTCCAGAAACCCAACCCAATTTCCACTAATAATCTATATCTTCGTTTTTCCTTTGCTTGAAATACAGTCAATACAACCCCAGGGGTTGGCCTGGTGGCTCAGGGGTTGCAATTGCAACCCTGAGGTCTCAGGTTCGATTCCTAACTACCGCGGAGTTTTGGGGTTGGGTTTGTCCCTCCGCCCCCAGAGATTAAGACCATCCCTGGGAAGGACGGATGTCCCATAAAAGCGCGTGTGGGTCTGTCTTTTTGCTAGCATGTAGTGTGGGGATACTCTGGTGAAAAAAAAAAATACAGTCAATACTACTGCTTCATGCTTAGCAAAATAAATTTAATTTTTTTTATTTGTACCCACAGATTTAAATTTGAGACGCACGCTTTAAATCATATATTTGGGCTAGCTGAATACGCTGTCTCGAAATATGTTGTTGGTCTGGCAAGATCCTCAATGGACTTTAAATAAAGCTTTGATAACTCAAGTAAAACTTGGCTCCATAGTTTTGTTTCATTTGGGCCTATAGTTCAGAAGGTTTAGGCCCAAACGTTTTGATCAATAGGCCCAAAAGTTTTAACAGACCACGACCAGCAAGGATGTCCACACTCGATAACATCGATTCCCGCAAATAAAAGAACTAAATGAAAGTATGAAACGATTAAATACATCACTATATTATGATATAATAAATAACAATGGTCATGAACTTCTTCTCTGTTTCGTACTGTTTCGATACAAAAAACTTTCCCCATTATCCAATAACCGCCGACGGAAGAAGACAAAAGACAAGGCCAACGCAATTGAGGTTGTCAAAATTAAAGACCTTCAATTCGCAGGTTTTAAGTGAATTTACAAAGCCCTCATCCTCCCTCCATGGGAGGATCCTTCCTCCTTGGGAGGATGGGGGAGAGCTTTTGTTTGTTTTAGATTGATTTATGTTTTTTTTTTCTTTTCTGTTTTCTGTTTCTTCTTTATGATTCTCGCACCTTTCCCACCGGCGATGACAGGCAGCGGTGTGCACGGGTGTGGTATTTATTTTTATGTTTCTAGGTCTACTAGTTTTTCTTTTTGTTTTAGCAGCAACTATGTATTTCTGTTGGTATTTTTCTTGTCACTTTGACAAGTGTGTTTTGTCTTATCCTTTGATAAGTGGTTGCATGTTTTTCCAGTCGGTCTCTTCCTTTGGTAAGGATATTGGTAATTTTATTGGTCGATATTTGGACTCGGATCATCATAGTTTTGGTAACCAATGGTTGCGTAACTCGGCGCCGGGAAAAAATTCCGATCAGGAGGCAGACGATAGTTATCATGCGGTTAGGGAGGAGAATGTACGTGGACTCGTACTTTTCGGATGTTATCATGGAATGTAGGAATTTGTTGGAGTATCTTCCAAATGTGTCTTGCTTTTTATTAAGAGATCAGCGAATAGTGTTGCTCATGTGTTAACTAGAGCATCGCATTCTATGTCTGTTGTCAAAGAGTGGCGAGATGATCCTCCCTCTTTATCTGTAATGAATTGCAGTTCGATCTACTTTATTAATGAAAGTTCTTCCTTTTATTTAAAAAAAAAATAAAATAACAACGGTCATGAATATTACTATAGATGTATATATAAATGCATTCTGGTGAAATTCAAGACGTACAATCTTCTTGAATATCAGTTGTGTTAGGTCTTACTGACTATTCTAAACTTTTATATTACTTGCTAACTCATAGATACGGGATACCTTAGCCTATATGACAACTTTAGGACAGTGATCCAATATTATTAGAATAGAAGACCAAAAACAAAAAGCAGAAATGAAAAGGGAAAAACAAACAAATAGAATCTATATATATATAAAAAGAGAAGTCGCTGGAAATAGTAAATTGCCCTCCCCCCCCTCCATTTGTAATTACTATAAAAAATAGAGCTAGTCTCCTGTCAGATTCGTTAGACGGGTCTAAATATCCTACCGATCGCCTGAGCCCCGACCCGAATTCCCCCCCAAAAAAAAAGAAAAAAAACTCAGCTCAAGCAAATCCAATCCAATCTAATCGTCTCCGGCGCAATTTGCGACCCTTTTTTCATCTCGCATCTCGCATCTCAGTTGTACCCCATTTCCAACCATTTCCCATCTTTTTGTTTCCCCCAAGCGCTGCACATAATGCTCCTCCTCTTATATATACGTACAAAATCCCATATAATCACTCATCTCCTCCATTATATATATGTACAAAATTCCCATTTTTCATGTTTATCTAAAAAAAAATGGCAGGAAATATGGATCGGCCACAAAATGCCTTTTTGCTCTGCAAACAGATGGCAAACAACACAATTTTGCCGGATAATTACACGTTTTCGTTTATTTTCCAGGCTTGCGCTGAAACCAATCAGCTAATACTTTTTAGAAGGACGGCTAATACTTTTCAGAAAGACTGTTAATACATTTCGGGAGAAAAATTTAATTATATTCAGAAAAATTACTAAAATACTCTCCAAGGAACTACTAATACTTTTCCGAGGAACTACTAATATTTTTTTGAGGGACTGCTAATGCATTTTGGGAGTATATTCATGAGAAATACTAAAAAAACTCTTTAGGGAACTACTAATACATTTCAGAAGAACAACTAATACTTTTTAGAAGGACAGTAATACTTTTCAGAAGGACTATTAATATATTTCGGGAGAAAAATTTAATTATATTCAGGGAAACTACTAAAATACTTTCCAGGGAACTACTAATACTTTTTCGAGGAACTACTAATAATTTTTTGAGTAACTGCTAATACATTTCGGGAGTATATTTAGGAGAAATACTAAAATTCTCTTCAGGGAACTACTAATACATTTCAGAAGAACTGCTAATACTTTTTAGAAGGACGACTAATACTTTTCGAAGAAAGCGTATCTTGGTGGTCCACGAAAACTACTAAAATACCACTTTGCTAATATTACGGAATGCCATAGGGTCAGCGGTCGAACGTCTAACAGTCGGACAGTTAGGCGATTCTGACAGGAGTTTTTGTGTAAAAAATAATAACAGTATATGTTAAAAAAAGTGATAAATATTTTGTAATTCATTATGTTTGGTAGTCAATTTTGTTTAAATAATTACTTTTTAAAATGATATAAAAAATAGAATTATATAAAATCAGCTTTCCAAATATATTTGTGTACTGCATTAATTATTTTATTTATCTTTTTATTTTTTAAAAAATTAATAACTTTTTCGTTTTTTTTTTTTATCTATTTTTGACGTATAATATATCAAATTAACCATTTTTTACGACTTCCAGTTTGACACCCATATTGCATATATAAATAAAAAAGCACAATAAATAAAAATATAATAAATATTAAATTATTATTTTGTACTTTGTAATGTGCTTTAAAAATAATGCATTCGGGTTATTGGACATCAATTCATATATTCATGTATTTTGAATATTTATGATATATGTGTAGTTGTTATTTGGGCTTAACCAATTTCTTATATAATTATATGGAATTATATTTAAAATAATTAAATTAATTAAAAAATACTTATTTTAATGTGGTAATAGGCTAAATTGGCCATTCTGTTTTATGAAAATGAAAAATAGCCATGTGTTTTCAAAAACATGGTTTTTAGCCATTTTAACTAAAAATTGACGGTCATACCCTTCATGTATTCTCTGGTGATCAAGTACTTGACCATTTTTTAAAAAATTGATATGGTTCTTAACTGGGTACCGGGTTACATAACTTGGTACCGAGTTATGTGTCTCGGCATCAAGTTACATAATTTAGTATCAAGTCATGTAACTTAAGATCTTGAAGTCATGTAACTCGGTACCAGGTTATATCTGGCCCCTTAAATGAAGAACAAGGTAAAGTGGATATTTGAACTAAAAAATGGCTAAAAAATATTTTTGCTATGGAGAAAACACCAAAAATCTGACGGAAACTATTTTAACTAAAGAAAATATATCAAAATATGTATCCAAAATTTATATATCACATATATCCACACATAGCATTATATATTTATGTAAGAATAAAATTAAGATTTATTTAATATGAAATTATATTCATAATTGTATATTTTATATAAAAATTATTTTTTTATATATTAACCTACTTTTCATGTTAATAGAAATTATTTTTTTATATTTATCAAGTATTTTGATATTCAAGTTTCTTGTACATTTGGAATTAGATATGAATTTGTCTGTTTGATAATTGTTTTTGATATATGTGTATATATAAAAATAATAGTTTTTATTTTATTTGAAAAGTTTCATTTTCGCTAAAAATGCGTTCCTAAATATAAAGCTTGGTTTTTGTTTAATTTCTTTACTAATTTTGACAATTTGTTCAGCTTTTAAAATCCAAAAATTGGAATTTGAAATGACTTTATTATTAATTATAAATACAATTTATAAAATACTCAGCATTGTGGCATTAATAAAAATCAACATTGGGAAGTTAAAACTTTTTCCAAATTCAATCTTATAGATAATTGTTAAACATGTGTTATAAATAGATATAATTCATACTCAAACAACCAAATATTTCAAATTTAAAGATATTTTTTATAGTTTATCATTAGGGATGACAATGGTGCGGGTTTAGGACGCGTTTGGCTAAACCCGAGACCCGCCCCTCCAAGGAAAATAAGGACCCGAGACCTGCCCCGCCCTGGACCCGGGACCTGGCGGGTCCAACCCGTGGAACCTGCTAAAATCTTTTCTTCACTGGTTTCAGCTGCCTGCAGTTCGATCGATACTGCTCACATATTGCAATGGAATTTCAGAAGTTAAATAAATACAACTTATTAGAGTTCAGTGAATTAGTGCCATAATAATTCACGAATATTATAAATCATTTATATCATTCAAAATTCAGAAAGAGTGGGCATGATAGTGAAACAAAATTTATTTAACTGGAATCTGTAATTGAGAAATTTATTAGACTATATTTTCCTTAGTCTGCACAATTAAAGAGTCATGATTCTATTTTTAATAAAAAAAAATTAAATACATATATGCGGAGCGGGTCGGGGTGGGTCTAGGAGGACCTATTACCCACCTCGGAACTGGCGGTTTTTTAACAAACGGGGCCATAACCCGCCTCGGGACCCGTTTGACCGGGTTTAGACCCGCCCCTAACGGGGTAGGTTTAATGTGGAGTCGGGTTTCAACCCGCCCCATTGCGATCCCTATTTATCATAATTTATTTTTTATTGTTTAATCGTATGATTTATAATCAAATATATTTTAATTATTTTTGGAAATTTAAAACTTAAAGCAATCACTATTTTTTTTTAAATTTAGATAACATAAATTCATAATTTGTTAAATAAAAGAATAAGAACAAGTAAAATTGTAAAGACAGTTGGTTTAACTTTTAGAATTAATAAGATAAAAAAAATTATAAATAGAATTAATATTAGTAATAGATAAATACAATATACATATTCGGAGAATAGAGATGGGAATGGAGAATCCCCATTTTACCTAATCCAAATAGGAAGGGGGACGGGGATATAAATATTGTCTCTATCTCATCCCCAATTCTAGAGAAGCGGAGAATTCCTATCTCCGCTCCCATCCTCGAATTAACCAGGGATTTCCCGTCCCATCGTATTCGATCGCCAACGGGATAGTTCGCCACTGGAATATTGTCATCCCAAAATGCAGGTGATAGAATTCATATAACTATTAGAAAAATGAACATGTAACAGTACAAAACACATGCCTTACAAATATATATTGTAGGTCCCAAGGGGTGAGTAGTAAGGTTTTGAGGGGAGGAGGTTGAATAAACCTTACCAAATTTTTCTTTAGTCCTTGTAAATATTTTCAGAGTTTACTCAAATCAGCTAAATCCTTGAGAGACAGCTAGGTTGGCTTACTTCAACAAAGTTACCCACTCAATAGACTCGATTGAGCTGTTGATAGTATAACTTAGCTGGGATCAGCTAACACTTAGATTTACAGTTGATTTGGTTTTTGTTCAGCGGGAGACTTATTACCTTTGTTGTTTTAAACTTGTTTTTAACACTTCTTTTTAGCAATGTTATTATCAGTTATGTTTAGCAATTTTAACTTAACAACAGATATCAAAAATATGCAAGAAAATAAAATGCTGTAAGTAAAATGACACAAACAAATTTCATAGTGGTTCGAGGATGGGGTAATTCCTCTAATCCACTCTTCTCCAACTCCTGGAGGAATCCACTAAGTAACAGATCTGGTTACAAAGTAGTTATTAGTCCGAGTCAGTCTTGATCACACGGGTTGGGCTGTCTAGGACTCGAAGCCTTCTTCACAAGACAGTAGCTTTGCTACTTCAGCTCCCTTTGAACTCTTGGAATTGGTCACACAGCCTTCCAACGAGCTCAAATCTTCTGGTTCGACCTTGAACCTTGTAAGTCCAAGCGGCTACGATAATCTAGAGGGGGGGTGAATAGATTATCTCCATCTTTTCGATTTCGCCCTTTTTTTCGAACCGAATGCTCAAAGACAATAATAAAGGTGCGGAATGTAAACAACACACGTCAATTTATAGAGGTTCAACCCACCTAGGGCCTAATCCTCTACCACCCCAAAGATATCCGGGATGGATTTCAAAAAGAAAAAGATTTTATTAATTACCAAAATTAATACAACACCAACTTACAACAATACCTTGAAGAGCACCACACTCTTCTTCAACACCACCTTTGAGATTACCACAATCTCTCTTGAAGATTACCACAATCTCCAACGGCACCTTGTGAAGATTACCACAATCTCCAACGGCACCTTGTGAAGATTACCACAATCTTCAACCTTGAAGAATACCAAATTCTTCAACACCTCAATAAGAAGATCACCACAATCTTCTCACACCTAACACCTAGACCACCCAAGTGTGTTCTTACCACAAGAACACTCACAAGGATATCTTGTGTTGAATGATTACCCAAATTCAAGATTACAACTCGATAATTGATAATACAATAGAGTGCAAGTGTAATCAAAAAAATCCTAGACCTCAAGAATGTGAAAGTGAATAGCTAGGCAAATTACAAGAAGAAATAAGACAATGTAAGAACAAGTGTATTCTTGAGTGTATCTTGTTGTGTTGTAGTTTTCTTTCTCTTTGTGTTGCTTCAATTCTTCCTCTATTTATAGAAGATGTCTTCTACATGATAGGCTCCTCTTGGGGACATGAATTCTGTAAAAATTGCAAGACAATTGAAGAAAAGAGCTGTTAGAAATTCATCCCACAAATTAAGGGAAAGTTGTCTGCTATCAAACGGTCAGATTTTTGCTGTCAAACCATAGGGCGACCGGTCGCACAGAAATAGAAGTTTGAAACGAAACACAGGAAATTTACACAGGGCGACCGGTCGACGTGCACCTCGACCGGTCGACCCTAACTACAACCGGTCGCACTGCATCAAAAATGAAAGGCAGAAGTTCTGTTTCGTGAAATGAACTCCCAGGTACCGGTCGCCTCTTTGGTCGACCGGTCGACCTCCTAAATGCAATGTTGTCCGATTTTTGACGAAAATAAACCTCAAGAAATACTCCGAAAAATTTGTAAAAATATTTTAAACCGATCGGGAGTATTTAGGACAACATTAGAAATATAGTTTTGAAGAAATAAAACATTAACACAAAAGTGTTGTCCGATATTAATACCAATAAATACTCCGAAAAATAGTAAAAACATTTTAGATCAATTGGGAGTATTAGGACAACATAGTTTCAATGTAAAAACCCATTGACTTAAAATCATTAAAAGTGTTGTCCATTTTAGTCGAAAACAAACTTGAAGAATTACTCCGAAAAATATTAAAACCATTTTAAATCATTTAGTAGTATTTGGACAACCTTTAAAAACATTGTTTAGGTATAAAAACAAAATCATCAAAATCATGATAAAACCATTTATCAAACAATATCCCCCTTTTTGATGATTACAAACCAAAACAATTCAACAAGACCGATTTTGAAAACAAAACAATTTTGAGAGGCGATTTTAAAAATAAAAACAAGTTTTCCGGTCAAAAATGAATATCCGTTGAGAGCGACAACATTCCGCGCAATATAAACGCAAGGATGGGAGTAGAGATCTTCAAACACGTATAGCAAATGCTCCCCCTATCAACATGCACATCAAAAGTAATATAGAAGCAACTTCATCATAAGCTAAAATCTTAGCTTTTCGATATTGAGCTTAAGTATCAAAAACTTAAGAGCTCCCCCTGTCAAAGAAACATCATTAGAACCGTATATAAGTCCATACTACAACCAATGGACAATGATTCATATATAACCATAATGCACCAAGTGGACTAAATATGATCCACAACTTATGGCTTTATGAAGCCATAGCTTAGCTTCTTTTCGTTAAGCTTATCTTAGCTTCTTTGAGCTAAAGCGCTTATAACATGTTTCTCCCCCTTTGGAATCATCAAAAAGAATGTTAGCACGATAAATACATCATATATTCATATCAAAGTGCGCAACAAAACCGATGTATCGAGCTATTTGAACATTGAAGCTTATAAACCGAATAAGGAGGTAAAAGTCGAATTATATGACTTGAGGAAGCTTATGAAAACTCATTTGATAAGCAAAACACGATCTCTATAAATATATAAGATTTTTGAAAACAAGAGAATCATGTAAGTGATGAATTTTTCATTGAAACATTTTATCGAACACTTGGCGGGCGCCAAAATTAGAAAATGATATATATAGCCCTCGTAAATGTAATCAAGCCAAGTTTTTCATCACAAAATGCATTTTAACAAATATCATTCATCAACAATCAATAAGCTCATCACAAAAATATATGAATTTCATCAAGAAAAATACATATAAGCCACAAACTCAAGGGTTCAACCCAATTGAGCTAAAGAGAGTGAAATTCTTACCATTCAATCGGTAAAGATGAGCATCAATGATGAAAACTGAGCTAGGAAGTCCCCAAAATATATAATTCATGCATCAAAACTAATTTGAAGTGAATTGTGTGTGAAATTTGCAAAGGGGACGAAAAATGAACCAAAAAGCCAAAAATGCTAAGTCAGGAAAACAGAACCATTTTTAACCAAAAAATCGTTCAGGGCGACCGGTCCAGGGCATGGGCGACCGGTCGAGCTGGTGGGCGATCGGTCGGCCCCTGCCCTGGCAGCCCACTGTTTTAGTTCTGTTTGAAAAATCCAGTTTGATCCAAAAATCCGATTTTTAAGCCCCTAAGTTTTAAAAACGTGCAAAATGCAAACGTAGATCTCATTCAATATTCATTATGTCATAATCAAGCCCGAAATGAGATAAAATACTCGGCGGTAAATGAACAAATGTCCGCGAGTTAACTTTGAGACGGGATTTAAATACATCTCAAGTTTTTGTTAAAAACGCAATCCCTTAGAAAGTTTTTCGAATCTCAATATGTTTAGTTCGATTATGACGAACCATATTTTGAATAATTTTCACCGGACTTGTTATCCCGAAAAATAAGAACGTTTTAAAGCTTTGGATGAACAAGTCATAAGAAGAAGTGCCTTACAGATATTTGAAAATTTCTTTTAACGGCACTTTAATGAGATTCGTTAGGATAGTTTTTGAAGTCGAGCATATAGACATAAGACATATGGAATGTCGAGTCTATAGGAATAATACAAGAAAACATACCTCGAATTTGTTTGTCGGCCGATATGCCTTTCTCAACTTTTGTCAATCTTTAGCCATAGAGATTGAGATGGTTCTTCATTCTTTAATGCTTAACTCCTTCAAGAGTTCTTATATAATCATCTTCTTGGCATTGAATAATTTGTAGTCCAAGCAAGAAATTGAGCTCCCCCATCATGCTCATCTCTAGCTCACCTAGTATCAACTTAGAAAAATCTCTTGCACAAAGTATTCATTAGTAGCACCAAAAATATTCTCATAAATATGCACAAGCAAACAATTTTGCCCTTTTTCAAAAACAAAGAGAGTAGTATCAACTTTACCTTTTGTAAAATCATTTAGCAAAAATAGCTAAGTCTATCATACCATACATGGGGTACTTGTTTGAAACTATACAAGGCCTTTTATAAAGATCATTTGGCCTAGAAAAAATTTAAACCCCGGAGGTTGTTTTACATAGACTCTTACTAGAATAAAGCCATTTAGAAAATAGGATTAAACATCCATTTGGTAAAGCTTGAAATTTTCTTAAAACAAGAATGGGCAAGTAAAATGCAAATAGCTACTAAATGTGCTATGAGTGCAAATGTTACATCAAAAACAATTACCTTCTTCTTGAAAATACCTTCGAACTACTAACCTCGCATTGGTTCGACCAATGTTGCCTTGGTCATTGAGTTTGTTCCGGAATACCCTTTTTGTCTACTTCATTACTATCATCATAGGGCATCCAATTGATCTAAGGCGTTCACAATAGAACATATACATCCAAATATTTTGAGGTAACCAATATTTGGAGTACTTCATTTCTCATCTACACAACTTAACAAACTCATTAATGGCATCGCTTATATAAGCAAGAAAAAATAGCCCAAGTGTAAAAACATGCCTCAATCATCAATCACAAAATATCTTGCATAAGAGCATAGTAGAAATAGATACTATATATATAGACCATGAAGCAAGAAACACATACTATGCATTTAGAATATCATCAAGAGTCTAATAAATCATGCAAGTTCAAATAAGCTAAAGAAAGCTACAAAAGGTCTCTTTTGGAATTTGAAAATCCGATAGCATATAGTTGAGACCTCATTTAAAAGAAGTATTTGAACAAGAGTTGACAAAGCAAATAAGTGCAATCAAATATCGAATAGTGCCTTTCAAAAAATCTAAAAATCCTCTTAATGGCACTTGTATGAAATACTATGAAAAACAAGCACATAGGCACATGGCAATACATATATCGAGTCTATAAAAGTAAGAATAGCACAAGTAAACGAACCTCGATAATTTATGCCTTTCTTGACAAATAATGACGTAAATGGCCATTTGTGAAAATATGTAAATCCTACAAAATTCTTAAAACAAATCTAGCACAAATCATAATGATAAATATGTAGGCTAAGGGATATCACAAGTAAGCTCATGCCATAAAAATCCATAAGAGATGATAACACACTTTAGTCTACAAAAATGCACAAGAGTTTTAAAAACATCATATAAGGTCTTATTTTTCAAATATATTTTAAAAGCACAAATATATATTGAAGACCTTAATTAAAAAAAAATACTTGAAAACTCTTTTTGCAATTAAGACACAAATAGAAGCATGCATAATAACAAAATAAAATGCATATTTAACTAGGGAGATATGGGTTACCAATTACGCCATTTCCATGGGTTGTGCCGTTCCCATTGTTGATGGTATCTTCCCTTTTGAAAATTTTCTTGTTGATGATGTTTTTGCCATTTCCAAGGATTGTGTTCTTCCCATTTTTGATTATATCCTCTTCTTGGAAATTGGCTTTGTTAAAAATGTTTTCTCCTTTGATCAAATGAATTGGTCATTTGATGTCTTCTTGGCGGTATGAATTTTCTCCGATTATTATTTCGCCGGGTACCTATCAAGAAATTATTTTGTGGTACCCTCAAGTGTTTGGGTCCTTTGGGATTAGTCTTGAGACTTTTAGGTCTCCAACAATAATTAGAGCTATTTCTAGCTCGACAAGTTTTTACCGTATGACCCTTTTTAGCACAATAAAAGCAAGTAATAATTCTAGGAGCATAATGACCAATATGCATAGGGACTTGATTATTTTTCATATGATTAACAACATTAGGCTTATGATCAAGTCTTTTATCACAATTATGAACATCAACAATATTGGTCTTTTTATTGGTGCTCAAGTTGCATTTTAATACATCATTTTTCAAGCAATTCAAATCTTCAATAAGAGTACTATTTTCTTTCTCAAGGTTTCTCACCTTATCAAGTGTGGTGGTGTGAGCACATGATAGTGATTCATAGGAAGTAAATAAACTATCCTTATCATTCTTCAAAACAATGAATTCCTTTTTCAAATTTTTGTATTTAACGAGTAAGCCTTGGAATTCATTTTGTAGTTCATCAAAATCATTTTGCAAATCACTATAATCATTTTGAATGACAATATCATAGGAAGTAGAAGGTTTAAGACATACCTCGTTTTCTTCTTCGATGCCCATAAAACAATATTCAACTTCTTCATAGTTGGAAGTTGTAAGAGGCTTGTTCCTTAGATTTGACCGTGTATCCCTTTGAGAAGTAGATGCTTTTGTTTGACTCCTTTCATTTGCAAATACTCCATAGATGGCTTCTAATTTTTGCCATACTTCATGTGCCGATCGAATTCCTACAATATGTTCATATTCCAAATTAGTAAAGGAACAATACAAAATATTGAGAGCTTTACCGTTTAAGGAGAACATTTTCTTCTCTTCATTATTGAGCTCTTTGAAGCCTTTGGAGGTGTGTGGTGTGTCTTTCATTGGAATGGATTCTCTATTTATGACGATGTTCCAAATATCGAACCCGCAACATTGCAAATAAAATTCCATTCTTTCTTTCCAAAATATATAATTTTTGGAATCAAATAGAGGTGGCTTGGTGGTGGAAGTGCCGGTAAGATGAGCTTCGTTCGTAGCCGACGATCGTTTCTTTTCACTCGCGATGTGAAACGAGTTTGCCAAAGAGTTTGGCTCTGATACCACTTGTAAGTCCAAGCGGCTACGATAATCTAGAGGGGGAGGTGAATAGATTATCTCCATCTTTTCGATTTCGCCCTCTTTTTCGAATCGAATGCTCAAAGACAATAATAAAGGTGCGGAATGTAAACAACACACGTCGATTTATAGAGGTTCAACCCACCTAGGGCCTAATCCTCTACCACCCCAGTATATCCGGGATGGATTTAAAAAAGAAAAAAGATTTTATTAATTACCAAAATTAATACAACACCAACTTACAACAACACCTTGAAGAGCACCACACTCTTCTTCAACACCACATTTGAGATTACCACAATCTCTCTTGAAGATTACCACAATCTCCAACGGCACCTTGTGAAGATTACCACAATCTTCAACCTTGAAGAATACCAAATTCTTCAACACCTCAATAAGAAGATCACCACAATCTTCTCACACCTAACACCTAGATCACCCAAATGTGTTCTTACCACAAGAACACTCACAAGGATATCTTGTGTTGAATGATTACCCAAATTCAAGATTACAACTCGATAATTGATAATACAATAGAGTGCAAGTGTAATCAAGAAAAGCCTAGACCTCAAGAATGTGAAAGTGAATAGCTAGGCAAATTACAACAAGAAATAAGACAATGTAAGAACAAGTGTATTCTTGAGTGTATCTTGTTATGTTGTAGTTTTCTCTCTCTTTGTGTTGCTTCAATTCTTCCTCTATTTATAGAAGATGTCATGTACATGATAGGGTTCTCTTGGGGACATGAATTCTGTAAAAAATTGCAAGACAATTGAAGAAAAGAGCTGTTAGAAATCCATCCCACAAATTAAGGGAAAGTTGTCTGCTGTCAAACGGTCAGATTTTTGCTGTCAAACCATAGGGCGACCAGTCGCACAGAAATAGAAGTTTGAAACGAAATACAGCAAATTTACACAGGGCGATCGGTCGACGTGCACCTCGACCGGTCGACCCTAACTACAACCGGTCGCACTGCATCAAAAATCAAAGGCAGAAGTTCTGTTTCGTGAAATAAACTCCCAGGTACTGGTCGCCTCTTTAGTCGATCGGTCGACCTCCTAAATGTAATGTTGTCCGATTTTTGACGAAAATAAACCTCAAGAAATACTCTGAAAAATTCGTAAAAACATTTTAAACTGATCGGGAGTATTTAGGACAACATTAGAAATATAGTTTTGAAGAAATAAAACATTAACACAAAAAGTGTTGTCCGATATTAATACCAATAAATACTCCGAAAAATAGTAAAAACATTTTAGATCAATTGGGAGTATTAGGACAACATAGTTTCAATGTAAAAACCCATTGACTTAAAATCATTAAAAGCGTTGTCCATTTTAGTCGAAAACAAACTTGAAGAATTACTCCGAAAAATATTAAAACCATTTTAAATCATTTAGGAGTATTTGGACAACCTTTAAAAATATTGTTTAGGTATAAAAACAAAATCATCAAAATTATGATAAAACCATTTATCAAACAAACATTACTACACCTCCTTCAACCTTGGAGAGTAGACCCCTTTAGTTCTTTAAACTGTTTCCTCTTCAACTTGATGAAATATTCTTTCCTTCACTGAATGTGTTGGATCGAGTTACATCGATTTTAGGTTTGAGGAATGTCTACGAAAGATTGAGCGTATTTTTGCAGGTTTGCTTGCTTGTATTGCTTGTAAAATCTGTGAAATTGGTAACCTTCTCTCACTTGTTTCCTCAGCCTTTTATAGTGCTTATTTGAAAATTTGCCCGTTGAAGAGATAGGTAATTTCTTTTTTTTTTGTCGAACGATAGAATTTTATTATAACAACTCAAAAACTAAAATTACAACTACAATCGTAGCCAATGGGCTAAGAGCCGACAAGACTAACTAAGAGTTGCGGGAATTGGTAAAACCAATTGATTCACATGGACTAAAAAACTACCCACCCCAAACTAACCACTCCACACGGGAGACTTCAAGACTCCTTAAAAGGAGATCAGTAACACACCAAAAAACTAAAATCGGGCACGAGCAACCACTACATCTGCGACGGAAAAAAATTGATCCGCTACGAGTTTCACAAATCAACCAACAAAAGAAAACACAAACAAAAAAAGAAAACAACAGCTATACTAATCAACTAGAGAAAAAAAACCAAAAATAACAAAAAATTGTCTCTCCCTATCCCATATCTCTGCCGCACCATCGTCGTCTTCTCCGCTCCGAGACACCTCCGTGAAGCTCCAGACCCGCGCCCTGGACCAAAAATTCGGCCACCTTCACGCCCAAGGACCGCCATTTGGTATCCCTCCAATAGAAAACATGGGGGAAGGAGGGAGGGGGAGGGGGGGGGGAGGAGGTGGTCAGTAAAAGGGAGAGGGAGGGGGAAAAAAGCTAGAGTTTTTTTTTTGGGGGGTTAGAGAGAAGGGGAGAGAAAAAGGCTAGAGAGACAAGAGTAAGAGATAGGTAATTTCAAATAACACTTCTTGGTCGTTGGCTTGTCTTGTCATGATCTGCAGCTTGTGATAGTGACATATCCTCGTATTAAATGATGTCTGCAGCTTTTGAGGTCCTGACACAAGCTCAGTGCTTCTTATTGGTTTATTCTATTTGCACGCTTCTGGGATGAGAACTTTTATTCATGGCAGCATGGACATATTACTATATTAAGTAATATCATTGACTTCTGTGCAACGTATTAATATCAGTCGACTTGACTTGACAGCTGCATTTACCCCTTTGACTTGAGTCAGCTCCAAACTTTTAGGAATGACTCAACTGTCTGCCAACTGGAAAACTTGGCTCTCAACTTACTTGACTGTCACTTCTTCATCCTTTACTCAGTTGTTCCACAGTTGGGTCTCTTCTTTAGTCGAGTATGAGACTTCCATCTTGACTTTACACCACTGTCACACAGCTGAGTCTTCACTTTAATCTTCAGTTGACTCTTGTATTCTCCAACATAGCTGATTCCAACTCAACTCATGTAGTCATATCTATTACAAATAGAAATACAAGAAAAATGGGGTGCCAACTTCATATTCTAAGTTTTACATGGTATCATCAAAATCTAATCATAAATTTTCCTAACAATTTCCTCTTTTTTGATGTAGCCAAAACTTAAAAAATTACAGCAAAAATAAGTAGTGCAGTAACAAAGAATGTATGTTTTGAATATGTCAATTTTATTGATCATATCATTCTTGTACTTTACAAATTGCACTTTACAAAGTTGTTTCATAGTATACCCTATACACTGTATGTGAGCTATACTATCTATTATATTGTATCAGAGCTTTTTATTGTAGTAGAGTACAACAGGTATTAAAGCAAAATAAGAAAAATGTTATTAAAAGAAAAAACTTACAAAACTGGTATTTACAATTAAGTAAAATACACTGAATGGGTTTCAGCCGTCTTCAATCCTCAGCTGCTTCCTTCTTCTCTCTTCATCTTCAGCTCTCCTTCTATCTTCCTCAGCTCTTCTCCTCTTCATGTCTTCTTCTTCTTTCTTATTTCTTTCATAAGCTCTCTTAGCAGCAGGGTCTTTCCTTCGCTGCCTTTCTTCCCATTCTCTATTTACTCTCTCATTCTCTTCTTCTTGTCTTCTCCTAGCCTCCTCATTCTTGCGCTCCACTTCAAGGTTAGCAAGATGGTCGTACCCAGCCCCGTAATTGATCCCTTTCTTATGTGGATCAATGAATCTTGTATCTTTAGCTCTTGGCTATGGTGGAGTGTCTCTGCCTCTTCCACCACTTTCAAACCTTCCCTTCTCTATGTATGACTCAGCTCCTCGTCTAGGAATGTACAGTATGGGTGCCCTTCCAGTCGACTAACTGCTAGAACTCTGCTGCTTCTTAGCTGATTTGCACAAATCAAGTCCTTTCTCCTAGTACAAGTCCCATGCCTGTGGTAGAGTCATGTTCTTGAAATAACCTTCAGCTTCTAAAGTTTGAAACTCCTCTAGTGATCTTGGTTCAGATCTAGCATCAGGCATCGTGATTTCTCTAGGGGGGTTTATTGCCGAGGAATCTTTCAGTAATCCAGTTGGGGGGCCGTCGAATCTTGCTTTAATATCTTTGATACGCTCGGAGTGCTTCTCAGCTACCTTTTTGAATTTAGCTTCCATGGCCTTTCTTGACTGCTTGACTGCCATTTCAGCTTTCTTCTCTATGGTCAGCTCCTTTGGTAGTCTGCTGAGAATCGAGGTTGTTACTTATCCTTATTGTGGGGTCTTAGCAAACATTATTTTCAACGGGGGTTTCTTTACAGAACTTCCTTCCCCTTTGCTTGCTTCCCCTTTGCTTCCCTCCTTATCACTCCCTTGCCCTTCCTTTAATTCCTGCATAGCTTCATCTCCCCTTTTTTGGCATCATCACCAAGAGGTAGAGCCAGGTTTGGGAAAATACCACTCCGGAGGAAATCAAGCTTGTTGTTCATATAGTCATGCTTGTTATGGGTCGTGGAGTACGATGCTCTGAATTCCAACCTTAGGGCCTTGGACTCAGCTGCCATCAGCTTTATTTCTATCTGGAGAACCTTAATCTGCTGTTCGACGTTGGCCTCCATTCTTGCAATTTCGGACTTGTGCTGCAGCTTGAGAAACTCTATGTCAGACCTATGAGACTCATCCATCCTGAATATGTGGTCCCTTTGCCTCTGCTGGAACTTGAGGTTATCGGAGCTCCAAATCACCATCTTCGTGAACAAAGACTTAAAGTAGGTGACCTGCTCACGCCTCAAACGGAAAGTATTCCGTGAATAGATCTTCAGGGAAAATAGGGATGTCCACATATTGAGCTTGTGGAGCCTTTCCCTTCTTTTTCAGTATGTTTTCAGCTCTATATGCCTCAGCTGTTTCAGCTTCATCGGCATCTTGAGCAGCTGTGTTAGCTTGCTAAGCTGACTGATCCCAGCTGTCTTAACATCTTCCTCGACATCAGTTGTGGCTTTCTGTTGACTTATCAGCTTCATCAGAGTGTGATGGTGCCATAGGAGGTGGCCCATCAACCAAGATAAATCTCATCGGAGCAGCTTTGTCACTAACTTGGCTCTGTGTGGCCTATGAATCCTCATCAGTTGTGTCCTTGTTAGATGTATCAATGGGAGTGGAGTTAGCTTCGTTGTCTGATTCCAGGAATTCAGTATCTATATTTTCCTGGGAATCATGAAGGGCGTTGATCTCTTCTTCTTCAGCAACCTCCACATGAGGAGAAGGCTCATTTTCAACAGCTTTTTTACCTAGGGAAGTCTCAACCTCCTCTAGGACTTCTTTACCCTCAACAGTCTCAACTGTTGATGGGCCTTGTTCATTCTTGTGTGTAGTCTCAACCACATCAGGGTCTTCTACGTTTGTCCCTTCAACAGACGGAGCTTCTTTGGGGTCTTCAATGGCATCCGTCGGAGTCTCAACTCCTTGGATTGCACTTTCAGGGCCAGTAGTCTCAACTCCCATGGCCTCACTTCCATCATGTGCCTTAGTTGTTTCAGCAACGTCATCAGCCTGTAGTGCAGTTGAAGTCTCAGCTTAGACAGTCTGAACCATCTAAGCTTCGTTAACTTCACTTTGTTGAACATTTAGGTTCTCTCCTTTGCCTCCAAACTCCATGTATGGTTATTCCCCCACAACATCCCCCAACCTAGCTCTGGTGGTATGAGTTTCCCCCTCAACTGGCGCACCAGCTGAGTCTTGAGTAGAGGGGTTACTCAACACCTGAGACTCGGTTGTTATTCCTGTTGAGTATTCAGCCATCTGGGCAGGTGTCTCAACACCTTCTGCAGGAATTGTCTTGGCTAAGGTGCCCGCTTCTTCACCTTCCTTAGCTTCATTGCTAGTTTTTCTGGTGCCATCTTTTTCAGAGTGCACAGGGGATGTGGTGGCAGTAATGGTTCGCACCACATCTATAAAATCTGGGACAGAAGAGATTTGAGAAGACTCTCCTGGACCCTCTTGCATCTGTTGCTCGTGCATCTCTTTTGACTCTTTGACAGCTTGTCTGAACTCTGCTTTCTCAGCTGCAAGAACAGGGTCAATCTCCTCAACGTCACTGTCGTTGTTGTCAGTCGAGTCCATGGCAAATTTAGGTACATCTGTGAAAGGACAAGAGTGGGGCTTCTTTGACTCTTCAATGGCATTTGCCTTCTCCAAGGCCCTTTGTTTCTCTTCATCCCTCTTTTGAGAAAGAATGGTCACGCAGAAATTAGGATCAAGGGCGAAGCTAATAGATATGTTACCCATGAAGCTTAAGAGCTCCTCTTCTTCTTCAATAAACTCCGGGCTCTGGAATTGATATCTTGAGTAACTCAGCTTCCAACTTCTCCATACCCTCAATCTCTCCTGGATATTATGATAAACATGAGACAACATCACCACATCATCATCATCATCCTCCTCTTCTTGAATAGGAGCGAGCGGAGCATGTTCCTCCACAGGTTCTCGAGCATCCGTCTGAGGTTACTGAACAACTATCTCTTCAGTTTGTTCAGCTGTCTCAGCTCCATGTTCCTCAGTTGTCTCTTGAATAGCTGCGTCTTCAACAATCTGCTGATCCACATCAGCAGTCTTCTTGACTTCTGTGGTGATCATTTCACCACCATCAACTTCCTTCGACTGCTCTTCCCGAGCTTCAACAATCTCTTTCTATGCAGGCTGGGTGCCGAACTCAGCTGGCTTCTCCAGCTCGGACTACTTGACCAGCCTTATTCTTTTGGTTGGAACTAGAGGAACTTCTGGCTCCATATTTTCAGGCTCATCAAATGTTAAAGCCTTTTCTCCTGTTTGCTGCTTCTTGGACGCAGTTGCCTTTCTAGGCACATCAGTGCATCTCTTCTTCATGACTGGAGAAGGTATTAGAGGTTCCTTCTCAGTCTCGACTGCAGGGGTAGGTGCAACTTCTGGCATGGCTGCAGGGGCAGGTGCTTGGGTGGACTTGGCTGCAGGGGCAGGTGCATGCTTAGGACTGGCTGCAGGGGCAGGAGCTTTCTTAGCTGCTGCAGCTCTCTTCTTCTGAGTCGGCTTTGGAGAAGGAGCTGGAACGGTTGCAGTTGTGTCTTCTAGAACTGGATTAGCTGATTCACCTTCGCTGGTGTCAACTCTTCATGCATGTGCTTGCCTTTGAGCACTAGAAAGATTCTCCTTGAACATCTTCTTATTGACATGGAATAGGCTTTCTATGCCTAAGAGCAATCCCCTTTACCTCCATGAGATGGCCAATGACCAGGCCATATCCCAACAAGCTTACGAATAAACCATCATCAGTAATGGTCTTGTGAAGAACATTCTGGCAGATGCGGCTGAAAGCGAACTCAGCCCAGTTGACCTTCTTTTCCTCCATGATCACAACCATCACGATTAGCTTTGTCCGAGACAGTTGATTAAAGCTGTCAATTTCATGTCAATGCATTTGGACATGATGTCCATTAGCTTATGATAATCTTCTTTTATCAAAGACTTCTTGGCTATAAACAGCCTTAGCAGTTGACTCAGACTTGGAAATCTCCTTCCAAGCAACAACTAAGTTGACATCTTTTCGGCCTATCTCCTTGACCCTTCCGAAGGCGATTACGATGCTCGCCTAAGTCCACAAATGATTATTTTGATGTCCTTGCTGTGGATAGATGATCTGATTTTCCCATCGTGAACCTCAGCATTCACGTAGAACATTGCGACCTCTTCGGAGTAGGTGTGCAAGAACTCCATCGTGAGAAATCCTTTCAGGCTAGACTTCTCCAACTTATCAGCGATCTTTTGAACCAGGGTCTTATCAGCTCCCTGTTTCAGCATACCATCAAAATCCACAGTCGACCGTGAGTGAATTTTCTCGGACATTTTAATGAAATCATATGAAGCATCCATTATCTCGAAAAATAAACGGTGAAATATTTGCAGAATCTGGCTTGAAGAACTAGGGTTTTTGATGCTTTGCAGAGAGAAAACTTGAACTTGTTGCTGAAGACGAGAGTGTTGTGAGAAGAGAGAAAAGTGGGTTTTGGTTTTTTTTTATGGGACGTGAGAGGACGGTTTTTGGAATTTGAAAAGTTTGATCAAAATCAACGGTTAGGATTAAACCTTTGAAACCACATTAATTTTCCCGCAATAAATGCATCAACATTTATATCCAATCATAGGCTAAACGTGTGCAGCTTTTGTTCTGACATCATATTTACGCTGATGTAATGCCCAAAAATATTCCCGCTCATAGAAAACGACAGTGTTTTGTCAATTAGCTCATATATAACTCAGCTATCTTCCAAAAGTGACTCATCTCTGTTTCTCTCTTCACATATGGTTACTCAGCTGTCAGATAACTCGATACAACTGATTTCCCGACATGGCTGTAAAACTCGGCTGAAAAATAAGATTTTGCCTATTTTTCATTTCTCTCTTCTTTGCCTCTGTTGATTGAGTATTCTGAGTTTTCTAACTCAGCTCAATTAAACCTAACTCATTCTTAAGCTCTTCAAATCTTGATTCACATAGAGGCTTTGTGAATATGTCAGCTAATTGCTTATCAGTTGAGATGTATTCCAAAGTGATGTATTTCTTTTCAACATGATCTATTATAAAATGATATCTGGTATCAATGTGTTTTGTTCTAGAATGCAGTATAGGATTCTGAGTAATTGCAATAGCACTTGTATTATCACACATAATTGGAATTTCTTTTTCTTCAATATCATAGTCTCTCAGTTGTTGTCTCATCCATAGGAATTGGGCACAACAGCTGCCCGCAACTATGTACTCTGCTTCAGCTGTGGATGTAGCAATTGAATTTGTTTCTTGCTGAACCAAGAAACTAATCTATTTCCAAGAATTTGACAAGTACGAGGTACTCTTCCGTCCGTCCACTCTACATCCAAAGATAGTCCGAGTCCGAGTAGCCTACCGCCTTGAATCCTCCATCCTTTGGATACCATAAGCCAACTTCTTGGCATCCCTTCAAATACCTTAGATTCTCTTAGTTGCAGTCATGTGACTCTCTTTTGGTGCAGATTGAAATCTAGCACATACACCTACAGTAAAGGTGATGTATGGCCTACTTGTTGTTAAATAGAGCAATGATCCAATGAGGGCTCTATATCTAGTTTGATCAAAAGTTTTGCCATTTGCATCCATATCCATCTTAATTGAAGTGTTCATAGGAATCATCACTGATGACTTCTCTTCCATACCAAATTTCTTCATTAAATCTCTGGTATATTTAGTTTGACTTATGAAGGTTCCATCCTTCATTTTCTTGACTTGAAGACCTAAAAAGAAATTCAGCTCTCCCATCATGCTCATTTCAAACTTCCCTTGCATGAGGTTTGAGAACTTGTCACACAGCTCTTTATTTGTGGATCCAAAGATGATATCATCCAAATAAATTTGAACAAGCAGTATACTCTCTCCATCTTGAATTCTGAAGAGTGTTCTATCAAATTTTCCTTTGGTGAATCCATTGTGAGTTAAAAATTGTGACAATGTGCCATACCATGCTCTTGGTGATTGTTTCAATCCATACAGTGCTTTCTTGAGCCTGTAGACTTTGTCTCCAATAGTTTTCTGCTTAATACCTGGAGGTTGTTCAACATAGACTTCTTCTTCTAAAAGTCCATTTAGAAATGCACTTTTTACATCCATTTGATATGTAGTGAAGTTCTTGTGTGCAGCATAAGCAAGAAACATCCTTATTGCTTTCAACCTAGCAACAGGAGCAAAGGTTTCATCAAAATCTATACCTTCCTTTTGGCAATACCCTTTGGCTACCAATCTTGCTTTGTTTCTTACTACAGATCCTTCCTTATTCATCTTGTTCCTGAATACCCACTTAGTTCATCAAACAACACACGGATAGACTCTTCTGTGACCATAGTTCTCTTATTTAGTACTCTATAAGCTTTACTCTCAGCTAAGTATCCCAAAAAGATACTTTCATCAGCTTTAGCATCAAAAGCTTTTAAGTTGTCCTGGCCATTGTTGTGGATGAAGCACTTACATCTAAAAATCTTGAAATATCCAACATTTGGCTTTCTCCCTGTCCAGATTTCGTAAGGATTTTTAGTCAATTGCCTGTTGATCATACACATATTCTGAGTGTAGCAAGCAGTATTGATGGCTTCAGCCCAAAATCTCTTTAGCAATCAAGCTTCAGCTAACATTGTCCTAGCAGCTTCCTTGAGGTTTTGCTCCTTCTTTCAGCTACTCCATTCTGTTGTGGAGTCCTTGCAGCTATAACTCATGAGCAATACAATTTTCAACACAATACTGAGTTATAATCCCATTGACAAATTCAGTTCCCTGTCAGATCTTATCTTTATAATGGTTTGACTCTTCTCATTTTGAACTCTTCTCATCAGTTGAGGAAATTTCTGTATTGTTTCCTTCTTTTTACATATGAAGATAGTCCATGTATATCTTGAGTAATCATCCACCACCGCTAAGGTGTATTTCTTTCCACTAATGCTAGTTGGCTCAACAGGACCAAATAAGTCCATATGCAACAGATGTAGTATCCTTATTGAAGAAGGACTTGGCTTGTCCTTGAAGGATAACTTGATTTGCTTTCCCATCTGGCATGCATCACAAATGCTTTCTTTCTTGTATACTGAGTCAGGCAATCCTTCCACAAGATGACTCCTTGCAAGCTTGTTGATTGTCTTGAAGTTCAGGTGACTCAGCTTCTTGTGCCACAACCAACTTGATTCGACTGTACTCTTTGCTAGCAAACATGTGCCTTGTTCCTTGTAGCACTATTTCATTTGATTTAGCATCTTTGATTTGGCAACCTCCCATATTGAATCCCACATTGTAGCCTTTGTCACAGAGTTGGCTGATGCTTAGTAGATTAAAGTTGAGACCTTCAACATATGCAACATCTGTGATCTCCAATCCATTTTTTCTTTATGGATCATGTGCCTTTGATCTCCCCTGGAGCTTCATTTTCTCCAAATATGACTTTTGCACCTTTAATTTCCTTGAGCTTTGACATATTTGTTTTGCTTCCTGTCATATGTCTGGAACAACCACTATCCATGTACCAGGTTCCTTGGCACTCAACTGTTCCTTGAACTTGCAATCAAGGAAATTAGTTTTTAGGTACCCATACTTGACTGGGTTCTTGGGGGTTAGTGTTATAAGATGTTCCAACCAACCTATAGCCAGATGATCTGACTCTAAGAGGTTGCCATCTATCAGTTTCATAATCATAGTGCACATTAGCAAATTGCTTGGGGGGTTTTAGGATCATACAGCTGTCTCTTTTGTCTGTATGCCTGTGTGTTTGTTTGAGCATTTGCTTTCTTGGAGTAATTGTGGAATTTTTGTGCTTGATGGGTTTTGTGTCTTGGTGCATAAGTGTGCTAAAGCTCTTTTGCCTTGGGAATGACCTTTGCTGAGGTTGAGGTCTTTGCCATTTTGGCTTGTATCCCATAGGTCTTTGTTGATATCTCACTTGGTTATTCCAATCAGCTTGGTTGGGATAGTTTCTACCATTCCCATCATATGAATTTCTTTGCTGAAATTCCTGGGGCTTTTGGTAGCTCTGCTTAGCTCTCACAGAGTATTTTCTGTTTGGAGTTTGATGATGGACTTTTCTAAATTTCATTTCAGTTGTCTTTTCAGCATACTCTACTGGCTTCTTTCCTTTACCTTTATATCCAAAGCCAGTATGATTGTGATTGTGTTTTGGTGTGGGTGTTGGTGCAACATATGGTGTTTTGTACTTTTGGACTCCCTCATTACTTGAGGATCTTTTTTTCCAAAATCACTCTTGGATCTTGAGCATGCACAAAGGAATTAAATCATATGCCTATTTTGTCTCCACACTCTTTTTGACTCATTATAAGTTCATCCAATGACTTGGATGCCTTTGTAAATGAAACAATCACATTTTTGAGATATTTCTCTCTTTTTTCAGTAGCAGCTAACTCTGCTTGGATCTTGACATTGTCAGCCTTCAAATTTATGTTCTCATCAGCTATGTGACTTAGAGTACTCAGATCTTAGCCAGCTGTGAGTTTTGGCATTTAAGCTGGTTGTTTTCCTCATTTAAAAGTGTGTGTGAGGTTTTGATGTGCTCATAGTCTTTCATCATTTTGCCAATTGAATGATAAAGATCTATGAGTGAGGAAGTGTTTGTGTCACTATCACTATCACTATAATCAGAATGAGATGAGTTAGAGTGTACCTCAGCTTCTTGATCTTTTGGATCTTGTTCTTTGGCCATGAGGCAGATCAACTATTCCTCAGTATCACTTGAGTAGTCTGTTTTACTATTGTCCGAGTCTGCTGGTTCGTTGCACTTGGCTGGTTCAACAGTCTCAGCAGCCAACGTGGCTTTCTTCTTTTCTTTTCTTCTCTCTCTGAAGACTCTTTTATCCTATTTATTTCTGTATTTTTTGACTGGTGAATAGGAACAGTCAACAGCAAAGTGTCTTGGTTGTCTACAGTTCCAACACAGGTTTTCATCTCTCTGCAAGTCAGCTCTTTCAGCTCTCTGATAGTCATCCCTTTTATGTTCAATTCTTTTGGGTGGCCTGTCTCCCTTGCTTTGGAAGGTGTTGAGTGTCTTCTGGAGGTTTCAACCTTGTTTCTCTTATAGTTCTTATTGAAGAACTTGTTGAACCTTTTCACCATAAGAGCAATTTCCTCCTGGTCAATTGTTTCTTTTGGCTCAGCTTTCTTCCCTTCACTGACCAACAATGCAGCTGTCTTGGGCATATTTGATGTTTTGGAGAGGTCCATGGAATGTCTCAGTGCCATGACCTTCATTTTCCACTCAGCTGGGATTGCCCGTAGGATTTTCATGCACATCTCCTTTTGAGTGTACTCCTTCCCAAGAGCTGAAAGCTCATTTGTGATTTCTATGAATCTGGCATCCAACTGATCTAAGATTTCTTTGGCTGATTTGCATGATTTGACTTTGTTGAACATAGCCTTATCCAAGGTCTTGTAGAGGATGTCCTTGGCAACATTATCAAGGTTGTGTCTTTTTCTATCTTCATTGGTCCATTCACAGCGTGGTTTTTCAACCATAGGAGGTCTAGGCTCTGCTGCAGCATCTTCTCCTTCAGCTGGAGGTGCTATTCTTACAGCAGTGTTGATCTTTCCGATTTCCAGTGGCCCATCTTCTATCACTAGAAATATTTCATCATGTAAGGCTGATAGGTGAGCCTGCATGCGAATTTTCCAATCATCAAACTCTTCCACAATAAACATGAGAATACGAGTTAGATTTGCTTCCATGATAATAACTTTGCTTTTGAAATAAAAGCTTTGAAAACTCAAGTATTATATCTTTTGAAAAGATTGAGATCTAGTTCAGTAACTAGTGCAGAAGGCTCAGTGAACCAACCGCTCTAATACCACTTGTAGGTCCCAAGGGGTGAATAGTAAGGTTCAGTAACTTAGCTGGGATCAGCTAACACTTAGATTTACAGTTGATTTGGTTTTTGTTCAGCGGAAGACTTATCACCCTTGTTGTTTTAAACTTGTTTTTAACACTTGTTTTTAGCAATGTTATTATCAGTTAGGTTTAGCAATTTTAACTTAACAAGTATAAAAAATATGCAAGAAAATAAAGTGATGTAAGTAAAATGACACAAGCAAATTTTATAGTGGTTCGAGGATGGGGTAATTCCTCTAATCCACTCTTCTCCAACTCCTGGACGAATCCACTAAGTAACATATCTGGTTACAAAGTAGTTATTAGTCTGAGCCAGCCTTGATCACACAGCTGGTTGCTCCTGGGACTCAGCATCTTCACAAGACAGTTGCCTTGCTACTTCAGCTCCTTTCAAACTCTTGGAATTGATCACACAGCCTTCCAACAAGCTCAAATCTTTTGGTTCGACCTTGAACCTTACTATAGCTCCTTCAACCTTGGAGAGTAGACCCTTTTAGTTCTTTAAACTATTTTCTCTTCAACTCGATGAAGTATTCTTCCTTCACTGAATGTGTTGGATCGAGTTCCATCGATTTTAGGCTTGAGGAATGTCTATGAAAACTTGAGAGTATTTTTGCAGGTTTGCTTGTTTGTATTACTTGTAAAATTTGTGAAATTGGTAACCTTCTCTCACTTGCTTCCTCAGCATTTTATAGTGCTTATTTGAAAATTTGCCCGTTGAAGAGATAGGTAATTTTCAAATAACACGTCTTGGTTGTTGGCTTGTCTTGTCTTGATCTGCAGCTTGTGATAGTGACATATCCTCGTATTAAATGATGTTTGCAGCTTTTCAGGTCGTGACACAAGTTCAGTGTTTTCCATTGGTTTATTCTATTTGCACGCTTCTGGGATGAGCACTTTTAGACATGGGAGCATGGACATATTACTATATTAAGTAATATCCTTGACTTCTGTGCAAGGGACTAATATCAGTCGACTTGACTTGTGTTTGCCTTTACCCCTTTGACTTGAGGCAGCTCAATCTTTTAGGAATGACTCTGTTGTCTCTCAATCGCGAGACTTGGCTCTTAATCGACTTGATCTGTCACTTCTTCATCCTTACTCAATTGTTCCCATACCGGGTCTCTTCGATCGAGTTTGAGACTTCCATCTTGACTTCACGCAGCTGTCACTCAGCTGGGTCTTCACTTCAATCTTCAGTTGACTCTTGTATTCTCCAACATAGCTGACTCCAACTTAGCTCATGCAGTCCTATCTATTACAAATAGAAAGATAAGGAAAATGGGGTGCCAACTTCCTATTCTAAGTTTTACATGGTATCATCAAAATCTAATCATAAATTTTCCTAACATATACCCTGTGCATCGCACGGGTAAAAGACTAGTTTTATTATATAAAAAAAAGTTCCAATAGTATAGGAGCTAGACAAATATGTGCATCTCGAATAAGGTCGTATTCTATGTTGGGAAAATATTTATATGAGACGGAGCCCCATATCCAAATCTCCTAAAAATATCACATATACTCATACCCCCTCTCTAGATCTTCTCTCTCTAAAAACTGTTCTTTTTTCCGTCTTCTGGGCATCAACAACTAGTTCTCCCAAAAATACCACATATACCCACACCATTAGATCTTTTCTCTCTAAAACACATTTTCTTTCATCTTCTGAGCATCAATAACACTGGTAGAACAAATTTAGATTTTTGAATCGTGCAGAAAGGTGCTTCTTTGCCTCTAAAATAACATCAAATTCCTGTTCGTTAGGGAATTTGACACTCGAGACGTCTATTTGTTTTTCACCCCATGTCATCAAATCAGAACCCCTCCTAGATTTGGGATCTCGTTTGTCGCTTAGCTTTCCCTTTGTCTCGATATTTGTGAAAGATTTGAAAGAATTCCTAATGTCAACCTTATGAGTTGATCTGTTGTGATATAGTTTATCTGAAGTCCCATTCATTGAGAACAAACTTGCTTCTTTTCTAGGCACTCTGAAACTATGTTTAAGTTTTTTCTTCATTTCCCCAATGTGGAGTTTGGGTTTTTTGCTATTAATTATACTCTCAATAAGTTAGAGTCTTAAGCAACTGATCCTTATATTTTGTTGTAAAAGTTGCTAAATTCTCAATATTTAATTCATTTCCAAAGTGAAGCTTTGTGTAAAAATTTTATTTATTTATTTTGATTGTAGTTTGGGTTTAATTCGTGGTGGATGTACAACGACGAACTGCATTTTCAAGCAAAATATGTTGTTGAAGTAAAGATGTTTAATATGTTTTTGGTAAAAAGTATTACACGTTTAACTAAAAATTGTTACATGTTGAACCGAAAAGTATTACACATTTTAAGTAAAAATTACTACGTGTTAAACTGAGAAATATCACATATTGGACTTAAAAGTATTACAGTATTATTTGAAAAAATATTACACCTTTAACTGAAAAGTATTATTTACAATTTTAAGTTAAAATTATTATATGTTTAAGTGGAAAACTAATATATTTGAACTAAATAGTATCACGTATTGAACTAAAAAGTATTGCAGTTTTAAAAATATACAGGGTTCGAACCATGGTCAGCACCCTTACAAAGGGTTAGTAATACCACTTGAGCTACAAGCTAGTTATTTGCAAAGTTATATATAACATTTTTTTATTACAAAAAGTATCACTTTTGTTCTAAAAAGTATATGTGATGCTGCAAAAATCCATATAGCTCACTCCAAGTCGAGATGTTCCGTGTTGAGGGATCCGACTCTGATCCAATGAGTAATCCACGAGAGGGGAACAAGCCTGCAACATGCAAACGTGTTAGAAGGGCCTCAGGGTTGTTCGGCCGGGGAAGCCCATCCGATGCTTAAGCCAGCAAAGTGTAGGAGAAAAATCTAGAACGCAAGAATTAATTAGCAGAAGAGTGTACCTAATGAAAAAATAATTAAGGAGATGACTATTTATACCTGGAACATTGGGTTATATGGGCCTATTTAGGCGATTTGGGCCTTGTGGGCTCTTTTCATGCGTTGGCTTGAATATTAATTCTTATAGGCCCAATAATAAAAATAATGACAATAATGAATTTAAAGAGACAAAAGGGAACTATATTTTTATCCCTCAACATAAGCCCCTCAGCTTTGTAGCTATGATTCGGAGAGCAGGTAGAAAGCTTGTGCGTGTATTCTCTTCCAGTTGTCCTCTTTTTAATTAAGGACTTTTATTCTCATATTTTCAAGCTTCAAGGGTGATTCAGAAACTGTATTTAAGAGAGAATTTTTTCTTTACTTATACTTTTGCTTTTTACTTCTTGTCTTGTTGTAAAGATTCTTCCTTGAGTGAGGTGAGAGTACTTGGGACGCCTAGGGGAGGAATACACCTTGGAGAGCTTCAGATTCCATGGAGAGGGTATTGAGAGTGAGGTTGAGAGGGACATCAAGAGAGAAGATTGAGGATAAGCCTCCAGGAGAGTCGGCAGAGTCTACTCCTGGGGGGTAGGGCGTGCTATCGAGCGTGCCTCTGGGCGGCCAGCCGAGAGAAACAATGGTAGTCTGACGCACACTCTCAAGCACTTGGTCGAGAGGGGTAGGGGGATTTTGGGCACGCGGCCAAGCATGCCCCAGGGCGCCCGATCAAAAGAGGCAGCGGCAGGCCAGTGCCTGTAGCCGAGTGCACCCACAAGGGGGTGGGGTGCGCGACCGAGGACACTCCTTTATGTTCGTCCAGACCTATTCAATCTTTAAGGGAACTTGATATAAACCGTGTTCCATTCCCCGTGCAGATATAGTGTGAGAGCTTCGCTATGGTGGGAAGTTTTTAGCAACTTTACAATCTTTGTGGCTGCACTCGCCCAAACTTTCAGGTTCTTTATAGGTCCCAAGAGGAGTGATGTAAGGTTTAGAAGGGAGGTTGAATAAACCTTATCAACTTTTGCAATTTAGTCCTTTTAAAATATTTCAACAGAGTTGACTCAAATCAGCTTAGTCCTTGGGGGACAACTAGGTTGGCTTACTTCAGCAAAGTTACCCACTCAACAGACTCAACTGAGCTGTTCATAGTATAACTCAGTTGGGTTAGCTAACATTTAACTTTTTAGTTGATTTGGTTTTTATACAGCGGAAGACTTAACACCCTTGATAAATTTAAACTTGTTTTTAACACTTGTTCTTAGCAATGTTATTATCAGCTGGGTTAGCAATATAACTTAAACAACAAATATAAATATAAGCAGGAAAAATAAAATGTTGTAAGTAAATGACACAAGCAAATTTTATAGTGATTCGAGGATGGGGTAATTCCTCTAATCCACTCTTCTCCAACTCCTGGAGGAATCCACTAAGTAACAGATCAGGTTACAAAGTAGTTCTCAGTCTGAGATAGCCTTGATCACACAGCTGGCTTCTCCTGTAAGTCAGCTTCTTCACAAGACAGCTTCCTTGCTACTTCAGCTCCCTTCGAACCCTTGGAATTGATCACACAGCCTTCCAACGAGCTCGAATCTTCTGGTTCGTTCTTGAACCTTACTACAACTCCTTAAATCTTGGAGAGTAGACCCCTTAAGTTCTTAAAACTTTTTCCTCTTCAACTGGTTGAAGTATTGTTTCCTTCACTGGGTGTGTTGGATCGAGTTTCTTTGAATTTTGGCTTGAGGAATATTTTGGTAAGCTTGAGAGAATGTTTGCAGGTTTTTCTTGCTTGAATTGCTTGTTAGAATGGTTACCTTTTCTCAAATGCTTCCTCAGCCTTTTATAGTGCTCATTTGAAATCTGCCCGTTGAAGAGATAGGTTATTTTCAAAATGACACTTCTTGTTCGTTGGCTTGTCTTTTCTTGACTATGCAGCTTGTGATGGTGACATTTCCTTGTATTAAATGATCCTGCATCTTTTCAGGACCTGACACAAGCTTCAGTGCCTCCCATTGGTTTATTCCTTTTCACGCTTCTGGGATGAGCACTTTAAGATATAGCAGCATGGACGTATTACTATTTTAAGTAATATCCTTGACTTTCGGGCAACGGATTAATATCATTCGACTTGACTTGACAGCTGTCTTTACCCCTTTGACTTGAGTCAACTCCAATCATTTAGGAATGACTCAACTATCAGCTCAACTGGTAGACTCAGCTCTTTACTAACTTGACTATCATATCTTCCAACTTTACATATCTGTCCCTCAGCTGGATCTCCTTCAGTCGAGTCTGTGCCTTCCATCTTGACTACACTCAGCTGACACACAGCTGGGTCTTCACTTCAGTCTTCAGTTGACTTCTTGCATTCTTCAACATAGCTGACTTCACTCAGCTCATGCAATTCTATCTATTGCAAAATAGAAATACAAGGAAAATGGGGTGTCAACTTCCTATACTAAGTTTTACATGGTATCATCAAAATCTAATAATAAATTTCCTAACATTCTTCAAGTCCCACAGGTAGTTTCGATGATTTGGATGAGCTTTCTTCAAACATGAATCTCGTCCCGACTCCAATTTTAGAAAGTAATTATATCCCTATTCAGGGGTTCGTTGAGTTATTGCCCTAGCCCAAATACGAGGGAGGGTTGAGAAAGACCATAGTGGGGGTTCGAAATATGATGATCCCCCCAAGCTAGGCACAAACATAGGCCTATTCCGGGTGACCGGGTTATGGATCCAGTAGTGTTAGAGAGTATCGTGAGTTGGATATCTTAGGAGTTTGAGTAAATATCTCAACTTATCTCCCAATGTTGTGTTGATTTCTCCTAGCCCATATCAAAGGCTTGCTCATTCCCACGAGCGGTGTTTCACTCTTTATCTTTCATGCTTGACCAATGGCTTTACCCTTCTATCGGATCCGTTTCATATTAAGTTATTGTAGTCAGTCAGACTCTGTGTGGGTCAGCTTACGCCTAATTTATGCCTTTATAGAGGGGTATCAATGTGCCATGGTGGAATTTGGGCTCTCTACCAGTGGGGATGGTTTCCATTCATTATTCTTTGCTAGGAAGGGTCCGTAGGAAGACTTGTTCCATTTTTGTCCTCAGGCTTATCGTTAGTTTTTTAGGGAGTTCCCTTCTCGCTAGGTGTATGGAAATCTAAGTTTTTCTATGTAGAGGGAGCCCATTGGGGCCTTCCCCTTAGTTGGGGTTCTACTACGCGTTCTACCTCTGTTCCCACCGAGTCGCGCCAACACTTCTAGAAAGCGTGTTGGGAGGTAGGGTTATTCTCCAAACGGTTTGATGTTCGAGAAGTGTTGGGTATTTGGTTGTCTTTATTTTTCTTGTAGCTCTTCCATGTTTTTTGTATTTGTTGTATTGATGTTGCATTTTCTCCTTTGACATGAAGGGAGAGTTTCAGCCCGATGGAGCTGTTATCATATGCTTAGAGGAAGAAGGGGGACTCTTCACTTGTGGAGAAGAACTCAGGTTGAGCTCCTACCTGTCGGGAGGAGAGGCGCGCGTCTCCCTCGTGCAGGTCTAGTGGGGAGATGCATTTGGCATCACTAGCTGGAGATTGCTCTGGAGTTGATTCCGTCGCGAGGTCGGCCCCTAGTCCCTCCGGTGGGAAGAGGCCTCACGGGGGACCTTTGGAGGGTCCTTCCGAGATGGCATCCTCGGGCGGTCTATTTGGTTGCAGTATCTTCAGTCAGGAGGGCGTGCAGTCGTGTTGGGACCTTTTTGAGCCCACTGTCGGATTATGCCATAGTCGAAGCTTGATTGCAATGTCGACCAGACTTGCTTGGAGTTTTTATCTTTCGAGGATTTGGAGGTCTTTGTGTGTGGAGATGTGGCAAGGGTATGTCCCTCTTTCTTCTCCTTTCATCTTCTTATGTACACATTTTCTTTCCCGTTTGCTTATATTTGCATACATTTATCGTAGCTATTCAATGTTGTTGTTGTTGCTCGTTGTAAGGGTAAGTTACTGAGGATGAGGTTCGTCGCCAGACGATGGAGCTCAGAGAGCTGAAAAAACAAATGGCATAACTAGGGAAGAAGCGTGACGGCTTTAAGACACAATATGATCGTGAGGTGTCTACCGAGGGAGAGTTCTTGAAGTCTTTCCTGCGGGGTTCGGTTGATTGCTTTGGAGAGCACTCATGTGGTTGAGGCCTATAAGGCTTTCTCTGATTATCGAGATGATATCTTGGATGATTTCTCCTCTTTCTTTATGCGGGGGATCCGTCATTTCCAGAGAGTTTTGCAAGAGAGTGGGAATGTCTCTCAGGAGGCTCTGGCGGTGCTTGACACGGGTGTCTCTGATGGCGAGGAAAGAGAGATCAGAGCTCTTCATTACATTTGAGATGATGCCACTAGGGAGGACGACAACTCGAACGACATGGAATGTGCCGAGTCCTGATATGTTCCTGTTGTCCAATGATTTTTTTTTTTGTTTTTTTCTGCCTATCTGTATAAGGCGTGATATGATTCGACTATCTGAGTTATGGATGTTGTTTGCCTCTCCAATGTGGGATGGTTATTTTTGAACATCGTTTTGTTCTTTTTCTTATGCAACTTGGTTGTATGTTAATTTTTTGTATCTTTTATTTTTTGGCGAAGCCGTTAACGAAGGTAGCGTAACACTATATTTTTAAAATTTTGTTCTATGAGCCCCGAGTAGCACAATGTTATCTATTTAAAGGCTTGTTTTAGGAGCCCTAGATAGCGCAATGCTACCTCACTGAAGGCGTTCTTGGGAAGCCCTGGATAACACAATGTTATCTCACTGGAGGCATTCTTGGGAAGCCCCAAATAGCGCAATGCTATATCGCTGAAGGGGTAGAGCGATGCTACCTCTCTGAAGACGTTTTTTGGGAAGCCCCGAATAGCGCAATGCTATCTCGCTGAAGGCTTTCTTTGGGGACCCTCGGATAACGCAATGTTATCCCGCTTCATGTTTTCACTACAACATAAGTGATATATGGTAACACCCCAAAAATATTACATAATAGCCATAAAATGTTACTATAGACAACATGTAGCCCGACACTTTAATGTTGATATTAGAGGCTTGGAGCTGATTGAGGGCAGCAGGAGGATCAGCATGGCGGCTCTGCGCCAAATGAAAATAATTAAGGAAGAGGAGGGCATGTACCTCTTCCTACAAAGGTCCGGGAATGCCTTCCTACTACCGAACACGCCACTCACGACAGTGGACAATATAAATGATCGTGACAATTTTTGCTCAACTCTGAAGCTCATAACAGAGTCGTAGAGGCTTATTTAGCAAGGAAAAGGCGAAGGGTCGAAGGTTTCCTTGACGAGGACGCTGAGGAAATGAAGTTTGATAGGCAAGAACGAGGATTTGAGCAAGAAATTTCTCAAATATAGTTTGACATCCCCGGACCCTCTCATGGAGGAGAACAACAAGAAGGGCATAATTTTAATGAACGATTCTTTGCCCTTTAGGAGAGCATGCGGCAGCACAGGGATGAATTCCATACTTTCAGGACGGGACAGGAGCAGATGAGCCTGGAGATGATGCAGATAATGCATCAGATACACCAATGGCACATCTCCCAGGGCCACTTTCCGCCGCCTCCCCCCCAGTGAATCAGGTAAATCCACACTTTTCAATATTGAAATTATATATTTCCTTGCGTGCGATATAATTCCATTCAAGTTTGGGGGAGAGATAGTTATTTTGATATGAAATGTGTAGATAGAGAAGAAAACATTGCATTTTTGTGTGTTTTCATATAGTTGGATGTAGATAAATTTAGGATGCATTTGCGTTAGTAGCACGTTTACAGTTTCACGTTTATTGCTTTCATAGTTTTTAGGGAGTGAGTTGATCTCTTGTTTGCAACTTGAGCTTAAATTTGAAAATTTTATATTGTTTGGATTGGATGTTGAGTATGAATTGATTGAGCTATGAATAGATGATATAGAGCATATGGATGTTGAGAACATGGATTTGATATTTGATTTATGAATTTACAAGCCTATGAGCTTTTCAGCCTTTACTGCTTCCATTATATATGATTTGAGTGTATCATTCATGTTGTTTAGAATTCTAGAACTTTCTCTGGTATCTCTATCAAGGCCACATATTGTAGGCTATTTGTGAAAATGATTAAAGGCCATTTTTGTTAAGCTTTTTTGCTTACCTAATGATGATATTGAAACTCCTAGTTCGCCAATTTGAGCCTTTTTGCCTAATTTCTTGATAGCCACGATTCAAGCTTTAACTTGATATATCTATTACCCTATACTTGAGCGTATAGCATTGAGTAAAGGGATTGAATGAGGTTGAAGGGGTTGGAATTGAAAAGTTGGATAATTGTGCAAATATTGGTTGATGGGAATAAGAGGAAAAAAAGGAGGAGAAATGAAGAAAACTCATAAAAGAGTCGGAAAAAAGGCTTTATGAATGAGTTTTATACAAATGAACTTTGGGGCTAAGGATTGTAATTTGAGGTGTTTCTCAAAAGAAAGAATAGGGGATGGAGATAAGGAAAGTTGATAAAATTGAGGGATAATTTGTGTGGCATATTGGGCTTTAATGAAGATGATTGATTTGCTTACCGGTCTATACGCTCGAGTTTGTGTCACTTTACCTATATTTCCCACCCTAACTAAAGAGTCGTCATTACAACCAAATAAGAAAGTCCTTTTGATTCAGAATTTGCATACACTCTAGTGGCGGAGATAGGAGACGATTTGCAAGGTTATGGTAATTCTGCAACATTGAATTGATTTGAGCGTAAGCACATGCCATATTCATTCGAGATGAGAGTATACACTTAATCTATGAGAGTTGTGATTCAAAGCACTTGCCATGGATTGATTGATATGTGTTCTATATTTGATGTTCGAAGCTTGATAAATCCATTGCTTGATACATATGATGAGCAATGAGTTTTATGTTGTTGTTCTTGCCTATTTGCTTTTCATTCTTCCCAATGGTGTTTTGTCTTGTTTTTAAGCATTGACCGGGATGGTCAACAGTTTAAGTTTGGGGGTTTGATTAGTGTGAGTTTTGCATGTATTTTGAGGTATAATTCTGGCTATAATTGTTGTTAAACATGCAATAACTCATGTGAAATAGGTCATATTCTCCTTTTGTGGAAAAGATATTATGCTTTGCTCATTTTGCAGGAATTTAATTATATTTCAAGTATTTCGTAGCAAATCGAAGCATTGCAATAAGAAAACATCAAGAATCAAGTGCATATATGAAGTTTAGAGCTAAATCGAGAAGAAGTCAGATGAATCAGGCAAGAAATGGACATGAACGGAGCAGAATTGTCCTTACCAGGGATGCACGGGCAGGGAGTGCGTCTAGCGCACGGCCCGTGCGTCATTCCCAGAGTGAACATTTCCTACAGCAGGACGCATGACCTAGTCTTGCGTGGGACGCACGACCCATGTGTCATTTGGTGAAGCAACATTTCCTACGACAGGACGCACGACCTGGTCGTGCGTGAAGCGTACGGCCCGTGCATCAGCACTGGAATGTCACAAATTGACAGCACTTTGCCCTAGACTTTTGAAAAGGTATAAAAGGACTTTTGGGGGCGCACACCGGGGGATATTCTGACATTTTGGACTATAGAACACAAGACAAAGCTCTACTCTACCAAGGAGGATTCAAGAGGAGAATCGGGTCGCATACGAGCTTGAGGATCGATGATAAATCGAGAGACTATCGACTTTCCTAAGTTTTTCTTACTTCTTTGTATCTTAATTGATAAGTGCATTTTCATTCACATTTCAATAACTCTTTTTCAACATTTTCTTTAACTTTATAGTTATTAATCAATAAGTTCAAGAAAAATCACATTGGCTTGTTTTATATGATGATGGTAAAGACTTGAAGCAAACTCGTATGGATTTCGTATGAAAATATGAACAAAAATAAAGTCTAACATTGATCGATAAGAAGGCAAGGAGACTCAATTTCGCACAAAAACACACCCCTAGTGTGTCGGGAAACATGGCCATGCTAAAAAGAGAAGAAAAACAAGAAAAGCAGAAAAACACACCTGGGCCGTGCTTTGAAAGCACGACCGTGTTCGGCATTTCGTCAATGAAAACACGGTCTGGCCATTTTTAAAAGCACACCTTGCCAAGAATCTCCAACTTTCGAAGGAAACACGGCCTGGCCGTGCTTTTAAGCATGGCGTGTTCATCAATTTTTATGAACACGGCATGGTCGTGCTTCTTCTCCAGCTCCAATTTTTCTTTTGGCGTAAATTATGGAAGCTTTCCCCTTTTGCTTTTTGACAACTTTTGTGCAAATTTTACATCTCATTTTGATGCACCAAGCTCTATTATTCCCTCAATTATCATATGAAAACAAGGATTCAACAACCCATCTATGGTAGTGGAGCAATTATTTGCAAGAAATGACATTGTTAATGTGTTCTTTCACAAAAACAATGTCTATAAAAGCCAAGAGTTTGGGATGGAGGATTCATTTATTCACTTTAAGTTTCAAAGAAAAATACATTGAGAGGTTAAAAGAGAGGTAGAGTTGGAAGTTGAAGAGTATTAGAGGAGAAGGCTTGGAGCTCAACATCATTGCAATCAACCAATGAGGAAGTCTTGTATTGGTCTTGAATAAGAGCTAAGTACACCATGTTCATTTCATTCAAATCTTCTTGTGTAGTATACTCCTTTATCAAAGCCATGAGTAGCTAATTTTCTAGTGTTTGAATGTAGTGAACTCTAGAATGGATTTGTGATTAAGGTTTGTATGCTTTTAATAAAATCCTCATGTCTTGTGTGATTCACTTATATTACGCTTATTTCATTCGAGTTAATATTTTCGGTATATTGATTTGATATCTATTCCTCATCGGGTAATCGAGAGGTTTATGGTGAGAAAGAACCTACATAAGTGAAAAGAGTTGCATGCAATCCTAGATATAGGACGACATAAATCTTCTGGATTAACCTAATATGGGAATTCACAAATCGTTATAATGCAATCTTGGGGGTTTTAACTAGAAAGATATTTCAGTTAATCAATTTGAGATTAGGAGTTTTTCACCTTGAGAAAAGGTTTAACTTAAATCGGGAATTTCTACGGTCCACAAACATGAGATTTTATTAAAAGAGGATGATTTTTGCTTAAGGGATTTTGGTTGTATTTTTATCTTGTTGAATCACAAAAAATATTCTAGAGGGATTTACATTCAAACACATTTCTAGCTCTTGTTTTTCTTATTCTACAATCTACTTTTATTTGATCTATTGTAAGTTGTGATTATTTCAAATTCTTTATTTTTATATTTTCTATTTTACCCAACAAAAACTCTGAAAATTACTAGATTAGATAACAAAAAAGACGGTAATTACTAATACTTACAATCCTCGTGGGAATGATACTCGACTCAACAATCTATTCTATAAAACGATAGGTGCACTTGCCTAAGGTTTTAAAGGTAGCTTTTGAGCCATCAAGTTTTTGGCGCCATTACCGGGGATTGTAATATTAAGAACACTTTAGTTTTGTTAATCTAATCATTTTATTTTATTTTTTTACTATTTTATCATTGTCTTTCATCTTATTTATCCTTGTAAGTCTTGGATTACACTTATCCTCTTTATTTACCGCAGTGCATGCCTACTCATCGTCGAATTTGGAAGCACGAGACCACCGGTAGCAACACAGAGGAAAGCACTAATATGGACCACGAGGAGGATATTAACGAAAGCAATGATCCTGTCATGGCGGATGAACAACAAAGAACCATGTACGACTACGCTAAGCCATCTATGGACGGCACGTCGTCAAGTATCGTAAGGCCCGCTGTTGCCGCCAATAATTTTAAGATCAAACCAAATTTTATTCAAATGGTCCAACAATTTGTTCAATTCGACGGCCTACCAGACAAAGATCCCAATAACCATATCGCAAATTTCCTTGAAATCGAGGAAATTTGCGATACCTTCAAAATCAATGGTGTCTCTGACGATGCCATCCGCTTACGCCTATTCCCATTTACTCTTCGGGGACGAGCTAAACAGTGGCTAAATACATTACCAAAAGGAACAATCACAACATGGAGCATTATGGCTGAAAAGTTCCTTTTGAAGTATTTTCCACCGGCTAAAATTGCATGACTGAGGAATGAAATCTCTTCATTCACTCAAGAAGACGATGAGACCTTGTACGACACATGGGAAAGATTCAAGGAATTATTGCGGAAATGCCCACATCATGGCCTTCCTATATGGATGCAAGTACAAATATTTTACAATGGGCTACTCTCGTCAACGAGGCAAATGATTGATGCGGCGGCTGGGGGAACTTTGAACAATAAAACACTAGAAGCCGCCCAAGATCTAATAGAGAGAATGGCCATGAATGGCTATCAATGGCAATCCGTACAAGGTAAAACTATCAGGACAGTGGGTGTATACAATGCAGATGCAGTGGTTACACTAGCTTCACAGGTCGAAGCTTTGACCCAAAAAAGCGACGATCTAGTGGCTCCTAAACCACCACTACCGCACGTTTTATCTTGTGAAACTTGCGGAGGATCGCATAATCATCAGGAATGCCCACACACAATACTGCAAGCTGAACAGGCCAATTACATTGGGAATCAAGCCAGAAATTACCCAAATAATACTTTCAGCAACACATACAATCCTGGGTGGCGACAACATCCTAATTTCGGTTGGGGTAATCAAGGGCAACCACAACCTAATCCCAATCCTAATCTACACATGCCTCCCAGATTTCAGCCAAATCGAGGTAAGCCTAACTTGGAAGAACTTATGACAAAGTTTATGCAATCAGCAGATACCTGATTCCAGGCGGTGGAAACATCCTTGAGAAATCAAGAGGCATCTATCCATAATTTGGAAAACCAAATAGGACATATTGCAAAAATGATTTCCGAAAGGCCACAAGGAAGTTTGCCGGGTAACACTGAGCTAAACCCAAGAGAGCACGTAAAGGCAATCACCATCAATGTTCCACATGAGCATAACACTCCCATGCATAAATATGTGGGGGATGACAAACCCGTGAAAAAGGTGGTTGCAGAATACAAGCCCAAGATCCCTTACCCGAGTTTAACTGAAGAAGATAGAATGGAGGACAAATTTGGTAAGTACCTTGATTAATTCTTTCAAGCAATTACATACCAATATCCCATTTGTTCTACCTCCTTCAAAGCATGCTAGGGATCTAAATGACATCATTCCTAATGGAAATAAGCTTAACAAATTATCAAATGTGCAATTGAATGATAAATGTTCTTCCAATGAATTACCACAAAAATTTAATGATCCATGAAGTTTTATTATCCCTTGTACAATTGATGGTTTACCTGTTGATAGGGCACTAGACGACTTAGGAGCTAGTATCAATGTGATGTCTTATGAAACATTCAATCATATGGGATTAGGTGAACTTAAATCTACTAGGATGGACATTCAATTAGCAGATAAATCGATTAAACATCCTAGAGGTAGTATACATGATGTGTTAGTCAAGATTGATAAATTTGTGTTTCCAGTTGATTTCATTATTCTTAACATGCATGATAATATAGAGGTTCCCTTAATCTTAGGGCATCCCTTTTTGGCTACTGCAAAATCGTTCGTTGATGTACATGATGAATAACTCACTTTAAGAGTAGGGGATGAACAAGTTATCTTTAAAATTCCTTTGAAAAATCTTATAAATGATACTTGTTTTCCTATAAACTTGATTTTGGACAAGGATAGATGACTCATTTCTTGATATAACATCTAACAAACCCTTGAAAGCATGTCATGTTCAGTGTGTAGAAGTGTCCATAGAGAAATTCCTATTTAAGGATGTCATGCAGAAAAATGGGACCATGAAGGTAAATTGTTCGAAACTCGATTTGGGTGGTAATGTTGATCAAGGATATAAAGATTTTCATAAGTTCGAAGCGCCGCCCACTAATATTCATATAGAGGTAAAACGGTCCAGCTATACGACGTTAAAGAAGCGCTAATCGGGAGGCAACCCGGCATTTTCTGTGCATTTTCTTCTACTTAAATTATTATTTTTTTTATTTTTTATTTTTGGTTGCTTGGGGATGTTTTGTTTTCATTTGTAAAAAAAAAAAAACACAGTCTGGCCATGTTTGACAACACGGCCGTGTTCATCATCCAATTCGCGAACACACCTTGGCCGTGTCAACAATCCAAGGCCATGTTGGAAAATGCGTAAAAAAACACGGTCGGGGCATGTTTTTACACACGCCCGTGTTTTAATTAAAAAAAGAAAAAGATGAAAAAAAAATGAAAATGCATACAATACACGGCATGGGCGTGTTATTGAACACGCCCGTGTTGGAATTCAAAAAAAATATTAAGGGCGGAAAATTAAATCGTACTGAACACGGCTGTGCAGTGTTAAATAACACGGCCGTGTTTTAAATCGAAAAAAAAAAGAAAAAAAACTCAATAAGCTGAAGCAGACGTACCGAACATGGCCTGGCCGTGCTTTCAGAGCACGGCCATGTTCGGTCTTCTTGTATCAGCAACCCTTCAATTTTCCCCCCTTTTTTTCATAAAACCCTTCTCCCTCTTCTTCTTTCTTCCCCTTTTCTCAAAACCTCCCCCTCACATCCCCAATTCTTTCTTCCCCTTCTCAATTTCTTCACTCACACCACACCACACACCTTCCCACTACAAGGTTCTCACTTCTTCTCCTCTACAATGCAACCAAGGTATGTGTTTTTGCTCTCTTCTTTTCTTTTTCAATTTAGCTTCCAATTTCGAATTTTTCTTGTTTTCATTAGTAGATTTCTTATTTTGTGTGTTGTTGTGAAGGTCCTCCCATGTTGTAATTAAGAAATTCATGAGTTTTTATTATCAAATTTTCATGTCCTAGAAATTGCAATTAGGGAGATTGAAATTTAGGTATATGTTGTTCAATGCTATCATCATGAATCCTCTATTATGATATGTTTCTTGTACTATTTGTGAGTTTTATTTGGTTTGTTTGTAGTAATTTCTTGTTTATTGTGATAATGGTGAAAATTGTTCTTTTGCTCTTTGTGGTCATCTTGCTAAAATAAGGAATTGGTCATATGCTCTTGTTGTTCATGGGATGAGTTTGTGGAATTGGTCTTGGACTTATATGCTAAATCTACAGTAGTTGAAAATTGAAAAATGTTCAAAGTCTTGAATTGTTGTTGAATGATTCCTATTGCCAAAGGGATTTTTGTTGTAAACCACATGTCAATACTCAACTAAGCTTTCTATCCTTGCCTATTATTTTTGTTGAGTATTTGTGTTGCAAATATGGTGGAATTATAAATGAATTGGTGGTATCTTTCATGCTTGGGTTTGCTTTGAATGTTGTCTATGTCTATTAGAATGGTCTTTCACTCTATTGTAAGTTTCTTTTGACATAGGAATCTCAGGTCAAAGCATAGTCGTACCAGCGATGCTTCCTCCTCCGCGGCCCCCGAACCCGGCGGTCGTCGAGCCGCTCGCACCGACCCATTGTCCCTCGCCAACCCATATGGAATCTCTTTCCGGGATGCCGATCATGAGGCCCAATATCACCGCCTAGCTCAAAGCCAAATTCTCAACACGCGATTCTCGGATAACTTTACGTTGGATGGACTTGGGCTACGTTCAGATGTGGAATGGATGTTCGAGCAGATTGGGTGGGGATATTTCATGAATTTATGCATGCCCACCTACATCCGTCTCACATTGGAGTTCTTTAGTTCTTATAATGCCGAGATAACATCGGGCCGCCATGCTGAAGAAGGGTGAATCACCTTTCGACTCTTCAACAACGATTACCAACTCACATTGGCCGACTTCAACACCATCTATGGCTTACCCACAGATGGGTTGCGCATTAAACCGTTGGGGTTCCATGATCATCAGTTTTGGCAAGGTATCACAAGGGAGCTAGAAGATAGCCCATCCTCATCAAAATCCTCGTGTATCGTCAATCCGTGCTTCCGTTATGTACATCGGGTGCTCTCAAGCACACTTTTTGGCCGGGGGGAAAGCGAAGGGGTCGTCCGCCTTGATGAGCTCTATTTTTTATGGTCTATGGTGCATCCCTCTCCAGTTGACACGAACTCATATTTAGCAAAACACTTTCTAAAAGTCAGCAAGAAGGATCGAGGTAAAATTGTCATTGGTGGCCTTATTACTCCTATCGCCACCCATTTCGGTTATGACCTCACTGGACTCGAACAAGCCCGGGGACCGACCTGGATTGACTTTGAGTCTTGCATTGCCATGGGCATGATTCAGTGGAGTGGTGAGAGGTACGTCTTAAAGTTCAAACATACCGACTATATGCATCATTTCCCTGATCCCTCTCGCACTATGGTTCGGGATCGGGAAAATTGGAAGATGCTCTACCCTCATGGCGATAACCCGGACGCATTCCAATTACCTGCCCCACCGGCCTCGGACAAGGACGCTTACCAAAGTAAGGATTCGGATTTTGATGCTCCCTCCGCCTCTCAACCACCAAGACGACCATCCCCTCCCGCGGATGACACTCAATATCTCCTCCAAGCCATTCGATTGGAGCAAATGCAAGGGGAGAATGGTGCAACACGTTGCTAGACTTGAAGAACAACAAAATCAGCATTTCATGAATCTTGAACAGCAACAACAACAACACTACAATCTCTTGCGCCAGCATCAACAACAATAATATGACCAACAACAGTCATATTTTGCCATGTTGGATCGCATCCAACATTGACATATTTCGCAAGGACATTTTCCACCACCACCACAATAAAGGTCGTATTTTTTTTTTATTTTATTTTTTTTCACTTTTTTGATCCGTACTGTATCTCATCTCTTTCTTCACATTGGGGACAATGTGACCCTTGAAGTTGAAGGTGGTGAGATTTGTTAGCACGCTTGGATTATTTTACACTTATTGTTTTAGCTTTGCGTGAGATTTACTTGTTTTTCCTTATTTTTGGTATTTTTGATCTTTTCTTTTCTCTTTATGTACTTTATCATTTTTTTGCAAACAAACATGAGATATCTCTATTACAATTAGATAGGTTATTTGTGGATTTGTTATAACCATTTTTCTCCCGAAAAAGCCCTCTTTTTGAAAAATTCAAATTGCCAAAATGTTTTAAACTGCGTGACTCTAGTAAAAGGATGAACTTGGCCAAAAGAGTATAATGTCATGAAAATAGTTTGGATTTTGCTTAAATATAGATACTTTGTGTCATGATCACTGGAGAAATCCTAATTCGGGTTAAAAAACGAAACAAACATCGAAAAAAAATGTGTTTATATTTTTATAAAAAAGGACAAATCGAGGTTATACTCCTTTGTTTGTTGCTGCTTAGTAACTAGGAGCATTCATGAGCCCTATGTTTGTCTTTTACGTAAAACGGCGGCACAAATATGAGTATGGGACACCACCTTAGGAGCTTTTGGAAAGTCATTCAAAATTTAAACCTAGTGGAAGTTTACCTCAAAAATGTCCTAATTAATAATTATATGCATGTTTTAAAAAAAAAGCCGAGTTTTGGACATCTCCTTTTATCATTACATTGAGTATTTGGTCTAAGTGAATGAATAACAATTTATGTGATATGACAACTGTGATGATTAAACAATTCCAATTATTGAAGTCACTCTCTTTTTAAAAATTCGTCGACTTGAAAAGATCGAATCGATTGGCTTAATTGGGAATAAAAAAGTTAGCGATTTACTTCAATCATGTCGAAATTGTGAAAATAGATGCCTCTTGTTTTCAAACCCACTCTTTGTTTTAAAATTGCTTGAGGACAAGCAAAATTTCCAAGTTGGAGGCGGTTTGATAAGTGTATTTTCATTCACATTTCTATAACTCTTCTTCGACATTTTCTTTAACTTTTAGTTATTAATCAATAAATTCAAGAAAAATCACATTGGCTTGTTTTATATGATAAAGGTAAAGACTTGAAGCAAACTCGTATGGATTTCGTATGAAATACGAACAAAAATGAAGTCTAATATTGATCGAAAAGAAGGCACAATTTCACGCAAAAACACACCCCTAGTGTGTTGGGAAACATTGCCATGCTTAAAAGAGAAGAAAAACAAGAAAAGCAGAAAAATACACCCGGGCCGTGCTTTTAAAGCACGGCCGTGTTCGACATTTCGTCAACGAAAACACGGCCTGGCCGTGTTTAAAAGCACACCCTGCCAAGAATCTCCAACTTTCACTAGAAACATGGTCTGGCCGTGCTTTTATGCACGGCCGTGTTCGTCAATTTTTACGAACACGGCCGTGCTTCTTCTCCAGCTCCAACTTTTCTTTTGGCTGAAATTATGGAAGCTTTCCCCTTTTGCTTTTTGACAACTTTTGTGCAACTTTTACATCTCATTTTGTTGCACCAAGCTCTATTATTCCCTCAATTATCATATGAAAACAAGGATTCAACAACCCAACTATGGTAGTGGAGAAATTATTTGCAAGAAATGACATTGTTAATGTGTTCTTTCACAAAAACAATGTCTATAAAAGCCAAGAGTTTGGGATGGAGGATTCATTCATTCACTCTAAGTTTCAAAGAAAAATACACTGAGAGGATAAAAGAGAGGTAGAGTTGGAAGTTGAAGAGTATTAGAGGAGAAGGCTTGGAGCTCAACATCATTGCAATCAACCAAGGAGGAAGTCTTGTATTGGTCTTGAATAAGAGCTAAGTACATCATGTTCATTTCATTCAAATCTTCTCGTGTAGTATACTCTTTTATTAAAGCCATGAGTAGCTAATTTTCTAGTGTTTGAATGTAATGAACTCTAGAATGGATTTGTGATTAAGGTTTGTATGCTTTTAATAAAATCCTCATGTCTTGTGTGATTCACTTATATTACGCTTATTTAATTCGAGTTAATATTTCCGATATATTGATTTGATATCTATTTCTCATCGGGTAATCGAGATGTTTATGGTGAGAAAGAACCTACATAAGTGAAAAGAGTTGCATGCAATCCTAGATATAGGACGACATAAATCTTCTGGATTAGGGTCGAACCTAATATGGGAATTCACAAATCGTTATAATGCAATCTTGGAGGTTTTAACTAGAAAGGTTTAACTTAAATCGGGAATTTCTACGGTCCACAAACATGAGATTTTATTAAAAGAGGATGATTTTTGCTTAAGGGATTTTGGTTGTATTTTTATCTTGTTGAATCACAAAAAAATATTCTAGATGGATTTACATTCAAACACATTTCTAGCTCTTGTTTTCTTATTCTACAATCTACTTTTATTTGATCTATTGTAAGTTGTGATTATTTCAAATTCTTTATTTTTCATTTTCAATTTTACCCAACAAAACTCTGAAAATTGCTAGAATAGATAACAAAAAAGACGGTAATTACTAATACTTACAATCCTCGTGGGAATGACACTCGGTACTCAACAATCTATTCTATAAAACGATAGGTGCACTTGCCTAAGGTTTTAAAGGTAGCTTTTGAGCCATCATTAATGTTTCATTTGAGCTTGGTATGACATTGAACAATTTGTCTATGAGTTGTTTAAACATCATGAGTAGCTATTTTGAACTCGTGTTGGATGTTTTAGTATTAGTTGAAGTTATTATTTTGAAGCCTATTTGAGTACATTGTTCTTATTCTTGTTTTATCATTTGGCCAATGATTTAGCATGTTTGATGTATTGATTCATAATTCGAGAGATGATCTTCAATACTAGATTTTGAGTAGTTGACATGAATATTTGCATAATCGAGAGGTTTGTAGATATTTGTGAGGATATTTGATCTTTAGAGCATTTGGGAGTTGTATATCTATTGTTGAGTAGAGATGTTAGCATATATATTTCAATCTACACTTTATTTACATCTTGAGAGGAAGGATAAAATACCGTTGTGATCATCTTATAGGAATATTGTTAATAAATTTGGCTATGATTAAATCGGAAAACAAGAGAGATATTAATCAAAACCATAACCCGGGAATCCATTTCATTCTCTGGATAATTATTATAATTCTTGCCTTATGTTTTTGTAGTCTATCTTGTCTTGAATCCATAACAACCATCCAATTTCGATCGTCAAAATAAAAATAAGACTATTTTGGTCCAATATTTAGCGCACTAATTTATTAGTCTCCGTGGATACGACCTTGCTTACCCTATTCTATAAACTACACCGTACACTTGCGGTGAAGCTAAAAATAAGGTGAACAGAGTCATTCCCTTGAAGAATCCTTTAAATTGAAGCGTTTGGAATTCCTCTAAGGATCTTGGCTCATATCAATTATCTGGAGCACAAGTAATTTCTTGAGGGGGCCTCACTGCTGGAGAGTCTTTTAGTAACCCGGCTGGGGGACCATCATACTTGGCTTTCAAACTTTCAATCCAATTGTGCTGCCTTTCATCCACTTTGGCCAAATCAGTTTGTATTGCATCTGGTGTCTTTTTGAAAGCTAATTCAGCTTTCTCTTGGTGATAGGCCTGCAAGCAATGACTAAGAAGAGCAGTGATCGAGCCTAGTTGGGGGGGTTTTGCAAGCATGATTTTCGGATGGGGTTTCTTCACATCTCTACCTTCCCCCTTACTTGCTGCACCTTTACTATCTTCCCCATTTTTGGCATCATCATCACCAGGCAGAGTCGGCTGAGAGGGTGTTCCCAGGATTAGATCCAGTTTTGCATTAGTCAAGTCCATCTTCTCATGGCTTGTGGAGTGTGCTGCTCTATATTCCGATCTTAGAGCATTCATCTCAGCAGCCATTAGTTTCATTTATGTGATTCATTGTAAGTCCAAGCGGCTACGATAATCTAGAGGGGGGGTGAATAGATTATCTCCATCTTTTCGATTGTGCCCTCTTTTTTCGAAACAAATAAGCCAAGACAATAATAAAGGTGCGGGAAGTAAACAACACGCGTCGATTTATAGAGGTTCAACCCACCTAGGGCCTAATCCTCTACCACCCCAGTATCTCCGGGATGGATTTCAAAAAGAAAAAAGATTTTATTAATTTCCAAAATTAATACAACACCTTACAACATCACCTTGAGGAGCACCACACTCTTCTACAACACCACCTTTGAGATTACCACAATCTCTCTTGAAGATTACCACAATCTCCAATGGCACCTTGTGAAGATTACCACAATCTTCAACCTTGAAGCATACCAAATTCTTCAATACCTCAAGAGCACCACACTCTTGAAACACCTATCACCTTGATCACCCAAGTGTATTTTTTCCACAAGAATACTCACAAGGATGTCTTGTGTTGAATGATGACAAAAATCAAGATTACAACTCAATAATTAATATTACAATTTGAGTGCAAATGTAATCAAGAAATAAAGCCTAGACCTCAAGATGTGAAAGTGAAATACTTAGGCTATAAATACAACAAGAGTGTTGAATATGAAAGCTTGGAAATTTGCAGATTTCTTGTTGTGTATTTGCTTGTGTTGTTCTACTTTTGTGTCTTCAAATCATCCTCTATTTATAGGAGAGTCTTCATAGACATAGGCTCCTCCTTCTTCACTTTTGTCTACAAAAAGAGGATCACAAGAAGTAGAAATATTGTACAAAATTATAAAGCAAATCTTCTTTGATAGAATGTCCAATCAGTACAAATTTTTGTTGTCAAAAGATTACACGTGGCGGGGTCGCTCTATAGAAAATTTGAACGTTAGAAAGAAAATAGTGCGATCCGGGACGGGTTGCAGGGGTCCGACCGGTCGAGGGGGTGCGATCGGCCGCCTATGGCAGTGACCGGTCGACCCCCCACCGACCGATCCCCTCTTCAATATTTCACTCCTGGAGTGTTCTATTTCAATTTGTTCGTTCTCCAGGTACCGGTCGACCTTTTAGGCGACCGGTCGACCTCCAAATTGAAATGTTGTCCGATTTTTATCAAAAATAAACTTCAAGAAATACTCCAAAAAATTAGTAAAAACATTTTAAATCAATTAGGAGTATTTGGACAACATTTAAAAACATTGTTTTGATGTAAAAACGCATTAACACAAAATCATCAAAAGTGTTGTCCAATATTTTAGTCGAAAATAAACTTGAATAAATACTCCGAAAATTAGCAAAAACATTTTAAATCAATTGGGAGTATTTGGACAATATTTATAAACATTGTTTTGGTATAAAAATACATTTAAACAAAATCATCAAAATCTTGATAAAAACATTTATCTAACATTCATCACCATTATCTCGGTGCGCATGTTGGCTTCTAACTTGAGAAGGTCTGCCTTGTGTTGAGCTTTGCAACTCCATGTCCGTTTTATATGACTGGTCCATCCTGAAGATATGATCCCTCTGTCTCTGCTGAAACTTAGCATTTTCAGAACCCCAGATCACTAACTTGGAAAACAGTGATTTGAAGTAGCTGACTTGCTCATTTGTAAGTACTTTGGTTTGTGTTGTCCATTCCCTTATCCTGAGCACAGTTCCTCGAATGTCTCCCAAGATCGTTGCATTGCGATTATCCAGTTGTTGATTCAATGCTGCAAATCCATTCCCCATGTTCTCTATTTCAGCATAGATAGCCTTGAAGGCTTTTCGAAAGTCGGCTGCTTCAGTGGACTGCTCTTCAGGTCATACAGTATCAAAATCGAATCCAAACGGCACCACTGTTCAATCATCTGGAGTCTCAAATTTTTCAGGAGGAATGTTGAAAATGTACCTAGTACTTTCAGCAGCGGACTCAGTTTCCAAGGGCACTTCCGCCACAATTGGAAAGTTTTCTGCAAAAAGGTCATCTGGGACCAAAGGAATCTCATCCACTTTGCCATCAGGAGCAGGTCTTTTTCCCTTGACACTTGCTTCAGCTCTGTGTGCTCAGTTGTTTCAGCGTCCTCGGCATCTACAGATGTGTTAGCCTGTGGAGTTGACTGATCCTCAGATGTATCAACAACTTCATTAGTATTAGTGTGTTCTTCCTCTTGAGTAGTCTTGTCCTTAGCTGCCTTAGCAGCGTCATGGGTTGGTGATGGCACCATAGGGGATGGGCCATCAACCAGTGTGAACTTGGAGGTGGCAGCTTTCTCGCTTGCCTTCCGTATGCTAGCCACAGTCTCTTCAACCTTTGGGTCCTCTTCTGGTTTATCTTGTTGAATGGACTCAGCTTCGTCATCTGTGTCCAAAAACTCCACAGAGATGTGTTCTTGAGAGTCATGCAAAGCACTGATTTCTTCGTTTTCGACTGACTCTGTTTGAGGAGCTGGCATTTCTTCTTCGGCATTCTTACCCAAGGAAGTCTCAACCTCCTTTGGGCCTTCGTTACCCTCAGTAGTCTCAACCGTTGTTGGGCTTTCAACATTCCCTTGCACAGTTTTAACCGCAGCAGTGTCTTGGACAATCCTTTCAGCAGACTGAGCTGCTTTAGGGTCTTCGGTGGCATCCTTTGAGGTCTCAACCTCTAGGATTGCACTTTCAGAGCCAACAGTCTCAATTGTTGTGGCTTCCTTTCCATCATTTGCTTTAGTTGAATCAGCAGCGTCATCGGCCTACAGCGCAGCTGGGGTTTCAACAGAGACGGTTTAGGGGCTTATTTTGATAGATATATGATGAATTTGCATGTATATGTACTGTGTTTTAGTTGGTTTCCATTGTTGGGCGTGATACTGCGTATTCTTATGGTTTTTTACAGGAAACAGAGCTTAATTTGCAAAAATATCAGTAGGATGGTCCAAACAAGAACGATGAATGCGAAAGACGATCAAATACGCGAAGAAAATGACGAAAAACAAAGAACACGGTCAGATTGTGTATTATTACACGACCGTGTAAACGGTGTCCGTGTGATTTTACATGCCCGTGCGACTTGTTCGATGGAAGAATTTCAGAGATGAAATACACGACCATACTGTGTATTAATACACAGTCGTGTACTTTGATCCGAGTAAAAACAGAGACTGAAGCGTATTACACGGTCAGCCCGTGTAGAAGTACACGTTCGTGTATTATGTTTGGGGTTGAATTTTGTTTCCTAATTTCATCTGGACTCTATTAGAGATCTCTCAAAGCATTTATAAAGGAAGACCAAGCCCTATGATTCTAGATAACCAGACACACGAAAATACACTTGGGGATACACAAATTTACATACTTTTGAGAGAGAAACACAAATCAACGAAGAGCATCTACAAAAGCACAGAGGGGGTCAAGACTTTGAAGAATGATCCATACTGACAAGAAGGGTTCTATCCTCTTAGTTTAGATTATCTTGTTTGTACTTAATTCGATGTCAAACTATTTGATTTCAAGTTTGTCTATGAATTTGTTTTCAAATATGTTAGGCTAAATTTTCTGATCCTAGAGCATAATCAAAACTGTGGATTCATGTTAATTCTAATTTGATTGTTTTCATAATTGGTTTTGTATTCTATTTATGAATTCGAGTGCTTGTTTCTTGTAGATTATTTGGCCAACAATCCGCATGTCAGATTTGTTAGTTCATAATTTGGGAGGTGAGTTCCAACTTACGAAAAAATAGTTCATAACATAAACGGGTATAGAGTCGGGAGTAATTTAATTCTAAGATCTTTAGGGGTTGATATTAATTATTGAGTAGGGATACTAGCAATTGGTATTAATCAACTGTTTATTTGCTTTGGGGGGGGAGAATAAACTAATTCAGGAATTGAACCCATAAATACACGGAAACTGATTTTGATGAAACATTCGTTGGAATTAATATTGAAGAAGCATGTTGAGATTATGTGCTTAGGGTTGCTTTCGTATTTGTTGAAAACTTGTGGATTATGGGTCCTTAACAATTTTAGATATTTTATTTGATAATTTAGGATTAGGTAAACAACTTCTAATTTTCAACCGCTTCAATAAAATTGAAATACGATATTTAATGTACTCTACGTGTTTTGTATTCAATCACTAAGGAATACGACCTTGCTCGCTGCTATTTGCTAGCTACACTGTACACTTGCAGTTCAGTGAAAAGATTTTCACGATCATAGATGCATTTGTGTCTTTCTTTCTCCAACTTCACCAGAAATTTACACAACCTAAATATAGAGGATCCAAATCCCTATTTTCATTCTCTTTCACCTTTCCGAATACTCAACAATACTATTTATTTCTCCTCTCTCTCTCTCTCTCATGAAGAATTTCGGTAATTCTTTAATTTATCCACAATTTTATTATTTTTCTCTTAATCTTGACAACAAAAGGTAAAAAATGATATTCATACTGTCTATTTTTGGTTTAGGTTTTTATTTTTTATTCATTTTTCTTACTTTATATTTTACACTATTATTTCCAATAAAAAGTTTGACAAACAATCAAGATTTTTAAAAGATTCTCCATCACATCAACACAATCATTATTTTTTTCTCTACACATCCAACTTTTACTTTTAAAAAAAAATCGTCACATACACTCAGAAAATGAAAGTGGACGGAATGAAAGCACAAGTAATCACAGCCTAACATCTTTCAATTTTATTTTATTTTTATTTAAAACACACACACACGCACACAAAGAGAAGAAAATGGGACAGGGGGGAGAAAAAGAAAAGTTAGTAACCACGTTAATGATTTATTCTCTCTTGCTTTCACCTTGTTCAAGTAATATTCGAAACCAACTTTTTTTGCCACCTTTGGCACAATATATGTTATCATATCTCATTGGGCTCATACAAACCACAAAACGGCTATCACCTTTGAGCCCCCTCTTTTCTTTTTGCTACCACAAACAGCCACCAATTTCATCATTAGGTGCGCATCATATATCTATCTGCTTATCTGCACGAACCAAATCATGAATCCTTTCAGTGTACTGTCTACACCCCACCAGGTCCCTACTCCAAAAACCAGTCTTGCCCACTTGTGCTTTTCCTCAGATTCCTCAACCAACTTCATTAACCATGGTTTGTTGTTCGTTTGAGAGGTAATATTAGAGTATCCATCATATGGTTCTTCATCATGCCTGGATTGAAAATGAGAAAAAAAATGATGATTTTAGGAGCAAGATTTTTTTAGTTCTTGGATATTCTTCAAGGCATCAAGTAGCAAATAAAACATTGACGTATGACTATAAAAAGATTATGCCCTTTGTAGAAGAAGATAGGCTTAACTGCAAATTTAGTGCTCTAACTCTTAGAGGTTAGCAATCTTAATCCTGTAATGTCTTGATGTGGCGGTTTTGGTGCTTGACTATTTCACCCTTTAATCAAAATAGCAATTCCAATTCTTTAACTTTTAACGGTCGTAGATATTTTGAGTGTTTTGGCTAAAGGACAAAGATACTTGTAGGACCAAAGTTGCACAAATTAGAACGTGGGATCAAAATTGCTACCTAAAATATTTACAGAATCAAAATTGCTTTACGGGACCAATTTTGCAATTAAGCACAAGAATATATGAGTACATGTAAAAAAATCCATCTATGGAAAAGTTCATGTATCTATGACTATAAGGACCACCATGATAGGAGAATCATACATTTTTGAGTTCTTGCAAGTCTTAGTCAACATATGAATACATTGTTGGACCAGATACTGGCTTAAAGTCTTCCATCGAGCCAAAAATCAGCTCTCTTATTCTATTCAGCCTCAATGAACACATTTCTAACACATCCTTCCTCTTTATGATTGGAGTACTTGTTTTCATAACAAGTATACATGATTCTGCACATTATGATTATGCATGTAAAGGACATAAAAATTCATAATTTTGTTCATTCAGACTTTAAAAGGTCCCAAGTGTGGCAAGGAGCATAATATGATTCGTGCGAAATTGCAATTTTGGTCCCGTAACTATAGGTGGTGGCGAAATTGGTCCCCAAAAAGTTTGCGATTGTTTTTTGCTAATGTGATTTTCACAGGACCAATTTTGCTACCCCTATAGTTACAAGACCAAGATTGCAATTTGGTTGTGCCTAGGATGATCAATTTACTTGATGAGCAAATGATGTTACCTAGACTAGCCAAGATACCCGGTACAGCAACTTGAAGAATGAAGTGCAGATTCCTAACATCTATAGAACTTTCAATAAAGATAGAATCCACTAGACTATTGGAATAATAGCACATGAATACGACCTTCGATCCAATGTGAACCATCAGATGGAAGATCTTTTATGTGCATTGTACACTCCGTACAATTCCAATCCCAAGCATATATACATATAATTATATATATTACCAGTGTCAAGCTGGATTTGCTGATCTTGGACTTATACTTCTTGACCAAGCATTAATAACTGAATGCTTCAACTAAAGAACTAACATACATTTAGCATGTCATTTTTTGGATCTTCTATTCCATTTCTACTTCGTGTTTCGTCATGTATTTCCATTTTATGGATACACATAGAGTGTACAAGATCCACAGCTAGTATTTTATATAATTGGCGTTCATTTGTTATGCCAAATATAAGATACGAACACCAACTTGAATAGAGGATGTGAACTGGCATCCGCTATACATGCACTTTAATGTAAACTCAGACACATCTTTGGCCGAGAGATCAATTCTCTTTGTCAACAGTTAAATCAGGAGTCATTCTTGACATTATTTGATTTCCAGTTATTCGTTTCTTCCTTTAATTCTTTCGGAAAAATATTGATTTGCAACAGACACAGATCATTTAAATTTCTAAAAGTAGACTATGACAAAAATGATGCTTGAAGTTGTCTTTACAAGAAATAATAGCTAGTGATCATTAGTCATGTTCAAAGATTTTTAAGAATTTATGTGTTCAGGAAGGCTGATTAGAGAATCTACAACTTTTATCTCCAAAATCTCTGGGATATGAGATGATGAGATTTGCATTCATCTTAATTCCATTTGCACTTATATGTTTCATTAATAGCCTTCAATTCAAAGTCTAGATGTGAGAAATCTTCATCTAAAGATAAGCCTGAACATTGATGAGGAAGAGAAGAAGATCAAACACTTGGTTATACCCTAAAATGTATACTACAAAAAATTAATATTGCAATTATATTTCTAGTGATAATACTGATCAAGTTTCAGATTCAGGGCGAAAAAAGAGCTAACAAAGCCCTTGTGTCCATTTCTCACAAAAATCAGATAAATGTTCGGATTTTAGTTGCAAGTGGTAAATCAGATTATGTTACATCCCCTTGAACCAACTTATCTAGAAAGACCGCTATAGCAAAATTTCATCAGACAATACTGATAAATTTAATGTGGCGCTCAATTAACAAGATAAAAATATAATTTCGACTAAAAACACATTTCGAGCATCTGTATTAACCACAGCTACATCACTGCCCTTCCTATTTCATTACTATCAAGTGTTGGTAATCAAGTAAACATGTTAATGACCAAGAGAGAATATATAATGACAATGAGAACAGAAAGAATGTCCAAAAAACACAGATTCTCCTCTTTCATTCCTATGCTCTACTTCATGTGTGGTATTTAATGATGAAGAGTCACTCCATATTCTGATCTTTCAAAAGATATATTCCCCAACTGTCATAACCCCACCACTTCATCTCCTATTTATAAGGAGCTAAATGTACAATATTTTCCACACCATCAATCCCACTCGACTTCAAGTCATCTTTCTTGACTACTTTATATCATCCATTGAAGTTATAAATTTACTGACTAAATTTTGAAATAGTCATATCATAATGGTGTCGAATTCCCTTTCATCTTCCCGCAGCTCCAGTTCGTCCTGGACGCCAAAGCAAAACAAACAATTCGAGAAGGCCTTAGCTGTCTACGATAAGGACACCCTGCATCGTTAGCGAGAACATTGTCGTACATTGTTGGGGGAAATCTGCCGAGGAGGTGAAAAGGCACTATGAGATTCTTGTAGAGGACCTCAAGCACATTGAGTCTGGTAATGTCCCATTCCCAAATTACCGGTCAAATGGGAATAGTCGTTGATTAAGACACGGTGGGGAAGCAGAGGTAATACACTTGAATGTTTTTTACTTATTTGTTTTTTTGATGAAAAAAATTATTAGTAATGTATCAGAGTATCATTTCACTCATGCAAACAACTATTAAGTGGAACTCCATTTTGAGTTCCATATTTTGATGGCATGTAATTTCATTTAACGAAACCACTATATTTATGTCAAAGGGCGAATAAATGCCGACTAGAATTACAAAGCCCTGCCTCATTTTATTGCACTGATAACTAATCCAGAGTTTCCATCTCTGCACCTCTTATCATCTATTTAAAAATACCTTGCATAGCCACACTCCTTTCAACTTCTTATCCTGTCCCAAGGTCCAAAAATGCCCACATGAGATCTAATCCCACTAAGGATAAAATTCCAATGGTCATGTGCTCACTAAATCTTGCTTCAAATAATTCCACGAGACATACACTGATGGCCACTTGTTCTCAGATATCAATGAAGATCTATGCCTGCCGACCTAAGCTCAATATTCTATTACTTCTTTCTCAAACTCTTTTGCTACCTTGATAACTTTATAAACTTTGTCTTGACATGAACATTTTGTCCTTTTGCTAAACTTTTGGCATTTCACAACAAAAGCTTTTTTTTCCTTAATATCCCCTGGAACCGTAGCCAATACCTTTCGGGTTGCACTGGGTAAAACATCGGGCTTGACGAAATAGCCTGTAAACCACGTCAGCCAAATAAACCGCACTAGACAAACCCTATGCGACAGGTTCAACCAAGTGGTGCAGATGTAATTATTCGATTTTGAAGCCTTTGGGTTTCAAGAACCCACCCCATACTACTAGGCCACCACACAAGGAGCCACAGCAAAAGCTTTTTCTTTCCAATTAAAGTTATGCATGTTGCATACTGATTATGACATTTACCATTTATTTCATTCTCTCTAACTCTGGTTCTCTATCTCATTATTTCTTGCAGGCTAATCGAGTATAAGAGATTGCATTGAAGCTCAACAGATGTACTACAATGGGGATCTATGAAATCCATGGAGATGCATCAGAACAGCAAATTGGACTCTCTAAACTACATTCCTAAATGCTTTAATCGCATATTGCTCGTGTAGCCTATATAATCTACCCAGATGTAATTTTTCCTTTCCTGAGTATTGAAATCACTATGAATTATCACTTGACTCAAGATTATGATTATCTGATCTATATTCAACCATTTATATCCAATCTCGGATCATCAAATACTTTTAGCAACTATTGTTAATGAAACAAGACCACCTGAAAAACCCCTATCACATCAAGACATTGTAATAAGAAAATATTCCATTGATTATATTTTTAAGAAATTTGAGACCCATCAAATTTAGATTGCGTAAGCAAGAAATATAAAAACAAAATAATAATGGGTTTCAAGGGCTGACCTCAAATAGGATTGGGTGATGAGGAAATCAGCAGTTGGTTACAGAAATAAGCTGTATTTGTATATTGGCGGCAAATCTTTATGCAACTCTGTATACAGTATATTATTAGCCAAGCAAACCCAACCCAAGGCATGGAATCAAATATGTGTTCTTTCACCATGTTAACTTTTTTTTTTTACCCCAACAATATATGTTAATACATTTTGTAAAATCAGAGGTTGGATACCCAGCGTATTGATATACAACATCTATGTTAACTCATCATATCCAAAGCTTTCTTCCATCAAAATATATAACAATGAGGGAAGCAACTAAACTGGCATCAGCAAATCCAGGAAAAATGGTTACTCAAAATCAGTTCCTAGGAACGAAGATTTTCCCGATCCCAAGCTTGTACAATGGAATCGCCTTTATAAATGGTGCATGCTCTCTTGAAAGGGCAGCCTTTCATCTGTAACTCGATCTTCGAATCTTCATTATTTTCAGCACCGACTAATATTTTAAACTCAGTTCTTTTGAACTCGTCTAGGGTCTTGTCTACTATGAAAATCAAGTCCTTATCCTTGCCATTTCCCCTAAAGCCCCGCCATGATCCTTTGTTGACTCGATTGATGGAGAAGAGTGTATTGCCAGATGAATCCAATAGTAGCTTTATATAGTGGGGATCATCAAGGTGATTTGTGGGACAATTTCGCACAGTGTACACCAAATTACTCGTTGAATCAAGAACTGCGATAAATCCTTTGGTCCCAAGCCCTTTATATTTCTTGGACACAAAAAGATCAAATGGAATTTGGAAATTGGCCGGATATGGAAATTCCTCCAATGGGATTGTGGAGTTTTCTTCCTCCATTAAATCATTGGTGATGATATTATGGCCTGAAAAACAAGAAAATATGATGGGTTGGGAATTTTATCAAGAGGGTTTCTCGTATTCTCCTCCTTTTTCTTTATACCTTCTTTGACAGAAAAGTAAACATAATAGAGAAGGAAAAAAGGGACCTTATGTTAAACGGGCCCTATAGGGCCAGTCCTGACGGGCTTCAGGCTAAATGGACCACTATTAAACGGGTTAGTATATTGCGAATCTAACTCTAACCCTAGCGGGCTTCGGGTTAAACGGGCCACTATCGGACTATAAGTCAAAAAAAATAAAATTTATATATTTAAATCCAAAATTTTAAACTCGAACATATATAACATTTAAGTTTAGCATGTTAAGTTAAAGTATTCATTATAAAAAAAATCTTGCATAGTTTATAATTATATTGCATTAACAGAATTATAAATTTTAAATATTCCATGATCTAAATTTATAAAATAAAATTATAATAATAAAAGATAGCATTATATAATATATACTCATATAAAATGAAAAAAATAATATTTTTTTTAAAAAAAATATTCATATGACTATAAGTCATTGTTTTAAGAATTATATATTTAACCCTATTAAAGATGAGGACATGTGAGTTTGAAAAAATATATTTAGTAATAGGTAATATTTAATAAAATAGATATTCATTTTTTTTTTTAAAAAAGCGGGCTAGCCCGATTAACCTACTGGCTAGCCCTAACGGGCCTCGGGCTAAACGGTACGGGCCAAAAAAGTCCCGAATTTAAACGGGTCAAAATAATTCGGCCCTAACCCTCTTTTTTCCCAGTTTTAACAGTCCGGGCAAACGGGTCGTGGCTCTGTTAACATCTCTACCTTTCACCATGTTCACTTAATACCCTTGGGCCCTTTTAAATTTTGACAAAAAAAATTGTGAGACCGTGAGACGGATCCATGCCCAGATTCGATGCGAATGTTTGAAAAAATACCTGGTGGTGGTGATACTGTAAATACAAGGGAAGGGGATCTAATTAACGTCGTTGTTGACTTCTGAATTATGACCCACAAAGAGGGGTTGATGACAGTTGGCATGACTCGAAAAATAGAATGCAATAACAGTTCAAACCTTTATAATTTAATAATTAATAAAAAAATAATTATTGAAAAAGAGAAGAAACTTGGACTAGGGTTGTCTAGAGTAACATTCGGATTATCTTTATTCCTTTTTAATTTCTTTAAAAAGTAAAATTACTATGCAGGTAAGAGTGAGCTCCTTTAATATTTTAATATCAAAATTAATTTACTATTGAAAATTGTAATATCCGATTTTATTTATATTTAACTTTATTTATATTATAATTATTCTTTATATTAATTTAATCATCTTATTAAAAATAACTATTTTCTTAGTTTTAAATAATTTTTTATTTTATTTTATTGTAGTTATGATAGATAACAGAATAGATAATTATCCTATTTCAAATCCAGATTTTTTTTAAAGTTCAATTGGAGATAGAACTCAACCCCTAAAATATCTGATATTTTATCTTATCATTAATAAACTCTAGTCATCCCAAACTCAAGAAATTTACCTTATAATACAAAACCTTGCCTACAAATATTTTTTTCCATCGCGCTGGAAACCCCTGAGTCAAGGTATTTTCACATTCATGTTCTTTTTCTACCAATTTTTCCCTGTACAAAGATTAGCCAAGCCAACCCAATAGCAAGATTTGTTTTTTTTTTCCTTCTATGCCATAACCATGTACGTCCCCCTTTCGCTGAAAAAATAAAATTCCCTAAATCAGACATGAAAGTTTGAAACTGAGAAGAAGGAAAAAAAATATATAGAAAATGAGAAAGAGAGGGCGGAGAGGCGCCGCCGCTCATCTGTTGGTGCCCAAATGCCAGTACCTTAACCTGCTGCCTTGTTCGCTATTTGAGGGAGGCATGACCAGGGGTTTATTTGAGGGGCTTGGTTTGTTCAAAATGGGTCTTGGAATTTGGAGAGAACGAAGCTAAAAAAAGAGAGAGATGAGAGTAGGGGCAGGGACGGAAGGGGATAATTTAGTTGGGGAATTTTTTGGAATAAAGAAGAAGGGGTGGGGCATGGTTGAAGAAGAACAGTGGGAAGAAAGAAACATTTGAGAGAAATAGAACGGATGGTTGGACGTATGGTAGAGAGGTAGGAGATGAGTTTGGAATAAAAGATAAGGAAATAAGAAGAGTGGGAAAAATGGTGATTGGTTGCGGGATTGGGGGTGCAGACTTGATGTTGGGATTGAGGACTTTTATTGAATTGAGAATTTATTTTAATTTGAGGATATTGACTTTGAAAAATCCTTTGACCAGTCAATAATCCACCTTCCAAGTCAAAAATCCTATTTTCTCTATTCAAATTTCAATTCCTTGATTTCTTTTCTTAATCAACTCAAGTCCTATATTATTTATTAATTATATTTTATTATTTATTGTAGAAAATAAGGAAAACGAGGAGTATGATTTCCTGCATTATTTCATTCTCCGCACAGACTCTGTATTTATTTGAGGTGGGGATATTTCTATTCACTTATTATTTGTTATTTTTAAATGCTTCTTATATATGTATTCATTTATGTAAAATGTGGAATAAAAGAAATCATGTTAGCTAGGGGCCGTAAGAAAGTCCGGGATCAAAAGTATCATCGGGATGAACTTGCAGTGTTGTAATTAGTCTGGGACTGTAAGAAGGTTCGGGATCAAAAGCATCCTCGAGGTGAACCTGCAGTACTTAATCAGGGGCTGTAAGAAGGTCCGAGATCAAAAGCATCTTTGGGGTGAACCCGCAGTACTTAGTCAAGGGTTGTAAGAAGGTCTGAGATCAAAAGTATCCTCGGGTTGAACCCGCAGTACTATAAAGTAACTGGCCAGTCAAGATAAAAGTTAAATTACATGTTGAATGTTTATGACTATGCCTATTGTTATATTTAATTATGAAAAATATTCCCCCATTGAGCGAGTTGAAAGTTCACCCCATATTTATTAATACTTTTCAGGTTGAGGAGTCCGAGCGAGGATTGGAGGCGGTGGATGCCAAGTCAATAACTTTATTTATTTTACAACTTTAGGAATATTTTATTCTGTTAACGGATTTTTAGTTACTATTTTATTTTTGGATGACTGATGTTTGGGTGAGAATTAAAGTACTTTTGTTATTTGGATGCGATTTTTAATCATATGCTATCTTTTTAAAATTTTATTCTTTTAATTAAGCTTACTGCTTGTTAAAATTTTTGTACTGTTAAAAAAATTGGGTCGTTACAAGTGATATCAGAGCAGGTCTACGGTTCTGTAGACTTGTTTTAAAAAAATGTGTCTTTTTAAATATTTAAAAAAAATAGTATAGTGACATCCACATCCGCCATATCTCACCGGATTCTTCAAGGTATGCAAATTATTATGTCATTACTCAATTTATTCATGATATGCCATGTCACAATATCATGCAACACATATTATTCATGTCATGAAGTCTTATTGCTTTTATTTTATACGCCTTATTGCATGTGTACTTGCTATATATTAGAAGAACGAATTCTAGGCTCCTCGCGAAAAATAAAAGAATCATAATGCATCATATTGACTTAATAGTACTAATATATATATATATATATATATTATAATTACCTTTTTCTTTTATTTATTTCGACTACTATGCGATAATAACTTAAGATGTGTACTAGAAATGTATTGCATATGATTATAGGATGATGCCTCCACGAAATCCTCCACGAGTTCCTTGATGCCCCCGAACCTTTAACCAGAACAATGTTGGGAACCAAGAAAATGAAGGAAACCCAGTTAACACTGGAAACCAACCTATAGCTGGAGAGTTGTTTGCAGAGATTCTCAATGTCGTATAGAACAACAATGTGAACAATAACAACAACAGTACTAGAATGGTGGAACAGTTTCGCCATTACCGTCCACCCACCTTTAACGGTCGTGATGGCCCAGCAGCAGTTGAATAATGGTTAAGAGCATTGGAAAGGATTTTCAGACTTATAGCTTACATAGATGAACATCGAGTGGCTTGTGCCGTATTCAAACTGACTGATGATGCAGACCATTGGTGGGAAGTTACTGGAGAAACAAGACTGAAGAAGAACGTAATGTATTATCATGGGATGAATTCAAGGAAGTGGTGATGGAGAAGTATTTCCCCAGATCCTACCATGACAAGAAGGAAACTGAATTTCTGAATTTCATGCAAAGGGGTATGAATGTAACAGAATACGAAAGGGAGTTTAATTAATTATGTCGGTTTACACCACATCTGGTTGATACTGACCTAAAAAAAGCCTTGAGATTCAGAAGAGGATTGAGGTCACAGTTGTCTGGAATTCTATCTGCACAGGGGGACATGAAATATTCTGTGATGGTTAAACGGGCTCATGAAGTTGAAACAGGACTATCTGGGGATGATGATGACCGAACGCCAGTCGTTGCGTCTGAAAAGAGAAAGTTTGATGGGATAAAGACGAGTAAAATGGGGAATCAGAATAAACAGTAAAAACCGATGGAAATTCTCGCCTAAGTGCACTAAACAATAAGTCGACCTGCCCAAAATGCAACATGAATCACTACGATGAATGTTTAGCTGGACAAGGAAAGTATTTTATGTGTAAGAAACCAGGCCACGATGGTCCTAATTGCCCACTGCTGAAAGATAGAAGAGAAACAAGGGGACAATGAGGCACCGCTCGAATGTATGCTACAATGCAGGAAGAGGCAGATCAGAACCCCGGTACGATGTCAGGTATGTTAACAATATCTGGAATACCTGCGCTTGTACTTTTCGACATTGGTGCCACACTCATTTATATCTGCTAAGTTACATGATATAACTGGACATAAGGATGCTAGAATAGATGCACCCCTAGAGATTAGTTTGCCATTTGGAAAAACAATAACTACTAACATAATGGACAATGATATAGACGTGAACATTGGGGGGAGACATCTAAAAGCTGACGTATATATAATTGAGATGAAGGACTTTGACATAATTCTAGGCATGAATTGGCTTAGTAAGTATCAGGCGGGCATTAAGTGCCAAGAGAAGGAGATAACACTCAAACTAGCTGGAGATGAGAAAATTACGTTCTACAGAGTTAACTTTAAGTCTGTACCACAAGTTATATCGGCGATGAAGGCGCGAAAGATGTTGGCAAAAGGGAATTGTCAGGGATATTTAGTGAGTTTAGTCAAAGCTCCGACAGTGGACCTAACACCTACCGACGTACCAATTGTTCCGCCAGACCGACAAGTCAAATTTCTATAGATTTGGTACCTGGGGCACCCTACAGAATGGCACCAAAAGAGTTACAAGAACTAAAAGCGCAGATACAAGAATTGATGGACTTGGGATTTATCAGGCCTAGTGTATCACTTTGGGGAGCACCAGTCCTATTTGTTAAGAAGAAGGATGAGTCACTAAGGATGTGTATTAATTGTAGAGAACTTAATCGACTCACAGTGAAGAACAAATATCCTTTGCCAAAAATCAAAGACTTGTTTGATCAATTGAGGGGTGCCAATACTTTTTTTAAGATTGATTTGAGATCCGGGTATCACCAATTGAAGATTAAGAAGAGTGATATCTCGAAGACAACATTTAGGACCCGATATGGACATTATGATTTTGTAGTGATGTCGTTTGGGTTGAGTAATGCGCCAGCAGTATTCATCGACTTGATGAATAAAGTGTTCCATCCATTCTTGGACTAATTCGTCATAGTCTTTATAGACGACATACTCATGTATTCAAGGGACAAGAGCAACACAAGGAACACTTGAGGATAGTGCTTGAGAAACTTCGCAAGGAGAAATTATACGCAAAGTTTAAAAAGTGTGAGTTTTGGCTAGATCGAGTTGAATTTCTTAGGCATGTAATCACTGCAAATGGAATTGAAGTGGATCCAGTAAAGGTTGAAGTGGTTAATGAATGGAGGGCACCTACGAATTCGAGTGAGGTTCGTAGTTTCTTGAGATTGGCATGATACTATCACAGATTTATAGAGGGATTTTCGAAAATAGTTGCGACATGACTCAACTCACTAGAAAGGGAGAGAAATTTTTGTGGACCGAGAAATGCGAGGAAAGCTTCTAAGAGTTGAAACGAAAACTAACTTCCACACCAGTATTGACGATACCTGACCCAACCATAGATTTCGTGATTTACAGTGACGTATCAAAACAAGGCCTGGGGTGCGTGTTGATGCAGAGTGGGAAGGTGCCCATGCCTCAAGAAAATTAAAGTCACACGAACTGAACTACCCAACTCATGACTTGGAGTTAGCTGCAGTGGTTCGTGCACTGAAGATTTGGAGACATTATTTGTATGGTGGGAAATGTGAGATATTCACCGATCATAAGAGTTTGAAGTATCTATTTACTCAGAAGGAGTTAAATATGAGGCAGATGAGATTGTTAAAACTGGTTAAGGACTATGATTGCACCATCAACTATCATCCGGGCAAAGCTAATGTAGTAGCTGATGCCTTGAGCCGTAAGACCAAGGGTGAGTTGTCTAGTTTGCTCACACAACAAGAGCAATTAATACGAGAGTTTGTGAGTCTGAAGATTGAAGTCATAACCCCACCGAGAAGTACAAAGGCAGTATTGACATCTTTGGTAGTTCAACCCACTTTGAGAGAAAGGATCAAAGAAGCACAGAGTCGAGATCAGTTTTTGAACAAAATGAAGGGACGAGTTCGAGAAGGAAATAAAAAAGGGTTTGTCATAGCGGATGATGGCATTTTGACGTATGAAGGGAGATTATGTGTTCCTAAGGAGGAAGAACTTAGGAAAGAGATACTTGAAGAAGATCATTATACACCTTACACGGCCCACCCGGGGAGTACAAAGATGTACCAAGATCTAATAGAAGCCTTTCAGTGGCGAAGTATGAAGAGAGACATAAGATATTTTGTAGAGAAATGTTTAATATGCCAGCAAGTCAATGGCAAGCATCAACGACCGTCTGGTTTGCTCAAACCTCTTGAAATCCCATAATGGAAATGGGAGCACATAACGATGGATTTTGTGGTAGGACTACCACAATCAGCAAAAGAAAATAAAGCAGTATGGGTTGTAGTAGATCGATTGACGATGTCAGCTCACTTTCTGCCGGTTAAAATGACGTTCAGTATAGATCAGTATGCGCAAATATACATCCAAGATATAGTGAAATTACATGGTGTTCCAGTGTCCATTGTGTCAGACATAGATACTAGATTTACTTCTAAATTTTGGGGAAGCTTACAGACTGCTTTGGGAACAATATTGAAGTTTAGTACGGCTTATCACCCACAGACCGATGGACAGTCTGAGAGGACGATACATATATTGGAAGACATATTGAGAGCATGTGTGCTTGATTTAGGACGGAATTGGGAATCATTATTGCCACTGGTGAGTTTGCTTATAACAATAATTACCAAACGACTATTGGGATGGCCTCTTACGAGGTATTATATGGACGAAAGTGTAGATCTCCATTGTACTGGAGCAAAGTTGGAGAAAAGAAGATGTTGGGACCAGAATTGGTTTGACAAATAGTGGAGAATGTAGCAAAAATCCAAGATCGAATCAGAATGGCACAAGATAGACAGAAATCATATGTTGATCGCCGAAGGAAAGACTTACAGTTCGAGGTGGGAGACAATGTGTTTCTCAAGGTAGCATCGGTAAGGGGAGTGATAAGATTTGGTGATAAAGGAAAGCTAAAGCCAAGATACATTGGATCGATTGAGATATTGAAAAGAGTTGGAGATTTAGCTTATCAATTTGTATTATCGTCGCGTCTGTCAGGCGTACATGATGTTTTTCACCAGGCTATTGACGGATCGGATCGTGAGATCTTGGTCCCGTCATATAATAGGCAACCTGGAAAACATTCCAATTGCAGCAGGTTAGGACTGCAAATCCTTTATCCCAGTTCAAATCCGGGTGGCGCTCCTGCCACCTCTTGTCAAAGTAGGTTGATGCTCCAGAGAGTTCCCTTAGAGGACTATTGAAAATGCATTTATCGATGTTGAGAAAGTATGTTCATGACCCAAGTCATATTGTCAACTATAAAGATCTGCAGATTAACGATGACTTATCCTACGAATAGGCACCTGAAGCCATTTTGGAGCTAAAGGTTCATAAGCTGAGGAATAAAGACATAAGCTTAATTAAGGTCCAATAGAAATGTCACGGGAGAAATGAAGCCACATGGGAGCGTGAAGAGGAGATACAAGCCAAGTACCCCGACTTCCTAACATTTGGTGAGTTATCGAATTTCGAGGACGAAATTTGTTAAGGGGGGTAGGTTGTAATATCCGATTTTTTTATATTTAATTTTATTTATATTATTATCATTCTTTTTATCAATTTAATTATTTTATTAAGAATAAATATTTTATTAGTTTAAATAATTTTTTATTTTATTTTACTGTATTTATGATAGATAATAGAATAGATAATTATCCTATTTCAAAGCCAGGTTTTTTTTTTTAATTTCAATTGGAGATAGAGCTCAACCCCTAAAATATCCGATATTTTATCTTATCATTAACAAACCCTATTCATCCCAACCTCCAGAAATTCACCTTATAAATACACAACCTTGCCCTACAAATATTTTTTTCCATCGCGCCGGAAACCCCTGAGTCAAGGTATTTTCACATTCATGTTCTTTTTCTACCAATTTTTCCCTGTACAGAGATTAGTTAAGCCAACCCAATAGCAAGATTTTGTTTCTTCCATGTTATAACCTCGTACATCCCCCGTTCGCTGAAAAAAATCCCTAAATCAGACCTGAAAGTCTTAAACAAATAAAAAGAACAAAAAATATATAGAAGACGAGAAAGAGAGGGGGGAGAGGCGTCGCCGCTCATCTGCCGGTGCTGAAACGCCACCACCTTGCTCGCTATTCGAGGGGGGCATGACCAAGGAGGTTTATTTGATGGGCTTGGTTTGTTCAAAATGGGTTGGAATTTGGAGGAGAAGGAAGCTAAAAAAAATAGAGAGAGATGAGAGTAGGGGCAGAGACGAAAGGGGATAATTTAGTTGGAGAATTTTTGGAATAAAAGAAGGGGTGGGGCATGGTTTAAGAAAAAGAACAGTGGGAAGAAAGAAAAATTTGAGAGAAATAGAATGGATGGTTGGATGTATGGTAGAGAGGTAGGAGATGAGTTTGGAATAAAAGATAAGGAAATAAGAAGAGTGGAGAAAATAGTGATGGGTTGTGGGATTGGGGGTGCAGACTTGATGTTGGGATTGAGGACCTTTATTGAATTGAGAATTTATTTTAATTTGAGGATATTGACTTTGAAAAATCTTTTGACCAGTCAATAATCCACCTTCCAAGTCCAAAATCCTCTTTTCTCTCTTCAAATTTCAATTGCTTGATTTCTCTATAGTGAAGAACTTATCCAGAAAGCAAGCATTTCTCAATCAATTTAGCAATTGCATCACCTAAAACTTCACAAAAATTTAAGATTGTTTTGTGTAATTTCCAATCTTAATCTATGAAATGAGCTGCGAGACATATATAATTAATTCTTGGCAAAGTTGTCCATGTGTCAGTAGTCAAACAAACTCTTTGGCATGAATTCTTCAATAATTGCCTCAACTTTCCTCGCTCATTTATATAATGATTATAAATATCCCTTGTAATTGTAGGTCGAGAAGGAATGTGAAATCTAGGACAAGCTATTGATACAAAATGTTGTAAGCCTTCACCTTCCACAAATCTAAATGAGAGTTTATCAATCACAACCATCAAAGCTAATGCCTTTCTAATTGATTCTTGATCAAATTTCCAAGTTGAAATATTACTTATTTTCCTTTCTTGACCCTTACTTGACAAAAGCAACTGAGTTTGTGACTTGTCAATATTTTGAGGATTTTGGGTGCAAGCAGTTTAATGATATTTTAGTGATGCAATCCCATTTTTTTTTAAGGATCACAAGCATATTCTTTCATGCAATAAATACATTGAGTTCTTGGCTCACCGGAAGGAGTAACAAGTTTTTTAAAGTGAGCCCAAACCTCTGACATTGGTTTCATTGCTTTCCTTTTTCTTGAGGATTTTTCACTAGTTGAAATTCCATTATCACCTGAAGAATTATGTGCAGGAGGACGAGGAGGAAGAGGAGGGCGAGGAGATTCACCTTCCATTGACATCTACCAAGATTAATAAAATATTAATTATATATACTAACAAACAGACACATGCTCAGTCTCACTCTCACCATTATGCAATATATTATAGTTCTATTTCATTTCAATGCCATGTGTAACAACTCATTTTTTTAGTTTTTAATTCCTATAATCAACCTTTTCGCAAGTCAGTTTCAATAAGAAAAAGAACATGAGATCTGCAGATTGATACAAGTTTGGTTGAGCTCCTACATAAAAGATGTTAGATAAATGTTTTTATCATGATTTTGATGATTTTATTAAAATGAGTTTTTATACCAAAACAATGTCTCTAAATGTTGTCCCAATACCTCCGATCGATCTAAAATGTTTTTACTATTTTTCTGAGTATTTCTTGGGGTTTATTTTCGATTTAAAATTGGACAACACTTTTGTTTCAGCTCGACCGGTCGCCCTATAGGGCAACCCGCACTGAGTTGAGTTTTGAAAGAAAATGGGACGTAAGAAAAAAAAAAAAGGCGCGGCGACGGCCGACCAGGTGGGCGACGGGTGTGGTCGACCGGTCGACCGGAGGGCGACTGCACTGCAAGTTGGATTTTTGTTCCGACTTCTTCGTCAAAAACGCAAGGGCAACCGAGTCACGGTGAGGGCGCACGGTCGCACCCCCTTCGACCGGTCCCCCTGTGTAAAAATTCGCAGAATTCAATTTCAATCTTATCTCTGCGCGACGGTCGAACCCCATGTTTGACAAAGAAACTATCCGCTATGCGTTCTCGACATGACTTTTCCCTATTTTGTGGGATTGATTTCTAATGACTATATTGATGATTTTAAATGGTTTCTTTTGCAAAGCAAATCACTCCCCAAGGAGGAGCCAATGTCCGGAAATCAAAGCCAAGACCTCTCCTATAAATAGAGGCTTCATTCAAGCAACAAGATACAACACTCTATACAAGCAAAGAGCAAACAAAGCAAACACTTTCATATATCTTGTTGTATTAGCCTTAGCACTTTCACTTGCACAAATTTGAGGTCTAGGCTTTCAATTCTTGATTACACTTGCACTCATATTGTATCAATCATTATTGAGTTGTAATCTTGATTTTGGTCATCATTCAACACAAGACATCCTTGTGAGTATTCTTGTGGTAAGAATACACTTGGGTGATCTAGGTGATAGGTGTTTGAAGGTTGTGGTAATCTTCAAAGGTGTTGTAAGAGGGTTGTGGTAATCCTCAAGGTGTTGTAAGAGGTTGTGGTAATCCTCAAGGTGGTGTAAGAGGATTGTGGTAATCCTCAAAGTGGTGAAGGAGGGTTGTGGTAATCCTCAGGTGTTGTATTAATTTTTGGTAAATTAATAAAATCTTTTCTTTCTTTTTTGAAATCCATCCCGGAGATACTGGGGTGGTAGAGGATTAGGCCCTAGGTGGGTTGAACCTCTTTAAATCGACGAGTGTTGTTTTATTTCCGCATTTACATTCTCGTCTTTGGTTGATTATTCGAAAAAGAGGGCAATATCGAAAAACCGAGATAATCTATTCACCCCCTCTAGATTATCGTAGCCACTTGGACTAACAAGTGGTATCGAGCCAAACTCTTTGGCTAGCTCGCCCGAGTAAAGAGGAAAGATCCATGGCTACGAATGACGCTTATCTCACCACGGCGCCTCCACCAACAAGCCACCATTGTTCGACGCCAACAACTACGCATTTTGGAAAGACCGTATGGAGTGCTTTCTACAAGGGTGCGGATTTGACATATGGAATGTGGTTATTGAAGGAGTTGATCAACCAACGAAAAAAATGGAGGATGGCACCTCGACTCCTAAACCTTTCAAGGAGTTCGATGAAAATGATAAGAAGGCTTTCTCTCTAAACGGTAAGGCCTTAAATATTTTGCATTGCTCACTTACCGCCACCGAGTACAATCGCATACGAGGCATAAGGTCGGCACATGAGGTTTGGGAAAAATTGGAGACTATATATGAAGGGACAAAGAAGGTCAAGCAAGCTAGAAAGACCATGCTTGTTAAAGACTTTGAAAACTTTAACATGTATGATGGTGAAAGCATCTCCAAGATGGTGGAAAGGCTTGACAACATTGTCAATCCTCTTGTGGCCCTCGGTAAAGTCATCTCCGAAGAAGACAAAGTGACTAAGGTATTGAATGCTCTTCGGCTCATGGTCCGAAAAAGGTGACGGCAATCACGGAAGCACAAAATCTTGAGACACTCAAGTTTGACGAGCTCATCGGGAACCTCCTCATCTATGAAGTCTATCTCAAGGAGAGGAAAAATACCAAACCAACCATCAATCAATCGGGTATGCAAAATATTCCTAAAGGTCTTGCTTCCTCTTCTAATAATGCATACTATGATAATGATGATGATGATGAGGAGACGGCCGCACTTGTTCGAAAAATTTGCAAAATTTGTGAATAAAAATAAAGCAAGAAAACCAAGAGATAATGCTTGCTTTAAATGCGGAAAACCCGGGCACTTCATTGCCGATTGCCCAAAGCTCGATGAAGAGGAGCAAAAGAAAAGGAAGCCTTTTACAAAAAGAAGGCTCTAAATGCGGAAGTCAAAACATGGGATGAACTACTCGAAACAACCGATGAGGAAGGAGAAACCGAACACGGTCTCATGTCTATAGACGATGAAAACAATGAGGTACACTCAAATTCTTCTACTTCCTCCATAGTTGATGACTTGCAATGTGATTTTGATGAATTGCAAATTGAGTTTCAAAATTTAATCGTTAAATACAAAAATTTGAAAAAGGAGCATAAGGAGATTAAGGTTGAAAAGGAAAAATTATTTACCTCTTATGAATCTTTAGACAAAGCTCATGCTCTTACTCTTACTAGAATTCATTCTCTTGAAACCGAAAAGGAATCGCTCACAAAAATATTGAATGTTTGAAAAATGACGTGCATCGTTTCAACATAAGTACGGATAAAGTCACAAAAATTTTAGATGCACAAAGAGGTGAGCATTCCAAATCGGGACTTGGTTATAAGCCATTTCAAAGTGTTTTTAAGAAAAATAACCAAGGTCCGACTTTTTTGTACGTGCCAATAATTATAATACTCCTACTTGTTTTTATTGTGGCAAAGTTGGACATTATGCTAATAATTGCAAATTGAGAAATAGCTCAAGACATGTTTGGAGACCCAAAGGTCTCAAGACTAACCCCCATGGACCCCAAAATTATAGGGTACCTAAAAGAAATGATTTTGTAGGTAATAGGGGCTATAACAACCATGGAGGATTCGAAATGGCTCGTGGACAGCGGATGTTCACGCCATATGACCGGGAGGAGAGAGCTTTTACCAACATCAAGCTCCAAGAAGAGGGTATGGTCATGTTCGGCAATGGCAAAGGAAAAATTCTTGGAAATGGAGAAATTGGTAACTCTTCTTTCTCTCTTTGTAATGTTCTTTTAGTAGAAGGGCTTAAGTTTAATTTGATAAGTGTTAGCCAACTTTGTGATTCAAATTATGATGTTTCTTTTAATAAAGAAAAATGCCTTATTCTTAAAAATGGTAATATTATTTGTGAAGCAAATAGAAAAGGCAATCTTTACAAAATTTGTACTAGTGATTTGGTTAGTCAAAATGTTTCTTGTCTTGTCGCCAATAATGATTTAACGAGTTTATGGCATAGGCGACTCGGACATGTTGGATACAAGAATTTGAAAAATATTTACAAAAACCAACATGTAAAAGGACTACCCAAATTGAATTTTGAAAATCTTGGCTTATGTGACACTTGTCAAAAGAACAAATTAGTTAAGAGTAGTTTTAAGCCCAAAAATGAAATTTCCACTACCAAACCCCTACAATTGCTTCACCTTGATTTGTATGGGGATATTGGTACGGCTAGTCTAAGTGGAAAACATTACACTTTTTTGTTATAGTCGATGATTATTCGAGATATACTTGGGCTCTTTTTCTTACCAATAAAAACGATGCCGTTAATGAGTTTGTTAAGTTGTGTAGACTTATTGAGAATGAAAAAGAAGATACTATCAAGTCTATTCAAGCGATCGAGGTGGAGAATTTGACGGTGAATTTAGAGTATTTTGTGAAACCAAAGGATATGCTCATAATTTCTCGGCTCCAAGGACACCTCAACAAAATGGAGTAGCCGAACGGAAAAATCGAACATTACAAGAAATGAGTCGATCCATGCTCAATGAATTTTCACTTCCAAAGTATTTTTGGGCCGAAGCCGTAAGTACCGCTTGCTATGTCATTAACCGAGTTTATATTCGTCCTAAAATGAATAAAACTCCATATGAGCTTTGGAAAGGAAGAACTCCAAATATTAGTTATTTCAAAATATTTGGATGTAAGTGCTTTATTTTGAATACTAAGGATCAATTGGACAAACTTGATCCTAAGGCCGATGAAGGTATATTTATGGGGTATTCAACCAAGAGCAAAGCATATCGGGTTTACAACAAGACTAGCATGGTTGTTGAAGAATCTATTCATGTCAAATTTAATGAAGCCTCGGGTGTTGAAAGAATACCCAATGACGATAGTGATGAAGAGGATATTGTTGAACCTATTGTTCAAAGTGATGCTCATAATGATCAACCTTCAAGTTCAAATGTCCCTCAAGAAGATAGGGTGATACTTGAATCTTCCCATAGCATTGAAATTTAAGGAGATCACCCAAAAGATCTTATTATTGGTGATCCCCTTGATAAAGTAATGACTCAAGGAATTTTGCCGAGAAAGCTCTTATATCTCAAAAAGAGCCTAAAAATGCTAAGGAAGCTATTGAGGATGAAGATTGGTTTTTGGAAATGCAAGAGGAGTTGAATCAATTTGAAAGAAATGATGTATGGGAATTAGTACCTTGTCCTCCATCTCAAACAATTATTGGTACAAAATGGGTATTCCGGAACAAACTTGATGATCAAGGCAACATTGTTCGAAATAAGGCAAGGTTAGTAGCTCAAGGGTATTGTCAAGAAGAAGGTATTGACTATGATGAAACTTTTGCACCGTAGCACGTTTAGAAGCTATTCGTATTTTACTTGCCTATTCTTGTTTCAAAAATTTCAAACTTTACCAAATGGATGTTAAATCCGCTTTCTTAAATGGTATTATTCAAGAAGAAGTCTATGTAAAACAACCTCCGGGTTTGAAAATTTTTCTAGGCCTAATGATGTTTATAAACTTAAAAAGGCTTTGTATGGTTTAAAACAAGCACCCCGTGCATGGTATGATAGACTTAGCTCTTTTCTTTTGCAAAATGGTTTTACAAGAGGTAAAGTTGATACTACACTCTTTGTTTTTGAAAAAGGGCAAGATTGTTTACTTGTGCAAATTTATGTTGATGATATTATCTTTGGTGCTACTAATGAATCTTTGTGCAAGAAATTCTCCAAGTTAATGCAAGGTGAATTCGAGATGAGTATGATGGGGAGCTAAACTTCTTCCTGGACTTCAAATTAAGCAATGCCAAGAAGGTATTTATATTTCGCAATCAAAGTATACAAAAGAACTTTTGAAGAAGTTCGGCATTGAAGAAGGAAGAACCGTCTCGACTCTATGGCAACCAACGTCAAAATTGACAAAGATGAAAAAGGCAAGTCGGTTGATGAATCCAAGTATCGAGGTATGATTGGTAGTTTACTTTATTTAACCGCTAGTAGACCGGACATTCTTCATGCCGTATGCCTATGTGCTCGTTTTCAAAGCAATCCCAAAGAATCTCATATGAGTGCCGTTAAAAGGATTTTTCGATATTTGAAAGGCACCATTCAATATGGCTTATTTTATCCAAAGAATGAAAATTTTTCTCTTAAAGGTTATAGTGATTCGGACTATGCGGGAAATATTGATGATCGGAAAAGTACTTAGGATCATGTCAATTTTTAGGCGATTGCCTAGTTTCTTGGTTTTCAAAGAAGCAAAGCGTGTTTCTCTTTCAACGGCCGGGGAATATATTTCCGCCGCATTTTGTTGTACTCAACTTTTCTTTGGATGAAACAAACCTTAGCGGATTACAAATGCTCTTTTGAAAACGCACCTATCTTTTGTGATAATGTATCCGCTATAAATATTCCTCAAAACCCGGTTCATCATAACCGTACTAAACATATTGAGATTCGACATCATTTTCTAAGGGATTGTGTCTCAAAACGAAAAATTGAGATATCTTTTGTACCATCTCAAGATCAATTAGCGGATATTTTCACAAAAACCGCTAACTTCCGAGACTTTTGCGTCGATCGAGCTCGGTTAGGCATAATGCATATTGAATGAATTTTACGTTTGTATTTTGCACGTTTTTAAAACTTAGGGCGAAAAATCGGATTTTTGGTTGAAAATTCGGATTTTGGAAAAATTGCAAAAAACAGTGGGGTGAAGAGGTTGAGGCAACCGTCGCCCTCAACGCCGACCGGTCGCCCTCAACCACGACCGGCCGCCCTAAGCCATTTTTGGTTTAAAATTGTTCTGTCTTCAAGATTAGTCATTTTCACTCTTTTTGGCCATTTTTCGTCCCCTTTGCCAAATTCACACAAATTTCACTCAAAATTTGTTTTCATGAATTCAATTCATATCATACACCTTATATGACTTGTTTATCATCATCATCGCTCATCTTTACCGATCAAATGGTAAGAATTTTCCTTAATTTGCTCAATGGGTTGAACCTGAGTTTATGGCCTTTCTTGTATATTACTTGATGAAATTATTTTATGATCATGATGAGCTTAATTGTTATCTTTGTTTTGTATGATAATTGGTATGATTTGGTGATGAAAATTTTTTGGCTTGGATTACTTACAAGGGCTATATACAACTCTTTTTATTTTTCACGCCCACAATGTGTTTGATGAAATGTTTCAATGAAAATTTCAACTTCTACATGATTCTCTCGCTTCCAAAAGTCTTCTATACTCTTTGAGATCATGTTTTGGGAAATAAAACGAGCGTATGAACTCTTCATGATACATTTCTCCCATTTTCCTTGGTTCTTAAGCCTAAAATTGCTCTATGGTTGATAAATCGTCTCTTTGCGCACTTTGATATATTTGTATGATGTTTTTATTGTCCTCACATTCTTTTGATGATTCCAAAGGGGAGAAACAGGGAAAATTGCTCGTTAGCTCTAAGAAGCTAATAAAAGCTCGATATAGAAGCTATAAGCTATGGCTTGTTTAGGCCATAAGTTGTGAAGAAAACTTAGTCCAATGGTTGTTTTATGGACTTGTTTTAAGTACTTGTGACAGGGGGAGCTTCTAGCTCATGAAGTTGTTGTTTATTTTGTAAAAGCTTGTGCTTCTAGCTTATACAATACTTTTTATTGATATGCTTATTGATAGGGGGAGCTTTTTGTAAAATGTTATTAAACGGATAGTTTACTCTAAAACCGGAAAATTGTTTTGTTTTCAAAATCGTCCTCTTGTAAATTGTTTTGGTTTGTAATCATCAAAAAGGGGAGTTTGTTAGATAAATGTTTTTATCATGATTTTGATGATTTTATTAAAATGAGTTTTTATACCAAAACAATGTCTCTAAATGTTGTCCCAATACCTCCGATCGATCTAAAATGTTTTTACTATTTTTCGGAGTATTTCTTGGGGTTTATTTTCGATTTAAAATCGACAACACTTTTGTTTCAGTTCGACTCGACCGGTCGCCTATAGGGCAACCCGCACTGAGTTGAGTTTTGAAACAGAAAATGGGACGTAAGAAAAAAAAGGCGCGAGGCGACCGGCCGACCAGGTGGGCGACCGGTGTGGGTCGACCGGTCGACCAGGGAGGGCGACTGTACTGCAAGTTGGATTTTTGTTCCGACTTCTCTGCTGTTTCGTGAAAAACGTCGAGGCAACGGTCACGGTGCGAGGCGGCCAAATTGGCCGCCCCCTTCGACCGGTCCCCTGTGTAAAAATTCGCAGAATTCAATTTCAATCTTATCTCTGCTGACCAGGTCGAACCCATGTTTTGACAAAAACTATCCGCTATGCGTTCTCGCATGACTTTTCCCTATTTTGTGGGATTGATTTCTAACAGCTATATTGATGATTTTAAATGGTTTCACCAAAGCAAATCACTCCCCCAAGGAGGAGCCAATGTCCGGAAATCAAAGCCAAGACCTCTCCTATAAATAGAGGCTTCATTCAAGCAACAAGATACAACACTCTATACAAGCAAAGAGCAAACAAAGCAAACACTTTCATATATCTTGTTGTATTAGCCTTAGCACTTTCACTTGCACAAATTTGAGGTCTAGGCTTTCAATTCTTGATTACACTTGCACTCATATTGTATCAATCATTATTGAGTTGTAATCTTGATTTTGGTCATCATTCAACACAAGACATCCTTGTGAGTATTCTTGTGGTAAGAATACACTTGGGTGATCTAGGTGATAGGTGTTTGAAGGTTGTGGTAATCTTCAAAGGTGTTGTAAGAGGGTTGTGGTAATCCTCAAGGTGTTGTAAGAGGGTTGTGGTAATCCTCAAGGTGGTGTAAGAGGATTGTGGTAATCCTCAAAGTGGTGAAGGAGGGTTGTGGTAATCCTCAAGGTGTTGTATTAATTTTTGGTAAATTAATAAAATCTTTTCTTTCTTTTTTGAAATCCATCCCGGAGATACTGGGGTGGTAGAGGATTAGGCCCTAGGTGGGTTGAACCTCTTTAAATCGATGAGTGTTGTTTTATTTCCGCATTTACATTCTCGTCTTTGGTTGATTATTCGAAAAAGAGGGCAATATCTGAAAAACCGAGATAATCTATTCACCCCCCCCTCTAGATTATCGTAGCCACTTGGACTAACAAAAGATTGGTGATATACTAGTTTATTAAAGTTTTGCAACACAAGGGTATGGTACCTTTGTAAAGAGGTTGAGACTTTAGACTTCAGATTTGAGCCTAAAGACCATGACCATCAGTTGATGATGATGTAGTACCCATCGTCGCTGCTTAGAATGAAGGGGAGATGACTCTAGATGGGCAACAAGCAGTCGATGGGAATGGAGAGTCGGATGCGGCGTTGAGTATAAAGAAGAAAACCCTCAAACAATTATTATATGGTGTTAGTGGATTTGGGCCTTTTGTGTTTTACAATACATCACTAGACACTGATCACTTAAACTATAATTTTAACTTAATAAGATATATTATATAAATATAAATAATATTTAATATATTATTTTGGTTAATTCGGTTAATTTCACATTTTCAAACCAAATTAACTGATAACTGAAATATGCCAAAACTTTTAACCATTCACCAAACTGAAATAATCCGGTTACTATAATATCCACAAAAATTAGGGGTAAAATTACAATTAGGGTTTACAATTAGATTCAATTGGGGATTCAAATCCCTAATTTAATAATTTGGGGCAAAAATTTCAATTAGGGTTTCTAACCTTAAATTTTATCTAATCAGATTTTTTAATTTAAATATCGAAATATATTATATTTAATTAGTCATTTTTAATAAAATTTCAGTTATGGATTTAAACAGTTCCTAGCTTAATGATAGTAGATAAAAAAATATCAGACTATGAATTCCTAACGTAAAACATCATTCTTATTAAATCTTTATCAAATATATACCATTATAAATACTAGTTTTTCCTTTACTTTTTACAAAATACTTTATGCTAGAATCAGGTATATCTCTAGAATTATTTTTTTTTTGTTTTTTCTTTCTACAACAACCATATATTGTTTGAAATCACACCAACCTAGTCACTTAGCCAGATTCCAGTTGCACTTTATAAGTTTCAGGAAAAAAAAGAGGGAGAAGAAAATAGGAGAGAAAATGATAGAATGTATGTCTTCTCGGCCGCCATCCACCGCCGCAGATAGACCAGACCACCACCGTCCCTCCTCCCCATGCGTTCGCGCCTGTGGTGGTGTCTGGTTGAGGTGGCGTAAAGTGTATGGGGCAGGGGATTATGTGTGTGTGGGAGGAGAATATGGCAGAAAGTGATATGGAGGAGGGTGTTGTGGAAGTCGTTTGGAAGAGAAGAGAAAGGGAAAAGAAAGAAAAAAACAAGAAGAAGAAGAAGAAATGAGGGAAACAACGTGAGGGATGAAGAAGGAGTAAGAAGAAGAACAAAAAAAATATAAAAAGAGAGAGATTGAGGAAGTGGGCGTGATTTTTGGGGAGGGGTAGGTTTTTTTTTCGGGTGTTGGATTTTGTTTTAGGAATATTTAAATATTTTTTTAAAAAGACTTTATTGGGGGATTTTGACCAAACCTTATATTAGTTTTTCAAGCCCAAAAATCCATATTCTCTAATTCTTTTCAATATTTCAATTCTTTTCTAACCCATCCAAATTTATTAAATAATTTTATTGATTATAATTTTATATTTTATGTAGGAATAGAATCAAGAGGATTAGAATAGTCGTTTTATTTTCTACGAGGATTAACAGAATCAGTTGAGGTAGAGATTTTACATCTTGTCTTTATATAATTCTTCATGCGAGTATTTTCAATTATATGTGATATGCAAGAGGAATTATAAATTATTAGTCAGGGACCGTAAATAGTCTCGGGATCGAAGTTGATCTTCGGGTTAAGCCCTATGTGCTAAAATCTATTAACTGGCCAGTCAGAGGAAAAATCACAGAGGAAATTAGATGTTTTATTTGTCATGATTATGCCTGTATGTTTATTATGTATTGACAAAAGTTGGTCCCTACTGAGCACGTGGAAGCTCACCCCCTTTATTTTCATAATTTTTCAGATTAAGGAGTTGGGCTGGAGATACGTCAGTGATTGATGGAGATGAAATAAATGTTGGACTTATTTAAAGCATGTTTAAGCCTGTCAAAGTCAAAATACAAAATAAGTCTCATTAGTGTCCTAATATTATATTTATATATAAGATATATGTAATATTTTTATACAATCTATATCTTCAATATGTATTTAAAATATAATACATACACGTATTCTATATAATACTATTTATTCCTATATATTATATATGTACTATATATAATATTATATATATTTTATACGTAGGCCTTAAATAGGCTAGCATGTTGAACTTAAAAGACTTTTTTAAAGGCCTAGGCCTGTCCCAACTATATAAATAGGCTTTGTAAAAGGCCTAAGCCTGACCCTGACCCAATTGTTAAATAAGCCAAGCCCTTAATAGGCTGGGCCATAGGCTCCTGTTGGATAGCCTGACCTATTTTCACCCCTATTAATAACCTAATGAAAGCTTAAAATTCATAAGACCATGTATTATTCAAAAAAAAAAAAATACAATAACACTAACAAATACATACGGTATCTATTTTAAAAGATATATATTAACAATTACAAAGGTCAAAGAATAAACTAACATCAGAAGCTTCTAACGTAGATTCTTGTCTAAAGAAGAAAGTTTGTTTAGTGTCGTGTAAATTCATTGTGAATTTACTTTATATTAATATAACTTAAACTATTCAAAATAGCTCACTAAATAAGTTGCACAATTACTAAAAATCTTATATATAAAAGAAATTACAAGGGGGCGAAACAAACAATCATCCAAGTTTTAGATATCTCTTTTTAATATTTTTATTTTATTTCTCAAATCCAATCAACATATAGCCATTTCACATATTTTTGGACCTCTTAAAAGTAAGCCAAATATCTTGTTAAAAACAAATTAAGCGAAATATCTTGTTTCAAATTATAAAATAAATAATACGTTTACATAAATATGGTTATTCAAGTATTAATTATTGAAATATCAAAAAATACATGAGATCAATTATACATAAAATCCATCAATTTGACCTTTATCATAGATTAAATGGACCAACAAAAACGAATATTTTGATTTAGTCACCATTATAGATTTAAAGTCATTTGTATCTATTATGTTCAATCGAGATTAACTCGATTAATTCGACTAATTATTATTCTAATCTTTATAGTATTACTAACATACTAAATTATTAGTATATTGAACATATATCAGTTGTATTCTATACTCCGTTTATTATTATTATTTTTTGAAACCAATACTCCATATATTTTTAGAATGACATAAAAAGGTCAAAATTGGAAAAAGATTGCTGGTTAAGGCTTTACTCCTTGAGCAAGAAACGTTTGCATTTTGCAATGATCAATTCTACATTGCCCAAGCTGTGTCCAGAAATTACCAAAAACTCCCCGTCTTACGTACGTGTTCACTTTTTATTGGTTAATACTCCACTTATCGTTTAAGCCCTAGTTCCCCGAAACAAGAAAAAGGGTTTAAGAAATCTATTTCGTGGCGCCACTCCCTTAAACCCTTTCTCTTCGTTTCAATGCCATGCCACCCCTAATTTCACAGTTAAATCCAATTAACTACTTCAGCTTGGGATCAATCTTGATTTGAAATGGCGGCTTCGCGGCTCGTCATTGGCGGCGGCAGCCGCCATAGCGGCGTCTTATTCCGCAGCCACCAACCGCGCGTACGCAGACTCGCGGTGGTTTTATCCGTTCTCCTCTTCTGCACCGTCTTCTTCCACTCCTCCCGAGGCTCCGCCAACGGAGAATGCCGGTTCGGATCCTCAACCCGCTGTTGAAGTCTCCAAACGCGGGTTTGACCCGGAATCGTTGGAGAGGGGCGCCAAGGCTCTTAGAGAAATTAATAACTCTCCTCATGCCAAACAGGTAATTGTCCCCCTTTCTTTCTTTTTGTTTTTTTTTTTTTGTGTTTTTGGAACGGGAAAATAGGCTTTTTTTTTGACAATTTTGATGTTTTCTTTTTTTGAAGGTTTTTGAGGTGATGAGGAAGCAGGAACAGTCTCGGCTGGCAGAGTTGGATGCGGAGAAGGCTAATTTTGAGGCTATTCAAGCTCATGCTGATATTGTGAGTGGTTGTCTTTTTTTTTTTTCAGTATGGTTCATTTTTCATTGGTTGAATAAAGTCTTAAGTAATTGGTGCTATATTTATTTCCTTTTTCCTGTTTTTTTTTTTTTTCCGAAATGGAGAAATTTTCTCCTTTTACTGAATGGTTCAAATATGGATAAGAACTTGAAAAATGCGATTTGGTATTATTCTATATGAGTGTTAAATTGGGAAACTTAACTGCATTTTGGGCGTATTTTGGTTGTTTATGAATCTGAATAAGATTTTTTAGCTTTTCATGTAGCACTAGAACCAAGCAATGCAAGCACTTTAAGTAGTTTAGATTTTCAGAGTTCTGATTTAGCTCCCTTCTCTTGTAAATGAAATGAAAGGAATAGAGTAGTGGTGCTAAACAAATTTTCCGGATCTTTATTCTCCTTCTGAGAAGATTTAATTGATAGCATCAGATTTGTACTGGCCTGCTCTTTTTCCTATGTTCTTCAATTCTACTTGACAAAAGAAACTGCATTGCATTTTTCTTGTTATCCTTAATGTAATCATGGATCCTGTTTGAGCTTGCACCCATCATGCTTTTTATCTTATGGACATCCACATCTGCATCAGTGGAGGCACAAGCTTCATATACCTTATAAAAGATTTTATTTTTGCTTACTTCAAAATATTTTGTTGCTGCAATGTTCCAAAACAATGTTGATGATATTAGTTTACTTCTGTTGTTAATTAGTTCCATCCAGCCAAATTTGCGCAGTCTAGAAGATGCCTATGACTGCTAATGGTCATATGATTTCCTTCAACTTCATTTTATAACAGATGTGAAGCACGGATTTTTATGTTAAAACACGTGTACATGGTTTAACCAGGGTTCTGACATGCATTTGTTAGTGAAGCATGTTGAGCTTTAACCCTATTTTCACATTAAGCTGATTTGGTTGGTTTGTTACGTAGTCTAATTAAGGTTTGAATCTGCAGGACAAGCAGCGAAAGTGGGCAGAAGACCAGAGGAATCTATATCAGCAGCAAGCTCAAGCTAAAGCACAGATGATGAGATATGAAGATGAATTGGCTCGTAAAAGAATGCAGGTGTGAACAGTCACTCTTCTTGTACAGTGCTTCTTTTTAATCTAGTGAGTAGAATGCAGTCCGGAATTGTTTAATTGTGAAGAGCATTTGAGTCAAATCGACTTGCACCTGTATGCCTATATCTGTGGCCATTTATCTCATTCTCAGTTTTTGAATCATCACAAATATGGATGAGAGTAATGTGAGTTTAGATGAATCTGAGTTCTTGCCATATTCTTATACACATTTTAATTGATTTCTGCCATAATTCAGACAGACCATGAAGCTCAGAGGCGTCATAATGCTGAATTAGTTCAAATGCAAGAAGAGTCATCCTTAAGAAAAGAACAGGCAAGACGAGCAACTGAAGAACAGATACAAGCTCAGCAACGACAGACAGAGAAAGAGAGAGCTGAGATAGAAAGAGAAACAATAAGAGTGAAGGCTATGGCTGAAGCAGAAGGACGGGCTCATGAGGCAAAATTGACTGAGGACCATAATAGGAGGATGCTTCTAGAGCGGATAAATGGTGAAAGAGACAAGTGGCTTGCTGCAATAAATACAACTTTCAGTCATATTGAAGGTTTGTGTCTACCTAATAGTCTGCATATCTCATATTTAAGTTCTGAGCTTGGAGTTTGGTCATATAGTTTCCTTTTATGAATAATTCCTACAGTATGAAATGCTCAGAATGTCAACTTCCAATTTCAATATAATGGAAAAGATAGGTCATCAGAACTTCCCCTTAACACCAATATTAGCTTTTTTATACCATTTTCATTTCTCTTGCCAAACTCTTACTTTGTTGCCTGCTGTCAACTGATAATGTTTTATAAGGTTTAGCTCTTACTACATTATTATCGTCGTTGCAGTTAAAACATTTGAGTATTTTGTTCTTTTCTTCTGGGGATACACAATATGGTAAAGGTTTCCCAAGTATCATTAGCCAATCCATATACTGAATCTACAAAAGGAGGAATATATAGGTTGGAATCAAGGATTACATGATCCACGGATGTGATATAATTAAGAATCAAATGCAATCCTTGATCTATGTGTACTATAATTTGGAGTGATATATGAGGATAGTTTTAGAAGATTGGGTTTAAGGTGTGTCCAAAGCAAAAACACGCTCTACAGAGAAAGAGGGAGAGAACTACTGTACAGTATACCTAGATCCAGGATTGCTTTGGTTTGTGGAATTAATCTGGTATCATTGGTGGAAATACTTTAGTGTTTATATTTTATCCATCCTTGGTTGGGGTAGGACCACTCCTTACCAGGGCTGGTACATCATGCTTTCAATCAGAATGCTTGGGCTGGAAGTACATAAGGTTGTCAAAATGTCCTTCCGGCAAGAAGTAGTCTTATACTGCATATCATGGCATATCCAGAGGGACTCTTAGTCTATGTGGATAAGTAATAGTCACGTGAAGAGGTTCATTCTTTGGACAGTTGGAACTACTGAAGTGACAATATCAGATATTCAGATGTTAAAGTTGATAAACAACTCTATCTGGCAAACAAATGATTGTTTCAGATGGATACTCATTTCTATGTCGACCAAGTAGGTCAGACGTTCAAAAGAAAAATAGACATGATTATTTGCCACTAGCAGCCAAGTACTTGATTATTCAGATCTTGATGGTGAAAGCAGGGAAGAATCCTGCACCTACATCTAAAATGCTATAAAGCCTACCTTTTGCTTTTGTTATGTGGTGCCACATGTAGTTGCATGGCCTAATTTTTTTGGATATTTGCCACACAGTTGGTGGTTTTCTTGTCAAATTTAAAGAAATAGATGTGGTGATTCTGTTTATCAAGTTTTATTCTAATATGCAGGGGGCGTCCGAATTTTATTGACTGACAGAAGTAAATTGGTGATGACCGTTGGTGGAGCTACTGCATTAGCTGCTGGAGTTTATACCACTAGGTCTGCAATCTGATGCTCTTTTTTTTTTTTTTTTTATGGTGGGTGGGGTCCATTTGGCAGAAATCAAAGGCACTGATCCCCATCTCATGCTAAAAATGTACATTCCAGTTTTGACCGAGCTTGAGGAAAAACTGACGCATCACCTCCTAATTCTTTTTGTACTCACAGGGAAGGTGCGAGAGTGATGTGGGGATATGTCAATAGGATTCTTGGTCAGCCATCTCTGATTCGGGAGTCATCTATGGCAAAATTTCCATGGTCTGGAGTAGGTTCTCGAGCAGCCAGTAAGCTGTTTAATTATAGTACCGCGGCTGGGGCAGTAGCATCTGCACAACATAAATCGCCTCTGGGGGACATTGTCCTGCATCCTTCACTACAAAAAAGAATAGAGCACCTTGCTCGAGCTACATCAAACACCAAAACCCATCAGGCACCATTTCGGAACATGCTTTTCTATGGGCCTCCTGGTACTGGCAAAACTATGGTTGCAAGAGAGATAGCTAGAAAGTCGGTATGACATCTTCCTTCGTACTTAAATAATGGTAGAATATTCTAGTCTTCCTTGAAATATTCTGAGAAGTTATTTGATTCCAAACCAGTGAAATCCTGACAAGCAGAAAGTGTTTTCTTGCTATCAGTGCTACCCCTTAACCCCCTTGTATAATCCATAAGGGGAGGGGGGGGGGGGGCAGAAAGCTGGAATGTATTGTTATTCCCTTCTTTTATATAGTTCATACTTTTTGAGTCGAATATATATATATATATATACACATATTTATATATTTGTGTTTTAGTTATTTACTTTTGCTGAAATCTGAAGCTGTGAATGGCGTGATTTTGAAAGATGAAGCTAAAATCCATGCTAGGCGGAGCCTGCTCCATCTCTAATCTAATAATTTTTTAAGTAAGATTTGAATGTTTGTTCTTGCAGGGCTTGGATTATGCCATGATGACAGGAGGAGATGTTGCACCCTTGGGTCCCCAAGCTGTTACCAAAATACACGAGATATTTGATTGGGCCAAAAAGTCAAAGAAAGGTTTACTACTGTTTATTGATGAGGCTGATGCTTTTTTGTGCGAGTAAGTAATTTGATTATAACTTGAAGCTAGATAAACTATCTATTTGATATTTTTCTTTCTACAATGCGCTTTTGAAGTTCTGGCGATGCTATTTCCTGTAATCTTTGCATAGGCTTCCCATGAGCTAAATGGCTGACTACTATATCGGTTCACTATCTAATAAGCTGCTGTTTTGCACTTTATTGATTTTTTTTAACAAATCTTCAATTTCTTTCTCTGTAGGCGTAATAGCACGCACATGAGCGAAGCTCAGCGAAGTGCTTTGAATGCGTTGCTCTTCCGAACCGGAGACCAATCGAGAGATGTTGTTCTCGTTCTTGCCACAAACAGGCCGGGAGATCTCGATAGTGCTGTCACCGATCGCATTGATGAAGTTATCGAGTTCCCACTTCCCCAGGAAGACGAGCGCTACAAACTGTTGAAGCTCTACTTGACAAAGTACCTTTGCGGTGAAGCCGATGGCGAGTCGAAATGGGGGAGGAGCTTCGTCAAGAAGAAATCACAAAAGATAACCATAAAAGATATCTCTGATGATATACTTAGAGAAGCTGCCCGAAAGACGGAAGGCTTCTCGGGCCGTGAGATTGCGAAACTCATGGCAAGTGTTCAAGCAGCGGTATATGGACGGCCCGACTGTGTTTTGGACTCGAATTTATTTAAGGAGATTGTGGACTATAAAGTTGCGGAGCATCACCAGCGGATAAAACTTGCGGCCCAGGTATGAATTTGGAAAACTTTCCTATTGTATGGTTGAGGTTTCTGCCATTTTAGGACCCCAAAAGCAATTGAATTTGGAAAATATTCCGTTAATCAAAATTTGGTTAGTCGATAATAACTAGTTTGTGGAAATGATGCACAGTCGTTTAAGAGTGCATGGTGACGGGATAGTGTTCTTTAGTCATTCCCTTGCTGCTGAAATTTGTTCTCGAGTGAGCTGCAAGGAGATTAAATATTTATTACTATTTATTTTTGACTTGTAAAGCTCTTTCGATTTTGGTTGAGTTTCGACCAAAGATGAATGTATTTTATCAACGGATCCTGGATTTATTTTGGGTGGGCTTATCCATTTTTACACAAGATTTTCTATTTCAGATTTTGGTTCATTTTCAAATTTAGAAACCTTTATTTCATTATGGATATGTACCTATTCATGTTGAATAAGTTCATCTAGTTAATTTGTTTGTGTTTTTAACGATTCACAGATATTGTACAACTTTATTAAGAACACTAAGTTGCAGTCATGACTAAGTATTTATCATTGTCGGAACATCAACTTTTGTTGTCTTATCCTGCCCAAGTCTAATGATGTGTAAATTATTAAAACAAGTTTTTATAGAGACATTTAATGAGAATCTTTTTTATTTGGGCTCAGAAAAACAGTTAATAAATTTGGAGACACCTGAAAATTTCTTTGTGATAACAGCACTTTGTATGACGAACATAGGTTGCAAAAGATTTTTGGAATTTTGAAACCTAAAGATGAGGATTTTTTTTTTTTTGAGTCGAAAGATGAGGAATTTGAAATCACACATAATAATCAGGTACGGAGGTGCAGTTAGACCTCAGACTAAAATGAAGAAAAACATCACGAACTTATTTATATTCAATATGTATTTATTTAAAATCCAAGCTAGCTTGTATGGTTATAAGCCAGTAAAAGTGGGTAATAAACTAATAATATATGGAAAAACGTTAATTTTATCAGCTTTCAAAAAAAAATATTCTTTGACAAAACAAAAGATATTTATTTATAATTATAAAATAAAGAATCTATAAAAATAAATTAAGCTTTCATACTTTTATAATATTAACAACCACGGTCATATGTTTATTATAATCTTTTAACTTATAATATAATTAAACATAATAACTTTTATGAGTACATAAGTTTTAATAGTTGAAGTACATAATTTCTCAAACTCTATTTTCGGGAAAAAAGAGTTATATTAATGAGTGAATAATATGGGAAAAGGATACAATTGCTCATCTATTTAGTACAAAACCCTGCAAAATACTGACTTTCACCAAACATTCCCACACAATAGGCCGTCGGGTCTTAGACTCCAACAAATACGCTCCCATCTCTCTCATTCCCATACAATACGCTGCAGTATAAAACATCAACAAAAAATATAGCTCATACTCCAGATCTCAAACACAACAGCGGGAAGCAGTACACAGACATTGTTGGGAAATTAATTTTTAGATTTTGATGAATGCCATGTAAAACTTAAAATAGAAAGTTGGCATCCCATTTTTCTATTGTAAATTGCATTGTAATAGATAGGGCTGGTCGAGCTGAGTCAAGTCAGCTATGCCTGAACATGCAAGAAGACAACTAGAGACTAGAAGGAAGACTCCACTGCAAGTCAGCTGAGTGTGGCAAGGAAGAAAAGACATGAACTCGACTGAAGGTGCAGCTGAGATACAACTGGGTGAAGTATCAGCCAAGTCAACTCAAGACAGCCAAGTCTCAAGTTGAAATGACAGAAGAGTCATCCAATGATTGGAAGCTGGCTCGAAGTCAACTGGGAAAGTTAAGAAAATGCAGTCAAGACGAGATAACTGAAAGAGATCCGTTGCACATAAGTCAAGAGAATTACTTAAACAAGTAATACCTCCATACTGCCTTTCATGAAGTGCTCAATCCCAGAAGCGTGCAAAAGGAATAAACCAATGGGAAGCACTGCACCTGTGTCAGAACTCTGAAAAGCTGAAGAATCATTCATACGAGGAAGTGGCAATTCCAAGGACTGCAACAAGACAAGCCAACGACCACAAGTGTCTTTTAAAAATAAGCCTATCTCTTCAACGGGCAAATTTTTGAAAGATCACTATAAAAGGCTGAGGAATCACTCTGAGAGAAGGTTACCTGAACCACGAACATTCAAGCTAACATTCGAACAGTAACCAAAAATATTCTCAAGTCATTCAAATTCAATCCTCAAGCCTACATTACGAAGGAAATCAATCCAACACTCACCTGTGAAGGAAAGACAACTTCTATCAGTTGAAGAGGAAACATTTGAAGAATCAAGGGGTCTACATTCCACGGAGGATTGTAGGAAGGTTCAAGGTCGAACCAGTCTCAAGTTTTTGGAGGGCTTCGTGATCAAATCCAAGAAGCTTGAGCAAGTGGGTCAGTAGTAGCAAAGGCGTTTGCCTTGTGAAGAAGAAGCCGAGTCGTCACGAGAAGCCAACTGTGACCAATGCATCTCCGGACCGAGTCCCAAAGGATCAAGTCATTTTGTGTGATCAAGACTTGTATCTGGGATGTTAACCACTCGTATATTGATCAATACTTAGTGGATTCCTCCATGAGTTGGAGAAGAGAGGAGTAGAAGAATTACCCCATCTTGAACCTCTATAAAAACTTATTGTGTCATTTACATTTCAACACTTTAATTTCGCATTTTACTTTTATATCTCACGATTAATTTGCTATCCAATTGATAATCAACCAAGTGCTAAAACCTAGTATTAAAACAAACTTAACCATATTCAAGGGTGTTAAGTCTTCCGCTGAAAACATATCACAAGTCGAGTTAAGTCTTTAGTCAAAAGCAATTTGAGTTATTCTATCAACGGCTCGGTCAGTCTGTTGAGTGACTAACTCTTTGATTAACTAACTTAGTCTGTCCATCAAGAACTCAGCTGTGAAGTATTAACTCTGAACATTTTAAAAAGGACTAAATCGAAAAGTTGGTAAGGTTTATTCAACCCCCCTTCTAAACCTTACACTCACACCCCTTGGGACCTACACACATAAAAGTCAGAAAAAACGAAGAAACAATGCAAATTAAATACAAACTGACAGAAGCTCTGCCACCATTGAAGGTTGATAATGACTAGAGCTGTCAAAAAGTGGCCCAGCCCGGGAATAGAACTGGACTGGGCTATGATTTTGTAGGCCCGAAAAGATCCGGGCCTATTTGGCCTTGCCCAGCCCGGTTGGCCCCAAGCAATATTAGTGTATTTTTAAAACATGGGCTGGACTAGGCTCCCCAAAATAGCGGCCCGAAGAAATTCCCGGCCGACCCGACCACTTTGACAACTCTAATAATGACTTCAATCTAAAGTTCTACTTGGAAGTAAAAAGCAAAGAAACAGATTGGATGATGTTTTCTCTGTGCATTGATATAGTTGTCAATTCAGAAAACCAATATATCTCGAAATCAAAAAGGACAAGCCTACAAGTAACAACACAACAAAATGCAATAGAGGAAACAAGCAGCATATCAGTAGAGAGTTCACCAATGGAAAACATGGGCCAAATCTGATTGACTACATCGACTATGTAAACCTCATCAACAAAAATGTAGTCAAAGAAACAATCGAAATTCAAGAACCTAGAAATGGTGAAGAACAAATCCAAACAAGAGATGTCTACAACAACAAAGATGAATTACTAAAACATATCAGTTGTTATACGTTGAAAAATCACTTCCAATATAAGGTCAAGAAGTCATGCAACAAGCAATTCTACGTAAAGTGCCTGGATGAAAATTGCAATTGGCATTTGAAAACCTCATCCAGAACAAGGACAACAAAGTTCATAGTAAGAAAATACGACATCAATCATACTTGTCCGCTTGATAAGAGAATTAACGACAATAAACAAGCTACTGCAAAAATTGTTGGAGACGTTATCAAATCAAAGTACCTCAACAATATAAAAACAATATACACACCAACATATATAATAAGAGACATGAAGGATGAGCATGAAATAAGTCTTGACTACAAAAAGGCTTGGAGATCAAAAGAGAAAGCACTGAAAATAATAAGAGGAAGGGGCGATGAATCTTATCAGAAACTACCAACGTATCTGTATATGTTGGAGAAAATGAATCCTGGATCGACTATTGAAATAGTAAGAAAAGAAGATAACACATTCTTCTTCTTATTCATGGCTATAAATGTATCAATAAAAGGATGGAAACACTGTAGGCATGTAGTTGTTGTTGATGGTACATTCCTGAAAGCAAGATATGGTGGGACTTTGTTGTCTGCCTGCACACAACATGGGAATGTGAGCATTTTCCCATTGGCTTTTGCAATAGTGAATTCTGAAAATGATGGATCTTGGGTATGATTTTTCAGAAAGATCAGACAAATTTTTGGTCTTAGGGGAGGGATGTGCATAGTCTCAGATAGACGCATCAGCAGCGAAACAACAATAAATGAGGTACATAATGTAAATATTTCCTTAGATGATATTTCATTAATGTTTCACATATGTTTCTTTCATGTTTCACATATAAGTTTCAAAAACATTCTCCATAACAAATTTCTCAAAAATATCATTTTAAAGATTAGGTAAATCCTGGAGTATCTCACGGACTGTGCACGTATTATCTCCTAAATAATTTGAAGGCAAACTTCAAAAAGAAAAACAACAAAATAAGAGATTAATTCATAGCAGCAACAAAAGTATACACGAATGAAGAATTCGAAAAACAAATGTCTACACTTGACAAAATAAACAACAAAATTAGACCTTACTTGTCCATCATCGGCTACAAGGAATGGGCACGACTCCACTGTCATGAGAAAAGATACTTTGTCATGACTTCCAACATTGCAGAATCATTGAATGCAAAGAATCTGAGCGGGGAGACACCTACCTATAATAACTTTGCTAGAGTACGTGAGATCTTTAGTTCAAGATTGGACATACAAATATCGAAATAAAGCAAGATCAACATTTACAAGGATGACAAAAACAAATGAAGAGTATATAGGGAAAAACTACACCATTTCTCTAAATTTAAGAGTAATTTACTATAAATTTTCAAGAGACCCTTGTTTCACAAATATTTCTTACATGTTTCATATCTATTTCAGGTGAAGATCAAATGATTTTATCTTTAAAGTCACATAAGCTAAGAAAATATTTGTTGTGGGCCTTGAAAAAAGGACTTGCACATGCAACAAGTTTCAAATGGATGAAATTTCTTGCCCACATGTTACAACAGTACTAAAAGAGTTTAATGAAGATCCATACCAATATTGTTCGGCATACTACATGAAGGAAACAATGTAAGGGACTTATTTGAAAACAATATATTCAACCCCACATGAAGATACTTGGATCCTGACACATGAAATCAAAAACAATGACGACCCTTCCACCAGAAGGAAAGGAAAAATCTGGAAGGCCTAAGAAAAAAAGACACAAAATAGCTTGGGAGAAAATTTTCAAAAATAAATGCGGAAGGTGTGGGCAACTTGGACATAATAGACAGGACATGCATGAATCAACCAAAAAAAAGATGCATTTCATAACACTATATTCGAATTGCTTACATACATGTAAAGTTGGACAAATTAATAGAATATTACAAACATAATTGTTTCAATAATATTCCGTACATGTTTCTTTATAGTTTCTTAGATGTTTCTTATTTGTTTATGATATTACAATCTGTTTCATCAATGTTTCGATCTTTATTTACTGATTGTTTCTTGGCTACGCCAATTCGTATCAAATACAAAAACTAAAAAACTAAAAAATTCCAATTACTTCTGAATGTCAAAACAACAAAACTAAAAGTTCTTTCAACAGAACCTCAAAATGATTCAGATATTGTTCCATACATACTGCAAATCCTAAAATACCAACTAAACATATAGAAATATTCAAAATAACTATAGTAATAAAGTATTCAAAGATAAGCAAATCATACTATTCAATGAGACCATTACAAAATCATACAGATTTCTTCCTTAACAACAAATTCCTAGCATCATTAGGAAGTGGAGGATTGATTTCTATATCACTATCATCTTCATCTCCATTCTGCTGCTTCGACCTTGCATGATTGTATAGCTAGTGAGTATACCTCATCTGTTCATTTTCAATGTCGAAGTTTTCCTCAGACATGTCTTTCAAGAGATAAAATACTATGTGTAACAAGCAACATACACTCCACAATCGCTAAAAAAAAAAAAGAACAAGTTAAAAACATAATATAAAAACACACAAAGAAGAAACAAAAATAAAATAGAATAAATACAAGAATATTACTTTTTTGTTTGCACAGGCATATCCTGAACAACCACAACATTGATTGGAGCATTAATATCAACAGAGTAAGTGCTAGAACCAAGAGCAATGTCCTCTCGATCTTTATAGAAGGCTACCATGGAAAGAAAACGAGGCAACCAGACACTATAACTTTCAATAGCTCTCCTAGCTATTTTTCTGAGACTCCACGTCTTCAATGAATTAAACAGAGATAGATAATTCCCTCTTTAATACTCAACCTCCCAAGAACCTAGTGTTCCATATCAACACAATGAATAGGAAACAAGATATGATCTACCTCAGACCATAGCTTTCCACAACCTATGTCAAACCCAATGATATAGTCAACCACAGAAGTTTTAACATTAATCATAGAAGTGCCAAAATTCTTCTTCTTCCTCTTGTTCACTTGGCGAATTTACCATAAATACTTTGCATGTATCTATCAATGATCAAACATGTGGTTGTAAATTTCACAGCGCTATGCCCATAGATATACTTCTTCCGTATATAATATAACAACACATCAATATGCTGAAAACGAAACAAAAAAAAGTAAAAACACAGAAACAAAAATGGGAAAACAACAACATCAAAAATAATAACTTACCGAAGAAGACAAATATTCATCAACATAATATAGGCTATGAAACCATGATTTCTGCTTCACCTCGCAGACACCCAGCTTTAAAGAGGGATCAATCTTGACATCTTCGAATAACGTTTTGGGCTAAACATAAATAAATCACAATATTAGAAGAATGTTTCACAAATATCTCTAACATGTTTCATAATCATTGGAACACATAAATAAAAAATCTTACTCTTGCGATACAAACCCTTCCGCCAGCCACTCACTCAAATCATCAGAAAATGCATTTATGCCTGAACCTTCACCAAGACTGTCATCTAACAGACATCTTCCTTTTACCAAAGCTATTGACGGCTTTCCCGCAACAACAAAGACAAATCTTTCCCCTAATGAGTCATTTCCAATTGAATGTTCCCCACCTCAAATCCCCCAACTTCTTTTCCACTCACATAACTAGATGATTCGAAGTGAGTGGTGAAAGGAGTTCTCATAGCAAAAAAAAGGTTTTAAAACGCTCTTTGCAACAGGGGATTGTGGAACAGATTCTATAACAGAAATCTTAAGAACACCCTGCAATAAAATAAGAAACAATATTACAAACAAAATATAAATGATATTTCAATGTTAAAACAAACAAGAAACATGTTAGAAACAATCTTTCGAAGAAGAGCTTCATTTGCAAAAAGATCCAAAATAGAGTCGACTTGTGATTGGGTAAGATTATCAATTTCTTCAGAATCAATAAAATCATCTTTAGTACGAACATTGAGGTCTTGAGATTATACAACACCCTCTTCTGAACCCTTAGTTGAACCAAAAGAAACCTTCTCAACAATTTCAATAATTTCCATTAGACCACGGACTGCAATTCCCTCAATTATCACTAACAAGTCTTTTATCCAAAGACATATCAACAACAACACCAACACCAACAAAACCACCTTCAACAACATCAGATTTTTTTCCAAATTGTCCACCAGCAGTGGGACTACTGGTTCGCTCAATACTTTCCAAACCAGGAGTGTCAACTGTATCATTACCTAAGTCCACAACCTCATCATTAACATGTTCATCATCCTCTCCATGGGACTAATTCTCAGAATCTGAAGCTGATGACATTTGATTATATTCCTCTCTATCACCCTTATCAGCTCCCTCCAAATCTTCACCATTTAAAAAAAAAAAATAATAACATTATAAATACAAACAACAAAGTCAAAACAATAATGAAACACAATGGAAATAGAAAAATATATAAAAATAAGGAAGTTTGCCCTTAATAACAGACAACTTAGAGAGAACAGTTTTAAATTGCTCTTTCAAAACTTTGTTAATGGAGTTCTTAAACTCCTTAGACAATTTCTCCTGCTTTTGAACAACATTATCCAGCGTGTACTTAGATCAAAATCAATAGCAGACTCCTTCAGCTTCAAATTAACAATCACAAAATCGCCATCAACAAAATTAAAAGAGTACTTGGACTCGCCAAAAAATATTGCAATATCCAACTGCAACTTCTCTTCAGTTAATGGCCAAAGATTCTTCAACTTCAACTAAAACAAAAAATAAACAAAAACTAAAGTCAGATACAACAGACAAACATTTATGAAACAAAACATAAACAAAAGAGAAAAAGAAATACAATAATAATGTTTTACCTATTAGGTGGAATGGTTGAAAATCATCATATCAAGATCATCAGACCTCAATTTGTTATCTTTTACAGAACATGGATAAACCCAATTCAAAATCCGAGGGATTCTCTGCCCCTTACGAGTACAAATTTTATTGTTCACTTATTCACAACACAAATACAACCATATCTAGAAAGCCAAAGGAAAACCTTTAATTCTGTAAAATTTGATACGTTTAGCAGCATGCTTCACATCATCACCCTGAGGTTACTTCCGATCGAGCATTTTTTCTCTCAATTCTCTTATTGTCAAGTCAAACAAATTCCTTCCCCAGGGATACGTGTTAAAAGAATCACTATCAATTAAATTGAAAAAAGACATATGCACAGATTCCCAGTAGAAGAAAAAAGAAAAAAATACAAAAAGTACAAGGACATCTTCAAAGCATCGTCATCATTATCACCCCAAACTTGTAATGCAAAACTCTCCTCAATTGACTGCCTATTGAACTTCATTCTACCAGCAAAATACTTCTGGAAGAAAGCAGAAATAATACCATCACCACGAATAGAAGGTCTATCACCAACACACTTCAACCCAGTAACTAAGGCAAACTCACCAACACCAAACCTCAACGGTTTCCCACTAACAGACACCAATATCTCATCCTTCTTGGAGTGAACAACTTGTCTTTTCAATAAAGAATGCACAAGTTGATTCTGAAAATCAACCTCATTCATGTCCAGAAAGTACCCAAAACAAGTACACCTAAAAGCAGCAAGTTGCGACTCAGATAACTTGTTCTTCAAATTTTTAGTAACTTCAAAGGAGAATCTAGTATTTATCACGGGCAAGATACCGATCTATAGGATCAATCATATAATCATAACCCTAGAAACAACAAAGAAACAAAGCATAAACAATACATCTTATACAAAAAAAATTGAAATCTCATAAAAACAACAGATCAACTACATAGAAACATACCAGAAACAACATAGAAAAAAAAATATTCCATAGAAACAACAATAAATAACAAAGTAGATCCAGTAATATAAAGCAAAAAAACACCATACCTCAGCAGCATCAACGTCTATAAATCCAACAGTTTTCTTTTTGGATGATTTTCCCTTAACAACTTGTTTATCATCAACATCGAAAGGTTTCATCTTCTTCACAACAACTTTCCCAGAAGAAAATTTCCCATATTTTAGAAGATGAAGAAACTATTGCTTCAAATTTCGAAGCACTTCTTAATACTCGTTTATCAGCAGTGACTTTTTCCATTTTAACACAAAGAACCAACAATTTCTAGGAGCCATTGATATAAATAAGAAACCAAAAAGACACAAAAGAACCGTTTGAAGACTAGCGGTTCCACAAACAATTTCACGAGAGATTTTCGGAGAAGTTACACCAGTAGTTACCGGAAGAAAACCACACCAACAATGAGGGAGAACAAAGTTTGAAAAGACCAAGGATGAGAGCAGAGAAGAAAATGACAGAAATGAAGTTGAAATGACCCTAGCGTAAAAAAGGAAAAAAGATTAGAAAATAGCATAAAAAAGTAAATAAAAAAGTAGAATTATCAGCTGAGAGCAATTATGTGATTCAGCCAAATTGAGTGTATTTTGTGTAACTTCCCCAATATTAATAGATGTTTAGTGTGAGTTTTGCATGTATTTTGGGCATGATTTTGGCTATAATGAGTTGATAAACATGCATTAACTCAGTAAAATGGGTCGTGTTCTCATATTATGGAAAAGATATTACGCTTTGCTAGTCTTGCAAGAAAATAACGATGTTTAGAGTACTTTTGTGGCAATTTGAAGCATTGTAGTATAGGACCTTCAAAAATCGAGCGATTACGCAAAGTTTGGAGCTGAACTGAGAAGAAATCAGAGGAATTTAGCAAATTAGGGACACAAACGGTCAGCCTATGCGCATAAACACGTCCCGTGCGTGAGCCATTCAGCAGAATTGACCCTATACACACGGCCCGTGCGTCTGCTCAAGCAAAAAACCAAAGTTTCAACTTGACACACGGGCTGGTCGCGCGTAAGCGCACGGCCCATGCGTCTGTGCGGGTTTCCAGAATTTCAAGTCGTACCAACTTAAGTTTGGCCCGAGGATATTATAAATAGAGAGGAGGCAGATCCAAAAGAGGACACACTTACTTTTACCCCAGAAATCAGAGAAAAGAGCATCCTTCTACCAAAGGAATCGAGAGAAAGGTCAAGATCGCATCCATGCTTGAGGATTGAAGATAGATTGAGAGATCATCGATATTATCCCGGAGTTTTTCTTAGTCCATTGTATTCTTATTTTCATCTAGTTTGATATGGATCTGAACAATTTGTCTATGAAATATTCGTTTCCCATGTCTGGCTAAACATCTTATGATTCTGGGGTTTGGGACTAGGTTAATTAACTCTTGTTTGATGCTTAATTTTAATTGAATTTATTATTTTGAACCCTATTCGAGTACTTTACTTTATTACTTGTTTTATCATATGACCAATAATTTAGCATGATTGATGTGTTGATTCATAATTTGAGAGATGAGTTTCAATACTAGATCTTGAGTACTTGACATGAATATTTTGCATGATTGAGAAGTCTGTGAGTATTTGTGAGGATTTGCTGATCTTATATACTTTTGGGAGTTGTTTATCTTATGTTGAGTAGAGATGCTAGCATAGATAATTCAATCAACTTATTTATTGTGTCTCGAGAGAGAGAGGATAAATTACTTTTGTGATCATCTTATAGGGAAGATATATAACAACTTTGGCTTGATTAATCTGATAACTATTTTGTGTGTTTTGGTTAGCATTTGTGTGGTTATTTTAATTCCATTTCTATAATTTTCATAGTATATTTTGTATTTTTGCTTATGTGTTTGCATGTTTTATTGTTGAGTCTATTTTTGTGTGTGTTATGTTTATTTTTGGTGAAAAAACGTAGGTAAAACGAAGAAGAAGAGACGGCGAACGGCCAACAACCGTTCATGTTCAAAGGGAATGGCCGTTCCCTAACAAGGATGCCGTTCGCTGAGAAAAAAAGGTAAACGAACGACCGTTCCCCTAGCCGTTCCCAAAAAGTTTTCTGGCCGTTCGATGACTCGTGAAGTAGCATGCCGTTTGGTGACCGTTCGCGACAGAAAAATTAAACGTTAAAGCCTCGTTTCATTCAATGTTTTTGTAGACTTCTTTTAGGATTTGGACTCCTTCCAAGTTGTTAAGGACTTGGGCTATATAAGGGGGAGTCTAGGCTTTAGATTTTCACACATTCAAGCTAGATACATAATTTGGATTGCTCTCTTTTCTCTTCTTCTCCTTCTTCACGTGAGTTCTAGGGTTTCTGTTGGAGATATCTTTGCAACTTGAAAAAGTGTAATTCTTCTCCACCTTTATTTATCTAATTGATTTTATTTTGATATTAATTGCTTCATGATGGTGTTGTGATTATTATCTCTTGTTTAACTGAATTGATGAATTTATCCATGAGCTAATTTCTTTGTTCTAGGGTTAGGATGATTTGATTCAAACAAAAAAACATGAGTATTGATTAATTGATTTGCTTTCCTGAATGAATGACTTTATTTGATAATTGATTTTTTGATCAACTTTTGATTATTTTGGGGGAATAATTGAGATCGAGAGAAGATATTATTCCTGGACTAAATTTATCCAGGGGGTTAGATATGAATCAGAGATGTATTATCTAACCCTAGGTTTAATGAAAATAGCAAATTATGTTGGGATAGCCCTAATCGTGAATACGAGTTTCGAGATCTAGACCTTGTCTTTACATGTTTGTTACATTTGTTAACCGCATGATCAATTAATTGATATTCTGCTTGCAAGTTTGATGAGATGAATCCATAATCCTAGACTTTCTTCCATATCTTTTTCTCCAAGTTTATTCATGCTTAGTTTTAATTCGTCTTTTTAATTGTTTTCTTTTAGTTTATTTAAATCCAACAAATCTGGTTAGAGTGTTTAAGTTTTATTTCTGTTTATTGTGATACATAATAATTATTTGCCGGTTAAGTCTTCCTTGAGACAAGACTTGTGGTTAACTTGCTACCCTACAATTGATCTCGTTCTCTTGCAAGGATTGTTAGACTTTTATAGGTGTTTAACGGTCAAACAAAATTTTGGCGTTGTTGATGGGGAAGGCTTTAGGCGTAATAATTATTGTGTCTATTTTTTTCGTGTTTCTAGTTAGGATTTATTTTTGTTTGCTTTTTGATTTTTACCTTATTCCACAGATACATTTGATTTATTTTCCTAAGTTTGTTTATGCAAGGACGTAGGAATCTCAATCTGGAGCTTGCACCTTTCGTAGATGACATTCACCACGTTCCAAGACGTGTAAGGAATGAGGGGGACGATTCTTCGGTTAGTAGCAAGGATACTCAGGATCACGTTCCAACGGAAGAACAAACAAACGAGCCAGCAATGGGTGATAATCAAAACAAAAACAACGCGGAGGCATGTCAGCCTTTGATACGTGAGTTCACGCGCCCAGTCATTGGAACCGCGACCTCTTGCATCACTTTGGGAAAAGCAGCACAGAACTATGAGCTAAAAAATATACACTTCAATCAGGTACCATCTTTTTATGGAATGCCCAATGAAGATCCTCTCAACTTCATTCAGGAATTCTATTCTATCATTCAAAGTTTTCTCTACAGGATTTGAACGAGGATCAGCTTAGGATGCACTGTTTTCCATATACTTTGAAGGATCGGGCAAAATATGTCCTATGTCTCTACCTCCCAACTCTTTTACTACTTGGGAGACGGTGTACAATAAGTTCATGGGCAGATAATACTCTCATCAGAAAACTTCGGATCTACAAGGTAAGATAGCTACCTTTAGTCAAATGGAAGGTGAACCTTTTCATGAGGCCTGGGATCATTTCAAAGATTTACACTAAATGCCCACGTCATCACTACCCACTGGAATTGTTAAACCAATTTTTCTATGATGGATTATAACATAACTTTCAATATATGGTTGACAATGCTGCTGGGGGTGACATGGGTGTGCATACAACCCAGTAAATTTATGATATTCTAGAGATGATGAGTGATAATTCCTAACAAAAGAGTGCCCGAGGCATACGGGCTACCATGAATGAAGTAGCTCTAGGTTATGATGTGACAAAACAATTGGCTGAGTTGACTAAACAAGTACAATTGTTAGCTACAAGGGGGCATCCACATATCCCCCATTCTGCCGAGTCTTGCGGGATTTGTGGCGAATTTGGTCACGGGGACAATGTTTGTAATGCTATCTCTCAGACATATAATTCAGGTTGACAGAACCATCCGAACTTTAGTTGGGGCAATTCACAAAATCCCTCTCATATCTAACCGAGGCCACCGCAACCCCAAGGCCAGCCAATCAACCAATCAAGGGCTCCATCGATTGAAGACAGCTTGAACTGCTTTATTCAGGTTAGTCAGCAAACACAAGAAGGTAACAATAGGCGGTTTGAATCTATGGAAGCTTCTTTTAAGCATCTTGAGACTCAAGTTGGTCAATTGGCGACTTAAGTTGGTGAGATAGCTCGACATGTCTTCAAGCAGGACACTCTTCCTAGTCAACCAACGCAAGCTCAATCCATCACCGTTCTTGAATTTGGTGAGATTTCTGATCATGAAAGTGAGATTCCTCTTTCCATTGTCTCATCTAATCATGCAGGTATCGCGAACATAGAAAAGGAAGTTGATGCAAGTGAAGAAGACATGAATATGGAGGCAAGCACGGGATCGCCTTCCCATAGACTTTCTATTCCGTCCCTAAGTCCATGCCCAAAACAAGATCCAGGTAGTTTCATATTTCTTTTGGGAATGGTAAGGAAGTCGTAGGTATGCTTGATCTTGGAGCCGGAATTAACCTTATGCCTTACTTTACCTTTAAACAATTAGATTTAGGACAATTGAAGTTCACCGGGTTACGTCTGCAACTTGCTGATACGTCCATTAGGTATCCTACAGGTATTGTTGAAAATATTTTAGTCCAATTAAGTGGTCTTAAAATTTTCATTGATTTTGTTGTTTTGGATATGGAAAAGGATAAAGGTAATCTTAAAGATCATACTATACTGTTGGGTAGACCATTCATGGCCACAACCAATACCTTGATTGATGTCAAAAATAGAAAACTGAGTATGAATGTCTTGGAAAAAACTGTAACGTTTTCAATTTTTGATATAGCTTGTAGTTATGCATGTGCCTCACATGGTAATTTTATTGTTGACTCTATCAATTTTGCTGTGAAAGATGTCTTATGGCAGGAACATGATGTGATTCATAGCTTGAGTAAGACAGATAATAATTTCAAGGTGGTAAGAGATGTTTTGCTCAATGACCCACTATGATTTTATCAGTTGCAGCCGTCAAGCTAATGACGTTAAAAGAGCGCTTCTGGGGAGGCAACCCAAGCATTTTACTATTTTTATCCTAAAAACAAATCAAAAAATATAGGCAAACATTGGCGAATGGCCGTTCGCTGAGCACCTCAATGCCGTTTGGTGCCCGATCGGCCTAGTCCATGCGCAGCTCCCGTACGTTGTTCGTCCCATGTTCAACAAACATCGGCCTCTGTGGATACGCTGTTCGGTGGCCGTTCGACACTATTCACTAATAGAATTTTTTTTTTAGAGTTTATCTTTTTGGGTATTTTTCTATCTTTTGTAGGAATGTCAGCATGCATTGTTAGACTTAACTACTTTGCCATTATTGCATTATCATGGACGTCTCATTGTCCCTTTTTTTTTTACGCATTGAGGTCATTGCGTGATTTAAGTGTGGGGGGGGCGATTGATTGTTGTCTAAATGTTTTTGTTGCATGTGGTTATTTCTTTTACTAGCCCTTTGATTGCTTAAGCTTAATAATAGTGTCGTTTAGCTAACTTGAAATAGATGTAGCAATTTGAGTTTTGATTATGAAATAACACCGTGGATTTGATACTTAAGATTTGACTAAATTGTGAATCAACCCCTTGTGATAGACAACTAAGGCGATGGTTAAATGATAGTTTAGGTTGTGGGGCTTGAATTGCGAAGTTTCATCGATGTGAATTAAGTTAAAACCCTGTTTTGATTTGTGTGTGTACACAATATTGCTAGCCTTACGAACGAAAAAAAATAGGAGAAAAATCCAAAAGAAAAGAGAAGAAAAAGAAAAACAAGAAAAAAAGGAAAAAAAAGCAAAAAAATATATAGAACAATCAAGATTATACTCCGCTGGTTGAGTTGCTTAGTAACTAGGAGCATTCATGAGCCCCATGTTTACCTCTTACGTAAAACGGCGGCTCAAACATGAGTATGGGAAACTACCAGGAGCCTTTGGAAAACATCCTAAGTTTATACCTAGTGGAAGAATATCTCGAGAGTTCTAGCGGAAAAAAAAAGTTCATGGCTAGTAATTGCGTGATTTGTTGTGTGTATAATAGGGTTGCAACTTTTGACATGCGCGGATTTGAAATCGAGTAAGGAGAGCCAAACACCTTAACTAACTATTAACCTTAGCCGAGTGAGTCTGTTGTGAAGGTTGGGGATTAATGCATGATAGTCCGAGGTGATAGGACATGGTGTGATGGTTGAATTGACTCTCAAATTGAACATAATAATTCTTGTCGGATTTACAGGCGTTATTATTTGCTTGAGGACAAACAAAAGACTAAGTGTGGGAGAATTGTTTTGTGTGTTTTTGTTAGCATTTTGTGTGGTTATTTTAATTTCATTTCTATATTTTTCATAGTATATTTCGTATTTTTGCTTATGTGTTTGCATGTTTTGTTGTTGAGTCTATTTTTGTGTGTGTTATGTTTATTTTTGGTGGAAAAACGTAGGTAAAGCGAATAAGAAGAGAGGGCGAACGACCAACGTCCGTTCATGTTGAAAAGAGAAAAAAAATGAAAAGAAGCAAAGGGAACGACCGTTCCCTAACAATGATGCCGTTCGATGAGAAAAAAAAGTAAAGGAACGACCGTTCCCCTAGCCGTTCCCAAAAAGTCTTCTGGCTGTTCGATGACCGTTCTCCTGACCGTTCTCCTGACCGTTCACGAAGTAGCATGCCGTTCGGTGACCGTTCGCGACAGAAAAACTGAACGTTAAAGCTTGGTTTCATTCGATTTTTTTGTGGACTTCTTTTAGGATTTGGAATCCTTCTAAGTTGTTAAGGCCTTTGGATATATAATGGGGAGTCTAGGCTTTAGATTTTCACACATTCAAGCTAGATACAAAATTTGGTTTGCTCTCTTTTCTCTTCTTCTCCTTCTTCACGTGAGTTCTAGGGTTTCTGTTGGAGATCTCTTTGCAACTTGAAAAAGTGTAATTCTTCTCCACCTTTATTTATCTATTTGATTTTATTTTGATATTAATTGCTTCATGATGGTGTTTGTGACTATTATCTCTTGTTTAATTGAATTCATGAATTTATCCATGGGCTAATTTCTTTGTTCTAGGGTTAGGATGATTTGATTCAAACAAAAAAAGCATGAGTATTGATTAATTGATTTGCTTTCCTGAATGAATTATTTATTTGATAATTGATTGCCTGATCAACTTTTGATTATTTTGGGGGAATAATTGAGATCGAGAGAAGATATTATTCCTAGACTAAATTTATTAGGGGTTAGATATGAATCGAGATGTATTATCTAACCCTAGGTTTAATGAAAATAGCAAATTATGTTGGGATATCCCTAATCTGTGAATACGAGAGTTATCAGATCTAGACCTAGTCTTTACATGTTTGTTATATTTGTTAACCACATGAATCCATCCTAGACTTTCTTCCATATCTTTTTTTCCAAGTTTATTCATGCTTAGAATTAATTCGTCTTTTTAATTGTTTTCTTTTAGTTTATTTAAATCCAACAAATCTGGTTAGAGTATATAGGTTTTACTTTCTGTTTATTGTGATACATAATAATTATTTGCCGGCTAAGTCTTCCTTGAGAGACGACTTGTGGTTAATTTGCTACCCTACAATTGATCTCGTTCTCTTGCGAGGATTGTTTGCCTTTTATAGGTGTTTAGTGGTCGAACAAAATTTTGGTGCCGTTGCCGGGGAAGGCTTTAGGCGTAATAATTATTGTGTCTATTTTTTTCATGTTTCTAGTTTAGGATTTCTTTTTGTTTGATTTTTGATTTTTACCTTATTCCACAGATACATTTGATTTGTTTTCCTAAGTTTGTTTATGCAAGGACGTAGGAATCTCAATATGGAGCTTGAACCTTTCATAGACGACATTCACCGCGTTCCAAGACTTATAAGGAATGAGGGGGACGATTCTTCGGTTAGTAGCAAAGATTCTCAGGATCACGTTCCAAAGGAAGAATAAACAGACGAGCCAACAATGGGTGATAATCAAAACAAAAACAACGCGGAGGCACGCCAGCCTTCGACGTGTGAGTTCGCAGACGCTTGATCATCGAACCGCGACCTCTTGCATCACTTTAGGACAAGCAGCATGGAACTATGAGCTAAAAAATATACACTTCAATCAGTTACCATCTGTTTATGGAATGCCCAATGAAGATCCTCTCAACTTCATTTGAGAATTCTATTCTGTCATTCAAACTTTTCCTCTACAGGATTTGAACGAGGATCAACTTAGGATGCACTGCTTTCCATATACTCTGAAGGATCGGGTAAAAACATAGCTTATGTCTCTACCTCCCAACTCTCTTACTACTTGGGAGGCGGTATACAATAAGTTCATGGGCAGATACTACTCTCATCAGAAAATTCAGATCTACGAGGTAAGATAGCTACCTTTAGTCAAATGGAAGGTGAACCTTTTCATGAGTCCTGGGATCGTTTCAAAGATTTACAGACTAAATGCCCACATCATCACTACCCACTGGAATTGTTAACCAATTTTTCTATGATTGATTATCACATAACTTTCAATATATGGTTTACAATGCTGTTGGGGCTGACATGTGTGTGCATACATCCAAAGAAATTTATGATATTCTAGAGAGGATGAGTGATAATTCCCAACAAAAGAGTGCCTGAGGCAAACAGACTACCGTGAATGAAGTAGCTCCAGGTTACGACGTGACAAAATAATTGGCTGAGTTGACTAGACATGTACAATTGTTAGCTACAAGGGGGAATCCACCTGTCCCTCATTCTGCTGAGTCTTGCGGGATTTGTGGCGAATTTGGTCATGGGGCCAACATTTGTAATGCTATCTCTCAGACATATAATTTAGGTTGGCAGAACCATCCAAACTTTAGTTGGGGCAATTCACAAAATCCCTCTCATATCTATCCGAGGCCACCGCAACCCCAAGGTCAACCAATCAACCAATCAAGGGCTCCATCTATTGAAGACAGCTTGAACTCCTTTATTCTGGCCAGTCAACAAACACAAGAAGGTAACAATAGGCGGTTTGAATCAATAAAGCTTGTTTTAAGCGTCTTGAGACTCAAGTTGGTCAATTGGCGACTCAAGTTGGTGAGATAGCTCAACATGTCTTCAAGCAGAACACACTTCCTAGTCAACCAGCGCAAGCTCAATCCATCACCATTCTTGAATTTGGTGAGATTTGTTTTTCCATTGTCTCATCTACCCATGCAGGTATCGCAAACATAAAAAAGGAAGTTGATTTTTAGTAATCCCCTTGAGTAATATTTTTAGTAGCCCTCATTAAAAATATTGATTTTTTGCCTCAAAAGTATTAGTAATCCACCTAAAATGTATTAATATTTCTTTGAAAAGTATTAGCAATCCCTTGGAAAAGTATTAGGAATCATCTGGAAAAGTATTAGTAATCACTTGAGCAGTTGTTTTAGCAATCCTCATGAAAATATTGATTTTCCCCCGCAAAAGTATTAGTATTCACTCTAAAATGTATTAATAATCTTATTGAAAAATATTAGGTTTTTTGATTAAAGGTATTTTAGTATTTCTCCTGAAAAGTATTAGTAGTCCTCTAAAAAAGTATTAGTATCCCTCCTAAAAAGTATTAACAACGGCCAACGAATGTTATTAGGGATAAGGACATAATTGCCCTACATTATAGGAAAAATCCCTCAAAATATGCTCCCATCTTGTTTTTGGATTGTAAATACGCTGCGCCCTTTTGTCTTTTCGCAAATACGCTCCAACACAATCAACGTGAACGTTTTGCAATATAGATCGAAAAACCACCGATTTAAAATCGAAAATTACAGAATAAAGAAGAAAACAATTGCACCAACAACCAGAAGAACAAAACAAAGAGAGAGAAAGAAGCAAAAATCACATCAAACAACAGAGGAAAAACTAACAAACCACAGAAAATTATAGTAAATCATAGCAAAAGCTAGAAAACAAAAAATCAAGGTAATCAACAACTTTCGATCTCAAACGTTTTGTGTATTTCATTGAAATTCATTGCTTCTGAAAACTACTAGTTTTTCTCTGCTACTAGTTTTCATTATATTATTTTCTTCGTTATCAAGTTCAAAAAATATTTTCTATATATTCTGCATGAAATTGATTGTTCTAGCAAAATTTTCATTTGAATTAGCTGAATATGTTGTTTCTAGATTCAAATTATTTTGTAATTGTTTCAGAGTTGTTTTAAAATTGTTTCAACAATGTATATGTTTCATTTGCAATAGAATTGCCAAACTTAACCATCTATTTGTAGTTTTTGAATTCATTGTTTCATAGTTGTTTTGAAGTTTTCTCGAACATGTTTCAAACATGTTTTAAACATGTTTCAACTAATACTATGTCATTGCTTTAATTATTAATTTCTAAAATTGTTTCAAAGATGTTTCAAAAATATTTCGAACATGTTTCAAAGTTGTTTCAAACATATTTGCAGTGGAATTGTGTCAAATTTAACCATCTATTTGAAGTTATTTCAACTGATTATATTAGTGTTGTTTCAAATTTTTTTTAGAACATGTTTCAAATGTATTTCGGCTAATACAATTTGATCGGTTCTCTTAATAATTTCTAAAGTTATTGTTCAAATATGTTTCAGCTAATACAATTTCGTAATTTCTTGCAGACACATGGAGACAATTCCAGTAGTAGTATACTACAATGGACAATGAGAAGAAAATAAGAACTATATCGACTTTGGAGTAACATACATACACACTCCAAAGGATTGCACTTTTCGCAACCTAAAGAAAATTTGGAACAACATATATAAATAATCAAAGAATAAGAACCAATGCAGATTAAATACAAACTGAGAGAACGTTTGTTAATATTAAAGATTAAAAATGACTTTAATTTGAAATAATTCAACTGTTTCAATTGTAAAATAATTCCAATAATGAGATAACCCAATTGTTTCAAGATTGTTTTTTAATTATTTCTTACATATTTTAGCACTGTTACGGACAGAGAGAATAGTAAAAGCATAAAAAAGTCAAAAAAGTCACTCGAAACATACATAAGTAAAACAAAGCGCAAAAGTCAATGAGAATAAAATGTATTTTTTCAGAAATATGAGTATTTTGTGTAATTTTCTCATATTATTATTGAGGTGTTAGTGGTTGGAAGGGTCAATAGGCGGATTGACCACGATCGGGTATTTAGATTTGTTTAACGGATTAGATTCGTTAGACAGTCTGACAAGAGACTAACCCTTTTTTAGTTGCTTTATTCCCTTTTGCTATGTATGAATTCGGCATTTGGATACACACCAAATTATTTGAACCCGAATTGTTCAATTACTAAAACTTTGTTCGTTTTTTTTAGAATACATATTGTTGTCACATGACATCAGTAATATATCACATGCCATTAATTGGATCGAACCAAAGACCTAATTGTTAGATAAATATTTTTATCATGATTTTGATGATTTTGTTCAAATGAGTTTTTATACCAAAACAATGTCCCTAAATGTTGTCCAAATACTTCCGATCGATTTAAAATATTTTTACTATTTTTCAGAGTATTTCTTGAAGTTTATTTTTGATACAAAATTGGACAACACTTATATTTCAAGCTCGGCCGGTCGCCCTATAGGGCAACCTGTACCTGAGTTGAGTTGAAACAGAAAACGGGACAGAATGGAAAATAAGGAGGGCGACCGGTCCACCCTGAGGTCGGCCGTGTAAGAGGCGACTGGTCGACCCTATGGGCGACCGTGCACTGAACATTGGTTTCAAGTTCGAGAACTCACTGTTTCGATTTTTGGCACCCGAGGCCAGTTCAAAGATAGGGGTCGGCCGGTCAGACCCCGTTGACGGTCCCCCTGTAAAATTCGCAGAGAACTAATTTCAAAACTGCTGGGAAATTTATTATTTAGATTTTGATGAATGCCATGTAAAACTTAGAATAGGAAGTTGGCACCCCAATTTTTTGTTGTAAATCGCATTGTAATAAATAGAGGGCTGGTCAAGTGAGTTAAGTCGCCTATGCCCAAACATGCAAGAAGACAATGGAGACTAGAAGGAAGACTCATTGCAAGACAGTGAGTATGGCAAAGAAGAGAAGACGGAACTCTATGAAGGAGCGGTGAGATGCGGTGAGTGGAGTATCGATCAAGTCAACTCAAGAAAAGCCAAGTCTCAAGTTGAAGTGATGTAAGAGTCATCGATGATTGGAAGGCGACTCTAAGTCACCTGGGGGAAAGCAAGGAAATGCGATCCACGTCGAGATAATGAAAAAGATCCGTTGTTACGTAAATCAAGAGAATTACTTAAACAAGTAATATCTCCATGCTACCTTTCTCGAAGTGCTCGGACCCGAGAAGCGTGCAAAAGGAATAAACCAATGGGAAGCACTACACCGTGTCGAACTCGAAAAGTGGAGAACAATTCATACGAGGAAATGGCAATTCCAAGGATCGCAACAAGACAAGCCAACAACCACAAGTGACTTTCAAAAATAAGCCTATCTCTTCAACGGGCGATTTTTGAAAGATCACTATAAAAGGCCGAGGAATAACTCGAGAAAAGGTTACGAAGATTACATAGTTACCTTGACCATACAAGCAAGAAAGAAACATTTTGTAACCTGAAATATTCTCAAGTTATTAAACGCTTAATCCTCAAGCCACTACGAAGAACATCAATCCAACACTCACGTGAAGGAAAGATAACTTCAATCGGTTGAAAAGGAAATTTCTTGAAATAATCAAGGGGTCTACATTCCACGAAGGATTGTAGGAAGGTTCAAGGTTGAACCAAGTCTTGAGCTTTTGGAGGGATTAGTGATCAAATCCAAAGAGCTTGAGCAAGTGGGCTGTAGTAGCAAGGCAAGCAGTGCGCCTGTGAAGAAGCCGAGTCGTACGAGAAGTCGGTGAGTGATCAATGCGTCTCAGGATCGAGTCCCAAAGGATCAAGTCATTTGTGTGATCAAGACTTGTATCCGGACTGTTACCACTTTGTATCTTGATCAATACCTAGTGGATTCCTCCAGGAGTTGGAGAAGAGAGGAGTAGAAGAATTACCCCATCTTCGAACCTCTATAAAAACTTATCGTGTCTTTTACATTTCAAAGACTTTAATTCCGCATCATATTTGTTTAATTTTCACGACATATTTGCTATCCATTAGATAATCTCTAAGTACTAAATCAAGCTTTAAATCTCTACTAAACCATATTAAGGGTGTTAAGTCTTCCGCTGAAATCAAACCACGGTTGAGCTAACTCGGTCTTAACAGCTTGGTGAGTTATTCTATCAACAACTCGTCAGTCCGTTGAGTGACTAACTCTCTTGATTAACTAAATTGGCTGTCACCAAGGACACAACTGTGTAGTATCAACTCTGAACTTTTAAAATGACTAAATCGAAAAATTTGGTAAGGTTTATTCAACCCCCCTTCTAAACCTTACACTCACACCCCTTGGGACCTACAAGTGGTATCAGAGCGGTTGGTTCATTGAGCCTTCCGACCAGTTCTTGAACTAGATCTCCAAACTTTTCTAAGTCCGCTTTAGTACTTAAATTTTCAAAACTCCTTTTATCATTAAAATTTATTATCATGGAAGCAAATTTGACATGAATTCCCATGTTCACAATTGAAGAATTTGATGATTGGAAAATTCGTATGCGAGGCTCACCTATCAAAGCATTACATGATGAAATGTGGATATGATAGAGGATGGGCCTGCAAATCTTAAAGGTGAACACAAGCTGTAAGAAGAGCTGCACTGAAGGTGAAGAGGATGTTGCCCTAGACCAGCTATGGTTGAAAAACCAAGAACTGAATGGACAAATGATGAGAAAAAGATACAACTGGACAATGTAGCCAAGGACATCCTTTACAAAACCTTGGACAAAGCCATGTTCAATAAAGTCAAATCATGCAAAACGGCTAAGGAAATCTGGGACAAACTAACATTGATTTGTGAAGGCTCGAGCAAATCAAAGAAAATAAATTATCGGTGGGTCGTGACAAAAATTTGAGAATTTCAAAATGATCGCGGTGAAAACCTGGATCAACCGGATGCTCGGTTCACGTAAATCACCAACGAGCTATCTCGCACTTGGAAAGGAATATACACGAGAAGAAAATGTGTATGAAGATCCTAAAAAGTCTCGGTGAATGGGAAATGAAGGTCATTGCACTAAGACATTCCATGGACCTATCGAAGACCTCTAACCATGAACTATTCTCGGATCTCAAAGCCTACGAATTTGAGCCGAGAAGAAAAGATCGAGGAAAGAGGCAGTACTACCCCAAAACAATTTGCTCTAATTGTTAAGGATGGAAAGAGAGCCGAGGTCAAAGAAGTCATTGATCCGAAAAAATAGCCCGATGGTTAAAAGGTTCAACAAGTTCTTCAATAAGAACTACAAGAGAGGCAAGGGCGAATCTTCCGTAAGACACTCGGCTCCCTCCAAGTCAAGGGAAGATAGGCCAACCAAGAGAAAGATCATCAAAAAGTGAATATCAAAGGGCCGACAATCCAAGAATGGAAAGAGTCGATCAAAAGGTTGAATATCTATCAGAGGCGTAGGCAACCAGGTCACTACGCCATTGATTGCCCATATCCCGTAGTCAACAAATACGGGAATGAAGAAGAAAGAAAGGTCTTCGAGAGAAAGAAGATAAGAAAAGAAAAAGGCAATGTTGGTCGCAGAGATCACGAGACAACCAAGTCAAGAGAGACAACGGTGATTCGAGAGCGGTGAAGTCGACTACTCAAGTGACTACGAAGAAGAAGCCCGATCTGTTTGATGGCCAATGAACAAGATCAACTCCGACCAAGAAGATGAGGTACACTCCAACTCATCAAACTCGATTCTAGTAATAGTGATAGTGACACACACACTTCATCACCCACTCGATCTTTATGATTCATTAGGCAAAATGATGAAAGATTTTGAACACATTAAATCCTCACACACACTACTAAATGAGGAAAACAGCCTACTCAAGAGCAAAACTCACGGTGACTAAGGAGCCGAGTACTCTAAGTCAAATAGCGATGAGAATGAAAGTTTAAAGGCTGAAAATGCTAAGCTAATAAGCAGAAATAGTTGCCATAGAAAAGAGGGAGAATGACCTTAAAAATGTGATTGCCTCATTCACTAAGGCATCTAAATCATTGGATGATCTTATTATGAGTCAAAGAGAATGTGGAGACAAGACAAGCTTAGGATTTAATTCCTCGTGCTATGTCAAACTCCAAAAGTAATTTTGGAAAAAGGATATTCAAGCAATGAAGAGTCTAAAAATCCAAAACTCCAAAGGGTGCACACACATTCACTCCAAAGCACAATTACAAGCAAAGCGGCCTTGGTTATAAAGGAAAAGGAAAACAACCGAGTTGAGTGTATTTGAAAGGACAAGCGAGAAGAGATTGATCGAGTTCTCAAAGCAAACTCCAAACAGAAAATACTCTGTAAAAGAAGAAACAGAGCTACCAAAAACCCAGAAAATCTATAAAAGAAATACATATGATGGGAATGGTAGAAAATATCCAAGCCAAGCCGATTGGAATGATGTGAACTATCAACATAGACTTATGGAATATAAGCCCAAATGGCAAAGGCCTAGAACTCAAGAAAGGCCATTCCAAAAGTATAAGAGCTTTCATCAAAGACACATATGCACCTAGGCACTACACTCAGAGACACCACAATTACCCAAAGAAGGCGATTGCTAAAACATATACACATGCATACAGACAAAAGACAATTGTGATGAACCTAAAATCCCCAAGCAATTTGCCAAGATTAATTATGATTATGACAACGATAGATGGCAACCCCTTAGAGTCAAATCATTTGGCTATAAGTTGGTTGGATCATCTTACAATCCTAACCCCTCGGGACCCAGAGACAAGTATGGGTACTGTAGGTCCCAAGGGGTGTAAGTGTAAGGTTTAGAAGGGGGGGTTGAATAAACCTTACCAAATTTTCGATTTAGTCCTTTTAAATATACAGAGTTGATACTACACAGTGTGTCCTTGATGGACATTCAATTTAGCCACTCAAGTAGAGTTAATCTCTCAAGACTCAACCGAGCTGTTGATGGAATAACTCATTTGTTGGTTCTAAATTAACTCAATTGTGGTTTTGTTTTCATTGGAAGACTTAACACCCTTAAGTTTGATTAAGCAAGAGTATAGTGCTTGGTTTAGTACTTATAAATTATCAAGTGGATAGCAAATTTATCAAATGAGATATAAGCGATTAAAAATGCAGGAATTAAAGTGCTTAAATGTAAATGACACAATGAAATTTTTATAGAGGTTCAAGATGGGGTAATTCTTCTACTCCTCTCTTCTCCAACTCTTGGAGGAATCCACTAGGTAATGATCGTATACAAAGTGGTAGCCGTCCAGATACAAGTCTTGATCACACGGTGACTTGATCCTTTGGGACTCGATCGAGACGCCTTGATCACTCGGTGGCTTCTCGTGACTCGGCTTCTTCTTCACAGGCGCATTGCCTTTGCTACTCTGACTCACTTGCTCAAGCTCTTTGGATTTGATCACGAAGCCCTCCAAAAGCTTAAGACTTGGTTCGACCTTGAACCTTCCTACAATCCTTCGTGGAATGTAGACCCCTTTATTTTTCAAGATTTTCCTCTTCAACCGATTGAAGTTATCTTTCCTTCACGGTGAGTGTTGGATTGATGTTCTTCGTAGTGTAGGCTTGAGGATTGAGAATGTTTGATTTTCCGATAATTGCTTGAACGTTTTTAGTTCAGTCTCCGTGGCTTGTGTCGCTTGTCACTTGTATCTTGTGTCTCTTGTGTCACTTGTGTCGCAAACAAACTCCTCGGCCTTTTATAGTGATCTTTCAAAAATTTGCCCGTTGAAGAGATAGGCTTATTTTTGAAAGTCACACTTGTCGTTGGCTTGTCTTGTTGCGATCCTTGGAATTGCCATTTCCTCGTATGAATTGTTCTTTCACCTTTTCGAGTTCGACACGGTGTAGTGCTTCCCATTGGTTCATTCCTTTTGCACGCTCGGGATCGAGCACTCGAGAAAGGTGGTATGGAGATATTACTTGTTTAAGTAAATCTCTTGATTTCTCATTAGGCAAATGATCTTTTACAGTTATCTCAAGAATTGGGGTGCCAACTTTCTATTCTAAGTTTTACATGGCATTCATCAAAATCTAAACAATAAATTTCCTAACAATTTCCCCCTTTTTGATGATGCCAAAACTTAAACCATTCAAAAATGCAAATAGCAAAGATACATACAGATAGTGTATTGACATAGAATGTATGCGCAGAATCAATCCTTTTATTGATCATAACATTCTTGTTCTTTTACACAACTGTTTACAAGATGTATCAGAGCACATATTTGTCTACAAAAAATAAAGAATTTATAGCTTTATTACAGAAGACTTACATTGTATGTATTTACATAATAAAATACACGAAGGGGTGGACAGCAACACTTCATCTCCTTCACTGTCTCCTTCTTTCATCTTGTTCAGCATCTTCTTCTCTTCTTCTCTTTTTCTCATCGTCATTTTGCCTTCTTTTTCTTTTCATATGCCTTCCTGGCAGCTTCATCTCTTCTTATTCTTTCTGTCTTTCCTCCCATAGCTGAGTTTGTCTCTTGTTTTTTCTTCTATTCTTTTTGCATACTCGGGCGTTACTTTTAGCCACTTGCAAATTTGCTACTTGGTCAAGCCCCAAGTAGATCCCTCCTTTCTTTCCCGGATCTACGTATTCAATATTTTAAAGGCGAGGCCCAGTCCAAACCTCTTCCTCCACCACTACTTTTCCTCTACCTCGGGCGTGTATTGACTGGTCTTCTTCTTCCGGTGATTGACCGGTGGAGTGACCAACAGAGTGAGTGCCGTGAGTCTCACGCTCACGCCTTCTTCACATAACGTGAGACCCTTTTCCCAAGATACAAGTCCCAAGCTTGAGCCATAGACATTTTTGCAAAGTATCCTTCGGGATGCGGCGTTTTAAATTCATCAATCGATCGTGGCTCGTCCCCGACACCGAAATGGCATAAGTGTCTGTCTCTTGGAATGCCTCCATGTTCTTTCAAGATGTTCATAACTCGGGCATCCATTCTTCCTTCCACTTCCTTCATCCCCGCTTAAATTGTTTTTCTCTTTTTCGGCCATAGATATAGCAGAGTGTTGGAGTGGCGAGTCACTTGGGAGTTTTCTGCCGATAATGTCATTGTGTGACAGACCCTGTTGAGGGGTTTGTGCAATCATCAAGGTCACATCTTTCGATCCTTCCCCTCGAGATTTTCCTTTCTTTTGTTTCAACACTTCCTCGGTGATCTTCCCTTCGCAAATGCTTTTCCTTCCTTCTCAACTTCGATCCCCCAGGCTTTTAGGTATTCCTCTTCCCCTTTTTGGCATCATCAAAGGAGAGAGGAACACTGGAAACAGACTTGCTGCAAGGGAAGTCGAGCTCTGGCGATAGTTGAGTTTTGTCTCGAGTCTCCACTGCAGAGTATGCGACTAAATTTGGATCGAGTAGCGTTGGACTATCTTTGAAATCGGCTTCATCTCGGCCATGAGAAGGTGAATTTTGTATTCATGGTTTCTTCCAAACGTCGTAGATCACTCTTGTTTTGCTCACGCAGCCAGCCTTAATCTCGGCAATGTGAGCTTCATGCATGTGCTCAATATGTTCTCTCGGCTTTGTTTTTGCATCAAGCATTTTCACTCTCCATACCAGGAGCTTATTGAACAATGTCCTGAAGTATCTAACTTGTTCCACACGCATTGTTTTCTTTGTTGCCACCATTCCCGATCCCGACCGTTATGCCTCTTAAATCGCAGCGAGATTGGCATCTCTGTTGTCCAAGAGCATGTCCATAGAGGCCCGATGCCTCTCCATCCGTTCAATCTCGCCGAATAGTGCCTTGAACACTTCGCGGACTTTGATTCTTCCATTGCGGTGATGGCCATGCAACATCAAAATCATAATCACCGGAACAATGGTGCCCGATGGAAAAACGGAGTGATGCGTGGTAGCGTCGCGTTCGTTCTCGACTCTTCATGGAGGTCGGGTACCTCAGGGAAAAAGGAAAAAGATTCTATAAAGGATTCATCACCGCCAACGGGATCTGTTCGATGATGAGCGGTGCGCGTGAAGTTCTTTTAGGAATCGACCTGTCGTAGCTTGAGGAGCCCGCGCAGCGGGACTCGGGTTGGTGGGTTTTGTTGTGAAGTGGACCCGACTTGCCGAGCCTCCATTCATTGTCTCAATGTACCGTTGGTCTCGGTGATTTTTCCAATTGAGTAGATCGGTCCTCGCCTTATCGAAGCGTCATCGGACGATGATGAGATTTCCATTGGTGGCTCATCATCAAAATTAAATGTTTGACGAGTAGTCTTGGGATCGACTTGCTCGTGCTTGGAACATCCACAATCGAGTCTTTCGATGCATCACGGGGATGACTCTTCTTCTTCGCCCCGATCCCGAAAGGTTACATCAGATTATCCTGGGAATCATGAAGTGCGCTTATCTCCTTCTCGGATGGGTCGATGATAGCAGGAGGGATGTTCTCTACTTCAGCTTTTCTTTACCCGGGAAGTCTCAACCTCCCGTGGCCTTCATTACCTCCGGAATCTCTCTCGCAGCGAGGCTTGGTCCTCCCTTTCGACAGTGTCACTGTCTTAGGGTCTTCTCACACTGGCATCCATTGGAGTCTCAACCCCATGGATTGCACTTTCATCACCCAGTGTTAACTCCCGGGCCGTTCCATCATCTCAGTGCCTCGACCGCATCGCCAGGCGTCATTAGCCTTCGGGCGATTGACACCTCGAGACAGTCTCAATCGCCCGAGCTTCGTTGATGGCAACTTGCCGTTTCTTCTTGTGTTTGTATTTTCTCTACTTCGCCTCCTGGATTCATTGTTGAGTCATCTGCAAAGATTCTCCACCTTGCTTTGCGGTGGAGGGAGTTTCCCCTCGGGCGCACCGGTGAGTGACTTGGAATGGGGTCACTCGTCTCCAAACTCCCATTGTTTCGATTGATTGTTCGGCCGTGGGGGCGGTGGTAACACACCTTCAATATGGGTTGGCTCGATTTGGGGTCCCCAATATCCCGGTTTCATCGCCATGTCCCTTATTGCTTCTTCCGAGTGAGTGGGGAAGTGGTGGCAGCAACAACAAGATGGCGATTTGTCGAACCACTCCCATTGGATCAATTTCGGTGTGTTCGAGGACTCTCCTGGTCCCTCCATCGGTCTTTGCTCGTGAAGGATTCTCGGATTCGTGCAATGCTTGTTGCATTTGCAACTCTTCTCGGCGGCGGCATTCTCCGGATCCTCATCATCATCGAGAAGACATCAAGGAGAGGATGTGTGTGTTCGTGGTGCCGGAGATAGGGCGATCTTTGGCCTTCTCACGTGCCTCGGCCTTCCCTCTGCTTTTTCTTTCTCCTTGTCCTTGAAGATCTGCAGGATGTCTCGTGCAGTTGTCTTCATCCGTCTTTGGGAGCACAGTGGTTAGTCGAGGAAGTTTAACAGTTCCTCTTCTTCTTCTATAAACTCGGCCGTTGGAACTGTTTCCTTGATTTACTCAACTTCCATTTCCTCCACTCACGCAGACGATGTTGAATGTCCGGGTAAGGTGGAGATATGATCATCACATCACTATCCGCTTTATCGCCTTCTTCTTGTGTTTTGTTTGTGTGGACTACAGGTGTGTCTTCCGGTTGCCTCTCGCTGACGCCTTGCAGACTTAGCTGTTTCATCAATTACATCCGGAGACTCTACTTCTCCGCCAGTCTCGATATCTGCCCGGTGAGTGGCTAACTCGGCCGGTTTCTCAAGCTCTGAGTGCTTGACAATTCTTCTTCGTCTCCTAGTTTGTACCGAGAGGATTTTCGGTTTAGAGACGATTTTCTACGAGTCTTGGGCGGCGGGGCCAGGTCGGTGTCTTTTCTCGAGGAGCGGCCGTCTTGGCTTGTCGTTCTCCTCCTTTTGACGATCGGAGAAGGTATTTGTGAGTCCTTCTCGACGGCCGCTGCAGGACAGGAGACACGAGCTGCAGGGCGGTGACTGGCGCAGGCGGGAGCATGTTTGCTTTCTTTCTTTGCAGGAAGCGTGATCTTCTTAGCAGTACCGCAGGGCGGCTTTCTTCTTGGGTGGAGAGGAAACAATTTGTATCTTCTTGGTGGTGATTCCCCCTCACTCGTGTCGCCTCTCTTGGCGTAGGCTCTCTTCAGTGCGCGAGAGAGGTTTGCTCTAAACATCCTCTTGTTAACATGGAATGCCTTCCCATGTCTAAGAGGGACCTTTCACCTCCATCACCGGCCAATTACTAGGCCATATCCTAGGGATCCTCCAAATGAGCCATCTTCCTTGAAGGATTTGTTCCCTACGTTCGCGTAGTCTGCATTAGACAAACTCTCGGCCAGATTTATTTTCTTTTTCTCGCGATGATTGCGGCCATTACAATCAGCTTTGCTTTTGTGATTGGTCAAAGCCGCCAAATTTGATGTCAATGCATTTGGCAACTATGTCCAACGACTTGTGATAATCCTCCTTCCAGTCTCTTGTTTTTTTTGTGGTACACTATTTTATCAAAGATAGTCGGGCTTGGCTATTTGTTTCCAAGCATCGCCTAAGTTTACATCAACCGTTGATTTCGAGGCTCCTTCGATTGGTAGTGAGCAAATGGTCGCCCAAATCCTGCGCGAGATAGTCACCGCTTTCCGTGAACAGATGACTTTATTCCTTCATCGTGAATCTCGGCATTCACATAGAATCGCGTGCGACCTCCTCCACATAGGTCATCGGATATTCTAACGTCGTAAACTGTTTTAGCCCGGGACGTTTCCAATTTTTCAGCGATTTTCTTCACTAGGGTGTCGTCGGACCCTGTTTCACCATTCCGTCGAAATCTACTGAGACCGGTGTCGATTTGCTTCCCTTTTCTTTTTGAGAGAAAGAGATGAACGGTTTTGGTTGTGTGAGAGAGAAACGGACGGAAATGGTTTAAGTATGGTTTATGAAAGGGCGTGCGGGTGGTTTTTGAAATGTGATCGAAATCAACGGCTTAGATTTTGCACGCCTATTTAGCATTTAATGTCTCGTATTTAATGCGGCAAAGCATTTATATCCAATCATAAGCTTGGTGTGCGGCTTTATGTCTCAGTACACATCATCATTATGCCGACGTATTCCTTAAAACATTCCCGCTTTGTCAAACGATTGCGTTTTTGTCACTTTGCTCATAAGTGACTCGGCTTATCCTTTAGCCGATTTAACTCTACTTCTCACGAGTTCTCTTAGGGACTCGGCTACCCGGTGACTCGATGTTGTCTTTCCGTCTGGTGATTCGGTGATTTGTGTGTGTGTTCAAACTCTTTTTCACCCTTTTTGTGTTTCATTTCTTTTCTTTGATTCTTATGAGTGTCACCAGCTCAATTAACCCTAACTCATGTTTGAGTTCTTCAAATCTTGACTCACATAATGGTTTTGTGAAGATGTCATTGATTGTTTATCGGTTGAAATATATTCCAAGATGATGTCCTTCTTTTCAACGTGATCTCTTATGAAGTGATATCCGACATCGATATGATTTGTTCTTGAGTGCAACACAGGATTTTGAGTAATGGCAATTGCACTTGTGTTATCACACATGATTGGAATTTCTTTTTCTTCAACTTCATAGTCTCTCATTTCTTTGTCTCATCCATAGGACTTGGGCACAACAACCTTGTTTACGCAAGCCTATGTATTCCGTGTTGTAGAGGTGGCTATTGAGTTTTGCTTCTTGCTAAACCAGAAATTAGTCTGTTTCCCAAAGATTTGACATGTGCCCGAGGTGCTCTTCTGTCCACTCGCATCCAAAGATAGTCTAATCAATAGCCAATTAGCTTGAATCCACCTTTCTTTGGATACCATAAGCCAACTTCTTGGCTTCCTTTCAAGTATCTCAATATTCTCTTAGTCTTTGTCATATGGCTCTCTTTTGGAGCGATTGAAATCTTGCACATATACCTACAACAAAGGTGATATCCGGCCCGCTTCTTTGTGAGATAGAGCAATGATCCAATAAGTGCTCAGATCTTGTTTGATCTACATGAGCTTGCCATCCGCATCCATGTCCATTTTTGACCGATGTATTCATTGGTATTTTTCGAAGACTTCTCCTCCATACCAAACTCCTTCATTAAATCTCCGGTGTATTTTGTTTGACTTATGAAGGTTCCATCCTTCATTTGTTTCACTTGGAGTCCAAGGAAGAATGTCGCTCTCCCATCATGCTCATTTCAAATTTACTTTGCATGAGGTTTGAAAACTTTTCACACAGCTCTTTGTTTGTGGATCCAAAAATGATGTCATCCACATATATTTGAACAAGCAAAGATACTCTTTTTGTCTTGAATTAAGAAAAGTGTTCTATCTACTTTTCCTTTTGTGAATCCATTTTTGGTTAGGAATTGTGACAAAGTATCATACCATGCTCGGGTGCCTGTTTCAATCCATATAGAGCTTTCTTGAGTTTGTATACCTTATCTCCAAGAGTCTTCTCGCTCAAATCCTCGGAGGTTGTTCAACATACATTTCTTCTTCCAATAAACCATTTAGGAATGCACTTTTACATCCATTTGATATACAATGAAATTCTTGTGAGTCGCATAGGCAAGAAACATTCTTATAGCTTCCAATCTTTCTGTGAGGGCAAATGTTTCATCAAAATCTATCCCTTCTTCTTGGCAATATCCTTTGGCTACTAGTCTTGCTTTGTTTCTTACCACGTAACCTTCCTCGTTCATCTTATTTCTCGAACACCCATTTGGTGCCAATAACATTTTGATGTACGGGTCTTTGCACTAATTCCCATACTTTATTTCTTTCAAACCGATTCCGCTCTTCTTGCATAGCTTGAATCCAGTGTGTGTCGCCCAATGCTTGTGACACGTCTTTGGGCTCTATTTGAGAGATGAAGCATGTGAACATGGCTTCTTGTTGAGTTCTCGATCTTGTTTTGACACCTTCTCTTATATCTCCAATGACAAGTTCGTGGATGGTCTCTCACCATCTTACATCAAAGGTTGGAGTAAGTTAGTGGATTGATCGACTTGTACATTTGTGTTCTTGCGTGGTCGTCTCTCTCGTAATCACTTAGCCGCAAATTTTCCGGCTATTTTTGAGATTCATCTATCTCATCTTCTTACAATTGATAATTTCACGGCTTCAAAGAGGGACTTTCGTATGGTTGGATGATTCAACTTATCGGTGACTCTTCAATGTCTTCTCCATTTACACTTGGCTCATCGAATACCACATGAATGAATTCTTTCGCAACCATAGTCCTTTTATTGAGTACTCTGTAGGCTTTGCTTTCACCGAGTATCCTAAGAAGATACCTTCATCGGCTTTAGCATCAAAAGCCTTTAGATTGTCTTTGCCATTGTTGTGGATGAAGCATTTACATCCAAATATTCTCAAATATGCAACATTTGGTTTTCTTCCACCCAAATCTCATAGGGAGTCTTTGTCACCGTCATTTTATCATACATCTTTTTGGGTGTAGCAAGTCTGTGTTGATTGCTTCAGCCCAAAATCTTTTTGGTAACCCCGTCGCCTAACATGGTCCTTGCCGCTTCTTTGAGGGTTATGTTCCTTCTTTCTCGCAACTCCATTCACGTGGGAGTTCTTGCTGCCGATAGTTCATGACCAATACCATTTTCAATACAATATCGAAGTTATTATTCCATTGACAAACTCGGTTCCTCTGTCTCGATCTTATTTTGATAATGGTTTGGCTCTTCTCGTTTTGAATTCTCTTCATGTGTGTGGTAGTTTTTGTAGAGTTTCTTTCTTCTTACACATGAATATTGTCCATGTATATCTTGAGTAGTCATCTACTACCACCAAGGTGTATTTCTTTCCACTTATCTTTTTTGGTTCCATCGGGCCAAATAGATCCATATGAAGCAGATGCAATATTCTTGTTGAAGATTGGCATGTCTTTTCTTTGAATGATGACTTGATTTGTTTTCCCTTCGACATGCGTCACATATACTCTCCTTCTTGATATCATCGAGTCCTGGAAGTCCTTCCACAAGATTACGTCTTGCAAGCTTGTTAATCATTTTGAAATTTAGGTGACTCGGCTTTTTGTGCCCGGCCCAACTTGATTCAAATTTGTGCGTTTTGCTAGAGACAAAGTGTTTGGGTGTTGCAGTTGACCAATCCACGACATACATATTCTTCTGCCTACATCCTTGCAAAGACAACTTCATTTGATTCAATATCCTTGATTTGGCATATACCCATGTTAAATCCAACATTGTAACCCTTGTCACGAGTTGGATCGATGCTGAGTTGAAGTTGAGTCCTTCAACATATGCAACGCCTGTGATTTCTAATCCATTCCTCTTGATGGATCCAATGCCTCTTATTTCACCAGGAGCTTCATTTCCTCCAAATATGACTTTTGCTCCTTTAACTTCCTTGAATTTTGACAGATTTTTCTTATTTCTGTCATATGTCCGGAACGACCACTATCCATGTACCAGGTTCCTTGGCACTCACTGTTCCTTGAACCGCAATCAAGGAAATTAAGTTTTAGGTACCCATACTTGGCGGGTCCCGAGGGGTTAGAATTGTAAGATGATCCAACCAACCTATAGCCAAATGATTTGACTCTAAGGGGTTGCCATCTATCGGTGCCATAATCATAATTAATCCTGGCAAATTGCTTGGGGATTTTAGGTTCATACAACTGTCTCTTTTGTCAGTATGCCGCATATGAGTTTTAGCAATTGCCTTTCTTGGGTAATTGTGGTGTCTTTGAGTGTAGTGCCTAGGTGCATATGTGTGTGCCGATGAAAGCTCTTATACTTTTGGAATGGCCTTTCTTGAGTTCTAGGCCTTTGCCATTTGGGCTTATATTCCATAGGTCTATGTCTTTGATAGTTCACATTATTCCAATCACTTGGCTTGGATATTTTCTACCATTCCCATCATATGTATTTCTCTTATAGATTTTAAGGGTTTTTGGTAGCTCGCTTCTTCTTTACTGAGTATTTTTGTTTGGAGTTTGCCGAGAACTCGGTGAATTTCTTCTCAATGTCTTTCCTTTCAATAAGACTCAACCTATTTGTTTTTCCTTTTCCTTTATAACCAAGGCGCGATTTGCTTGTTTTGTGTTTTGGAGTGAATGTGTATGCATCATTTAGAGTTTTGGATTTTTTGGACTCTTCATGACTTGAAGATCCTTTTTCCAAAATTAATTTTGAGGTTTGACATGGCACGGAGGAATTAAATCCTAAGCTGTCTTGTCTCCACATTCTCTTTGACTCATAATAAGATCATCCAATGATTTAGATGCCTTAGTGAATGAGGCAATAACATTTTTGAGGTCATTCTCCCTCTTCTCTATAGCAGCAATTTCTCTTTATTAATTTAGCATTTTCAGCCTTTAAACTTTCATTCTCATCGGCTATTTGACTTAGAGTACTCGGCTCCTTAGTCGACTTTGAGTTTTGACTCTTGAGCAGTTGTTTTCCTCATTTAATAGTGTGTGTGAGGATTTAATGTGTTCAAAATCTTTCATCATTTTTCCTAATGAATCATAAAGATCAGTGGGTGATGAGGTGTGTGTGTCACGATCACTATCACTAGAGTCCGAGTTTGATGAGTTAGAGTGTACCTCATCTTCTGGAGTTGATCTTGTTCCTTGGCCATCAAGCAGATCGGGGCTTCTTCTTCGAGTCACTTGAGTAGTCACTTCACCGCTCTGAATCACTCTCTCTCTTGACTTGGCTGTTTCAGCAGTGATCTCTGCAGCCATCATTGCCTTTTTCTTTTCTTGTCTTCTTTCTCTCAAGACCTTTCTTTCTTCTTCATTCCTGTATTTGTTGACTACAGGATATGAGCAATCAATGGCATAGTGACCTGGTTGTCTACAGTTCTAACATAGATATTCAGCCTTTTGATCAGCTCTTTCCATTCTTGGATTGTCACCCTTTGATACTCAACTTTTTGATGATCTGTTCTCTTGGTTGGCCTATCTTCCTTGATTTGGAGGGAGCTGAGTGTCTTCCTGAAGATTCACCCTTTCCTCTCTTGTAGTTCTTATTGAAGAACTTGTTGAACCTCTTAACCATCAGGGCTATTTCTTCTGGATCAATGACTTCTTTGACCTCAGCTCTCTTCCCATCTTTAACAATTAGAGCAGCTATTTTGGGTACAACTGTCTCTTCCTGGTCTTTTCTTCTCAGCTCAAACTCGTAGGCTTTGAGGTCTGAGAATAATTCATGGTTGGATGTCTTTGATAGGTCCATGGAATGTCTCAGTGCCATGACCTTCATTTCCCATTCAGCTGGAAGACTTTTAGGATCTTCATACACATTTCTTCTGTGTATATTCCTTTCCAAGTGCATGTGACTCATTTGTGATTTTGTGAACCTAGCATCCAGTTGATCCAGGTTCTCTCCGAGATCATTTTGAAGTTCTCAAATTTCAGACCCACCGATAATTTGTTTTCTTTGATTTGCTCTGAGCCTTCACAAATCAATGTTAGCTTGTCCCAGATTTCTTTAGCCGTTTTGCAAGATTTGACTTTATTGAACATGGCTTTGTCCAAGGTTTTGTAAAGGATGTCCTTGGCTACATTGTCCAGGTTGTATCTTTTTCTGTCATCATTTGTCCACTCAGTTCTTGGTTTTTCAACCATGATCGGGTCCGGGAGCAACATCCTTCTCCTTCACCGCAGCTCTTCTTATTTGTGTTCACCTTTAAGATTTTGTGGCCCATCTTCTATTACTATCCACATCTCATCATGTAATGATAGATGAGCCTCGCATACGAATTTTCCAATCATCAAATTCTTCAATTGTGAACATGGGGATGCGTGTCAAATTTGCTTCCATGATAATAACTTTTAATGATAAAAAGAGTTTTGAAAGTTTAAGTACTAAAGCAGACTTTGAAAAGTTTGGAGATCTAGTTAAGAACCGGTGCGGAGGGTTCAATGAACCAACCGCTCCGATACCACTTGTAGGTCCCAAGGGGTGTAAGTGTAAGGTTTAGAAGGGGGTTGAATAAACCTTACCAAATTTTCGATTTAGTCCTTTTAAATATACGAGTTGATACTACACACCGTGTCCTTGATGGACATCAATTTAGCCACTCAAAGAGAGTTAATCTCTCAACAGACTCAATCGAGCTATTGATGGAATAACTCATTGTTGGTTCTAAATTAACTCAACTGTGGTTTTGTTTTCAGCGGAAGACTTAACACCCTTAAGTTTGATTAAGCAAGAGTATAGTGCTTGGTTTAGTACTTATAAATTATCAAGTGGATAGCAAATTTATCAAACAGATATAAGCGATTAAAAATGCAGAATTAAAGTTCTTAAATGTAAATGACACAATGAAATTTTTATAGAGGTTCAAGATGGTGTAATTCTTCTACTCCTCTCTTCTCCAACTCCTGGAGGAATCCACTAGGTAATGATCAATATACAAAGTGGTAATACCCGGATACAAGTCTTGATCACACTGGTGACTTGATCCTTTGGGACTCAGCCCCGGAGACACCTTGATCACTCACGGTGGCTTCTCGCACGACTCAGCCTTCTTCACAGGGCTGCCTTGCATTACTACTGACTCACTTGCTCAAGCTCTTTGGATTTGATCACGAAGCCCTCCAAAAGCTTAAGACTTGGTTCGACCTTGAACCTTCCTACAATCCTTCGTGGAATGTAGACCCCTTTATTTTTCAAGTATTTTCCTTTTCAACCGATTGAAGTTATCTTTCCTTCACAGGTGAGTGTTGGATTGATGTTCTTCGTAGTGTAGCAGCTTGAGGATTGAGAATGTTTGATTTTTCGATAATTGCTTGAACGTTTTTAGTTCGTGTCTGTGACTTGTGTCACTTGTCACTTGTATCTTGTGTCTCTTGTGTCACTTGTGTCGCAAACAAACTCCTCCTTTTATAGTGATCTTTCAAAAATTTGCCCGTTGAAGAGATAGGCTTATTTTTGAAAGTCACTTGCGTCGTTGGCTTGTCTTGTTGTAGTCCTTGGAATTGCCATTTCCTCGTATGAATTGTTCTTTCACCTTTTCGAGTTCGACACGGTGTAGTGCTTCCATTGGTTCATTCCTTTGCACGCTTCGGGACCGAGCATTCCGAGAAAGGTGGTATGGAGATATTACTTGTTTAAGTAAATCTCTTGATTTGCGGCAACGGATCTTTTACGATTATCTCGACTTGATTGCATTTCCTTGCTTTCCCAGGTGACTTGGAGTCGCCTTCCAATCATGGATGACTCTTCGTCACTTCAACTTGAGATTTGGCTTTTCTTGAGTTGACTTGACCGATACTCCACTCACCAGTATCTCACTCGCTTTCTTCAAGAGAGTTCCCGTCTACTCTTCTTTGCCATACTCGGTTTGTCTCGCAATGAGTCTTCCTTCTAGTCTTGATTGTCTTCTTGCATGTTAGGGCGTAGGCCGACTTAACTCGGCCTTGGCACTCTATTTATTACAATGCATTTTACACCAAGAATTGGGGTGCCAACTTTCTATTCTAAGTTTTACATGGCATTCATCAAAATCTAAACAATAAATTTCCTAATGTGTACCTAAAACTTAATTTCCTTGATTGCGGAGTTCAAGGAAAGTGAGTGCAAGGAACCTGGTACATGGATAGTACATTCCGGACATATGACAGAAACAAGAAAAATCTGTCAAAATTCAAGGAATTTAAAGGAGCAAAAGTCATATTTGGAGGAAATGAAGCTCCAGGTGAAATAAGAGGCATTGGATCCATCAAGAAAAATGGATTAGAAATCACAAATGTTGCATATGTTGAAGGACTCAACTTCAATTTGCTAAGCATCACCAACTCGTGACAAGGGTTATAATGTTGGATTTAACATGGGTATATGCCAAATCAAGGATATCAATCGAATGAAGTTGTGTTGCAAGGATGCGACAAAAGAACATGTATGCAAAGATTGGTCAACCGCTACACCAAAGACTGTCTATTAGCAAAGAGACTGGTGAATCAAGTTGGATGTGGCACAAAAGGCCGAGTCACCTGAATTTCAAAACAATTAACAAGCTTGCGAAGTAGTCTTGTGGAAGGACTTCCGCACTCAAGATAAGAAGGAGAGTATATGTGACGCATGTCGAAGGGAAAACAGATCAAATCATCATTCAAAGAAAAGACCGCCCATCTTCAACAAGAATATTACATCCGCTACATATGGATCTATTTGGCCCAGTGGAACCGGCTAGCATAAGTGGAAAGAAATACACCTTGGTGGTAGTAGATGACTACTCAAGATATACATGGACTATATTCATGTGTAAAAAGAAAGAAACTCTACAGAAATCACGAGTTGATGAAGAAAATTCAAAATGAAAAGAGCAAACCATTATCAAAATAAGATCGGATATGAGGAACCGAGTTTGCCAATGGGATAATAACTCGATATTGTATTGAAAATGGCATTGGTCATGAATTATCTATGCAGCAAGGACTCCACAACAGAATGGAGTTGCGAGAAAGAAGGAATAGAACTCTCAAAGAAGCAAGCAAGGACCATGTTAGTCAACGGGGTTACCAAAAAGATTTTGGTCAAGCAATCAACACGACTTGCTACACTCAAAACAGATGTATGATAAACAGACGGTGACAAAGACTCCCTATGAGATTTGGACAGGAGAAAACCAAATGTTGCATATTTTAGAATATTTGGATGTAAATGCTTCATCCATAACAATGACAAAGATAATCTAAAGGCTTTTGATGCTAAAGTCGTGAAGGTATTTTCTTGGGATACTCGGTGAAAGCAAAGCCTACAGAGTACTCAACAAAAGGACTATGGTTGCAGAGAATCCATTCATGTGGTATTCGATGAGCCAAATGTAAATGGAGAAGATATTGAAGAATCACCGATAAGTGAATCATCCAAGCATGAAGAAAAATCCCTATTTCAAGTCGAAATCGAATTGTAAACTCGAGAAGAAGATGAGATAGTCAATCTCAAAACAGTGGAAAATTTGCGGCTAAGTGATTACGAGAGAGTCGATCAAAGCAACACACTGCTAGACGACTAAACCAGCTAACTTACTTCAATGGATGTAAGATGGTGAAAGACCATCCACTTTGAGAACTTGTCATTGGAGATATAAGAGAAGGTGTCAAAACAAGATCGTAACTCAACAAGAAGCTATGTTCACATGCTTTATCTCGCAAATAGAGCCCAAAGATGTGTCACAAGCATTGGATGACACACATTGGATTCAAGCTATACAAGAAGAGTCAATCGAGTTTGAAAGAAATAAAGTATGGGAATTAGTTCAAAGACCCACCCATCAAAACGTTATTGGTACTAAATGGGTGTTCGTAAAACAAGATGAACGAGGAAGGTTCTGTGGTAAGAAACAAAGCAAGACTAGTAGCCAGAGGAGGATATTGCCAAGAAGAAGGAATAGATTTTTATGAAACATTTGCTCTGTAGCAAGATTGGAAGCAATAAGGATGTTTCTTGCCTATGCGACTCACAAGAATTTTATTGTATATCAGATGGATGTAAAAAGTGCATTCCTAAATGGTTTATTGGAAGAAGAAGTGTATGTTGAACAACCTCCAGGATTTGAGCAGAAGACTCTTGGAGATAAGGTATACAAACTCAAGAAAGCTCTGTATGGATTGAAACAGGCACCCAGAGCATGGTATGATACCTTGTCACAATTCCTAACTGAGAATGGATTCACAAAAGGAAAAGTAGATAGAACACTTTCCAGAATTCAAGAAAAAAAGAGTATACTGCTTGTTCAAATATATGTGGATGACATCATTTTTGGATCCACAAACAAAGAGCTGTGTGAAAAATTTTCAAACCTCATGCAAAGTAAATTTGAAATGAGCATGATGGGAGAGCTGACATTCTTCCTTGGACTCCAAGTGAAACAACTGAAGGATGGAACCTTCATAAGTGAAACAAAATACACCAGAGATTTAATGAAGAAATTTGGTATGGAGGAGAAGTCTTCTGTGAAAATACCAATGAATCCATCACCAAAATGGACATGGATGCGGATGGCAAGCTGTAGATAAAACAAGATACTGAGCACTTATTAGATCATTGCTCTATCTCACAAAGAAGCACGCCAGACATCACCTTTCTTTGTAGGTGTATGTGCAAGATTTCAATCTGCTCCAAAAGAGAGCCATATGACAAAGACTAAGAGAATCTTGAGATACTTGAAAGGAAGCCAAGAAGTTGGCTTATGGTATCCAAAGGAAGGTGGATTCAAACTAATTAGCTATTCGTGACTCGACAATGCTTTGGATGCAAAGTTGACAGAAAAGCACCTCGTGCACATGTCAAATCCTAGAAACAGCCGATTTCTGGTTTAGCAAGAAGCAAAATTCAATAGCCACCTCTACAACAAGGTGAAGCAGAATACATAGTCGGGCGGCTGTTGTGCCCAAGTCCTATGGATGAGACAAGCCGAGAGACTATGAAGTTGAAGAAAAGGAAATTCCAATCATGTGTGATAACACAAGTGCAATTGCAATCACTCAAAATCCCGTGTTGCACTCAAGAACAAAGCATATCGATGTCGATATCACTTCTTAAGAGATCATGTTGAAAAGAAGGACATCATCTTGGAATATATCTCAACCGATAAACAATTGGCCGACATCTTCACAAAACCATTATGTGAGTCAAGATTTGAAGAACTCAAGCATGAGTTAGGGTTAATTGAGGTGAGTGACACTCGGAAGAATCAAAGAAAAGAAATGGAACACAAAAAGGGAAAAAGAGTCAACTCAAAAATCGCCTAAGTAAATCACCGATCGAAAGACAAACTATACCGAGTCGGTGACAATTTGAGTCACAAAGAGAACTACGCGAAGAAGAGTTAAACCGGTGAGGGTAAAAGTTTCGAGTCATTTATGAGCAAAGTGCCAAAAACGCAATTTTTACTAAGCGGGAATGTTTTTAAGAATTACGTCAAAGATAATTATGACGTGTACGTGCAAAAGCCGCACACCAAGCTTATGATTGGATATAAATGTCGCCGCATTAAATACGAGACATTAAATGCTAAATCGGCGTGTAACATCTAAGCCGTTGATTTCGATCACATTTCAAAAACCACCCGCACGTTCTTTCATAAACCATACTTAAGCTTTCTTTTTTCTCTCTCATATTACCAAAACCGTTCACTTCTCTCAAAAGCAAAGGCAAAACTCTCTCAAAACCCTATCTATCTTCAAATCAACCTCTAAGTTTTCTTTGGTGAAATCCTGAAAAATGGCATCAACCTATGATTTTATCAAGTTAGGAAAACAAATCCACACCGGGTCATGTGGATTTCGACGGGCAAGATGGTGAAACAGGGGTTCGACGACACCCTAGAGAAGAAAATTGCCTGAGAAATTGGAAACGCCTGGCTGAAACCATTTCTGACGTTGGAATATCCGATGACCTATGTGGAGGAGGTCGCACAATTCTATGTGAACGCTGAGATTCATGATGAGGGGATCAAATCCTCTGTTCACGGAAAGGAGTTCATCATCTCTGCCAAGGATTTGGTGAACACCGCCACTACCGACGGAAGGAGCATCGTAAATCAACGGTTGATGTAAACCTGGCCGCTGCTTGGAAGGAAGTAGCTGCAAGCCCGACTATGCTTTGATAAAATAGTTTACACAAAGCAAACAAGAGGTCTTTGAAGGAGGATTATCACAAGTTGTTGGACATAGTTGCCAAAATGCATAGACATCAATTTGGCGGCTTTGACCAATCACAAAGCAAAGTTGATCGTAATGGCTGCGATCATTGAAGAAAGGAAAATAAACTGGGCTGAGTTTGTCTACAAGCAGACTATGCCGAATGTAGGGAACAAATCCTTCAAGGAAGATGGTACATTTGGAGGATCCCTAGGATATGGCCTGGTGATTCGGCTGATGGAGGTGAAAGGAGTCCTCTTAGACATGGAAAGGCGTTCCATGTAAACAAGAGGATGTTCATATCAAACCTCTCTGGCGCATGTAAGAGAGCCGACACGAGTGAGGGGGAATCGGTGACTCAAGATACAACTGTTTCCTCTCCACCAAAGAAGAAAAGCCCCCCGCTGCTAAGCTAAGAAGACTCCGCTCCCGCAAAGAAAGAAAGTCAAACTCCGCCCGCCTCGCAGCCGAGTCACCGCCTCGCAGCCGTGTCTCCCGCCCAGCAGCCGGTCGAGAAGGACTCTCAACTACCTTCTCTCGATCGTCAAAAGAGGAGATCTCGATAAGCCAAGACGGCCAGCTCCTCGTAAGAAAACACCAAAGACGCCCCCCGCCCAAGACTGGAAGAAACTCTCTCGAACAGTAAATCCTCTCGGTACAAACTAGAGACGAAGAAGAATCATCAAGCACTCCGAGCTTGAGAAACCGGGCTGAGTCAACCACTCACCGAGCAGATACGGGAGACTCGCGGAGAAGTAGAGTCTCCAGATATTATAGATGAAACAACTAAGTCTCGCCAAGGCGATCAGCAGAGGCAAATCAAGACACAAACTGTAGTTCGCACAATTGAGACACTAGAAGAAGTTGATAGAGATGATAGTGATGTGATGATCCTATCCCCACCTTACCCGGACATCCAAAATCGCCTGCGTGAGTGGAGGAAGTGGAAATTGAGTCGTTCAAGGGAACAGTTCCAACGGCCCGAGTTTATCGAAGAAGAGGAATCGCTGAACTTCCTCGACTAACCTCTGATTTCAAAGATGGATGAAAAATCGCATGAGATATCCTCAAGATCTTCAAGGATAAGGAGAAGGAGAGACTGGCAGAGGAAGTTGAGGCAAGAGAGAAGGCCAAAGATCTCGCCCTCTCACCGGCACCACGTAACATACACATCCTCACTTCGACATTCTATCGAAAGTGATGAGGATCGGGACCCGATGTCGCCACGAAGAGTTGCAAATGCAAAGCAAGCAATGCGTGAATCCCGAATTCTTCATGAGAAAAGTATGATGGAGGGACCAGGAGAGTCCTCCAAAACACGGTGAAATCGATCCAATGGGAGTAGTGCGGCAGCAAATCGCCACCGTTGTTCCGCCACCACTTCCCACTCACTCGGAAGAAGGAATTAAGGGAAATGGCGATGAAACCGGGTTAGTAGGGACCCCGGTTGAGCCAACCCCTAATGAATTTGTCTTACCACCGCCCCAACGGCTGAACACTCAAGAGAAACAACCGGGAGTTTGGAGACAAGTGACCCCATTCCAAGTCACTCACCTGGTGCGCCAGTGAGGGGAAACTCCTCCACTGCAGCAAGGTCGAGAATGCCAGATGACTCCACAACGAATCTAGGAGGCGAAGTGGAGAAAGTACAAACACAAAACGAACAGCAAGTTGCCATCAACGAAGCTCGGACGATTGAGACTGTCTCGGTGAGGTGCCAACCGCTCCGAAGGCTAATAACGCCGCTGATGCAGTCGAGGCACGTGAAGGAAATGTACTCGGGAGTTAACACTGGCGATGAAAGTGCAATCCATGGGGTTGAGACTCCAATGGATACCACCACGAAGACCCTAAGACAAACCGACATCGTCGAAAGGGAGGTCCAGTGCCTCGCATTGCAGCTTGAGACCGCAGGAGGTAATGAAGGCCACGGGGAGGTTGAGACTTTAAGGGGTAAATAAGTCAAGAGAGAACATCCCTCCCGCTATCATTGATCCATCCGAAAAAGGAGATAAGCGCTTCATGATTCCCATGATAATCCCCGATGTAACCTTTCCGGGATCATAAGGCGACGCAGGCCGAGTCATTCCCGTGATAGATCCAAAAGACTCGGTGAGGATGTTCCCAAAGACGAGCAAGTCCGATCTCAAGACTACTCGTCAAACTTTCAATTTTGATGATGAGCCACCAATGGAAATCTCATCATCGTCCGATGACACTTCGATAAGGTCGAGGACCATCCACTCAATTGGAGAAACCGGTGAGACCAACGGTCGTTGAGACAGTGAGGCTCGCAAGTCGGGTCCACTTCACAACAGACCCACCAAACAGAGTCCATCGCGCAGCTCCCAAGCCGCAGCGAGTTCGACTCAAAAGGAACTTCATGCACACCTCTCATAATTGAACAAATCCCAATTGGCCGTGATGATTCCTTTATAGAATCATTTCCTTTTCTCTCGAGGTACCCGACCTCAAGAGTCGAGAACGAACTCGCACGCTTCCCACGCACCAGCTCCTGTCATTCCGTCAGGTACCATCGTTCAGCTGACTATGACTTTGACGCCGCGTGGCCATCACCGCAACGGAAGAAACAACAAGTTCGGGAGGTGTTCAAAGCATTATTTGCTGAAATTGAACGGATGGAGAGGCACCAGGCCTCTATGGACATGCGATCGACAACAGAGATGCCAACCTTACTGCGACTTGAGAGGCATAACAATCCAGGATAAGGGAATGGGCTGCGTGAGCAAAATAAGAGTGATCTCTTGCGTCTGGAAGAAAATATGGATAGAAAATTCAGCCTTCTCATGGCTGAAATGAAGCTAATTTCAGCAGAGTCCAACGCTACTCGCTCGAATTTCGTCCGCATACTCCGCAGCAGACTGAGATTTAACTCGACTATCGCAGGCTCGACTTCCCCGCTTGCTAGTATGTTTCCAAGTGTTCCTCTCTCATTTGATGATGCCAAAAAGGGGGAAGAGGAATACTTTAAAGCGCTAAAGAGATCTGAAGTCAAAAAGGAGGAAGAATCGTGAAGGGAAAGACAAAGTGAGGAAGTGTCAAAACAAAAGAAAGGAAAGTCCGTTGAGGGGGAAGGATCGAAAGATGTGACCTTGATGATTGCACAAACCCCCAACAAGGTCTTGTCTGGTGATATTATCGAACAAACTCCCCGTGACTCTCGCCACTCCAACACTCTGCTATATCTATGGCCGAAAAGAGAAAGACAATTGAAGCAGGGGATGGAGGAAGTGGAAGGAAGAATGGATGCCCGGGTTATGAACATCTTGAAACAACATGGAGGCATTCCAAAGAGACAGAGACACTTATGCCATCTCGGATGTCGGGACCGAGCCACGATCGAGTTGATGAATTTAAAACGCCGCATCCAAGGATACTTTGCAAATATGTCTATGGCTCAAGCTTGGGACTTGTCTTGGGAAAAGGGTCTCACGTTATGTGAAGTTAGTTCGACAGCAGACACCTACGCGATCACTCACTGGTCACTCCGGGTCACTCACCGAAAGAAGACCAAAGACAATACACGGCCGGAGGAAGAGGAAGAAGCAGTGGAGGAAGAGGTTTCGAGACCTAGGCCTCGCCGCCAAAAACATTGAGCACGTAGATCCGGCAAGAAAGGAGGGATCTACTGGGGGTCTTGACCAAGTAGCCAATTTGCAAGTGGCTAAAAGCAATGCCGAGTATGCGAAAAGAATAGAAGAAGAAAATAAGAGACAAACTCAGCTATGGGAGGAAAGACAAGAGAGATTAAGAAGAGATGAAGTGCCTTAAAGCATATGAAAAGAAGAAAGAAGGCCTGGAGATGAGAAAAAGAGAAGACCTTAAGATGACGTAAATGAGGAAGATGAAAGAAGGAGGCGTGAAGGAGATGAAGTGTTGTCATTCCACCCCTTCATGTATTTTACTATGAAAATACATACTATGTAAGTCTTCCGTAATAAAGTCAGTAAATTCTTATTTTTTTGTATAGATAAATGTTTGCTCGATACACCTTGTAAACAGTTGTGTAAAAGAACAAGAATGTTATGATCAATAAAAGAATTGATTCTACGCATACATTCTATGTGAATGCACTATCCGTATGTATCTTTGCTATTTACATTTTGAATGTTTTAAGTTTTGACATCATCAAAAAGGGGGAAATTGTTGGGAAATTTATTATTTAGATTTTGATGAATGCCATGTAAAACTTAGAATAGGAAGTTGACACCCCAATTTTGTTGTAAACGCATTGTAATAAATAGGGCTGGTCAAGCCGAGTTAAGTCGCCTATGCCCAAACATGCAAGAAGACAACCGAGACTAGAAGGAAGACTCTGCAAGACAGTGAGTATGGCAAAGAAGAGAAGACGGAACTCTATCAAGGAGCGGTGAGATGCGGTGAGTGGAGTATCAGTCAAGTCAACTCAAGAAAAGCCAAGTCTCAAGTTGAAGTGACAGAAGAGTCATCCATGATTGGAAGTCGACTCTAAGTCACCTGGGGAAAGCAAGGAAATGCAATCAAGTCGAGATAATCAAAAAGATCCGTTGTACAGTAAATCAAGAGAATTACTTAAACAAGTAATATCTCCATGCTACCTTTCTCGAAGTGCTCACCCCAAGCGTGCAAAAGGAATAAACCAATGGGAAGCACTACACCGTGTCGTAACTCAAAAGTCGAGAACAATTCATACGAGGAAATGGCAATTCCAAGGATCGCAACAAGACAAGCCAACAACCACAAGTGACTTTCAAAAATAAGCCTATCTCTTAAACGGGCAGATTTTTGAAAGATCACTATAAAAGGCCGAGGAATAACTCGAGAAAAGGTTACGAAGATTACATAGGTTACCTTGACCATACAAGCAAGAAAGAAACATTTTGTAACCTCGAAATATTCTCAAGTTATTAAACGCTTAATCCTCAAGCCTACACACTACGAAGAACATCAATCCAACACTCACCGTGAAGGAAAGATAACTTCAATCGCTTGAAGAGGAAATTATCAAGAATCTAGGGGTCTACATTCCACGAAGGATTGTAGGAAGGTTCAAGGTTGAACCAAGTCTTGAGCTTTTGGAGGGCTTAGTGATCAAATCCAAAGAGCTTGAGCAAGTGGGTTGTAGTAGCAAGGCAATCGCCCGTGAAGAAGTTTCGAGTCGCACGAGAAGCCAACCGAGTGATCAAGGCGTCTCTAGACCGAGTCCCAAAGGATCAAGTCACTGTGTGATCAAGACTTGTATACGGGACTGTTACCACTTTGTATATCGATCAATACCTAGTGGATTCCTCCAGAGTTGGAGAAGAGAGGAGTAGAAGAATTACCCCATCTCCGAACCTCTATAAAAACTTATCGTGTCTTTTACATTTCAAAGACTTTAATTCCCGCATCATATTTGTTTAATTTCACGACATATTTGCTATCCATTAGATAATCTCTAAGTACTAAATCAAGCTTTAAATCTCTACTAAACCATATTAAGGGTGTTAAGTCTTCCACTGAAATCAAACCACAGTTGAGCTAACTCGGTCTTAACACTGAGTTATTCTATCAACAACTCATCCCGAGTCTATTGAGTGACTAACTCTACTCGATTAACTAAATTGATCTGTCCGTGTGGACACACAGTGTAGTATCAACTCGAACTTTTAAAAGGACTAAATCGAAAAATTTGGTAAGGTTTATTCAACCCCCCCTTCTAAACCTTACACTCACACCCCTTGGGACCTACACAAAGTAATCTCTCGCGAACCGGTCACCCCCTCGTGTATCGACAAACTATCCGTTGCATCTTTTCGCATGACTTTTCCCTAATTTGTGGGATTGATTTCTAACAGCTATAATTTTGATTTTAAATGGTTTCTTTTGCAGAAAATCACTCTCCAAGGAGGAGCCTATGTCTGGAAATCAAGTCAAGACCTCTCCTATAAATAGAAGCTTCATTCAAGCAATAAGATATAACACAACATACAAGCAAAGAGCATACAAGCAAACACTTTCATATCTTGCTGTATTTTTAGCCTAAGTACTTTCACTTGCACACTCTTGAGGTCTAGGCTTTTGATTTTTGATTACACTTGCACTCAATATTTGTATTGGTATTATAGAGTTGTAATTTTGAATTTTGTCAATCATCCAAACCAAGATATCCTTGTTGTTGCTCTTGTGGTAAGAGTACACTTGGGTGATCTTAGGTGTTGAAGAGTGTGGTACTCTTCGTAGGTGTTGAAGGAAGATTGTGGTAATCTCCTTGAAGGTGTTGTAAGAGGATTGTGGTAATCCTCAAGGTGGTGTTGTATTAATTTTGGAAATTAATAAAATCTTTTTTTCTTTTTGAAATCCATCCCGGATATACTGGGGTGGTAGTAGATTAGGCCCTAGGTGGGTTGAACTGCTATAAATCTTCGAGTGTTGTTTAATTTCCGCATTTACATTCTTGTCATTTGCTTGTTCACTCAAAAAAGAGGGCAAAATCTGAAAAACCGGGATAATCTATTCACCCCCCTCTAGATTATCGTAGCCACTTGGACTAACAAGTGGTATCAAAGCCAAACTCTTTGGCTAGCTCGTTCCGAGTAAAGAGGTAAAATCCATGGCTACGAATGAAGCTTATCTCATCACCGTCGCCTCCACCAACAAGCCACCACTATTCGATGCCAACAACTACGCATTTTGGAAATACCGTATGGAGTGCTTTCTACAAGGGTGCGGGTTCGACATTTGGAATGTGGTCATTGAAGGAGTTGCTCAACCAACCAAGAAATTGGAGGATGGCACCTCGGCTCCTAAACCCTTCAAGGAGTTCGATGAAGATGACAAAAAGGCTTTCTCTCTAAACAGTAAGGCCTTAAATATTTTGCATTGTTCTCTTACCGCCACCGAGTACAATCGCATAAGAGGCATAAGGTCGGCACATGAGGTTTGGGAAAAATTGGAGACTATATATGAAGGGACAAAGAAGGTCAAGCAAGCAAGAAAGACCATGCTTGTTAAACACTTTGAAAACTTTAACATGCATGTTGGTGAAAGCATCTCTAAGATGGTGGAAAGGCTTGACAACATTGTCAATCCTCTTGTGGCCCTCGGTAAAGTCATCTCCGAAGAAGACAAGGTGACTAAGGTATTGAATGCTCTTCCTGGCTCATGGTCCGAAAAGGTAACGGCAATCACAGAGGCACAAAATCTTGAGACACTCAAGTTTGACGAGCTCATCAGGAACCTCCTCATCTATGAAGTCTATCTCAAGGAGAGGAAAAATTCCAAACCAACCATCAATCAATCGGGTATGCAAAATATTCCTAAAGGTCTTGCTTCTTTTTCTAATAATGCATACTATGATAATGATGATGATGATGAGGAGATGGCCGCACTTGTTCGAAAATTTGCAAAATTTGTGAATAAAAATAAGGCAAGAAAACCAAGAGATAATGCTTGCTTTAAATGCGGAAAAACCGGGCTCTTCATTGCCGATTGCCCAAAACTCGATGAGGATGAACAAAAGAAGAAGAAGCCTTTTTCGAAAAAGAAGGCTCTAAATGCGGAGGTCAAAACTTGGGATGAACTACTTGAAACAACCAACGAGGAAGGAGAAACCGAACATGGTCTTATGGCCATAGACGATGAAAATAATGAGGTACGCTCTAACTCTTCTACCTCCTCCTTAGTTGATGAATTGCAATGTGATTTTGATGAATTGCAAATTGAGTTTCAAAATTTGATTGTTAAATACAAGACATTGAAAAAGGAGCATAAAGAGCTTAAAATTGAAAAGGAAAAGTTATTTACTTCTGATGAATCTCTTGATAAAGCTCATGCTATTACTCTTACTAGAGTTCATACTCTTGAAACCAAAAAAGAATCGCTCACCAAAGATCTTGAATGTTTAAAAAAGGATGTGCATCGTTTTAACATAAGCACGGACAAAGTTACAAAAATATTAGATGCACAAAGAGGTGAGCAATCCAAATTAGGACTTGGCTATAAACCTTTTCAACCTCTTTCAAAGAAAAATGACCAAGGTCCGACTTTTGTACGTGCTAATAGTGTCCATGATATTATTTGTTTTTATTGTGGTAAAGTTGGCCACTATGTTAGCCATTGTAAATTTGAAGAACAATTTTAGCTATGTTTGGAGACCCAAAGGTCTCAAGACTAACCCACATGGACCCCAAAACTATAGGGTACCTAAAAATAATTCTTTTATAGGTCATAGAGGCTATAACAACCATGGAGGATTCAAAATGGCTCGTGGACAGCGGGTGTTCATGCCATATGACCGGAAAGAGAGAACGTTTTACCAACATCAAGCTCCAAGAAGAGGGTATGGTCATGTTCGGCAATGGCAAAGGAAAAATCATTGGCAATGGAGACATTGATAACTCTTCTTTCTCTCTTAGTAATGTTCTTTTAGTAGAAGGGCTTAAGTTTAATTTGATAAGTGTTAGCCAACTTTGTGATTCAAATTATAATGTTGTTTTTAATAAAGAAAAATGTCTTATTCTTAAAAATAATGAAACTATTTGTGAAGCAAATAGAAAAGGCAATCTTTACAAAATTTGTACAAGTGATTTGGTTAGTCAAAATGTTTCTTGTCTTGTCGCCAATAATGATTTAATGAGTTTATGGCATAGGCAACTTGGACATGTTGGATACAAGAATTTGAAAAATATTTACAAAAATCAACATGTAAAAGGACTACCCAAATTGAATTTTGAAAATCTTGGCTTATGTGACACTTGTCAAAAGAACAAATTAGTGAAAAGTAGTTTTAAGCCCAAAAATGAAATTTCCACAACTAAGCCTCTACAACTTCTTCATTTAGATTTGTATGGGGATATTGGTACGGCGAGTCTAAGTGGAAAACATTACACTTTCGTTATTGTCGATGACTTTTCTAGATATACTTGGGCCCTTTTTCTTACCAATAAAAGTGATGCCGTTAATGAGTTTGTTAAGTTGTGTAGACTTATTGAAAATGAAAAGGAAGATACTATTAAGTCTATTCGAAGTGATCGAGGTGGAGAATTTGATGGTGAATTTAGAATCTTTTGTGAAACAAAGGGATATGCACATAATTTTTCAGCTCCAAGGACACCTCAACAAAATGGAGTAGCCGAAAGGAAAAATCGGACACTACAAGAGATGAGTCGGTCCATGCTCAATGAATTTTCTCTTCCAAAATATTTTTTGGCCAAAGCCGTAAGTACCGCTTGCTATATCATATATCGAGTTTATATTCGTCCTAAAATGAATAAAACTCCATATGAGCTTTGGAAAGGAAGAACTCCAAATATTAGTTACTTCAAAATATTTGGATGTAAGTGTTTTATTTTGAATACTAAGGATCAATTGGACAAACTTGATCCTAAGGCCGATGAAGGAATATTTATGGGGTATTCTACAAAAAGCAAAGCATATCGGGTTTACAATAAGACTAGTGGTGTTGTTGAAGAATCCATCCATGTCAAATTCAATGAAGCTTCGGGTGTTGAAAGGATACCCAATGATGAAAGTGATGAAGAGGATATTATTGAACCCATTGTTCAAAATGATGCTCAAAATGATCAACCTTCTACATCAAATGATCAACCATCCACCTCAAATGTTCCTCAAGAAGATAGAGGTGACACTTTGGATCTTCCCGTAGCATTGAAATTTAAGGGAGATCACCCAAAAGATCTTATTATTGGTGATCCCCTTGATAAAGTGATGACCCGAAGAAGATTTGCCGAGAAAGCTCTTATATCTCAAAAAGAGCCTAAAAATGCTAAGGAGGCTATTGAGGATGAGGATTGGTTTTTGGAAATGCAAGAAGAGTTGAATCAATTTGAAAGAAATGATGTATGGGAATTGGTACCTTGCCCTCCATCTCAAACTATTATTGGTACAAAATGGGTATTCCGGAACAAACTTGATGATCAATGCAACATTGTTCGAAACAAGGCAAGGTTAGTAGCTCAAGGGTATTGTCAAGAAGAAGGTACTGATTATGATGAAACTTTTGCACCGTAGCACATTTAGAAGCTATTCGTATTTTACTTGCCTATTCTTGTTTCAAAATTTCAAGCTTTACCAAATGGATGTTAAATCCACTTTCTTAAACGGTTTTATACAAGAAGAAGTCTATGTAAAACAACCTCCGGGGTTTGAAAAATTTTCTAGGCCTAATGATGTTTACAAACATAAAAAGGCCTTGTATGGTTTAAAACAAGCACCCTGTGCATGGTATGATAGACTTAGCTCTTTTCTTTTGCAAATGGTTTTACAAGAGTTGATACTACTCTCTTTGTTTTTGAAAAAGGGCAACATTGCCTACTTGTGCAAATTTATGTTGATGATATTATTTTTGGTGCTACCAGTGAATCCTTGTGCAAGAAATTTTCTAAGTTGATGCAAGGTGAATTTGAAATGAGCATGATAGGGGAGCTTAATTTCTTCCTTGGACTTCAAATTAAGCAATGCCAAAAAGGTATCTACATTTCGCAATCTAAATATACAAAAGAACTTTTGAAAAAGTTCGGCATTGAAGAAGGAAGAACCGTCTCTACCCTTATGGCAACAAATGTCAGAATTGACAAAGATGAGAAAGGCAAGTCCGTGGACGAATCAAAGTATCGAGGTATGATTGATAGTTTACTTTATTTAACCGCAAGTAGACCGGACATTCTTCATGCCGTATGCCTATGTGATCGTTTTCAAAGCAATCCCAAAGAACCTCATATGAGTGCCGTTAAAAGGATTTTTCGATATTTGAAAGGCGCTATTCAATATGGTCTATTTTATCCAAAGAATGAAAATTTTTATCTTAAAGGTTATAGTGATTCGGATTATGCGGGTAATATTGATGATCGGAAAAGTACTTCCGGCTTATGTCAATTTTTGGGCGATTGCCTAGTTTCTTGGTTTTCAAAGAAACAAAATTGTGTTTCACTTTCAACGGCCGAAGCCGAATATATTTCTGCAGCTTTTTGTTGTACACAACTTCTTTGGATGAAACAAACCTTAGCAAATTACAAATGTTCTTTTGAAAATGTTCCTATCTTTTGTGATAACATATCCGCTATTAAAATTGCTCAAAACCCGGTTCATCATAACCGTACTAAACATATTGAGATTCGACATCATTTTCTAAGGGATTGTGTTTCTAAAGGAAAAATTGAGATATCTTTCGTACCATCTCAAGATCAATTGGCGGATATTTTTACAAAACCGCTATCTTCCGAGACGTTTGCATCTATACGAGCTCGGTTAGGTATAATGCATATTGAATGAGGTTTACGTTTGCATTTTGCATGTTTTAAAACTTAGGGGCGAAAAATCGGAGTTTTGGTTGAAAATTCGGATTTTGGAAAACAGGTTAAGACAGTGGGCTGACTGGGGTGAGGGAAACCGGTCGGACCTTACCTCGACTGGTCGCCCACACCGTCGACCGGTCGCCCACACCGTCGACCGGTCGCCCACTGCCATTTTATGGTTAAAAACATTTTTGTCTTCAGACTTAGCCATTTTGGCTCTTTTTGTCCATTTTTCGTCCCCTTCGCCAATTGCACACAAATTTCACTTCAAACTTGTTTTCTTGCATACTTTTCATATCTTGGACTTAATTAGGCTCGATCATCATCATCATTGCTTATCTTTACCGATTGAATGGTAAGAATTCTACTTCCTTTGCTCAATTGGGTTGAACCATTGAGATTGTGACTTTTTTGTTATATTTTTGATGGAAGTTTCATATGATTGTGATGAACTTGTTATTTATGATGTATTGAATTGTGTTTAAACTGATTTGGTTGAACCATTGAATTTTTATATTTTTCACGCCCACAAGGTGTTCGATGAATTGTCACAAAGAATTTCTCATCTTGTACATGACTCTTATGCTTTCAAATGTCTCATATACTTATTGAGATCATGTCTTGCCAAACAAAACGAGCTTATGGATATCAAATGATCAATTTCTCCCATTGCTATTCGGATTCTACGTCTATTTTTTTTCAACGGTTGATAACTTGGCTCTATGGCGCACTTTGATATACATGTATGATGTTTTTATCATCCTAACATTCTTTTTGATGATTCCAAAAGGGGAGAAACAGGAAATTGGCTCGTTCGCTAAAAGAAGCTAATTAAAGCTCGCAATAAAAGCTATAAGCTATGGCTTTCTAATGCCATAAGTTGTTAAGAATACTTAGTCCATGGCTTGTATTATGGACTTATTTGCATGGATTATGAGTATTTTTGACAGGGGGAGCTTCTAAGCTCATGTTGTTTATATTCATCTTGTAAAAGCTGGTACTTCTAGCTCATGCAATATTTCTTATTGACGTACTTGTTGATAGGGGGAGTTTTTGTAAAATGTTTTTAAACGGATAGTTTACTCATAGACCGGAAAATTGTTTTGTTTTCGAAATCGTCCTCTTGAAAATTGTTTTGGTTTGTAATCATCAAAAAGGGGGAGTTTGTTAGATAAATATTTTTATCATGATTTTGATGATTTTGTTCAAATGAGTTTTTATACCAAAACAATGTCCCTAAATGTTGTCCAAATACGTCCGATCGATTTAAAATGTTTTTACTATTTTTTGGAGTATTTCTTGAAGTTTATCTTTGATAAAAAAATGGACAACACTTATACTTCAAGCTCGACCGGTCGCCCCATAGGGCAACCTGTACCTGAGTTGAGTTTTGAAACAGAAAACAGGACGAAATGGAAAACAAGGAGGGCGACCGGTCGACCCTGAGGTCGACTAGTAAGGGCGACCGGTCGACCCTATGGGCGAGCGATACCTAAACATTGGTTTCAAGTTCAGAACTCTCTGTTTTGATTTTTTGGCACCCCCGACCGTTCAGCATAGGGGTCGACCGGTCGGACCGCCCATCGACCGGTCCCCCTGTGTAAAATTCGCAGAGAACTAATTTCAAACTTATCTCTGCACGACCGGTCGCACCCCTTGTGTATCAACAAACTATCCGTTGCATCTTTCAGACAGCTTTTCCCTAATTTGTGGGATTGATTTCTAACAGCTATTATTTTGATTTTAAATGGTTTCTTTTGCAGAAAATCACTCCCCAAGGAGGATCCTATGTCTGGAAATCAAGCCAAGACCTCTCCTATAAATAGAGGCTTCATTCAAGCAACAAGATATAACACAACATACAAGCAAAGAGCATACAAGCAAACACTTTCATATCTTGCTGTATTTTTAGCCTAAGTACTTTCACTTGCACACTCTTGAGGTCAAGCCTTTTGATTCTTGATTACACTTGCACTCAATCTTTGTATTGGTATTATAGAGTTGTAATCTTGAATTTTGTCAATCATCCAAAACAAGATATCCTTGTTGTTGCTCTTGTGGTAAGAGTACACTTGGGTGATCTTAGGTGTTGAAGAGTGTAGTACTCTTCATAGGTGTTGAAGGAAGATTGTGGTAATCTCCTTGAAGGTGTTGTAAGAGGATTGTGGTAATCCTCAAGGTGGTGTTGTATTAATTTTGGAAATTAATAAAATATTTTTTTCTTTTTGAAATCCATCCCGGATATACTGGGGTGGTAGTAGATTAGGCCCTAGGTGGGTTGAACTACTATAAATATTCGAGTGTTGTTTAATTTCCGCATTTACATTTCTTGTCATTTGCTTGTTCACTCAAAAAAGAGGGCAAAATCTAAAAAACCGGGATAATGTATTCACCCCCTCTAGATTATCGTAGCCACTTGGACTAACACTAATTGTCTCAGGGCTTCCACCTATGAAGTATTGACATGGGTACGGGACACAAATACAATACGACACGTGTACAAAAATACGTCAAGTTTTGGAAATTTTAAGGATATCATATACGATATATATACATATAATTATAAAAAAAATGTTTCAAGCATGAACAACTAAAATTTCATAAATACTTAAATTTGAAATGTGATAACTAATTTAGACACAAAAACATGGTGAAAATATCAGTCATCGAATAAATTATATCTCTTCTCGTATGTGGATTTATAAGAATTCATACGAATGTGGCTTTGTTTCTTTCAAACTGGTATGTCTAGCCTTTTTTTTTCCAATTGAATATTATATATATATATATATACTCATGGAGTATCGGATAAAATATCGTATCTGATACGTATCCAATATATGTGTCCGTGTTTCCTAGGCCTCCACCATACTACTAGGCAAGGCTCATAGGCTCAAGTTAAAGTTAGATACACACACACATACATATATAGTAATGTAGGAATTGGTTCAAATGAGACCAATTTACTATGGTAAGACCGTGGGAGCGAATATTGGTTACTGAATTTGATTTGAATTCAAGAAAATCAATTAACAAATTCTCATTCCTTAAATTTTAGCGGTTACTATTTTTGGAAGTTACTATTTGTGATGTTTTACCATAATACTCTTAATTTGTAAAAATTAAGAAATTAATTTTATTTTTTGTCTCTTAAATTTGAGTCACTTGAAAATTTATAGTAACGGTTGAGATCAGTCCCTACAGACTCACTGCGGACACATATCTCACTCTATCAAACCTCTAGTCTTAAGGCAAAAACTTGTATAAGACCGTCTTACGGGTCTCAATCCGTAAGACGGATCTTACTGACCCGCCCGACCCGCACCATTACCCGCGACCCGTCAGCTTTTTTATTTTTTCTTTTTTTTTTCTTTTCTATCACACGTTGCAGGCTCTCTCTCACACGTTCCTTTCATTTCCCGTTTTCTCTCTCTAACTTTGCGTGAACCGTTCTCTCTCTCTCTCACTGAACCTAGGGTTTAGTTTTCCTTCAATTTCCTTCAATTTCCTTCAATTTCCGTTCAATTTCAATTTTATCACGTTCTCACAGTACCGCTTTCTCACGTTCGAGGTCGGTTCGGCTAATTTCTGTCACGTTCTCTCACGTTCGACCCTACTATTTTTGATTTTGGAGTTAAATTAAAAATTTCTGCAATTGTGAGTTAAATTCGAGTCCTCTCTGGTTCTCGAATTGACGTTCTAACAGGTTCGAGTTCTCTCAAGTTTTTCATCGAACTACAATGATTTCTCAGCGTTCGTCGGTGGATTTCTCAACTGTAGTTCGAGTTCTCTCAAGTTGCAAAGGTATTTTCGAGTATCTCCTCTTCTTTTCATCTTCTTCTTGTTCTCTTAGTTTTGTTAGTAGATACATTGGTGTTATTTGTAAATTCTGGGGAATAATGATATTTAAAAGTAATAGAAATTCGCATAAAAATATCAGATATTTGTTTAAAAGTATCAGTGTTTTTTTAATCTAGTTTATGGATTTTTGTTCGTTTGTTGTTAAATGGAACTAAAAGTATCTGTAATTGCTTGAAAAGTATTAGTAAATGACTTAAAAGTACCATGCATATGCGCTCTCTGCCTGTATATTGATATATGTGATTTATGGAGTTTTGATTTTTTATTTAAATTGTGCGTGTTTTTGTTGATATATGTGTTTATGTTGCTTGAATTTTTTTTGTTTAATGTATAATAAGTCTGGGTTTATATCTTGCACACGTGCGAACGTACACTATTATAATTGTTTTTTTAAGTACTTATGTCTTATTCCAAGTATCAGAAATATATGTGTTTATGTTGCTTGAAATTGTGTTTTAAAAGTGTCAGTGTTTTGTATATTTGTAGATGGTTCGGCAGAAAGTGTTGATTCGTGGTAAATGAAGGGGAAGGGGAAGGGGAAGAAGCTGCGTGGGAGAAGGCACGGTAGGAGAAAGCCCGAAGAAAGAATATGTTAGTCAAGGGGATGCCGTGGACAAGCATTTGGCAGACGAAGGAAACGCAGCTGAAGACATTGAAGAAAATGAGGATAAATATGTTAGTCAAGGGGATGCTGTGGACAAGCATTTGGCAGACGAAGGAAACGCTGCTGAAGACATTGAAAAAAATGAGGATAAAGATGTTAGTTTTCATTTCTCGTTGTTTATGTTAATATGTTTTTTAAAATAGTGTATTGATTTTCTATGAACAAAATTCTGGTGTTATTTGTAAATTTCTGGGGAACAATGATATTTAAAAGTATTAGAAATTTGCATAAAAGTATTATAAGTTTGTCCAAAAGTATAAGTGTTTTTTTTAACCTATTGTATTGATCTTTGTTTGTTTGTTGTTAAATGGAACTAAAAGTATCTGAAATTGCTTGAAAAGTATCAGTAATTGAGTTTTTGATTTTTTCTTTAAATTATGTGTGTTTTGTTGATATATGTGTTAAAAGTATCAGTATTTTGCATATTTGTAGGTCGGTCGGGAGAAATTGTTGATACGGAGGGGGAGAGGAAGGCAAAGGGGAAGGGAAAGGGGAAGAAGGAGCCCGGGAGAAGGCATGATAGGAGAAAGCCCGACGAAAGAAGATGTTAGTTGTCGTGATTTGGTTGCGAGAATCGGAAACGCGTTGCGAAGAGATTGAAAAGGATGAAGATAAGGTTGTTGATGGTCAAGGGGATGTTGTCGAAAAACCTTTGGAAGAAGGAAATGTTCAAGAGAAGAGACTCAAAAGGCCGAGGATAATGTTGATGTAGAGGAAGATATTGCAGTGAAGGAAGTTGTCAAGACAAACCTGGAAAGCTTGATGTAGTTGAACCTCGAAGGGGCCGCAGCGTAAATCTTCGGGTGAGAAAATTGGAAAGCGAGGATTCTAAAAGTCCCGAGAAAGAAAATCAAGCTGTCGGAAGAAGATACAAGAGGTTTGTGCACTTTTGTCCTGTTTCGTTTTAGTATCCGAACCATTCATTGTATTAGTCCATTTGGAATTGCCTTAAAAGTATCATTTTTATGCTTTTAAGTATCGAAATGGCCTTAAAAGTATCGATTTTATATCATGTTTTTATATCGGTACTAATATGGCATTATATTTCTATGCTTGAAAAAGTATCATTTATTTTTGAAAAAGTATTATGTTTCATTGTTTGATATTATTATTTTCTATGCTAAAAAGTATCCCTTTTTAGCATAAAAGTATCCCTTTTTAGTTAAAAAGTATCACTTTTTAGCAAAAAAGTATCACTTTTTATATTGCAGCAACTGATCTAAAAACTATCACATTCTTGCAGGGTGATCTAAAAGTATCATTTTTATGCTTTTAAGTATCAGAAATGGCCTTAAAACTATCAGTTTTTATATCATATTTTTATATCAATACTAATATGGCGTTATATTTCTTGCAGCAGTTTCTCTACGCAATGCAGACCTCAAGGTCTTTTTGACATAGTTAAGGATTTGACTGATAGACAGAGGGAGGATATCGAGAGCATCGACTTTGGGGGACTGTTGAAATTGCAAGTGAAACAAGTACCTGCTCAAATGTTGTCGTGGCTTGTGAAGAGATTCACTGGGGCGAGCCGGATGCTCAACGTTGATGATATGAGAAAGTTTGTCATAACTGCCGATGACATATGTGATGTCTTTTTGTTGCCGACGAACAATAAGGACGTAGTAGTTTATAAGAAGGGTGAAAGTTTGGATGATGTTATTGAGTTTAAGAATAAAGTGGGTATTGATGGGAGTTCGACAGTTGGGTTTTTGAAACAAACATTGATGAATGACTATAAAGAACGGGGGGATGATTTCAAAAGGCTATTTGTGTTATATAGCCTATCTACACTTTTGACACCAAGTGTGAATCGCACAGTAGATGTTTCATGTTTTAAATCTTTAATTGATGTAGATGGAATCCGACATTTTGACTGGTGTTCGTTAGTGTTGGATAGGTTATATAGATCAGTGGACAAGTTTAACAAGAAGTCCAAAACACACATAAATGGTCATTTGCCTTTTGGCCTTGCAAATTATATACTTTCATCGTATTAAATGGCAAGGTAAATCTAAACCTTCGGAGCTGCCACTTGTTCAACATTGGACGACGGAGAAAATAAAAAAAAAGAGCGAAAGATGAGAAAATGGCTGGTGATTTTGGTCAGGGTGACGTTGAAAACATCTATCCTATTTCTGGTAGCGTTAATTTGAAAAATGCTGAGAAAGGTGATGTGGAGAAAGGTGGTGATGGAAAGAATGTTGGAGAGAACCTTGATGTTGGGAAAAGGTCGACTGCAAGCAAGAAAAAAAAGGAGGAGAGATCTGGAATTGAGAAAATAGGGAAAGATGATCAATCTTCAAGGTTGATCCAGTTTGAAATACCCCCGGGCTACCCAACCAATGCCGAGGTTGAAAGTCAGGCAAAATATGTAAGTATATTCAAGTATCAGTTTACTATTAAAAAGTATCATTTTTGTTTGAAAAGTATCATTTATTTTTGAAAAAGTATTATGTTTCATTGTTTGATATTATTATTATCTATGCTAAAAAGTGTTAGTCCAAGTGGCTATGATAATCTAGAGGGGGGTGAATAGATTATGCCGATTTTTCGCAATTAGCCCTCTTTTTTGAATGATCAATCAAAGACAAGAATAAAGGTGCAGAAATTAAACAACACGCCTTGATTTATAGAGGTTCAACCCACCTAGGGCCTAGTCCTCTACCACCCCAGTATCTCCGGGATAGATTTCAAAAAGAAAAAAAGATTTTATTAATAATTACCAAAATTATTACATCATCACCTTTGAAGATTACCACAATCTTCTAACACCACCTCTTTGGAGATTACCACAATCTCCCTTGATGATTACCACAATCTTCAACGGCAGCTTGTGAAGATTACCACAATCTTCAACCTTGAAGAATACAAAATTCTTCAACACCTCAAAGAGCACCAAACTCTTCAATAAGAAGATTACCACAATCTTCTTGCACCTAACACCTAGATCACCCAAGTGTGTTCTTACCACAAGAACACTCACAAGGATATCTTGTGTTGAATGATGAACCCAAAAACTCAAGATTACAACTTGATAATGAATAATACAATTTTGAGTGCAAGTGTAATCAAGAATCAAGCCTAGACCTCAAGATGTGAAAGTGAAATACTTAGGCTATAAATACAACAAGAGTGTTGAATATGAAAGCTTAGAAATTTGCAGATTTCTTGTTGTGTGTTTGCTTGTATGGTTGTTCTTTTGTGTCTTCAAATCATCCTCTATTTATAGGAGAGTCTTCACCAACATAGGCTTCTCCTTCTTCACTTTTGTCTACAAAAAGAGGATCACAAGATGTAGAAATATTCTACAAAATTGAAAAGCAAATCTTGCTGATAAGAAGTCCAACGGTACAAATTTTCTTTGTCAAAAAAAAATTACAGTATGACGGTCGCTTCTATAGAAAATTTTGAACGTTAGAGAAAATTAGTGCGATCCAGGTACCATTCGCAGGGGGGGCCGACCGGTCAGAGGGGGGTCCGACCGGTCGCTCAGGGCTCTCTGTTTCATTTTTCATGCTTTCAGATACGGGTCGACCATTTGCTGGACCGGTCGACCTCCAAATTGAAGTGTTGTCCGATTTTTGTCAAAAATAAACTTCAAGAAATACTCCAAAAAAATAGTAAAAAATTTTTAAATCAATTGGGAGTATTTGGACAACATTTATAAACATTATTTTGGTATAAAAACTCATTTAAACAAAATCATCAAAATCTTGATAAAAACATTTATCTAACAATCTCCCCCTTTTTGATGATTACAAACCAAAACAATTTTAGAAGATCGATTTTATAAACAAAACACATTTTTCCGGTCTAAAAAGTTAATCCATTACAAGCAATATTTATCATAAGTGAAACACACAAGGATAGGAGCAAAGATTTTCTAAAAACATTTTGCATAAGCTCCCCCTATCAACATGCATAACAAAAATAAGTAGAAGCAAACAACTACAAGCTACAAACTTGAGTTTCATGAGCTTAGAAGCTCCCCCTGTCACAAAAACATCATTAGTTAAGCATAAAAGTCCATAATACATCAAATGGACTAAGTATTATTCACAACGTTTAGCTTTTAAAAGCCCTAGCTTATAGCTTTTGTTGCGAGCTTATTTTCGATTCTTTGAGCATATGAGTGTTTTTCCTGTTTAAGTATATGAGCGTTTTTCCTGCATTTGGTGATGAAAATTAAGCATAAAAGTCCATAATACATCAAATGGACTAAGTATTATTCACAGCTTTTGGCTTTTAAAAGCCCTAGCTTATAACTTTTCTTGCGAGCTTATTTTCGCTTCTTTGAGCACATGAGCATTTTTCATGTTTCTCCCCCTTTGGAATCATCAAAAAGAATGTTAGCACGATAAAAACATCATACCACCATATCAAAGTGTGCAATTTTATCGATTTATCAAGCGTTTTGAAAATAGAAGCTTAGATTCCAATTAAAAGGGAAAAGTTGCTCATTTGATTTGCAAAAACTCATTTGATTTATAAAACATGATCTCTATAAACTTATAAGACTTTTCAAATCAAGAGAATTATGTAGGTGATGAATTTTTCATAGAAACATATTGTCGAACACTTGGCGTGCGTCGAATAAAACAAGAGATATATAACGCCTTTGTATTTCATTTAAGCCAAAAATTTTCATCACCAAATACAATTTTACAAATATCATTCATCAACAATCATCATATACATCACACCAATATACAAATTTCATCAAGATATCAAAATATGAGCACATTCTCAAGGGTTCAACCCAATTGAGATTAAAAGGAGAAATTCTTACCAATTGATCGGAGAAGTTGGATGATCTGGATGAAATAGAAGTTACATAAACTCAAAGATATAGATTTTATAAGAAGAAAATCATTTTGAGTGAATTTTGTGTGAAAAATACGAAGGGGTTCGATTTTGGAAGAAAATAACCAAAATGACGAAATGAAGGACAATAACATTTTTAATCCTGAAAACGTTGAGGGCGACGGATCGACGGCAAGCAAGCGGCGTCCCCAGATTGCACTGGTCGACCGGCCGACCACTCCCGTCGGCAAGTGCACGAACACGATTCTGTTTTTGTCCGAATTTTACACCAAAAATCCGATTTTTCACCCCTATGTTTTGAAAACATGCAAATTGCAATCATAGACCTCATTTAATATACATTATGCCTAAACAAGCTCTGAATGAGGTAAAAGACTCGGCGGTTAACGATTAAAAACAAATATCTGCGAGTTATCTTTGAGACGGAATTAAACACATCTCAAATTTTTGTTTAAGAAACGCAATCCCTTAAAAATGTAGAATCTCAATGTATTTAGTTCGATTATAAAGAACCGAATTTTGAAAAATTATATTCACCGGACTTGTTATCCCAAAAATATTTAACATTTTAAAACTTTGGATAATACAAGCCATAAGAAGAAGTGCCTTTCAAATATTTGAAAATTTCTTTTAACGACACTTTAATGAGATTCGTTGGGATAGTTTTGAAATCGAGCATATAGGCATAAGGCATGAAGAATTTTCGAGTCTATAAGAATAATGAAAGTTGATAAACATACCTTGAATTTATTTGTCAACCAATATGCCTTTCGCAATCTTGACACTTTATGACGTGGATGGCAATGGATGAGTCTACGATCATTTGTTCCTTAATATCAAAATATTTCCAATTTCTCCATTGCCAAGGGTTGTATCTTTCCCATTGTTGATTGTACCTTCTTCTTGAAAAATAATTTTGTTGGTAATATCCTCGTTCGATTATATGGCGCGATTGTTTGTTGTCTATATGACAATTTAAAACTCCTTTGATTTTTATTGCGCCGAGTACCTAACATAAAATTTTCTTGTGGTACCCTCAAGTGTTTGGGTCCTTTGGGATTAACATTGAGACTTTTAGGTCTCCAATAATAATTGGAACTATTTTTAACCCGACAAGTATTAGTCGTGTGACCAATTTTACCACAATAGAAACATGTAATAGTTCTAGAAGCATAATGACCAATATGCATAGGGACTTGGTTCTTTTTCTTAACATTAATAACATTAGGCTTATAACCAAGTCCTAGTTTCAAATGATCACAACGTTGAACATCAAGAATTTTGGTCATTTTATCGGTACTCAAGTTAAACTTCAACATATCCTTTTTCATGCAATCAATATCCTTAACTAGAGTACTATTTTCTTCTTCAAGAATTCTAAACTTACCAAGTATAACATCATAAGAAGCATGTAAACTATCTTTTTCATTTGTCATGGTGTTGAATTTCTTTTTCAAATTTTTGTATTTAAAGAGCAAGCTTTGGAATTCATTTTGAAGCTCATCAAAATTATTTTGTAATTCATCATAATCATCATGCGATTCATTACTAAAAGAAGTAGAGGGATTAGAGCGTACCTCATTGTTGGGAAATTTATTGTTTAGATTTTGATGAATGCCATGTAAAACTTAGAATAGGAAGTTGGCACCCCATTTTCGTTGTAAACCCGCATTGTAATATATAGGGCTGGTCAAGTGAGTTAAGTCGCCTATGCCTAAACATGCAAGAAGACAACTGGAGACTAGAAGGAAGACTCATTGCAAGACAATTTGAGTATGGCAAAGAAGAGAAGACGGAACTCAATCAAGGAGCGGTGAGATGCGGTGAGTAGAGTATCGGTCAAGTCAACTCAAGATAGCCAAGTCTCAAGTCGAAGTGTGAGAAAGAGTCATCCAATGATTGGAAGCTGACTCTAAGTCACCTGGGGAAAGCAAGGAAATGTCAAGTCGAGATAATGGAAGAGATCCGTTGCACAGAAATCAAGGGAATTACTTAAACAAGTAATACCTCCATACTACCTTTCTCGAAGTGCTCAGTCCCGAAGCGTGCAAAAGGAATAAACCAATGGGAAGCAATTCGCACCATGTCGAACTCGAAAAGTCAAGAACAATTCATACGAGGAAGTGGCAATTCCAAGGATCGCAACAAGACAAGCCAACGACCACAAGTGACTTTCAAAAATAAGCCTATCTCTTCAACGGGTGATTTTTGAAAGAACACTATAAAAAGGCTAAGGAATGACTCGAGAGAAGGTTACGAACCACAAACATTCAAGCAAACATTTGAACTGTAACCTAAGATATTCTCAAATCATTCAAGATTAATCCTCAAGCCTACATTAAAAAAAATCAATCCAACACTCACTTGTGAAGGAAAGATAACTTCAATCAGTTGAAGAGGAAATTGTTGAAGAATCAGGGTCTACATTCCACGGAGGATTGTAGGAAGGTTCAAGGTCGAACCAGTCTCAAGTTTTGGAGGGCTTCGTGATCAAATCCAAAGAGCTTGAGCAAGTGGGCTATAGTAGCAAGGCTGCCCTGTGAAGAAGCCGAGTCGCACGAGAAGCCAGTGCGTGACAAGGCATCTCAGATGAGTCCCAAAGGATCAAGTGTTTGTGTGATCAAGACTTGTATATCCGGACTTTACCACTTTGTATATTGATCAATACCTAGTGGATTCCTCCAGAAGTTGGAGAAGAGAGGAGTAGAAGAATTACCCCATCTTGAACCTCTATAAAACTTATCGTGTCATTTACATTTCAAAGACTTTAATTTCGCATCTTATTTATTTAACTCTTGATAAATTTGCTATCCACTTGATAATCTCTAAGTACTAAACCAAATTTAAGGGTGTAAAGTCTTCCCTTTGAAAACAAATCACAAATCGAGTTAAGTCTTTAGTTAAAAGCAATTTGAGTTATTCTATCAATGGCTCAGTCAGTCTGTTGAGTAACTAACTCTTTGATTAACTAACTTAGCATTGTCCATCAAGGACTCAATTTGTGAAGTATTAACTCGAATATTTAAAAGGACTAAATCGAAAAGTTGGTAAGGTTTAATCAACCCCCCTTCTAAACCTTACACTCACACCCCTTGGGACCTACAAGTGGTATCGAGCGGTTGGTTCATTGAGCCTTCCGCGACCAGTTCTTTGAACTAGATCTCCAAATTTTTCAAAGTTTGTTTTAGTACTTAAGTTTTCAAAACTCTTTTTATCATCAAAAGTTATTATCATGGAAGCAAATTTGACACGCATCCCTATGTTCACAATTGAAGAATTTGATGATTGGAAAATTCGTATATGTGCTCATCTATCAACAAAGACATGATGAGATGTGGATAGTGATAGAGGATGGGCCACCGCAAATTTTAAAAGTGAACACAATCAGAAGGAGAGCTGCTGAATTTGAAGGTGAAGAGGATGTTGCTCCTGCACGGTCATGGTTGAAAAACCAAGAGTGAATGGACAAATGATGACAGAAAAAGATATAACCTGGACAATGTGGCCAAGGACATTCTTTACAAAACATTGGACAAAGCCATGTTCAATAAAGTCAAATCATGCAAAACGGCTAAAGAAATCTGGGACAAGCTAACATTGATTTGTGAAGGCTCAGAGCAAATCAAGGAAAATAAATTATCAGTGGTTGTACATTTATTTGAAAATTTCAAAATGATCACAGGAGAGACCCTAGATCAACTGGATGCTCGGTTCACAGAAATTACGAACGAGCTATCGGCACTTGGAAAAGAATATACACAGAAGGAAATGTGTATGAAGATTCTAAGAAGTCTCCCAACTGAGTGGGATATGAAAGTCATGGCCATGAGACACTCCATGGACCTATCCAAGACATCCAACCATGAGCTATTCTCAGATCTCAAAGCCTACGAATTTGAGCTGAGAATAAAAGACCAGGAAGAGACATTTGTACCCAAAACAAATTTGCTCTAATCGTTAAGGATGGCAAGAGAGCCGAGGTCAAAGAAGTCATTGACCAAGAGAAATAGCCCGATGGTTAAAAGGTTTAACAAGTTCTTCAATAAGAACTACAAGAGAGGCAAGGGCGAATCCTCCGAAGACACTCGGCTCCCTCCAAGTCAAGGGAAGATAGGCCAACCAAGAGAACAGAGCATCGTAAATTTGAATATCCAGGGTGACAATCCAAGAATGGAAAGAGCTGATCAAAAGGTTGAAAATCTATTTTGAACCGTAGGCAACCAGGTCACTATGCCATTGATTGCCCATATCCCGTAGTCAACAAATACAGGAATGAAGAAGAAAGAAAGGTCTTTGAGAAAGAATACAAGAAAAGAAAAAGGCAATGTTGGTCGCAGAGATGCCGAGACAACCAAGTCAAGAGACACAGATTGATTCGAGAGTAGTGAAGCCGACTACTCAAGTGACTCGAAGAAGAAGCCTTGAACTGTTTGATGGCCAAGGAACAAGACCAACCTCGACCAAGAAGATGAGGTACACTCTAACTCATCACACTCAAGTTCTAGTGATAGTGACTGTGACATACACGCTTCATCACCCACTGATCTTTATGATTCATTAGGCAAAATGATGGAAGATTTTGAGCACATTAAATCCTCACACACACTTCTAAATGAGGAAAACAGCCTGCTTAAATGCCAAAACTCACAGCTGACTAAGGATCTGAGTACTCTAAGTCAAATAGCTGATGAAAATGAAAGTTTAAAGACTGAAAATGCTAAGCTAAAGCGTAAATAGCTGCTATAGAAAAGAGGGAAAATGACCTCAAAAATGTGATTGCCTCATTCACTAAGGCATCTAAATCATTGGATGATCTTATTATGAGTCAAAGAGAATGTGGAGACAAGACATGCTTAGGATTTAATTCCTCTGTGCTATGTCAAGCTCCAAAAGTGATTTTGGAAAAAGGATCTTCTAGCAATGAAGTATCTCAAAAAACCAAAACTCCAAATGGTGCACACACATTTATTCCAAAGCACAATTACAAGCAAACCGCCTTGGTTATAAAGGAAAAGGAAAAAACGATTGATTGAGTATCTTTGAGAGGATAATCGAGAAGAAATCCACCGAGTTCCTCAAAGAACTCCAAACAGAAATACTCAGAAAGAAGAAACAGAGCTACCAAAAACCCTAGAAGTTCTATAAAAGAAATACATATGAAGGGAATGGTAGAAAATACCCAAGCCAAGCCGATTGGAATAATGTGAACTATCAAAAAGAAGCTGTGGAATATAAGCCAAAATGGCAAAGGCCTAGAACTCAAGAAAGGCCATTCCAAAGGTATAAGAGCTTTCATCAAAGCACACATATGCACCTAGGCACTACACTCGGAGATATCACAACTACCCAAAGAAGGCAATTGCTAAAACACATATACAAGCATACAGACAAAAGAGACAGCTTGTATGAACCTAGAATCCCAAGCAATTTCCCAAAATTAATTATGATTATGGCATCGATAGATGGCAACCCCTTAGAGTCAAACCATTTGGCTATAGGTTGGTTGGATCATCTTACAATACTAACCCCTCAGACCCGCAGACAAGAATGGGTACCTAAAACTTAATTTCCTTGTTTGCGGGTTCAAGGAATGTTGAGTGCCAAGGAACCTGGTACATGGATAGTGGTACATTTCCGGACATATGACAGGAAACAAGAAAAATCTGTCAAAATTCAAGGAAGTTAGAGATGCAAAAGTCATATTTGGAGGAAATGAAGCTCCAGGAGAAATAAGAGGCATTGGATCCATCAAGAAAAATGGATTAAAAATCACAGATGTTGCATATGTTGAAGGACTCAACTTCAACTTGCTCAAAGATCACCAACTCGTGACAAGGGTTATAATGTTGGATTTAACATGGGTATATGCCAAATCAAGGATACTAAATCAAATGAAGTTGTGTTGCAAGGATGCAGACAAAAGAACATGTATGTCGTGGATTGGTCAACTGCAACACCCAACACCTGTCTATTAGCAAAGAGCACAATTTTGAATCAAGTTGGATGTGGCACAAGAAGTCGAAGTCACCCGAATTTCAAAACGATTAACAAGCTTGCCGAAGCAATCTTGTGGAAGGACTTCCAGTGCTCGATGTATACAAGAAGGAGAGTATATGTGACACATGTCGGAAGGGAAAACAAATCAAATCATCATTCAAAGAAAAGACATGTCCATCTTCAACAAGAATATTGCATCCGCTACATATGGATCTATTTGGTCCATTGAACCAAAAGCTAGCACAAGTGGGAAGAAATACACCTTGGTGGTAGTAGATGACTACTCAAGATATACATGGACAATATTCATGTGTAAGAAGAAAAAAACTCTACGTAAAACTACCACGGTGATGAAGAGGATTCAAAATGAGAAGAGCCAAACCATTATCAAAATAAGATCCGACATAGAACCGAGTTTGTCAATGGTATAATAACTCAATATTGTATGGAAAATGGTATTGGTCATGAATTGTCTGCAGCAAAGGACTCCACAAAGAGAATGGAGTTGCGAGAAAGAAGGAATAGAACTCTCAAAGAAGCAAAGAAGGACCATGTTAGTGAAGCGGGGCTACCTAAAAGATTTTGGGTCAAGCAATAAACACAAAGATGCTACACTCAAAATAGATGCATGATAAACAAACGGTGACAAAGAGTACTCAACAAGAGGACTATGGTTACGAGAGGAATCCATTCATATGGTGTTTTATGAGCCAAATGTAAATGGAGAAGACATCAAGAATCGGTGATAAGTTTGAATCAACCAACCATGCGAGAAGAGTCCCTATCTTTCAAAGCTGGAATTATAAACCCGGATGAAGATGAGATAGCTGAGTCTCAAAAACATTTGGAAAATCTGCGGTAAGTGATGACGAGAGAGCTGATCAAAGCAACATAGCCGCAAGACGATCGAATCCGGCTAACTTACTCCAACCGATGTAAGATGGCCGAGAGACCATCCACCGTAACTAGTCATTGGAGATATAAGAGAAGGTGTCAAAACAAGATCCGAACTCAACAAGAAGCTATGTTCACATGCTTTATCTCACAAATAGAGCCTAAAGATGTGTCACAAGCATTGGATGACACACATTGGATTCAAGCTATGCAGAAGAGTGAATGGAGTTTGAAAGAAATAAAGTATGGGAATTAGTTCAAAGACCCACCCACCAAAATGTTATTGGCACTAAATGGGTGTTCGAAACAAGATGAACGAGGAAGGTTACGTGGTAAGAAACAAAGCAAGATTAGTAGCCAAAGGATATTGCCAAGAAGAAGGGATAGATTTTGATGAAACATTTGCCCCGTAGCAAGATTGGAAGCTATAAGGATGTTTCTTGCCTATGCACTCACAAGAATTTTATTGTATATCGATGGATGTAAAGAGTGCATTCCTTAGTGGTTTATTGGAAGAAGAAGTGTATGTTGAACAACCTCCAGGATTTGAGCGAGAAGACTCTTGGAGATAAGGTATACAAACTCAAGAAAGCTCTATATGGATTGAAACAGGCACCCGAGCATGGTATGATACTTTGTCACAATTCTGATCGAGAACGGATTCACAAAAGGCAAAGTGGATAGAACACTCTTGTAATTCAAGATGCGAAGAGTATATTGCTTGTTCAAATATATGTGGATGACATTATTTTTGGATCCACAAACAAAGAATCGTGTGATAAATTTTCAAACCTCATGCAAATCAAATTCGAAATGAGCATGATGGGAGAGCCGACATTCTTCCTTGGACTCCAAGTGAAACAAGTGAAGGATGAAACCTTCATAAGTCGACAAAATACACTAGAGATTTAATGAAGAAATTTGGTATGGAAGAGAAGTCTTCCGTGAAAATACCAATGAATACATCATCAAAATGGATATGGATGCGGATGGCAAGCCTGTAGATCAAACAAGATACTGAGCACTTATTGGATCATTGCTTTATCTCACAAAGAAGCAAAAGGCGCGACATCACCTTTCTTTGTAGGTGTATGTGCAAGATTTCAATCTGCTCCAAAAGAAAGCCACATGACGCAGCCAAGAGAATCTTGAGATATTTGAAAGGAAGCCAAGAAGTTGGCTTATGGTATCCAAAGGAAGGTGGATTCAAGCTAATTGGCTATTCGGACTACGACTATCTTTGGATGTAGAGTTGACATGAAGAGCACCTCGAGGCACATGTCAAATGCTTGGAAACAAAGCTAATTTCGGTTTAGCAAAAAGCAAAATTCAATAGCCACCTCTGGTGAAACAAGAATACATAGTCGGGCGTGTTGTTGTGCCCAAGTCATATGGATGAGACAAAGGTGAGAGACTATGAAGTTGAAGAAAAGGAAATTCCAATCATGTGTGATAACACAAGTGCAATTGCAATCACTCAAAATCATGTGTTGCACTCATGAACAAAGCATATCGATGTCGAGATATCACTTCATAAGAGATCATGTTGAAAAGAAGGACATCACCTTGAATATATTTCAAGCGATAAACAGGTTGGTGACATATTCACAAAACCATTATGTGAGTCAAGATTTGAAGAACTCAAGCATGAGTTAGGGTTAATTGAGTGGACACTTAGAAGACTCAAAGAAAAGAAATGAAACACGAAAAGGGAAAAAGAGTGAACTCTCAAATCGCCTAAGTGAATCGACTATATCGGAAAGACAACAGTCTTGAGTTAGGTGACAATTTGAGTCACTAGGAGAAGCTGTGAGAAGAAGTGTTAAATCGGTGAGGATAAGCCGAGTCATTTATGAGCAAAGGGACAAAAACGCGCGATCGTTTTTACTAAGCGGGAATGTTTTTAAGAATGACGTCAAAGATAATTATGACGCACAGGCAAAAGTTGCACACAAGCTTATGATTGGATATAAATTTGCCGCATTAAATACGAGACATTAAATGCTAATCGGCGTGCAAAATCTAAGCCGTTGATTTCGATCACATTTCAAAACCACCCGCACGTCCTTTCATGAACCATACTTAAACCATTTCCGTCCGTTTTCTCTCACATTACCAAAAACTGCATTCACTTTTCTCTCTCAAAAGCAAAGGCAAAAACTCTCTCAAAAACCCTATCAATCTTCAAATCATCTTCTAAGTTTCATTCGGTGAAATATTGAAAAATGGCATCTACTCACGATTTTGTCAAGCTAGGAAAGCAAATCCACACTCCCCGGGTCTCTTTGTGGATTTCGAGGGTATGGTCAAACAGGGGTCCGATGATGCCCTCATAAAGAAGATCGTTGAAAAACTCGAAACGACCGGCTAAAACCATTTCGGCGATGGACTTTCCGATGACCTATGTGGAAGAGGTCGCACGATTCTACGTGAATGTTGAGATTCACGATGAGGGGATCAAATCCTCTGTTCACGGGAATGAGTTCATCATCACGCCAAGGATTTGGCGAACGCTGCTCGTTCGAAGCGGAACAAGCACGAGAAATCAATGAAGGTTTGATGTTGACTTGGGCTTTGCTTGGAAGGAAGTAGCCAAGACCGTCTATCTTTGAAAAGATAGTCTACTGACTAACAAGAGGTCTGGCTGGAGGACTACCAAAAATTGTTGGACATCGTTGCCAAATGTATAGACATCAAATTTGGCGGCTTTGACCAATGTCAGCGAAATTGATCGTAATGGCTGCGATCATTGAAGAAAAGAAAGTGGCTGGCTGAAGTTTGTCTACAAGCAGACTCTGCGAGAATGTAGGAACAAATCCTTCAAGGAGAATGGAGCATTTGGAGGATACCGGGATACGGTCCGGTGATTGGCCGATCGATGGAGGTAAAAAGAGTCCTCTTCGACATGGAAATGCGTTCCATGTAAACAAGAGGATGTTGAGATCAAACCTCTGCGGTGCCGAGAAGAGAGCCTACGCTAAGAGAGCGTCACGAGTGAGGGGAATCATTTGTCCCTCGAAGATACTGATTGTCCCCTCTCCACCTAAGAAGATGGCTGCCCCTGCGATTTGCTAAGAGAAGAAGCTGCTTGCCCCTGCGCAAAGAAAGAAAAACAAATATGCTCCTCCCTGCAGCCGAGTCACCCGCCCATGATCGTGTCTCTTGCCCCCGAGCATGATCAGAGAGAAGGAATCCCAAATACCTTCTCCGATCATTAAGAAGAGGAGAACCGATAAGCAAGACGGCCAACTCCTCGAAGAAAACAACATGACAAGCCCTGCCGCCCAAGACTCGGAAGAAACCTTATCGGCGTAAATCCCTCTCGGTTCAAACGTGATTGATACCGAGGCTGCTGGAGAAGTAGAGTCTCCGGACGTGATTGATGAAACGGCCAAGTCTGCTGAGGGCGATCAGCGAGAGGCAACTCGATGACCCACCAGAGACGTATGTAAACGTGAGTGAGAACAAGGCACGATTGAGACAACCAAATCAATTGCTGTTGTGGGTTGTTTCTCCACCAGAATGCAGGTCTTTGAAGGTGTCGAAAGCAAAAGTCTCGCTACCTCCAATACACGAAACGAGGGCGGCAAAGAGGATGATGAAGACGATTTAATCATGCACTCTCCATTGTATCCGGACATCCAAAATCGGAAATGCGGCGAGTGGAGAAAATGGAAGTTGAGCCTATCCAGTGCGTTTCAACATCCGAGTTCATTCTTTGAGGAAGAAGAATTCTTGATTTCTTGAGGTGGACACGCAGTCTTGCAAGCCCTTGACGAGGATAATTACATAAATATCTGGAAATTCGAAAAAGAAAATGACGGGCTAAAGCGGTGAGACGGAGAGGCACGTGAGAAGGCCAAAGGCATCCGCCCTATCACCGCACACCACAGAACATACACATCCTCACTTTGACGCCCTATCAGAAAGTGATGAGGATCGGACCTGCCTCACGCCACGAGAAGAGTTGCAAATGCAGCAAGCAATGGAAGAATCCAGAATCCTTCATCAGCAAAGAATGATGGGAGGGACCATGAGAGTCCTCCAAAACTTGTTGGAGATAGACCCAATGGGAGTGGTGCAAAGATATTCCCACTTGTTGTTGCTGCCACCACTTCCCACTCACTCGGAAGAAGGAACTAAGAGAATGGCGATGGCGGGATAGTGGGGACCCGGTCGAGCAACCCCTAATGAAGGTGTCTTACCACCTGCCCGAACTACTGAATACTCAATGGGAACAGTGGGAATGCGGAGACAAGTGACCCCAATCCAAGTCACTCATTTGGTGTGCCCGGTGAGGGGGAAACTCCTCCACTCCACTACTGCAAGGTCGGAGGATGTTGCGGTGACTCCACAATGAATCTAGGAGGCGAAGTGGAGCGGGAACAAACACAAAGTACACAGCAAGTTGTCATCGAGGCTCGACAGATTGAGGCGTGTCACCGAGGTGCCAACGCGCTCTGAAGGCTAATGACGCCGATGCGATGCGATCGAGGCACGAGGAAGGCGGCCCTGGGAGTTAACACTGGCGCATTTAAAGTGCAATCCATGGAGTTGAGACTCAATGGATGCCATGAGAAGACCTTAAGACAGTGACACCGCCGAAAGGGATGTCAGCCTGCTGCGATTGAGGCTGCGCAGGAGGTAATGAAGGCTAACGGGAGGTTGAGACTTCCCGGATTAAAGAAGCTGAAGTACAGAACATCCCTCCTGCTATCATTGATCCATCAAAAAAGGAGATAAGTGTGCTTCACGATTCCCGGGATAATCGATGTAACCTTTCTCGGGATCGGAAGGAGACGATGGCCGAGTCATCCCCATGATCGATCCAAAAGACTCGGTGAGGATGTTCCAACCACGAGTAAGTCTGACCTCAAGTCTACTCCTCAAACTTACCACTTTGATGATGAGCCACCCATGGAAATCTCATCATCGTCCGATGACACTTCTGATAAGGCCGAGGACCAGTCAACTCACCTGGAAAAACCAGGTGAGACCAACGAAGGCTGTTGAGACAGTGAGGCTCAGCAAGTTGGGTCAACTACTACACAATGGACCCAACCAAACAGAGTCCTGCGCAGGCTCCCCCAAGTCGCGGCGAGTTCGACTCCACAAGGAACTTCACGAGCACCACTTATCATTGAACAAATTCCAGTTGCTCGTGATGATCCATTTGTAGAATCATTTCCCTTCTCTCGGAGGTACCCGACCTCCCGAAGAGTCGACAGAGATCTCGAGCGCTTCCACGCAGACTGATCCTATCATTCCATCGATACCATCGTTCAACCGACTATGATTTTGATTTGCTTGGCCGTCACCGCAACATGAGGGAACAATCGAAGTTCGGGAAGTGTTCAAAGCATTATTTGTTGAAATTGAACGGATGGAGAGGCACCAGGCCTCGATGGACATGAGATCGGATAATGAGAGATGCCAACCTTATCTGCCGACTTGAGAGGCATAATAGTCGAATCGGGAGTGGTGGCAACAAAGAAGAACAATGCGCGTGGAACAAGCTAGATATTTGTAACATTGTTCAACAAGTCGTTGGTATGGCGAAGTGAGAATCGATGCAAAGACAAAATTGAGAGAACACATCGAGCACATGCATGAATCTCACATCTTGAGATAAAGCGATGCGTGAGCAAAATAAGAATGAGCTCCTGCGTATGGAAGAAAACATGGATCAAAAATTCAGCCTTCTCATGGTGAGATGAAGTTAATAAAAGTGAATCCAACGCTACTCGCTCGAGTTTCACGTTTCACGCATACTCGCAGCAGGACTCGAAGCAAGCAAAACTTGGCTATCGCCAGACTCGACTTCTGCTCGCTAGTTTGTTTCGGGGTTCCCTCTCTCCTTTGATGATGCCAAAAAGGGGAAGAGGAATACATAAAAGCGCTAAAGGGATCTCGAAGTTGAGAAGGAGGGATCGTTGTGAAGGGAAAGACAGTGAGGAAGTTTCAAAGAGAAAAGAAAGGGAAATCTGTTGAGGGGGAAGGATCGAGAGATGTAACCTTGATGATTGCAAAAACCCCCAACAAGGTCTTGTCACGGTGATATCATCAAGCCAAACTCCCGATGACTCGCCACTCCAACACTGCTCTTTGTACCTATGGCCGACAAGAGAAAGACGATTGAAGCAGGGGATGGAAGAAGTGGAAGGAAGGATGAATGCCCGAGTTATGGATATTTTGAAACAACATGGAGGCATTCCAAAGAGATAGAGACACTTATGCCATCTCGGATGCCGGAATCGAGCAAGATCAGTTGATGAATTTAAAACGCCGCATCTCGAAGGATACTTCGCAAACATGTCCATGGCTCAAGCACGGGACTTATCGGGAAAAGGGTCTCACACTATGTGAAGAAGGACAGCGAGCTGACGGACTCATTGGGCGGTCGCTCTGCTGGTCACTCCGCTAGTCACTCACTGGGAAGAAGAAGACCCCAAGACAATACACGCCCGAGGAGGAAGAGGTAGAGGAAGAAGCAGTGGTGGAGGAAGAGGTTTGAGACCTAGTCCTCCGCCCAAAAACATTGAGTACATAGATCCAGGCAAGAAAGGAGGGATCTCTTTGGGCTGTTTTTGAAGTAGCCAATCGCAAGTGGCTAAGAACAATGTTGAGTATGTGAAAAGAATTGAAGAAGAAAATAAAAGACAAACTCAGCTATGGGAGGAGAGACAAGAGAGAATAAGAAGAGATGAAGGCAATGACCGGAAGGCGTATGAAAAGAAGAAGAAAGCGATTGAATATGAGAAAAAGAAAAGAAGACCGAGATGAAGATGCGGTCAAGAAGAAGAAAGAAGGAGGAAGCGAAGGAGATGAAGTGTTGTTGTCCACCCCTTCATGTATTTTACTATGTAAATACATTTTATGTAAGTCTTACGTAATAAATCAGTAAATTCTCTATTTTTGCGTAGACATAGATGTTTGCTCGATACACTTTTTGTTGATTGTGTAAAGGACAAGAATGTTATGATCAATAAAAATATTGATTCTACGCATACATTCTCTGTAAATGCACTATCTGTATGTATCTTTGCTATTTACATTTTGAATGTTTTAAGTTTTGGCATCATCAAAAAGGGGGAAATTGTTGGGAAATTTATTGTTTAGATTTTGATGAATGTCATGTAAAACTTAGAATAGGAAGTTGGCACCCCATTTTCGTTGTAAAGCGCATTGTAATATATAGGGTTGGTCAAGCGAGTTAAGTCGGCTATGCCTAAACATGCAAGAAGACAATGGAGACTAGAAGGAAGACTCACTGCAAGACAAGTGAGTATGGCAAAAGAAAGAAGACAGAACTCGATCAAGGAGCGGTGAGATGCGGTGAGTAGAGTATCAGTCAAGTCAACTCAAGATAGCCAAGTCTCAAGTCGAAGTGATGAAGAGTCATCCAATGATTGGAAGTCGACTCTAAGTCACCTGGGGGAAAGCAAGGAAATGTAGTCAAGTCGAGATAATCTGGAAGAGATCCGTTGCGAGAAATCAAGGGAATTACTTAAACAAGTAATACCTCCATACTACCTTTCTCGAAGTGCTCGAGTCCCGAAGCGTGCAAAAGGAATAAACCAATGGGAAGCACTGCGCACCATGTCGAACTCGAAAAGTGAAGAACAATTCACGAGGAAGTGGCAATTCCAAGGATCGCAACAAGACAAGCCAACGACCACAAGTGACTTTCAAAAATAAGCATATCTCTTCAACGGGCAGATTTTTGAAAGAACACTATAAAAGGCTGAGGAATGACTCTGAGAGAAGGTTACCTGAACCACGAACATTCAAGCAAACATTTGAACTGTAACCTAAGATATTTTCAAATCATTCAAGATTAATCCTCAAGCCTACATTACGAAGAAAATCAATCCAACACTCACTTGTGAAGGAAAGATAACTTCAATTGTTGAAGAATCAAGGGGTCTACATTCCACGGAGGATTGTAGGAAGGTTCAAGGTCGAACCAGTCTCAAGTTTTTGGAGGGCTTCGTGATCAAATCCAAAGAGCTTGAGCAAGTGGCTGTAGTAGCAAAGAGAGCGCCTGTGAAAGTTCTCGAGTCGTACGAGAAGCCAGTGCGAGACCAAGGCATCTCTAGGCGAGTCCCAAAGGATCAAGTCATTTGTGTGATCAAGACTTGTATCCGGTGTTACCACTTTGTATCTTGATCAATACCTAGTGGATTCCTCCGGAGTTGGAGAAGAGAGGAGTAGAAGAATTACCCCATCTTGAACCTCTATAAAAACTTATCGTGTCATTTACATTTAAGCACTTTAATTTCTACATCTTATTTATTTAACTCTGCTGATAAATTTGCTATCCACTTGATAATCTCTAAGTACTAAACCAAATTTAAGGATGTAAAGTCTTCGCTGAAAACAAATCACAATCGAGTTAAGTCTTTAGTCAAAACAATTTGAGTTATTCTATCAACGGCTCGAGTCAGTCGTTGAGTAACTAACTCTATTTGATTAACTAACTTAGTTGTCCATCTAGGACTCATTTTTGTGAAGTATTAACTCGAATATTTAAAAGGACTAAATCGAAAAGTTGGTAAGGTTTATTCAACCCCCCCTTCTAAACCTTACACTCACACCCCTTGGGACCTACAAGTTTCTTCTTCTATTCCTATTAGACATTGCTCGGCTTCATCATCATCGGAAGTTGTGAGAAGCTCATCCCAAGTTGTTATAAAATCCGGTTGAGAGGTGGATGCTTTTGAATTACTACTTTCATTTGCATATGCTTCATAGATGATAAGATTTCCAATAAGCTCATCAAAATTTAGAGTTTCTAAATTTTGAGCTTCCATGATAGCCATCACCTTTTCAGACCAAGAGCCGGGAAGAACATTTAAAACTTTGGTAACTTTGTCTTCTTCCGAAATGACTTTTCCGAGTGCCCACAAAGAATTTACAATATTGTCGAGCCTTTCAACCATTTTTGGAATCCCTTCACCCTCGAGCATTGTGAAATTTTCGAAATCTTTAACAAACACCGTTTTTCTAGCTTGTTTAACTTTCTTGGTGCCTTCATAGATAGTTTCTAATTTTTTCCAAACTTCATGAGTGGATCGTATACCTCTACTACGATTATATTCCGTAGCGGTAAGAGAACAATGAAGAATATTAAGAGCTTTACCGTTTAATGAGAATATTTTCTTGTCTTCATCATCATAATCCTTGAGGGCTTTGGGAATTTGAGTGTCGTCTTCCTTTTTCTTCATCGGGATGGATACTCCATTTATAACCGTGTTCCAAATATCGAACCCGCAACCTTGTAAGAAGCATTCCATTCGATCCTTCCAAAATGCATAATTGTTGGAGTAGAAAAGAGACGGTCTATTGAATGATGCGCCGGTTGGTAGATAGCTCTCGTTCGTAGCCATGGATCTTTCTCCTTTACTCGGAACGATCTAGCCAAAGTGTTTGGCTTTGATATCACTTGTTAGTCCAAGTGGCTACGATAATCTAGAGGGGGTGAATAGATTATGCCGATTTTCCGCAATTAGCCCTCTTTTTCGAATGATCAATCAAAGACAAGAATAAAGGTGCGGAAATTAAACAATACGGCTTGATTTATAGAGGTTCAACCCACCTAGGGCCTAGTTCTCTACCACCCCAGTAACTCCGGGATATATTTCAAAAAAAAAAAGATTTTATTAATAATTACCAAAATTATTACAACATCACATTTGAAGATTACCACAATCTTCTAACACCACCTCTTTGGAGATTACCACAATCTCCCTTGATGATTACCACAATCTTCAACGGCACCTTGTGAAGATTACCAAAATCTTCAACCTTGAAGAATACCAAATTCTTCAACACCTCAAAGAGCATCAAACTCTTCAATAAGAAGATTACCACAATCTTCTTGCACCTAACACCTAGATCACCCAAGTGTGTTCTTACCACAAGAACACTCACAAGGATATCTTGTGTTGAATGATGAACCCAAAAACTCAAGATTACAACTCGATAATGAATAATACAATTTTGAGTGCAAGTGTAATCAAGAATCAAGCCTAGACCTCAAGATGTGAAAGTGAAATACTTAGGCTATAAATACAACAAGATTGTTGAATATGAAAGCTTAGAAATTTGCAGATTTCTTGTTGTGTGTTTGCTTGTATGGTTGTTCTTTTGTGTCTTCAAATCATCCTCTATTTATAGGAGAGTCTTCACCAACATAGGCTCCTCCTTCTTCACTTTTGTCTACAAAAAGAGGATCACAAGATGTAGAAATATTGTAAAAAATTGAAAAACAAATCTTGTTGATAAGGAGTCCAACGGTACAAATTTTGCTGTCAAAAAATTACACAGCGTGACCGGTCGCTCTATAGAAAATTTTAAACGTTAGAGAAAAATAGTGCGATCCAGGTACTATTCGCAGAGGGGGCCGACCGGTCACAGGGGGGGTCCGACCGGTCGCCAGGGTCCGACCTGGTCGGTCCGCTTGACCCGATCACCCTTTCAAATATTTTAAGTCAGAGCTCTCTGTTTCATTTTTCATGCTTTCAGATACGGGTCGACCATTTTCTCGACCGGTCGACCTCCAAATTGAAGTGTTGTCCGATTTTTGTCAAAAATAAACTTCAAGAAATACTCCAAAAAAATAGTAAAAACATTTTAAATCAATTGGGAGTATTTGTACAACATTTATAAACATTGTTTTGGTATAAAAACTCATTTAAACAAAATCATCAAAATCTTGATAAAAACATATATCTAACAAAAAATATCATTTTTTAGCATAAAAGTATCACTTTTTAGCAAAAAAGTATCACTTTTTATATTGCAGCAAGTGATATAAAAACTTTCACTTTTTTCTTGCAAGGTGTCGATAAAGTATGCTTGTTGCTCAAAAGGGACATGGAAGTTATAACCCATTTCCACATGGAACGATTGCGTCTGGAAATGCAGAACAAAAAAGCAGACCCTTCATCTTCACCGGACGTGAATTCTTCTCCAATACCAAACTTCATGAGTACATTGATGAAGTTGTGAAGAACTTTCAAAAAATGAAAGGACGGAAGGATTCAAAAAGAACAATCGGTACTTGACTGGAATGACACAAAAACAGAGAGATGCCGTTGACTTCTGTTTTTCTGATCATAGTTCTGAAAGAGAGTAAGTAACAATAAGATTATAGATTGAAAAATTATGATTTCATTGATTTTTTATTACTCACATGCTACTATTATTTGCGTTTCAGCGAAAATATTTTTGCCCACAGAGGGCATTCGTTTATTGCCTCTTGTGATGGAATTGATTCATTACATGATGCATATTTGATTTTTTCAAGTGTCATTGATGTATGGACACTTATTTCAAACAAATCAGTTGGTCGGGTAAAGAATTCTGGACATTTTTATTTCAACGCTCAACATTCTGTAAGTAATATTTTAATCAAATATTTTTATGTTTATTTCACATTTTTTGATCTTTTTTGTTTTTCTTGCAACAGTTGTATCTTGAAGCTAGTTTTGATGGGAAAAACTCGGAAGTGAACTTAGAACATGTTGGAGGATGTGGTTGAGTACCTTGAACAAACCGGACTTGAACACTGTTGACCGGGTAAGAATTTTAGTATTTGCTTTCAAAAGTATATCATTTTGTTTGATAAGTTTATGATTTTGGTTGAAAATATGTTGCATCATTTGGCATGTTAATCTTTGTTGTTCAAAGTATCATAAATTGCATCAAAAGTATCATAAATGATCTGAAAAGTATCAGTTTTATGTTAACATTTGAAATTTTTTTTGCACAATCTGCATGTTATACATCTGATGCTCAAATATCAGAAATTGCATCCAAAGTATCAGAAATTATCTGAAAAGTATCAGTTTTTTTGTTAAAAAAACTGATGAAGTTTATGTTGTTTTCAAAATTTGTAGATCTTTGTACCATATTGCTACCAAGGCCATTATATTGCCACTGTCATCAATTTTGTTGACAAGAAAGTGCAATACCTCGACAATATGGTGCATGATGAATAGGTTGTTGATGAGTACATTGGTCTCTCGAAGTTGGTGGTAAAGCATCATATGTATTTGTTAACTTTTTATTTTGTTTAATAACAATTACAAATCTATGACATTATATTGTTACTTTTCACAGCATAAGCAAATGTCTGTCTTCCTCGAAGAGGAAAATCACCCAAAAGCTGGAGAAGTTAAATCATATATCTGGGAAAATGTGCCATTCATTTGGCAAACAAATGACACCAACATTGATTGTGGTGTTTTCCTCATGCGCCATATGGAAATTTTTGTTGGGAAAGTTTACTCATCTCCGAATTTGTCAAAGGTATGAATATTCTCTTAAACAAAGAATTTGTTTGTTTTAATAGCTGTTTTTTTATAATTATTTTATCTATTTTTATATCCGTGTTTTTTAAGGCTATGGAAAGACACAAATTGAGAGCCAAATACTGCACCGAAATCATTTTATCTGAGTTTAATGAATTGAGAGCGGAGATAGAGAACAAGTGCTCAAATTCAAGGAAACGACCGATGAACCTGTCAAAAAACCCTCCAAGAAAACCAGCAAGAAAGGCACGAAGAAACCGAAAAAATGATGAGATAGTATATTTCTGAAATTTGTAAATGTTGAGATTGCTTATGTTGGTAGTCATTTTGTGATTAGATACTGAATAGTAGCTGATATTTTGTGAATGTTGGTGGTCATTTTGTGATTAGATGCTGAATAGTAGTAGTTGATATTTTGTGAATGTTGGTAGTCGTTTTGTGATAGTACATTGATTCTTTGCAGTGCAATGTTAGTTTTAAGCACCGAGTGCTGAATTTATTTGATTGTGTGTAGGTGATGTGTTTTCTGAATTTTTTTATCATGTATACTTCTAAACAGGTTATAAGTATCAGTAATTATGTAAAAAGTATCAGTAGTTACCCGAAAAGTATCAGTATTCTACATTTGGATTTTTAAATTTTGGTAACCTAATTGCATACTTCTAAACAGCCGAAAAATATTAGTAATTATGTAAAATATATCAGTAAATACACGAAAAGTATCAGTATTCTGCATTTGGATTTTTAAATTTTGGAAACCTAATTGCATACTTCTAAACAGCCAAAAAGTATTAGTAATTATGTTAAAAGTATCAGTAATTATACGAAAAGTATCAGTATCCTGATAGATACTAAGAAGTGATAGATTTAAGAATCTAACATTTTAAACATTGAAAACTGATAGATTTTAGAAAAATATATCTAAAATCACAAGTGTATCAAAAATTGCCTCATTACAACTGACAAATTTAAGGAAAATATCTCTAAAATAACCGAGGATTCGGAGTCTTTGAACCAAACTCCTTTGCTTGAGAATAATCAGAGATGTCACTTGTTCTCTTCTTGCTCTTTTCCAAACTTCCCTTTATTCTTTTTCTTCTCCCCTTTGTTACAAGATCATGTAGGATCTTGCAATGTGTTAGTTGTACTTGAAACAACAGACGATTCGTTTTGCCCAGTGGAATTTTGCACATTTGTCAAGGCACTAATAGCAAGAAAATCCCTTTCGTAACCTTCTTCAATGATTCTCCTTGCTTCTTTATTTCCTTGGCATTTCAACACAAGATCATAATATCTTGAGCCATTTCATGACGCTTGAGGAATGCGATCATTAGGCTTGTCGGGCTTCTCAACTCTCTTATTTAAGATGTCCCATACTTGAGACTTTGCCATTCTTGTCCATCTCTTAAGAATATATATTTCCGGTATCTTGACATGAGAATGAAGATGGATGACCCGTAATGAATGGAAACACAAAATACCACATTCTTCATATTTCTTACAAGTGCACGTTACCATGTTTCGCAATGGATCAAACATCACCTTACTTACACCTCCATCCCCAATATGAGAAGAATCATCATAAACATTCAATATCTCATCATTATGAACTAGAGTGCAAGTAGTAGAAATTGATGCGATAAACTCACTCTCAAAGTGTTTAAACATTGTTAGAGTGTATACCTCAGAAGCGTGCTTTAACAAGCCAATCAATGGTATGGAAGTCGATGGTATTGATCTTGATGATTGGAACTCATCATTTTGTTCTTTCATTCTCCAATTCTTCACTAGTACCTTAAAAATACCATAAAAATCAGTCAAACTTGTCGTCTTCTTTGCATTGAATCCCATGGCGTTGTTAGTACTTTCAATCCTTTGTGAGGAAAGTATTTCAGCAGAAAAGAAATCTTTGCTTAAGGTTGTGCACCATTTTTCCTTTATCTCATACAATCTCTTAAACCATGTTTGATCCTCTAATCCGTACGTTGAAATCATGTTACTCCAAGAGTTCTCAAAATCAGCTTCATCCGTACAACCTGACAAGCATTTCCTAAATGCATTCTTAAAGGAATTGTTGCTTTTCAGTTGTCCAAACCTGCTTATTGCATTCTGGTAAAGATGCCATTGACATAGCCTATGTTTTGTCCCAGGGAATACCTGCATGAATAATTCAGGGTTAAAGTAACACTTTTTCGAGTAAAAGTATCTGTTTTATGCGATAAAGTACCATTTGTTGAATTCAGTCACAAAAATAGGGGATCAGTAAACTGGATGAAAAAGAAAAATAATATAGTCAAAGTATCAGTTTTGTAAGTAAAATTATCTATTTTATGTGATATATTATTATATTTTCAATTCAGTTACGTACCTTTTCTATCGCGTTAGAAATCGCTTGGTCTTGGTCGAGTGAATATAGTTATAGGAAACTTTCCTCCCATGGCTTTTTAAAAACCTCAAAAAGCCATTGAATGTTTCGATCTTTTCGTTTGATAAGAACGCACAACCAAACATCACATTTTTTCCAATGATGGTTGATGCCAACTATTGGAGCACATATCAAATTATATCTGTTTGTGCGATATGTTGTGTCAAAAATGACAACATCCCCAAATATTTCATAATCTTCTCTTATCATCGAATCTCTCCAAAAAAGATTGCTCAATTTGGCCATCTCATCCAACTTAACTCTGAAATAGAAATCCTCCTAATCGGATTGTTATTGGTACAACATTTCAACAAGTGTTTGTGCATCCCCACCTTCTATTTCTTTCAATTTCAGACGATTCACAAAATTTAGATGATCTTTTATAGTGTGTCCAACACTATAATCTCCTCCAGCTTCATGTGTCATATAACGGTAAGAATCTATCGGTCTCATTCCGGAAGAGACCATATCTTCTATCACTTCGCCCTTTTCACTTGTAATCTTTCTCTCAGAACGATGAAGGTGATTCCACTCTTTTCTTGTAAATGGATGATTATGCTCTGTGACATGGCTCAAGACTTCATAAAGACCTTCGTCATTTAATTTCACCCTTAATGAAGCATTACATCCGGTAAGTGTGATAGGGAAATTTTTCTTTTTTTCATTTTTGGAATTTATTTCCAAATTTCCCGATCTCCTAAATCCTTCACAAGAGCATACAAAATATTTTTCTGTCACAACTCCATTAGCTTGAGTTCGAGTTGTTGCTTTACGAATGTTAAACCCGAGTGCACGGCTATGGTCCCTATACAACTTATGCATGTCATCAATTGTCTTCCTTTTCAACCCAACAAGGGAACCCGATACATCCACACGTTCATTGGTGTAGTCTAGAAACATTTAAAAAAATCAAGAGGATTAATAGATGTTGGTACTTTTGGAGAAAATAGTAATACTTATGCAGTAAAATGTGATATCTTCTGCATCTGCCTCTGTGTTTTGGTCTGTGGTATCTCTTGAATCCAGATTTTCACCTTCAATGACTTCTATATCATCTTCACCGCTAGAAACAATAAGTATAGAATCCAAGTTTTCACCTATATGTATAAATGAAATAAATTATTACATCAAAATATCTAATTGAATATCATTTTTATTAGGTAAATATAAATTTGTAAAATTTAAATGCCCATCATAAAAATATCATTTTTTCCATAAACAGTATCACTATTTTCAGCAAAAGTATCATCTATAATATCAAGATTATCAATATTTCCAGTAAAAGTATCATATTTAAATACAAAAGTATTAGTATTTCCAGCAAAAGTATCATATCTAAATACAAAAGTATCAGTATTTCCAGCAAAAGTATCATTTTTTCAATGTATGAGTACATTACCTTCCTTCATCAATGAGATGTGTGCATCGTCATTCTCCATTGAAGAGATTATCGAAAATCGCACAACAACAGGTCGAAAGTGCAATGTAAGGATGACAATGAAGCTTTTTGCTGCAGCAACAATGGAGATTCTTTCTTACAGATTTTAAACTTTTTGTAGAAAATAGTTGAATGTCGACTTACCAGTGGAGCTTTTGTTGTTAGGAGATGGCGAGCTGAGCTTTTGGAGCAGGAGATGGCGAGCTGAGCTTTTGGAGGAGGAGGTCCTGTTTGATTCTCAGGAGCTGCGGGTTTCGTTTTGAAATTAGGTTTTCATTTTTTTATTTTTTTTATTTTGAGCTGGGTCATTGGGCTTTGCATGTGCCAGCTGCCAGGCGGGTCAGGAGGCGGGCCGCGCATGTGCTAGGTTTTTTGTTTTTTTAAAAAATTGACAGCTGTCAACGCGGGTTGGGGCTGGGGCAGGTTGCGGGTCGCGGTAGGATCCGTCTTACGGAATAGGATCTGTAAGACGGTCTTATGGGAGACCTTCTCTAGTCTTAATTAGTTGTAAAAAATAATAAATATATGTGACAATATTACTCGAGTTGGATTTAAATTCAATTCGATTAGTATGAAGTAATATAAAATGTTGACGTGCGTTTTTGTCAACAAGCAGAATGTATGAAAAGTTTAACACGTGGGAATATAAATGTGCGTAATGAGCGTTTATTCGTGGTTGATTATGCCTTTTTATATAATGTCGAGCCGAAGATCGGGGTCGGTCTTTTTTACAGCAATGTGTTTACAAGTGCTATTTTTCTCTTCCAATTTCTCTCTCTTAAATGAGACTTTTTATACCCCTCTAGTAAGTGGGTTTTCAATTAGTAAAATAACTTAAAAAGGACACATGTCCTCTCCTAATCACGCATGTTAGCCAAGTTTTTTGCCACCTGGTGACTCATTCTAACCATCTTCTAACACATGGCAGCCTCTGGTACTAATGGAGCACTAAGCATGGGCAGATAATTACCCTTTGAATTTCCCGCGTACGCGTTTCCTGCCAAAACTTGGGCTCGGGAATCGGGCTCGGGGGTTGGGCTCGGGAGGAACCGAGCCTAACTAGTGATGTCACCAGGTACTCCAGATGATGTCATCGGCTCGGTTCTCGTCATCTTGTGGGCCCCGCGTATGCGCTTACTAGATGGCCACGTGGAACAATCTCTTCCTGCTCGGCTCGGGTGTCATCAATGGCCCCCAAGTTTAATTCCGAGAGAAGAATTTTTGAAGTCGGATTTAAACTTTAATGCTAATCATGAGTCTTTAATGGGGAAGAGGAAACCTCAAAAGTCATCCTTCTCTGACACCTGACATGTAGTGATAAATTCTTGCAACGTCGCATTAATTGTGGTGTCATAATGACAGACACGTGGCCTCTTCTGGTTGAACCAATTCTACGTAGGAATCGAAGAGGTGCGTCAGTCCTGTCAGCGAGCGTGGGGACGTGACGTTTCTGACACTTTTGACGGCTTTTGAGACTGAAAAGGCGTGTCTTTTCGAGTGGGCGTCTCACTTTTTGAGAGAATTGCATCTATAAATACCTCTTTTCTTCTTCATTCTACATTTTCGCATCCCTTATCTTCCAAGCTAAATCCGTTGAGACCGAGCAGAAATTCCGGGTTGGCTTTCGAAGCTCAGGGACTTCAGAACTAGGTATTTTCTCAAAAATCCTTTCTTTTCAAATAAAATGTCTTCTTTTGAAGATAACCGGAGCCGCAGTTACAGTGTAGAGGTCGAAATTGAAGACCCCCCTTCTGAACTTTCTGTTTCTTTTTCTCCAGCCCATCAAACTCTGCCTCCTAGTCCCATTGAGACTCCATTAGAACAGACACATACAATCTTTAATCCGGTGTCGGTGACTGTTTTTCGAGAGGGTGTGGTGTATCAGCCTGGACTAGCATAAGAAGACTCCAGCGAGGGAGCCCCAAGTATTGAGCCCCAATACCGTCAGCAAGAGGAAGAGGAAGACATGAATCCTAATGAGTCTGGGTGAGATCATGCGGAGCGGGTGGACAAACCCTCTGGAGATTCGAGGGCCGAAAGACCTGCAGGGCCGGTAGGCCACCATAACGGCAATGGCAGGCGGGGAGGAGGCCCCCCACTGCATGTAGAACCCGGGTGGACGCCATGCAATTTGAATGACATTCCCATCATGTTGATGGTCCCAGAGATGGGGGAGCTTCGCCGGAAGTATCGAATTCCGGGCGGCATATTTATTTGGGTACCGGACGGTGTGGAGTGCCCCCAGCATCCACCAGAGGGGTGCGTGGCCATACATGTGCCCAGTCTCCTATACGGACTGCGCTTCCCACTGCCGGTCTTCCTCACGCGGTGGTTTTGTAAGTGGGGCCTTCCCCTGACTCAAGTTCACCCCATCTCTTGGGGCCAGATCATCGGCTTATTGGTGATGTTTCACCTGGAGGGGTACCCTCGCCCTAAATTCAGAGAGATAAACGAGCTCTTCATCTGGCGAGCGACCCCTGCGTCACTGGGTCAGGGGCAGCCATCGGGATGGTAATACATACAGACCTGATCGGATACCCAGACAGCCTAGTTGAAGGCCTTCCACAGTCTTTAAAGGAGTGGAAGGATAAATGGCTTTGGGTGAGCGGCGAGTGGCAGGCTCGCGTCGGGGTCAGAGCAGACGAGGATGTCCTTCACGCCCCTTCAAACTTCACTTTCGGTTTCAGTAAGTTCATTCTTCTTGATTTTTTTACTCTTTCTTCATTTCATTTTTCTGGGGCTAATTCTGCCTTTTTCTTCTTTTCTTTTTTCTTATCGGGGAACCGACCATCTAAGGGTCCATTGTCGGCCACTTTCGTCAGCAGGCTAGAGAACATCCAGGCTAGGGGCGCAATGGACAGGTGGATTGAGAGATTGGCCACTGAGGCCCGCCTGGCTGCAGCTGGCTTAAGGCCTGCCCTGCCCGCCGACCCCGAGGCTGAGGGAGCGGCTCGTGGGGAGGCGGCAGGAAGACAAGAGGAGGCCAGGGGGGAGCCTCAATGTAGTCCTCCGAAGGTTGAGGAGGTGCAGCCTACTATGCCGGAGGAGCGGCTGCTTGTGACAGAGCGAGTCAGGCCGTCTTCTGCTGTGACTAGTCCGTGGGGAGAGAACATCTGTGCCGGTCGGGTAAATGCGGACTCCTGAGCCGCCTAGGGCTGCCGTTGGCCGAAGTAAATGCCTTATATATTTTTTGTACTTTCCTTTTCTCTTTGCACGTTCTTCTTTTTGTTCTCGCCTCTTATTTATTGAACATTTCTCGTAGGACGTGGTTTGGACCTCCGCGCGCGCCTTCGGAGTGTGAGGAACACAGCTGCATGCCGAACCCAAGCGGTGCGGACCAACTTTGTGGGCCGCAGAGGCGGCCCCACGAGGAGGAGAGATCCGGTGCAGGAAGCATCGTCTTGTGGCGTCCCGAGGTAGAAGAGCCCCACTCCAAAGGAGAAGGGAGGAATCGTGATTGAGAGCTCGGGCGGGACAGGCGGGTCGGGCTCACGATTAACCGGTGCCTCGGTGTAAACTCCGCGGCGGGGTCGAGACCTTTCGGATGACCTCAGACGGGAAGGTCACTTCATTTTCCCGAGCCAAGTGAGGGACGGGGCCTACGATGGGATGGCTGGGTCGCGCCCCCAATGGTTTGTGGAGTTCGTGAGATGTTCCACGCCCACTGACGAATAGGTAAACAATTTTCCGGATGTTGGGCGGGCGGCCAGAGATGTGGCTGCCAGGGCGTGGACCACTGGAATCGAACAGTTTTGCTCGAAAATCGACTGGAATGAGAAGGCCCAGTACGTCATGGGGTTGTCATGGCACATCACTGGGATTTTGTGGCACATGATCACCGGGATGGAGGGGCTGGAGAGGCGCCATCAAGATTTGCAGGAAGCTCATGCACTGTGCCAAGGAGTGCAAGAATCCTTGAAAACCTAGCGAGGAGGAAGGCGCCAGCCCGAGCCAGCCTTGGGAGAGCGCTACGAGGGCTGAGGCCGAGCGGGATCAGGCTCGCAAGGCCGAGAAAGAACTTCGGGCGAAGGTCGCCGAATTGGAGCGTCGGCCACATCAGGCCGAAGAGACAGAGAGGCGCGTGGCCGAGGTGCGCATAGGGGCAGAAGAGGCTGCTCGTAAGCAAGTTGAGGAGGCTCGTATAAATGTCGTCCAAGCTTACAAGGACTCCGAAGAGTACGCCTTTATGTTGACTTGCGGCCACGCAACCAGCCTTGCGGAAATCCTCAAGGATCTTAGGGCTGGAAGGACTATTGCACAGCTCGAGGAGGACCTGGCCCTTTTGGACGCTGACCTCGACACTCTTCCCTCGGTTCTTTGGGCCGCCGTGTCGGGGTTCTCCTCCTCCAGAAGCAGATGAGGTTGCTTCCAGTGGGCCCATTGAGATCCCGCCTTCTGCCGGGGCTTAGCTTTCCTTCCTTTTCTCATACATGCTTGTTTGTGAATAGACTAGTTGGCCTTGAGCCTTTGAATGTAATGGCTCGGCCCCCTTTGTAAGTATTTTTGGATGTTGAAATAAGATTTCTTCCTAGTCACTTGTGTATGTACTTAAAAGTTTTTGTGCTTGCTTTGCTCGCTTTCTTTTCTTAATATGGCTACTTGCCTTTTTTATTCTCCCAAGTATGGGGTTCGGTTTGAGTATTCGGGTGGTGTAAGTAGTGGGCTTTGTCTGCTGGGTTGATTTTTGCGCTCGGAACTCGGCCGAGTCCCGTGATTTTGCTCGGGGTTTGGACCGAGTCTTTGATTTATAGGATATGTCCGCCTTTGGCGACCTCCTTTATTAGCGTGCAAGGACGTGCAGAGATGACTTGTCGGCGCTCAGCTTTTCGGCTAAGGCGATTTTTGCGGTGCTCGGCACGTAGCCGAGGCGAATCAAAGTTTTCTCCCCCTTTAGAGAGCTCATAGAATATCAGATGAAAGGATAATTCCTCAAAATCTTATCTGAATCGTAAACCGAGACCTTTATTGATAGTACCTTTTTAGGTATGCTACATTCCATGGATGTACAAATTTTTCTCCACTCAAATACTCCAACTCATACGCTCCACCAGATAAAACTTTGCTGACCCGAAATGGGCCTTCCCAGGTCGGTTTTAACGGGGTGGGCTCAACCCCCATCACTCTTTTTAGAACAAGGTCGCCGACCCGGAATTTTCTTTCTTTTACTTTTGAGTTGTAGTACCTCTCATTTATTTGCTTGTACACGGCGTTTCTCATCTTGGCACTACATCTTTTTTCCTCTAGCAGATCCAGCTCGGCTCGGAGCGCAGCCTCATTGTTCTCTTCAGAAATATTTACAACTCTGAAGGTAGGGGCTCCGATTTCTACAGGGATAATCGCCTCGGTTCCGTAAGTTAAAGAGAAAGATGTCTCCCTGTGGCCGCTCGGTGTGTTGTTCTGTACGACCACAGTACGTCGGGCAGCTCCTCAGGCCAATTACCCTTAGACTCCTCCAATCTTGCCTTCAATGTATATTTGAGTATTTGATTAACTGCTTCAAACTGCCCATTTAATTGGGGGTGGTACGGAGTTGAGAAATGGTTTTTGATGTGGAATCCTTCACAAAAATTCCGAAACCTCCGGTTATCAAATTGTTTCCCATTATCCGTGACGATTGAGTGTGGTATCCCAAATCTGCAGATAATGGACTTCCATACAAAATTAACGATCCTCTCCTCGTCTATCTTTGCCAGAGGTTCCGCCTCGGCCCATTTCGTGAAATAATCCACTGCCACAATAGCATACTTTACGCCTCCTTTGCCAGTGGGGAGTGGTCCGATGAGGTCCATTCCCATTTGGCAAATGGCAAGGACTAAATATGGAGGTAAACTGCTAAGGATGGTACCTGACCTGTGGTGCAAATCTCTGGCACCTTTCACATTTCTTGACAAGGTCGGTTGCGTCCTTTTTCAGGGATGGCCAGTAGTACCCTTGCAGTATTAATTTGTGAGCTAGCGTTTGGCCCTCGGCGTGGTTCCCGCATATTCCCTCGTGTACCTCCCAGAGTGCATAATCCGCATCTGTTTCGGACAAGCACCAAAGGAGTGGGACGGAGTATCCACGTTTGTACAGGACGCTATTTATTAGTGTGAACCGAGCCGCCTGAGTGCACAGTGTTCTGGCTTTGGTTTTATTTTCCAGTTGAACTCCTTTTTTCTAAATACTGGATGATATGGGTCATCCAGGTCGGCTCGGTAGCTTCGGTAGCATGTATCTTTTCTGCGTTGAGCGACGGGGCGGACAATTGAGTGATAGTTACATCCGCAATGGCATCCGTCCCTGGGCTGGAAGCGAGCCGAGCCAAAGCGTCTGCCTGCATGTTCTCAGTTCGGGGCACGTGTAAAACTTCTGCCTCAAAATGCGAAAGTTTTTTCTTGACGATTCGAGATATCGGCGATCTTTTGTTTCTTCGCCTTTGTACTGCGGCGATCGATGGGCGACCGGTGTGAGTCACTATGTACCAATAATCGTTTTAGGCCCATCGAGGCTGCCATTTCCAGTCCCGCTAGAAGTGTTTCATATTCAGCTTCATTATTTGTCGCTGGGAATTGGAACCGCACGGACGAGCAGTAGCACTTATCTGTTAGATCGATTATCACGATCCCGCCCCCTGCTCGGCTTGTGGTGGAAGAGCCATCAACGAACAACTCCCATACTTGATCTTCAACCACCTCTAGTTGGATGGAAGGTGTGAATTCGGACTACGAAGTCGGCCCGGTGCTTGTCCTTTGATTGTTGTGCGAGGTTCATATAGAATATCAATCGGCCGAGCTCGGCTGACCCACTTGATCATCCGACCAGAGGTGTCGGGTCGGTGTAACACTTGTTTCAAGGGGTAGTTAGTGAGGACCATGATTCTATGCTCCAAGAAATACGGATGGAGTTTTCGTGCTGCAATGACTAACGAATAGGCCAACTTCTCCATAGGTGGGTATCGAAGCTCGGCATCATGTAGTGCTTGGTGGGTGTAATAAACCGGATGTTGGACGAGTTATCTAACCCGATTAACAGGAGTTTGGCGTATTCGGATATCGCTAAGTATAAATATAAATCCTCCCTTGGGTGGGTTTTGTAGTACTGAGGATTGAGGACAAGTGTTGCTTGAGTGATTCAAAGCGACTGTGCTGCTCGGTCCATTCAAAATTCTTATTTTTCTTTATGATTTCAAAAAAGGTTTGTACTTGTCCGTGGACCGTTAAACAAATCGGTTAAGGGCTGCTAACCGACCTGCTGTTAGGCTTTGTATTCTTTTGTGAGAATTAGGGGGTTCAAGATCGATGATAGCTTTTATTTTATTCGGGTTGGCTTGATCCCCCTTTGGCTAACTATATATCCCAAAAATTTGCAGTGACCCCAAAGTACACTTTCTCAGGTTTAACATCATCTTGTACTCTCTCAAAACAACAAATATTTTATTAAAATCACTAAGATGATCGGATATAGACAGAGATTTCACTAACATATCATCGACATAAACCTCCATAGTACGACCTATCATTTCCTCAAACATTTTATTAACTAACCTCGGTAGGTCGCATTTCGTTCTTTAACCAAAGGGCATCATCTTATAGCGGTAGATACGTGAGCGGAGAAAAAGCGACATATTTTCTTCGCCGCCTGGATGCATTCTTATTTGGTTGTACCACGAATACGTCCATAAAGCTCATCGACTCATGTCACAGCGTGGCATCTACCATGTAATCAATATTAGGCAATGGATAAGCGTGGCTTAAGGCACGCCTTATTGAGGTCGGTAAAATCACGCCAAATGCGCCATTGGCCATTGCTTTACTTCACTAGCACGGGGTTGGCTACCCATCGGGATAGAGGGCCTCACGATAAATTGATTGTCGAGCAACTTATTGACCTCGGCTTCGGGGCAACTTTGCCTATCGGGGCCAAGTTTGCACCTCTTTTTGGATAAGCAAGGCGGAGCGTCAAGTCGATGTTAAAGCGATAGCGAGGCATGCTTGGGGTCGATCTGGCATTTGAGAATGAGTCCACGCAAAGCGTCAAGATTACTTGCTAAAAATTCGACCGATTAAATGTCAATTAAATGGCTCTTGGAAGTCGTGGCCAATACGTAATTGGCGTCCTCCATTCTGCCTTCCAACGTCGACCATGTCAACCTGTTCAACTGGTTCCGCATGCTTTATTTTTTTGCTTTGCCCCTCCTTTTTTTATAGGGGCGGTTCATCTTTAGTTGCCAGCTTATCCTTTGCTGCCAGCTCTTCTTTCGTTGCCGGCTCGTTTCGCGGCTCGCTTTCTTTCTCCTTTGGTCCTCCACCATTGGTTCTTTTCTAGGTCATCTACCTGGATCATTCTCCGAAACAACCCTTGGCTCTCGCTCGGGCTCGTTCTCTTGTCCGGGGTCATTTGTGATCGTCCCACTGGTTTCTCCTCGTTCCACCATGTTAATCTCCACTGGTCGGAGTTTGAGAGAGCACTCTCACGACTCCCTCTGATTCCCCTTATGTATAGCTTCTCCGTCAGGTGTTGGAAACTTCACACAAAAGTGATATATTGAAACATCCGCTTTTAAATGATAAAGCAACGGCCTTCCAATAATAGCATTGTACTCCGAATCAGCCTTGATTATTTTGAATGTGGTAATGACGGTTCGTTTATGCGGCCCCTGTCCCATTTGGATGGGCAGGTCAACTTCCCCGAGCGGGATTATTTTTCCTCTTCTGAAGCCCAAAATACTGTCGTTGCATGGACGAATATAGCTATCGTCCACATTTAACCTCCTAAAACCTAGAACATAAATCAACGAGTAACTCCTGAGTCAATCAATTACGTGATGCAGGATACCCCAAGATCGTGCGAGTAATGACCAGGAGATCAGAATGCGGATGGACCACCTGGTCGGCATCTATGTCTAAGAAAACAAAACGGCCAGTGGGTTGGCCTTCTTTAATTTCTGCCACCTGGACTTGTCTTTCTGCATGGGCGGCTTGTCTTATATCAGCCTTTGTTTTCCGATTGGAGCGGCTATCTTCAGCCGCATTAGTGTTGATACGATTCAAACTGGACATCATAAGGATCTCCTTACCTTGATTTTCATTTGATGGCAGTGGTAGGGGAGCCGGATTTGTCAATCGCTCCGGGTTAACACCTGGAGCCAGCGCTGATGGGGGCGGCAATTCATGGACGTATCTTTTAAGACCGCCTCGCTGAACAATGCGTATAATATCCCTGATGAGATCCCGGCACTCATCAGTATCATGGCCTATCGATTTATGATAGGCACAATATCGGCATTCATCTAGTTTGGCTGGCTCTACCTTCAAAGGCTGGGCCGGTGGCAGCAAATTTAGACCCTATATTTTGTTCCATATAGCTGAAGGAGTGTGGGTCAAAGCACTCTTCAGCGCGACAACTTCGGCTCGCGCTTCTTGACGGGCCTTAAATCCGGTGGTCGGGTTCTCCAAAAATGGTTTGAACCCGGCCCCCGGCCGGATCTGAGTTCCTTCTTTCCATCCCTTTTTCGCCCCGACTTACGCTCAAGGATGTTGACTTGCCATAGCCTCCTCTGCGCAGATGTGGCATTCCGCGCGGATCAAAAATTCCTGATACGAGGTTGCCCCCAATTCGTGGATAGAATAGTTAAACCACGTCTCGGGGCGAGACCAGCCATAGCCGCGATCACGATAGCATCATTCGACACTGGTTCCATTTCTCGGACGTGCTTATTGAACCGAGCGATATAACTTTTTAAAGACTCATTATTCCCCTGTTTGATATTTACAAGGGAATCCTTCGACGCGACTCAGACCTTGGAGGTCAAAAAGTGCATCGTGAAGGCGGAGGACAAATCCCCCCATATTTGGATGGACCCCTGTGGCAGGGTCCTAAACCAGCGGTGGGCTCTGTCGCCCAACATCAACGGGAACGCCCTGCAAAGGATGGCATCGCTAGGGCTGTAAAGTTCCATACACGCTAGGTACTTGTGGATGTGGGTCGTCGGGTCGGTCTCCCCATTGTATAGACCGACCTGGGGGATTTTCAACTTTGGTGGCAACGGGGTCGCCAAAATACCAGGAGCAAAAGGAGATATAACGGCAGGCTGGCTCATCCCTTGGGGCGGCCTCTGGAACTGGTCACCTTCAGGACCGCCCTCTAACTCGTTCAAGCGGCGGCGAAGGCGCTGAATTTCTACTTCTCGCTCCTGCCACAAACTGGGGCCCTGGGTTGGGTTGACCCTAGCCGGCTCTCGTTCATCTGGGAACCGGAGATGGGAGCTTATTGATCGGGCTGGATGGAGAGGATCAACCCCCAACTGTCCGGCAAACACTGAGTGGACGCGACGGTGGCGCGTAGGTTCCGGTTGCGACTCTGCTACACGACTTTGCTCTTCGTCATCCCCATGCGGTTGTCTCCTATCTCGACGATCACGTTGTTCATGACCATAACTAGCCTCCAGGCTTTCATTATGAGGAGGCGCAGGGGTGTGAGGATTAACATTAATATTCAACGGGGGATTGAGTGGGTGAATATTTACGGGAGGCGGAGGAGGTGCTTGCGATTTTGTGGTAGCAAGCGTTTGAGAAATAAGCTGGTTCATCTGTTGTACAAAGGTTGGATTAGCGATTAAGCTGGTCAAGGAAATAAGTGGTGCTCCTGCTTGATTGGGGCACGTTTTGCCATTAGTGGTTGCTTGATTTGGTTGTTTGGGGTTGTTCTTCGGTTAACGAGCGTTTCTCGAATGTTGACTCATTTTGTATATTACGAAAAGGTTAACGTTGGATTTTACCTAATTTCACTTAACTCGACTTAGCTTGGAATTCTTACTGGACCAACATGGGCCCTCCTTCTAAGCGCTTGATTTGTTGGCGTGCGTTTTTGTCAACAAGCGAGAATGTATGAAAAGTTTAACACGTGGGCCGTGTTGGTCCAGTTAGAATTCCAAGCTAAGACTAGTTAAGTGAAATTAGGTAAAATCCAACGTTAACCTTTTCGTAATAGACAAAATGGGTCAACATTCGAGAAATGCTCGTTTAACCGAAGAACAACCCCCAAACAACCAAACCGCCAAACCACTAATGGCAAAATGTGCCCTAATCTGAAGCAGGGAGCACCACTCTATTTCCTTTTGCCCGATTAATCACTAATCAACCTTTGTACAACAGATGAACCAGACTTATTTCTCAAACGCTTGCTACCACAAACTCGCAAGCACCTCGCCTCCGAAAATATTCACCCACTCAATCCCCGTTGAATATTAATGTTAATCATCACGCCCCTGCACCTCCTCATAATGAAGGCTAGGAGGCTAGTTCTGGTCATGAACGGCGTGATCGTCAAGATAGAGGCGACCGTGTGGGGATGACGAAGAGCAAAGTCGTGTCAGCGTAGTCGCAACCGAACTACACGCCACCGGCCGTCGCGCCCACTCGTGTTGTTTGCGATGGTGGGGTTGATCCTCTCCATCGGCTTCGATCAATAAGCTCCCGTTTCGGTTCCTAGATGAACGAGAGCGGCTAGGGTCAACCCGACTCAGGGCCCCAGCCTAATGGCGAGGAGCGAGAAGTAGAAATTCGATGCCTTCGCCGCCGCTGAACGAGTGGAGGGCGTTCTCGAAGGTGACGATTCGAGGCCGCGATGGATGAGCCGACTGCCGTTATATCTCCTTTTGCTCCTAGTATTTTAGCGACCCGTTACCACACCAAAGTTGAAAATCCCCAGTCGTCTATACAATGGGGAGACCGACGACGGCGACACATCCCACAAGTACCTACAGCGTGGATGGAACTTTGCGACTAGCGATGCCATCCTTTGCGGCGTTCCCGTTGGGCGTTGCGCGACCGAGCCCATTGGTTTAGACCCGCCGGGTCCATCCGAACATGGGGGATTTGGCCTCCGCCTTCACGACGCACTTTTTGACCTCAAGGTTCGAGCGCGCGAAGGATTCCTTATAAATATCAAATGGGGAATAATGAGTCTTTAAAAAGTTATATCGCTTCGGTTCAATAAGCACGTCGAGAAATGGAACCGATGTCGGACAATGCTATCATGATGCAGCGGACTATAACGTCTCGCCCCAGACGTGGTTTAACTATTCTATCAATGAATCAGAGGCGACCTAGTATCAGGAATTTTTGATTCGCGTGGAACGCCACATCTGCCAAGAAGCGCGAGCCGAAGTTGCCGCACTGAAGAGTGCTTTGACCCACACTCCTTCAGCTATATGGAACGAAATACAGGGTCTAAATTTGCTGCCACCGGCCCGGCCTTTGAAAGTAGAGACGGCCAAACTAGATGTACGCCGATATTGCGCCTATCATAAATTGATAGGCCATGATACTGATGAGTGTCGGGATCTCATCAGGGAGATTATATGCATTGTTTAGCGAGGTGGTCTTAAAAGATACGTCCATGAATTGCCGCCCCCACCAGCGCTGGCTCCAGGTGTTAACCCGGAGCGGTTGACAAATCCGGCTCCCCTACCGCTGCCATCAAATGAAAATCAAGGTAGGGAGATCCTTATGATGTCCGGTGTGAATCGGATCAACACTAATACGGCTGAAGATAGCCGCTCCAATCGGAAAAGAAAGGTTGATATAAGACAAGCCGCCCATGCAGAAAGACAAGTCCGGGTGGCAGAAATTAAAGAAGGCCAACCCATTGGCCGTTTTGTTTTCTCAGACGTAGATACCGACCAGGTGGTCCATCCACATTCCGATCCCCTGGTCATTACTGCACCGATCTTGGGTATCCCAGTCCACAGAATTTTGATTGACTCAGGGAGTAACTCTTCGGTGATTTATGTTCGAGCTTTTAGGAGGTTAAATGTGGACGATAGTTATATTCATCCATGCAACGACAGTATTTTGGGCATTAGAGGAGGAAGAATAATCTCGCTCGGGGAAGTTGACCTGCCCATCCAAATGGGACAGGGGCCGCATAAATGAACCATCATTACCACATTCAAAATAATCAAGGTTGATTCGGAGTACAATGCTATTATTGGAAGGTCGTTGATTTATCATTTAAAAGCGGCTGTTTCAATATATCACTTTTGCGTGAAGTTCCCAACACCTGACGGAGAATTTATACATAAGGGGAATCAGAGGGAGTCGCGAGAGTGCTCTCTCAAACTCCGACCAGTGGAGATTAACATGGTGGAACAAGGAGAAACCAGTGGGACGATCACAAACGACCCCGGACAAGAGAACGAGCCCGAGCGAGAGCCAAGGGTTGTTTCGGAGAATGATCCAGGTAGATGACCTGGAAAAGAACCAATGGTGGAGGACCAAAAGGAGAAAGAAAGCGAGCTGGGAAACGAGTCGGAAGCGAAAGAAGAGCTGGCGGCAAAGGATGAGCCGGCAACTGAAGATGAACCGCCCCTACAAAAAAAAGAGGGGCAAAGCAAAAAAAGAAAGAATGCGGAACGGTTGAAGCAGTCGACATGGTCGGCGTTGGAAAAGCGAGAATGGAGGACGCCAATTACGTATTAGCCCACGACCTCAAAAGCCATTTGAATGAATCCCGTCGAATTTTTGGGAAGTAATCTTAACGTCTTTGCGTGGACTCATCCGACATGCCAGCGATCGACCCCAAGCATGCCTGTCATCGCCTTAACATCGACTTGATGTTCCGCCGGTTATCAAAAAAGCGCAAACTCGCCCCGATAAGGCGGAGTTGCCCCGAAGCCGAGGTCAATAAGTTGCTCGATAATCAATTTATCGGGAGGCCTCTATCCCTCGATGGGTAGCCAACCCTGTGCTAGTGAAAAAAGCAACGGCCAATGGCGCTTTGCGTGGATTTTACCGACCTCAATAAGGCGTGCCCCAGACGATTATCCATTGCCTAATATTGATTACATGGTAGATGCCACTAGTGGACATAAGTCGATGAGCTTTATGGGCGGCGTACTCAGGGTACAACCAAATACGAATGCATCCAGGCGGCGAAGAAAATACGTCGTTTTTTCTTTTGCGGTATCTCTTTGCTATAAGATGATGCCCTTTGGGTTGAAGAAGCGGCAGTGCGACCTACCGAGAGGTTAGTTAATAAAATGTTTGAGGAAATGATAGGTCGTACTATGGAAGTTTATGTCGATGATATGTTAGTGAAATCTCTGTATATATCCGATCATCTTAGTGATTCTAATAAAATGTTTGCTATTTTGAGAGAGTACAAGATGATGTTAAACCCGAGAAAGTGTACTTTTGGGGTCGGCTCAGGTAACGTTTTGGGATATATGGTTAGACAAAGGGGGATCGAAGCCAACCCGGATAAAATAAAAGCTATCATTGATCTTGAACCCCCTAATTCTATCAAAAGAATACAAAGCCTAACAGGCCGGTTAGCCGCCCTTAACCGGTTTGTTTCACGGTCCACGGACAAGTGCAAACCTTTCTTTGAAATCATAAAGAAAAATAAGAATTTTGAATGGACGGCGGAAAGCGGCTGCGCTTTGAATCACTCAAGCAACACTTGTCCTTAATCCCTGTACTACAAAAACCCACCCAAGGGAAGGATTTATATTTATACTTAGTGATATCCAAATACGCCGTCAGCTCGGTGTTAATCAGATTAGATAACTCTGTCCAACATCCGGTTTATTACATGAGTCAAGCACTACATGGTGCCAAGCTTTGATACCCACCTATGTAGAAGTTGGCTTATTCGATAGTCATTCCAGCACGAAAACTCCATCCATATTTCTTGGAGCATAGAATCGTGGTCCTCACTAACTACCCCTTGAAACAAGTGTTACACCGACCCGACACCTCTAGTCGGATGATCAAGTGGGCTATCGAGCTCAGCCAGTTTGATATTCTATATGAACCTCGCACATCAATCAAAGGACAAGCACTGGCTGACTTCGTAGCTGAATTCACACCTTCCATCCAGCTAGATGTGGTTGAAGATCAAGTATGGAGTTGTTCGTTAATGGCTCTTCCACCGCAGGTCGAGCAGGGGGTGGGATCGTGATAATCGATCCAACACATAAGTCTCTTTGCTCGGCCGTATGTTCGATTCGGCGACAAACAATGAAGCTGAATATGAAGCATTTCTAGCGGGATTGGAAATGGCAGCCTCGATGGGCCTAAAACGACTATTGGTACATAGTGACTCACAGCTGGTCGTCCATCAGATCAACGGCGAGTACGAGGTGAAGGAACAAAAGACTGCCCGATATCTGGAACTGGTCAAGAAAAAACTTTTGCATTTTGAGGCAGAAGTTTTACACGTGCCCCGAACCGAGAACATGTAGGAAGACGTTTTGGCTCGGCTCGCTTCCAGCCCAGGGACGGATGCCATTGCGGATGTAACTGTCACTCAATTGTCCGCCCCGTCACTCAACGCAAAAAAGATACATGCTACCAAAGCCACCGAGCCAACCTGGATGACCCCTATCATCCAGTATTTAGAAAAAGGAGTTCAACCGGAAAATAAAACTGAAGCCAGAACACTGCGCACTCAGGCGGCTCGGTTCGCACTAATAAACGGCGTCTTGTACAAATGTGGATACTCCGTCCCACTCCTTCGGTGCTTGTTCGAAACAGATGCGAATTATGCACTCCAGGAGGTACACGTGGGAATATGCGGGAACCACGCCGAGGGCCAAACGCTAGCTCACAAATTAATACTGCAAGGGTACTACTGGCCATCCCTGAAAAAGGACGTGACCGACCATGTCAAGAAATGTGAAAGGTGCCAGAGATTTGCACCACAGGTCAGGTACCATCCTGAGCAGCTTACCTCCATATTTAGTCCTTGGCCATTTGCCAAATGGGGAATGGACCTCATCGGACCACTCCACACTGGCAAAGGGGGCGTAAAGTATGCTATTGTGGCAGTGGATTATTTCACGAAATAGGCCGAGGCGGAACCTCTAGCAAATATAGACGAGGAGAAGATCGTTAATTTTGTATGGAAGTCCATTATCTGCAGATTTGGGATACCACACTCAATCGTCATGGATAATGGGAAATAATTCGATAACCGGAGCTTTCGGAATTTTGTGAAGGATTCCACATCAAAAACTATTTCTCGACTCCGTACCACCCCCAATCAAATGGGTAGGTTGAAGCAGTTAATAAAATACTCAAATATACATTGAAGGCAAGATTGGAGGAGTCTAAGGGTAATTGGCCTGAGGAGCTGCAAGACGTACTGTGGTCGTATAGAACAACACACCGAGCTGCCACAGGGGAGACACCTTTCTCTTTAACTTATGGAAGCGAGGCGATTATCCCTGTAGAAATCGGAGCCCCTACCTTCAGAGTTGTAAATTTTTCCGAAGAGAACAATGAGGCTGCGCTTCGAGCCGAGCTGGATCTGCTAGAGGAAAAAAGATGTAGCGTCGAGATGAGAAACACCATGTACAAGCAAAAAAGTGAGAGGTACTACAACTCAAAAGTAAAAGAAAGAAAATTTCGGGTCGGTGACCTTGTTCTGAAAAGAGTGACGAGGGCTGAGCCCAGCCCGTTAAAACCGACATGGGAAGGCCCATTTCGGGTCAGCAAAGTTTTATCTGGTGGAGCGTATGAGTTGGAGTATTTGAGTGGAGAAAAATTTGTACATCCATGGAATGTAGCATACCTAAAAAGGTACTCTAAGAGTCTTTCTTCCGACATATCCTCGCAAAATAGGCAAAACCCGGTGTTTCGTAGGGCAATAAAGGTCTCGGTTTACGATTCAGATAAGATTTTGAGGAATTATCCTTTCATCTGATATTCTGTGAGCTCTCTAAAGGGGGAGAAAACTTTGATTTGCCTCGGCTACGTGCCGAGCGCCGCAAAAATCGCCTCAGCCAAAAATCTGAGCGCCGACAAGTCGTCTCGGGTACGTCCCTTGCACGCTAATAAAGGGAGGCTCGCCCAAAAGGCGGACCTACCCTATAAATCAAAGACTCGGTCCAAACCCCGAGCAAAATCACAGACTCGGCCTGAGTTCCGAGCGCAAAAAATCAACCCAGGCAGACAAAGCCCACTACTTACACCACCTGAATACTCGAAACCGAGCCCCATACTTGGGAGAATAAAAAAGGCAAGTAGCCATATTACGAAAAGAAAGCGAGCAAAGCAAGCACAAAATTTTTTTAAGTACATACACAAGTGACTAGGAAGAAATCTTATTTCAACATCCAAAAATACTTACAAAAGGGAGGGCCGGAGCCCATTACATTCAAAGGCTCAAGGCCAACTAGTCTATTCACAAACAAGCACATGAGGAGAAAATGAAGGAAAGCTAAGCCCTGGCAGGAGGAGGGATCTCTACGGGCCCACCGGAAGCAACCTCTTCTGCTTCTGGAGGAGAACCCTGATTACTGGCTGCCCCAGCAAATTGAGGGCGAAGAGTGTCGAGGTCAGCGTCCAAAAGGGCTAGGTCGTCCTCGAGCTGTGCAATAGTCCTTCCAGCTTTAAGATCCTTGAGGATTTTCCACAATGCTGATTGCGTGGCCGCAAGTCAACATAAAGGCGTACTCTTCGGAGTCCTTGTAAGCTTGTACGGCATTTATACGAGCCTCCTCAACTTGCTTACGAGCAGCCTCTTATGCCCCTGTGAGCACCTCAGCCACGCGCCTCTCTGTCTCTTCAGCTTGGACGGTGGCTGATCCCGCTCGGCCTCAGCCCTCGTAGCAGCTTCCCTCTCGAGGTTGGCGAGACTCGCCTTCATCTCGCCGGGTTTTCAAGGATTCTTGCACTCCTTGGCAGAGTGCATGAGCCTCCTGCAAATCTTGATTGCGCCTCTCCAGCCCCTCCATCCCACCGATCATGTGCCACAAAATCCCAGTGATGCGCCCTGACAACCCCATGACGTACTGGGCCTTCTCCTTCCAGTCGATTTCCGAGCAAAACTGTTTGATTCCAGTGGTCCACGCCATGGCAGCCACATCTCTGGCCGCCAGCCCAGCATCCGGCAAATTTTTTACCTATTCGTCAGTGGGCGTGGAACATCTCATGAACTCCAAGAACCATTGGGGCCGCAACCCAACCATCCCATCGCAGGCCCCGTCCCTCACTTGGCTCGGGAGAATGAAGTGACCTTCCCGTCCGAGGTCATCCGAAAATGTCCTCGGGACCCCGCCTGTGGGAGTTTGCACCGGAGGCACCAGTGGCGTGGGCCCGACCCGCTCTGTCTGCCCAGGCTCCTCAATCACGATTCCTCCCCTTCTCCTTTGGAGTGGGGGCTCCTCTGCCTCAGGGACGCCGTCAGCAAGACGCTTCCCAGCCCGGATCTCCTCCCTCCGGGCCGCCTCTGCATCCAAAGGTTGGTCGACAGCCGCTTGGGTCCGGCGCGCGGTTGTGTTCCTCACACTCCGAAGGCGCGCGTGGAGGTCCAAACCACGTCCTACGAGAAATGTTCAATAAATAAGAGGCAAGAACAAAAAGAAGAACGTGCAAAGAGAAAAAGAAAGTACAAAAAATATATAAGGCATTTACCTCGGCCAACGGCAGCCCTAGGCGGCTCAGGAGTCCGCATTTGCCCGACCGGCACAGATGTTCTTCCCACGGGACTAGCCGCTGTAGGAGACGACCCAGCCCGCTCTGTCTGCGCAAGCCGCTCCTCCGGCATAGTGGGTTGCACCTCCTCAGCCCTCGGAGGACTACGTTGAGGCTCCCCCCTAGCCTCCTCTTCTCTTCCTGCCGCCTCCCCACGAGCTGCTCCCTCAGCTTCGGGGTCGGCGGGCAGGGCAAGCCTTAAGCCAGCTGCAGCCAGGCGGGCCTCAGTGGCCAATCTCTCAATCCGCATGTCCATTGCGCCCCTAGCCTGGATGTTCTCCAGCCTGTAGACGAAAGTGGCCGACAATGGACCCTTAGATGGTCGGTTCCCTGATAAGAAAAAAGAAAAGATGAAAAAGGCAGAATTAGCCCCAGAAAAATAAAATGAAGAAAGAGTAAAAAAATCAAGAGGAATGAACTTACTGAAACCGAAAGTGAAGTTTGAAGGGGGGTGAAGGACAGTCTCGTATGCTCCGACCCCCACGTGAGCCTGCCACTCGCCGCTCACCCAAAGCCATTTATCCTTCCACTCCTTTAAAGACTGTGGAAGGCCTTCAACTAGGTTGTCTGGGTATCCGGATCGGGTCTGTACATAGTACCATCCCGATGGCTGCCCCTGACCCGGTGACGCAGGGGTCGCTCGCCAGATGAAGAGCTCGTTTATCTCTCTGAATTTAGGGCGAGGGTATCCCTCCAGGTGAAACATCACCAATAAGCCGATGATCCGGCCCCAAGAGATGGGGTGCACTTGAGTCAGGGGAAGGCCCCACTTACAAAACCACCGCGTGAGGAAGACCATCAGTGGGAAGCGTAGTCCGTATAGGAGACTGGGCACATATATGGCCACGCACCCTTCCGGTGGATGTTGGGGGCACTCCACACCGTCCGGTACCCAAAAATATATGTCGCCTGGAATTCGATACTTCCGGAGAAGCTCCCCCATCTCTGGGACCATCAACATGCTGGGAATGTCGTTCAAATCGCATGGCGTCCACCCGGGTTCTACACACAGTGGGGGGCCTCCTCCCTTTGCCATCGCTACGGTGGCCTACGGCAAGCCTGCGGTCTTTCGGCCCTCGAATCTCCAGAGGGTTCGTCCACCCGTTCCGCATGATCTCGTCCAGACTCCTGAGGATTCATGTCTTCCTCTTCCTCTTCTTGCGGCGGTATTGGGGCTCGATGCTTGGGGCTCCCTCGCTGGAGTCTTCTTGCGCTAGTCCATGCTGATACACCACACCCTCTCGAAAAACAGTCACCGGCACCGGATTAAAGACTGTATGTGTCTGTTCTAATGGAGTCTCAACGGGAGGAGTGTGGCTTGAACTTGAAATCTGGACAACACTCTGTTAGGAAATTTATTGTTTAGATTTTGATGAATGCCATGTAAAACTTAGAATATGAAGTTGGCACCCCATTCTTGTTGTAAAATGCATTGTAATAAATAAGGGCTGATCAAGCTAAGTTAAGTCGCCTACGCCCAAACATGCAAGAAGACAAGCGGAGAACTAGAAGGAAGACTCGAGACAATTTGAGTATGGCAAAGAAGAGTAGACGGGAACTCTATGAAGAAGCGGTGAGATGCGGTGAGTAGAGTATCGATCAAGTCAACTCAAGAAGAGCCAAGTCTCAAGTTGAAGTGATGAAGACTCATCGATGATTGGAAGTGACTCTAAGTCACCTGGGGAAAGCAAAGAAATGCGATCAAGTCGAGATAATGAAAAAGATCCGTTGCACGAGAAATCAAGAGAATTACTTAAACAAGTAATATCTCCATACTACTTTTCTCGAAGTGCTCGGTCAGGAAGCGTGCAAAAGGAATTAACCAATGGGAAGCACAACACCGTGTCGAACTCGAAAAGCCGGAGAACAATTCATACGAGGAAATGGCAATTCCAAGGATCGCAACAAGACAAGCCAACGACGCAAGTGACTTTCAAAAATAAGTCTATCTCTTCAACGGGCAAATTTTTGAAAGATCAATATAAAAGGTCGAGGAGTTTATTTGAGAAGAAGAGAAAAAGGAACTAAGTAGACCGTAACCAAAAACGTTCAAGCAATTATTAGAAAATCTGAAATATTCTCAATCCTCAAGCCTACACTACGAAGAACATCAATCCAACACTCACCTGTGAAGGAAAGATAACTTCAATCGGTTGAAGAGGAAAAAATCTTTGAAAAATTAAGGGGTCTACACTCCACGAAGGATTGTAGGAAGGTTTGGTCGAACCAAGTCTTGAGCTTTTGGAGGGCTTCGTGATCAAATCCAAAGAGCTTGAGCAAGTGAGTCAGAGTAGCAAGTAGCGCAGCCGCCTGTGAAGAAGCCGAGTCGCACGAGAAGCCAACCGAGTGATCAAGGCATCTCGATCGAGTCCCAAAGGATCAAGTCATTTGTGTGATCAAGACTTGTATCCTGGATGTTACCACTTTGTATCTTGATCAATACCTAGTGGATTCCTCCAGGAGTTGGAGAAGAGAGGAGTAGAAGAATTACCCCATCTACGAACCTCTATAAAAATTTTATTGTGTCATTTACATTTCTCGCATTTTAATTCCCGCATCTTAATTGTTTAAATCTGCTTTGATAAATTTGCTATCCACTTGATAATTTCTAAGCACTAAATCCTTGCTTAATCAAACTTAAGGGTGTTAAGTCTTCCGCTGAAAACAAACCACAGTTGAGTTAATTTAGACTCAACAGCTGAGTTATTCCATCAACAGCTCGATTGAGTACGTTGAGAGACTAACTCTCTGATTATCTAAATCGATTGTCCACCAAGGACACGGTTTGTGTAGTATCAACTCTGAATATTTAAAAGGACTAAATCGAAAATTTGGTAAGGTTTATTCAACCCCCCCTTCTAAACCTTACACTTACACCCCTTGGGACCTACAAGTGGTATCAGAGCGGTTGGTTCATTGAGCCTTCCGCACTGGTTACTGAACTAGATCTCCAAACTTTTCAAAGTCTGCTTTAGCACTTAAACTTTCAAAACTCTTTTTATCATTAAAAGTTATTATCATGGAAGCAAATTTGACACGCATTCCTATGTTCACAATTGAAGAATTTGATGATTGGAAAATTCGTATGCAGGCTCATCTATCAGCATTACATGATGAGATGTGGATAGTGATAGAAGATGGGCCTTTGCAAATGTTAAAGGTGAACACATCCGTGAGAAGAGTTGCGGTGAAGGAGAAGAGGATGTTGCTCCCAGACCAGTCATGGTTGAAAAACCAAGAACTGAATGGACAAATGATGACAGAAAAAGATACAACCTGGACAATGTAGCCAAGGACATCCTTTACAAAACCTTGGACAAAGCCATGTTCAATAAAGTCAAATCATGCAAAACGGCTAAAGAAATCAGGACAAGCTAACATTGATTTGTGAATGCTCGAGCAAATCAAAGAAAACAAATTATCGGTGGTATACAGAATTTTGAGAACTTCAAAATGATCTCGGGAGAAAATGCGGATCAACTGGATGCTCGATTCACGAAATCACCAATGAGCTATCTCGCACTTGGAAAGGAATATACGAGAAGGAAATGTGTATGAAGATCTAAAAAGTCTTCGGTGAATGGGAAATGAAGGTCATGGCACCGAGACATTCCATGGACCTATCAAAGACATCCAATAATGAATTATTTTCGGATCTCAAAGCCTACGAGTTTGAGCCGAGAAGAAAAGACCAGGAAGAGGCAATTTGTACCCAAAACAATTTGCTCTAATTGATAAAGATGGGAAGAGAGAGAGGTCAAAGAAGTCATTGATCCGGAAGAAATAGCCACGATGGTTAAAAGGTTCAACAAGTTCTTCAATAAGAACTACAAGAGAGGAAAGGGTGAATCTTCGAGAAGACACTCGGCTCCCTCCAAGTCAAAGGAAGATAGGCCAACCAAGAGAAAGCAGTTATCAAAAATTTGAATATCAAAGGGTGACAATCCAAGAATGGAAAGAGTCGATCAAAAAGTTGAATATCTATCTTTGGGCTGTAGACAACCAGGTCACTATGCCATTGATTGCCCATATCCTGTAGTCAACAAATACTGGGAATGAAGAAGAAAGAAAGGTCTTGAGAGAAAGAAGACAAGAAAAGAAAAAGGCAATGTTAGCTCTGAGATCTTTAAAACAAACCAAGTCAAGAGAGACGGTGATTGTAAAGTTGATGAAGCCGACTACTCAAGTGACTCGAAGAAGAAGCCCGATCTGTTTAATGGCCAAAGAACAGGATCAACCCGACCAAGAAGATGAGGTTGAACAGTTGAGTGTGCCAAGGAACCTGGTACATGGATAGCGGCTACATTTCCGGACATATGACAGAAACAAAAAATCTGTCAAAATTCAAGGAAGTTAAAGGAACAAAAGTCATATTTGGTGGAAATAAAGCTCAGGTGAAATAAGAGGCATTGGATCTATCAAAAGGAACGGATTAGAAATCTCGGATGTTGCATATGTTGAAGGACTCAACTTCAACTTGTTAAGCATCACCAACTCGTGACAAGGGTTATAATGTTGGATTTAACATGGGTATATGTCAAATCAAGGATCTTCAAACGAATGAAGTTGTGTTGCAAGGATGCGACAAAAGAACATGTATGTAGTAGATTGGTCAACCGCTACACACAAAGACTTGTCTATTAGCAAAGAGCACAATTGAATCAAGTTGGCGTGGCACAAAAAGCCGAGTCACCTAAACTTCAAAACGATTAACAAGCTTGCACGAAGTAATCTTGTGGAAGGACTTCGGACTCGATTATACAAGAAGGAGAGTATATGTGATGCATGTCGAGAAAGGAAAAGAAATCAAATCTTCATTCAAAGAAAAGACATGTCCATCTTCAACAAGAGTATTGCATCTCGCTACATATAGATCTATTTGGCCCGGTGGAACCGGCCAAAGATAAGCGGAAAGAAATACACCTTGGTGGTAGTAGATGACTACTCAAGATATACATGGACAATATTCATGTGCAAGAAGAAAGAAACTCTACGTAAAACTACCACAATCGATGAAGAGGATTCAAAATGAGAAGAGCCAAACCATTATCAAAATAAGATCGGAGAGGAACCGAGTTTGTCAATGGAATAATAACTCGATATTGTATTGAAAATGGTATTGGTCATGAACTATCGCCAGCAAAGGACTCCATGAGAATGGAGTTGCGAGAAAGAAGTAACATAACTCTCAAAGAAGCGGCAAGGACCATGTTAGTCAAGCGGGATTACCAAAAAGATTTTGGTCAAGCAATCAACACGACTTGCTACACTCAAAACAGGATGTATGATAAAGCAGGACGGTGACAAAGACTCCTATGAGATTTGGTGGAAGAAAACCAAATGTTGCATATTTGAGAATATTTGGATGTAAATGCTTCATCCACAACAATGGCAAGGACAATCTAAAGGCTTTCGATGCTAAAGGCTGATGAAGGTATCTTCTTGGGATACTCTCAATTTGAAAGCAAAGCCTACTGAGTACTCAACAAAAGGACTATGGTTGCGAAGAATCCATTCATGTGGTATTCGATGAGCCAAATGTAAATGGAGAAGACATTGAAGAGTGGTGACAAAGTTTGAATCATCCAACCATCTGAGAAGAGTCCTATCTTGTCAAGTCAAGTGGAATTATAAACTCGAGAAGAAGATGAGATAGTGAATCTCAAAACAATTTGGAAAATTTGCAGCTAAGTGATTACGAGAGAGTCGAAACAAAGAACCGTTTGCAAGACGATGAATCCGGCTAACTTACTCCAACTTTGATGTAAGATGGCCGAGAGACCATCCACGAGAACTTGTCATTGGAGATATAAGAGAAGGTGTCAAAACAAGATCCAACCCAACAAGAAGCCATGTTCACATGCTTTATCTCGCAAATAGAGCCCAAAGATGTGTTACAAGCATTGGATGACACACATTGGATTCAAGCTATGCAAGAAGAGCTGAATCAGTTTGAAATAAATAATGTATGGGAATTAGTTCAAAGACCCACACATCAAAATGTTATTGGTACTAAATGGGTGTTCGAAACAAAATGAACAAGGAAGGTTCGTGGGTAAGAAACAAGGCAAGACTAGTAGCCAAAGGATATTGCCAAGAAGAAGGAATAGATTTTGATGAAACATTTGCTCCGTAGCAAGATTGGAAGCTATAAGGATGTTTTTGCCTATGCGGACTCACAAGAATTTCATTGTATATCAAATGGATGTAAAAAGTGCATTCCTAAATGGTTTATTGGAAGAAGAAGTGTATGTTGAACAACCTCCAGGATTTGAGCGAAGAGACTCTTGGAGATAAGGTATACAAACTCAAGAAAGCCCTGTATGGATTGAAACAGGCACCAGAGCATGGTATGATATTTTGTCACAATTCCTAATCGAAAATGGATTCACAAAAGTAAAGGTAGATAGAACACTTTTTAATTCAAGACAAAAAGAGTATCTTGCTTGTTCAAATATATGTGGATGACATCATTTTTGGATCCACAAACAAAGAGTGTGTGAAAAATTTTCAAACCTCATGCAAAGTAAATTTGAAATGAGCATGATGGGAGAGTCGACATTCTTCCTTGGACTCCAAGTGAAACAAGCTGAAGGATGGAACGTTTATAAGTCAAACAAAATACACCGAGAGACTTAATGAAGAAATTTGGTATGGAGGAGAAGTCTTCTATGAAAATACCAATGAATACATCATCAAAATGGACATGAATGCGGATGGCAAGCCTGTAGATCAAACAAGATCTGAGCACTTATTGGATCATTGCTCTATCTTACAAAGAAGCGGGCGGACATCACCTTTGTAGGTGTATGTGCAAGATTTCAATCTGCTCCAAAAGAGAGCCATATGACAAAGCGGCTAAGAGAATACCGAGATACTTGAAAGGAAGCCAAGAAGTTGGCTTATGGTATCCAAAGGAAGGTGGATTCAAGCTAATTGGCTATTCGGACTCGACTATCTTTGGATGCGAGTTGTGAGGAAGAGCACCTCGGGCACATGTCAAATGCTAGGAAACAGTGATTTCTGGTTTAGCAAGAAGCAAAATTCAATTGCCACCTCTACGGTGAGCGAGAATACATATTGCGGGCAATTGTTGTTGCCCAAGTCCTATGGATGAGGCAAGGTGAGAGACTATGAAGTTGAAGAAAAAGAGATTCCAATCATGTGTGATAACACAAGTGCAATTGCAATCACTCAAAATCCTGTGTTGCACTCAAGAACAAAGCATATCGATGTCAGATATCACTTCATAAGAGATCATGTTGAAAAGAAGGACATCATCGTGGAATATATCTCAACTGATAAACAATTAGCTGACATCTTCACAAAACCGTTATGTGAGTCAAGATTTGAAGAACTCAAGCATGAGTTGGGGTTAATTGAGCTGAGTTAACATTGAGAAGACTCAAAGAAAAGAAATGGAACACAAAAAGGGAAAAGAGCTGAACTCACAAATCAGCTAAGTACATCAGCTGTATTGGAAAGACAGCTATACTAAGTCAGCTGTTAGCTGAGTCACTAAGAGAACTGTGAGAAGAGGAGTTAAATCAGCTAAAGGATAAGCTGAGTCACTTATGAGCAAAGTGACAAAAACGCAGTCGTTTTTACTAAGCGGGAATGTTTTTAAGAATGACGTCAGCATAATGATGATGTGTCTGAGACATAAAGCCGCACACCAAGCTTATGATTGGATATAAATCTTTGCCGCATTAAATACGAGACATTAAATGCTAAATAGGCGTGCAAAATCTAAGCCGTTGATTTCGATCACATTTCAAAACCACCGCACGCCCTTTCATAAACCATACTTAAACCATTTTCGCCCGTTTCTCTCACACACTATCAAAAGCTGTTCATCTCTCTCTCTCGAAGCAAAAATTCTCTCAAAAAACCCTATCTATCTTCAAATCAATCCCGAAGTTTTCTTGATAAAATCTGAAAAATGGCACCAACTTATGATTTTATCAAGTTAGGAAAGCAAATCCACACCGGGTCTACCGTGGATTTCGAGGGCATGGTCAAACAGGGGTCCAATGACGCCCTCATAAAGAAAATAGCTGAAAAACTCCAAACGATCGGGCTGAAATCATTTCTGATGATGGAATTTTCGATGACCTATGTGGAGGAGGTCGCACAATTCTATGTGAACGCCGAGATTCACGATGAAGGAATAAAGTCATCTGTTCACGGAAAGGAGTTCACCATCTCTCGCCAAGAATTTGGATGAACTTTGCTCATTACCAACGGAAGGAGCATCGAAATTAACGTTGATGTAAACTTGTCACTTGCTTGGAAGGAAATAGCCAAGCCCGACTATCTTTGATAAAATATTTTACACGACAAATAAGAGGTTCTTTGAAGGAGGACTATCACAAGTTGTTGGACATAGTTGCCAAATGTATTGACATCAAATTTGGCGGCTTTGACCAATGTCAAAGCAAAGTTGATCGTAATGGCTGCGATCATTGAAGAAAGGAAAATAAATCAGAAATTTGAGTTTGTCTACGCAATGGACTATGCCAAAATGTAGGGAACAAATCCTTGAGGAAGATGGCACATTTGGAGGATCCCTAGGATATGGCCACAGTGATTGGCCGGATGATGGAGGTGAAAGGAGTCCCTCTTAGACATGGAAAGGCGTTCCATGTTAACAAGAGGATGTTCGAGATCAAACCCTCTCGGCGCCGAAGAAGAGAGCCTACGCCATGAGAGCCGACACGAGTGAGGGGAATCGGTGACCCACGAAGATACAGATTGTTTCCTCCCCACCAAAGAAGAAAGTTGCCCCTGCGGTTGCCAAGAAGACCGCTCGCTCTGCAGCAAAGAAAGAAAGTCAAACTGCGCTGCCGCTGCCCGTAAGTCAGTGCCCCCCTCGGCCGTGTCTCTCCCGCCCAAAGACGGTCGTCGAGAAGGACTCTCAAATACCTTCTCCGATCGTCAAAAGGAGGAGAAGCGATAAGCCAAGACGGCGGATCCTCGAGAAGAAACACTAGCACGGCCCCGCGCCCAAGACTTCGGAAGAAACCGTCTCGAACAGTAAATCCCTCCGGTACAAACTAGGAGACGAAGAAGAATCATCAAGCACTCCGAGCTTGAGAAACCTAGGTGAGTCACCCACACGGTGGAGCAGAATCTGGGAGCCGGAGAAGTAGAGTCTCGGATGTAATTGATGAAACAACCAAGTCTCTTTGAAGGTGATCGTGCAGAGGCCAATCTGAAGAAATAGTTGTAGTCGCATGTTGAGACACTGACGAAGGCGATAGAGTGATAGTGATGTGATGATCCTATCCCCACCTTACCCGGACATCCAAAATCGTCTGCGTGAGTGGAGGAAATGGAAATTAAGTAAATCAAGGGAATAGTTCCGACGCCCGAGTTTATAGAAGAAGAAGAGGAGGCTGTTAAACTTCCTTGGACTAACCACTCGCTGTGATCCAAAGATGGATGAAGACAAGCTCGCACTGGATATCCCGCAGATCCTCAAGGACAAGGAGAAGGAAAGACAAGCGAGGAAGTTGAGGCACGTGAGAAGGCCAAGATCTCGCCCTATCTCCGGCACCACAGAACACACACACCTCTCCTTGATGTTTTATCGACAAAGTGATGAGGATCTCGAACTCTGCTGCAGCCTACGAGAAGAGTTGCAAATGCAAAGCAAGCATTCGCGAATCGAATCCTTCACGAGCAAAGATTGATGGAGGGACCAGGAGAGTCCTCGAACACGGTGAAATTGATCCAATGGGAGTGGTTGAAGAAATCGCCATTGTTGTTGCCTGCCACCACTTCCACTCACTCGGAAGAAGGCGATAAGGGAGATGGCGATGAAACCGGGATAGTGGGGACCCCAGTCGAGCCAACCCCTATTGAAGGTGTCTTACCACCGCCCCAACGGCTGAACACTCAATAGAAACAAGGGAGTTTGGAGACGAGTGACCCCATTCCAAGTCACTCGGCTAGTGCGCCGGTGGGAAACTCCTCCACCGGCAGAAGGTCGGAGAATCTGCAGATGACTCCACAACGAATCAAGGAGGCAAAGTGGAGAAAGTACAACCACCAAACGAAGCGGCAAGTTGCCATCAACGAAGCTCCAGGCGATTGAGACTGTCTCGGTGAGGTGTCAATCGCTCTGAAGGCTAATGACGCTGGCGATGCGGTCGAGGCACGAGGAAGGAATGCCCGGGAGTTAACACTGGGGCGATGAAAGTGCAATCCATGGGGTTGAGACTCCAATGGATGCCACCACAGAAGACCCTAAGGCGGTGACACTTTGCCGAAAAGGGAGGTCAAGGCCTCACCTGCGAGTTGAGACTGTAGGAGGAAATGAAGGCCCACGGGAGGTTGAGACTTCCGGGGTAAAGAAAAGCTGAAGTAGAGAACATCCCTCCCGCTATCATTGATCCATCCGAGAAGGAGATAAGCGCGCTTCATGATTCCCAAGATAATCCCGATGTAAATTTTCCGGGATCGGAAAGCGACGAAGAAGGTCGAGTCATCCCCCCGTGATGAGATCCAAAAGACTCATTGCGGATGTTCCCAAAGACGAGCAAATCGATCTCAAGACTACTCGTCAAACTTTCAATTTTGATGATGAGCCACCAATGGAAATATCATCATCGTCCGATGACGCTCGATAGCAAGGCCGAGGACCAGTTCACTCAAGTGGAGAAACCAGTGAGACCAACGGCCGTTGAGATTGAGGCTCGGCAAGTCGGGTCCACTTCACAATGAGACCCAGTGAAACAAAGAGTCCATCGCAAGCAGTTCCCAAGTCGCAGCGGGTTCGACTCAAAGGAACTTCCCGCACCGCTCATCATTGAACAAATTCCGGTTGGCGGTGATGAATCCTTTGTAGAATCATTTCCTTTTTCCCTGGAGGTACCCGACCTCCATGAAGAGTCGAGAAGAAACAAGACGCTACCATAGACCAGCTCTGTCATTTCCGGTACCATCGTTCGGTGACTATGACTTTGACGCGCGTGGCCATCGATGCAACGGAAGAATCACCAAGTTCGCGAAGTGTTCAAGGCATTATTTCCGAGATTGAACGAATGGAGAGGCACCAGGCCTCTATGGACGCGGGATCGACAACGAGAGATGCAAATCTTTCTGCACGACTTGAGAGGCATCACGGTGAGGATCGGGAATGGTGGCAACAAAGAAGAAACAATGCGTGTGGAACAAGTTAGATACTTCAGGACATTGTTCAACAAGTCTTGGTATGGAGAGTCGAGAATGCTGATGCAAAAACGAAGTTGAGAGAACACATTGAGCACATGCATGAAGCTCACACTGCCGAGATAAGGCTGCTGCGTGAGCAAAATAAGAGTGATCTTCAGCGTCTGGAAGCAAATATGGACAGAAAATTCAGCCTTCTCATGGCTGAAATGAAGCTAATCTCGTGAGTCCAACGCTACTCGATCCGATTTCGATCGCATACTCCGCAGCAGACTCGAGACAAAACTCAACTATCAGCAGGCTCGACTTCCTGCTTGCAAGTCTGTTTCCAGGCGTTCCTCTCTCCTTTGATGATGCCAAAAAGGGGGAAGAGGAATACCTAAAGGCGAAGGAGGGATCTGAAGTTGAGAAGGAGGGAGCAGCTGTGAAGGGAAAGTCAGCTGAGGAAGTGTTGAAACAAAAGAAAGGAAAGCTTGTTGAGGGGGAAGGATCGCGGATGTGACCTTGATGATTGCACAAACCCCCAACAAGGTCTTGTCTGTGACATTGACATTATCAGCAAACTCCTGTGACTCTGTCACTCCAACACTCTGCTATATCTATGGCTGAAAAGAGAAAAACAATTGAAGCAGTGATGAAGGAAGTGGAAGGAAGAATGGATGCCCGAGTTATGAACATCTTGAAAGAACATGGAGGCATTCCAAAGAGAGCAGAGACACTTATGCCATCTCGGATATCGGGACAGAGCCACGATCGGTTGATGAATTTAAAACGCCGCATCCGAAGGATACTTTGCAAATATGTCATGGCTCAAGCTTGGGACTTGTCGGGAAAAGGGTCTCACGTTATGTGAAGAAGCGTAAGTGACGGAGACTACCGCGATCACTCTCTTGGTCACTCACGGTGGAAAGAAGAAGACCCCAAGTACAATACACGCCCAGGTAGAGGAAAAAGTAGTGGTGGAGGAAGAGGTTTCATACCAGGCCTCGCCCAAAAATATTGAGTACATAGATCCAGGCAAGAAATGAGGGATCTACTGGGCCGGCCTTGACCAAATAGCAAATTTGCAAGTGGCTAAAAGTAATGCTGAGTATGCGAAAGAATAGAAGAAGAAAACAAGAGACAAACTCGGCTATGGGAGGAAAGACAAGAGAGATTAAGAAGAGATGAAAGCTGCCAGGAAGGCATATGAAAAGAAGAAGAAGGCAACTGACGATGAGAAAAAGAGAAGAAGAGCAGAAGATGCTGAACAAGATGAAAGAAGGAGACAACGAAGAAGATGAAGTGTAGCTGTCCACCCCTTCATGCATTTTATCATGTAAATACATACTATGTAAGTCTTACGTAATAAAGCTATAAATTCTTCATTTTTTTGTGTAGACAAATGTTTGCTCGATACACTTTGTGTGATTGTGTAAAAGAACAAGAATGTCATGATCAATAAAAGGATTGATTCTACACATACATTCTATGTAAATACACTATCTGTATGTATCTTTGCTATTTGCATTTTTAATGATTTAAGTTTTGGCATCATCAAAGGGGGAAATTGTTAGGAAATTTATTGTTTAGATTTTGATGAATGCCATGTAAAACTTAGAATAGGAAGTTGGCACCCCATTCTTGTTGTAAAATGCATTGTAATAGATAAGGGCTAATCAAGTGAGTTAAGTCGCCTACGCCCAAACATGCAAGACAACCGGAGAACTAGAAGGAAGACTCACCGCGAGACAGTGAGTATGGCAAAGAAGAGAAGCGGGAACTCTATGAAGAAGCGGTGAGATGCGGTGAGTAGAGTATCATCAAGTCAACTCAAGAAGAGCAAGTCTCAAGTTGAAGTGACAGAAGAGTCATCCATGATTGGAAGCGACTCTAAGTCACCTGGGGGAAAGCAAAGAAATGCGGTCAAGTCGAGATAATCTGAAAAAGATCCGTTGCCTGAAATCAAGAGAATTACTTAAACAAGTAATATCTCCATACTACCTTTCTCGAAGTGCTCGGTCCCGAAGCGTGCAAAAGGAATTAACCAATGGGAAGAACTACACCGTGTCGAACTACGAAAAGTTCGGAGAACAATTCATACGAGGAAATGGCAATTCCAGGATCGCAACAAGACAAGCCAACGATTGCAAGTGACTTTCAAAAATAAGCCTATCTCTTCAACGGGCAAATTTTTGAAAGATCAATATAAAAGGCCGAGGAGTTTATTTGAGAAGAAGAGAAAAATGAACTAAGTAGACGGAACCAAAACGTTCAAGCAATTATTAGAAAATCTGAAATATTCTCAATCCTCAAGCTACACTACGAAGAACATCAATCCAACACTCACCTGTGAAGGAAAGATAACTTCAATCGGTTGAAGAGGAAAATCTTGAAAAATTAAGGGTCTACACTCCACGAAGGATTGTAGGAAGGTTCGAGGGTCGAACCAAGTCTTGAGCTTTTGGAGGGCTTCGTGATCAAATCCAAAGAGCTTGAGCAAGTGAGTTGTAGTAGCAAAGGCAACCGCCTGAAGAAGAAGCCGAGTCGCACGAGAAGCCAACCGAGTGATCAAGGCGTCTCATCGAGTCCCAAAGGATCAAGTCGGTGTGTGATCAAGACATATCCGGGTATTACCACTTTGTATGCGATCAATACCTAGTGGATTCCTCCGGGGAGTTGGAGAAGAGAGGAGTAGAAGAATTACCCCATCTTGAACCTCTATAAAAATTTTATTGTGTCATTTACATTTCAAACATTTTAATTCTCGCATCTTAATTGTTTAAATCTGTGATAAATTTGCTATCCACTTGATAATTTCTAAGCACTAAATCCTTGCTTAATCAAACTTAAGGGTTTTAAGTCTTCCTGAAAACAAACCACGATTGAGTTAATTTAGACTCAACGGTGAGTTATTCCATCAACGGCTCGATTGAGTGTTGAGAGGCTAACTCTCTTGATTATCTAAATCATTTGTCCACCAAGGACACGGTGTGTAGTATCAACTCGAATATTTAAAAGGACTAAATCGAAAATTTGGTAAGGTTTATTCAACCCCCTTCTAAACCTTACACTTACACCCTTGGGACCTACACACACTCGGACTAGGAGGCGGAGTTTGATGGGTGGAGAAAAAAAAAAAAGGAAGGTTCGAAGGGGGTCTTCAATTTCGACCTCCACACTCGAATCATGCTGGCTCGGCTATCTTCAAAAGAAGACATTTTATTTGAAAAGAAAGGATTTTTGAGAAAATACCTAGCTCAAGTCTCACGAGCTTGGCCAAACCGACCAAATTTCTGCTCGGTCTCAACGGATTTAGCTTGGAAGATAAGGGATGCGAAAATGTAGAATGAAGAAGAAAAGAGGTATTTATAGATGCAATTCTCTCGAAAAGTGAGACGCCCACTCGAAAAGACACGCCTTTTCAGTCTCAAAAGCCGTCAAAAGTGTCAGGAACGTCACGTCCCCACGCCGCCGATGGGGGTGACGCACCTCTTTGGTTCCTGCGTAGAATTGGTTCAACCAGAAGAGGCCACGTGTCTGTCATTATGACACCACAATTAATGCGCCGTTGCAAGCATTTATCACTACATGCCAAGTGTTAGAGAATGATGACTTATGAGGTTTCCTCTTCCCCATTAAAGACTCATGATTAGCATTAAAGTTTAAATCCGACTTCAGAAATTCTTCTCTTAGAATTAAACTTGGGGGCCATTGATGACGCCTTGAGCAAGCCGGGAAGAGATTGTTCCACGTGGTCATCCGATGAAGTGCATACGCGGGGCCCCAAGACGATGAGAACCGAGCCGATGACATCATCTGGAGTACCTGGTGACATCACTAGTTAGGCTCGGTTCCTCCCGAGCCCAACCCCCGAGCCCGATTCCCGAGCCCAAGTTTTGGCGGGAAACGCGTACGCGGGAAATTCAAAGGGTAATTATCTGCCCATGCTTAGTGCTCCATTAGCACCAGAGGCTGCCACGTGTTAGAAAATGGTTAGAATGAGTCACCAGGTGGCAAAAAACTTGGCTAACATGCGTGATTAGGAGAGGACATATGTCCTTTTTAAGTTATTTTACTAATTAGTGCAAAGATGACTATTGAAAACCCACTTACTAGAGGGGTATAAAAAGTCTCATTTAAGAGAGAGAAATTGGAAGAGAAAAATAGCATTTGTAAACACATTGCTGTAAAAAAGACCGACCCCGATCTTCGACTCGCCATTATATAAAAAGGCAGAATCAGCCACGAATAAACGCTCATTACGCACATTTTATATTCCCACGTGTTAAACTTTTCATACATTCTGCTTGTTGACAAAAACGCACGTCAACACTAATCATCTTCTAACATGTGGCAGCCTCTGGTGCTAATGGAGCACTAAGCATGGGCAGATAATTACCCTTTGAATTTCCCGCGTATGCGTTTCCCGCCAAAACTTGGGCTCGGGAATCGGGCTCGGGGGTTGGGCTCGGGAGGAACCGAGCCTAACTAGTGATGTCACCAGGTACTCCAGATGATGTCATCGGCTCGATTCTCGTCGTTTTGTGGGCCCCGCGTATGCGCTTACTGGATGGCCACGTGGAACAATCTCTTCCAGCTTTGCTCGGGCGTCATCATAAAACATGCAGAAACAAGCTACTCCATTTATCTTGGACTTTCATTAATCAAACTCAAAATCCCAATAAACATTAAAAAATCTAAATTTCTTTTTACGGTACTTTGAGAATTGTATAAAAATTCAACTAAACGTAAACAATAATTTATTCAACTGTAGTCAATTGATTTACTCCCTATGAATCTATGATGGCTATACATAATAGATAGATAGATGTATGGATTTGTTTGTCTTCAACAATTTAATTTCTGTTATATGTTGACCTGGTTAATTCTTGTTCCATTTCCCAAGACTCCGGGAGACCTGTTCAAACAAACCCGTCTACGGCATTGGGCCAGGAGAAAACCACGCTTTTTCTGTAAGAAAAAAATAACCCAAAAAACGGACACTAGGCACGTGGCAATATCCCAGAAATCCTCGTCCCCATGCAAGTCGCCACGTTTCACCTTAACCACCTCAACCGCTTCTATATATCTTCCACTTCCCAAACTCAAATCTTTCATCGAATTTCAGAAACAATACTAGTTTTAAACAGTACTTTGCATGCATTCTGTTGAAGAAATTAATTAAGGATATCGTATTTGAGTGCGTTTATATTTAGTATAGTTTAATATGGCGGCGAAGATGATGAGGACGGTTTTGTTTGTGGTGTGTGTTGCGGCGGTGGTACTGGTGGGGTGGCCGTGCTGGGCTGAGGAGGCGACAGAGAGGATGGCGGAGGCCAAAAACCATGCTGATTCTTGGGCTGATTGGGCTCTCAACAAATTCTCCGAGTAATCAACGCCCCCACATTTTACTTTTTCATCTTTTCATTTTTAATTTCTTTCTAACATGCTTGATTAACTTTATTATGATTGATTAGTTTTGTCTTCATTCTTGGAAGTTAAATTAATTAGAAAAGTTATTCCTCATGTGGAAAATCGTTAATTTCTTAAATTTGTAATTGAAACACTAAAAAACAATTTACAGATAATTAAATGACCCGCTTGTAGCTCAAGTCGTATTGTTCATTTTTGTAAGCGTGTTGTCTAGAGTTCGAGACCCTGAAACTTTCAATTTCTTTGAAATTTATCCCATCTACTCTAACTACTACTCTCAATTTATTAAAAAAATTACAGACAATTAAGTATTAAAAAATTATGTCGCAACTAAAGATGTGACACAATTCTGACAAATCAAAATTGTAGTCATTGTTGTAGATAAATATTTACCAATAAAATCTAAAATTGTTGTAAATACTTATAATATTTCGTCGATAAATTTAAAGACTTCAGAGGGAAAATAATATTCTTGATTTTGTTGGTATTAATTAGGTAGCTGAAACTTTTTAGTGACAAAACCATTTTAGTTGGTAAATTACGCCAGCAAACTGAAAGTCTTTTTGTAGCCAAAAACTTTTGGTGAATTCTTTTAGTTGATGATAAAAATTGAAAAAAAAAGGTTAGGTATTTAAAAGCATCACATTCTTGTTTGTCACTTTCCAGAATTGGCTTATTCTGTGAACGTATGAATGTGTATGTTTAGGGGAATTAAAGTGGATTCAGACAGCGCAAAAGATGCAGCTCATAAATTTGTGGATAAAACCAAGGATGCTGCTTCCAAATCCACAGACACACTAAATTCTGCTGCATATGGTATTTTGTCTATCAATGCCCTTAATTATCCACATTTTCTTGCAATATCATCATGTAAAATTCTACAGTCATTGAAATATTTTTTAGCCATGTTTTTCAAAAATATGTTTTTTCAGCTATTTTCAGTCCACTTGTCCACTTTGTGCTTTTTACATTTCGTGGGACGAAGAATAATTTCTGGGTACCGAAAGATGTGTCACATTGATTTTTTGTAGAATTGCCAAATACCTCACCCAATAATACAAAAACAAGTATGTCCGTCCATTTTTAGTCAAAATGGCTAAAAAAAATATGTTTTGAAACAACACGACACTATATTTCATTTTAAAAAACATGAATAGCTAATTTGTCCTATTGCCCCTAAAATCTAAATCTATAATTTTTTCTTTTTTGTGCAGAGACATCAAAGTACGCTTCTGACAAGGCTAACGAAATGGCTGGCACTACATCTGATACACTAGGCGATGCCAAGAACTACGCTTCACAAAAAACCGGTGAAGCTATTAACATGGCTTCTGATGCAAAACAAACCGGGAAAGATAAGGCAAATAACGCCTACGAATCCGCTTCTGACCAAGCGGGTCGGTTTACAAACCGGGCTTCCGATTTAGCAGGCCAGGCCAAGGATAAAGCATACGATGCCTATGACACTGGCTCAAACAAGGCAAATAACGCCTACGAATCGACTTCTGAGCAAACGGGTCGGTTCATGAACCGGGCTTCCGATCTAGCCGGCGAGGCCAAAGATAAAGCCTATAATGCCTATGACATTGGCTCAAACAAGGCAAATCAAGCAATGGACTATGCCAATGATGCCAAAGACAAAATAAAAGATAAAACTTACGACGCGTATAATTCCGCGAAAGATATTGGATACGATGCGAGTAAGAAGGCGAATGAGAAAGCGCACGATGCTTACTCCGCTACGTCCGATAAAACCAGTCGATCGATGGATATGGCTAGTGATGTCAAGGAGAGGGCGAAGGACGGAGCGTATAATGCTTACGCCTCCGCTAAGGAAACAATGAAAGATAAAGCTTCTGATGTGTCTGATAAGGCGGAGCAAACGATAAAAATGGCAACGGATAAGGCTAGCGATGCGAAAGAGACAATGGGGGACGCGATGTCGCGTGGGAAAGAGACGGCTTTCGATTCGTATGAGGACGCGAAGTCAAGGGTTCATGATGCTTATGTGTCGGCTAAGGATACGGTGTCGGAGCAGGCTAAGCAGAAATACGAAACGGCTAAAGAGAAGGCGGAAGCTACGGGGGAATGTTGGGGCACGTATGAGAACAACGGACACGGCCGAGCTTTGAGTTAATTTTTGTGACGGAAAAGGTTTGGTTGATCTTTCGTCATTTGCATAATGATGTTGTTTTTAGTTTGGGTTTTGGTTTTGGTTTGTGATTTTATAGGCAAGTAGAGTATAAGAAAGATGCCATGGTCATGATGATCGGGTGTATTTGTCTTCCGTGCTTCTGCTAATGAGAATGAAAATTGAGGTCCTTTCATTGATTTTCCCACCTTCACAGACATGGAAATTAATGGGTTTCGTGGATATAATTTGGGAAATATTTCAATACAAATACTCAATTACTTTCACACGAGATGGTGATACTTTTAGTGTAACAAGTGATACATTGTCTAAATACATTAAATAGACTAAAAGTATCACTTTCTTCTATGAGTGTAAAGTAATACATGTATATGTGAAATAGTCGATGCAAATTATATTATCTGGTAAATTTATATAATTAAAAAAGATTACATTTTATGTACATATTTTTTGTTAATTAAGTTATATAGTGAAACATCATTTGATACGTAGTGTTGTGTTGAGGATTTCTTAATTTTTTTCTCTTTTTTCCGGGTGGGGTGGGGAAATGTTTTTAGGCTTTGGACAGATTTAAGGTTTTCCATATATACCCTATGGTAAATTACAAAAACATGTAAAGTCTAATTACAAAAATATTCCAGTTATCTTTCAAATTTCACAAATACCTGAAAACACCAATTACAAAAATAATCCAGCAATCTTTCAAACTTCACAAATACCTGAAAACATAAATCCTCATATTTGTATTTTCCTAACAAATATTTCTTTCAAACGTGCATACAATTTGTAAAATAGATTAAACGAATCTAATTTGTAAAACAGAAAAGAATGTCACGAGAATATCCATAACTTGGAAAAATAATGGGATTTTTATCTGAAAAGGATGTTTTTGTTTTTTGTAAATAAAATAACTTGCTCAAAGCTGGTTTCACTTCAGAGATTTGACAAGAAGAAAATTACCTGCAGGGTCGTTTCGCTTCCAGGTACCATTGTTTTGACAGTTAACACTTTTATCTTTATTTCTCGTTCCCCTAATCTCTGGCTTAATTACTGCTAGAGCTAGCACTTCCGTAATAGGTAATTTGACTACCAATAATATTAATAATTGCCAAAGATTCCAAATACAAACAAAACTTTGAACTCCCAGAATAATGTTAATTTACATGAGTTGGAAGCATTAAATCATTATGCATTGCCTTGACGTGAATTGTCATAAATCTCTAGCTAGCCGAGCAGATATAATATGGTATAAGCATTCACTTTCTTTAAAGGGGGATCCATAGTAGGTTAAGGCATTCATTTACTGACAAACAATACTATAAAGATTACCCTTTTTATGGCCTGTTTACCCATTACTCTCCCAACTACTTCAACACAAAAAAGGGGCAGTACGACAAGAAAAAAAAACCAGCAATAATACATCCTTAGTAATTTTGCACTGTGTACCGTGTAAAGGCATATTTATTATTTTCCTAATTTCTTGGAATGAATATATGTAATGTCTTATCTTACATATGATAGATGATTTGAGTACATGATTGTCGTTCTGCTTGAGTCTATTTTCTTCCCGACGGAGATGTTAAGAATGAATTTAGCAGCTTATTAGTACTCATAAACATTATTCGTAGGATTAAGTGTTGATTGTAAAAGGGAAATAAAGATCTAATTAATATACTTGTTGGGTAATTTGCAATTTTAGTCCTGTATTTAGAAGGAGTTGACTATTTATAGGGGTTTTGACAATAATAATCCCGCAAAAATCACGATCAATTTGCTAAAAAAATCTATAATTTCAAGAAAAAAAACATCTCGATTTCAGTCATTTGGTCGTAAAATGCAATTTACCGTAATCCTGTCAATAAGCCGAGTACTTAATACTCCCGTCAATTTTCCAAACATTTCAAAATAATGAAGCAATTATAAGAGAGTGGCAAGAAAAATGATAGGAGCTAGTAAGACAGCACCAATTTCTGAGGAGACCATTAACAAGAGAATGAGATCTTTTGTTCTACTTTCTATTGACATGTGTACAATTGTGACATCATCTTGTACACGTGTCATTTATCCGATGTAATGGAATATGAGTGGAACACGAAGGTGGAACATGATCAATCCATAAAGAAATAGCTTAATTAGTATGCTAATTGGCTTATCTTGTCAACTTAATTAACGTTGGTTTCCTCAAATAAGAGTTCGCTTGGAGATCATTCTATAAATTTAATTAAATTTGTCTTTTTTTTTTACAAGGAATAAATTTAATTAAATTTGTAATTTTCAAAAGTATATCTTATGTAAGTAATAAGCACAAAAGGACTAGGCATATATAATGTACTAAAAGATGGTGAAATGGTGATCAAATTAAGGTAATTAATTAGTCCGATCCTCTAATTCATCAATTTTTTTCTACATTAGATGATGATTACACAAAACTTAAAAAAAAAAAAAAAATCACCATGCTAGCTACTAACCTGAAATGAAGCATTAATTGTTGGGTGTAATCAATTAGATTTATGATCTGTTAATCTCTTGATGGCTTGTTTGTTATTATGCATCCAAATCTTGAAAACCTGTCTCTTGACTCCAACCTCACTGCAAAACTGCTCAACTTGTTGTTCGTCTTGTTTCTGAATTCTCCAGCCAAGCCTCAACGCAAATTCATGCATCCGTTCCTTCTGATCTTGACTGAATTTCGTCCTAAATCTCTTTTTCGACCCCGAATACGACGGCTGCTGACCCACCGCATGCCCTCCTCCGCCGCTGGACTCATGAAACATGTTCAGATCCTCGCTCGACGACTCCGCCGCCGCCCCTCCGCCGAAGCTCACCATTGTCGGCGGCGTGGGCCCGCCTGAGTAGTGTTTCTGATGGGCCGGCGGCGGCGGTGCTGAGGGCGGGTGAAGTAATGGGGGGGCGCCCCGGTGGCTGTTGCTGTTGTTGTATGTGTTGTGGTGGGGTTGTTGCGGGGGCGGCTCGCCGTCGACTTCTTTCCGGTGGAAATTGCGGTGGCAGTCGCAGGCGGCGCATTTTAGTGCTCCCACCGTGCCGTCTTCTCCACTGGGCATGAACTCCCCACATCCGTCCACGACGTGGGCCCCCATGCTCGCGGCGTGGTTCTTTTGGCATTCTTTGTATCTGATAATGGAGTTAGTAGTGTCTCCGGCAGCCTGTGGCGGCGGAGCACGCGGCGGAGGTGGTGGCGGTGCTGGATTTTTTGAATTTGAAGAGCCGCCTGCTGTTGGGGTATTTGTGGTGGTCGGATCTGGATCTGGGGTGGTGTTGTCTTTTGGGTGCGGTGGTGGTGGCGGAGGGCTGAGCTGGTGGTGAGTGTGGTGGTGGTGCGGCGGCGGATTATAGGGCTGATCTAGGGTTTGAATAGGGCTAAAAATTGAGGTTCCCCGGCGAGTAGAAACCATTGCATTTCCTCTAATTCTATCAGGTGGAGTTGAGAGTATAGGTGCAAGAGGTAATTTGACCGGTGATTCTTGGATTATTTGTGGTGGGGTGTAATTCATGGGATTATTTCCCATCCCTGTAATATCCCTTTCTTCACCTCTCCTTTCCATAAAATCAATTCTATACTTGAAGAAAAAAGACTCTTCTTGGACAAAAATTTCTTGTTAATCCCTCTTTTTAAAACATCATCAAAATCTAATGTTGGAAAAAAAATTTGATAATCAACTCAATAATAATCCATGGTTAAGCCTTTTTTTCCTCGATAATTTGGAAATTTGGTTGGTTGGTGATAAACCCACCACCCCATTTCACAAATTCTCAACCCTATTTCCCATAAATAATCAGGATATAGAGAAAATTAAAGAGCGTTAATAATGTCAACAAAATCGAAGTTTTTGAAATAATTAATTATAGAATCTTGAAACAAAATTCGGACATAAGACACTCTTGGGGGAGGGGGGAGCTTAATTTAAACTTAAAGCTTAAAAAATTACCTTAATTTGATAAACGACAGAAGATGTCAGTCCACCACCGTCATAACCAGCTAATGAAATTTCAGGCAAAGTATGTAAAAAGACGTACAAAATTAAATCAGCAGGTTTTAGCACTGATTCTGGGAAAATGGAGGATTAAAATAAAAAAGATGTTGTTTTGAGTGTTTCCCAATAGCCATCCAAGATCTTTTAAGCCATAAACAAAAAAATAGTGGGGTGAGTCAGTGTGTGTTGTGTGTGTGGAATTGGAGAAGAGTGATGGTATTTGATTGGTGATAAAGTTGGGGAATATTGGTGTAAGGGTGTGGTGACACAGAGAGAGACTTACTCTACAAAACAACCGACAGGCTCATGTTGGTTCTCTTCCTCAGCCTGCACAATGGTCCATTGTCTCATTATTGCCTCACCCTCTTTTTCTTATTAATTATTATTTCATTTTTTTCTACTATCTAACAATATTAATACTTGAGATATATATTTATTTCAAACCCTAAAATCATAACACGAGAAAGAAGAGATGGGATTTGATGGGACATAAATTTGGTTTGCCCCACAAATACAAAAAGTGCTTTTGCTAAGTGAACTTGGGTTCTAATTAATGATATTATTAATCAAGATTCAAGAAATGCAATTAAGAAGGTTGATAAAGCAAATTAATGGAAACCCTGATCAAAGAAATGTAATTCACATGAACACTTTTGAAATACGGTTTGAGAGATGGAGAGAAGACTTTTGTGGGGGGTGGAATCAAGAAAGTGAAAATGATGGTCCACAGCACAACATTATGGTCTTTTATTGTGTGTACATATGCGTGTCAGAATCTCATCTTGCCATTGGACTTCATCCTTTACCTTTGAATTTTTTTGTGTGTTAGATAATAGTGATATAAATGTTTTCGAAATAAATATCAATTTTGAGAATTTGATTGGATATGAGATGAAAATAATTAATATAGAATGAGTAAGTTAATAATAAAATTTGTGAAAAATGTGTAACAAATATTGGTTATATGCTTGCTTTTCTTAAAAAAAATGTGATTGGTGTGAGAAAAATTGCAAAGTATAGCATATTTTTCCATAAGCAAACATATATTGGGATAAAAAAAAAAAAAAAAAAAAAACTCTAGGGACCTAAATTTTATGGTATCCAATGCCAATTACCTCATCTTTCCATCTTTATTGAGCATTTTCTCTCTTTATTTCTCTCAAGCTGTGTCCTTGTTGCAGTTGGGTGGTTCAATGTAGTCTCTGCAAACTTTAATCTAATCATCCAGCTCTACTTCTGGCATTTAGGGATTGCCCTTTAATTTTTAATTTTTTTTTTGATTAATCTTGAGCCCCAGAATCTCGTGTCTAGGGTCCTGAAGAATTTAAATCGTTGAATGTGTGTCTCATCTCAGTAGAACGGTAAATAAACCAAGCCCAGGACCAGTACTGAGAATAGTCACGGGGCCGATGACTTTGGGCCCCCGATTTTAAGGGGCCCCAATGTTACATAAGTCTTTATGCATAGGTATATATATATATTTTAGGGGAAATTATAAAAAATACCCTCTCTTGGTAAACATATCACAAAATATCCCTCCTATCACTTTTGTACCTATTTTTTTCCTTTTTGTACCTACTTTTTATTTTTTTACGCTCCTGCATATTTATTTTGATTATTTTTACTTTTTTCGTTCTTGTATTACTTTATATGTTATATATGTTGTTTTGATGTTATTTAAATTTGTTTCTTTGTTGTTTCTTTGTTGTCCAATGTTTCAACATAACTTTTACCTATTTTTTATGCTGAATTTTGTTCATATATTATTTTGTACATTGTTTCTATTATTTCGATGTTGTTTTATAATATTTTTAATGTTGTTCTAATAATTCTTTGTTGTTTCCATGTAGTGTTCAATGTGTAAACTACAATTTTTACCTATTTTTAAGCTATTTTTATTCATGTGGTGTTTTTAATATTTTTTACGTTTTTTTAGGTTGTTTCCATATCGTTTTTAATGTTGTTCGATATTTCTTTTTGTTGTTTCGAGGGTAGTTTTCGATGTTTAAATACAATTTTTACCTATTTTTAACTCTTTTTGCTCATATGGTATTTTCTATATTATTCCTGGTTTAGTTTCTATATTGTTTCCATGTTTTTTATGTTTTCATGGATTGGATCAAAAATTGAATTATGTTTTATTATTCATGTTGTTTCTATAATATTTCTAATTTGTTAGGTTTTAATATGTGTTGTTTTATGTGTATATTTCTTGATTTTTTTTATAAAACTTCAAATATAAAATAAATTATTTAACGGGGCAAAATTTATTTTTTTACTGAAATTTTAGTGAAAGACACATGTTTCAAACATGTTCAAAACAATCTTGAAACAACAGCGTAAAAAAGTCCAAAAATTTTGGCGGGAGCATAAATTTGGGCAAAAAGGTATCGGAAAACGTAAAACGATTACAATGTCTCCAAAAAATTGGGCAATTGTGTCAAAAACCATTTTATTAAGTTATTTTGATAGGGCCCCAAAAAATTTTTTAAAAAACAATTACCAAATGATAGTTTGCTTTAAAATTGTACTGAAAAAATATTATTTTTCCGTCGAATCTTATTTCTACTTAAGAACAAAATCTATTTTTTAAATTAAAATGGTATATAAATGTTTTTTTTCTTCGCAGAATTCTATTCACAATGAAATACTAAAAAAAGTCTCAGTCTTCCATCTGGAAGTCACACCTTTGTGACTTCTTCTCCTTTAAAACTTCAATTGTTATTCATCTTAAATGTCATTTTCCAATAGCGATTTCAGTGAATCCGTTTCATCATTATATATAAATATGTAAATATTAATTCTTCTTTTTTTTTTCTAAATCAAATCGAAGAAATGCTTAATTTTAATTCTTAACCGAATGATGCATGAGACTTATATTGGTAGACTCGAAATCTTGATCGAATCCACACGAACACCACAAAGAAGAAATGAAAATGTGATCAATGTGTGAGTTTTTTTCTTTTCTTTCGCTACAATTGAAAGAATTGTACATCTACAGTACATATAAAATTATTATTTTTGTTCATTAAAATTGAAATTTAAAATCTCATATATATGTGTGTGTGTGTGTGTGTGGTTGTTTAGTGTGCATTAGGTAGGTTCTTTTTTTTTTTTTTTGTAAAATTATATCCAAGTGTACCTATACAAAATACTTATTTGTATTTTTCTTTCTTTTTATAGGGGTCCCTTTTTTCTTTGGTCATGGGCTCCAAAACAATTAGGGTCGGTCCAAGCCGCTTGTGAACTATTTGAAACTCGACTCGATAAAAATTTGTTTGAGCTAATTTAATGAGCCTCATTAAAATAAATGAATCAACTAGCTCAAAGTTAACGATATTCAACTTCTGAGCAGCTTCGTTAGTAAACTCGTATAACTTAAAATAATAATTTAACCTTAATTTTAGTTTTTGTACATTTACTTATGATAAATATAAAAATATTTAAATAAACTTATTTAGTAGATATATTATGCATTTTAGAAATATATAATTTTATTTTTGTAATAATTAAATTCAATAAATAATTTAATTTATAATTTATATTTATTAAGCTTGTTTAGGTTTGATAAAACTTGAAAAGGCTCATTAGCCATCAATATATTCAACAAAATTAAGCTCGAGTTCTCGACTCGATAATAAACGAGTCGAGCTTAAACTCTCAAAAATTCGGCTCGGTTCGGTTCGATTGCAGCTCTATGTGCCTCATGTTCCAAAGGCCAGTACATTTTTGTGCACAAGGGGCTCAATGTCACACTACTTCCTTCTAACCTCCCTCACGAAGTCGTTGGCTTCCAATGAGATCTGAACCCCCACCTTATCCTTGATAACAAGACTACATTGTTGATTGGTCAACCAATTGAGATGTACCCCATAGACTTGAACCCAAGACCATGGGAGTTGCCCTTTATCAGCTTCGCTATATCTTTCTTTTAAGCAAATTACAATTAAGCATACAACTGCCTTCGGGTTGCATTTGGATGAGATTATTTGGATTTGAGGAAAAAATTTGGAGAAGAGATTTCAAATAACTCTAAATAGCATAAATTTGAAATCCACGACAATGACTTCAAAAATAGCATAAAATAAAATCTAACGAATTGAAATCCATTATATAAATGACCTTATCCAAAAAAGTTCAATGAATTTGTTTTTATGTATTTGAAATCCATAGCTTCAAACACATCACTCTAGATCAACATGAGTCCTAACATCAAACAAGAGTTGGGTTCAAAGCTTTAATTGATTCTGGAATTTCTACTGTAACTGCACTATAAATGTTATTTGTTATATATTTTATGAAATCTTGCGTGTATAAAATGATACTAATAATAAAATCAAATATGAATATTAAGCACAATATCTTAACAGTTTATAATATCATTAAAGTACGTATTATCAAATAGGCAATGTTTCACAAATCCTAGGTACTAATTTTACTCATAATAAGTACATGTATTGCTGGTGGCCTGGGATTTTAATGTATAAGTGCTACCCCATTTAGTAGTACTTTGATTCATTCAATGATTTAAATTAGAGTGGGATTTGTATTTGACTTTATCTATATAGATATTAATGTACAACAAGAAGGTGCCAAAATTGCGTGTAGGGATTAGACACGTCAAAATTTATATATGTGTGGGAATTGTGTGTAGGGATTCGACACGTCAAAATTTACTGTTTAAGAGCCATTAATTAACATTAAAAATAATTTTCCCTAAGTGACTAAATCTATATAATTGAGTTCAAACAATTTTGACTTTTGAATTACATAAGGACTATGATTGAGGGTTTATAGAACTTTTAAAATAGAGAATCTTTATTCACTATAGGAAAAAATATTATCTGTCCAAATATTTATATATATATATATATATATATATATATAAGGTGAGGATCAAGTGAGACCATGTCTTTAGGTGAGACACAATGAACCAATCTCAACCATCCCCCACTATTAATCAATGGGTGTGATTTAATGGATAAAAAATATATTAAAATATTAATTTAATCAACATAAGGATAATAAGATAAAATAACATAACAAGGTAGTTACAAAAATGGAATCAAATCTCTTTCTCTCTCATGCATCTCTCATCTCACGTGTCTCTCTCCCTCCCTCTCTCTCTCTCTCTCTCTCTCTCTCTCTCTCTCTCTCTCTCTCTCACAATTCCACCATTAACGCAAATTTGAAGAACTCGAACTGTGAAAAATAAAACAGTGAAGAAGATGCGCTTATGTTCGAATCATGATGCATGATGAATCATCAGTCGTAGAAAAAACTCTACCCAACAACATCAATGGTGTAGACATCGATGGAAAACTCGAAACTAGCCATTAACATCAACTCTTAAAAAACTGTAATTTTCACGAATAAGACGATGCATAGATACTTATAAAATGATGGATAAATACTTATGAAACGTTGCATAGATACTTATAAAATGATGGATAAATACTTATGAAACGTTGCATAGATACTTATGAAACGATGCATATATCTGTAGGATATTACATATTTGGAAATATGCAACAAAAATCAACTAAATATGCATTATCTGAAAACTATCTATGCATCATAAAAAAACTAATATGTAGTAAAGTATACCCAACTATGCAAGACGTCATAAACTATGCAACAAAATCAACTAACTATGCATTATCTAGAATCTATCTATGCAGTGTGGAATAACTAAATATGCAGTACATTATGTAACATCCCATTTTTATAATTTCCAAAAGCAACATCTCATTTTCATAACTAAATATACATTATATTGAACCTATTTATGCAGTGTAGAATAACTAAATATGCAGTATGTTATATTCAATTATGTCTTGTTTTCGTAAAACAGTGCCAACAAAATAACTAAATATGCATTATTTGATGTCTATTTATGCAGTAGAAGAACCTTAATTATACTGTAAAATAAAAATATTTGGAAAAAAACGACTTTCCTTAAATTACGCCACAAAATCCCAGTGAGTTTCAATCTAAAATAAAACCCTTTGGGACCACCAATTTGAATTATAAAATTACAACCTCACCCTTAAAATCAAGCAAAAATTAGGAAATAATTAAAAAAACTGAATTAATCACATTCCTTCATTTTTTAAGATCAATAGGTAAAATGAGTCCACACTGTCTCACCTAGGGAGTGTGGTCTCATTTGAACCAAATCCTATATATATATATAATAACCAAATCACTTAATCAAAAAAATTCCCGTCTAAAACACCTTTCTAAAATTACTAAGATATAATTATAACATGTAACATTAATTATTAATTTTGGTAATTAGTAAATCAATTCTGGATTATCTATATGTATATATAATAACAAAGAATTAATTATATAAAAGTAAGTTTTCCAAACTTGTGTGTACTCCATTAATATGTATCAAAATAATATATATTACATATATCCATACATAATATTATATATTTATGTAATAATAAATTTATATTTCAAATAAAATTATTTTAATAATAGTATTTTATATATAAAAAATTATTTTTAATATTTATTAACGTACTTTTTATGTTAATAGAAATTACTTTTATATTTATCAACGTATTTTGATATTCAATTTTTTAAGTTATATATTTGAACTATTAGATATAAATTTGTCTATTCGGTTACCAACGTGGTTCCCGCGGGAATATTGCCATCACTAAATACAGAAGATAGAATTCATAAAATTATTAGAAAAATATACATGTAATAGTACAAAATATTGTATACACCACGTGCATCGCATTGGTAAAAGAGTAATTGAGGACTAACATGAGGGTGCATTTGGATGAGAGGATTTGGGAGGAAATTTGGATGAGTGATTTGAAATCCTTAGCTAAACCCACACCCTCAGGGGCAGAGGTATATAGGTTGGGCCCCCCTTAATACTTTTTTATGTTAATTTATTATTTTTAAGTGTTTGGCCCCCCCTTAATTTTTAAATTATTTTTTTCATTATCATCTCTTTTTGTTTTTAAAACACTGCCAACCCAACAATCAACATCCCCTTTAGTTTATATTAGTGGGGCAAAAGTAGTCTGTAGTTATATATGTTATATATATATATATATATAAATTTACACTAATACGTATATATATATAATAATATATATTAACCTTAACTTTTCTTTTAATTTTAATTCTCTTTCTCTCTCATTTCCAAAACACAAAAAAGTATTTTATCTCTTATCAAACTTCTCTTATTCTCCAGAGACGGGAGGCAGGCGACGGCCGAAAAAAAGAGAAAAAAAAATTCATTCCTTCAAAATTTCCATGGCATAAGAGAATAAATTAGAGAAGATTCTGGGATAACTTACAATTGATTTCTCAGGTACTCCATTAATATTTTGGGTTATTTTTCATTTTGGGTGTATTGTATTTGTATATTGTTGCTAACCCTATTATTTATAATTTAATAATTTAGTTAAATAAAATTCAAATAAAAAATTGTTATTAAATATAGGAGAAATCTGGTAATTAAGCTTGTTTGATATAAATGAATATCTTAGATTCTTAGCTTGATTCCTGATAATATATTTGTAATTTGTTTTTTCATGGTTCTTGGTAGTTGTTTGAGATTTTGATTTATATTTGTAATTTATTTTATTTAAGATTCATTAGATTCAATAACTCATTTGTTTGGTTTTAAAAAAAAAATAGTAAAAGTAGATTTTTTATATTTAAACCAAAGCTTGTTTGGTGCAATAGCTATTTGACTTAAATGTTGAGTTTGAGACTGTATGGAAATGTTGAGTTTGAGACTGTATGGAAATGTTTGATATTTAAACCAAATCAGTAAAAAATCAGTAAAAAAATCATTTGTAAAATCATTAAGCTTGTTTGGTGCAATAGCTATTTGAAGTTGAAATTGACTTAAATGTTGAGTTTCATTTTATTCTCTCTTCTTTGCAGATGAAAAAAACACAAAGAATTGATGCATTCTTTAAAAGAAAAAATGTTGATACTCCAACATCCATGTCAAATCCATCTATAAAAATAGATAACTTGACTCCTGAAAATCACCCAGCAAAATCTTTAAGAACTGAAATTGAGGAAAAAAATCATATTCAATCATTAGAACGTGATCATGGGTTGCGAAGACCAATATGGGAGTATCCTATTGAGAAGCGTGATGAAATTAGGAGAGCTTATATAAATTTTGGTCCATATCAATATGTACTTTCAAAGTATCCAAAATCTGGAGAAAAACATTGTCGCAGTTTTCAGGCATCATGGTTTAAGATATTTCCATCTTGGCTGGAATATTCTCCTACTATAGATGTTGCATTTTGTCTACCATGTTATATATCCAATACTCAAGACGGGTCTTCCGGATTAGATGCATTCACTATAAATGGATTTCGATCATGGAAAAAGGTTAGAGATGGAAAGAATTGTTCGTTTTTGGCACATATTGGAAAAGATCTCACTTCACCCCATCGCAATACAGAGAAAGCATGTGTAGATCTCATGAACCAACAATAACATATCGCACAAAGTATTCAGAAGTTCACATCCCAAGAAGTTGTTGAAAATCAAATTCGCTTGAAAGCTTCAATTGAGGCAACTAGATGGCTTGCATTTCAAGGATGTGCTTTTAGAGGCCACGATGAGTCCACAACATCAATGAATCGTGGAAATTTTTTAGAGTTGTTGAGTTTCATAGCTTCTTACAATGATAAAGTAGCTGAAGTTTTGAGTAAATCTCCACGAAATGCATCATATACATCACCAACAACGCAAAAACAAATTTTGCAGGTCTTGGCTACTAAAGTCAAGAATGTTATTCGAGAAGAAATTGGTGATGCAAAATTTTGTGTCATTGTGGATGAAGCTCGAGATGAATCTAAAAAGGAGCAAATGTCAGTTGTCTTGAGATTTGTTGATAAGGATGGATATGTACAAGCAGGGGCGGAGGTATATAGGTTGGGGGGGACACCCCCAACTTTTTTTTTTTAAATATTTTTATATGTTAATTTATTATTTTTATGTGTTTGGCCCCCCTTAATTTTTAAATTATTTTTTTTCACTATCATCTCTTTTTGTTTTTAAAACACTGCCAACCCGACAATCAACATCCCCTTTAGTTTATATTAGTGGGGCAAAAGTAGTCTGTAGTTATATATGTTATATATATATATATATATATATAAAGTTACACTAATACGTATATATATATATAATAATATATATTAACCTTAACTTTTCTTTTAATTTTAATTCTCTTTCTCTCTCCTTTCCAAAACACAAAAAAGTATTTTATCTCTTATCAAACTTCTCTTATTCTCCAGAGACGGGAACGGGCGAACGGCCGAGAGAAAAAAAAATTCATTCCTTCAAAATTTCCATGACATAAGAGAATAAATTAGAGAAGATTCTGGGATAACTTACAATTGATTTCTTAGGTACTCCATTAATATTTTGGGTTATTCTTCATTTTGGGTGTATTGTATTTGTATATAGTTGCTAACCCTATTATTTATAATTTAATAATTTAGTTAAATAAAATTCAAATAAAAAATTATTATTAAATATAGGAGAAATCTGGTAATTAAGCTTGTTTGATATAAATGAATATCTTAGATTCTTAGCTTGATTCCTGATAATATATTTGTAATTTGTTTTTTCATGGTTCTTGGTAGTTGTTTGAGATTTTGATTTATATTTGTAATTTATTTTATTTAGGATTCATTAGATTCAATAACTCATTTGTTTGGTTTAAAAAAAATCAGTAAAAGTAGATTTTTTATATTTAAACCAAAGCTTGTTTGGTGCAATAGCTATTTGACTTAAATGTTGAGTTTGAGATTGTATGGAAATGTTGAGTTTGAGACTGTATGGAAATGTTTGATATTTAAACCAAATCAGTCAAAAATCAGTAAAAAAATCATTTGTAAAATCATTAAGCTTGTTTGGTGTAATAGCTATTTGAAGTTGAAATTGACTTAAATATTGAGTTTCATTTTATTCTCTCTTCTTTGCAGATGACAAAAACACAAAGAATTGATGCATTCTTTAAAAGAAAAAATGTTGATACTCCAACATCCATGTCAAATCCATCTATAGAAATAGATAACTTGACTCCTGAAAATCACCCTGCAAAATCTTTAAGAACTAAAATTGAGGGAAAAAATGATATTCAATCATTAGAACGTGATCCTGGGTTGCGAAGACCAATATGGGAGTATCCTATTGAGAAGTGTGATGAAATTAGGAGAGCTTATATAAAGTTTGATCCATATCAATATGTACTTTCAAAGTATCCAAAATCTTGAGAAAAACATTGTCGCAGTTTTCAGGCATCATGGTTTAAGATATTTCCATCTTGGCTAGAATATTCTCCTACTATAGATGCTGCATTTTGTCTACCATGTTATATATTCCATACTCAAGACGGGTCTTCCGGATTAGATGCATTCATTATAAATGGATTTCGATCACGGAAAAAAGTTAGAGATGGAAAGAATTGTTCGTTTTTGGCACATATTGGAAAAGATCTCACTTCACCCCATCGCAATGCAGAGAAAGTATTGAGAAGTTCACATCCCAAGAAGTTGTTGAAAATCGAATTCGCTTGAAAGCTTCAATTGAGGCAACTAGATGTCTTGCATTTCAAGGATGTGCTTTTAGAGGCCACGATGAGTCCACAACATCAATGAATCGTGGAAATTTTTTAGAGTTGTTGAGTTTCATAGCTTCTTACAATGATAAAGTAGCTGAAGTTTTGAGTAAATCTCCCCGAAATGCATCATATACATCACCAACAACGCAAAAACAAATTTTGCAGGTCTTGGCTACTAAAGTCAAGAATGTTATTCGAGAAGAAATTGGTGATGCAAAATTTTGTGTCATTGTGGATGAAGCTCGAGATGAATCTAAAAAGGAGCAAATGTCAGTTGTCTTGAGATTTGTTGATAAGGATGGATATGTACAAGCAGGGACTTAATAAGATTGGTTCTTTACAAAGAGCGGGTGATACGCGTTGGAGTTCTCATTTGAAATCTATATCCAGTTTGATAAAGATGTTCAGTGCAACATGTGAAGTTTTACTAAATATTATTGAAAATGGAACTACACCACTCAAGCGTGGAGATGCACGGATCGACTTATGAGGTGCTAACTTCTTTCGAATTTATATTCATTTTGCATCTTATGAGAAAACATTTGGAGATTTCAAATATGTTTTGTCAAGCTCTACAACTTGAATCTCAAGATATTTTGAATGTGATGCATCTTGTTTCATCTACTAAGTCGCTTATTCAAAAATTTAGAGATGATGGGAGGAATGAATTAGTTGCAAATGTGAAGTCTTTTTGCCAAACAATTAATATACCCGTGCTGGATTTTGATGCTCAATATATTGCACGAAGAGGAAGGGCTCGCCATCAACTAGATGAAATTACTATTGGACATCATTATAAAGTTGACATTTTTAATGCCATGATAGATTCTCAATTGCAAGAGTTGAACAACAAATTCAGTGATAACATAGTGGAGTTGATTGTTCTTAGCTCGGCATTAGTTCTAAGAGAGATGACCATATCCTATAGAACTGATGATATTTGCAAGTTGGTAGAGAAGTTTTACCCACAAGACTTTGCAGAACATGAGATGCTACAATTAAGAATGCAATTTGAGCATTTTGATTATGTGCGACAACTTCCTGATTTTAGAACATTGGTAACTATTTCTGATTTATGTCAATGGTTGGTCAAAACCAGAAAGTCAGATATTTACCCACTCGTGTTTAGAGTGATAATTCTTATTCTCACTCTTCCAGTATCTACGGCTACTACCGAGAGATCATTTTCTGCTATGAAGATAGTAAAGACTACACTTCGAAACAAGATGGAAGATGAATTTCTCAATGATTGTTTGCTAGTTTATATTGAAAAAGAAATTGCAAAAAAATTTGTTGTAGATTCACTAGTAGATGATTTCAGTGATATGCAAGAAAGACGTTCTAAATTTTAATAAATTAATGATGTTATTATGTCTTTTTGAATATTTACTAATGCTTTAAATATTTTGACTCGCCCCAATATTATATCCTAGCTCCGCCCCTGCACACCCTTGTTTGGCCTATAAATTCAAATAAGTGGATTTCAAATCCATCTTTAAGTTTTAGTTCATTTTCAAAGTATTTTGAATCCCTCTCAAAATCTAGTCATTTGAAATCCATTCTTTTTTTTATTCATGCACACTTGTATATTTACACACATACACACACTTTGCACACACACACACACACACACACTACACACATTGCACACATTTACACACATTGCATATATTTACACACACTACATACTGCACATATTTACATACACTTACATGCAATTACACACATTGCATAGACTTTAACACACTGCATACATTGACACATTTATTAAATGTCAATTAAGAAATTGAATAGAAATTTTAGATTATTTTATCAAAATTTCACGATGGATTTGAAATTCTTACATAAATCCACATCATCCAAACAATAGATGGATTTCAAATTCAAGGTATTTGAAATCCATTCATTTTCAAATACATTGAATTTGAAATCCCTCCATCTAAATGGACCCTGAAAATTTTCATTAGTAATGTGTATTGATCAGTGATACTAATATTTGTTTTACCAATATTTATTTTTAATTTGTGACAATACTATAAGTTGCCATTATTGATTACTAGAGAAATATGTATTTTGATAATACAAATATACTTATTAAGTTATTGTGATAATTTTTATTTGGATACCGTTATATACGTGTCACTAATTCTCAGAAATTTTATTTTTATATATTACTTGAAAATAATCCAAATTATGACTACTCATACTCTTTGTTTTCTCATGTATTGGACAGATTTACTCACTGGAATTTCATATTTCTGTACCCTATTTTAAAGGCTACAAATTTATCGATTGAAAGATCATATTTTCACTATTATTTAAATACAATTGTACGTCTTTCAACTTCTTCAACAAAGAGCAAGAAAAATAGCAAATTTTTTTTATATAAAAAGAAAGAAAACGGTCATGATCACAAGCCGATCAGGTAGCAAAGGAAAAATAATGCTAGACTTCAGAAAAAAGAAACAACAAAAATAACTTAAAATCGCAATCTAAATGAAGGGCGTCTAGCTATTTCTATAGGATTTTCGAATGACATTGTCATTTGTTTTTTTAGCACGTGCTTCACAACAAGAAAAATGATCTATCCCAACACAAATTTAATGACGCTACCAAAAAGCGTCATTATAAACAAGTATTTAATGACGCTTTTTAAAAAGCGTTGTAAATTATAAAAATTAGTGACATTTACTAGAACGTTAGCATTTTAGTCAATTTAATGATACTTTAATTAAAGTGTCATTATCTTAATAAAATTACTGATATTTTATTAAAAGTCTCACGGTAATTATAGAATTTACTTACGCTTTTTTATTTGTGTCCTTAAAATGACAACGCCTAGTAAAAATCGTCATAAAATTGATGACACTTTCTATTTTACTTACTCGCTTTTTATTTATTGCTAAATTTTTAAAATTTACTTACACTTTTATTGTTTGTGTCATGAAAATGACGACACTTATTAAAAAGCGTCATAAAATTTATGACACTTTCTATTTTACTTACGCTTTTTTTATTTGTCATAAAATTTTTAAAATACTTACACTTTTATTGTTTATGTCATTAAAATGATGACACTTATTGAAAAGCGTCACAAAGTTAAAAATTAGAATATATATCCCACATCGAAAGACTGAAGTGTAGAAAATGATATTGAAAGTAAATAAATAGATATCATTTGGTATATAATTGACTAAAAATAAATATATATTCTAAATGAGTCAAAAATTAAATATTAAGTTTAAATTTTTTTAGAAATTAATAAATAATTGATTTGTAATAAATTTTACAAAATCTAGAAATGTAAAATTCGTCACAATTTTAATGATACTAATTTTCAAAAGCGTCGCGACTTTAAAGGCGCTCAATAGCGTCCCTAATTAACAATACTTTTAGCGTCATCAAAACTTCATTTAAAATATATTAAATCTTAGTAATTGTGACAGAAAGTAGTGTCATTACATAATGACGCATTTGATAAAAGCGTTATGAAATGAATTTTACCTACGCATAGATCTTGCATCACATATATTTTCGTGACATCAAATTTAACAACGCAACTCATGACGCTTTCAAAAGCGTAGATATGTACCTCGTGACCCTAATAAGCGTCACCAAGTGAAAATTTTAGCGTCACTAAACACAATTTTTTTTTTTGTAGTGGTACTTGAGTATCGTCTTGATGGTCTGATATATCATGTGGAATGTCGGCCAAGGATCCTTGAGCCACAATTGTCATAGCCTTCATAACTTCTGAGGAATCAAATGAGTGAAAGACAGACAGAGTAGTTGAAGAGTCGCCTAGCTTGGTCTTTAAAACTTCCACTTTGTCTGCATCATCTTGATCTTCTTCATCCGGCACATCTGACCAATATTTCCGGGCAGCAGCGTCCATAGCCTTGAACCCCTCGGAAGGATCATTAGAGATAATCGTTGATAGGAAGACTATTAGAAACCGTTTCCATTGCACAATGCAAATCAGTCTACCTATTTTCATCCAAGTTCATTGTAATCATTGTATCCTTGGTAACCAAGGCAGAACCTTGTTGTGGTGGATGATAAGGAACCATGGTTCTATCTAGATTATTGTTTGCCTCCTCCAAAACTGTGGTGTCAGTATTATTGTTGGGTGGGTGCTCCAAATTCATGTTATCACATGGCAAATCACTCGAATCATCACCCAAAACATCAAACGAACTCTTTGTATGCATGCCTGAAGAAGAAGGTCCATCCTCCATAGAATGGCCTGACCTTCTCTTAACTTGTACCCAAGTTTCAGTTTCGACCTCTTTACCTTTAGCCGGAACCCGATTAGGGACCGTTTTTTCCTCAACGGTCATACCTTATCCGTAGAGAAATGGACTGGATGGTATACCTTTTGATCTCTTGACCTCCCCTGTTGAGAGGAATCACGAGCATACTGATCTTTATGCGAAGCATGAGGCACCACACGACGGCAAGAAGCATAGCTATGACCCGTAATACGACAATTTGCATAAAATTTAGGGAGTTTCTCATAGCTTAAAGAAACAAATGAATAGTGCCCTACATGTTCCACCATAATGTAATCCTATAGCGGCTTATCTAAATCAATATCCACCAAAACCTGGACAAAATGGCAGGCCAAGAGAGCCATTCAATGAGCTTTCATCAATCTGAACTGGTATGCCAACAACTTTAATAATTCCATGATAATGGTAGGATGTCGAGATTTATATTTAACTCAAAAATACGAACCCAAACCCTGGCTATGGACGTATTAACCTTATACGAATTAAAATCCACAACCCAGGGAGGCAATCGAATAGAACCAGGATTAATATCCCAGGAAGCGCGTGCCTCAGCCTAGTTAAGATCCAAAGTATTCGGAAATTTGATACAAAAATAACCCTTTTCCCAACAGAATTAACCTCCAATCATGTTTAATATTCCATATTCAGCAAGAAATTTATGAAGAGGCATTAAAGCCCAAGACTTACTATCTTTCCAAAGCATCACACGTCCAATGAGCCAAAAAGAGAATTCTATAATCTGTTGTTTATAAACACTTTGATCAATAGTAACAGAAAAGTAATGCCCTTTTGTAATGGGTTCAAGGGCTTGGTGACATTTACCAGATACCACGTGTGAGAAAGAATATGCTATGGGATTACCTTCTGAATTAATTAGTGGAACATTCATCCTCTTGGGGCCAAAAGAATCCATAATAGCAGGATTGTTGGATGCTTGTGGGATAACATTCAAATCCATGCCATTTTGGACCAGAGAATCATGGGACAGACTAAGAGGCTTTTATTGAGGATTAGGGGACCACATGTGACATCCCAGGATTGGACGCCTTGTTGTTTGTTGAGGAGGGGACGACAACATTACCAGAAGAGGGCGCCAAGAAGGGACTTGTGGAGGGACAACAACAATAACCTGGGACCATGGCATAAGGGGACCACACGCCCCTTTGCAAGAATTGGAGGCCAACAACAAAATATTGGATGCGTCAATGGCATATGCAACAACAATTTTCACCATGGATGGATCTTGAGCATGAACCAGAGAAGAAAAATTCACCGGAGAATAGATTAGCGTGGAAGAGATCTCAATTCCGGCTAGATTTTGGCCGGTAAAATTGGCTGAAAAGACAGCCATGAGGGGCGGCGGCGTTATGTTAGGCATCCATGAGGGTATTTCTCACAAGATTTAAATCTTCTTAAATATCAACTCTTTCAAAACCAGCTCCATGACAGGAATTTTGATTATGCATATTGATGACATATAATACATAAATCTTCATTAATTATATCGAAGAATGTTGCGAGAAAAATAGCAAATAACACTTTATGGATTCAATTTTATTAAAATTATAATAAAAGTATGTGTTGCAAAATCTCGATTCTATATATTAGTTTATTTCTTAGCTTGCATTGATCTACTCAATTCAATAAGATTTATTAGACAATAAAATTATATTTTTGATGCTGCTTTTTAGAGCAGATCATCCAAGTCAACTGAGTTGACCAAAATCCTCTTTCCGAGAGAAAAGTCTTTAAGCTAGTCCGTTTCCCCTGGGGATGTTTTCTTGTCTTCTGCTCCTTGAACTGCTAACTCCTTCAGTTGGGAACTTGCCTGCACACATGCGCAAATGTTAGAGGTCCCTGTGGGTGGTCCTAGGAAGGCCCCCCCGACGCTAAAGTTAGCATGGTGAACAGAGAAATTAAGACAGTAAACGAATATTGAATGCGTAGGAGAATCATTAATTATGACTTAATTACTTACAGAGAATAGGAGAGACCTTTTTATACCTGTGAGATGGGCCCTGTGGGCCGTGTAGGAGAATTTGGCCTATGGGCCAGTCCACGTAGGAGAAAAACGCCCGTTTGGGCTAAACCCGGACTCATTTGGGTCGGTTTAATTATCAAGAGCCCATTGGGAAATTAATATTGAATAAACAAAATATAAAATGAATTATATTTAATTAAATTATGAAATACCATTTTTATCCCTAACATAAGTCCCCCGTTTTGGTGCTGCAAAGGGATTAAGCAGTGCGGGAGCTAATCCGATGTGTATTTGACTTGTCCTGCTTGCGTCTATTGTCTCGCCTTTGGAGGGTCTTTGACTGCTTTTACACGAGGACGCTTGAGATGAGAGACTTTGACCATGTCTTCCAAAAATAAATTTTCTCTCCCTACCTCTCAACTTTGAAATTTTTTGCTTTGTAGAAGACTTAGAAACTTTCGTGAAAGTTGAGGTGAGAGGTGAGGTGAGACTTGAGAAGAGACTTGAGATAAGGGTGGAAATTGCTCCGGAGCACCTCCCCAGGGCGGACGAGGGCTTCCTATATGCGCCCTTGTGGGCGCCCCCATGCGCCTTCGTGGAGGAGGGCGCCATCCCAAATGGGTTGATATTTCCTCCAAGGTTTGAGCTTTCTTAGCCCATTAACAATTTATCTTGTTGCTACTCATGTAATCATTTCCATGCAGCTACTCATGATTAATGAATTTTCCCTTAAGGGCGCCCTCATGCGCCCTTTTACGTGGATGAGGGCGCCCTCCTGGGGGGTGACCCAAGCCCTTCGGTTCTTCATTCCTTGTATTTTCTTCGTCTTTTTCCAGAATTTAACTTCTGATTTCTCGTCTGTAGGGACTTGTTCTTTTCGCAGAGATGAGCCCTTCCCTTTAAAAAATGAAGCTTTTATTTCTTCTAGAGTGGCCGAAGATACCGGTGCTTTGCTTTATCCCTTCCGGAGCTCGGAGGGAGCATCCGTCTCAAGCTCGGATGGGGCATCCTTTTGGAGCTTGGAGGGAGCAACCTTCTAGAGTTTGGTGAGAGCACCCTTCTGGAGTAGTGATAGTTATTTTTCAGCCCAGATGGCCCTTGACTCCTGCCCACATGTTTAGGCTTTCTTTACGCATTCGGATATTTCCTTTTATGCACTTGAATATTTCTATCTTCCTCTTAACCTTGAGATGTTTGTTTGCCCGATGGGGCTGGATGGTTCCTCCATTTTCTTTAGGTCTAATAGCTTCCCATAATCATGTTTTACTACTTGTGATATTTGTGTATAACTTCTTGCTCGAGATTAGACTTTGTATTACATTTTAACATCAAGGGGCGCCCTTCTGGAACTCGGAGAAATGCCCTTAGGGTTCCCGAGGCGCCCTTCCGGAGCTCAAAGAAGAGCGCTCCCTTAAAGTTTTCCCCAAGTCATTATTTAGCGTAATGATATGATATAACTTTTTTTTTGCAGAAGGCTTTTTTACTTTCCATGTTGAGGTGGATCTTCCCTTCGGAGGGAAGTCTTGATTCTTTCAGAATAGCTGGGAGTATTCGTGTTCAAGGTTAATGCACGCCATCCTATGATTCCTTGAGTGCGCCCTTCTGGGGGCTTGGAAGGGGCTTCTTTCTGGAACTCTTCTCTGGCCTCGCTTTTAATGTATTCCCCAGGTGTTAGAGTTTTTCTTTCTTCTTTCACCAGGAGTAATATTTTGAATGATGTCCTTCCCAAGCTTGGAGTGAGCGCCATCTCAAAGTTCGCGGGGCACATTTTCTAAGATTGGAATGGAATCTCTTCTGGAGCTTCCACCATAATTTTTGTTTTAGACTTTTGGTCTCTTCTCCATATGTGTTAGCATTTTTCACCTCTTTTTTTTCTTGCACATTTCATCGTGGAAAAAGATTCACCGGGTCTCTTATGAAAAGGCCTCTCCTCCGGGGTCTTAGCCGGAGGAAAAAGAATTTTTACTAGGACCTTCTTGTGACAAAGCCCCTCCTATTCGAGGTTTTAGCCAGAAGGGGTCATCCCACCCGTGGTCTTAGCCGGGTGAGGCCATCCCCTCTGGGGTCATAGCCAGAGGAGGTTAATTACCAAGACCTCTTATGAGGAGGCCCTTCCCATCCGGGGGTCTTTGCCGGAATGGTTCATCCCACCTGTGGTCTTAGCCCGGTGAGGCCATCCCCTCTAGGGTCTTAGCCGGAGGAGGTAAATTGCTAGGACCTCTTATGAGGAGGCCCCTCCCATCCGGGGTCTTAGCCAAAATGTTAATATGTTGAGGGCCCCGGATAGCACGATGCTACCTCACTAGGGCCATTCCCTGAGAACCCTGGATATCATTAATCTACCTCACTATGGGTTTTAATGAGGGACCTTAGATAGCGTGAAGCTACCTCACTATGGGTGATCTCTGTAGCCCTGGATAGCACTAAGCTACCTTACTATGGGCAACCCCCAGAAACCCTGGATAGAGCTAAGCTACCTCATTATGGGCATCCTCCGGGAATCCTGGATAACATTAAGCTACCTCACTATGGGTTTTAATGAGGCGCCCTGGATAGCGTGAAGCTACCTCACTATGGGCGACCTCTGTAGCCTTAGATATCACTAAGCTACTTTACTATGGGCAACCCCCTGGGAACCCTAGATAGCACTAAGCTACCTCACTATGGGTATCACCCGGGAACCCTGGATAGCACTAACCTACCTCACTATGGGTTTTAATGAGGAGCCCTAGATAGCGCGAAGCTACATCACTATGGGCAACCTCCGGGAACCCTAGATATCGCTTAACTACCTCACTATGGGTATCCCCCGAGAACCCTGGATAGCGTGAAGCTACCTCACTATGGGTATCCCTTAGAGTCGTTCTAACCTGAATGTCTGCTACTTAGCTTCAGGGAAGTCCATGTTCATAAGTTATTAGTTACCATCCATGTAAGTGTGATGCACATGTTTGGATAGAAAACAAGAACTCTATTCATAATTCAATTGCCTTGGCAAAGAAAGAAATACGTAGATACTCGGCTCTTAGGCCGGAAAAACAAAGTAAGCAGACTAGCATGTTAGGAGACATTAGATAAAGACAAAATAAATGAAATACTAAAGCGGCCCAGATGGGGTCTAGGCATGCTTAAGGCTAGAGAGTGGGGGAGTTCGAACTCCCCTCATTTCTCGCCTCAGCACGCTTTTGCCCCGTCCGCCGGATCACGGTGAAACTTGATCTGATCCACATAATCCTTTAGGTGGCCCTTCTCGATGAGCCGCACAATCTCTTTTTACAAATGAAAACACATATACGCAGCGTGCCCTTTATCTTGATAGAAGCGGCAATATTCATTGGATTGAGCTCGTTTGGGATTGTCCTTCATCCTTTTGGGAGGCTCCATGATTCCTTGTCATTGGGCTGTGTACATGACTTCGACCAGGGATGCATGCAACGGGGTATGTTTACACTTGACTTCCCTTTTGCTTGGGTCTTTCTTGTAATTTCTCTTTGGGCTTGGTTTTTCTTCTTTTTCCTGGGACTTGCGCTTGATTCCGGGTTCAGGCTTGGTGGACTCCTCTACTCAGATATGCTTCTCCGCTCGGCTCAACAACCCCTCCATGTTGGATGGAGGCTTCCCGGTAAGAGATTCCTTCACACGCCCGTGACGTACATTTTGATGTAGTATACCGGCCAAGGTCTCATGTTGGATGTTGGTACTTCGTTGACGGCTTCCACGAACCACTTCATGAACTCCCGCAGTGTCTCTCATTCCTTCTGCTTCACCTGGAAGAGGTGAGCGATAGTCTTTAGACACTTTCTGTTGATGGAGAAATGATGCATAAACGCCTCCGTGAGTTGTTTTCCGGACAGTCTCTTCCAACAAAGCTTGTAAGGCTTCTTGAGTTATGCGAATTTCTTCAGCGGGGGAGCCCCCCAAGAAAAGAAGGGAGTGGCGTCCATCTTGCAAACAGAGGAGGAGGGTTGGCTCCCCGTCTTCCAGCGGTCGTTCTTCTTGCTGGTCTCCGGCGCCTCGGACTGCAGCTTGAGGTCCGACGTCACGTGCTTGCGGTCGGGTCTGCATCCTCGTGTGCTTTTGTTGTTCCTTGGGCTGCACGACGCTAAAATGATGCCTTTTAGAGAAGATCACCTAAGTCAACTGAGTTGACCAAAATCCTCTTCTCGAGAGGGAAGTCTTCAAGCTAGTCCTCTTCCCGAGGGGAAAGTCTTCTCGTCTTCTGCTCCTTGAACTGCTAACTCCTTCGGTTGGGAACTTGCCTGCACACACGTGCAAACATTAGGAGTTGTCCCAGAGAGGCCCCTCCGACGCTCAAATCAGCATGGTGAATGAGAGGGAAATTAAGACAGTAAACGAATACTGAATGCGTCGGAGAATCATTAATTATGACTTAATTACTTACAGAGAATATGAGAGACCTTTTTATAACAGGAAGATGGCTCCCGTGGGCCGTGTAGGGGAATTTGGCCTATGGGTCAGTCCACGTAGGAGAAAAATGCCGCTTGAGCTAAACCCGGACTCCTTTGGGCTGGTTTAATTATCAAGAGCCCATTGGGCAATTAATATTGAATAAACGAAATATAAAATTAATTATATTTAATTACATTATGAAATACCATTTTTGTCCCAACCATTTTTTTTTTCTTTTATTAGTCTGTAAATTTTCAAACATCGTCATGTATATACATATATATACACTAATACATTATATCAATAATAATTCATCGCCCTACATGGGCACCCAAGTGGCATGCAACACAATCCCGCGGCCGCTTGGCTAGCTCCCTGATCAATTTCTTCTTTTTTAAGTTATGTTCCCAATTAAATATACTCAAGTATGAATTTTAAGTTTATAGCTCAAGTGGTATTACTCATATTTTTTAAGGGTGTTGACCAGGGTTCGAACCCTGTATCTTTCATTTTTTTTGAGATTTTTCCACTCCCTTCCAACTACTACTCCCAACTTATTAAAAAAATAAAATCTACAAGTATGAATAAATATTTCATAATTGATAATGAGGAATCACTATTTCCATTTTTAGTGGAAATAAGTCATTGTTGATATTCTTCATCTTTACCAAAATAAGTAGTCAGACTTAAACAGTCAAATGAGTTTGTTTCCTAAAATTTCCATTTTCTCCCAACAATTGTGCCGTTAGAGCATTGAAAAGAAATAATAAATCTAACTGATAAACTTGTGCCCACATGGCAATACATGTATGCGATAAGTAAAAATACGGAAAATATTTTCGATGGTTTCAGAATTTTTTTTGTTTTTTCAGAAAATATTTTGCGAGAGGTGATACTGGTGGGATTTAATATTAAATTGGATTACAAATACTCAACCAACTAAACTACAATCAATTCCCAGAATTCTTTTTTTTTTTCGTGTACTGATATTTTGAGGGGGGAAAAATTGTTAATAATGAAAGCTTTCGCACAGTTCTTATGTTATTAATTTTTAATAACGATGATTTGTATATAAAATCGTTGAAAAAGTACTCGCTGAAAACATTGACATTGTCAGTTGAGATTTTATTATATATTATATGAGTATTTTTTTCTTTTTTCAATTACTAGATACCCAATTAAGTAAGGATCGAATATCATTTTTTTTTTAACATTGAAACTCTTTGTTTTTAGATTTTATATCTACTTCTTATTATCATGCATTTGATTTATAAGTACGATACAAGAAAAAATCAATTTACATATAGAAAAATATATAGATAAGTATTAAGATAATAAGTGTAAAGAATAGTTAAAATCGTTGTAGATAGAATTATTGTAGAAAGATAATTATCAAGAAAATATAAAGCTGTCGATAAATACCTACAATATTTCTGTCAGTAATTCAAAAACTATTGTTGATTTTTCAGTAATTAGTTGGTAGATAAAGTTTGGGGATAACAATATTTTTTATTCATTAGATATTTTGTAAGTAACTGTAAGATTTAATGACAAAATTATTTATGTTGGTAAACAGGAATTTTCTTGTAGTCGTATAAATACAAAATAATCTTTTCGGAAACACAAAAATTAGTTTTGAGACCGTATTTATAAGAGTTTTAGCATTGTTGTTACCATTTGTAAGTAATTTTCCCCTAGAGGGAGAGAGGCTAAATAATACTCCCTCCTATTCAAAATAAGTGTCTTTTTAGGAAAAAATCCATATATTAAGGATTGTGTTAAAATATCAAATATACCCTTAATTAATAATAAATGTTACTTTGGAAAAACAAATTTAGGTATTAGTGTTAGTTGGGGAACAATATATTTAAGGGTAATTTGGGAATTTTTTTTTCTCACCAACCTTGAAATGTGAGAAAGACATTCTTTTTGAAAAAAAAAATTCATGTGCCAAAAGGACACTTATTGTGAATAAGAGGGGGTATATATTCCGTTCTTATACTTGAATTTAGAAATATTCTCTTTATTCCAAGTAATAATAAGGTTAATTTGTATGCTTCTTAAGAGCCTCAAGTGTGGTAAAATAGAGGGATATGTAAGTGAAAATTGATTAATTTTATAATTCATTACGTGCTTTTAATTTTTTACCGTTGTACAAAAATTTGAACCCAAAAAGTTTCAACAATAGTTACTGTGTAATCGTTGCGTCTAAAATCTTAGGCTGACGAAAAATAGTAATAATAATAATAATAATAATCGAGTATATATCTAATACATAATTAAACATTTTCTATTCATAAAGATAAGGAGAAAAAAAGTAACATTAAAGCAATCTAAGGTCACTGTATATGTCCAGCTGCTGCCTTCTCTTTTGTTGTCTGTCCTGACACATCGGTGGCCTTATTAACTTATTTTATTCACATAACATTGATTTTTATTACTATATAATTGATAAACATAATACATATGTAATTTTATTTAATATAATTTTTATTAACTTTTATATTTTCAAAATTAATCAATTTCGAACCACGAGCTTATAGCTCATGTGGTACCGCCCACTCTTTATAAGGGTCTTGACCAGGATTCGAACCATGTAACTTTCTTTTTTTTTTTGGAATTTATCCCCTCCCCTCCAACCACTACTCCCAACTTATTAAAAAAATTAATCAATTTTAAAAATATTTAAAATTTAATAAAATTAATGCAAAATTAATATGAGGCGGTCTTTCAGAATTCTAGGATAAATATTGTATATGCTTTTATTTGTATTTTCAATAATGTTATGTTTACTTATTTTACATAATTTTATATGTGTTAATAGTTTTATATAATTTTTATCATTGTCGTAATTTTATGTTTCAGTTATTTATAATGTAATTTTATGTAAGTTTTATAATTTTGAGTGTAATATTGTAAATCTCATAATACTTTTAAATTTATATATCATTATTTAAATTACACATTATATTATTAAAAAACTTATTACATATTGAATTATTTTTAATATTATTTTCTATTGGACTAATTAAAATACAAGATTACTTCAATATTCAAAACTAATAAAAACAAATATAACAAGTTAAAGAAACAAAATAACAACAACAAAAAGAATGGTGTTAAAATAGTGCATTACCAAAATGACGTTGAACTGTACAAAAGCCAAATTAGCGCCACATCGTGGCACAATGCTAGAGAATAATGATAGCGCCCAACGGTATTTTCCAGCACTACTGGAGAAGCTTAAAGTTTATTTTTATATTAAAAGTTTGGCCCTGTCACTGCAGGCAGGCAAACTCGTGCCTCATCATTGCAAATAATACTCGTGACCACTGAGCTAACTCTAGTGATTTTCGAGAAGCTCTAAAGTAAAATTACAATTTTTGAAGAAAATGTGTGTCGTAAATTGTGAGATTGTTCACACTATATAACAATAACTGAAAAATAATCGTGACATTGATCGTGCTTTTGCAAACACCGATTTACCCATTGTTTTTGTTACCATAAAAAGAAAAAATACTGAGACAACCTCACATGATATGGTGGGTAGTCAGTCTGGGTATAATCAAGTTGCGAATGAGTAAGGTGCGGGGGGAGATTTTATGCAGCTAATGGCTTCACAAAATATACCTTGTAGCCAAATATTCCTGGTTGGACCTTCCAACAATATACAATACTCAATCCCAGTCATGCAGGATCATCTTGGGTTCAAATTTTATTGTGTCATTTCTGCGCATACACCGAATGTTGATCAACCCGGTCCAAGCTCACCTACATTTACCGAACAACACAGAGAAAGATGTCCAAAACCTAAAAATTGATCAACATGGACAATGCGTAGTCCCCAAATGGTATAGATGATTGTTATCCTAATTTCAGTTGTGATTGGAGTGAAGATAGATCAAGATTTATAGAACCAGATCAGGGGGGGCGATATTAATGTTACTACTGATGATGAAGGTAATAATCATTTTGCAAATGATAATGTTGCTACTGATGGCGATGGTGGTGATGATAATGAGGGTAATAATTATTTTGAAGACGACCATTGACGTGCTGATTTCGAAGAATTTTGTGAGTGGATACATAGACGAAAAGAAATATTTGCAGAGAACTTAAATTAGATTCCAATTTAAGAAAGCGTTGTTCACAACAACACCTTATCAACAAAGAATCAAAGTCAAATTACAAATATCCACACAAATGTCCGGGGTGAGGATACTGAATGGGATTACAATAAGGAAACAACAACTCATACAGCATGAGGGTGGGTAATTCCAGTTGCACCATCACACGTATCACCCCATCGTGATGAACCTGGCATATTAGAAGCATCAGGTGGCACACTTCGACAAAATGCAACTGTAACGACCCAATTTTATGAAATTAAAGTACTCTAAAAACTTTATTAAGAAAACACAAATTTATAAATTAAAGTGATCCCAATAATTATCAAAAAGTTGATTTAAAATTTTTAATTCTTAAGAAAAAAAAATATAATGATGATAATAATAATAATAATAATACATTTTCCAAATTAAATAACCAACAATTATTCCAAGCATAAACCGGAAAAATTAAAGACATAAATCCAAAATTTTATCCGATCATAATTATTTAAAATATAAATATAACATAATTTATTCCACCATCCACAACATCATATCTTCAGTCGGATTCCTCAACCTGAAAGTCATGATAATAATAGGGGTAAGCTTCATCTCACTTAGTAGGGATATATCTGTTAATATTTAATATAAAATAAAAAGCATTCATATAATTACAACAATAAATTCATTAATTTTCTCTTTTTCCTCTGACTGGCCAATTACTGCATATAGCATTGCGGGTTCACCCCAAAGATTCATTTGATCTCGGACCATTTTCATGGCCCCTAGCTTATATGAATTTATTTTCTTCTTGACATGTATTGCAATCAATGAAGTATAATCATGGAACAATAAATAAAGACAAATACTATAAAAATCCCTACCTTAATAATCGCAGATATTCGATGTAGAAAAATAAACAGTAAATGTCTTAATCCTCGACCCCTTTGTTTTCTACATTAAAAAAATATAATTAATATGTGATTTTAATAATCAAACTAATTAATGAAAGAATTTGTGAAAATTATTGAAAGAGGGCTTGTGAATTGTGAATATATCTATACATATATAGGGAGGGGATCCTGTGAGACCACCCTCCTCGGTAAGACCATAGGACCAGATCTACACCATCAAAAAAATAAATCAATGGCCAAGATATGAACAAATATATACAGCAATTCATATGAAAGTATACATTAGAAGGGGTAAAATAGGAATCCAAGAAACTAAATATGGTAACCGCCTTCTACAAATTAGGGACGTGATCTGTTATTGATCACGTCCCCATAATCACGCGATTCACCTTTCATTTCTCTCCCTTCTTCACAAGAACCTGCAAATTATTCAAATTTGGCAACAGAATCATGCAACTAATGAAAAGTATACAATTCCACTAAACTAACTATGCATTAAAATATTACTAAGTATACATAAACAATTAACTAAGTATACAATTACACTAAACTACCTGTACATTAAAATATTACTAAGTATACAGAAACATTTAACTAAGTATAGAATTACATTGAGCTAACTATACATTAAAATATTACTAAGTATACAAAATATTTAACTAAGTATACAATTATACTTAACTAAATACATAATTCCACTGAATTACTTATATAACTAAGTATACAATTCCATTGAACTACGTATACAAATCCACTGAACTAAGTATACAAATTCACTAAAATTACTTACTAAACTACTTATATCACTAAGAATACGATTCCACTTAACCAAGTATACAAATCAACTGAACTAAATATACAATAAAACATGACTAAGTATACAAGTCCACTGAACTAAGTATACAATTCCACTGAACTAAATATATAATAAAACAAAACTAGGTATAAAACTGATGCATTTTTTCTCCCTAAAAATCGGCCAACTGAAAAGGTAATATTGTATTTGCCTTAAAAATGGCAATTAAAGATATTAACCCGCCTATTAGATAAATTGATGATATAGAAAGTACAAATATACCCTTATTAGCCTAAAATAACTAGAATGATCTACACCATTTAAAATTTTAAATCAAGAGTCCATAAGTGTTCCTATGGACTAACCTAATGGGGTTGGTCTCATTTGAACCAATCCCTACATATATATATATATATATATATATATATATATATGAAACTTGAAGTAGAAAAAATATCTATACCTTATAATTATTAGAAATGTGGTGTAAAATTGTATATGAAATTACACATATTTATGCTAGTTAATTCTAATCCATAAACCTCTAAACCTAAATTAGCCCCTAAAATAACTAACCCCTAAGTCCCTGTAAAATAACCCCTATTTAACCCTTAAACTAATTAATGGTTATCACATTCTTCTCTCCTTAAATATAATTTCATCCTCGAAATTCGATATCTTACCTGGAATTGTGAAACTTGGGTACTTGACACGAATCTCCTCTCACGCTCCCAAGTAGCTTCATTTCTGCCATGATGTCTCCACTGTACTTTGATCAGATGAATATCTTTATTTCTCAAATGGTGAATTTTGCGTTCCAAAATAGCTTCTGGTGCTTCCTCATAAGTTAAGTCATTGTTGATTGTTAGATCCTTATAATTCACGATGTGACCTGGATCATGAACATACTTTCGTAGCATAGAGACATGAAAAATATTATGCACACTTGATAGACTCGGTGGTAATGCTAGCTGATAAGCTAAATCTCCAACTCGTGTAAGGATTTCAAATGGTCCGATATATCTTGGTTTCAACTTTCCCTTTTAGCCAAATCGAATAACACCTTTGATAGGAGCTACTTTCAGAAATATTTTTTCTCTTTCATCAAACTGTATATGTTTTCTCCGTCTATCAACATACGACTTTTGTCTATCTTGAACCATCTTCATTCGATCTCATATCATAGCTATCTTCTCAACAGTTTGCCGAATTAATTCAGGCCCCAAAATTTTTCTTTCGCCCATTTCGCTCCAATATAATGGTGATCTACACTTTCTTCCATACAATGCCTCATATGGAGCCATCCCAATAGTCACTTGATAACTGTTGTTATAAGCGAATTCTGCCAAGGGTAATAATATTTCCCAATTACTTCCTAGGTCGAGCACACATGCTCTCAACATATCTTCCAATATTTGTATAGTCCTTTCAGATTGTCCATCTGTTTGCGGGTGATAAGCCGTACTAAAGTTTAGCTTTGTTCCCAGGGCACTTTGTAGACTTTTTCAGAACTTAGAAGTAAAACGCGTATCTCTGTTTGAAATAATTGATACGGGAACTCCATGAAGTCTCACTATCTCCTCAATATAAATTTGTGCTTATCTCTCCATAGTGAACATCATCTTAACGGGTAAGAAATGAGCTGACTTTGTTAATTGATCTACTACAACCCAAACAACCATGTTTCCCTTGACTGATGGTGAAAGCTACCACAAAATCCATAGTTATGTGCTCCCATTTCTATTTTGGGACGTCAAGTGGTTTGAGCAAACCAGATGGTCTTTGGTGTTCGGCTTTAACTTGCTGACAAATCAAGCAATTTTCCACAAAAGTTCCAATATCTCTTTTCATACTTCGCCACCACAATACTTCTCTTAAATCTTGATACATTTTTGTACCTCTAGGGTGAGCTGTGTACGACGTACAATGAGCTTCTTCGAGAATTTCTTTTCTAAGCCCTTCTTCTTTAGGAACGCATAATCTCCTTTCATAAGTCAAAGTACTATCATTTGTTATAACAAATCCTTTTAAGTTCCCTTCACGAGCTTTTTTTCATTTTTCTCAAAAATTTATCTCAAAGTTGAGCTTCTTTTATCTTATCTCTCAGAGTAGGTTGCACCATCAAAGATGCTAGTATTATCTCTATACTTTTTGGTGGTACCACTACTTCAATTCTCATCCTGGCGAATTCTCTCACAAGATGTTTTCGTTAAGATATCAAACTTGACATTTCTCCTTTTGTTTTACGACTTAATGCATCGGGTACAACATTAGCTTTACCCGGATGATAGCTAATAGTGCAATCGTAGTCATTCACCAATTCCAACCACCTTCTTTGTTGGGAAATTTATTGTTTAGATTTTGATGAATGCCATGTAAAACTTAAACTAGAAAGTTGGCACCCATTTTCCTTGTAATTTGGATTGTAATAGATAGTCATGCATTGAGCCGAAAGTCGGCTATGCCGGATATGCAAGAAGTCAACTGAAGACTAAAATGAAGACTCCGCTATAAAGCAGCTGAGTATGGAAAGAAGGAGAAGTCAAGAACTCGACTGAAGGAGTATCAGCTGGGATACAGCTGTGAGAAGTGTCAGTCAAGTCAACTCAAGATAACCAAGTCTCAAGTTGAAGTGACAGATGAGTCTCTCAATCATTGGAGCAGACTCAAGTCACCTGGGGAAAAGGCAGTCAAGTCAAGACAATCGAAAAGAATCCGTTACGTAAGTCAAGAATATTACCTAAACAAGTAATACTTCCATCTTTGCCATGTCTTAAAGTGCTCGATCCCAGAAGCGTGCAAAAGGAATAAACCAATGGGAAGCACTGCACCTTGTGTCAGACTCTGAAAAGCTGAATGTTCATTTAATACGAGGAAATGCCAATATCAAGGACTACAACAAGACAAGCCAACGAACACAAGTGACTTTTGAAAATCAGCCTATCTCTTCAACTGGCAGATTTTTGAAAGTTCACTAAAAAGGCTGATGAATCACTTTGAGAAAAGGTAACCTTGACAACCTGAACCATTCAAGCTATTATTCGAACTGTAACCTGCAAAATATTCTCAAGATATTCAAGCAAATCCTCAAACCTATATTTCGAAGGAAATCGATCCAACACCAAGCTGTGAAGGAAAGACAACCTCAACCTGTTGAAGAGGAAACTTTTGAAGAATCAAAGGGGTCTACATTCCAAGGAGGATTGTAGAAAGGTTCAAGATCGAACCAGTCTCAAGTTATTGGAGGGCTTCGTGATCAAATCCAAGAATCTTGAGCAAGTGGTGAAGTAGCAAAGCGCAACCAGCCCTATGAAGAAGCTGAGTCGGACGAGAAGCGGTGTGCGACCAAGGCATCTCCGGACCGAGTCCCAAAGGATCAAGTCAGCTGTGTGATCAAGACTTGTATCTGGACTAATAACCACTTTGTACTCTGATCAATACTTAGTGGATTCCTCCAGAAGTTGGAGAAAAGAGGAGTAGAAGAATTACCCCATCCCTTAAGGACTTAGCTGTGTATTTAACTCTGTATTATTTTAAAAGGACTAAAATCGAAAATTTGGTAAGGTTTATTCAACCCCCCCTTCTAAACCTTACTCACACCCCTTGGAACCTACAAGTGGTATCAGAGCGGTTGGTTCATTGAGCCTTCCGATCAGTTCTTGAACTAGATCTCCAATCTTTCAAAGTAGTTTTTAACACTTGTTCTTTCAAAAGCCATTTTTATTAACAACAAAGTTATTATCATGGAAGCAAATTTGACACGCATTCCTATGTTCACCATTGAAAAATTTGATGACTGGAAAATACGTATGCAGGCTCATCTATCAGCTTTACATGATAAAATGTGGATAGTGGTAGAGGATGGGCCACTGCAAATAATGAAGGTGAACACATCGACAAGGAGAGCTGTTGCAGCTGAAGGAGAGGAGGCTGCTCCTCCTAGACAAGCTATGGTTGAAAAACCAAGAGCTGAATGGACAAATGATGACAGAAAAAGATACAACCTTGACAATGTAGCCAATGATATACTTTACAAGACTTTGGACAAAGCCATGTTCAACAAAGTCAAATCTTGCAAGATGACCAAAGAAATGCAGGATAAATTAACCTTAATTTGTGAAGGATCTGAGCAAATTAAGGAAAACAAATTATCTGTTGTTATTCAAAAATTTGAAAACTTCAAAATGCTTGCAGGTGAAACGATGGACCAGCTGGATGCTAGATTCACTGAAATTACAAATGAGCTCTCAACACTTGGAAATGAGTACACACAAAAGGAAATGTGCATAAAGATACTAAGGAGCCTCCCAGCTGAGTGGGAAATGAAGACCATGGCTCTAAGGCACTCGATGGACCTATCAAAAACATCCAATCATGAACTATTCTCAGACCTCAAAGCTTATGAGTTTGAGCTGAGAAGAAAGGATCAAGAGGAGATAGATGTACCCAAAACTGCTGCACTCATAGTCAATGAAGGGAAGAGAGCTGAGACCAAAGAAATCATTGACCAGGAGGAAATTGCCTTGATGGTTAAAAGATTCAACAAGTTATTCAACAAGAACTACAAAAGAAACAAAGGTGAATCCTCCAGAAGGCATTCAGCTCCCTCCAAGTCAAGGGAAGATAGGCCACCTAAGAGAGCTGAGTATCAAAAAGTCGAATATCAAAGAACTGACAACCCAAAAAATGAGAGAGCTGATCAAAAAGTTGAAAACCTGGGTTGGAATTGCAGAAAACCAGGACACTTTGCTATTGATTGTCCATATCCTGTAGTCAATAAATACAGGAATGAAGAAGAAAAAAGAGTCTTCAGAGAAAGAAGGCAAGAAAAGAAAAGAGCAATGTTGGTCTTTGAGGAGATCACGTCTGACTAAGTCAAAAGAAGCAAAGGAGACTCAGAGAGTAGTGAAGCGACTACTCAAGTGACTCGAAGAAGAAGCCTTTAATCTGCCTAATGGCTAAAGAACAAGATCAACCTGACCAAGAAGATGAGGTACACTCTAACTCATCTCATTCAGATTCTAGTGATAGTGATTGTGACACACACACTTCATCACCCACTGATCTTTATGATTCATTAGGCAAAATGATGAAAGACTTTGAGCACATTAAATCCTCACACTCACTATTAAATGAGGAAAACATTGACTCAAAAAGCCGAAACTCACAGCTGACTAAGGAGCTGAATACTCTAAGTCACATAGCTGATGAGAACAAAGAGCTGAAGGCTGAGAATGCTAAACTAGTAGCAGAGATAACTGCTATAGAAAAGAGAGAAAATGATCTCAAAAATGTGATTGCTTCATTCACAAAGGCATCTAAATCATTGGATGACCTTATCATGAGTCAAAAAGAATGTGGAGACAAGACAGGCATAGGATTCAATTCCTTTGTGCATAGTCAAACGCCAAGAGTGATCTTGGAAAAAGGATCTTCAAGTAATGAAGCATTTCAAAAATCCAAGACACCAAATGTTGCACACACATTCATTCCAAAGCACAATCACAAACAAAGCGGCCTTGGATATAAAGGAAAAGGAAAACGATCGAGTTGAGTATCTTTGAGAGGGCGGTGAGAAGAAATCCAAACAGAGTTCCTCAAACAAACTCCAAACAACAAAGTACTGTGAAGAAAACAGAGATACCAAAATCCCCAGAAGTTATATCAAAGGAACACAAATGATGGGAATGGTAGAAACTACCCAAGTCAAGCTGATTGGAATAATGTGAAATATCAGCCAAGACCTATGGAATACATGCCAAAATGGCAAAGACCTAGAACTCAGCAAAGGTCATTTCAAAGGCAAAAGAGCTATCATCAGCACACATATGCACCCAAGCACTACACTCAGAAATATCACAACTATCCAAAGAAGGCAATTGCTAAAACACACACACAGGCATACAGACAAAAGAGACAGATGTATGAACCTAAAGCCCCCAAGCAATTTTCGAAAGTGAATTATGATTATGGCACAGATAGATGGCAACCTCTTAGAGTCAAATCATTTGGCTATAAGTTCGTTGGTTCATCTTACAATACTAACCCCTCAGGACCCAGGCAAGTATGGGTACCTAAAAACTGATTTCCTTGATTGCAGGTTCAAGGAACAGCTGAGTGCCAAGGAACCTGGTACATGGATAGTGGCTGTTCCAGACATATGACAGGAAACAAGAAAAATCTGTCAAAATTCAAGGAGATTAGAGGTGCAAAAGTCATATTTGGAGGAAATGAAGCTCCAGGGGAAATTAGAGGCACTGGATCCATCAAGAAAAATGGATAAGAAATCACAGATGTTGCATACGTTGAAGGCCTCAACTTCAACTTGTTAAGCATCAGCCAACTCTGTGACAAGGGCTATAATGTTGGATTCAATATGGGAGAATGCCAAATCAAATACACTGAATCAAATGAAGTAGTGTTGCAAGGATCCAGACAAAAGAACATGTATGTGGTAGATTGGTCAACTGCCACACCAAACACCTATCTGCTAGCAAAGAGTACAACCGAATCAAGTTGGCTGTGGCACAAAAAGCTGAGTCACCTGAATTTCAAGACAATCAACAAGCTTGCAAGGAGTAATCTTGTAGAAGGATTTCCAGACTCAGTGTACAAGAAGGAAAGTGTTTGTCATGCATGCCAGATGGGAAAACAGATCAAATCATCATTCAAAGAGAAGTCAAGTCCATCTTCAACAAGGATATTGCATCTATTGCATATGGATCTATTTGGTCCAGTTGAGCCAGCTAGCATAAGTGGAAAGAAATACACTCTAGTAGTGGTGGATGATTATTGAAGATATACATGGACAATCTTCATGTGTAAAAAGAATGAAACCTTGTAGAAGTCACCTCAACTGATGAAAAGAGTTCAAAATGAGAAGAGTCAAATCATTATAAAGATAAGATCTGATAGAGGAACTGAGTTTGTCAATGGAATAATAACTCAGTATTGCGTTGAAAATGGTATTGCTCATGAATTATCTGCAGCAAGAACTCCACAGCAGAATGGAGTAGTAGAAAGAAGGAATAGAACTCTCAAGGAAGCTGCAAGAACCATGTTAGCTGAAGCTGGATTGCCAAAAAGATTTTGGGCTGAAGCCATCAATACTGCATGCTATACTCAAAATAAATGCATGATAAATAGACAGCTGACAAAGACTCCCTATGAAATTTGGACAGGGAGAAAGCCAAATGTTGGGTACTTTAGAATATTTGGATGTAAATTTTCATCCACAATAATGCCAAGGATAATCTAAAGGCTTTTGATGCTAAAGCTGATGAAGGTATCTTTTTGGGATACTCAGCTAAAAGTAAAGCCTATAGAGTGCTGAACAAAAGGACTATGGTCACAGAAGAGTCTATCCATGTGGTGTTTGATGAACCTTATGTAAATGGAGAAGACTTTGAAGAGTTAGCTAATAAGCTGAATCAACCAACTATGCAAAAGAGTCCCTATGTTGAAGCTGAAGCTGGAGTAATTAATCAAGGTGAAGATGAGATAGCAGAATCTCAAAGACAGCTGGAGAATCTGCAGCTAAGTGATGATGAGAGAGCTGCTCAAGATAACACAGCTACAAGACGACTGAACCCAGCTGACTTACTCCAACTTGATGTGAGATGGCTGAGAGACCATCCACTAGAGCTAGTCATTGGAGATGTAAGAGATGGTGTAAGAACCAGATCCAGAGCTCATTAAGAAGCCATGTTCACTTGTTTTATTTCCCAAATAGAGCCAAAGGATGTATCCCAAGCATTGGATGACACACATTGGATTCAAGCCATGCAGGAAGAGCTAAATCAGTTTGAAAGAAATAAAGTATGGGAATTGGTGCAAAGACCAACCCATCAAAATGTCATTGGCACAAAATGGGTTTTCAGAAACAAGATGAATGAAGAAGGTTCTGTGGTAAGAAACAAAGCAAGATTAGTAGCCAAAGGGTATTGCTAAGAAGAAGGAATAGATTTTGATGAAACATTTGCTCTTGTTGCAAGATTAGAAGCAATAAGGATGTTTCTGGCCTATGCCGCACACAAGAACTTCATTGTATATCAAATGGATGTAAAAAGTGCATTCTTAAATGGATTATTGGAAGAAGAAATCTATGTTGAACAACCTCCAGGATTTGAGCAGAAGAATCTTGGAGATAAGGTGTACAAGCTCAAGAAAGCCCTATATGGATTGAAACAGGCACCTAGAGCATGGTATGATACATTATCTCAATTTCTGACAGATAATGGATTCACCAAAGGCAAAGTGGACAGAACACTCTTCAGAATTCAAGATGGAGAGAGTATACTGCTTGTTCAAATATATGTAGATGACATTATTTTTGGATCCACAAACAAAGATCCGTGTGAAAAGTTCTCAAACCTCATGCAAGACAAATTTGAAATGAGCATGATGGGATAACTTACATTCTTTCTAGGACTTCAAGTTAAACAGCTGAAGGATGGAATCTTCATAAGTCAAACAAAGTATACCAGAGATTTAATGAAGAAATTTGGTATGGAAGAGAAATCTTCTGTGAAAATACCAATGAATACATCAGTCAAAATGGACATGGATGCAGATGGTAAACCTGTGGATCAAACGGATCTGAGCACTTATTGGATCACTGCTCTATCTCACAGCAAGTAGGCCAGACATCACCTTTGCTGTAGATGTATGTGCAAGATTCCAATCTGCTCCAAAGGAAAGCCATATGACTACAGCTAAGAGAATCCTAAGATATTTGAAGGGATGCCAGGAAGTCGGCTTATGGTATCCAAAGGAAGGTGGATTCAAACTAATTGGCTATTCAGACTCTGACTATGCAGGATGTAGAGTTGACAGGAAGAGTACTTCAGGTACATGTCAAATGCTTGGAAACAGATTGGTTTCCTGGTTTAGCAAGCAAAACTCAATAGCCACATCCACGGTGAAGTGAGTACATAGGCTAGCAGGCGTATTTGTTGCCCAAGTCTTATGGATGAGACAACAGCTGAGAGATTATGAAATTGAAGAAAAAGAGATTCCAATTATGTGTGATAACACAAGTGCTATTGCAATCACTCAAAATCCTGTGTTGCATTCAAGAACAAAGCACATTGATGTCAGATATCATTTCATAAGAGATCATGTTGAAAAGAAAGACATCACCTTGGAATACATCTCAACTGATAAACAGTTAGCTGGCATATTCACAAAGCCATTATGTGAGTCAAGATTTGAAGAGCTTAAGCATAAGCTAGGGTTGATTGAGCTGAGTCGACACTCAGAAGACTCAAGGAGAAGAGATGGAACGTGAAAAGATGAAAATAGAGCAGAGCGTGTGAATCAGCTAAGTGAATCAGCCATATCGGTAAGTCAGTTGTATCAAGTTAGCTGACAGCTGAGTCACTATGTGAATAGAGAGAAGAAGAGTTGAGTCAGCTAAGGAGTAAGTTGAGTCATTTATGAGCTAAGTGACAAAAACGCAGTCGTTTTTAATGAGCGGGAATGTTTTTAAGGATGACGTCAGTGCAATAATGACGGGTACAGTCAAAAGCTGCACGACAAAGCATATGATTGGATATAAATCTTTGCCGCATTAAATGCGAGCAATTAAATGCAAATGAGACGTGTGCAACTGAGCGTTGATCTTGATCAAATTTCAAAAGCGAAAACACGTCCTTTCATAACCAATATATATACCATTTTGTTAAAACTTCTTCTCTCTCACACTACTCTAAAACCGTTCATCTCTCCGAGCAAAGAAGACATTTTTCTCTCAAACCCTACTAAATCTTCAAAGCAAGTTCATCAAGTTCGTTCGGTAAAAATCTGAAATGGCATCAACCTACGATTTCACCAAACTAGGAAGCAAATCCACACCTTTGGTTCTACCGTGGATTTGAAGGAATGGTCAAACAGGGTTCGATGAAACCCTTGTGAAGAAGATAGCCGACAAAATCAAGAAGTCTGGACTGAAACCCTTTCTCACAATGGAGTTTCAGATGACTTATGTTGAAGAAGTCACCAAATTCTACGTGAACGCTGAAGTTCATGATGAATGCATCAAGTCGTCTGTTCACGGCAAGGAGTGTACCATCAACTTTGAAGATCTAGCGAACCTTGTTTGCTACCGTCGGAAGGTGTGTCTGAGATATTTGAAGCTGATGTAAACTTGGCTGCTGCATGGAAGGAAGTGGCTAAACCTGAATGTGCTGTGAAGGTGGTCTACACAACAGACAAGAAGCTGCTGAAGGAAGATTATCATAAGCTGCTGGATATTGTTGCCAAATGTGTAGACATAAAGTTTGGAAGCTTCAATCAGCTGTCCAAAACCAAGCTGATCGTCGTGGCTGCGATCATGGAGGAGAAGAAGGTAAACTGGGCTGAGTTTGTATACATCAGACTTTGCCAGAATGTTGGAAACAAGTCCTTCAAGGACGATGGATCATTCGGAGGATCCTTGGGCTATGGCCTTGTAGTTGGCCGGCTGATGGAGGTAAAGGGTGTTCCACTCCGACATAGAAAGGCATTCCATGTCAACAAGAAGATATTCCGATCAAATCTTTCGGGAGCTCAGAAGAGAGCTTATGCCAAGAGGGCGGATACCAGTGAGGGGAATCGGTGACCACCGAGGAAACAATTTGCCTCCCTCCCAAGAAGAAAGTCGCCCCTATGCCTTGAAAGAAAAGCGCCCAGAAAAGAAGAAAAACCTTTGTCCTCGCGGCCGAATCACCCTTTTGCATCCGTGTCTCCCCCCCTGCGGTCATGATGGAGAAGGAATCTTTAATACCTTCTCCAGGAATGAAAAAAAAGAGGACTGCCAAGGTGAGAAAGGCAGCTGCCTCTAAGGCGATTCCAAAGGCCTTTACCATCGAGGAATTGGAGGAAGTCGAACCAGACATTCCTCTAGTGCAAACCAAAAGAAGAAGAAGAATTATCAAGAGTTCAGAGCTTGAGAAGACAGCTGAGTCTGCTACTCAATTTGGAAAAGATCTCTACGAGGATCTGAAGAAGTGCGATCTGCGGGGCGTTATTGATGAAACAACCAAGTCTGTTGGTCGATCGTCCCAGAGGCAAATCGAATACCCAACTGTGGGCTGAGAACAGGCGAGGAACAAGAAGAAGCGGAGACAGCAGAATCCCCTGTTGACGGGACTATGTCTCCACCTATCCCTGATGCTGCTGAAGGAGTTGAGCAGCAGAGTATGTTGCCTTCTATTCCTGAAAACGGAGGGCAACATGGAGATGATGATGAGGACGATGATGATGTAATTATGTACTCTCCACTGTATCCAGACATCCAAAATTGTCTGCGAGAATGGAGAAAATGAAAGTTGAGTCACTCTAGGGTGTAGTTTGAACACCCAGAGTTTATTGATGAGGAAGAGGAACTCTTCAGGTTTCTTGAAGTTGATACAGTGCTGCAAGCCCTTGATGAGTATAACTGTATTAATATGCTGCAAATTAGGAAGGAGAACAAACAGGCAAGAGCAGCAGAGGAAGCAGAGGCTCGTGAGAAAGCCAGCGTTTGTCCTCTCACTGAAACCACTGATCATACTCATCCTCATCTTGACGTACTCTCAGAAAGTGATGAGGACTTGGACCCAACACTTTGCTTCTGAGAGGAGTTGGAAATGCAAAGCAAGCCATGCGGGAATCGAGGATGATGCATGAGCAATGGATGACGGAAGGACAGGAGAGTCTTCCAAATCTCGGTGGAGATTGATCCATTGGGAGTGGTACGAGCAAATTAAATTGCCATTGTCATTCTTTGCAACCACTTCCCCAGCTCACTTAGAGGATGGATCTAGGGGACTCGGCGATGAAACTGGGAACTTGGGGACCCAAGTCGAGCCAACCCCTGTTGAGGGTGTCTTACCACCTGCCCCCACGTCTGAACACTCAAAGGACACATCCGGGAGTCTAGAGAAGAGTGACCCCATCACAAGCCACTCGGTGGTGTGCCGAGGGGGAAACTCCCTCCACCGCTGCGGCTAGGTCGGAGGATGCTGCAGATGACTCCACCATGAATCTAGGAGGCGAAGTGGAGAAGGAACAAGAAAAAGAAACACAGCAGGTTGTCACTGACGAAGCTCGGGCAGATGAGTCTGTCTCAATGAAGTGCCAACTGCTCTGCAGCCGAGGACGCGCGATGCGGTCGAGGCACAAGATGGTTCGCAGGGAGTTAACACTGCGGGCATCGAAAGTGCAATCCACGGAGTTGAGACTCGGTGGATGCCATCGTAGAAGACCCTAAGGCAGTGAGTGCGTCCGAAGGGAATGTCCAGGCCTTGCTGCATAGATTGAGACTGCGGGGAGGTAATGAAGGCTAAGGGAGGTTGAGACTTCCCGAGGTAAAGATGCAGCAACACAGAACATCCCTGTAGGTCCCAAGGGGTGCGAGTGTAAGGTTTAGAAGGGGGGGTTGAATAAACCTTACCAACTTTTCAAATTAGTCCTTTTAAATATTGAGTTAATACTTCACAATTTGTGTCCTTGATGGACGACTAAGTTAGTTAATCAAATAGAGTTAGTCACTCAACGCACTCGACCGAGCCGTTGATAGAATAACTCATTGTTTTGACTAAAGACTTAACTCGAATGTGATTTGTTTTTCAGCGGAAGACTTAACACCCTTGAATTTGGTTAAGTTTGTTTTAATACTCGGTTTTACCACTCCGTTGATTATCAATTGGTTTGCAAATTAATCAATGAGATATAAAAATAAGATGCGAGAAATTAAAGTCTTTGAAATGTAAATGACACAATAAGTTTTTATATAGGTTCGAAGATGGGGTAATTCTTCTACTCCTCTCTTCTCCAACTCTGGAGGAATCCACTAAGTATTGATCAATATACGAGTGGTTAATGATCCAGTGATACAAGTCTTGATCACCACGGTGACTTGATCCTTTGGGACTCAACGGAGATGCCTTGGTCACTCGGTGGCTTCTCGCGACGACTCGAAACTTCTTCTTCACAGGCAAATTTGCCTTGCTACTACAACCCACTTGCTCAAGCTTCTTGAATTTGATCACGAAGCCCTCCAAAAACTTGAGACTGGTTCGACCTTGAACCTTCCTACAATCCTCGTGGAATGTAGACCCTTGATTCTTCAAAAGTTTCCTCTTCAACTGATTGAGGTAATCTTTCCTTCACAGTGAGTGTTGGATTGATTTCTTCGTAATGTAGGCTTAAGGATTTATCTTGAATGATTTGAGAATATTTTTGGTTACTGATTCAAATGTTTGCTTGAATGTTCGTGGTTGGGTAACCTTCTCTCGAGTTATTCCTCGGCCTTTTATAGTGATCTTTCAAAAATCGCCCATTGAAGAGATAGCTTATTTTTGAAAGTCACTTGTGGTCGTTGGCTTGTCTTGTTGCGATCCTTGGAATTTCCATTTCCTCGTATGAATGATTCTTGACTTTTCGAGTTCGACATGGTGCGAGTGCTTCCCATTGGTTTATTCCTTTTGCACGCTCGAACCGAGCACTTCAAGAAAGGCGATATGGAGGTATTACTTATTTAAGTAATTCTCTTGATTTACGTAAGCAACGGATCTCTTTGATTGTCTTGACCATTTGCATTTTCTTAACATTCCCCAGGGTGACTTGAGTCGACTTCCGTCATTTGATGACTCTTTTGTCACTTCAACATTGAGACTTTTGTCTTGAGTTGACTTGGGCGATACTTCACTGTTGAATCTGTTTGCACCTTGATCGAGTTCCGTCTTTGCCATACTCAATTTGCCTCGCAATGAGTCTTCCTTCTAGTCTCCAGTTGTCTTCTTGCATGTTTAGGCATAGGCGACTTAACTCAACTCGACCCCCTATATATTACAATGCAGTTTACAACAAAAATGGGGTGCCAACTTCCTATTCTAAGGTTTTCATGGCATTCATCAAAATCTACAAAATAATTTCCCAACAATTTCCCCCTTTTTGATGATGCCAAAACTTAAAACATTCATACAATTATTTAACAGCAAGGATACATATAGACAAATGTAGAACCACAGAACGCATGTTTAGAATCGATCTTTTATTGATCATAACATTCTTGTTCTTTACATAGTTGTTTACAGAGTGTATCAGAGCTTAAGCCAAAAAAAAATTATATCAGAGTTTAAACGGGGCTTAGACTAACCATGTTGTTCTATATCTACTCACATATAGAAATTGCATAATTTTATTCAATGTACAGAAGACTTACATAAAGTGTATTTACATAGTAAAATACATGAAGGGGTGGACATGAACACTTCATCTCCTTCGCTGCCTCCTTCTTTTATCTTCTTCAGCTCTGTCATCTTCTGACCTTTTCCTTTTCTTCTCATCTTGTTTTGCCTTCTTTTTCTCATACGCCTTCCGGCGACTTCATCTCTTCTCAGTCTTTCTTGTCTTTCCTCCCATAGCTGAGTTTGTCTTTTATTTTCTTCTTCAATTCTCTTCACATACTCAGCATTGTTCTTAGCCACTTGCAGGTTGGCTACTTCATCAAATCCAGCCCAGTAGATCCCTCCTTTCTTATGCGGATCTATGTACTCAATGTTTTTGGCGAGTTCTAGGTCGAAACCTCTTCCTCCACCATCGCTTCTTCTTCCGCCTCGGGCGTGGATTGTCTTGGGGCCTTCTTTTTCCGGTGAGTGACGTGACAGATTTGCCGGTGGTTTCTTTGCTGTCGCCTTCTTCACATAGTGTGAGACATTTTTCCCAAGTACAAATCCCAGGCTTGAGCCATGGACATGTTTGCGAAATAACCTTGGATCACGGCGTCTTGAATTCATCAACAGATCTTGGTTCAGTTCCGGCATCTAAAATGGCATAGGTGTCTTTGTCTATTGGAATGCCTCCATGTTGTTTCAGAATGTCCATAACTCGGGCATTCATCCTTCCTTCCACTTCCTTCATCCCTGCTTCAACTGTCTTTCTCTTTTCAGCCATTGGTACAGCAGAGTGTTGGAGTGGCGAGTCCTTGGGAGTTTCTTTGATAATATCAATTGTGTGACAAGACCTTGTTGGGGGGTTTTAGCAATCATCAAGGTCACATCTTTTGAGCCTTCCCCCTCAACAGACTTCTCTTTCTTCTCTCTTATTACTTCCTCAGCTGTCTTTCCCTTTACAGCTGCTTTCTCCTTCTCAACTTCTAATCCCTTCAGCGTCTTTAGGTATTCCTCTTCCCCCTTTTTGGCATCATCAAAGGAGAGAGGAACCCCTGGAAACAAGCTAGCAAGCGGGAAGTCTAGTCTGGCGATAGCTGAGTTTCGCTTTGAATCTGGCTGCGGAGTAAGGCGCACGGAACTCAGAGCGGGTGGCGTTGGATTCAGCTGCTACCAACTTCATCTCAGCCATGAGGAGACTGAATTTTCGATCCATGTTCTCTTCCATACGCAGGAGCTCGTTCTTATTTTGCTCACGCAACATCTTTATCTCAGTAGTGTGAGATTCATGCATTTGTTCAATGTGCTCTTGCAATTTTGTCTTTGCATCAGTATTCTCAGCTTGCCAGACCAACAACTTGTTGAACAATGTTCTGAAATATCGAGCTTGTTCCACACGCATTGTTTCTTCTTTGTTGCCACCACTCCGGATCCTCGACTATGATGCCTCTCAAATCGCGAGTAAGGTTGGCGTCCTGTTATCGGCCTCATGTCCGGTGAGGCTGGTGCCTCTCCATCCGTTCAATCTCGGCAAATAAGGCTTTGAACACCTCCCGAACTTCAATTTGTTTTCTCTGTTTTTTGGTGACGGCAAGCGGCGTAAAGTCATAGTTATTTGGAACAATGGTGTCGATGGAATGACAGGATCAGTGGAGAGCGCTCGCGATCTTTGTGCGATTCTTCGGGAGGTCGGTACCTCTAGAGAGAAGGAAATGATTCTATGAAAGAATCATCACGTGCAAGCGGAATTTGTTCAATGATAAGTGGTGCTCGTGAAGTCCCTTGTAGAGTCGAACCCGATGCGGCTTGGGAGCTTGCGAGTGGACTGTTTTCACCGTGGTGCATGTTGTGAAGTCGACCCACTTGATGAGCCTGTGTCTCAACGACCGTCGGTCTCATTTGGTTTTCCGAATGAGTTGGTGGTCCTCGGCCTTATCGGAGGCATCATCGGACGATGATGAGATTTCCATGGGTGGCTCAACATCGAAGTTGAATGTTTTGCGAGTAGTCTTGAGGTCGACTTACTCGTGGTTGGAACATCCTCGGTGAGTCTTTGGGATCGATCACGAGGTGATGACTCGGCTTCATCGCCTCATTCCGATCCCGAGAAAGGTTACATCGGGATTATCCTGGGAATCGTGAAGAGCACTTATCTCCTTTCCGATGGGTCAATGATAGCGGGGAGGGATGTTATGTGCTTCGTTTCTCTACCGGGAAGTCTCAACCTCCGTTGGCCTTCATTACCTCCTGCGGTCTCAAGCGCAACGAGGCCATGGACATCCCTTTTTCGATAGTGTCATTTGTCTTGGGGTCTTTCGAGGTGGCATCCATTGGAGTCTCAACTCCATGGATTGCACTTTCATCGCCAGTGTTAACTCCCGGGCGATTCCTTCACGTGCCTCGGCGCATCGCGGCGTCATTGCTGCAGAGCGATTGGCACTTCATTTGAGACAGTCACAACTATCCGAGCCTCGTCGGTGACAACTTCTTTGTGTATTCTGTGAATTGTTCCTTCTCCACTTCGCCTCCTAAATTCATTGTGGAGTGGTGCAAAGATCCTCCGACCTTGCTGCCGGTGGAGGGAGTTTCCCCTCGGGCACACCGGTGAGTGACTTGAATGGGGTCACTCGTCTCGGACTCCCACTGCTCGACCGAGTATTCAGTTGGGGCGGTGGTAAGACACCTTCATTAGGGGTTGGCTCGTGGGGTCCCCACTATCCCGGTTTCATCGCCAATTCCTTAACACCTTCCTCCGAATGAGTGGGAAGTGGTGGCGCGACAACTTGATGGCGATATCTTTCGCACCACTCCCATTGGGTCTATTTCATTTGTGATTTGGAGGACTCTCCTGGTCCCTCCATCATTCTTTGCTCATGTAGGATTCGGACTCTTGCATTGCTTGCTGCATTTACAACTCTTACGTAGGCAAAGGGGGTCATTATCCTCATCACTTTACGATAGGGCGTCAAGGTGAGGGTGTGTATGATCGGTGGTGCCGGTGAGAGAGGGCAGATCTTTGGCCTTCTCACGTGCCTCTCGTCCTGTTGCTTTAGCCGTTCGTTTTTCTTTTGAATTTGCGAGTATATTGATGCAATTATCCTCATCAAGGGCTTGCAAAGATTTGTCCACCTCAAGAAACCTGAAGAGTTCTTCTTCCTCAAAGCCAATGAACTCGGATTTTCAAACCGCACTGGATAGGCTCACTTCCATTTTCTCCACTCTCGCAGACGATTTTGGATGTCGGATACAATGGAGAGTACATAATTACATCGTCTTCATCATTCTCTTGCTAGCCCTCGTTTCTAAGTATTAAGGGTAGCTTGAGACTTGACCGCTCGACACTTTCGGTAGCCTGTTATAGGTGGAGAAGCGACCACAATCACAGTAATCCGGTTGTCTCGGTCATTCCTTGTTCCTCACATTACATCTCACTGGGTCTTCGAGTTGCCTCTGCTGATCGGCCTCGTGAGACTTGGCCGTTTCATCGATCACGTCCAGAGACTCTACTTCTCCAGCTGATCTCGGGCATCTTCTCCGGTGAGTGGTGACTCGGCCGGTTTCTCAAGCTCGGAATGCTTGAAAATTCTTCTTCTTTTTTGTTTGTTTGAGAGGGATTTTGGTTTAGATAAGGTTTCTTGAGTCCTGGGCGGCGGGGCGATTGCATTGTCTTCTTCTCGAGGAGCTGGCCATCTTGGCTTATCAGTTCTCCTTTTCTTGACAATAGGAGAAGGTATTTGAGATTCCTTCTTCACTTTGCAGGGCGGAGAGACACTGCTGCGAGGGGGAGTGACTTGGTTGCGGGGGCGGGAGCGATTTCTTTTTCTTTCTTTGCGGGGGCGATCTTTTCTTAGCAATGAGGGCAGCCTTCTTCTTTGGTGGAGAGGAGACAAGCTGTATCTTGAGGGTCGACTAATTCCCCCTCACTCGTGTCGCCCTCTTGGCGTATGCTCTCTTAAATGCGCCGAGATAGGTTTGATCTCGAACATCCTCTTGTTTACATGGAACGCCTTTCCATGTCGAAGAGGACTCCTTTACCTCCATCACCGGCCAATCACCAAAGCCGTATCCTGGGAACCTCCAAACGTTCCATCCTCCTTGAAGGATTTGTTCCCAACGTTCGCGAGTGTTGTAGACAAACTCATTGATTCACTTTCTGTTCTTCAATGATCGCAGCCATTACGATCAACTTTGCTTTGGACAGCTGGTCAAAGCTGCCAAATTTGATATCTATGCATTTGGCAACGATATCCAGCAATTTGTGGTAGTCCTCCTTCAGCAGCCTCTTATTAGCTGTGTAGACTACTTTCTTAGCATAGTCGGACTTGGCTACTTCCTTCCAAGCAAAGAATCGTGTCAACATCGCCTTCATTAATTTCCGACACTCCTTCCGCCGGTAACAAGCATTGTTCTGCCAAATCCTTGGCAGTAATGATGAACTCCTTTCCATGAACAGAGGACTTGATGCCCTCATCGTGAACCTCAGCGTTCACATAGAATTGTGCGACCTCTTCCACATAGGTCATCGGAAACTCCATCGTCAAGCGGTTTGATTTCGACCTCGGGCGTTTCGATTTCTCAAAGCAATCTTCTTCACTAGGGTGTCGTCGGACCCCTGTTTCACCATACCATCGAAATCCACAGTAGACCCGGTGTGGATTTGCTTTGCTAGCTTGACAAAATCATGAGTGGATGCCATTTCTCAGTATTTTACCGAAAGGAATTTAGAAAATGATCTGAAGATTGAAAGGGTTTTGAGACAGAATTTTTGCTTTTGCTTTCGAGAGAGTGATGAACAGTTTTTGGTAAAGTGTGAGAGAAACGGACGAAAATGGTTTAAGTATGGTTCATGAAAGGACATGCGGGTGGTTTTTGAAATGTGATCAAAATCAACGGCTTAGATCTTGCACGCCGATTTGCATTTAATGTCTCGTATTTAATGCGGCAGCATTTATATCCAATCATAAGCTTGGTGTTGACTTTTGCTGTGACACGTCATAATTATCTTTGACGTCATTCTTAAAAACATTCCCGCTTAGTAAAAACGACTGCATTTTTGTCACTTTGCTCATAAATGACTCAGCTTGTCCCTTAGCTGATTTAACTCTTCTCTCCTCGCATGTAAATACTCAACTGTCAGCTGACTCGGTACAACTGTCTTTCCAATACGGTGATTCACTTAATTTGATTTAAGAGTTGACTCTTTTTCCTCTTTTCGTGTTTCATTTCTTTTCTTTGAGTCTTCTCGAGTGTCAACTCACTCAATTAACCCTAACTCATGCTTGAGTTCTTCAAATCTTGACTCACATAATGGTTTTGTGAATATGTCCTAACCGCTTATCGGTTGAAATATATTCCAAGGTGATGTCCTTCTTTTCAACATGATCTCTTATGAAGTGATATCGATATCGATATGCTTTGTTCTTGAGTGCAACACAGATTTTGAGTGATTGCAATTGCACTTGTGTTATCACACATGATTGGAATTTCCTTTTCTTCAACTTCATAGTCTCTCATTTTGTTGTCTCATCCATAGGACTTGGGCACAATGGTGCCTGATGCCTATGTATTCTTGTTTGTAGAGGTGGCTATTGAATTTTGCTTTTTGCTAAACCAGGAAATTAGCCTATTTCCAAGCATTTGACATGTGCACGAGGTGCTCTTCTGTCAACTCTACATCCAGCGTAGTCGAGTCGAATAACCAATTAGCTTGAATCCACATTCCTTTGGATACCATAAGCCAACTTCTTGGCTTCCTTTCAAATATCTCAAGATCCTCTTTTTCAGTCATATGGCTTTCTTTTGGAGCGATTGAAATCTTGCACATACACCTACGGCAAAGGTGATGTCCGGCCCGCTTCTTTGTAAGATAGAGCAATGATCCGATAAGTGCTCGTATCTTGTTTGATCTCTGAGGCTTGCCATCCGCATCCATGTCCATTTTGGTGATGTATTCATTGGTATTTTTACAGAAGACTTCTCTTCCATACCAAATTTCTTCATTAAATCTCTGGTGTATTTTGTTTAACTTATGAAGGTTCCATCCTTCAGCTGTTTCACTTGGAGTCCAAGGAAGAATGTCAGCTCTCCCATCATGCTCATTTCGAATTTGCTTTGCATAAGATTTGAAAATCTATCACACATCTCTTTGTTTGTGGATCCAAAAATGATGTCATCCACATATATTTGAACAAGTAGTATGCTCTTCCTGTCTTGAATTCTGAAGAGTGTTCTATCCACTTTTCCTTTTGTGAATCCATTCTCAGTCAGGAATTGTGATAATGTATCATACCACGCTCTAGGTGCCTGTTTCAATCCATATAGAGCTTTCTTGAGTTTGTATACCTTATCTCCAAGAGTCTTCTGCTCAAATCCTGGAGGTTGTTCAACATATACTTCTTCTTCCAATAAACCATTAAGGAATGCACTCTTTACATCCATTTGATATACAATAAAATTCTTGTGGGCTGCATAGGCAAGAAATATCCTTATAGCTTCCAATCTTGCTACATGAGCAAAAGTTTCATGAAAACCTATTCCTTCTTCTTGGCAATATCCTTTGGCTACCAATCTTACTTTGTTTCTTACCACAGAGCCTTCCTCATTCATCTTGTTTCTGAATACCCATTTAGTGCCAATAACATTTTTATGGGTAGGTCTTTGAACCAGTTCCCACACTTTATTTCTTTCAAACTGATTCAGCTCTTCTTGCATAGCTTGAATCCAATGTGTGTCATCCAATGCTTGTGACACATCTTTAGGCTCTATTTGTGAGATGAAGCAGGTAAACATTGCTTCTTGTTGAGTTCGGATCTTGTTTTGACACCTTCTCTTACATCTCCAATGACCGATTCACGGTGGATGGTCTCTCGGCCATCTTACATCGAGTTGGAGTAAGTTAGGATTGATCGTCTTGCAGTTGTGTTGCTTTGATCGCCTCTCTCGTCATCACTTAGCCGCAGATTTTCCAGTTGTTTTTGAGACTCAACTATCTCATCTTCATCCGGGTTTATAATTCCACTTGACTTGAGATAGGGACTCTTCACGCATGGTTGGTTGATTCACCTTATTATGACTCTTCAATGTCTTCTCCATTTACATTTGGCTCATCAAACACCACATGAATGGATTCTCTCGTAACCATAGTCCTCTTGTTAAGTACTCTGTAGGCTTTGCTTTCAGGATGAGCATCCCAAAAAGATACCTTCATCAACTTTAGCATCAAAAGCCTTTAAATTATCTTTGCCATTGTTATGGATGAAGCATTTGCATCCAAATATTCTAAAATATGCAACACTTGGCTTTCTCCCTGCCCAAATCTCATAGGAGTCTTTGTCAATTTGTCATTTATCATGCATCTATTTTGAGTATAGCATCTTTGTGTTTATTGCTTGACCCAAAATCTTTTAGGTAGCCCTTCGGCTAGCATGGTCCTTGCTGCTTCTTTGAGAGTTCTATTCCTTCTTTTCGCAACTCCATCCTATTTTGTGGAGTCCTTGCTCATGAGATAATTCATGACCAATACCATTTTCAATACAATACTTGAGTTATTATACTATTGACAAACTCGGTTCTCTGTCGAGATCTTATTTTGATAATGGTTTGACTTTTCTCATTTTGAATCCTCTTCATCATTTGTGGTAGTTTTGCAGAGTTTCTTTCTTCTTACACATGAATATTGTCCATGTATATCTTGAGTAGTCATCTACTACCACTAAGGTGTATTTCTTCCCACTTATACTAGTTGGTTCAACTGGACCAAATAGATCCATATGTAGCGGTGCAATATTCTTGTTGAAGATGGACATGTCTTTTCTGTGAATGATGATTTGAATTGTTTTCCCTTCTTGTTTACTGAGTCTGGAAGTCCTTCCACAAGATTGCTTCGGCAAGCTTGTTAATTGTTTTGAAATTCAGGTGACTCGGCCTCTTGTGCCATAACCAACTTGATTGGTGTGCTTTTTGCTAATAGGCAGTGCTTGGTGTTGCGATTGACCAATCCACGACATACATGTTCTTTTATCGCATCCTTGCAACACAACTTCATTTGATTCAAGATCCTTGATTTGGCATATACCCATGTTAAATCCAACATTATAACCCTTGTCCGCGAGTTGGTGATACTTAGCAAGTTGAAGTTGAGTCCTTCAACATATGCAACATCTGTGATTTCTAATCCATTTTTCTTGATGGATCCAATGCCTCTTATTTCTCCTGGAGCTTCATTTCCTCCAAATATGACTTTTGCACCTCTGACTTCCTTGAATTTTGACAGATTTTTCTTGTTTCCTGTCATGTATCTGGAACAACCACTATCCATGTACCAGGTTCCTTGGCACTTAGCTGCTCCTTGAACCTGCAATCAAGGAAGTTAGGTTTTAGGTACCCATACTTGCCTGGGTCCTGAGGGGTTAGTATTGTAAGATGATCCAACCAACCTATAGTCAAATGATTTGACTCTAAGGGGTTTCCATCTATCAGTCCCATTATGATAATTAATTTTGGCAAACTGCTTGGGGGTTCTAGGTTCATACAGTTGTCTCTTTTGTCTGTATGCCTGTGTATGTGTTTTAGCAATTGCCTTCTTTGGGTAGTTGTGATATCTCTGAGTGTAGTGCCTAGGTGCATATGTGTGCTGATGAGAGCTCATGTGCCTTTGGAATGACCTTTGCTGAGTTCTAGGCCTTTGCCATTTGGGCTTATATTCTATAGGTCTTTGCTGATAGTTCACATTATTCCAATCAGCTTGGCTTGGGTACTTTCTACCATTCCCTTCATATGTGTTTCTTTTATAACACTTCTGGGGTTTTTGGTAGCTCTGTTTCTTCTTTGAGTATCTCTGTTTGGAGTTTTGAGGAACTTGGCCGATTTCTTCTTTGCCCTCTCAAAGACACTCAATCGGCCGTTTTCCTTTTCTCTATAACCAAGGCCAGTTTGCTTGTGATTGTGCTTTGGAATAAATGTGTGTGCACCATTTGGAGTTTTGGATTTTTGATATACTTCATTACTTGAAGATCCTTTTTCCAAAATCACTTTTGGAGCTTGACATAACACGAGAGGAATTAAATCCTAAGCTGTCTTGTCTCCACATTCTCTTTGACTCGATAATAAGATCATCCAATGATTTAGATGCCTTAGTGAATGAGGCAATCACATTTTTGAGGTCATTTTCCTCTTTTCTATAGCAGCTATCTCTGCTATTAGCTTAGCATTTTCAGCCTTTAGACTTTCATTCTCATCGCCTATTTGACTTAGAGTACTCGGCTCCTTAGTCAATTTGTGAGTTTGGCTCTTAGTGAGTAGGCTGTTTTCCTCATTTAGTAGTGTGTGTGAGGATTTAATGTGTTCAAAATCTTTCATCATTTTGCCTAATGAATCATAAAGATCAATGGGTGATGAAGTGTGTGTGTCTGATCACTATCACTAGAATCGAGTGTGATGAATTAGAGTGTACCTCATCTTCTTGGTCGGAGTTGGTCTTGTTCCTTGGCCATCAAACAGATCAAGGCTTCTTCTTTAGAGTCACTTGAGTAGTCAGCTTCACTACTCTCTGAATCAGTTGTGTCTTTTGACTTGGCTGTCTCAGCAGTCTCTGCAGCCAACATTGCCTTTTTCTTTTCTTGTCTTCTTCATTCCTGTATTTGTTGACTACATGATATGGGCAATCAATTGCATAGTGACCTGGTTGCCTGCAGTTCCAGCATAGATTTTCAACCTTTTGATCAGCTCTTTCCATTCTTGGATTGTCAGCCCTTTGATATTTAACTTTTTGATGCTCTGTTCTCTTGGTTGACCTATCTTCCCTTGACTTGGAGGAGCCGAGTGTCTTTCGGAGGATTCGCCCTTGCCTCTCTTGTAGTTCTTATTGAAGAACTTGTTAAACCTTTTAACCATCAGGGCTATTTCCTCTTGGTCAATGACTTCTTTGACCTCAGCTCTCTTGCCATCCTTGACAATTAGAGCAGATGTCTCCTCCTGGTCTTTTCTTCTCAGCTCAAATTCGTAGGCTTTGAGATCTAAGAATAGCTCATGGTTGGATGTCTTGGATAGGTCCATGGAATGTCTTAGTGCCATGACCTTCATTTCTCATTCAGCTGGGAGACTTCTGAGAATCTTCATACATATTTCCTTCTGTGTATATTCTTTTCCAAGTGCAGATAGCTCGTTGGTAATTTCTGTGAACCGAGCATCCAGTTGATCTAAGGTCTCTCTGCGATCATTTTGAAATTCTCAAATTTACGTATAGAACCGATAGTTTATTTTCCTTGATTTTCCGAGCCTTCACAAATCAATGTTAGCTTGTCCCGATTTCTTTATTTGTTTTGCATGATTTGACTTTATTGAACATGGCTTTGTCCAAGGTTTTGTAAAGAATGTCCTTGGCCACATTATCCAAGTTATATCTTTTTTGTCATCATTTGTCCATTCGACTCTTGGTTTTTCAACCATGATCGGTGCGGGAGCAACATCCTCTTCACCTTCTCCGCAGCTCTTCTTACAACTGTGTTCACTTTTAAAATTTGCAGTGGCCCATCCTCTATCACTATCCACATCTCATCGTGTAATGCCGATAGATGAGCCTGCATATAAATTTTCCAACATCAAATTCTTCAATTGTGAACATAGGGATGCGTGTCAAATTTGCTTCCATGATAATAACTTTTGCTGGTAAAATTTTTTTTGAAAGATCAAGTACTAAAACAGACTTTGAAAAATTTGGAGATCTAGTTCAAGAACGGTGCGGAAGGCTCAATGAACCAACCGCTCTGATACCACTTGTAGGTCCCAAGGGGTGTGAGTGTAAGGTTTAGAAGGGGGGGGGGTTGAATAAACCTTACCAACTTTTCAAATTAGTCCTTTTAAATATTCAGAGTTAATACTTCACAGTTGTGTCCTTGATGGACAGCTAAGTTAGTTAATCAGCAGAGTTAGTCACTCAACAGACTTGACTGAGTTGTTGATAGAATAACTCAGTTGTTTTGACTAAAGACTTAACTCGACTGTGATTTGTTTTCAGCGGAAGACTTAAGACCCTTGAATTTGGTTAAGTTTGTTTTAATACTCGGTTTTAGCACTCGTTGATTATCAATTGGTTTGCAAATTAATCGTGAGATATAAAAATAAGATGCGTAAATTAAAGTGCTAAAATGTAAATGACACAATAAGTTTTTATAGAGGTTCGAAGATGGGGTAATTTTTCTACTCCTCTCTTCTCCATCTCCTGGAGGAATCCACTAAGTATTGATCAATATACGAGTGGTTAATAGTCCAGAATACAAGTCTTGATCACACGGTGACTTGATCCTTTGGGACTCGGTCCGGAGATGCCTTGGTCACTCACCGGCTTCTCGTGACGACTCGGCCTTCTTCACAGGCAAAAATTTGCCTTGCTACTACAGCCCACTTGCTCAAGCTTCTTGAATTTGATCACGAAGCCCTCCAAAAAACTTGAGACTGGTTCGACCTTGAACCTTCCTACAATCCTCCGTGGAATGTAGACCCCTTGATTCTTCAAAAGTTTCCTCTTCAATCGATTGAGGTAATCTTTCCTTCACAGTGAGTGTTGGATTGATTTCCTTCGTAATGTAGGCTTAAGGATTTATCTTGAATGATTTGAGAATATTTTTGGTTAAAGTTCAAATGTTTGCTTGAATGTTCGTGGTTCAGATAACCTTCTCTCAGAGTTATTCCTCGGCCTTTTATAGTGATCTTTCAAAAATCGCCCCGTTGAAGAGATAGGCTTATTTTTGAAAGTCACTTGTGGTCGTTGGCTTGTCTTGTTGCGATCCTTGGAATTTCCATTTCCTCGTATGAATGATTCTTGACTTTTCGAGTTCGACATAGTGCGAGTGCTTCCCATTGGTTTATTCCTTTTGCACGCTTCGAATCGAGCACTTCAAGAAAGGCGTATGGAGGTATTACTTGTTTAAGTAATTCTCTTGATTTATGTGCAACGGATCTCTTTCGATTGTCTTGACTTGCGCATTTTCTTAACATCCCCAGGTGACTTGAGTCGACTTCCGGTCATTTGATGACTCTTCCTGTCACTTCAACCTTGAGACTTGGTTGTCTTGGTGATAGTTCACTCAGTGAATCTCGATTTGCACCTTGATCGAGTTCCGTCTTTGCCATACTCGGCTACCTCGCGTGAGTCTTCCTTCTAGTCTCGGTTGTCTTCTTGCATGTTTAGGCATAGCCGACTTAACTCGGCTCGACCAAACCCTATCTATTACAATGCAGTTTACAACAAAAATGGGATGCCAACTTCCTATTCTAAGTTTTTCATGGCATTCATCAAAATCTACAAAATAATTTCCCAACAATCCCTCTTGTTATCATTGATGCATCTGAGAAGGAAATGAGAAGGAAATAAGTGCCCTTCATGATTCCCAAGACAACCCTGACATAACCTTTCTGGCATCTGAAGGAGAAGATGAAGTTGAGTCCTCTCCTGTTGCTAATCCAAAAGACTCAGCCGAGGATGTTCTTCCAAGTACGAGTAAATCGGACCTCAAGGCTACTCATCAAACGTTCAATTTTGATGATGAGCCACCCCTTCAAGTTTCATCATCTTCCGATGACGCCACTGATACGGCCGAGAATGATAACTAAAAGGAAAAACCGGTGAGACAGAAGAAGGCGTTAAGACAAGGCAGTGAGGCTCGGCCGGGTCAATACCACAAACGGCCCCAGCTGAATCACAGTCAACTGTGCAGGCTACCAACGCTGCAGCAGATTCGACTCAACCGGGCACATCACGGGCATGAGTAACCGTGGAACATATCCCATATGTCCGTGATGATGCATTTGAAGAAACTTTCCCTTTCTCACTGGAGTTGCCTGATCTTGATGAAGAAACAACTAGAGAGCAGAGACGCTACAACGTCAGACCTGATCCAGTCATTCCCATAGATACCATCGTCCCCGCAATTTTGATTTTGATCTTTGCTTTTGACCGCCACTTGGTGAGACAGAGGTGTGGCGAGGTTGAGGTTCGAGAAGTCTTCAAGGCAATCTTGCGAGAAATTGAGAAGATGGAAAGGCACCAGGCCTCATTGGATATGCGGCTGGATAACAGAGATGCAAATCTTACAGCCGATCTGCGTGGAATAGTGGTCAGAATCAGGGAATGATGGGAACAGCAGCAGACAATGCGTGTGGAACAGGACCGATATTTCAAAGCATTGTACAATAAACTGTTGATCTGGAGCGCCGATAATCCGACATGAAGAGGAGGATGCAAGAAAATATTGATGAATGCATGACTCCCACAATCTTGAAATGCAATCTTGCGTGAATTTCACAAGAAAGAACTCAGCGTCGCCAAAGAGAATATGGAAAATAAATTCACCTTTGCTCATGGCTGAAATGAAGCTGGTGGCAGCTGAATCCAAAGCCACCCGCTCAGAATTCCGTGCAGCATACTCCGCAGCAGACTCGAAGCACAACTCAGCTATTGGCCTCCTGGACTTCATGTTGGCTGGTCTATTCCCTAGGGTTCCTCTCTCCTTTGATGATGCCAAAAAGGGGGAAGGGGAATACCTAAAGACATTGAAAGAATCGGCAGTTGAGAGAAGAAGGACGCTTGTTGTTGAGAAGCGTAAGAAAACACAAGAGCGAGGAAGAAAGATAAGGGAAAAGTAGTTGAGGGGAAGGTTCAAAGGATATGACTCTAATGGTTGCTAGAACCCCTCAACAAGGACTCGTCACAGCTGACATCATAAGAAAACTTCCAGTGACTCTGCCGCTCCAACACTCTACTGTGCCCATGTCTGAGAAAAGGAAAATCGTAGAAGCAGAGATGAAGGAGGTCGAAAGAAAAATGGATGCCCGTGCGATGGACATATTGAAATAATACGGAGGCATTCCGGCACGAAGAGACACTGATGCCATCTCAGACGTCGGAAACGAGCCTAGATCTGTTGATGAATTTAAAATGCTCGAATCCGAAGGATAATTCGAAGGCATGTCCATGGCCCAAGCCTGGGACTTGTATTGGGAAAAAGCCTCAAAATGCGAAGAAGTCGACAGTGACTGGCGAGACTCAGCAAGCGGTCACTCTGCTTTGGAAAGAAGAAGGCCCCAGTACAATACACACCCAGAGGAAGAGGTAGAAGCAGTGGAGGAAGAGGTTTTAGACCTAGACCTCTACCCAAAAACATCGAATACATAGATCCAGGGAAGAAAGGAGGGATCTATTGGGCTGGATTTGATGCCATAGCAAATCTTGAAGTGGCGAGGAAGAATGTTGACTATGTCAAAAGAATTGAAGAAGAAAATAAGAGACAAGATCAGCTGTGGGAAGAGATTCAACGGAGGCAAGAAAGAAAGAGAAAAGACGAAGCTGCCAGAAGAGCCTACGAGAAAAAGAAAGCAGCTGAAGAAGAAAAGAAGAGAAAGAGACCAGAAGACGACATAGCTGAAGAGGAAAGAAGTAGACAGCGAAGGGATGAAATGTTGTTGTCCACCCCTTCATGTATTTTACTATTGTAAATGCATATGTATGTAAGTCTTCTGTACGTTGGATAAGAATCTGGAATTTCTATATTTTTGCGTAGATATAGAATGCTATGTTTGCTCTGATACACTTTGTAAATAGCTCTGTAAAGGACAAGAATGTTATGATCAATAAAAAGATCGATTCTACGCATACATTCTCTGTTTCTACATTGTCTGTACGTATCTTTGCTATTTACTTTTTGTATGTATGTTTTAAGTTTTGGCATCATCAAAAAGGGGGAAATTGTTGGGAAATTTATTGTTTAGATTTTGATGAATGCCATGTAAAACTTAGACTAGAAAGTTGCCACCCCATTTTCCTTGTAATTTGCATTGTAATAGATAGGGCTGTACGAGCTGAGTCAAGTCAGCTATGCCTGGATATGAAAGAAGTCAATCAAGACTAAAATGAAGACTCATTTTGTAAGCGGTGAGTATGGCAAGAAGGAGAAGTCAAGAACTCGATGAAGGAGTATCGGGGATACAACTGTGAGAAGTGTCAGTCAAGTCAACTCAAGATAACCAAGTCTCAAGTTGAAGTGACGAGATGAGTCTCTCAATCATTGGAGCAGACTCAAGTAACCTGGGAAAAGGCGTCAAGTCAAGACAATGAAAAGAATGCATTTACAGAAGTCAAGAATATTACCTAAACAAGTAATACTTACATCTTTGCCATGTCTTAAAGTGCTCAGTCGACCCGAAGCGTGCAAAAGGAATAAACCAATGGGAAGCATCTTTGCACCTTGTGTCGGTCGACGAAAAGTTGAATGTTCATTTAATACGAGGAAATGTCAATATCAAGGACTGCAACAAGACAAGCCAATGAACACAAGTGACTTTTGAAAATCAGCCTATCTCTTCAACATGCAGATTTTTGAAAGTTCACTATAAAAGGCTGAGGAATCACTTTGAGAAAAGGTAACCTTGACAACCTGAACCATTCAAGCTATTATTCGAACTGTAACCTGCAAAATATTCTCAAGATATTCAAGCAAATCCTCAAGCCTATATTTTGAAGGAAATCGATCCAACACCAAGCTGTGAAGGAAAGACAACCACAACCTGTTGAAGAGGAAACTTTTGAAGAATCAAAAGGGGTCTGCATTCCAAGGAGGATTGTAGAAAGGTTCAAGGTCGAACCAGTCTCATGTTATTGGAGGGCTTCGTGATCAAATCCAAGAAGCTTGAGCAAGTGAGTGAAGTAGCAAGCGCCGCCCTGTGAAGAAAGTGAGTCGGATGAGAAATCGGTTGTGTGACCAAGGCATCTCAGATGAGTCCCAAAGGATCAAGTCGCCTCGTGATCAAGACTTGTATACGGACCGATAACCACTTTGTACTGATCAATACTTAGTGGATTCCTCCAGGAGTTGGAAGAGAGGAGTAGAAGAATTACCCATCTTGAACCTCTATAAAAATTGTTGTGTCATTTACATTTTAGCATTTACTTTGCATATCATTTTATATCTCACGATAATTTTCTATCCAATTGATAATTAACAAAGTGTTAAAATAAACTTAAACCAAATTCAAGGGTGTTAAGTCTTCCATTTGAAAATCTCATCACAAACCAAGTTAAGGTTTAGACTAAACAATTTGAGTTATTCTATCAACAACTCAATCGAGTCCGTTGAGTGGCTAACTCTATTTGGTTAACTAACTTAGTCATTTGTCCTCAAGGACTTAGTTGTGTATTTAACTTTGTATTATTTTAAAAGGACTAAAATCGAAAAGTTGGTAAGGTTTATTCAACCCCCCCTTCTAAACCTTACTCACACCCCTTGGGACCTACATTCTTTGCCTCATGTTTAGCTCTTTCTGAGTAAACAAATATTTCAAGCTTTTGTGGTCGCTGAAGATTTCACATTTCCCTCCATATAGGTAATGGCGCCAGATCTTTAATGCATGCACTACAATAGCTAACTCTAGGTCATGAGTTGAATAATTTAACTCATGAGGCTTTAGTTGTCTTGAGGCGTAAGCAACCACTTTACCATGTTGCATTAGCACGCGTCCCAAGCCTTGTTTTGATGCATTACTATAAAAAACAAAATCTTTAGTGGGGTCAGGAATTGTCAATACTGATGCAGAAGTTAGCCTTCGCTTCAACTCCTGAAAGCTTTCTTCGCATTTCTTATTCCATTGGAACTTCTCCCCTGTTCTTGTTAGTCGAATCATAGGCACAACTATCTTTGAGAATCCTTCAATAAATCTCCGATAATAGCCTACCAAACCTAGAAAACTGTAAACTTCATTCGCATTCGTAGGTGCACTCCGTTCGTTGATCGCTTCAACTTGAACCGGGTCTACTTCAATTCCTTGAGCAGTGATTACATGTTCAAGAAACACCACTTGATTTAGCCAAAACTCGCATTTCTTGAATTTCACATATAACTTTTCCTTGCGAAGTGTTTCTAGCAATATTCTTAAGTGCTCAGTATGTTGCTCTCTATTCTTTGAATATACAAGTATATCATCTATAAAGACTATGATGAATTGGTCTAAATACAGATGAAACACTCTATTCATCAAGTCCATGAATATTGTTGGTACATTACTTAACCCAAATGGCATTACTACAAATTCATAATGTCCATATCGGGTTCTAAATGCCATTTTCGGGATATCACTCTCTTTAACTGGCAACTCTCAATTGATTGAACAAGTCTTCAATCCTTGGTAGCAGGTACTTGTTCTTCACTGTGAGTCGATTAAGTTCTCTATAATCGATACACATTCTAAATGACCCGTGTTTTTTCTTTACAAACAGAACTAGTGCTCCCCACGGTGATACACTAGGTCTAATGAATCCCAAATCCAAAAGTTCGTGTATCTGCGCCTTTAACTCTTGTAACTCCTTTGGCGCCATCCTATATGGTGCCTTAGATATAGGTGTTGCCCTAGGTACCAAATCTATTCCAAATTCAACCTGGCGATCTGGAGGAATTCCCGGCAAGTCTTTTTGGAATACATCCAAAAATTCATGCACAATTGGTACGTCATTAGGTGTCACTTTGGCCGTCGAAGTATCTTCTAAACTCACTAGATATCATTGACATTTTTTTCTTTTTCAACATCTTTCTTGCCTTCATTGCCGATATCACTCGTGGTACTGCCTTAGACTTAATCCCATATAATTTTATCTCATTATTTCTTGGCAGTTTGAATATTATCTCTTTCTCGTGACACTTAATATCTGCCTGATATCTACTAAGCCAATTCATACCTAAGATTACGTCAAAATCCTTCATCTTAATTATGTATAGATTAGCTTTAAGATATTTTCCCCCTATATTCACTTCAACATCCTTATTCACTTAGTCAATTGTTATCGAATTTCCAGATGGCAAGCCAACCTCAAAGGGTTCACTTACTCTAGCACTCTTATGTCCTAATATAGCATGAAATTTGGCATATAAAAACGAATGTGTGGCACCAGTGTCGAAATGTACAAGAGCAGGTATTCCAGAGATAATTAGCATGCCTGACATTGTACCCGGGTTCTGATCAGCTTCTTCCTGAGTCATAACATACATTCGAGATCTACCTACAGATATTTGTTCTCTTCTTTCCCGCTCAGCTTTTAAAAGAGGACAATTAGAGACTTCGTGTCATGGCTTCTTACATTTGAAGTATTTTCCTTGTCCAGCTTAACATTCTCCAAAATGATTCTTCTTGCATTTTGGGCAAGTTGGCCTGTCTGCTTGCATTTTCTTTCTCAGGTAAAACGACCAACTTTTGATCCTCTTCGTCCTTAGCAAAACTTGCATCCACCTCATGATCCCTTCTCACCATCACCGAGTACTCCAAGTCTCCTTGAGCATATAGTATTCCTGATAGTTGTATCGAAGTCCCTTTCTGAACCTCAGAGCCTTTTTGAAATCAGTATCCACTAGGTGTGGAGCAAACCGACTTAGTTGATTGAACTGTCTCTTATACTCTATGACAGTCATGTTTTTTTGTTTAAAGTTAAGGAATTATGTCTCCTTCTTGTCCCGATATGATTGTGGGAAAATTTTTTCCATTACAATCACTTTGAACTCATCCCATGTTAAAGTATTCCTCTCTTCCTCGGCCTTAGTCCTCCAATACCCTTCCCACCAACGATCAGCGTCTTTAGTGAGTTGGAAGGCAGCACATACGACTCTCTGTTTGTTTGTGCAGCCAATAAGTCCAAAAATCTTCTCTAGCGATCAAAACCATTCTTCTACTGCTGTTGGGCCATCACGTCCATTGAATGTGGGTGGATGATAGTGGCGGAATTGTTCCACAACCCGTGCGTTGTTGTTGTTGTTGTCCCGTTGTTCTGCACACCTCTGAGGAACTCAACAATTATATCTGCAGCAGTAGCAGTGGTTTGACTTCCTATGTTAGTGGAGTTCTCACCATTGACTTGATTTCCACGACGGGGAGCCATATTCCCAAGGTCATACATAATGTATTATTATTTATACCAAGTTATTAATGGATTTTGCATGAAATATCTAACTTAAAATTTAAATATCATAATATAATGGTCAAATAAATTTGTATCAATTAATGGACAACTAAGCTTTATATATAATAAGGGTTTATTTATTAATTATTGCAATACATAGACCCATCTATCTCTACTGATCCATGTCGTCACCTTCCTCCGAATCTTCTTTTGGATCTTCTAGGTCTTCTTCCAGGTTTCCTTCCGGTTCCTCATCTTCTGCCATAGCCTCATTGTTCAAAAACTCAATTCATTTACGGTATAACCTGGCATTAAATGTCCCGTAGTTGATTTTGGGTCGGTCATCATGCATGTCATACTCCAATAATGAGGCATAAAGCTTTTCAACCTTGACGTTCCAAAACGAGGATAAGCTATCAATCACTCTACGGGAGGCAGCGCGTTCGTTTGGAGCCCCGATGACATTTCTCACATTGTACCATAACTGGTGAATTTTAACTATACATTCTCCAATAATATCCCCCTCCTCAATTTGATAGTTGAAATAATGATTGAGTCGGTTAATGGGATGGTTCGGACCCCAGTTATTATTATTATTGTTCTTTCTTGCAGTGTGGCGAGTGCAAGTTCCTGCCATCTATATATATGTGCATTTTCAACTATAAGTCTATTTTTACATTTTTTTAAGGAATACAAGATTTCAGTTCTTCTAACATTTAAAATGGTATTAAATTTCTAAAGCAGAATATAGTAATATGAAATCATAATAAAATGCATCATGACATAAATGAGCATACTAATACAATTGTATAATGTAACTTGCATTAATAATTCTCATACCTTGAGGACATCGGCAAGATATGATGAAGGTGGATGTTATTACATCATTTTATCTTATACAAAGTTTGACTTTTATTTTTTTATACAAAAAATTATAAATTTTAATTTTTAATTTTTTTTAACAAGCCCACAAAAACGTAGACCTGCTCTGATACCACTTGTAACGACCCAATTTTATGAAATTAAAGTACTCTAAAACGTTTATTAAGAAAAAACACAAATTTATAAATTAAAGTGATCCCAATAATTATCAAAAAGTTGATTTAGAAACTTTTAATTCTTAAGGAAAAAAATATAATGATAATGATAATAATAATAATAATAATAATAATAATAATAATAATAATACATCTTCCAAATTAAATAGCCAACAATTATTCCAAGCATAAACCGGAAAAATTAAAGACATAAATCCAAAATTTAGTCCGATCATAATTATTTAAAATATAAATATAACATAATTTATTCCACCATCCACAACATCATATCTTAAGCCGGATTCCTCAACTTGAAAGTCATGATAATAATAGGGATGAGCTTCATATCGCTCAGTAGGGATATATCTATCAATATTTAATATAACATGAAAAGCATTCACATAATTACAACAATAAATTCATTAATTTCCTTTTTTTCCTCTGACTGGCCAGTTACTGCATATAGCATTGCGGGTTCACCCCGAAGATACGTTTGATCTCGGACCTTTTCATGGCCCCTAGATTATATGAATTTATTTTTTTATTGACATATATTGCAATTAATGATGTATAATCATGGAACATTAAATAAAGACAAATACTATAAAAATCCCTACATTAATAATCGCAGATATTCGATGTAGAAAAATGAACAGTAAAAGTCCTAATCCTCGACTCTTCATTTTCTACATTAAATAAAATGATAATGTTGGGAAATTATTTTGTAGATTTTGATGAATGCCATGTAAAACTTAGATTAGAATGTTGGCACCCCATTTTCCTTGTAATTCTCATTGTACTAGATAGGGGTGAATGAGCTGAGTCAAGTCAGCTATGGCTGGGAATACAAGAAGTCAACTGAAGAAGTGAAGTGAAGGCTCCGATGAGGAACAGCTGAGTATGGCCAAGATAGAAGACCAAGGACTCGATTGCGGATGTGGTGAGGGACGGTGTGTGAAGAGTCGATTAAGTCAACTTGAAAAGCCATGTCACAAGTTGAAGTGAGAAGAGTCTTTCAATGATTGAAGCGGACTCAAGTCACCTGGGAAAAGGCGGTGCAAAGAGGAGTTAATCAAAAGAATCCGTTGTACGTAAGTCAAGAACTTTACTAAAATAAGTAATACTTCCATGCTTTGCCATGTCTTAAAGTGCTCAAATTTAAGCGTGCAAAAGGAATAAACCAATGGGAAGCACTGTACCTCGTGTCAGATCCTGAAAAGCTGAACATTCATTTAATACGAGGAAAGGTCTACATCTCAAGACTGAAGACCAAGAAAAGACAAGCCAATGAACACAAGTGACTTTTAAAAATCAGTCTATCTCTTCAACGGGCAGATTTTTGAAAGTTCACTATAAAAGGCTAAGGAATTTCATTAAGAAAAGGTTACCTTGCACACCTGAGAAATCAACCACTATTCAAACTGTAACCTGCAAAATATTCTCAAGATATTCAAGCAAAATCCTCAAGCCTAAAACTCGAAGAAAATCGATCCAACACCAAACTGTGAAGGAAAGACAACTTCAAACTGTTGAAGAGGAAACTTTTGAAGAATCAAAAGGGGTCTACTTTCCAAGGAGGATTGTAGGAAGGTTCAAGGCCGAACCAATCTCAAGTTATTAGAGGGCTTCGTGATCAAATCCAAGAATTGGAGGGCTTCGTGATCAAATCCAAGAAGCTTGAGAAAGTGAGCTGGAGTAGCAATGCAGTTTCCCTGTGAAGAAGCTGAGTCGGACGAGAAGCCAGCTGTGTGACCAAGGCATCCCCAGACTGAGTCCAAGGAGCAAGTCAGCTGCGTGATCAAGACTTATCTCTAGACTGATAACCACTTTGTAAACTGATCATTACTTATGGATTCCTCCAGGAGTTGGAGAAGAGAGGAGTAGAAGAATTACCCCATCTTTGAACCTCTATAAAATTTACTTGTGTCATTTACATTTCAGCATATTTACATTCTTGCACACATATTTTATATCTGCTGATAATTTGCTATCCAACTGATAAATTACTAAGTGCTAAAATCAAGTGTCAAAACAAAGTTAAATCAAATTCAAGGGTGTTAAGTCTTCCTCTGAAAAACTTATCACAGGCAAGTTAAGTCTTAGACTAAATAGATGAGTTATTCTATCAACAGTTCTATCGAGTCTGTTGAGTGGCTAACTCTACTAATTAACAAACTTAGATGTCCCTCAAGGACTTAACTGTGTATTAACTCTGTAATATTTTAAAAGGACTAAAATCGAAAAGTTGGTAAGGTTTATTCAACCCCCCTTCTAAACCTTACTTACTCCCCTTGGGACCTACAGATAATTAATATGCGATTTTAATAAATCAAACTAATTAATGAAAGAATTTGTGAAAAATATTGAAAGAGGGATTGTTTGTGAATATATATATATATATATATATATATATGAAATTGGAAGTAGAAAAAATATCTATACCTTATAATTATTAGAAATGTGGTGTAAAATTGTGTATGAAATTACACATATTTATACTAGTTAATTTTAACCTCTAAACCCCTAAACCTAAATTAGCCCCTAAAATAACTAACCCCTAAGTCCCCTAAAATAACCTCTAATTAACCTCTAAACTAATTAATAGTTATCACAGCAACATAAATGAGCAAAGTTGATTCGGATATGGCAGTTGGCATGTATCATCTTGAATATCAAGTTGAGTGCCGAGTTGAACACTCAGACATGTCTCGTTATTATGTGATTTGCATATATGAACGATGTCATTTTAGAATGCGTGGATGTGGAAAAAATGATGTGGAGAGTTGAGAATTTTGACAAGCACATGGGTTGTGGGGTGAATGTGAATGAAAATGCATCTAGACAGATGCATTCTAAAGTAATGTGGGCCTATTTTGCATCCAGATTGCTAGTGGAGCATTCTAGTCTCGTTCTAATCGTGAAAATCTTTTCACTATACTGCAATTGTACAACTTAGCTAGTAGATAATGGTGAGTAAGGTCGTATTCCTCAGGGATTGAATAGGAAACACTTAAGCTATAGTAAATATCATATTCCAATTTTATTGAAGCGTCCGAAAATCATAATTTTTGTTATCTAATCTAAATCCTAAATTAACAAGTAAAAATAAAATATTTAAATTTGTAAAAACCCGAACTCCACAATTCTTTTCAACAAATACGAAAGCAATCCTGGGCACATAATCTCAACATGCTTCTTCAATATTAAATCCAATCAATGTTTCATCAAAACCAGTTTATGTGTTTCTATGAGTTCAATTCCTAAATTAGTTTATTCCCCTTCCCCGGTGGCGCATAAACAATTGATTAATAACAATTGTAGATCTTCCGATATATTACAATTATTTTTAACTCCCAAAAGATCTTTGAATTGAAGTACTCCCCACAAATAGTTGTAGGTCTCGCGACACATTATACTATGTCTGAATCTGATTTTCGTTTGTTAGAACTCATCTCGCGAATTGTAAACTAATAAATATGATATGCAAATTATTGATGAGATAATCTACAAGAAATAAGCATTCAAATTCATATAATAGAAAACATAAACCAATTAAAAAAATAATTAATATAGATTCAACATGAATCCACAGTTTTGATTATGCCTTACAATCAGAATGATTAGCCCAACATATTTGATAACAAATTCATAGACAAGGTTGAAATCAAATAGTTTGACATCGTTTAAGTACAAACAAGAGATCTAAACTAAGAAAGAAACAACCCTTCTTGTAAAGATGGATCTTCCTTCGAAGCCTTCAAACCCTTGTGCTTCCTTAGATGTGAAAGGCTTTGTGGTGCTCTTCGTAGATTTTCCCTCCACTCTCAGAAGACTGTTGATCGTCTTCCCTAAATCCAATCCCACAGTCTTCCCCAGTAAAAACCCAATCGTTACCCATTCAATTCAACACCCTATATTTCCTAAAATCAAACCAAGAGGGAAATCCCGCTTCAAATCTCAAGTAAATCAACCACAACAAATTAATCCTAAATAAGAATCAACCAACAAATGCCTCAAGTTCAGAATATCTAACCTATTCAAAATTGGAAACGGGGGCAGACCTAGTGGTGGTGGCATCGATGGCGGAAGCGGCAGCGGGGGAGGAGGCGGGGGGACAATCTACGGTGGCATCATCACGGGGAAGAGGATCTCTGGCGGCATCGACAGCGGTGGATGAGACTATCTCATGGTTAACTTCCATCTCTATCTCATGATATGTCTCGCTTTCTCACGTTTTGGTTTTGGTAAAGTAGAAATAAAGGTGAAACTGTGAAAGTGAATTGTTATTTTTAGCTTTCTGGTTTTGAATGGTTTGGGGGTAATTTGATCATTTTTAGATAGAGAAGTAGGTCTTTTAAAAAAGTGGGTAGAAAAGAGGTTTTCCTATATCCTATGTGGCTACTTTAAAAAATTTCCCAATTTTTTTAGGGTGGCGACTGGTCGCAATGGCAACCAAAACCAATACAGTTAATGTACATACATGAAGAGATAATATCTATATATATATATTATATATATATATATAAAGAAGTCGCTGGAAATAGTAAGTTGAATTTTTCCTGCCTATTTGCAGTTACTGTAAAAAGTAATAAAAAATATATATGTAAAAATAAGAAGCGATAAATATTTGATATTTTTATTATTTTTTATAGTCAACGTTCTTTAAATAAATAGTTTTAAAATGATATAAAAAATAGGATTATGTATCAGCTTTTGCTAGGAAATTTATTAAGTAGATTTTGATGATACCATGTAAAACTTAAACTAGAAAGTTGGCACCCCATTTTCCTTGTAATTTGTATTGTAATAGATAGGACTGGAAAAGCTGAGTCAAGTCAACTATGCCAAGGAATACAAGAAGTCAACTGCAGACTGGATTGAAGACTATGATGTGTGTCAGATGAGTATGGCCAAGAAGAAAGTCAAGGACTCGACTGAAGAAGTATCAGCTGAGGAACAACTATAAGAAGTGTCAGTCAAGTTATCTCAAGAAGCCAAGTCTCAAAGTTGAAGTGATAGTTGAGTCGTCCAATGACTAGAAGCTGACTCAAGTCACCTGGGGTAAAGACATCAGTCTAGTCAAGACAACTGACTTAGATCCGTTGATTAAAGTCAAGAATGTTACTCAGAATAGTAACATGTCAAAGCTGTCAGTGTAAAGTGTTAGTCTCAGTTTTGTGCAAAAGGAACAAACCAATGGGAAACACTGCACCGTGTGTCAGATACTCTGCAATGCTGCAAGACATTTAATATGAGGAAATGTCAACATCAAGGACAGCAGACAAGACAAGCCAACAAACACAAATGACTTTTTGAAATTAGCCTATCTATTCAACGGGCAAAATTTCAAAAGTACACTATAAAAGGCTGAGGAATTTATTGAGAAAAGGTTACCTGAACCATGAACAAGCAAGCATTAGTCAAGCAATAACCTGCAATATTCTCAAGTACATTCAAACAAATCCTCAAGCTGTAAGGGAAAGACAACTTCAAATCTGTTGAAGATGAAACTTTTGAATAATCAAAAGGGGTCTACTTTCCAAGAAAGATTGTAGGAAGGTTCAAGGTCGAACCAGTATCAAGTTTGTTGGAGGCCTACGTGGTCAAATCCAAGAACTTGAGAAGTGAGTCAAGTAGCGCAAACCGCCTGTGAAGAAGTCGAGTCGTAAGAGAAGAAGTTTGTGTGATCGGGCTGTCTCCGATCTGTTCACCACTTTGTAAATTGATCTGTTACTTAGTGGATTCCTCCAGAAGTTGGAGAAGAGAGGATTAGAAGAATTACCCCATCTTCGAACCTCTATAAAAACATTTGTGTCATTTACTTTTAGCATATTTATATTCCTGCATACTTACATTATAACTGCTATTAGAATCATATTTGCTATCCAACTAATTAATAACCAAGTGCTAAAAATCGTATGTTTAAAACAAGCTAAAATCTAATCAAAGGGTGTTAAGTCTTCCGCTGATAAAACCAAACCAGCCAAGTTAAGTTTAGGTTAAACAACCGAGTTATTCTATCAATAGCTCTATTGAGTCTGTTGAGTGGCTAACTTAGCTGAATAACCAACTTAGCTGTCCCTCAAGGACACAGCTGTTTGAGTCAAATCTGTTGTAATTTTAAAAGGACTAAAATCGAAAATTTGGTAAGGTTTATTCAACCCCCCCTTCTAAACCTTACTCACACCCCTTGGGACCTACAAGTGGTATCAGAGCGGTTGGTTCATTGAGCCTTCTGCACTGGTTACTAAACTAGATCTCTATCTTTTTAAAAAGGTATTAAACACTTGTATTTTCAAAATCTTTCATTTTAAGCAAAGTTATTATCATGGAAGAAAATTTGACACGCATTCCTATGTTCACTATTGAAGGATTTGATGATTGGAAAATTTGTATGCAGACTCATCTATCTGCATTACATGATGAAATGTGGCTTGTGATAGAGGATAGGCCACTACAAAGTGAACACGGTTGTAAGAAGAGCAGCTGAAGGAGAAGAAGTTGTTGCTGAAGCAAGACCAGCCATGGTTGAAAAACCAAGGACTGAGTGGAAAAATGAAGATAGGAAGAGATACAACTTGGACAATGCGGCCAAGGACATACTCTACAAGACATTGGACAAAGCCATGTTCAATAAAGTCAAATCTTGCAAACCTGCAAAAGAAATCTGGAATAAACTGACTTTAATTTGTGAAGGATCAAAACAAATTAAAGAAAATAATTTGTCTATGGTTGTTCAAAAATTTGAAAATTTGAAAATGCTTGCAGGTGAAACCATGGATCAGCTGGACGCCAGATTCACTGAGATTACATATAAGCTTTCAGCTCTTGGGAAGGAATATACACAAAATAAAATGTGTATGAAGATCTTAAGAAGCCTCCTAGCTGAATGGGAAATGAAAAATATGGCCCTGAGACATTCAATGGACCTCTCGAGAACGTATAACTATGAGCTATTCAGACCTCACCTATGAGTTTGAGCTGAGAAGAAAAGAGCAAGAGGAGACAGATGTACCCAAGACATCTGCACTGATAGCCAAGGATGGAAAGAGAGTTGAACCCAAGGAAGCCATAGACCAGGAGGAAATAGCCCTGATGGTTAAAAGATTCAACAAGTTCTTCAATAAGAACTATAAAAGAAATAAGGGAAAGACCTCCAGGAGACATTCAGCTCCTTCCAAATCAAGGGAAGATAGGCCACCCAAGAGAGCTGAACATCAAAGGGTTGAATATCAGAGAGCTGATAATCCAAGAACAGAAAGAGCTGATCAAAGAGCCGAGAACCCGTGTGTTGAACCGGCAGACAACCAGGACATTTTGTAGTTGACTGTTCTATCCACCAGCCAACAAGTATAGGAATGATGAAGATAGAAAAGTCTTCAGAGAAAGAAGACAGGAAAAGAAGAAAGCCATGTTGGCTGGTGAGACTGCTGAGACAACCAAGTTTAAAGAAGTAGCAGACTCAGAGAGTAGTAAAGCTGACTACTCAAGTGACTCTGAGGAAGAAGCTATGATTTGCCTTATGGCTAAAGAACAAGATCAACCTGATCAAGAAGATGAGGTACACTCTAACTCATCTCATTCAGATTCAAGTGATAGTGATTGTGATACACACACTTCATCACCCACTGATCTTTATGATTCATTAGGCAAAATGATGAATGATTTTGAACACAGAAAATCCTCACACACAATTCTAAATGAGGAAAACAGCCAGCTTAAAAGCCAAAACTCACAGCTGACTAAAGAGTTGAGTACTCTGAGTCCCGTAGCTGATGAGAACACTAAGCTGAAGGCTGAAAATGCCAAGATCATAGCAGAGTTAGCTGCTATAGAAAAGAGGGAAAAAGATCTCAAAAATGTGATTGCCTCATTTACAAAGGCATCCAAATCATTGGATGATCTTATCATGAGTCAAAAAGAATGTGGAGATAAGATAGGCATATGATATAATTCCTTTGTGCACAGTCAAATTCCAAGAGTGTTTTTGGAAAAAGGATCTTCAAGTAATGAAGCATCTCAAAAATCCAAAACATCTAATGTTGCACCCACATTCACTCCAAACCACAATCACAAACAAACTGGCCTTATATACAAAGGGAAAGGAAAACAGCCAGTTGAGTATCCTGAGAGGACAGCTGAGAAGAAATCCAGCCGAGTTCCTTAGCAAACTCCAAACAGGAAATATTATGTGAAAAGCAAACAGAGCTACCTGAAACCCGAGAAATTTCATCAGAGAAACACACATGATGGGAATGGTAGAAACTATCCAAAATATACTGATTGGAATAATGTGAAACATCAGCAAAGTCCTATGGATACAAGCCTAGATGGCAAAGACCTAAAACTCAGCAAAGGTCATTCCAAAGGCAAAAGAGCTATTATCAGCACACATATGCACCCATGCACTACACTCAGAAATTTCACAACTATCCTAATAAAGCAATTGCTAAAACACACACATGCATACAGACAAAAGAGACAGTTGTATGAACCTAAAACCCCCAAGCAATTTGCTAATGTGCACTATGATTATGGCACTGATAGATGGCAACCTCTTAGAGTCAAGTCCTTTGGCTATAGGTTGGTTGGATCATCTTATAGCATTAACCCTCAGACCGGACAAGTATGGGTACCTAAAATCGATTTCCTTGATTGCGTTCAAGGAAACAGTGAGTGCCAAGGAACCTGGTACATGGATAGTGGTTGTTCCAGATATATGACAGGAAACAAGAAAAACCTGTCAAGATTCAAGGAGATTAGAGGTGCAAAAGTCATATTTGGAGGAAATGAAGCTCTAGGGGAAATCAAAAGCACATGATATATCAAGACAGAAGAATATGTATGTGGTAGATTGGTCTACTGCTACACCAAGCACTTGTCTGCTAGCAAAGAGCACAACCGAATCAAGTTGGTTGTGGCACAAGAAGCTGAGTCACCTAATTTCAAGACAATCAACAAGCTTGCAAGAATTCATCTTGTAGAAGGATTGCCAGACTCAGCGTACAAGAAAGAGAGTGTATGTGATGCATGCCAGATGGGAAGACAAATAAAATCTTCATTCAAGGATAAGCCAAGTCCTTCTTCAACAAAGATATTACATCTGTTGCATATGGATTTATTTGGTCCAGTTGAGCCAGCCATCATAAGTGGAAAGAAATACACCTGGTAGATGACTACTCAAGATATACATGGACAATCTTCATGTGTAAAAAAAAAGAAACTTTGGAGAAGTTACCTCAGCTGATGAAAAGAGTTCAAAATGAAAAGAGCCAAACCATTATAAAGATAAGTCTGACAGAAGAACTGAGTTTGTCAATGGGATAATAACTCAGTATTATGTTGAGAATGGTATTGCTCATGAGTTATCTGCAGCAAGAACTCCACAGCATAATGGAGTGGCTGAAAGAAGGAATAGAACTCTCAAGGAAGCTGCAAGGACCATGTTAGTTGAAGTTGGATTGCCTAAGAGATTTTGGGCTGAAGCCATTAACACAGCATGCTATACTCAAAATAGATGCATGATCAACATGCAATTGACTAAGACTCCCTATGAGATTTGGACAGGGAGAAAGCCAAATGTTGGATATTTCAGAATATTTTGATGTAAATGTTTCATCCATAACAATGGTAAAGATAATTTAAAGGCTTTTGATGCTAAAACTGATGAAGGTATCTTTTTGGGATACTCAGATGAGAGCAAAGCCTATAGAGTGTTGAACAAGAGGACTATGGTCTCAGAAGAGTCTATCCATGTGGTTTTTGATGAACCTAATATAAATGGAGAAGACATTGAACAGTTAGCTGATAAGTTGAATCAGCCAACAATGCAGAAGAGTCCTTATGTTGAAACTGAAGTAAGAGCACTCAACCCAGATGAAGATGAGATAGCTGAATCTCAAAGACAGTTGGAAGGTCTATAGATGAATGAAGATGAAAGAGCTCTTCAAGACAACTTAGCTGCGAGACGGTTGAATCTAGCTGACTTACTCCAACCTGATGTGAGATGGCTGAGAGACCATCCACCAGAGTTAGTTATTGGAGATGTTAGAGATGGCATAAGAACCAGATCCAGAGCACAGCATGAAGCCATGTTCACATGTTTTATTTCCCAGATAGAGCCTAAAGATGTGTCTCAAGCATTGGATGACACACATTGGATTCAAGCCATGCAAGAAGAGCTGAATCAGTTTGAAAGAAACAAAGTATGGGAATTGATGCAGAGGCCAACCCATGAGAATGTAATTGGCACAAAATGGGTTTTCAGAAACAAGATGAATGAGGAAGGATCTATTGTAATAAACAAAGCAAGATTTGTAGCCAAAGGGTATTGCCAAGAAGAGAGTATAGATTTTGATGAAACCTTTGCTCCTGTTGCAAGATTGGAAGCAATAAGAATGTTTCTTGCCTATACTGCACATAAGAACTTCACTGTGTATCAAATGGATGTGAAGAGTGCATTTCTAAATGGACTGTTAGATGAAGAAGTTTATGTTGAACAACCTCCAGGTTTTGAGCAGAAAACTATTGGAGATAAGGTATATAAGCTCAAGAAAGCATTATATGGATTGAAACAAGCACCAAGAGCATGGTATGATACATTGTCTCAATTTCTAACTGACAATGGATTCACCAAAGGCAAAGTTGATAGAACACTCTTCAGAATTCAAGATGGAGAGAGTATACTGCTTGTTCAAATATATGTGGATGACATCATTTTTGGATCCACAAATAAAGAGCTGTGTGACAAGTTCTCAAGCCTCATGCAAGGTAAATTTGAGATGAGCATGATGGGAGAGCTGATTTTCTTCCTAGGACTTCAAGTCAAGCAATTGAAGGATGGAACCTTCATAAGTCAAACAAAATATACCAGAGATTTAATGAAGAAATTTGGTATGGAAGAGAAGTCTTCTGTGAAAATTCCAATGAACACATCAGTCAAGATGGACATGGATGCAGATGGCAAAGTGGTACATCAAACCAGATATAGAGAGCTCTCATTGGATCATTGCTCTATTTAACAACAAGCAGGCCAGACATCACCTTTGCAGTAGGTGTATGTGCAAGATTTCAATCTGCACCAAAGGAGAGCCACATGAATGCAACTAAGAGAATCCTAAGATATTTGAAGGGATGCTAGGAAGTTGGTTTGTGGTATCCAAAGGAAGGTGGATTCAAGTTAATTGGTTACTCAGACTCAGACTATGCTGGATGTAGAGTTGACAGGAAGAGTACTTCAGGTACATGTCAAATGCTTGGAAATAGATTGGTTTCTTGGTTCAGTAAGAAACAAAATTCAATTGCCACATCCACAACTGAAGCAGAGTACATAGTTGCGGGCAGTTGTTGTGTCCAAGTCTTATGGATGGACAAAAGCTGAGAGATTATGATATTGAAGAAAAAGAAATCTCAATTATGTGTGATAACACTAGTGCTATTGCAATCACTCAAAATCCTGTGTTGCGTTCAAGAACTAAGCACATTGATGTCAGATATCATTTTATAAGAGATCATATTGAAAAGAAAGACATCACCTTGGAATACATCTCAACTGATAAGCAGTTAGCTGATATATTCACAAAGCCTCTATGTGAATCAAGGTTTGAAGAACTCAAAAATGAGTTAGGGTTAATTGAGCTGAGTTAGTTTACTCAGAAGACTCAATCAGCAGAGAAGAAGATGGGAAAATTAAAGCAGAGCAAGTTTCACACTTCAGCCAAGTGAAACAGTCTTATCGGGAAGTCACAGATCAAGTGAGTCGACAAATTGAGTTACTTCACAAGAAGAGAGAAGCAGAGTTAAGTCACTTTGAATATAAGCTGAATCATTCATGAGCTAAGTGACAAAAACGCATTCATTTTTAATGAGCGGGAATGTTTTTAAGGATGACGTCAGCGTAATAATGACGGTCACAGTAAAAGCTGCACAGTAAGCCATATGATTGGATATAAATGTTGCTGCATTAAATGCGAGGAATTAAATGCGGTTTTGACGTTTTAATCTGAGCCGTTGATTTTGATCAAAAATTTCAAAATCTAAAGTGTGTCTTTTCATGACCTTTATATACGAACTTTCGCATTTCTCTCACCTTACGCGAACTGTTCATCTTCAAAGCAAAGAAAAAATTCTCTCTGAAACCCTAAGTTCTCTCAAAGCAAGTTCTTCACTTTTCGTTCGGTAAAAATATCTAAAAATGGCTCCAAAGTACGATTTTGTGAAACTCTCAAAGCAAATCCACACTGGTTCTTCATTGGATTTCGATGGAATGGTAAAGCAGGGTGTTGATGAGATCCTGGCTCAAGATAGCGGAGATGTTGGAAAAGTCTAGTCTCAAGGCTTTTCTGACTATGGAGTATTCTCATACCTACCTTGGGGAGGTAGCTATGTTCTACGTCAACACAGAGGTGCAGGACCAAGAAATCAAATCTTCCGTCCATAGCAAGGTCATCAAACTCAGTGCAAAAGACCTTGTTGACCACTGTTTGTTGCCCTCGGAGGGCGTGAAGGAAATATACGAGGCTGATGTCGACTTGGCTACTGCATGGAAGGAAGTGGCCAAACCCGAGTCTGCTGCTAAAGTGGTTTTCACAGCTGATAAGAAGTTGCTAAAGGAAGACTATCACAAACTGATGGATGTCATCTCAAAATGTGTCGACATGAAGTTTGGCAGTTTCAATCAGCTGTCCAAGACAAAGCTGATCATTATGGCTGCGATCATGCAAGGGAAGAAGGTTAACTGGGCTGAGTTTGTCTCACAAAGCAGACTCTGCCGAATGTGATGAACAAGACCTTTAAGGAGGATGGGTCTTTTGGATGCTCACTTGGATATGGCCTTGTGATTGGCCATTTGCTGGAAGTGAAGGGTGTTGCTCTTCGTCATGGCAAGCCCTTTCACGTGAACAATAGGATGTTCAGGGCAAACCTTTCTGGTGCCCAGAAGAGAGCTCACGCGAAGAAAGCTGATACCAGTGAGGGGGAATCAGCTGACCCAGAAGACACAGCTAATACCCCTCCCTCGAAGAAGAGAGCTGCCCCTGCAGCTAAGACAAAGAAAGCACCTGCTCCCACAACACAGTCCAAAGCACCCGCCGCCGAGAGCGGTGAGACTCCCCCTGCGCAGCAGATCGAGAAGGAATCTCAAATCCCTTCTCCAATCGTTAAGAAGAAGAGAACTGCCAAGCCGAGGAAGGCAACTCCCTCTAAGAAGAGTACCCAAGCCCACACCACTAATAAATCTACTGAATCTGAACAAGAAGTCCCTCTGGTTCGTCCAAGAAAGAGAAGGCTGATCAGGAATTCTGACCTTGAAAAGACGGTTGAGTCTGCTACTCAACTGGCGAAGGAATCCGAGACTGCTGGTGATCAAGAAGCGCAGTCTTCCGAAGTTATTGATGCATCTGCAAAGTCTGTTGATGGTGATCAGCAGATATCAGTCGAAGACCCAACTGTTAGGAAGACAGCTGAGGAGAAAGAAGCAGCTGAGACAACTGAACCTTCTATCGAAAAGGTTGTCTCTCCTCCTACAACTGATGCTGCTGCTTCTGAGGAAGAGCAAGTCTTCTACCTCCCGTTCCGGAAACCGGAGGTGAAGGTGAAGATGATGATGATGTAATCATGTATTCTCCACTTTACCCAGATATTCAACGACGCTTATGAGAATGGAGAGCATGGAAGCTAGATCACTCAAGGGTGCAGTTTACTCGCCCTGAGTTTATAGAAGAAGAAGAAGAAGAGTTGTTCCGACTCCTTGGTGTTGCAACTATCAAACAGGCTCTCGACGGAGACAACTGCATGGATATCCTCCGCATCATAAAGGCGGATGAAAAGGATAAAGCTGAGGAGCGAGCCCGATCTTTGGAAAAATAAAAAATATGTGAATTTACAGGCTCCCCAGATCACACTCACACGCATCTTGATGTGCTCTCAGAAAGTGATGAGGATCCCACTGCTGCAGCCGAGAAGTCAGATATGCAAAAGACTATGAGGGAATCCAGAGCCATGCATGAGCAGCATCTGTTTGAAGGCCCAGGAGAGTCCTCACAATCTCTCCTGCAAATTGATCCTCTGGGAGTGGTACAACAGATTGCATCAGATATCGCTGCAACCACGTCCCCTGTACAATCAAAGGATGGCTCCAAGGGAGTTGGCGATGAAGCTGGGAAATTGGGCACCCAAGTTGAGCCAAACCCCTGTAGAAGGTGTTCTCACACCTACCCCGGCAGCTGAGCACTCAACGGACAAAGCCACGTCTCTGGAGCAGTGTGACCCCACAATTAGTTACTCAGCTGGTGTGCCAGCTGAGGGGGAAACTCTCTCCACCACATCAGGGTTAAAGGTTGTTGTGGGAGACTCATCTTTGAGCAAGGAGGCAAAGCTGATAAAGAAAGTGAACAACAGCAAAGTGACATTGACGAAGCTCGGACAGTTGATTCTTTCTCAGCTAGAATGTCCACTGCTCTGAAGGCCAATGACACTGCTGATGCAGCCGAGGCACAAGATGGTGATGTCCGGGAGTTAACACTCTGGGCACAGAAAGAGCAATCCAAAGAGTTGAAACTCCAATGGATGTCATTGTCGAAGACCCTAAGACAGTTGTAACTGTCGAAGGGAATGTAGAAGGCCTCCAGTACACAGCGCTGATATAGAAAAGGAGATAAGTGCTCTTCATGACTCCCAAGAAAACATAGATACATCATTTTTGGGATCAGAAGATGAAGCTGATGACACTGATGATGTTCTCAAAACTAAGAGCCAAATCAGTGAGAAAACGGCTCGCACGAAGTTCAACTTTGATGATGAGCCAACTCCGCAAGTCTCATCATCATCCGATGACACTGATGATACAGCCGAGGTAGAGCTAATTCATTTAGAAAAGTCCACTGAAACCGAGGAAGCTGTTAAGACAGTTGAGGCTCAGTCAGCTGGGCAACACATCATAAATGCCCCAGCTGGAACTAAGTCATCTGCACAAAGCTTCCAACAGCAGCAGATAATGACTCCGTCTACCTCCACAAAGCTCACACAGCTATGAACATTGTCGATGAAGCTGCCGCAGCAGAGGCATCGAGAGCTGAATTCGCTCAACTACAACAAGGGAAGGCAACGAAGGGATGAGACCTAGAGATTCCATATGTGCGCGATGATGTCTTTCAAGACATGTTTCCGTTCACCCAAAACCTGTCTGCATCCGAAGAAGAGACAGCTGTTGAACGAAGGCAATACACTGTAAGAGAAGATCCCATCATTCCCACCGACACGATTGTTCCAGTAGACTTTGATTTCGACACAGAGTGGCCAGCAGCTGAATCGGGCGAGACAGTGGAACTTCGTGAAGTCTTAAAGAAACTCTGTGAGGAGATTGAGAAGATTGAACGACACCATGCCTCACTGGACTTACGCCTGGACAATCGCGATGCCACTCTCACAGCATACTTGAGAGGGATCGTTGTGCGAATTCGGGAATGGACCTCAATGAGAATCGAGAAAGTACGATACTTCAAAGCCTTATATGGAAGAATGCTCGTATGGAGTGCGGATAACTCCATGATCAGGCAGAGGATGAAGGACTACATTGAAAGAATAGCCCAGTCTCACAAAAATGATATGGAGCTGTTGCAACATTTTCATAAGAATGAAATCCTCAGACTCGAAAATGCAATGAATGAAAAATTCAGCCTCTTCATGGCTGAAATGAAGATAGTGAGAGCCTAGTCTAAGGAAATTCGATCAGAGATTCGAACCGCATCTGATGCAGCAGACTCCAAGCACGATTCCACGATTAACAGACTGGACTTTCTCCTTGGAAGCATGTTCCCTGGGGTCCCTCTCTCCTTTGATGATGCCAAAAAGGGGGAAGAGGAGTCCTTAAAGGGATTGAAAGAAGAAAAACAGAATAAAGACGCAGCTGAGAAGAAAGACGCAACTGTGAAGAAGGGTAAAGCAGCTGAGGGGGAAAGTTCGAAGGATCTGACTTTGATGTTAGCTGAAACCCCCCAGCAAGGTCATGTTATTGTCTCCATCCTGAGCAAACTCCCTGTGACCCTACCAATTGAACACGTTGATGTGCCAATGGCAGAGAAAAGGAAGATTATTGAAGCAGGGTTTGAGGAGTTCTCTAAAAAGAAGAATGCTCGCGTTCAGGAAGTAATGAAACAATATGGTGGTCTTCTAGTTGGAAAGGATCAGGATGTGATACCTGATGATGAATCTGAGCCTAGATCGGTTGAAGAGTTTAAGACCCTTGAATCAGAAGGCTATTTCCAAGGAATGGTTCTAGCCCAAGCCTGGGAGAAAGGTTTAGCCTTGTGTGATGAAGGAAAAGCAAGCGATCTTCAGTTGATCCACTCACCGAAAGCGAAGACTCACGTGCGCAAGACACACCCAGAGGCAGAGGAAGAGCTGAGTCAGGAAGAGGAAGAAGTGGTGGTGGAAGAGGTTCCCTACCTCGACCAAAACCCAAGGACGTTGAATTCATAGATCCTGACAAGAAAGGCTTGATTTACTGGGCTGGATATGATCACCTAACCAACCGGGAGGTAGCAAGGAAGAACGCTAAAGCAGTAAGAAGACAAAAAGAAGAGAATAAAAGGCAAACACGAGAATGGCTCGAGAAGAAGCAAAGGGATGATGCTTCTGAATGGGCCTATGAAAAGAAGAAAAGAAGGGAAGAAGAAGAGAAAAAGAGCTGATGACGACAAGGAGCACAAGAGAGCTGGAGAAGAAAGAGGAAGGAAGCAGCGAAGGCGTTGAAGTGTTGTTGCGAACCCCATTGTGTATTACTATTGTAAATACATTCATGTAAGTCGTCTGTAATACACTCAGTGAAATTTTTTTTCTGTAATTTTTCACTTTGTATGTATTCTTGTATGTTAGCTTAGATGCATGTATATTGCTATGATAAAGAATGCTCTTATACCAAATGTAAATAGCTATGTAAAGGACAAGAATGCTATGATCAATAAAACGATCTATTTTAAGCATACATTCTTTGTTACTGCATTGTCTGTTTGTATCTTTGTTGATTATGTTTTGTTGAATGTTTTTAAGTTTTGGCATCATCAAAAAGGGGAAAATTGTTAGGAAATTTATTAAGTAGATTTTGATGATACCATGTAAAACTTAAACTAGGAAGTTGGCACCCCATTTTCCTTGTAATTTGTATTGTAATAGATAGCGCTGGAAAAGCTTAGTCAAGTCAGCTATGCCAAGGAATACAAGAAGTCAACTGCGGACTGGATTGAAGACTCTGCTGTGTGTTAGCCGAGTATGGCCAAGAAGGAAGTCAAGGACTCGACTGAAGAAGTGTCAGCTGAGGAACAATTGTAATAAGTGTCAGTCAAGTTATCTCAAGAAGCCAAGTCTCAAAGTTGAAGTGATAGTTGAGTCATCCAATGACTGGAAGCTGACTCAAGTCACTTGGGGTAAAGACAGCAGTCTAGTCAAGACAACTGACTTAGATCCGTTTATTAAAGTCAAGAATGTTACTCAGAATAGTAACATGTCAAAGTTGTCAGGTGTAAAGTGTTAGTCTCAGTTTTGTGCAAAAGGAACAAACCAATGGGAAACACTTCACCATGTGTCAGATACTCTGCAATGCTGCAAGACATTTAATATGAGGAAATGTCAACGTCAAGGACTGCAAACAAGACAAGCCAACAAACACAAGTGACTTTTGAAATTAGCCTATCTCTTCAACGGGCAAAATTTCAAAAGTACACTATAAAAGGCTGAGGAATTTATCGAGAAAAGGTTACCTGAACCACGAACAAGCAAGCATTATTCAAGCAATAACCTGCAAGTACATTCAAGCAAATCCTCAAGCCTGAAACTCGAAGGAAATCAATCTAACACAAGCTGTGAGGGAAAGACAACTTCAAATCTGTTGAAGATGAAACTTTTGAAGAATCAAAAGGGGTCTACTTTCCAAGAAGGATTGTAGGAAGGTTCAAGGTCGAACCAGTATCAAGTTTGTTGGAGGGCTACGTGATCAAATCCAAGAACTTGAGAAGTGAGTCAAGTAGCAAGACAACCGCCTGTGAAAGAAGCCGAGTCGCAAGAGAAGCCATTTGTGTGATCAAGCGTCGTCTCAGATCGCTTCACCACTTTGTAAACTGATCTGTTACTTAGTGGATTCCTCCAGGAGTTGGAGAAGAGAGGATTAGAAGAATTACCCCATCTTCGAACCTCTATAAAAATATTTGTGTCATTTACTTTCAGCACATTTATATTCATGTATACTTACATTATAACTGCTGTTAGAATCATATTTGCTATCCAACTGATTAATAACCAAGTGCTAAAAATCGCGTGTTTAAAACAAGCTAAAATCCAATCAAAGGGTGTTAAGTCTTCGGCTGATAAAACCAAACCAGCCAAGTTAAGTTTAGGTTAAACAGCCAAGTTATTCTATCAACAGCTCTATCGAGTCTGTTGAGTGGCTAACTTAGCTGAATAACCAACTTAATTGTCCTTCAAGGACACAGCTGTTTGAGTCAACTCTGTTGTAATTTTAAAAGGACAAAAAATCGAAAATTTGGTAAGTTTTATTCAACCCCCCTCCCCTTCTAAACCTTACTCACACCCCTTGGGACCTACAACTTTCCGAATCAGTGTGTGTATTGCATTCATTATTGTGTTTTTCTTTTTTCTTTTTTTTAAAAAATTAATAACTTTTTTTGTTTTTTATCCATTTTTTTACGTATAGTATATCAAATTAACCATTATTTTACGATCTCCAGTTTTTTTTTTTCGATCTCCAGTTTGACACACATATTGCATATATAAAATAAAATAAGCATAATAAATGAAAATATAATAAATATTTTAATTATTATTTTGTAATTTGTAATGGGCTTTAGAAATAATGCATTCGGGTTATTGGACATCAATTTGTATATTCATGTGTTTTAGATATTTATGATATATTAGTTGTTATTTGGGCTTAACCCATTTCTTATATAATGATATATAATTACGTTTAAATTGATTAAATTAAATTTAAAAATACTTATTTTAATTGAAAAAAATATCTCAAAATATGTATCCAAATTTTATATATCACATATATCCATAGATAGCGTTATATATATTTATTAAGAATAAAATTAAGATTTATTTTATATGAAATTATATTCATATAGTATTTTATATATAAAAAATTCTTTTTAATATAGTAACGTACTTCTCATGTTAATAGAAATTATTTTTTATTTATCAATGTATTTTGATATTCAAGTTTTAAAGTTGTACATTTGGAATTAGATATGAACTTGTCTGTTTGATAGTTTTTTTTTTTTTTTTTGAAATATGTGTATATATAAAAATTAAATAGTTTTTGTTTTTTTAAAAAGTTTCATTTTCCCATAAAAATATGTTGCTAAATATAAAGCATGGTTTCTGTTTAATGTTTTTAATAATTGACAATTGTTCAACTTTCTAAACCCCAAATAACATTGGAATTTGAAATGACATTATTATTGATTATAAATATAATTTATTAAATGTTCAGCATTACGGCAGTAATAAAAATCAACATTGGATAGTTAAATTTTTTTTTCAAACTTTTACATTCTTTTAGATTATAGATAATTGATAAACTTATTTTATAAATAGATATAATTCATACTTACCCAACCAAATATTTCGAATTTAAAGATATTTTTTTATAGTTTATCATAATTTATTTTTTATTGTTTAATCATTTGATTTAAATCAAATTAATTATCTTTATATTATAATTATTTTTGGAAATTTAAAACTTAAAGCAATCACTATTCTTTGTTAAAACATAGATAATATAAATTCATAATTTGTAAAATAAAGAATGATAACAAGTAAAATTGTAAAGACTATTGATTACTTTTAAATTTAATAAAATAAAAATTTATAACTAGAATTAATATTAATAATAGATAAATACAATATACATATTCGGGGAATGGGGATGTGAACGGAGAATTTCCGTTTTATCTTATCCGAATGGGAAGGGGATGGAGATATATGCACCATCTCTATCACATCTCCGATTCTAGAGAACTGGAGAATCCCCATCCCCGCTCTCATCCTCAAATTAACCGGAAATTTCTCGTCCCATTATATTCGGTTACTGACAAGGTTGGTTCCCAGCGGGGATGTTGACATTCATAAATGCAGGTGATATAATTCATATAACCATTACAAAATTGTCCATATAACAGTACAAAACAGAGTTTTACAGATATACACCCCGTGCATCGTACAGGTAAAAAACTAGTTATTTATTAAAGTGGTGATTATTTAAATAGGGAATTGGAGCATCTTGACCAATTGAGCTTGATAGATTTGCTCAAGCTTATTGCTAAAACATATATCTATTAAGAAGCGTTCCTGGAGCGGTCAAGGTGGTCTGGTGCTGCCACACAGACCTAAGAATGACTCCTGAGTTTTCCGTTTATATCTAGTATATAAATAATTGTCAACATATTTAACAAGTTGAAGTGTATGTGTAAATTGTGTTACTTCAGTGGCAAAGTCTTGTATTTTGGTGGATGTAAATTAAAAAAAAAATTCAAATCTTGCCAAATTTTATTTATATAACATTGATTTTTTTTAAAAAAAAAATTCGTAAGTGAACACAAGGAGGCCTATTTTTTATTAAATTGCGGATATGATCTTCTGTTACAAAATAGTGTTTCATCTTCTTCTACTGCACGGATGATTGACACATATATAAAAGTTATCATATTAATTTCGAAGCATAAATCAAGCTTAAATTATAGGCTTTTAATATGATAGTTTTTATACACGTGTTAATCATCCGTAATAGTGGAATAGAAGATGAAACACTATTTTGCAATATAAGATTCCATCCGCAAACCTTGGACCGGCTCCAGAACTACTCAATAGCAAAAATGAAATTCATTTCCTTCACAAATCACAAATCACAAATTAGATATTGTAATAGTGTATGTTGATCTTGAGGCAACAGTTTTATAAAGTGTGATCAAACACAAAGTGAAACCCGATTAATCAAAGTAGTGAGATGTGGAATTATGGCCATATAATGCACTTTAAGACCACATGAATATCATACAAGTACCATCAACATTTAACTTATATACCAATTAAAAGTTAATGAATGTAAAATTAAATTTATATACCAATCTTGGAGAAAACCCGATTAATTCGATTCGTGATTAATTTTGATGGGCTGGGGTCATTTTCCCATACCCAGACAAAGGGGTCCTTGGTTCGGATTTGGCTTTCCGACTTTGTAAAAGTGAATTTCCTGAGCTCATTTAAAAAATAGGGGAAATAACAAAAAAATACCTATACCACAAAATACGTTTCTATCACTTTTTGTACCCATTTTTTTTGCCTTTTTTATGCTCCTGCATATTTTTTGATTATTTTTACGTTTCTTTTGTTTTTTTTTTTTGTTCATGTATTGCTTTATATTGTTATATATGTTGTTTCGATTTTGTTTAAATTTGTTTCTTTGTTGTTTCGATGTTTCAAAATAATTGGAATATCCCCATTCATAGGTCTGAGATCTACATCTATGAATTGAAAGGTCCGCGAGTCTAGAAATTCATTTCAGCCAATTGAACCTTCTCGAACTGTTTCCTATTTTTTATGTTGTTTTTTGTTCATGTATTGATTTGTACATTGTTTCTATTGTTTCTGTGTTGTTCTATAATATTTTTAATGTTGTTCTAATAATTATTTTTTGTTGTTTTCATATAGTTTTCATTGTGTAAATGTTTTTACCTATTTTTAAGCTCTTTTATTCATGTGGTGTTTTTAAATTTTCTTACGTTGTTTCTTGGTTGTTCTCATATCGTTTTTAATGTTATTCTGGTGTTTCTTTATTGCTTTCACGTAGTTTTCGATGTTTAAATACAATTTTTACCTATTTTTAAGCTATTTTTGCTCATAGGGTGTTTTCATATTGTTTCTGGTTTGTTTCAATATTTTTTATTAGTTGTTTCCATGTTTTTTATGTTTTCATGCATTGGATCAAAAATTGAAATGTATTTTTTTTATTCATGTTGTTTCTGTAATATTTTTAATTTTGGTTTTAATTGTTGTTTTATGTGTATATTTCTTGATTTTTTATAAGATTTTGAGTATAAGATGGATTATTTAGCGGGGGCAAAATTTATTTTTTTACTGAAATTAGAAGAAACATTTTAAAACATGTTCGAAACAATCTTGAAACAACGCAAAAAAATCCAAAAAATTTGGCGGGAACGTAAATTTGTCCAAAAAAAGGGCATGAGCATAAATTTGTCTAGAAAAGTACCGAGAAACGTAAAAAGCTGTAATTGTCTCCAAAAAGTGGGACAGTTGTGTACATTTCCCTAAAAAAATATTATAAATCTATACATCTTATAAAATATGTTTAAAGCTTTTAAGTAAGCAAAATAAGGTACTCAAGTGTTTCAATAAAATAACAAGATGAAACATTTAGAATATTAACAATTACAATTTTGTAATATTAAAATAAAGAAAGATGTTGAAATAAAACTTTATTTGCAAAAAAAATAAAAAAAAATGATGTCTTTGCTTTGTATAAAAATTAGTTCTCAAGCACCTTTTCTAAAGATCTTATAAATTCTTTCAGAAAAAACACACACACACACACACACAAAAAAAAAAGGACCACACTTTTTAGGAGCTTATATAAGCTCTTGATGTCTTAAAAAGCTCAGCCAAAGCACTTTTTCAGTTATACCCCAAAAGTTAATCCTAAAACAAGTTCTGGAAAACTAAAGAAACTCAAATTGTGGTATAAAAGTTTGAGTTATATTTTCAGTCCTAGTCCTGGGGCAATTTGACCTCTCTTCATTAGGAAACACGATTTTACGTGCGATAATTTATGCAATTTAAAGACACTAATCAGCAATATACCTGCACAAGCATTACTGGATGGTGGCCTAGTTTTGCTGTTGAACCAAAATTACAAAATTACGTGGGTACTTGCCATTTGGCTGAGCCTCAAAAAAAATTACAAGCTATTAAATATTTATAAATTGAAAATTTGTTTTGTAAATTAAAAAAAAATTATTAAATTCAAAAAATTTATAAGCTCCTAAATATATAAACCCACCACAATAAATTTTAACAAATTTCTTTAGTTTTGCCAGGTTTAATTACAAAATTATCAGTACCTGCATAAAATAAAAAAACTCCATTTCATTTATCCAAACATTTGAACAACTTATTCTAAAATAAAGTCTAACATCATATAAATTATAAAAATATCTTATAAAATGCAAGAATATAAAAAATCATTTAAATAATATTAGTCAAACACGCTCTCTAAGTTGGTAATGAATGGACGGGATTTTGAAGGAATATGTAGTAGCATATTATGGACAAGTCGCATCACAATTCGCACGCTTGACTAAGGAAAGCTTTCAGTCGCTACATTCTGCACTACACACCCAACTGGATTCCACTAACCCTTCCTTCACTCGCTGTCTTGGTTAGTGATTGAAAAACTTTTAAGTGGGAGCATTTAGACAAACATAGATGCTACAATATGATGCATAAGATAATGTGTGTATTAATAAAAAAAATACATTGTATTACTTTGAGAAGGGATTAGGTTTGACAGAAACTAACAAACATGGCCTGTGTTTCTCTGTGAGTGAATGTATGACTGAGATAAAGAAACCAAATTACTCACTCAAGATCGATCGTTCAAAGCTCGTTTGATCTCGGTTCGTTAACATAACAAAACCAAGCTTGCACACATTTTTTTCGCTCGATAAGATACAACGCTCTGCTCAAATTCGACTCAATTGATAAAAAAGTAATCATGGTTATGCAAAAATATCAAGCTACTCGAGCTCGATTCTTGTTTGACTCGACTAAAACTCATTCAAGCTCGATTTGATTAAAATTAAACATACTCGAACAAAATTTGTAAAGCTTGATAAAAATTCAAACAAGCTTGAACCCATTCATTTGCACACCCTGGGACGATATTACTTTGCTCGTGAGAACCTTACTGCAGACTGCATAGATTATTGATACAATACTTATTTATACAATTCAAATCATTCAATGAAACAACACGCACAAATCTAAAGGAACTCTTGTACTGCTTAATATTAAGCCTACTGAACAACTTAAAAAAGAAAGAGAAAAAAACAGTCAATGCTAGGTGGTCATAAATTCGGCATTTTTTCAACTCGCTTCCAAATTGATCTCAGTTCAAGTCCTCCGAAATTCCAAGCTTCCATTAATTCTAAAGCAAGTTTATAAGCTTGAGCATAAGAGCTATATATTATTACTTCAATTAACATGGCAGGAGCTAGCTTACGCAAGTAAACATCGAGAATGCTAGAACTCCGAGCTGGGATTCTCGGAAAATTCTTTTCTAACCTGCTGGAAATTTGTCAAACTGAGTATTAAGTCAGTAGCAGACTGTTGTTTCCATATCATTGGTTCCAAATACATGCCCTGGAGTAAAAGCATAAAAGAAATAAATCAAAACAGCGAAAAGAGAACACAAATTACTTAAATAATCAAGTAAATAGCAGCAAAGAGAAAATGGAGCTAAAGGAAACAGAAATAGAACTGCTCTCCTATATACAGTAGAAACCAAGAAAGTAAGGTAACAATGGCAGAAAATATGTATTTCACGCTTCATACAAGATCAATGAAAAACATGGTTCCACAAAGTAGTTAATCCAGCAAAAATAGGAATTTCCAGATAGAACCTCAGTGAGGGATATTATAAATCTCCTCACGATCAAAATTGTCTCGACCAATTCTGAGTATAGCATCCTTACTGATAATTGGATCACTGTAACCTCTTACACAATCATTAAGATCATTTTCACCACAGTATATACATATCATGACCAAAATATATAATACACACATATATACTAACATATATCTCTTGCACATTAAAGACATAGTTTGAAGACACCCTATAGATGGGAATTGTGAATAACGAGGTTTTAAAGCTCAGTACAGCATGCAATACCCCTTTCTGAGCAAAGTGGGATTCAAATTCTTCCATGTCTTAGCTAAAAGAACAGCAGGCAACATTAATCCTTCGTGAGTGCAGTCTTCTCTGTGTAAAATACAAAGCCAATTGCTGAAAAAGAAACTTCAGTTATAGTTGTGCTTTCTCCCATATACACTATTCAGTTACCTTAATATGTTGTGCCATTTCCAGAACTAGTAACAAAAGCTACACAAACTGAAGTGACCAAATTCACGTAGTTGATCAAAATCAATAGAAATAGAGCACTTTTGAGATCCATCTCAAACCATATGTTGCTTCTATTCAACAAAGTTAAGGTTAAGGTTAATGTGATGACCTAAAATCATTGTCGCAAGTTTTTGTTTTCTACCCCAATTTCTTCTCTGATAAATTACTTTAAATATTCCTTGCATCTCTGTGTGTTTCCGTGGAAAATGGCGAAGAATATGAAGAATGAGGCCTAAGGGAAAAGTTTTTCTAGGAAAATACTTCTGAATATATTTTCCTTAGTTTTCATGTGTAGGGTAGTAACTCAAAATTACCTGGAAAGTAGCTAAGGATCTAATATTTATTACAATTAACAAGAATGTAAAACAACTCAATGCAAGTTTAAAGTACTCTTAACTTAGATAAGAATTCAAACAATTTGTTAGGATCCTTAAACATGTGCAGACATGCATAAAAGATTTACTTTCTGTGTTTTTATATTCATTTTTATTCAAATTCTCATTCAGCATATGAATTAATTATTTAGTAAACTTTTATGTATTAAAAGTATTATTACATTATTACTATAAATTAATTTGATGAATTTCAATTAATGTAAATTTAAAAACTATCTCCGTACAAGTTTTGTATCCAATTTCCGACATATATTTCCTTTTTTAGGGACACGAGGACAGGGCATTTATTTTCTGGAAAATAGCTATTTTTAATTTCATACATAATTATAAAATTAACAAAATAATTATAATAATTACATATTATTACTTTGAACAGTTCACATAAGATAACAATTACAAATTTGCTGCAATATCTTATACTGTAGTTTTTTAGGGTCAGGTATAGGTACCTTATTGTGTAGTTTTCTGGGTAAGGTACCTTATAGAGTAGTTTTTTGGGAAATCCGTTTTATTTTTATTTAGTTTCCTTCCTTTCTATATTTCCTCTACTCTTTTAAAGTAAAAAGGTCTTCAACGGATTATATATAAATTACTACTATAAATCTACAAAAAGTAAATCAAATTTCTTTATTTAAATATTTGGCACAAAAAGTCATACAAAACTTCTAGTTCATCAAAGTTTGTTCCTATTTTAGGTTTAATGACTTCACAACCAAGGTAGTCAAAGCGGTAAGGCGCATTCGAGGCGACAAGGTCTTATATCGCCCGAGGCGCGAGACGCCTAAAAAGCGCTCGCCTGACTCGAGCAAGACGCACAATTTTGGATTTATTATCTATAAGGCTATAATATGCTCAAATGATCGAAAACATGATCATTCAATATAAAATTAAACCATTTGCACAAACAATGACGTAAACATAACAACTCACTAGACAGACAACAAAAGCATCAAAGAGTTTACGCAATCAAAAGAAAAAGGTTTTGCTGTTAGCCAGAAAGAAGAGGAAAATAGCAGAGTGAAGATGAAGGAAGAAAGCAGTAGAAGTCGCCCAAAAAAGGAAGAAAAGAGGAGGAGGACGAAAAAAGAAAGGAAAGACAACAAAATCCAATAAAAATTTGCCATCAATTTCCGCAGCAAATGGACGAAAAAACTCGCCAGAAAGTTCTCTGATTCTCAACAACAACAACAACAACAACAAACTAAGCCTTAATCCCACTACGTGGGGTCGGCTATACGGATCATATCGCGCCATCGTTTACGGTCATAAGCCATATTTTCGTTTATTTCTAGGTATAACATGTCATGTTTAATAGCTTCTTTCCAAGTCTTTTTAGGCCTACCTCTTCCTCTTTTGATTTGTGTGAGTGATTCTCTACCTTCTAAACGTCGCACAGGTGCATCTAAAGGTCTCCTATAAACATGTCCAAACCATCTTAATCGTGTTTCTCTAATTTTCTCGTCTATTGGTGCTACTCCCACTTTGTTTCTAATGTGTTCATTTCTTATTCTATCTAATCTAGTGTGTCCGCACATCCATCTTAGCATTCTCATCTCTGCTACCCTCATTTTTTGTTCGTGTTCATATTTAGTCGCTCTGATTCTCGCACAGAAAAAATCGATGTGCGTGACTGCGTGGACTGAAGAAAAACCTGATTTTGCCCTTTTTTGTGTAAATATTGGATTGGCTTATGGCTTTAAAGTGCTTATGGGCTTTTAACATAAAAAAGGGTATCCCTCATTTTAAAATATCGAAGATTTGATAAGATTTTGCCCTTTTTTGCACTATGATTTTGCCCTTTTTTGTGTAAATATCGAAGATTTGATAAGATTTTAAAATAGTTTTTGGAATTTATTTTGCCTCAAAAAAGCAGTTTTTCTTTTTCACGAATCTTGTGCTTTTCCCTCATTTTTTCCATGGAACTAAAATCAAACCTATTGAAGATGACATAAACCCCATAAATTGAAACAAATTCCAAGGAAGACCAGTGTATCCCATCCTCTAGGAGTTGATTCATTCTTCACATGAGATGCTATATTAATCAACCAAATGCATGATTGCAATGCTTATAATTTAATGTTTACTTCTCATCCTCATATCACAAAAATGGATATTGCTCTTAGCTCACTCCATCTTCTTTCATCAATAGAACTGTTGCAATAACAGTATACACCGAACACCTGATTTTCTTCAAAAACTACCAATGCATCACACTCCGTGGATATATGATATATCACATGATGCATGGAAGATTCTAAACAGAATGCACCAACTCACGTTGCACTTTCACATAGCTTTAACAATAGCTTCAATATTTCATACATAGCAATTCACAACATCCATTTCTACCCATTTATATCTCTAGAATAAACTCAGAATGTGATAACAAGATAACAAATGAGTAGCATATGAAGCGTTTAGCATGCCTTAATATTTCAAGTGTCTCTATTGACATATTTCAGTTTTCCCCTGGGAAAATATTACTTCTTAATCAAGTCAAATACAACTAATCACTTCTTTTCAGCAAAACTAAGTGCGCCTAGGTGGGGGTTAGGCACAGAACAACCAACTTAATGAATTTCAAAACAATTACGAGAGGGGATAGGGAGCCCCAGTTTGTCCATTTTCAGCCTTCCTTGATGTGTTTATATCTCAGGCATTAATACGATAATATGTACCTTTTGACAAACAAAAGAAATCGTTTTTACCAGGCCAAAGATATGCATGAATTTAATATGATAAGCCAAGCTTATCGCTTACTCCTTGATGTTCTTTGATGAAAAATCTTGAAATGAACTGATAGAAATGGGTCGTGCAACATTCTTGTGCCTAGCATGAAGTTACGCTAAGATGCCGAGAAATTGGCAAAAGATTTTAGATGATCGCTATTAAGATAGATTGTCTTGATGTCTTGTACTTCTTTTCATATCAACTTAACTAATTGTACGAAAAACACTAATCCATAAATAGTGAAGTCCAAAAACTCAACCACCATTTGAAAAAAAAGCAAACACTCCGGAACAAGCTAGACCAAAATGAGAGTGAATTCAACACCATATCAGAACCACTCAAATCGTAACACCCAAAGCCCTCGGAAATATAGAAATGTTAAATATTATCTCTGACCAAACATACTAGAAAATACATTATTAGCTTCAACTACAATTACAAGTAGTCTATAATTTAGTGCAAGTCTAACAGTCCGCTTTGGTGATCTCTTAAAAACTTTGATCATCCTATTGAGATCTTTGAAACAAAATATATATAGATATTTATTTCCAACAAAAGATTCATCAAACAATTAGCTTTAGTGGCGGCGGATCCACTTCAACAATAAATAGAGGACCCCCTAAAAAACTAGAACACAAAAATCATGAATCAAAATTCTCAAGTTTGCCTGTGCTTCAAAGTAGACACACAGTCTGTTGGTCCAAAGAAGCAAATACTCCTATAAATTTCTTAAAGCATAGTGCATTTGTAGCAACCATGAATCGACATGTTGTATAGGCCTTGACCTTATGCTAGATTCCTTACTTCCACATTTCCAATGTGAGACATAACACAAATATGTCTTGTCTTAAAGACTTCTGTCATGCTCCGAGTAATCGCTAAACATTGGAAGAAGGATGAACAAATGGAGGCTGCCCCTACTCCTAACCTAATGCACTGTCTCTCAACATGTTCTAAATTGTTTATATTCCTTTAATAAAACCATCGGAAAAATGCTTGGCACATATCTATTGTACATAAAATAGTTTGTAAAGCGAGATCCTATGTTAACATTTGTTGTTAAATGCACATCCAAAGTGCACACTTTATCTCTGTTACAAATTTGGAACTCAAGCCACCATTGCATAGTCACGACTTAGATCAAATACTTAGATTCCCACTATAGCTTAACTTACGCATATGACTTCTTGGAAATTTTACAAACCAGATTAACAACACTATAAGATCAAATACTTAGGATTCTCACTCTAGCTTAATTTACGCATATGACTTCTTGGAAATTTTACAAACCGATTAACAACACTATAAGAAAGTTAATATTATCTAAAGCTCCTTCAGCTCAATAGCAAATTATTTAAACCCAACAAATCCACATTAAGGCAATAAATGTGCCTCAGCAATGCATTACTCTAGCTAGTGCAGATAGTTCCACAAGTCTGTCACACAACTAATTGAAAAGAAAAGGAAACAACTACCCGATGTTGCCAATGCCATTAACTGGTTCCACAAACTGCAGCTGATGCTGATGCTGATGACCATCCTGATGCGGCTCTATCTGCTGCAATGGCTGCACAACACTACCCTCAAGAGATCCAGAACCTGCTGTTGGGGCTCCCTTCCCGTCAACAAACCGCCACATATACCATGCCCCAACTGACCTGTAAGGCTTCCACTTCTCACACAACTGCTCCATCTGAGAAGGCCTAGGCAACTCCTCCAAACCGTACAACAACTGCACCCCTTTCCTAACCCCCAAATCACTAACGGGCAAAACATCCGGTCTGTACAGTGAGAATATCATGAACATATGGACCGACCAGGAACCTATCCCTTTCACCATAGAGAGCATCGTGAACAAGGACCTATCATCCATTTTCACTACCGTATCATCCGATAGTATCCCTGACTTGTACTTGTTCGCCAGGTCGTACAAATAGCTGGCCTTGCGACCAGAAACCCCAATTTGCTTGAGCTGTTGAGAAGAGAGAGCAAGGACGGAATCAGGGCAGATGGAGGCCTCGCCACCACAAAGGGAGACAAAGCGTGTATAAATGGAAGTGCCAGCTTTCTCGGCAAGCTGCTGATAGAGAATGCTCTTGGTGAGGGCGAGGAATGGGAGCTGGTCGGGCTCAAATCGAGGTGGCGGGAGGGTATCAATTAGTGGGCCCAGCAAAGGATCAGCGGCGCGGAGGTGGCGGATGGCTAATTCAATTTCTCCATCAGCGATTATGGGCTTGATAATTTGAGGCACAACTCTAGAAGCTTGGGAAGCGCTCCGCCGCCGGTTCCTGGCAGTATGTGTGGCAGTGGGCGTGGCGGGAGTGATGGTAACGGTGGTAGCTGCGGTGATGGCTAAGGAGGCAGAGGCGGAGGCGGAGGAATCATCGGCATTCGTTTGAAGCGTAGAGGGTTTCTCGGTGGCGGTGGAAAGTTTACGGATTTTTTGGGGTCGAATTGGAATTTTGGAAGGATTCTGAGGATTATGGGAGATTTCAGCGGCGGTGGCATGGGAAGCCTCAGCTACATGGGTGGATTGAGGATGAGAAATCTGGGCAGTGGAATCGGAATTGGGTGCCGATTGGGGCTCGGAATCTTGTTGCGTGTTGGGGGTTTCGATTTGGGGCTGAGAATGGGATTCGGGTTTAGGTAGGGTTTCAATTTGGGTTTGCGTCTGCTCGCCCATGTGAACGGAGCGCGATGAGGGAACCCAATTACAGCTACGAGTGGTAGTGGCGGTGAATTTGGGAGGGTGGCGGTGGAGGTGGCGGTGGGTGGTGGAGGTTAGGGATTAGGAGGAGAAAGAGGGGAAGTTTGTTTTATTGGGGGAGATTGCGGTAAAATTGCATTATCCTAGTGCATGTTTGGACTGATATGAAAAGTCAAATCAAGACTGAAAACTGACTACACTCCTTTTCTTCACTGCTGTACTAATTTGCACTTTGCGGGTTATTTTCAGTTTTAGTACCTCAATTATACCTAGTTTTCAGTTTTGATCCCAAGATTTCAGTTTAATCAGTTTTAGTACCCAACGTTTTGAGTTTTAATCAATTTGGATACCTGCCGTTAAATCATTGTTAAAAATGACCGGTTGACTGGTTGTAGAAGGTTTTCCAAACTTTCGAATGTATCATTTTTGGTACCCTATGTTTACTGGTTTTTCAAATTTGGTCCCTAGATATTTCAAATTTTATTCAAAGGACGATCTTTTCGATACTCAACTCTTTTACTTTGGGCCACGAAAATGGTATCGAGCTATGTTTATTAAGAACTTTTAGTTAAATTTATTATATTTATGTAATTAACAATTGGTGAGGAGAAATTACTCCGAGATTATGGATCCGGACCGATGTCCGAGATGTACCCTTACAGACATATCGTCAAATATTGACGATGTATGCACAAGAACACCTTGACCAGGTTTCATATGGGAATACCAACATGAAGAAAAGGAGAGCGGCGAGCCGAGCGGGGGAAACCAAAAAGCAATGTAAAATGCGAGCGAGAATATTATAAGTAGCCGGATGCTTAACTGCACTATATATGTTCACTTGATGAACCTTCAAGAAACGGTTCATGAAAATTCCCATCGAGAACAATGATTTACGATGGAGTACGAGAGTGGAACGAGATACTTCAGACAAATCTAAGATCTCCAGAAGATCTTAGAGAAATCGAAGACGGTGCGTAATTATGGCAACCGCCATATTCATTTACAAAGTACAAGTTCATCAGATCGAGAACGGATGGAAACGATGGTGAAATATCGAAGGAAACTCTTGAACTCCTTCATGATATTGAAACGAGTCAAGAACCGGAGGGAGGTGCCAAGTTCATCCGGGAGGAAGGAAACGTATTGATTTTGGGGCGGTACCTATTTACACCAAAAGGGGAAACCAACCGAAGTCATACGAAAAATGACGGATGAGGAAAAGCTCATTGCATTAATCAAAGGAAAATCCATCAAAAATTAAAAAAGATGGATATTGAAAAGATGAATCTTAAAGATCTACATGACCTGGCGAGAATCCTTTGCGGGATTAGGTATTGTAGATTTAAAGATGAACGCAGTGAGAATCGGCTTTGGTTACCTATGACCCACAAGGTAGACCAATTCCTCCACCACCGCCACCGATTAATCCTAACGTCGAAGAAATACGGGTTCACATCATGGAGCTCGGGACGAGAGGATGCCACATCTTTGGGGATTTCACGACCGGGAGTGATCCACTTTCCGGGGACAGGAGGAGGTCGAAACCTCTTGCGGGAACTGACAACCTACCTAGGAAGGTCGAATGTTTATCAAACGCCTTATGGAAGATCGCACCTCGACCCAATACATCCGTATGGGTTGATGTTAAATCTGGACATCCCATTTTAAAAACGAGAGAAGTTCTCATTGATGAATGGGCTTCGGCTATGAGAATTTCGGTAGGAACCCTCGATCTTACAAAGGATTCATTCATTTTACTCCTTGAAATGAGTCTTGAAGGATCGGTGAAGATTGCACGGGATATGACCGATCTTTACGAAAAGTTCGGTCACATCGGGAATCACTTAAAGGAATTGTCGATGGTATGGCAAAACTATTCAAAATCCGATTCATCGGCACGAGGTTATTTCGAGGATTAGAGGATTAAAAAAAGAAAGAAATATAAACAAGCCCTCTATAGCCTTGAGTTTTGGATATTTGTCATATTGACGAATATATCAAGTTGTTCACCGAATACGGTGGAAATCAAGATTGAGGAAAAAGAAGTCGCATGACTATTCTTTGCCAAAATTCCGAGTCCCTCGGAGAGAAATGCTTATCGGGAATACAAGGTGGAGTGAAGTAGAAAGCGTGGGCGGAAAAATGTCTTTCCTAAAGGCGAGTTATCGAATGGTGTTACCAAGCGACTCTACACAAGAATTACAAAAGATTAAGAGGAATTAACAAGCGGTTCCTCTATGTTGCATAGATAATGATATCCCAACAAAGTGGTGGGAGGTCAACCAAGGCGGCACAAAAGGAAGAATGAGCGAAGCCATCCATACCGAGGAAGCAAAGAAGCAAAAGAAGCAGTCTTCATGAAGACCTAGAAGGTTAGTCAAAACAAAAATCCCGGTTATAAATCGGGGCAAAGACCGGCACCAAGCGGGGAGTAGAGCCTCATCATCGGGTTCTAATCAAACAAGTACCAGCCAGAAGTCCGGGGAGAAGAACTTTCGGGCGTGCTCACACTAGAGCTAATGAAAGTTTCAAAGATGTAATTGTTGGACATGCGGAGCAAGAGGGCATATCTCAGCGGATTGCCCGGACAATCAAAAACGAGGAATCGAGTGGTTCGAGGCCACACCGAGAAATCGAAGAAGGTCTATTATCGTGGATTTAATACGGGTGTATCAATTCGAGGATATTCCCTCGAGATGAAAGCATCTATGAAGAAGAGATCTATTCGATGATGGAAGTGACTCACTTCGAGAATCAAAGTGAAGAAGAAATTCTTCAATGAGACGATCGGGGAGGATATGTCGATTCCTCTCTCACACGACGGTTTCTCATAAAACTCTTATGAGAATCATGAAGGAAGATCCAAAGTTTCAAGTCTATGATGGATTTACAATTGGAGCTATGGAAAAAGCATTGGATAAAATTGGGTTTCAGTGAAAGAAAACACCAAATTATCCATGTGGTAACAAGGAGAATTTGCTATTCGATGGAGTTTACCAAGAACTTTGATCGAGATGCGCAGTTGGTCCCTATTAGAGAAATACAAGAGATCAAAAGCAAAGTTAAAAGAGAAGTTGCAAATACACTCTCATGGATTCATATCGGAGCCATAAGAGTAATTATTAAAGCAACATTCAAAGAAGGAATAGATTCGCCTCTTAATCTTGCTGTCTTTGACAAGCGAATCTCGCATCTCAAGGATTCATGCCTTGGAGCGGTTTACAGGAAATTGGCATTTAATGTCTATCCTAGAATTGCATACAATTTGGGAGATCGAGACTTCAGTAGAGTCCTAACCCTTCATCAAGATTTCAAAAGAGTCGATTTGATGAAAGAAGGAAACAGGCCTTACTCGATCACATACAAGATTTCCTATGCTCTCTCGAATACCCATCATTCAAGTATTCTTGAGAAAGGAATTTATTGAAGTCCCAAGAATCTTTGAGGACTTTGTCGGGTGGTGTTACAGAGAAATCATTGAATCTCCAACTATTAAGGAGATTGATATGATAATTCAAGATCAACCAGTCTTCAACAAAAAGTCTCGAGTTGAGCACAGAAGGATGTCTTTCCAGCAAGACGAGAATGGTGAGTAGCGGCCGTTGGGAAGAAAGGAGACCAAATACGGTTGGTAGCGCATCCTAGATGTTTTTAAAACGGGAGAGAGCCGAAATGTCGAAGGATGGCGAGAGGTTGAAGTAATATTCGACATCACTCAAAAGGATAACATTTTTCCTTGTGATGTTCTATATTATCTCCAATAACCAATCGTTGGAAGGTATCAAGGAAGCCTGAAGATAGGAGAAATTGAGCTTATTATCACAGGAGTTGCGGGAAAGATCCCAAAACAATTAATCCGGGAATTGAATTTCTTGAGGAGCATAAACCTTGGGAAAGATTACAAGACGGAATGGAGTTCACGGTGGCTAATAAAAGATACTGAGAATCGAGATGACCACTAGTCCATTTTCCATATACATTTCTATTGGAATGTTATATCTTGAATACTGGCCGAATATTTATTTGCTATATTGATTCAGTCTTAGGAATATATCTTTGCAAAGCCGGATGTTTTTCCTAAAGAAATTGGAGAAGATTTACCGGCTATTGCGGGGAAGAGATTTCTCTAAAAGGATTCTTATCCTTAATGGGGAATTAAGCAAGCGAGAAATCATGATCGGAGCGCGGCGGTACCCGTGGTACAAAGTGAAAACGCCACCAATCTATTTCCATGATACAAAGTGCGGATATTTTCTTTGGGAAACAATTTCCTGCAAACATTCAAGCGGTTCACACAAGAGAACGAGACAAGAAGACTTATTTTCACAACCTTATGTGATCATAAGATTATTGTCCAGATCGTGGGAAGCATTTTCTGAGAAAAATGCCAATTAATTTTCGCGAGCAAGCGTGGTGATGAAGCCAAACTTCGCAATCCAAAAATGGCGGATCGAAGGAAATTTGGTGAAGCTTTATTATTCTATAGACAATTTGGTTCCATCCGAAGGATCGAGAAGATATGGGATAATAACTTGTATTCATTCAGTACAAGGAGAAGAACGAGTCACTCGAAGCCATTGCGAGAATTATGGATGAGTCTAATGGAGAATCCACGAGTGATGTAACCATAGAGGAACAAATATCACTCGAGGATATCAAGAAGAAGATCCAAAGGAATTACAATGAAGATCCTTTGGCTTGGTGGGATAAGAACGAGCTTAAAGCTTCCTTAAAGGTTAAACCTGGAAAGGAGTACGAGTTCGTAAGATTCAAACCAATCCTTATGAACCAGGCGGATCGTGAGGATATGCAAAAGATACTTAAGGAACATCTCGACCTTAAGTTAATTTCACCAGGAGTTTCTCCATACAATGAGTCCAGGGTTCTTAGTCAGAAACCATGGAGAAATCAAAAGAGGAAAGCCAAGACTTGTTATTAATTACAAGGGAATTAATAACATTTTGGAGTTCGACGGATACTATATCCCAAGCAGAGAACATTTGGTTAACTGTATCAAAGGTGCCAAGATATTCTCAAAGTTCGATTGCAAGTCCGGATTCTACCGCATTAAGATGGAGGAAGAAATTAAGAAGTTTGACTTTTCTACACCACGGGGACACTATATTTGGAACGTGATACCTATGGGATTGGCTAACGCACCCCGGATATATCAAAGAAAGATGGATAATCTTTTCAAAGATTATTTCAGTTTCATGTTCGTATATATCGCGACATTCTAATCGCATCAAAGAACATGAAGGAGCATCTAAAACATTTGGAAATATTTTGGATGTTTGTCACAAAGAAGGATTAGTGCTTTCGGAAAAAAGGCGTAATCGCAACAAGGCATGATTGAATTCCTCGGAATTGAAATCGATGAATCTGGAATTATTCTCGTAATCATATTGTGGAAAAGATACGAGGATTTCGGATACACTTAAAGACAAGAAGCGACTTGAGTTTTTCGGGAGTTGTTAATTTTCTTTGGAATGTTTATTAACAATCTAGCATACTACGAAGGTGTTTAGCCCATTACTTAAAAAAGATGCAGATATTCAAATGGGAAGATGAACATCAAGAAGGAATTAAGCAACTTAAAGAAGTTTGTAAAAGGCTTCCAAAACTTGCGATTCCCCCAAGACGAGGATGGCTAGTTCTTTACACGGATGCCGTGATGATTGGTGGGCGCAGATTCTTACTAAGGTCACACCAAATGAAGAAGTGCCATGCGCAGATATTGCGGTGGTTTATTCACACCAGTGAAGCAAACGAGATGGCATATCAACGAGAAAGAATTCTTTGCGCAATCGAAAGGCTTTTAAAAAATGGCCTCTATTTTTTGGCTAAAAAGTTTACTTTAAAAATTGATAATTCAAGTGTCAAGGCTTTTTTCGAAAAACAAAATTGAATCAAAACCGAGAAAAGGCTCGATTACTTTGATGGCAAGTGAATGTCAATATTATGATTATGATATTGTCATTATAAAATCTCATGAAAATATTCTTGCGATTTCTTGACACGAGATGGAAGGACGCGTTCGCATTGGCGACGAGGTCCTTAAACGAGTAAGACATCTCGGGGAAAACCTGGAGAGTCTAGAACGAGATTTTGGGACGTTATGTCTCAATGCGACGAGATTCTTTGCCGGACGACTTCAACAGGTGACGTAAATTCGTTTCTAGTCAAATACGAGCATGCCGGTTCGCTCAAGGACAATTGTTCTTAGATCGCAAGGGCCTCTCTTCCAGGCCGCATCTCCTACGGTGCAAAAAGGGCCGAGAGAGTACGGGGCTCTAACCCGGAGGTTATGGATTCAAGTACCATAATCACAAGTGTTGCGGGTGATGCATCCCCCGAGGGTGTACAAATCAGAACGAATGTTGAAGCTCCGGTGTCACAACCCGAGTCTTCAAGTCAACCCAAAGCACCTGCGGGGTAAAGAGGGAGAGTTGAATCTTAGGCCACGAGGACAGAGACAAATCTAAGGTTCAAACTGACGAGATTAAGATTTCTCCTATGCGGGTATATCGAGGCAATGGGAGAAACTAGTTACAAGACAAGGTATTAACCCGGAGAAAACAATGGTTGATATCTCAGGCAAGTATCCTAGAGTTTGGATGAAACCAGGAAGTCATCCAAATGAAGTACGAGAATGGTATACTTTTGGAGCTTTAGCTTCAATCTATACCGTGTCACCAGGATTCAAATTTCAAAATTACCGAAATGGATTGGGAAGCGATTTTTGAGACTGGGCCAATAATCCACACTTGGCCGAGGAGATATTGTGGAACTGTATTTTATCGGTCAGCTCTGAACCGAAGAAAAGGCTTTAATGAAGCTTTTCATTTCATCAAGTTAAGAAGACCAGGATGGAAATGCTTTAAAATATATTAAGCGACTTCAGGAAGAAGGACCGATGTTAGTAGGAGCATTTTTCAAGACGAAGCTTCTACCAGGCACGAGCATGGGGTCTTTGGGTTTGTCTAATCTGAAATGGACAAAGTCAAATATCCATTCAAGTTCTTCCGCAGTCGGCGAATGGATCTTTCCTTTTGAATTCGATGGACCGGATCAACCACACGGGGGTTTGCGAAGAACTCTTCGAGACCAAAGAAGAATTCTGCGGGAAAACAAGATTCCGGCAAGCAAAGAAACTTAGGAAATTACGTAACATGGCGCATATTGGCCGTTGGGTCGGCCAGGATCTGTCAAGCATGCCCCGAACAAAAGGAACCCGAGTTTGGGAAAGGATTCGACCCAAACCCGACCGACAAGATCATGCGGTGAAAGGAGAAGGGCCCACTCACAAGACGCGTTATCCTCGGGGACCACGTAAACCAAATTTTTAAAAGATTCCCCAACAAACATCACGGGGTGAGTCACGCAGCGGGAGAAAAAGAAAAACCGGTGGCGAGGCAATAATGTGGGATATAATGTCTTGATGGCGTCATATATGTCCGCATAAGATTTGAAGTCCGCCTTTGAAGTCCGGACTTACCTCTATAAAATGCGAGGATTTGAAGGAAGGCGAGGACATCGAACATTTCCCTTAGTTTTCTTACAATAAAATGAGTGAAAATTTGTAATAAGTTTGAGTGTTTAGTTTTTAAATTTATGTATTTTCGAGTGCAAGCCTCAATAATGAGAGGCTAAACAAGTTTTCTCCTCCCAAAAGGAGATTACTAATGTAATAAATTTTTCTTTAAGTTCTTAATAAAATAAAGGCTTTTGTTCAACATGTGTTCATAGTGTTCTATTGATCTATCCCTTTGAAAAAATACTTTTACGCTGGAGTAGGAAACGAACCAAATTTGTCTTTGGCAGTCTTGAAGGGTCGGATAACTTGCGGATCATCTTCCCCGAGGTGAGGTTGAGCAGGTGAGGAGTTTGTTTGTCAAACGATCCGGGGGCGGTAATTTTCCGATGGTGGCGTTGCGAACCACTTAACCCAGCAGTGATGTTTGGTCAAAAGAGGTATGAATTTTAAGGGATCTATTAATTTTACGGAAGCATGTTGGGCTGATATGGTCGTTATGGACTATTTCCATTATTGTAGCGAGTAAAGTATAGTCTTTGGAAGAGATTATTCATAAAACATTAGGTCTTTTGAAATTGAAAGGTTGTTCTAAGAAGGAAACCGCTATAACAAAGTTAAACTGTTAGAGTTAACGGAGAGTTAACGGAAAGGTACCAAATATGATTAATTTTGTGAACATTAGGTACCAATCTTGATTAGGTTGAAAACAGGGGTATCAAAAGTGAAATTAGGGTATAGATTGGGTATGAAAAATGAAATTATCCCGCACTTTGCAGTTGATCCGGATCTATATGAATAGTACTTTGGCCCATCATAATTTTGGGGAGGCCCAACACGAGCTCAATTTTTTCTTTTTTTTATAACTCAATTTTTTATGTTTACGTCTAGAATATTTGAGGACAGCTATTCATTCCGGCTCCTCATTGTTGACAGCTATTCATACCAACTCCTCTATGAGATGTGCACTCACATGCTCTCTTCATTGTTGACAGCTTTTCATATCGGCTCATCTATGAGATGTGCACTCAGATCCTCCTAGGTAAAGAGTTGTTGCCACCAAGTAGAGATGTTAATCGGGCTGGCCCTAGATTTCGGGCTAAACGGTCTTCGGACTAAATGGCCAGTGTTAAACGGGCTGGCAATATTGGAACCTAACCCTAATCTTAGCGGGCTTCGCGCTAAACGGGCCACTATTGGGCTACAAGTCAAAACATTAAAAATTATATATTTGAATCTAAAATTTTAAACTTGAATATTATAACATTTAAGTTTAACAATTTAAGTTAAACTATTCGTCATAAATAAAATTCATGCAATTTTTCTAATTACATTGTATTAACAAACTTATGAAATTAAATATTTTATGATCTAAAATTTGAAAATAAAATAAAAATATTTAAAGCTACCCAGAATTAACACTTTTTCTGTAATTACTCATATGACTATAAGTTAAAATATTAAAAATTAGATAATTAAATCTAAAATTTTAAACTTGAACATATATAACATTTAAGTTTAACATTTAAAGTTAATCTATTCATTATAAAAAAATCATGCATAGTTTATAATTAAATTGCATTAACAAAATTATAAAATTAGATTTAGTACCATTTAGAAATATAATTTATATCCTAAATAATCTAATAAAACTACGTAATATTTTCTATTCAGAATAAAAATCGATAAACTAAATTAAGTAATAAATAAAATAAAATAAAAAAAAGTTTGTCAAGAAACATAACTTGTTTAATAAAGTTAAACTTAAAAATGAGGGAGATGTCAGATGTGAATTTGAAAAATAAATTACTAGTAATAGGTAATAAAAGTAGATATAAAATATTAGAATTATATTTATTTTTTAAAAAATAAAAATAGTGGACTAGCGGGCTAGCCCAGTTAATCTTTGGGCTAGCCCTAACGGGCTTCGGTTTAAATGGTCCGAGCTAAAAAGGCCCGGATTTAAATGGGTCAAAATAATTCGGCCCTAACCCTCTTTTTTTCTGGTTTAAACGATCCGGGCCAACGGGTCGCGGCCCTTTTAACATCTCTACCATCAAGGTAAACTGTGAGATATGTGCACTTAGATCCTCCTAGGTAAAAAGAATATAGTTCGCACATGCCCGATGAGCAATTTGATGGAGTGGAGTTTTGAACTCCTGGCCTCCACCCCACAAGAAACTGTAAGTCTCTTGTGGTGGCCAGGTGTGCTAACCCCCTGGTTCATGAGTTCAATTTCTAATATGAGTAATAGAGTATTTGTAAAAACATCTTAGACTGTGATTGTTTATGAAAAAATAATTGTTCGCTCCTCTAGAGGAATATTTTTTTACCTCGGAATGTGAATACTTATGAAAATTTTCGGAAATAACATTATTCACTTTTTTTTCTCTCACCAATCACTTCTACTCATTTATCAAAAAATCTATTTAATCACAAATCATTATTTACTCATTTCCCAACAAACCCTACTATTTACTCACTCACGTATTTTTAATTATCTATCATTATTTTACTATTTATATATCAAATCAACTTTCATCATTACATTATAAACTCATATTGTCCTACGTCTCTTATAAAATATTTTTACAACCTATAAGATGAAAGGTTTTATTTTGGAAATAAGTTGTTGAAGTATTTGAATTAAAAAAAATGATAGAGCTTTTAAGATATTAGTATTAACAGTTTGTATAGTTAAAATGGTCAAAACCTATTGAGAATGTCACTTGTGAGTTGTCTCACATTGATTAACTAGGGGAAGAGAGTTTTGTTTATAAGCCAAGTGAGCTACTCCTCGTTAGAAAAATATTTTTATTTTGATTTTGATGATTTCATGTAAATGAGTTTTATACCATCACAATATTTCCAAAAGTTGTCCAAATACTTCAAAATATTTTAATTGATTTTTACTAAGTTTTTGAAGCATTTCTTAAACTTTATTTTTGACAAAAATCAAACAACTTCTCTGTAATGAGGTCAATCGGTCGCCCTATAGGGAGACCCGCACCTGAGTATTTGAAAACTGAAAACATAACAGAGAGTATTTTTGGAAGAGGGCGACCGGTGCCTAAAGATTGCTTTTTGTCTTAACCTTCTCTGTTCCTAGAGAGAATGGTCTCTATGCATAGAGACCGGTCGCCATGGACAGCGATTGGTCGCTATGTACAGAGATCGGTCGCCCTTGATGCCATTTCATGTCAAATATTGATCTGATGGTTTAAACTATCAAAATTTCAATATAGCGACCTGTCGCTATAAGATTTTTGACAGCAAATTCTATCCTTGCTTAAGCACTTATATATTGGAAATCAGATCTTGAAGCTCCTCTATAAATAGTTGAAGAACTTGGAAGGATCAAAGACAACACATGATTGTACAATCAAAAAAAAAAAAAATCAACAAACTTCTCAAGCTTTCATTTTCATATTCTTGTTGTAATAGCCTAAGCACTAAACTATCACATCTTGTTTATTAGACTTTCCTTCTTGGTTACACTTGCACTTTTGAGTTGTAATATTTCATTCTAAGTGTAATCTTGATTGTATTGTAAAATCATCCAAAACAAGACATACTTGTGGAGTGTTCTTTTAGCAAGAACACACTTGGTTGATTCTTAGGTGTTGAAGAGTTTGGTGCTTTTCATAATGGTGAGAAGAGTTTGGTGCTCTTCTAGGTTGTTGTTGTAAGAAGAAAGTGGTACTCTTCAAGGTAAAGGTTGTAACTGTTTGGTATCAATTAATAAAATTTTTCCTTTCAAAATCCACTCGGACATCTCGGGTGGTAGTGGACGTAGGCCCTAGGTGGGTTGAAGCACTATAAATCATCTTGTGTTGATTTATTTTCCTGCACTTTTATTTTGCTTATTCATCTTGATCGAAAAAGAGGGCATAAATCGAAAAATCGGGAAAATCTATTCACCCCGCCTTCTAGATTTTCGTAGCCACTTGGACTAACAAGTGGTATCAGAACCAAACTATTTGGCAAGCTCGTTCTGCATTGCGAGTAAAGAGGAAAGATCCATGGAGACGAGTGAAAGTTATCTTACTATCGACGCCTCAACCAACAAGTCACCACTATTCGATAGCAACAACTATGCATTTTAAAAAGACCGAATGAAATGCTTTTTACAAGATTGCGGGTTCGATATTTGGGACGCCGTCATTAAAGTAATAGCTCAACCAACCAATAAATTGGAGGATGGAGCTATAGCTCCCAAAAGTTTCAAAGAGTTCGATGAAAATGACAAGTCCTTCTCTCTAAACAGTAAGGCTTTAAATATTTTGCATTGTTTACTTACAGCCACCGAGTATAATCGGATTAGAGGAATAAGGTCGGCACATAAAGTATGGGAAAAATTAGGAACCGTCTATGAAGGAACTAAGAAGGTTAAACAAGCTAGAAAAATCATGTGTGTCAAAGACTTCGAAAACTTCATAATGTTCGAGGGTGAAGGGATTTCGAAAATAGTGGAAAGGCTCAACAACATCATCAATCCTCTATTGGCGCTCGAAAAAGTCATCTTCGAAGAAGACAAGGTAAACAAAGTATTGAATGCTCTTCCCAATTCTTGGTCCGAAAAGGTAACGACAATTACGGAAGCTCAAAATCTTGAAACTCTCAAGTTTGGTGAGCTTATTGGAAATCTTCTCATTTATGAGATCTACCTCAAAGAAAGGAAGAACTACAAAGCATCCACCTCTCAACTGGGTATGCAATCTACTCCTAAAGGTCTTGCCTCTAGTTCAAATAATTCTTATTATGTTAGCGATGAGGATGATGAGGAAACGACCGCCCTAGTACTAAAATTTGCCAAATTTGTCAATAAAAATAAGGCAAGAAAGGAAAAAGACAACTCGTGCTTTAAATGCAGAATACCCGAGCACTTTATAGCCGATAGTCCCAAAATGGCGGAGTAAGAACAAAAGAAGAGAAAGTTCTTTCCAAAAAAGAAGGCATTGAATGCGGATGAAAAAACATGGGAAGAACTTCTTGCAACATCCGATGATGAAGAGGAAACCGAGCAATGATTCATGGCCATAGATGATGAAAATGAGGTACGCTCTAACTATTCTTCTTTTTCTTTAATTGATAAACTTCAAGGAGATTATAATGATTTACAAAATGAGTTTAAAGATAAAATTTGCAAATACAAGAGTTTGTACACTACAAGAAAAAAGCAAATAGACATCGGTTTTTAACCGATGTCAATTGATTAAAAAAAAGCGATGTTGAAAGCCCTGTTGTTAAAGGGGGGTTTTCAACATCGGTTTTCCACCAATGTCAAAATGTGAAACAACAACGTTAAAAAAACGATGTTGATTAAGACATATAAGTGATGTTAAAGCCCCTGTTGTTGAAGTTATCAACTATTTAACAACGTTTATTAACCGATGTTGTTTTCTTTAACAACATCGGTTTCTAAAATCGGTTTTTTTCGATGTGGATACCTGAAACCACAACGGCTAATAAGCGTTGTTGTTTCGAAATGACATCGGTTTGAAAGCGATGTCTTAATTAGCATAACTGATGTCGTTTGTATTTTTACACATCACTTTATAACCGATGTTGTTTTTTTAACTGATTTCATTTCGTTAAACGAAAGTCACCCTCGACCCCCGTAACGCAACTAACCGTTTTATCTACGACCCACCGAGCACCAATATTCACCAATCTAAAACAACAAACAATTAAGTGCAATCGAAATTAATAAATATAACCTGCATTAAGCTATTCATTGAAAATATGCGCAATGAATATTGGTAAAGGCCAAAACGTGGCTATACAAACTAGTACTTAAAGGGCCTTAATGTTGCAACATCCTCATAGTTCCCAATTTGTCAATTTACATTGCAAATCCTTACTAGTAATGTTTATAAACAAACACGAGGCAACATCATTGACATTCAAAAAAAAAGGAGATAAGCTCTTCATATTCATCGCCCCTTGTATTTTTTCTCCAGCAGCTGCAACCTGGTCATCATGACAAAAATGAAAACAGTAAAAAAAAAAAACCACTGGTTAGACAAAGAAATCAGTATCCACAATCCACAGGAGATTGAAACTAGAGAAATTGTTTGTGTTTGTATGAGTACAATGTTTTGCATTTTTTTTCCCCTTTTGCCCTGGTTAGAACAGAACATGTTTATGATGTTTCCCTATATTCTCATGTCACAAAGGTCCTAAAGAGAGGGTGCCTATACTTTTACTTACTAATTTCCTAAAGAGAGGGTGTATATACTTTGACTTCCTAATTCCCAACAATATAACCACTTAAACAGGATCCAAATAAATCCCGTCTAGTTTTCATTAGCCAAATTTCAGTACAAGAGCATAGTTAATACTAATCCCATGCCAACATACACAATTCTATTTTTCATTAGCCAAAATTCACTACAATGCAAGAACATAGTTAATACTAATCCCATGCCACCATACAGTTAACACAATGGTGTTGATTGAAAATGGAAAACCATTTGCCTTCTCATATTGGAGCTGTTTGACAATGATTATGTGGGATTTTCAAACATTATTCAAGCTAGGTTGACATATTGGGTTGTTAGTTCTTGCCTATTGGAGAAGTATGGGTTTTGGTGGCAATGCCATGTGGCGTAGGGGCTGGATTAAACCAAATTGATGTTACTATAATTTATTGCATGCATTGACCAAAATTAATTATATGTATACTCCTTTTTAATTATTTTTTAAATATTTCAAAATTTATTTGAATATTCTAATTTGAAAAAATAAAGGTTCTGTCATTCAGGTGTTACAGGTAGTGGAGTGAATTATGCTCCTAAAAATTTGTTCATAACTGTAGAGTAAAATGAACAAGTGAAATTTGAAGATTAACGTGAGATGCTCCATGTAAACGAGTGAAACTAGTATTACTATGTTATAATGCAATGTTCTATGATGAAATATTAGACTACTGGGCCTTCAAATATGCAAACATGTTATCGCAAATTCAACAGAATGAGAAATACACGTAGCTTGAAGCAAGTCAAGGGTAGCTTGAATACCTGTTCTACTCAAACATGTGATCTTGTATGCAATTAGCCCACTCCAAACGCACTTCATCAATTTGTGCTCGAGTGTATTCACCTTTTTTTGAACTATGAACACAATCTTATATTAGTAAAATCCAACTATATTAATCTTGCTGGAAAAAAACAACTATTAATCACTTTGCAAAATTATAAATTACACAATTTTAAACTATTTGAAAACTTCCAATATGAAACTGTATATTTTACAATTGATCGCAATAGAGCTTTGTTAGTGCTGAAGCATTCATGAAGTATCTCTCTCATGTATCGCAGTACATAGAAACCACACTGCTTTTCATCCGGTTGAATAGGAGCCTATATGAGGAAAAAAAATTGTTAGTTACTTATACAAATTACATTGAGCAACATATGTTAATCACGAGGACATACCGCGATTATATCCCATTGGGGTTGCTTTTTCCATTCCTTCCCTTGCCCACATTAAATAATTTTAAAGCCCTTCAAACATCAGAAGATCGATTAACCAGTGATGCAATATTTAATTTATCCACTTGCATATGAAAAAAACTTACAGATTAACAACATCTCTCCAAGTATCATCGCGAATGCGGGGGCCAAGAGGATCCAAAACATATACAATCTCATTATAAGGGTCGATCATAGTTAAAATCCAATGAAAACTAACACAAATAAATGATTAGTACTTGCAATTAGACAAGTTAAGAATATGCAATTGAAAGTTATATTGCAACTCTTACTTACCCTATATTACATGGCGCCAAAACTAATTGATTACTTGATGCACTGCCCAACCTATTTGCTAAAAAGCGTGCCCTGGATTTCGTTAATTGTTGGATATAATTTTTATCTATTCTTGTTGTCGGCACATGCCCTATACCATACGGATCCACAAATAAAAACTTATCCGCATATTCTTCCTTCATCTTTTTGTAAAGGTGCCTACAATTTAAAAAAAAATGAAATTAGTATAGAAAATTATGAAGTATTTGCAACTTATAAAAATAGTAGATGATAATTGAAAGGTTTACCATATGTACACAATTATAGAAAAGCACGAAATTGGCTCCAATTCACAAAAGTGAGTGATGTCTGAAATATCAACATAAATCTCCTTCTCAATGCCAAAGACATCATTATCTAAAGTCATACGTACACTCTTTCCATCAAGCACATTCTTGCAACAACAATAGAACATGAACAACTCTCTTGGCAACTTGGACTTGACAACTTTACTATTGTTTTTCCCATCACCAACTTTGATTGTACCAGATTTCTAATTAATGCAAATGTATAGATGTTAGATAGGTGCCAAACAAAAAATACATGTTCAGCATTTAAACAGAAATCTTATATCACAATTACCTCATTTTTTAGTTTTATCAAGTGTGTAGGCCAGGCAACATGGTTACCTACAGCATCACCAAGACACGCACACGTCCTAGGGATTTTAATTGGCAAAGGAGTTGATTCATCCATTGCTTCATCGATGGCGATGCACATGCAATTTGTCGGTAATGGTTCATCATGACGAAAGTTGCCAGGTCCATCGACATGGACAATCGTACCAAATGCAAAGCAATCTCGTTTGTAGACTCCAATGTCAATGCTACTGCAGAGCCCTAAAAGATGAATAATCATCAGTTAACTACAAAAAAATAATAAAAATTCTTTACACAAGAAATACATGTTCATTGTTGTAATTAAATATATACCTCTAAAGCAACTTTTCTGTCAAGAATTACGAAATCAGCTTCATCATCATCTTCATCTTTGTTGGATTGATGTCGAGAACAACTAGCTTTCTCTTCATCTTTGTTTAAGATCGCTTCTAATTTTTCTAAGCGTTCATTTTGCTTTTCTAAGCGTACATTTTGCTCTTCAATATGAGCACCCTGTTCAGCAATCAATTTCTTAGCGTCAACCAACTCTTTTCTTTGCTCACTTCTTACCCCTTGGTCAACTTGCTTCTTCCCAGGAACAAAGTTGAAGTACATAGATGGGGTAACATTCTTTCCAAGACCCCTCACCTGTCCAGGATGTTCTGGTTTTTCAAGTGCCTTTGTTAGGATGTCTTCTTTTGCTCCTTCGATTTTCAGCTTACCCTCTTTTTTTAGCTCTATATAATTATCCTGTCATGCAACAAATGACAAAACAATGCATTAATACCAACACAACACATTATAACAGATGTCATAGAGTAATTAAGCAATGAGGGTTAGTTAGTTATCTGATTTTGGTTTTGGTTAATTATCTGATTTTTCTTTTTTTGGTCCTTGTGGGCACAAGGTAGTTAGTTTTATCTGATTTTTCATTCTTTTTCTTTGTTCAATGGTTTTGGTTAACTATCTTCTTCCCATAAATTGCATTACCAGTAGTTGATTGACAACACAACACATAAATTGCTTGGGGAAAATGGCAGCCTTTTCCCCCACTCTCCACATTTGACTGCATTATCTTTTCATTCATTTAGCAAAGGATGATGAGTTTTCCAACGTTCCATTTTCACATGTTTATGACAACTTTTTTTATATTTCACGTCAATCGACAAAATTCACACAACATATGTACACAATTGCAAAACCAACCTGTCTACTGTCCCTCCACACATACAGAGACAAAACTTTTTTTTAAACAATTTTGCAATTGTCTGGAGTCCTGAGCTTCTTATGCGATTTTATATACTTAATTATTTATTCGTTTGAAGCTACTTGGCACTTCAAGTATGTCAACCTATGTAAATATAGTTATTATCCATAATGGAAATAATTTTAGCTGTAAATTAAGTCTAGTATTTGGCTATCATTTTCCATTATCAATTCCTTTTAATATATGCAATGAAGTGGCTGCAGTGCTTCTTTAACAGAAGATCAAGATATCAAAACAGGATGGGAAGATAAAATAGCAAATATTGCAAGAAATGTCCTAGAAGAGCAAAGCCCAAAGCAGTAAGTGCAAACAAATATATATATAGTGTTAATTGTAAAAAATACCATTGAGGTTTAGTCTAATTATAAAAAGACTCCCCTATTTTCCAAAATTATAAATACCCCTTAAAAATATTTATTTCTATTTTACAAATTACACTTCAAGGGGGTGTTTGTAATACATTAAAAGGGATAGTTGTAATTTTGAAAGATACCTGGGTCTTTTTGTAATTAGGCTGAATCTTAGGGGTGGTTTTTGTAATTTAACCAAAATATTCACTCAGTTTGAGAACATTAGTTCGATCTAACAAGAAGAATCCATCTGCTTCATTTCCTCATAGGCTTTATAACATCTGCGGAGAACTTCAAAATCTTATAGAGCACAATGTAGCTCATGACTCCACATTCCAAGTAAAACAATTCTAATTTCAAATTTATGACCAAAATTAATCTATTAACTAATTCTATTTTGCAGACTCCAAAAGAAGAACTAAAAAAGATTCTCGCATACTACATTCCACCTCCAAGAAGTGAAATTGTCCATACATAGTGTTAAGTGGAAATGACAATATTCAAAAATTTAGTCTAATTGCAAAAAAAAAAAAAAGTGAGGGTTTAGGGTTTAACGTACCAGTCGCGCGGGAGTTTTAACAGTGGAGACGAGGGATTTCCGCAATGAAGGCGACGCGGTGGGCCGGTGGCAGTGGAGGCGATGCGGTGGGCCGGTGGCAGTTGGGGATCCGGTGGTGCGGGAGAGTGAGAATAGGGAAGCAGGGGAGGGAACGTCTCTGTGTCTGTGAGAGGAGATCAATTTTAATTTTTAGGTTAATTAGAGGTTTAGTTTTATTTGAAAAGTTAAGATATAATTAGTTAAGTTAGGGTTTAACTGATGGAAAAAACGTCCCTAGAAAAAAAAAAAAAAAAAAAGATAAAGAAAAATTGTCAAAAACTAAAAGAAAAACGTGTTTTCTTAAAAAAAACGCGTCTCATTTTCAACATCGGTTCAAGAAACCGTTGTCTATTACCTGACGTTAAAGAACAAATCGACATCGCCGAAAGAAACCGTCGCACAAGGCGATATCTAATGGATAATAGACATCGGTTTTAACATCGGTGTAGTGAAGCCGATGTCTATTAGCGGACAAATCCGCTCATACACATCGTTTTTCTTCAGAACCGATGTTAAAACCTATTAGACAACAGAATCGTCAGGAAAACGATGTCTTTTGGTGATGTCTATTCATATTTTTCTTGTAGTGGTAAAAGGATTTTAAAGAGTTAAAATAAGAGAGAGATAAGTTATTTTCTTCTTATGAATATCTTGATCATGCTCAAACTATTACTCTTGCTAAAGTTAAAACTCTTGATTCCGAAAAACTTTTGCTCACAAAAAAGATAGAAAATTTGAAAAAAGATGTGCAACGTTTTAACTTGAGTACTGATAAGATTACAAAAGTTTTTGGTGCACAAAGAAGTGAGCAATCTAAATTAGGACTTGGTTACAAACCTTCTCAATCCGCTTTCAAGAAAAAGAACTAAGCTCCAACTTTTATACGCGCTAGTAGTCCTAAAATTATTACTTATTTCTATTGTGGCAAAAATAGATATCTTGTTAGCACTTGTAGGATTAGAAATAGTAATAATCATTTTTGGAGACCCAAAGGTCTCAATGCTAACCCCCATGGACTCCAACACTCTAGGGTACTTAAAAATAACTTAAATGTAGGTACTTGGAGCAATTACGGTCGAAGAAAATTTCAAATGGCTCATGGACAGCGGATGTTCGCGTCACATTACCGAAAAGGAACATATCTTCACCGACCTCAAGCGACAAGAAGGAGAAATGGTTATGTTCGGAAATGGCAAGGGCAAAACTCATTGGCAATGAAGACATTGGTAATTCTTCTTTCTCTCTTCAGGTTGTTTTATTAGTGGATGGGCTTAAGTTTAATTTGATAAATGTTAGTCAACTATGTGATTTATATTATGATGTTCTTTTCAATAAAGAAAAATATCTTATTCTCAAAAATGGTAAAACTATTTGTAAAGCTAGTAGAAAAGGCAATCTTTACAAAATTAGTGCAGGTGATTTGGTTAGTCAAAATATTTATTGTCTTGTCGCCAATAATGATTTAACTAATTTATGGCATTGGCGACTTGAACATGTTGGGTACTAAAATATGTAAAATATTTACAAAAATCAACATGTCAAAGGACTACTCAAATTAAATTTTGAAAATCATGGCTTATGTGACACTTGTCAAATGACCCAATTAGTTAAAAATAGTTTTAAGCCAAAAAAGAAATTTCCACAACCAAACCTCTACAACTTCTTCACCTAGATTTGTATGGAGATATTGGCAATCGAATTTAGGCTTGAGGATAATATTTGAATGCTTGAGAGATATTGCTTTGCTTGATTTCCCTTTTGTGTCTCAGGTTGCTTAAGTCACTTGGGGTAGCCATCTCTTAAATGTATCCTCAGCTTTTTATAGTGGTGGTTCGAAAATGTATCCGTTGAAGAGATAGATGCATTTTCAAACTCCACTTTTAGGTTGTTGGCTTGTCTTGTCTAGCTGTATTGATGTGGACTGTACCTTGAATTTAATGCTCAACAACCTTTCCTTAAACTCTGCCGGATTTCAGGTACATCTCATTGGCTCATTGCTTTTTGCACTCTTTCAGCAAAACAACTTTAAGGTAGGCAGTCTGACACATGCCTATTTTCAACTTTGCTTGACAACGGATCTCTTTCAGCTTTCTTTGATCTTTTCTGCTGCAGAACCCTTTTGATAGTCAACTCTAATGATTTTGGAATGACTTTATTGTCAGTCAGCTGACTGAGACAGCTTTTCTTTCACTTGACTGAAACTTGACTTCACTTCACTCATTTGCCATATAGTTGTGTCTTCTCTTCGATCTTCATCCAATCTTCAACTTGGCTGCTTTCACTCAACTTACATAGTCCTATCTATTACAAGTTGATTTACAGTTGCATTAAGGTGTCAACTTCCTAATTTAAGTTTTACATGGTATCATCAAAATCTATTACATAAATTTCCCAACAATTTTTTCCTTTTTGATGATGCCAAAACTTAAACAAAATAGCATAGTAAATAGTGCATAAATAAAGAATGATTGTATTGAATATGTCATTTTATTGAACATATCATTCTTGTACTTTACAAAGCTTTTACAATGTATAAAACTACAAAGTACTTACAAGTGTATGTGTATTTACATTTAAGTAAACATACAACATGAAGGGTTGTGATCTTCAACGCTCTCTCGCTTCCTTCTTCTTTTAGGTTCTTCCTCTGCTCTTCTTCTATCATCTTCAGCTCTTTCTCTCTTTCTTTCTTCTTCTTCTTGTAGGCTCTCTTTGCAACTGGATCTTCCTTTGCTACCTTTCTTGCCATTCACGATCGAGCCTTATGTTCTCTTCTTCTTGCCTTCTCCTTGCCTCCTCATTCTTACGGTCAACTTCTCGATTCTTGATCACCCAGTATAGCAATCCTTTCTTCTGGGGATTTACATGTTGAACATCTCTTCGCTTCGATAGTGCAGTGCCTCTGCCTCTTCCACTCATCCTTCCCCTTCCTCTTCCAGAGTCTGCTCCTCCTATGGGAGTGTACTATACGGGTTGTGCCCTTGAAGTTTGCTGACTGCTACTAGGAGTCTGCTGCTTCTCGGCTGCTTGACAAAGCTCCAAACCCTTCTCTCAGTACAAGTCCCACGCCTCCTATAGAGTCATTCCCTTGAAGAATCCTTCAAACTTAAGTGTTTGGAATTCCTCTAAGGTTCTTGGCATAGATCCATTATCCGGAGCACGAGCAATTTCTTGAGGGGGACTCACTGCTGGAGAGTCTTTTAGTAACTCGGCTGGGGGACCATCATACTTGGCTTTCAAGCTTTCAATCCGATCGTGCTGCCTTGCATCCACCTTGGCCAAATCAGCTTCTATTTCTGCTCAAGATATTTTGAAAGCTAACTCAGCTTTCTGTTCGGCTAATAAGCCTTGCGGCAGCTGACTAAGGAGAGAGCTGGTGACTGAGCCTAGTTGGGTTTTTTTTTGCAAGCATGATTTCCAGAGGGGGCTTCTTCACATCACTACCTTACCCTTTACTTGCTTCACCTTTACCATCTTCCCCCTTTTTGGCATCATCATCACCAGGGAGAGTCGGCTGAGAGGGTATTTCCAGGATTAGATCCAGTTTGGCATTTGTCAAGTCCATCTTCTCATGGGATATGGAGTGTATTGCACTAAAATTCGATCTCAAAGCCTTCATTTCAGCAGCCATTAGTTTCATTTTTGTGTTCATCACCATCATTTCGGTGAGCATGTTGGCTTCTGACTTGAGAAGGTCTGCTTTGTGTCGAGCTTTCAGCAACTCCATGTCCGTTTTGTATGACTGGTCCATCCTGAAGATATGATCCCTCTGCCTCTGTTGAAATTTGGCATTTTCAGAACCCGAAATCACTAACTTGGCAAACAGTGATTTGAAGTAGCTGACTTGCTCACGACTAAATGCTTTTGTCTGTGTTTTCCATTCCCTTATCCTGAGCACAGTTCCTCGAATGTTTCTAGAAATCGTTGCATCACGATTATCAAACCTTTGATTCAATGTTGCAAATCCTTTCTCCATGTTCTCTATTTCAACACAGATAGCCTTGAAGGCTTTATGGAAGTCGGCTATATCAGTGGACTGCTCTTCAGGCCATACACCATCAAAGTCGAACCCGAACAACACCACTGTTCGATCATATGGAGTCTCAAATTCTTCAGGAGAAATGTTGACAGTGTATCTAACACTTTCAGTAGCGGACTCAGTTTCCAAGGGCACTTCCGCCACAAATGGAAAATATTCAGCAAAAAGGTCATCTGGGACCAAAGGAATTTCTCCCACTTCTCCATCAGGAGCATGTCCTTTTTCTTTGGCACTTGCTTCAGCTCTGTGTGCCTCAACTGTTTCATCGTCCTCGGCATCTGCAGCTGTGTTAGCCTATGGAGCTGACTGGTCCTCAGCTGTCTCAACAGCTTCATTGGTATCAGTTTGTTCTTCCTCTTGAGTAGTCTTGTCCTCACCTGCCTTAGCAGCGTCTTGGGTTGGTTATGGCACCATAAGGGGTGGACCATCAACTAGTGTGAACTTGGAAATGGCAGCTTTCTCGCTTGCCTTCCTTATCTTGGCCACAGTCTCCTCAATCTCTTGGTCCTCTTCTGGTTTGTCTTGTTGAATGGACTCAGCTTCGTCATCTTTGTCCAAAAATTCCACAGAGAGGTGTTCTTGAGAGTCATGCAAAGCACTGATTTCTTCATCATCGATTGACTCTGTTTGAGGAGCTGGCATCTCTTCTTCAGCTATTTTACCCAAGAAAGTCTCAACCTCCTTGCGGCCTTCATTACCCTCAGCAGTCTCAACCGTTGTTGGGCCTTCAACATTCCTTTGTGCAGTCTCAACTGCAGCAGGGTCTTGGACTTTCCCTTCAGCAGACTGAGCTGCTTTAGGGTCTTTAGTGGCATCCTTTGAGGTCTCAACCTCTAGGATTGCAATTTCAGAGCCAATAGTCTCAACTGTCATGGCTTCCTTTCCATCATTTGCCTTACCTGCATCAGCAGCGTCATCGGCCTGCAACGCAGTTGGGGTTTCAGCTGAGACAGTTTGAACCATCCGAGCTTCATCAACACCACTCTGCTATTAATTTATTTTCACGTCTTCACCTTTAATCTTCAAGTTTGTAAGGTCTCCCACAACCTCCTCCAACCTGGCTGTGGTGTTTACAGTTTCCCCCACCGGGCGCACCAGCTAAGTCACGAGCAACGGGGTCAATAGAAACTTAAGACTTGGTTGTTTGTCCAGTTGAGTGATCAGCCGATAGGGCAGATGTCGCAACATATTTTCTCAGGGATAGGCCTGCTAAGGTGCCCTCTTCATCACCATTCTTAGCTTCATCACCGTTCTTCCTGGATTCTTGTTCCTCGGAGTGCACAAGTGAGGTTGCAGCATCGATGGTCCTCACCATTTCCAAAATGTCAGGGCTAGGAGAGATTAGCATAGATGATGACTCTCCTGGACCCTTCTGCAAGGTCTGCTCATACAACTCCTTAGATTCTTTGAGTGCTTGCTTCAGCTCAACCTTCTCCACTGCATCAGCAGGGTCTAACTCTTCATCATCACTACTGTTGATTGACTGGGAAGCATTTTCAGGGACATTATCAAAGGGGAAAGATTGAGGTTTCTTGGATTCCTTAATTGCCTTTGTCTTTGCCTTCGACTTCTCCTCGTTCTTCTTTTGATAAAGGATGGTGGTACAAAAATCTGGGTCTAAAGCTGAACGGACCGCATGTTGTCCAAAAAGCTTAGGAGTTCCTTTTCTTCTTCAATGAACTCTGGGCTCTGGAATTGATCTCTGGCAAAGCTCAACTTCCAGGATATCCATATTTGTAGCCTCTCCTGCATATTGGGATACGCGTGAGATAGCATCACAAGATCATCATCATCCTCATTATCCTTCTCCAAAGGCTCTTCAGCCGCCTTGCCTTCCTCAGCTATAATAGCATCAGTATGAGGAGATTGAACAACTAACTCTTCAGTGGTATTGTCAGTTGTGTTCTTTTATGACTCTTCAGCTGTCTCTCTAACAACTAACTCTTTTGGGCTCTGCTATTCATCAACAGCAGTCTTTTGCGTCTTAGTGGCTTCCACACTACTTCTATCCTTCGAGGTTTGCTGCTCATCCTCAGTAGCCTCCTTTTCAGCAGTTATGCCAGACTCAGCTGGCTTAGCTAATTCAGACTTTTTCACAAGTCTTATCCTTATCTTCACCAATGGAACCTCAACTTATTCTAGTTCCTCTTCAACGGCAGCAGACTCTACCAATTTCAGCTTCTTGGCTGCAGCTAGCTTCCGGAGCATAGCTGAGCGCTTTCTTTTGATAGTTGGAGAAGTAGCTGGGGATTTCTTCTCGGGGGTAGGAGCAGGGTCTTCCTCGGCTACAGGGGCAGGAGCTGACTTGGCTGCAGGGGCAGGTACCTTCTTCTTATTTTGGACGGGCTTAGGAGAAGAGGCCTTTGCAGATATAGTTGTGCCCATTGGGACAGAGTCAGCTGATTCCCCCTCGTTCGTATCCATCTTCCTCGCATGGGCTTGGTGTTGGGCAACTGAGAGGTTTGCCCTGAACATTTTGTTGTTCACGTGGAAGGGTTTCCCATTCCTGAGAGGAATACCCTTCACTTCCAGCAAATGACCTAGAACCAGGCCATATCCAAGTGAGCTGTTGAACATACCGTCTTCACCTATGGACTTTTCCAGCACATTTTAGCATATCTTGCCAAACACAAACTCTGACCAGTTTACCTTCTTCTCCTCCAAGATCGCCGCCATGACCGTCAGCTTAGTCCTAGACAGCTGATTGAAGCTTTCAAACTTCATGTCAACACACTTGGCTACAACATCGATCAACTTGTGGTAGTCGTCTTTTATCAGCGACTTCTCAGATGTATAGATGGGCTTCACAACAGCCTCAGGTTTGGCTATTTCCTTCCATGCAACAGACAAATTAATATCCTTCTCAGTTATCTCCTTCAAACCAGAAGAAGAAAGATAATAGTTAGCAGCTAAGTCCGCAGCAGCCAACTTGATTTCCTTGTTGTGGACCGATAAGCGGATCTCATCGTCATGAACCTGAGCATTCACGTAAAACATCGCAACCTCTTCCAAATAGGTATGTGAGAACTCCATTTACAAAAACTGCTTGAGACCAGATTTCTCAAGCTTCTCAGCTATCTTCTTCACCAGGGCCTTGTCCACGCCTTGCTTGACTAAGCCTTCAAAATCCACGGTCGCTCCGGTGTGGATCTTCTAAGCTAACTTGGCATAATCATATGAAGATGCCATTTCACAATCTGAACTTAAGATTTCGAATGGATGAAAAACTAGGGTTTGCTCTTGGTTGCAGAGAGAAAAATTCCTTAGGTTGCTTTGAGTAAGAGTGTTTTGTGAGAGGAGAGACAAAATGATTTCTCTATATATGGGATGTGAGGGGACGGTTTTTGGAATTCAAAAAGGTTGAATGTGATCAACGATTGAGATCACGTCTTACAAACCACATTAATTTCCCTGCATTAAATGCAGCATCATTTATATCCAATCATGGGTAAACTTTACTGACACAATAATTACTGCTGACATCAAGGGTAAAAACATCCTCGCTCGCAGAAAACGACTGTGTTTTGCCACTCAGATCATAAATAGCTCAATTATCTTCATAAGTGACTTAACTCTGCTTCTCTCTTCACTTAAGAAACACTCGGTTGTCTAGCTAACTTGATACAACTGACTAGCCGTCTTGGCGGTTTCACTTAGCTGAAAATTGAAACTTTGCTGATTCCATTTCTCTCATCTTTAACTCTGCTGATTGAGTCTTCTGAGTCTCCTAACTCAGCTGAATCAATCCACGCTCATTCTTACGCTCTTCAAACCTTGATTCACATAATGACTTAGTGAATATATCAGCTAACTGCTTATCAGTTGATATATATTCCAATGTGATGTCTTTCTTTTCAACATGATCTCTTATAAAATGATATCTGACATCAATGAGCTTGGTTCTTGAGTGCAATACTGGATTTTGAGTAATTGTAATGGCACTTGTGTTATCACACATAATTGGAATTTCACTTTCTTCTATATCACAGTTTCTCAGTTGTTGCCTCATCCATAAGACTTGGGCACAACAACTGCCTGCAACAATGTACTCTGCTTCAGCTGTGGATGTAGCTATTGAATTTTATTTCTTGCTGAACCAAGAAACCAATCTATTTCCAAGCATTTGACAGGTACCTGGTGTACTTTTCCTATCCACTCTACATCCAACATAGTCTGAGTCTGAGTAGCCAACTAGCTTAAATCATCCATCTTTAGATACCATAAGCCAGCTTCTTGGCATCCCTTCAAATACCTTGGGATTCTCTTGACTGCAGTCATGTGACTTTCCTTTGGAGCAGATTGAAATCTGGCACATACACCTACGGCAAAGGTGATATCAGGCCTACTTGCTATTAAATAGAGCAAAGGTATAATGAGAGCTCTATATCTTGTTTGATCAACAACTTTGCCTTCTGCATCCATGTCCATCTTGACTGAAGTATTCATGGGAATCTTTACAGAGACTTCTCTTCCATACCAAATTTCTCCATTAAATCTCTGGTATATTTGGTTTGACTTATGAAGGTTCCATCCTTCATTTGCTTGACTTGAAGTCCTAGAAAGAAATTCAGTTCTTCCATCAATTCTCATCTCAAATTTCCCTTGCATGAGATTTGAGAATTTGTCACACAACTCTTTGTTTGTGGATCCAAAAATGATGTCATCCACATATATTTGAACAAGCAATATACTCTCCCTATCTTGAATTCTGAAGAGGGTCCTATCAACCTTGCCTATGGTTAATCCATTGTCAATTAGAAACTGGGACAATGTATCATACCAAGCTCTCCGTGCTTGTTTCAAACCATACAATGCCTTCTTGAGCTTATAAACTTTATCTCCAATAGTTTTCTGCTCAAAACATGGAGGTTGTTCCACATAGACTTCTTCTTCCAAAAGTCCATTTAAAAATGCACTTTTTACATCCATTTGATAGACAGTGAAGTTCTTGTGGCAGCATAAGCAAGAAATAGCCTAATTGCTTCCAATCTTGCAACAGGTGCAAAGCTTTCATCAAAATTTATGCCTTCCTCTTGGCAATACCCATTGTCTACCAATCTTGCTTTGTTTCTTACTACAGATCATTCTTCATTCATCTTGTTCTAAATACCCACTTATTACCAATAAGATTTTGGTGGGTAGGCCTTTGAACTAATTCCCAAACCTTATTTCTCTCAAACTGATTCAGCTCTTCTTGCATAGCTAGAATCCAATTTGTGTCATCCAATGCTTGTGACACATCTTTAGGTTCAATCTGGGAAATGAAACAAGTGAACATAACTTCATGTTGAGTTCTGGATCTTGTTTTTACTTCTTCTCTAACATCTCCAATGATAAGCTCTGGAGGATGGTCTCTCAGCCATGTCACATCTGGTTGGAGTAAGTCTGCTGGATTCAGTTATCTCACATCTAAGTTGTCTTGAACAACTTCCTCATTATCATTCAGTTGCAGACTTTCTAGCTATCTCTGAGATACAACTATCTCATCTTCATCTGGGTTGAGTCTTCAGATATCTACCTCAACATAGGGACTCTTTTGAACAGTTGGCTGATTCATCTTGTCAGCTAACTCATCAATGTCTTCTCCATTAACATTAGGTTCTTCAAAAACCACATGGATAGACTCTTATGTGACCACAGTCCTCTTGTTCAGCACTCTAAAAGCTTTACTCTCAGCTGAGTATCCCAAAAAGATACCTTCATTAGATTTAGAATCAAAAGCTTTCAAGTTATCATTGCCATTGTTGTGAATGAAACACTTATATCCAAAGATATGAAAATATCCAACATTTGGCTTCCTCCCTGTCCAAATTTCATAAGAGGTTTTGGACAACTGCCTATTGGTCATACACATATTCTGAGTGTAGCAAGCAGTATCAATGGCTTCAGCCCAAAATCTCTTAGGCAATCCAGCTTCAGCTAACATGGTCCTTGTAGCTTCCCTGAAAGTTTTAATCCTTCTTTCAGCTACTCTATTCTACTGTGGAGTTCTTGCAGCTGACAACTCATGAGCAATACCATTTTCTATGCAATACTAAGTTATAATCCCATTGACAAACTCATTTCCTCTATCAGATCTTACCTTGATAATGGTCTTTTTTTCATTTTGAACTCTTCTCATCAGCTGAGGGAGCTTCTGCAAGGTTTTCTTATTTTTACACATAAAGATGGTCCATGTGTATCTTGAATAACCATCTACCACCACTAAAGTGTATTTCTTTCCACTAATATTGGTTGGTTCAATAGGACCAAATAAATCCATATGCAATAAGTGCAGTATCCTGGTTGAAGAAGGACTTGGCTTGTCCTTTGAAAGAAGATTTTATTTGCTTTCCCATCTAGCATGCATCACAAGTGATTTCCTTCTTGTACACTGAGTCTGGCAATCCTTCCACAAGATGACTCCTTGCAAACTTGTTGATTGTCTTGAAATTCAGGTGACTCAGCTTCTTATGCCACAGCCTACTTGATTCGGTTGTGTTCTTTGCTAGCAGACATGTGTTTGGTGTAGCAGCTAACCAATCCACTACATACATGTTTTTCTGCCTTGATCCTTGTAGCACAATTTCATTGATTCAGCATCCTTGATTTGGCAAACATCTATGTTGAATCTAACATTGTAGCCCTTGTCACGGAGTTGGCTGATGCTCAACAGATTGAAATTGATCCCTTCGACATAGGCTACTTCTCTGATCTCTAGTGCATTTTTTTTATGGATCATGTGCTTTTGATCTCCCCTGGAGCTTTAATTCCTCCAAATATGACTTTAACACCTTTTATTTCCTTGAATTTTGATAGATTTTTATTGATGCCTGTCATATGTCTGGAACGGCCACTATCCATGTACCAGGTTCCTTGGCACTCAACTGTTCCTTAAACTTCCAATCAAGGAAATTAGTTTTTAGGTACCTATACTTGCCTGGGTCCTGAGAGGTTAGCACTATAAGGTGATCCAACCAACCTATAGCCAAATGGTATGGTTCAAAGGTGTTGCCACCTATCAGTTCCATAATCATAATGAACATTAGCAAATTGCTTAGGGGCTTTAGGCTCATACAGCTGTCTCGTTTGTTTGCATACCTGTGTGTGAGCTTGTGCATTTGCTTTCTTGGGATAATAATGAAACTTTTGTGCATGTTGGAATTTGTGCTTGGGTGCATATGTGTGTTGATTATAATTTCTTTGCCTTGGGGATGACCATTTTTGAGTCTGAGGTATTTGCCACTTTGGATTGTATCCCATTGGACTTGGCTGATGTCTCATTTGATTGTTCCAATCAGCTTGTCTGGGATAATTTCTACCATTCCATCATATGGTTTTATTTGCTGGAAACTCTGGGGCTTTTGGTAGTTCTGTTTAGACTTTACAAAATATTTTCTGTTTGGAGTCTGCTGATGGACTATTCTAAATTTTGTTTCAGATGTCCTCTCAGCATACTGCTGGCTCTTTACATTCACCTTTGTATCCAAGGCCAGCATGATTGTGATTGCGTTTGTGAGTGGGTGTAGGTGCAACATATGGTACTTTGGATTTTTGGACTGCCTCATTACTTGAGGATCCGTTTTCCATTACCAGTCCTGGAGCTTGGGCATGCATAAAGGAATTAAATCCAATGCATGTTTTGTCTCCACTTTCCTTTTGAATCATTATAAGTTCATCCAATGATTTAGACGCCTTAGTGAATGATGCAATCACATTTTTTAATTTTTTCCCTCTTTTCAGTTGCAGCTAAGTCGGCTTAGATCTTAGCTATCTCAGCCTTCAGCTCAGTGTTCACAACATATATGTGACTTAGAGTACTCAGCTCCTTAGTCAGTTGTGAGTTTTGGCTTTTGAGCTGGTTGTTTTATCATTTAATAGTGTGTGTGTGTGTGAGGTTTTTACATGCTCAAAATATTTCATCATTTTGCCTAATGAATCATAAGGATCAGTGGGTGATGAAGTGTTTGTGTCACTATCACTATCATCAGAATTAGAATGAGATGAGTTAGAATGTACCTCATCTTCTTGTTCTTTGGCCATGAGGCATATCATAGCCTCTTCTTCTGTGTCAGAGAGCAGTCAGCTTCACTGTTGTTTGACTCAGCTGGTTCCTTAAATTTGGTTGTGTTCAGCAGCTTCAGCAGCCAACATGGCTTTCTTCTTTTATTGTCTTCTCTCTCTAAATACCTTTCTTTCCTCCTCATTTATATACTTGTTGACTGGTGGATAGGGACAGTCAACAGCAAAATGTCCTGGTTTTCTGCAATTCCAACACAGGTTTTCAGCTTTCTGGAAGTCTGCTCTTTCAACTTTCTGATACTCAGTCCTTTGATGATCAACTCTCTTTGGTGGTCTATCATCCCTTGCTTCGAAAGGTGTTGAGTGTCTCCTGGATTATTCACCATTGTTCCTTTTGTAGTTCTTATTAAAGAACTTGTTGAACCTTTTCACCATTAGGGCAATCTCTTCCTGGCCAATGGCTTCTTTGGATTCATCTCTCTTGGACTCACCAGCCATTAGTGCAGTTGTCTTAGGTACAGTTGTCTCTTCTTGCTCCTTTCTTCTGAGATCAAATTCATAGGCTTTAAGGTCTAAGAATAGCTCATGGTTAGATGTTCTTGTAAGGTCCATTGAATGTATCAAGGCCATCACCTTCAATTCCCACTCAGCTGGGAGAGACCTTAGAATCTTCATACGCATTTCCTTTTGTGTATATTCTTTTCCTAAAGCTGAGAGCTTATTGGTTATCTCTGTGAATCTCGCATCCAGCTGATCCAGACTCTCACCTGCAAGCATTTCAAAATTCTCAAATTTTTGTACAGCAACAATCAATTTATTTTCTTTAATTTGATCAGATCCTTCGCAAATTAAACTTAGTTTTCCCATATTTCTTTAGTTGTTCTACACGATTTGACTTTGTTGAACATGGCTTTATCAAGAGTTTTGTACAAAATGTCATTGGCAATATTATCCAAGTTGTATCTCTTTCTATCCTCATTAGTCCACTCGCATTGTGGATTTTCCACCATAGCAAGTCTAGGTACAGCAGCAGCAACAACACGTGCGCCTCGTGCAACTGGAGCTGCAGCAGCCTCTCCTTCAGGTACCTCAGCAGCCTTAGGAGTAGGAGCCCTGATAGCTGTGTTCACCATCATTACTTGTAGTGGTCCATCCTTAATGACAAACCACATTTCATCGTGTAAGGATGAAAGGTGTGTCTGCATACGTATTTTCCAATAATCAAATTCTTCAACAGTAAGCATTGGAATGCGAGTTAGATTTGTTTCCATGATAATAACTTTACTTTAAAAGAAAATCTTTAAAACTACAAGTGTTGTTCTTTTGAAAAAGAATGAGATCTAATTCAGTAACCAGTACGGAAGGCTCAATGAGACAACCGCTCTGATACCACTAATAGGTCCCAAGGGATGATAAGTAAAGTCTAGAAACGGGGGTTGAATAGACTTTACCAACTTTTTGTTTTTAGTCCTTTTAAGAAATTCAGAGTTGACTCATGTCAGCTAAGTCCTTGGTAGACAGCTAAGTTGACTTACACAGCAGAGTTAGCCGCTCAATAGACTCGACTGAGCTGTTGATAGTATAACACAGTTGATTCATTAACACTTTAAAAATACAATTGACTTGGTTTTTACAGCGGAAGACTTTCACCCTTTGTTTTGAATATGTTTTTCAACACTTGTTTAAGCCAGTTTATTATCAGTTGACTTAGAAAATTAACAAACATCAATTATAAAGATAAGCAAGAAAGTAGTTATGCTGAATGTAAAAGGCACAAGCAATTTATAGTGGTTCGAGGATGGGGTAATTCCTCTAATATACTCTTTTTCAACCCCTGGAGGAATCCACTAATGTAACAGTGACTTTGTTACAAAATGGTTACAGTCCGAGACAGCTTTGACCACACAACTAGCTTCTCCTGGGACTCAACTTCTTCACAAGATGGCTGCGCTGCTACTTCAGCTCCTTCAAACCATTGGATTTGTTCACACAGTCCTCCAACAGGTTCAAAGCTTCTGGTTCGATCTGGAACCTTACTACACCTCATTCAACCTTGGAGAGTAGACCCCTTGTTCTTGAAACAAGTTTTTCATCTTCAACAAATGAAGTTGTCTTTCCTCCACTGAATGTGTTGGATCGATTTTCTTTGAATTTAGGCTTGAGAATAATATTTGAATGCTTGAGAGATATTGCTTTGCTTGATTTCTCTTTTGTGTCTCAGATTGCTTAAGTCACTTGGGGTAGCCTTCTCTCAAATGGATCCTCAGCTTTTTATAGTGGTGGTTCAAAAATGTATCCGTTGACGAGATAAATGCATTTTCAAACTCCACTTTTAGGTTGTTGGCTTGTCTTGTCTTGCAACATTGATGTGGATTGTACCTTGGATTTAATGCTCTGCAGCCTTTTCTTAAACTCTGCAGGATTTCAGGTACATCTCATTGGCTCCTTGCCTTTTGCACTCTTTCAGCTTTCTTTGATCCTTTCTGCCGCATAACCCATTTGACAGTCAACTCCAATGATTTTGGAATGACTTTGTTGTCAGTCAGCTGACTGAGACAGCTTTTTTGTCACTTAACTGAAACTTGACTACACTTCACTCAGCTGCCATACAACTGTGTCTTCTCTTCGATCTTCAATCGAGTCCTGCAATCTTCAACTTGGTTGCTTCCACTCAGCTTACATAGTCCTATCTATTACAGTTGAATTAGGGTGCCAACTTCCTAATCTAAGTTTTACATGGTATCATCAAAATCTATTACATAAATTTTCCAACACCGTGTATTAATACATGGTCTGGTCGTGTAATCAGTCTTTGAAATTCTTCCCTCAAACAAGTTGCATGGGCATGTAAAATCACATAGAACCACCATTCACACGGTCGTGTAATCTTACACGGGCTGACCGTGCACATTGTCTTTTGTCGTTTTCTTCACGTATTTGATTGTCTCTTTGCATTCGACATTCTTATTCGGGCCGTCTTACTGATATCTTTCCATTTTACAAGAATATGCAGTATCATGCCGAACAAAGGAAACCAACTAAAATACACTAAATATACATTCAAATGCATCGAATATGTGTCAAAATAACCCCCCAAATGCACATATATTTTGCACGTATCAGGTGTCATTTTCGTTGGACCCTGAATGATATGTGCTGATTGTTGGGTGTTAAAAAAGGAGGATGGGATTATGTTTCTTTTATTCATTGGGACAATGATAAGCTAGGGGTGTCCTTGAATGAGGTTAAGACGTATTTGGGTGTAATGCCATTTTTTACTACAAAATCTATAACGGATGAGCTTCGAATTATATCTCTTATTGTATCTTAATGAGTTTCTGGGAAATCTGTGAAGTTACCTAGCAATATGGGCTATTTCCTGACATATAAGATCAAGAAGGGAGAGTTGGTGAATTATGGGGTTGTTTTTATTGCATGTTTGATTGACGTTGTCACTTTGGGGACGAAACAATTTGCTTTGGGAAACTTGATATGTAAACTTCATCTCCAGTCCGGACTTCCTCCCACCGAACTAAATTATGAAGTTACTCATAATAGCTTTGCCAATGATAATGTTCAACAAATGCTTCGGATGTATAGAAATATGTTAAGGCGTCCTGCGAAGTCTACATGTAACGACCCAATTTTATGAAATTAAAGTACTCTAAAATATTATTAAGAAAACACGAATTTATAAATTAAAGTGATGCCAATAATTATTAAAAAGTTGATTTAGAATTTTTAATCCTTAAGAAAAAATATAATGATAATAATAATAATAATAATAACTCTTCCAAATTAAATATCTAAAAATTATTCCAAGCGAAAACCGGAAAACAATTAAAGACATAAATCCAAAATTTAGTTCGATCATAATTATTTAAAATATAAATATAACATAATTTATTCCACCATCCACAACATCATATCTTCAGCCGGATCCCTCAACCTGAAAGTCATGATAATAATAGGGGTGAGTTTCATCTCGCTCAGTAGGGATATGTCTGTCAATATTAAATATAACATGAAAAGCATTCACATAATTACAACAATAAATTCATTCATTTCCTCTTTTTCCTCTGACTGGCCAGTTCCGGCATATAGCATTGTGGGTTCACCCCGAAGATACGTTTGATCTCGGACCCTTTTCATGGCCCCTAGCTTATATGAATTTATTTTCTCTTGACATATATTGCAATCGATGAAGTATAATCATGGAACATTAAATTATGACAAATAATATAAAAATCCCTACCTTAATAATTGCAGATATTCGATGTAGAAAAATGAACAATAAAAGTCCTACTCCTCGACCCCTTCGTTTTCAACATTAAATAAAATTATATAATTAATATGTGATTTTAATAAATCAAACTAATTAATGAAATAATTTGAGAAAAATATTGAAACAAGCCTTGTGAATTGTGAATATATATATATATATATATATCTGAAACTTGAAGTAGAAAAAATATTTATACCTTATAGTTATTAAATATGGTGTAAAATTGTGTATGGAATTACACATATTTATAGTAGTTAATTCCAACCCCTAAACCTAAATTATCCCCTAATAACTAACCCTTAAGTCCTCTAAAAATAACCCCTAGTCTAACCCCTAAAATAACTCCTAAATTAACCCTTATTATTTTTTTTTAAAACAATTTGGGATATTACATACTATCCCTCTTAATAAAATTTCGTCCTCGAAATTCGTTAACTCAATAAATTTTCGGAAACAAAACTATTTTTTTTTTTTTTTTTACACGAGGAGTTCTTTGTCTAATAAGGAAAGTACATATGCAATAATACTTTTAAAAATGACGACTTGAATTCATAAAATGTAATTCTAAAGTATGATAATATAATATGATATTTTGAATAGCATGACATAATAAATTGCATACCTTGAGAAATCCGACGAGATATGATGGAGGTGGATGTTATTAGACTATTTTCTTTTAAAATTTGAAAAGAAACTTTTGTTTTTCCAAGTCTACAGAACCGTAGACCTGCTCTGATACCACTAGTAACGACCCAATTTTATGAAATTAAAGTACTCTAAAATATTATTAAGAAAACACAAATTTATAAATTAAAGTGATGCCAATAATTATCAAAAGGTTGATTTAGAATTTTAATTCTTAACAAAAAAATATAATGATAATAATAATAATAATTCTTCCAAATTAAATATCCAAATATTATTCCAAGCGTAAACCGAAAAACAATTAAAGACATAAATCCAAAATTTAGTTCGATCATAATTATTTAAAATATAAATATAACATGATTTATTCCACCATCCACAATATCATATCTTCAGTCGGATCCCTCAACCTGAAAGTCATGATAATAATAGGGGTGATCTTCATCTCGCTCAGTAGGGATATGTCTGTCAATATTTAATATAACATGAAAAGCATTCACATAATTACAACAATAAATTCATTTATTTCCTCTTTTTCCTCTCGGTGGCCGCGATTCAGCATATAGCATTGCGGGTCACCCCGAAGATACATTTGATCTCGGACCCTTTTCATGGCCCCTAGCTTATATGAATTTATTTCCTCTTGACATATATTGCAATCAATGAAGTATAATCATGGAATATTAAATTATGACAAATAATATAAAAATCCCTACCTTAATAATCGCAGATATTCGATATAGAAAAATGAACAATAAAAGTCCTAGTCCTCGACCCCTTCATTTTTAACATTAAATAAAATTATACAATTAATATGTGATTTTAATAAATCAAACTAATTAATGAAAGAATTTGTGAAAAATATTGAAAGAAGGCTTGTGAATTGTGAATATATATATATATATATATTAAACTTGAAGTAGAAAAAATATTTATACCTTATAGTTATTAAATGTGGTGTAAACTTGTGTATGAAATTACACATATTTATAGTAGTTAATTCCAACCCCTAAACCTAAATTAGCCCCTAATAACTAACCCCTAAGTCCCCTAAAAATAACCCCTAATCTAACCCCTCAAATAACTCCTAAATTAACCCTTATTATTTTTTTTAAAAAACAATTTGGGATATTACACTACAAAGGGTCATTCTCAAGCCTCCTCTTTCCATGTTCTGGATGACTTTTATGATGATTTAGAAGCGGAAAGGTTGGTGGCGGATGGTGATCACGGCACTTCGGAGGGTAATACTGGCGTCGGTGATGGTAGTTCGCATGAACTTTATGATCAATTTGAGGACTTTACCAAGAGATATCAGTCTGATCTTGATGCTCTTAAACAACGTCATGAAGTGCTTAAGCACAACCATGAAGATCTTAAGCAAGAAAATAGTAAGCTCAAGAAATTGGTAGGGAAACTCAAAAGATTCATCAATGAGCTCCTCCCCTCTGCTTGCTTATCGTCGGATCAAGAATGATCTCCTATGTTTTTTTAGTTTTTGGCCTCTTATTACTCTTAAATTATTGTTTAACCTCTTTCTTTGTATAATGGCATGTTTTTAATTTTTATGCGCAACTTTGATATATATTTGTGATGTTTCTATTATGCTAATGGTATTTTTGAGATTCCAAAGGGGGAGAAATATTTCTGAGCTCATATTCTATATGGTAAGGCAAATGAGCTAGAAAAAACTCATTGTTAAAAAACTTATTTGAAAAAGCTACAGATTTTTGGTATATGGTCTATTATTTTTAACTCCTAAAATTGTTGAGCTTTGATTCTAATAAGTTAATTTGACGGGAGGAGCTTTTAAGCTTTTTTAGCTTTTGAAAAGCTCATAAGAAAAAACTCACAATGGTTAAAAAAACTCCTTAAGTTATAAGTTGTGTTTTGAATGCATTGAGCTTTGTGACTAATGATTTATTTTGAGAGGGGGAGTTTTTAAGATTTATAACTTTTAAGCTATGTTGAAAAAGCTAAGCTTTTAGTTTATAAGTTCTCAGTTTTTTTTGTTGCTTAGCATGTTGATAGGGGAGCTTTTAAACTTATTTTGAAAATTTTGCTACTTTCCCTTTTGAATTCTTGTCTTGATAAGTGTTGCTTAAAATGGATAGATTATTTTGACCGGAAAAACTTATTCGCTCTCTAAAAATTATTTTGGGTTGTAATCATAAAAAATGGGGAGTTTGTTAGAAAAATATTTTTATTTTGATTTTGATGATTTCATATAAATGAATTTTATACCAAAGCAATATTTCCAAAAGTTGTCCAAATACTTCAAAATATTTTAATTGATTTTTACTAAGTTTTTGAAGCACTTCTTGAACTTTACTTTTGAAAAAAATCGGACAACTTCTCTGTAATGAGGTCGACTGGTCTCCCTATTGAGAGTCCCGTACTTGAGTATTTGAAAACTGAAAACAAAACAGAGAGTATTTTTGGAAGAGGGCGACCAGATTGCTTTTTTGGCTCAATATTCTCTGTTCTTAGGGAGAACGGTCTCTATGCATAGGGTCGGTCGCCATGGACAACGACCGGTCGTTATGTAGAGAGATCGGTCACCCTTGATGCCATACCATGTCAAATCTTAATCCAATGGTTTAAACTTTCAAAATTTCAACATAGCAACTTGTAGCTATAAGATTTTTTACAGCAAATTCTATTCGTTACTTAAGCACTTATCAACAAAAATCACTTTATCATTTCTTAACCATTTATGTAGATCTTTTGATCCTTCTTTTGCAGACAAAATTCAAATTTGATGAGCCTATGTTGGAAATCAAATCTTAAAACTCTATAAATAGTTGAAGAACTTGAAAGATCAAAGACAACACATCATTCTAACAATCAAAATAAGAAAAATTCAGCAAACTTCTCAAGCTTTCATTTCATATTCTTGTTGTAATAGCCTAAGCACTAAACTTTCACATCTTGCTCATTAGGCTTTCCTTCTTGATTACATTTGCATATTTGATTTGTAATATTCCATTCGAAGTGTAATCTTGATTGCACTTGTAAAATCATCCAAAACATGACATACTTGTTGAGTGTTCTTTTCGCAAGAACATATTTGGTTGATTCTTAGGTGTTGAAGAGTTTGGTGCTCTTCATAGTGGTGAGAAGCGTTTGTTGTTGTTCTAGGTTATTATTGTAAGAAGAGTGTGGTACTCTTCAAGGTAAAGATTGTAATTGTTTGGTATCAATTAATAAAAAAAATTCTTTCAAAATCCACTCGGACACCCCGGGTGGCAGTGGACGTAGGCCCTAAGTGGGTTGAAGCACAATAAATCATCTTGTGTTGATTTATTTCCCTGCACTTTTATTTTGGTTATTCATTTTTGTTAGGAAAATTATTTGTTAGATTTTGATGATACTCCATAAACTTAAATTAGGATGTGGGCACCCCCATTTTTGTTATAATTTATGTATACAAGTTGTAAGAACTGGAATAGCTGAGTTGAATCAGCCTAGTCAAAGATCAAGAGAAGTCAACTGCAGACATAACCGAAAACTCTGCTGTTAGTCAGCTGAGTTCAACCTGGAAGAAGAATATCAACTCGACTGAGGAAGAAGCAGCTGAGAGGAAGAAGAATCAAGTCAACTCATGAAGATGAGTTGGAACACCAGTTGAGTTATTCAAGGTTAAAGAAAATTCAAGTCAACTGAGTTTGAAAAGAAGAAGCAGTTGAGTGAAGGCAACTGACATCCAACCGTTGCACAAAAATTATGGTGAATACTTATTTAAGTAATATTCCCATAATGCCAAGCACTAAGAATAAACAATGCAAAAGGCATGCAATTAAATAAGCCAAAGAAGTGGCTCAAGTGGGTGTCAGACCCTAAAAAGCCGGACGGTCAAGAATACGAGGTAGTGGATACCTCACACGCCTGGAAAGCAAGGAAGAACAGATCAACGTCCAACTAGATATTATTTGAATAATTATCCATCTCTTCAACGGATAATTTTTCAAATGATACTATAAAAAGGCTGAGGATTCAAACACAAAAGTAGAGTTGAATAAGTGTATGCGTATGATCGAAAAGTTAAAGGAGAAACCAAAAATTCAAATCGCATACAAAATTTGAACGAAATAGAAAAATCAATATTTCCTCAAGCCTACACTACCTGAGTTTCAAATCCAACACAATTTGTGAGGGTTAAAGAATTCATCAAGTTGAAGAGAAAACCAAGAACTTTCAGGGGTCTACATTCCGAGTGAAGGACTGTAGGAAAGGTTCAAGTTATTTGGAGGGCTGCGTGATCAAATCCAACAATTTGACAAAGTGAGCTGTAGTAACAAGGCAGCCGCCTCGTGAAGAAGTTGAGTCGCAAAGAGAATCCAGCTGAGTGATCAAGGCATCTCGAGACTGAGTCAAAGGAGAAAGTCGGTTGTGTGATCAAAACTTCTCTCTAGACTGATAACCACTCTGTAAACTGATCATTACTTAGTGGATTCCTCCAGGAGTTGGAGAAGAGAGGAGTAGAAGAATTACCCCATCTTCGAACCTCTATAAAAACTTTGTGTCAATTTATTTTCAGCATTTAATTCCTGCTATATTATCTTATATCTGCTAAAATCAAGTTAGATCTGCCATTCAAAGTGATAAAAAGCTACGTATCCAAAAACAAGGGTTAAAAACTCGTCCTTCAATTTTTAAAGGATGTTAAAGACTTCCGCTTTGGAAAACCAAATCAGCTAACTGTTACGCTCAGAGTATACAGCCAAGTTACATTGCACACAGCTCTCTTGAGTGTGCTAAATAGGAACTTAGCTGAATAATCGACCCAGCTGATTTGTGACAACTCTGTTGCAATCCTTAGAAAGGAATTTTCGATTGCAAAATTTTTAGTATGGTTTATTCAACCCCCCTCCCTTCTAAACCTTACAACACCCCCCTTGGGACCTACAATTTTGATCGAAAAAGAGGGCATAAAAAAAATTCGGGAAAATATATTCATCCCCCTCTAGATTTTCGTAGCCACTTGGACTAACACTCCTCCTATCACCAATTGGTTTTAGGATGGAACCTCACTTGGTGGGCTTGAGCTCTCTCCCATATTGGGTATGTTTTATGTGTACCAAGTCCCCCCAAATTTAACATGGTATGAAAGCAGACTCATGCTCGGCCCAAGATGGGTCATCACAAGATGTGATGGAGCATGGAGGATCCTATTATGATAATTAATGAATTAACAAAGGACTCAGAAGTGAGGGGACGTGTTGAGATATGTCACTTGTGAGTTGTTCCACATGATTAATTAGGGGAATAGAGCCTTGTTTATAAGTCAATTGAGATACTCCTCCTATCACCAATTGGTTTTAGGATGGAACCTCACTTGGTGGGCTTGGGTTCTTGCTCGACCGCTAAAAACCTAAAATATATCTAGCAATCCTCGCAAGAGAACAAGATCAATCCTAGGGTAGCAAGTTGACCACAAGTCGTCTCTCAAGGAAGACTTTGCCGGCAAATAATTATTATGTATCACAATAAACAAAAAGTAAATCCTACACACTCCAACCAGATTTGTTTGATTTTAATAAACTAAAGAAAAACGAGTAAAAAGATAATTTAAACAAAACACGATTAAACTTGGAGAAAAAGATATGGAAAAAAGTCTAGGATTTCAGAATCATCTCTTCAAACTTGCAAGCAGAATATCAATTAATTGATCATGCGGTTAACAAAACATGTAAAAACTAGGCCTAGATCTGATAACTCACGTATTCACAGATTAGGGTTATCCCAACATAATTTGTTATTTTCATTAAGCCTAGGGTTAGATAATATATCTCTGATTCATATCTATCCCCCTGAATAAATTTAGTCCAGGAATAATATCTTCGATCGATCTCAATTATTCCCTTAAAACAATCAAGAGTTGACCAAACAATCAATCAACAAGTAAAACAATTTATTTAGGAAAGAAGATCAATTAATCAATACTCATGCTTGTTTGTTTGAATCAAATCATCCTAATCCTAGAACAAGAAAATTAGTTCATGCTTGGGGATGGGATCATAATCTCAATTGAAGGAAAGAAAACAATCATAAACATAATCATGCAACAATAATAATCACCCAACAATTGAAATCAAACAAAAAAGATGAAGAAATCTTACTGTTTGATTAAGAAGCAAAATAACTTCAAGGGAAAGAACCCAAGCAATCCCAATGATGAAAAGCAAGAGAAAAATACCAAAAACTAAAGTCTAGAAGTGCTATGAGTGAGGGTGTGTCAAAAATAGGGGCTCCCCAAGTCCTATTTATAAGCCTAGAGTCCTAAACAAGGTGGAAGAGCCAAAAAATAAGAAGAAAATCAGAAATTTTATGTTCAGCACGGGCGCGCATTGCGCTCATGCACTCTTCCGTTGTGATGATGCGCGCCGCGCCCCATCGCCGGCCGACATTTTTCTTTATGACCGTTTTCTCCATTTTTCATCTGTTTTCGAGCCTCTTTTCATCATAACCTATAAAAATGACAAAAACACCCTACATAACACTCGACACTATAACCAATACTTAAAACTATGTAAATATGCATAATCACACACAAAATAAAACAAAAACACACAAAAATAATACTAAAAACATGCAAAACAACTCCCCCACACTTAGCCTTTTGCTTGTCCTCAAGCAAACAATAATGTCAACAAACCCAACAAGAAATATAATGTCCAATTTGAGAATCAATTAATCCATAACACCATGTTCTATCTACCCCGGATTATTCCTCATCAATCCCCAGCCTTCACAATAAACTCACTCGGCTCAAATTAAACATTAACCAAAGTGTTTGGCCTTCCTTACTAAATTTCAAATTTGTGTCAAAAGTTGCAACCCTTTTACTCACACAACCAATCACGCAATTACTAGCCATGTTTTTTTTGCTAGAACTCCCGAGATATTATTTCACTAGGTGTAAACTTTGTATGTTTTCCAAAGGCTCTTAGGGTGGTTTTCCATACTCATGTTTTGAGCCGCCGTTTTACGTAAAAGTCAAATATGGGGCTCATGAATGCTCCTAGTTACTAAGCAGCTCAACCAGTGGAGTATAATTTTGTTTGTTCCATTTTGTTTATAGCTCTATCATGCCCATTTTTGATTTTTTTTTTTGGCTATATAATGCTTTGTTTTCGCAAGGTTAGCAATTTTGTGTACACACAAATCACAACAGGGTTTTAACTTAATTCACATCAATGAAATCTCGTAATTCAAGCCCCACAACTTAGACTATTGTTTAACCATCACCTCATTCGTTCACCCCAAAGGCTAATTCACGACTTAGTCAAATCCTACGTATTAAGTTCACAAAGTTATTTCATATTTGAAGCTCCAATCAATACATCTATTTCAAGTTGACTAAACAGACTAAACAACACCCTTATTAAATTTGAGATAATCAATAGGCAAGTTAAAAATTAACCATAAGCAATCACCTAATTTTTATCAGCGACTAACTGTCCCCCCCACACTTACATCACGCAATGACCTCAATGCGTAAAAGTAAAAGAGAAGGAAAAAAATATGTCCCTGAAAAATGCGATGATTGAATAATGGCACCATAGTTACATCCGCCTATAATTCTGCAAAAAAACATATGTGGAGGAAAACACAATACCAGAATAGAAACACTGAAACTATAATAATGACAACAAGGAATGGAAACACACTAATACGCATGCAACACACACAAAAGGAAATAAAAGAAAACAAACTCTAAAAGTGTCACTGTTGTGTATCCGAAGGAGGTGTAGGTGGGAATGGCGAGAAAGACATGTTTACCCAGTTCTGTTCGATGTTTTGCACTCAAGTGTCAATGGACTCGACCCTCGTGTTCATGTTTCACATGAATTCATGGATCATGGTCATTTGATGTTGAAAATGGTCAAACTGGCTCTGCATAGCATCAAGACGCCCCATAACGGCCTCCCAACCGGTGGTAGGGGCCTTGACTGGTGCTAGTGGAGAGACCGGCTATAAATGGATCAACTCGCGGTGGTAACCCCTCGTGTGGAGGATGAATATCGGGATCAACCTTGTGCTCTTCACCCATATGTCCCAACTGCTCCCCCGCTGGTTCCTGTCGGCGTGGTAGAATACCCATCGGGTTCCATGTGTCACTAACGATAACATTTCCAGGAGGCAGGGTCCTTTAAGTTGCCTTCTTTTGTTAGAAAATCCGTATTTTTAGCAAAGTCGTGTTCAAAGACCCACATGGAATTTCAATAAGGTGGTCGAGATGATCGAGGACCACGTTAAAATGAATAGCTAGTTGGAAAATTAAGTGTCCCAAACCCAGCTTATGCTTACAGTTCCGAAAGTTGCAGTACAAAGTGACTAAACTGAATGTCGTAGTGCAAATTTTGGTGTTACGACGAAAACACCATTATTTTGCATGTTTTTGTGTGTGAATTATGTGTGATTTCTATTTTTCGTATGAGTAATTGTGCATATTTTTGTGTCTTTTCGCCCATTTTATATTGTCATATGTTTACGTATGGTATTTTTGGTTGTTTCGTAGGTTTTCGTAAAAAGAGAACTTAAAAACGGGCTAAAATGGTCAAGAATGGGCTAAGACGGGCAAAAGACGGTCGGGGAAACCAACATTGTGCACGCGTGTGCACTTGCACGCGGCGTGCAACGTCAAAATGATGTAAAAGTGCGCGCGCAGACAGCGCGCGCACGCACTACATCAACACAAAGAAATCGAAGGATGCGCACGTGCACCTGGACGCACAAGGCCACGCGGAAAGGAGGAGCGCGGCGTGCAAGCATGCGTGCGAGGTCACTGCGCGGCACGCAAGCATGCACGCGAGGTCACTGCGCGGATGCGCGCGGCAAGATTTTTCTAGAATTTTTATTCGGATTTTCCCTTTCCGTTTCGGATTCTTCCACCTTGTATAGGCTTAGGCTTATAAATAGCACTTGGTGGATCCATAATTTCGTACACTCTCATTCATAGCACTTCTATACTTTAGTTTTTTGGTATTTTTCTCTTGCTTTCAACATTGGGATTGCTTGGGTTCTTCCCCTTGAAGTTATTTTGCTTCTTAATCAAAGAGTAAGACTTCTTCATCTCTTTTGTCTGATTTCAATTGTTGGGTGATTATTATTATTGCATGCTTATGTATACGATTGTTTTCTTTCCTTCAATTGAGATTATGATCCCATCTCCAAGCATGAACTAATTTCCTTGTTCTAGGATTAGGATGATTTGATTCAAACAAACAAGCATGAGTGTTGATTAATTGATCTGCTTTCCTGAATAAATTATTTTACTTGTTGATTGATTGTTTGACCAACTCTTGATTGTTTAAGGGGATAATTGAGATCGATCGAAGATATTATTCCTGGACTAAATTTATTCAGGGGGTTAGATATGAATCAGAGATGTATTATCAAACCCTAGGTTTAATGAAAATAGCAAATTATGTTAGGATAGCCCAAATTTGTGAATATGAGAGTTATCAGATCTAGACCTAGTCTTTACATGTTTGTTATATTTGTTAACCGCATGATCAATTAATTGATATTCTGCTTGGAAGTTTGATGAGATGAATCCATAATCCTAGACTTTCTTCCATATCATTTTCTCCTAGTTTATTCGTGTTTAGTTTTAGTTCGTCTTTTTAATTGTTTTCTTTTAGTTTATTTAAATCTAACAAATCTGGTTAGAGTGTTTATGATTTATTTTCTGGTTATTGTGATACATAATAATTATTTGCCAACTAAGTCTTCCTTGAGAGACGACTTGTGTAACTTGCCACCCTACCATTGATCTTGTTCTCTTGCGAGGATTGTTAGACTTTTATAGGTGTTTAGCGGTCGAACAATCATATAAAGAACAACTCCAGGGTAGTAACCCGACTACTCTCATCTTTTCCAAAAACACAGTGAGTAATGAATTTGTGCAATAAGTATAAGGCAAGGCCTGTAATAAAACCATTTGGGGTTCCCTATGTAGAAAAGTTATTATAACCCGTCAATTCTGCCCAAAATTTGGTTGGGTTAAATAAATTGGGCACTGCCCGAATACCATGCCTAGATAGGCCAAAAACGGATTTCATTACTCTAAAATTTACTTCACATTCGTCGACATATAAAATCCGTAAGATGTGAATCCGAAAAATGCAATGTCGTATAAAACTCCAGTACCAACTCAATCAACACCCTAGAAGTAAGTGGGGCAATTTCTTTCCATCCAAAAAAATTGACAAATCCCATAAATTCATTAAGCAACCCCAATTCTTGCAATGTATCTATAGACAAGAAGGTAGATGGAGGTACCTCGCGAGCGAGTAGGCTAGTGTACCTTTGGCCTTCTTCTTCGGAATAAATCGGAAAGGGTGCGTTGAATTGCTCGACTAAATCCTCCGGATTCATCGGGTCAACTTCTTCCACCCTAGGTTGTTCATTTTGAGCCCTTTTGGTCCTCCTATGAATGATTTATCGAGTAGAATTAGTTAATCGGAGTGGAATGTGAAACGGTTGAATTATGTGATTTGGTAGAGAGAATTGGGAAGAGGAGTGAGGATTGTCAAATTGGGGGTGAAAAATTGTGTTTGAAAACCCCAACTTGTGAAATTTTTGTGTATCTGTACTGGTCTCTGCGCGTGACCGCATGCCTGTGCGCGCTCCGCGCTCCTGCTCTACGTTATTGCGTGCGGTGCTGTGTTGTTGCGGCGTCCTCGCGCCTGCACCTGCACACATTTTTTTTATATTTAAAAACTATTATATATATACTTATAAAAAGAGAAAACTCAATCAAACCATTAGATACGATTAGTCGAGAAAATAAAAAGAGAAAAATAAAAAATAGAAAAAGGGAAAAAATTTGGGTTGCCTTCTAATAAGCGCTTGTTTAACGTCTTAGCTTGACGATACCTGAGTATGGTCTTTAAGTGACCTCTTCGAACTTTATGCTCTCGAATCCTTCAGCCCGAGATACCCCTTCAAAATATGGCTTAACTCGATGGCCATTCACCTTGAAAGATTGATGCGTCTTTGGATTAAGTAGTTTTACCATTCCATAAAGGTATACCTCTTCGATCTCAAATGGCCCGTTCAATCTTGATTTCAACTTCCCTGGGAATAATCGCAGCCTTGAGTTAAATAAAAGGACCTTCATTCCTGGTTCGAGATTTTTATGGCTAATCCTTTTATCGTGCAACCATTTGACTTTATCTTTATATATGCGCGTATTTTCATAAGCGTCATTGCAAAGCTCATCAAGTTCAGATAATTGCAACTTTCTTTCGACTCCTGCTTTGTTCAAATCGAAATTTGTTGCTTTGATTGCCCAATATGCCTTGTGCTCCACTTCAACTGGTAAATGACACGTTTTCCCAAAAACTACTCTATAGGGGCTCATTCCCAAAACTATTTTATAAGCTATTCTATATGCCCAGAGCGCATCATTTAACTTGGTAGCCCAGTCTTTTGTAGGGTTTAATGTCTTCTCCAAAATCCCCTTTATTTGTTTGTTGGTGGTTTCTACTTGTCCGGAAGTTTGAGGATGATAAGGTGTAGCTACCTTATGTGTGATGCCATTTTACTTCATCAGTTTTTCGAATAATTTGTTGCAAAATGTTTTCCCCCATCGCTAATGATAGCTCTCGGGAATCCAAACCTGCTTAAAATATTTTCCTGCACAAACTTGATGACAGTATTAGCATCGGAAGTCCTCGTTGGGATTGCCTCAACCTACCGGGACACATAGTTAACAACAACAAGTATATATTCATAACCAAAAGATTTAGGGAAGGGGCCCATGAAATCAATACCCCATATATCAAATATTTCCACTACCAAGTTATTATTCAGAGGTATTTCATTCCATCTACTAATATATCCAGTCATTTGGCATCTATCGCATGTCAGCCCAAAATTATGTGCGTCTTTGAACAATGTTGGCCAATAGAGTCCTGACTGTAGAAACTTAAATTCTGTTTTACGGCCTCCAAAGTTCCCACCACAGTGCAATTCATGACAAAAAGCCAAAACATCATTCTGTTCATCTTCAGGAATGCATCTTCGGATAATTTCATCCTTGCAGATTCTAAACAGGTATGGGTCATCCCAAAAGTAGAACCTACAAGTGGATAAAAATATTTTCTTTTCCTGAAATGAAAGGTTAGTTCTCACAACCACATGTAAGATAATTCACAATGTCGGCATACCAAGGAATTGAAGTAGCCTCAAATAATTGCTCATGGGGGAAAGAATCAATTATATGCTCGTGTTTATGAGAAGCAAGAGTATCATCAGTAAGCGTGAGACGAGACAAGTGATCTGCCACTACATTCTCGCACCCTTTTCTATCTTTTATTTCAACATTAAATTCTTGCAACATCAAAATCCACCGAATTAACCTAGGTTTAGCTTGTGGCTTACTCAACAAGTATCGCGGGGCTGCATGATCACTATGAATAATTACCTTAGACCCAACAATGTAAGATCTGAATTTATCCAAGGAGAAAACAACAACTAATAATTCATTTTTAGTGGTAGTGTAATTTACTTGTACATTATTAAGAGTCAAACTAGCATAGTAAATCACATGGACCTATTCATCAATTCTTTGTCCTAAGACGGCCCCTACAGCATGATTAGACGTATCACACATAATTTCAAAAGGCAATGAGCAATTAGGAGCAACAACAACAGGAGCAGTTATCAATTTCTCTTTTAATGTGTTAAAAGCATTCAAACATTTTTCATCAAAATCAAAAGGGGCATCTTGAGAAAGTAATTTACAAAGAGGTTGGCTAATTTTTGAAAAATCCTTAATAAACCTTCTATAAAATCCAGCATGCCCAAGGAAACTCCTAATGCCCTTAACATTAATGCGAGGAGGTAGTTTTTCAATAACATCAATTTTAGTTTTATCAACATCGATCCCTCTTTTTGAAACCACATGGCCTAAAACAATTCCGCTTGTCACCATAAAATGTCTTTTTTCCCAACTTAAAGTTAAATTGCATTCAATATATCGTTCAAGAATCTTAGCCAATTTATTAAGACAATCAGAATAAGAGGATCCAAATATAGAAAAATCATCCATAAATACCTCAATGAAGTCCTCAACCATGTCAGAGAAAATTAAAAACATGCACCTTTGGAAAGTTGTTGGCGCATTGCAAAGTCCAAACGACATTCGTCGAAATGCAAAAGTCCCAACCGGGCATGTGAAAGTAGTTTTTGCTTGATCCTCTGGTGCGATGGCTACTTGATAATAACCTTGTAGGTCCCAAGGGGTGTAAGGGGGGGTTGAATAAACCTTACCAAATTTTCGATTTAGTCCTTTTAAATATACAGAGTTGATACTACACAGCTGTGTCCTTGATGGACAGTCAATTTAGTCACTCAGTAGAGTTAATCTCTCAACAGACTCAACTAAGCTGTTGATGGAATAACTCAGCTATTGGCTCTAAATTAACTCAACTGTGGTTTTGTTTTCAGCGGAAGACTTAACACCCTTAAATTTGATTAAGCAAGAGTTTAGTGCTTGGTTTAGTACTTATAAATTATCAAGTGGATAGCAAATTTATCGTGAGATATAAGCGATTAAAAATGCAGAATTAAAGTGTCAAAAATGTAAATGACACAATGAAATTTTTATAGAGGTTCAAGATGGGGTAATTCTTCTACTCCTCTCTTCTCCAACTCCGGAGGAATCCACTAGGTAATGATCATATACAAAGTGGTAAGCCCGGATACAAGTCTTGATCACATGGTGACTTGATCCTTTGGGACTCGGCCTCCGAGACGCCTTGATCACTCGGTGGCTTCTCGACGACTCGGCTTCTTCACAGGCACCGCCTTGCTACTACAAACTCACTTGCTCAAGCTCTTTGGATTTGATCACGAAGCCCTCCAAAAGCTTAAGACTTGGTTCAACTTGAACCTTCCTACAATCCTTCGTGGAATGTAGACCCCTTGTTTTCAGTATTTTCCTCTTCAAATGATTGAAGTTATCTTTTCTTCACAGGTGAGTGTTGGATTGATGTTCTTCGTAGTGTAGGCTTGAGGATTGAGAATATTTCAGATTTTCTAATAATTGCTTGAACGTTTTTGGTTCAGGTCTATCTCTTGTGTCGCTTGTCACTTGTGTCTTGTGTCCTGTGTCATATTCTCAAATAAAACTCCTCAGCCTTTTATAGTGAACTTTCAAAAATTTGCCCGTTGAAGAGATAGGCTTATTTTTTAAAGTCACTTGCAGTCGTTGGCTTGTCTTGTTGCAGTCCTTGGAATTGCCATTTCCTCGTATGAATTGTTCTTTCACCTTTCGCAGTTCGACACGGTGTAGTGCTTCCCATTGGTTCATTCCATTTGCACGCTTCTGGGATTGAGCACTCCGAGGAAGGTGGTATGGAGATATTACTTGTTTAAGTAATTCTCTTGATTTCCGTGCAACGGATCTTTTCTGATTATCTCGACTTGATCGCATTTCTTTGCTTTCCCCAGGTGACTTAGAGTCGCCTTCCAATCATTGGATGACTCTTTGTCACTTCAACTTGAGACTTGGCTTTTCTCGAGTTGACTTGATCGATACTTCACTCACCGCATCTCACCGCTTCTTCAAGAGAGAGTCCCGCGTCTACTCTTCTTTGCCATACTCACTGTCTCGCAGTGAGTCTTCCTTCTAGTCTTGATTTGTCTTCTTGCATGTTAGGGCGTAGGCCGACTTAACTCACTTTGGCCACTCTATTTATTACAATGCATTTTACAACAAAGATTGGGGTGCCAACTTTCTATTCTAAGTTTTACATGGCATTCATCAAAATCTTAAACAATAAATTTCCTAACAAACCTAACAAACCATCCAAAAAATAATAGAAACTATGTCCTGCAAGTTTTTCAAGCTTTTGATCAATAAAGGGGAGGGAAAGTGATATTTTTAGTAGCAGCATTCAACTTCCTATAATATATGCACGTCCTGCATCCAGTCGTGGTCCCAGTGGGAATAATTTCACCCTTTTCATTCTCTACAATTGTTATCCCACTCTTCTTTGGTACAACATGCACCAGACTCACCCATTCACTATCCGTAATCGGGTATATCACCCCTTCAGCTAGGAGCTTCAATACCTCTTTTTTCACTACTTCCATCATAACGGGGTTCAATCTTCTTTGAGCTTCTCTAGTAGGCTTAGCCCCTTCTTCTAGAATAATTCTATGCATGCATGTAGCAGGGCTAATCCCTTTGATATCACTCAACCCCCATCCAATTGCAATTTTAAAACCAACAATTCTCCCTCTTCTTCTTTAGAAAGTACAACAGAAATAATCACCGGTTTCTGCTCATCTTCTTCTAAAGCCATATATTTTAAATGCTTAGGGAGTTCTTTCAACTCAAGTTTTTGTTGGGGTTCACTATCCACGTCTTCCAACGAGAATATTCCCATCACTCCCTCGTTTTAGGCTTGCCCATACATCTTCCATGACGTCAAAAATACCATCATGCTCAAGAAATAAAGTATCAAGACTATAATCATGCAAGAATGTATTTTCGACCGCCCCATCAATTAAATCAACGAAAGAGCAATTTTCAAATGACGCATGCAAGGGAATAGGGTTAGTGTCAGAAATAGATAAAGTCACAGTTCCACCGAGCACATTCATAGTCATACGTTCATTTTTAACATCAATAAGTGTGTGCATGGTGGCCATAAATGGGCGGCCTAACAAAAGTGTGTGCTCATTACCTTGATTTTGCACTTCCCCTACTCTAATACTACAAAATCAACAGGGACAATGAGACCACCCACTTTTACTAAAATATCTTCAATAATACCTTTAGGGTACCGAATGGACCTATCAGCAAGTTGAAGACACATTCTAGTGGGCTTCAGTTCCCCTAAATCAAGTTGTTTAAAAATAGAATAAGGCATCCGATTGATCTCGACCCCCAAATCGAGCTTCCCAAAGGTTTCCTTACCGTTTCCCATTGCAATTTTAATAACAAAACTACCTGGATCTCATTGTTTAGGAGACAATTGGTGCTGAAGAATCGCACTAGCCACTTCGGAAATTATTACCTTCTCATTGTCGCCAAACTTCCTTTTGTTGGAAGTGAGTTCTTTGAAAAATTTGACATAAGGTGGCACATTTCTTATAACATCTAGCAGAGGTAAATTAACATTAACCTTAGATACATGTTATAGAAATCCAAGAACTGCTTATCTGATTTTTCGTTCCGAAGGCTACTTGGGAAAGGAATATGAGGTTTGTAAGGATTGTTGGTTTTGTGCAAAACATATCCAATACTCCCCTCTTCTTCCTTTTGCATGTCTTTTGAATTCGAGGCCTTCTCGATCTCCTCGTCACCTACAGGGTTAGTCAAAGTAGTAGAAAATGGAATTTCAACTTTCTTATCAATAATTTTACCACTTCGTAACATGGTGACGACTTGGGCTTGTTCTGGTTGGCTAGGTAGCTTTCCTTTATTTACCACATGTTGAGCAATTTCACCAACTTGAGTGGTTAATTGACCAACTTGTGTTTCAAGACGTTTGGATGAAGCTTCCATGGACTCAAACCGCTGAATGTTGGCCTCTTGAGTTTTCTTACTAACATGGATGAATGAACTCAAGCTATCATGTTCGAAAATTTATTTTATAGATTTTGATGAATGCCATGTAAAACTTAAATTAGAAAGTTGGCACCCCATTTTTCTTGTAATTTACATTGTATTGAGTCAAGTCAGCTACGCCTGGAAATACAAGAAGTCAACTGAAGACTGAAGTAAAGACTCCGTTGTGGAACAGCTGAGTATGGACAAGATAGAAGATCAAGAACTCGACTGAAGATGTATCAGCTGTGGAACAGTTGTGTGAAGAGTCAGTCAAAGTCAACTCAAGAAGCTAAGTCTCAAGTTAAAGTGACAGATGAGTCATCCAATGATTGGAGCAGACTCAAGTCACCTGGGGAAAAAGGTGGTAGCCAAGAGCAGTTAACTAAAATGAATCCGTTGCACAGTAGTCAAGAACATTACTTAAATAAGTAATACTTCCATGCTGCCAGGTCTTAAAGTGCTCATCCCAGAAGCGTGCAAAAGGAATAAACCAATGGGAAGCACTACACCTTGTGTCAGAACCTGAAAAGTTGCAAATTCATTTAATACGAGGAAGGGTCTACATCTCAAGATTGAGGACCAGGAAAAGACAAGCCAACGAACACAAGTTGACTTTTGAAATCAGCCTATCTCTTCAACGGGCAGATTTTTGAAAGTTCACTATAAAAGACTGAAGAAATTCATTGAGAAAAGGTTGACCTTGCACACCTGAACCACGAACAAGCAAGCAATATTCAAGCTATTAACCTGCAATATTCTCAAGTATATTCAAGAAAATCCTCAAGCCTGAAACTTGAAGGAAATCGATCCAACACAAGCTTTGAAGGAAAGACAACTTCAAATCTGTTGAAGAGGAAACTTTTGAAGAATCAAAAGGGGTCTACTTTCCAAGGAGGATTGTAGGAAGGTTCAAGGTCGAACCAAGATTTATCAAGTTATTGGAGGGCTTCGTGATCAAATCCAAGAGCTTGAGAAAGTGAGTCAAGTAGCAAGGCAAAACCGCCTGCGTGAAGAAGCTCGAGTTCAAGAGAAGCCAAATGTGTGACCAAGGCTGTCTCTAGACTGTTAACCACTTTGTAAATAGATCTTTTACATAGTGGATTCCTCCAGGAGTTGGAGAAGAGAGGATTAGAAGAATTATCACATCTTCGAACCTCTATAAAAATCAACTGTGTCATTTATTTTTTCAAAGACATTTATATTTCGCATACTTACATTATATCTGCTGATAAACTTATTTGCTATCCAACTGATTAATATCCAAGTGCTAAAATCAAGTGTTAAAACAAGTTTAAAACAAAATCAAAGGGTGTTAAGTATTCCGCTGATAAAACCAACACAGCCAAGTTAAGGTTCAGTTAAACAAAGTGAGTTATTCTATCAACTCTATCGAGTCCGTTGAGTGGCTAACTCTGCTGAATAACCAACTTAGCTGTCCCTCAAGGACTCAGCTGTTTGTGTTAACTTTGTAATATTTTAAAAGGACTAAAATCGAAAAGTTGGTAAGGTTTATTCAACCCCCTCCCCCTTCTAAACCTTACTCACACCCCTTGGGACCTACAAGTGGTATCAGAGCGGTTGGTTCATTGAGCCTTCCGCACTGGTTACTGAACTAGATCTCTATCTTTTCAAAAAGGTTTCAAACACTTGTATTTTCAAAATCTTTCATCTTTAGCAAAATTATTATCATGGAAGCAAATCTGACACGCATTCCTATGTTCACTGTTGAGGAATTTGATGACTGTAAAATTCGTATGCAGGCTCATCTATCTACTCTACACGATGAAATGTGGCTTGTGATAGAGGATGGGCCACTGCAAATATTGAAGGAGAAGAAGCTATTGTTGTAGAAGAAAGACCAGCCGTGGTTGAAAAACCAAGGACTAAGTGGACAAATGATGATAGAAAGAGATACAACTTGGACAATGTGGCCAAGGACATACTCTATAAGACTTTGGACAACGCAATGTTCAATAAAGTCAAATCCTGCAAAACAGCAAGAGAAATCCGGGATAAACTAACTTTAATTTGTGAAGGATTGGAGCAAATTAAAGAAAATAAATTATCTGTTGTTGTTCAAAAATTTGAAAATTTCAAAATGTTTGCCGGAGAATCTATGGATCAGTTGGACGCAAGATTCACTGAAATCACAAATGAGCTTTCAGCTCTTGGAGAGGAGTACACACAAAAGGAGATGTGTATGAAGATCTTGAGGAGCCTCCAAGCTGAATGGGAAAATGAAGACTATGGCTCTACGACATTCAATGGACCTCTCAAAAACATCCAATCATGAGCTATTCTCAGACCTCAAAACATATGAGTTTGAGCTGAGAAGAAAAGATCAAGAGGAGACAGCTGTACCCAAGACGGTTGCACTAATAGTCAAGGATGGAAAGAGAGCTGAACCAAAGGAAGCCATAGACCAGGAGGAAATTGCTTTAATGGTTAAAAGATTCAACAAGTTCTTCAATAAGAACTATAAAAGAAACAATGGTGAAACTTCCGGGAGACATTCAACTCCCTCTAAGTCAAGGGAAGATAGGCCACCCAAGAGAGCTGAGCATCAAAGGGTTGAATATCAGAGAGCTGATAACCCAAGGACAGAAAGAGTTGATCAAAGAGCTGAGAACCTGTGTTGGAACTGCAGACAACCAGGACATTTTGCAGTTGATTGTTCCTATCCACCAGCCAACAAATATAGGAATGAAGAAGAAAGAAATGTCTTCAGAGAAAGAAGACAAGAAAAGAAGAAAGCCATGTTGGCTGCTGAGACAGCGAAGTCTAAAGAAGCAGCAGACTCAGAGAGTAGTAAAGCTGACTACTCAAGTGATTCTGAAGAAGAAGCCATGATTTGTCTTATGGCTAAAGAACAAGATCAACCAGACCAAGAAGATGAGGTACACTCTAACTCATCTCATTCAGATTCAGGTGATAATGATTGTGATACACACACTTCATCACCCACTGATCTTTATGATTCATTAGGCAAAATGATGAAAGATTTTGAGCACATTAAATCCTCACACACACTTCTAAATGAGGAAAACAGCCAGCTTAAAAGTCAAAACTCACAGCTGACTAAGGAGCTGAGTACTCTAAGTCACATAGTTGATGAGAACACAGAGCTGAAGGCTGAGAATGCTAAACTATTAGCAGAAATAGCTGTTGTAGAAAAGAGAGAAAATGATCTTAAAAATGTGATTGCCTCATTTACAAAGGCATCCAAATCATTGGATGATCTTATCATGAGTCAAAAAGAATGTGGAGATAAGACAGGCATATGATTCAATTCCTTTGTGCACAGTCAAACTCCTAGAGTTATTTTGAAAAAAGGATCTTCAAGCAATGAAGCATCTCAAAAACCCCAAAACACCAAATGTTGCACCCACATTCGTCCCAAAGCACAATCACAAAAAAACTGGCCATGGATACAAAGGAAAAGGAAAACCGCCAGTTGAGTATGCTGAGGGGACAACTGAGAAGAAATCCAGCCGAGTTCCTCAGCAAACTCCAAATATAAAGTACTCTGTGAAGAACAAATAGAGCTACCAAAAACCCCAAAAGTTTCATCAGAGAAACACACATGTTGGGAATGGTAGAAACTACCCAAGCCAAGTTGATTGGAACAATGTGAAATATCAGCAAAGACCAAGAAAGCAATTGCTAAAACACACACACAAGCATATAGACAAAAGAGACAGATATATGAACCTAAAACCCCCAAGCAATTTGCTAATGTGCACTATGATTATGGCACAGATAGATGGCAACCTCTTAGAGTCAAGTCATTTGGCTATAGGTTGGTTGGATCATCTTACAAAGACTAACCCCTCGTGACCAGGCAAGTATGGGTACCTAAAACTAATTTCTTTGATTGCAGGTTCAAGGAACAACTGAGTGCCAAGGAACCTGGTACATGGATAGTGGTTGTTCCAGACATATGACAGGGAACAAGAAAAACCTATCAAGATTCAAGGAGGTTAGAGGTGCAAAAGTTATATTTGGAGGAAATGAAGCTCCAGGGGAAATCAAAGACATGGGATCTATCAAGAAAAATGAATTGGAAATCACAGATGTTGCATATGTTGAAGGCCTCAACTTCAACCTGTTAAGCATCAGCCAACTCTGTGACAAGGGCTACAATGTTGGATTCAATATGGGAGTGTGCTAGATCAAAGATACTGAATCAAATGAAATAGTGCTGCAAGGATCAAGACAGAAGATGTATGTGGTAGATTGGTTTACTGCCACACCAAGCACTTGTCTCATTAGCAAAAATCTTTGAATCAAGTTGGTTGTGGCACAAGAAGCTGAGTCATCTGAATTTCAAGACAATCAACAAGCTTGCAAGGAATCATCTTGTGGAAGGATTGCCAGACTCAGTGTACAAGAAGGAGAGTGTATGTGATGCATGCCAGATGGGAAAACAAATCAAATCTTCATTCAAGGATAAACCTAGTCCTTCTTCAACAAGGATATTACATCTGTTGCATATGGATCTATTTGGTCCGATTGAACCCAAAGATAAGTGGAAAGAAATACACCTTAGTGGTGGTGGTGGTGGATGATTATTCAAGATATACATGGACAATCTTCATGTGCAAAAAGAAGGAAACTTTGCAGAAATTACCTCAGCTGATGAAAAGAGTTCAAAATGAAAAGAACCAAACCATTATAAAGATAAGATCTGATAGAGGAACTGAGTTTGTCAATGGGATAATAACTCAGTATTGTGTTGAAAATGGTATTGATTTCTCATGAGTTATCTGCAGCAAGGACTCTTCAGCAGAATGGAGTAGTTGAAAGAAGGAACAGAACTCTCAAGGAAGCTGCAAGGACCATGTTAGCTGAAGCTGGATTGCCTAAGAGATTTTGGGGTGAAGCCATTAACACAGCATGCTATACTCAAAATAGATGCATGATTAACATGCAATTAACCAAGACTCCCTATGAAATCTGGACAGGGAGAAAGCCAAACGTTGGGTACTTCAAGATATTTGGATGTAAATGTTTCATCCATAACAATGGCAAGGATAATTTGAAGGATTTCGATGCTAAAGCTGATGAAGGTATCTTTTTGGGATACTCAGCTGAGAGCAAAGCCTATAGAGTGCTGAACAAGAGGACTATGGTCACAGAAGAGTCTATCCATGTGGTTTTCGATGAACTTAATGTGAGTGGAGAAAACATTGAAGAGTTAGCTGATAAGCTAAATCAGCCAACTATGCAGAAGAGTCCTTATGTTGAAGTTGAAGTAAGAGCAATCAACCAAGAAGAAGATGAGATAGCTGAATCTCAAAGACAGTTGGAAAGTCTACAGCTTAATGATGATGAAAGAGTTGTTCAAGACAACTTAGCTGCGAGACGGCTGAACCCAGCTGACTTACTCCAACCTGATGTGAGATGGCTGAGAGACCATCCACAAGAGTTAGTTATTGGAAATGTTAGAGATGGTGTAAGAACCAGATCTAGAGCACAAGAAGAAGCAATGTTCACTTGTTTTATTTCCCAAATAGAGCCAAAAGATGTGTCTCGAGCATTGGATGACACACATTGGATTCAAGCCATGCAAGAAGAGCTGAATCAGTTTGAAAGAAATAAAGTATGGGAATTGGTGCAGAGACCAACCCATCAAAATGTTATTGGCACAAAATGGGTTTTCAGAAACAAGATGAATGAGGAAGGATCTGTGGTAAGAAACAAAGCAAGATTGGTAGCCAAAGGGTATAGCCAAGAAGAAGGAATAGATTTTGATGAAACATTTGCTCATGTTGCATGATTAGAAGCAATAAGGATGTTTCTTGCCTATGATGCACATAAGATCTTCATTGTATATCAAATGGATGTGAAGAGTGCATTTCTGAATGGACTATTAGAGGAAGAAGTCTATGTTGAACAACCTCCAGATTTTGAGCAGAAGACTATTGGAGATAAGGTGTACAAGCTCAAGAAAGTATTATATGGATTGAAACAGGCACCAAGAGCATGGTATGATACATTGTCTCAATTTCTAACTGACAATGGATTCACCAAAGGCAAAGTAGAACACTCTTCAGAATTCAAGATGGAGAGATTATATTGCTTGTTCAAATATATGTGGATGACATCATTTTTGGATCCACAAATAAAGAGTTGTGTGATAAGTTCTCAAACCTCATGCAAGGCAAATTTGAAAAGAGCGTGATGGGAGAGCTGACCTTCTTCCTAGGACTTCAAGTCAAGCAATTGAAGGATGGAACTTTCATAAGTCAAACAAAGTACACCAAAGATTTAATGAAGAAATTTGGTATGGAAGAGAAGTCTTCTGTAAAAATACCAATGAACACATCAGTCAAGATGGATATGGATGCAGATGGCAAGCCTGTAGATCAAACCAGATATAGAGCACTTATTTGATCATTGCTCTATTTAACAGCCAGTAGGCCAGACATCACCTTTGCAGTAGGTGTATGTGCAAGATTTCAATCTGCACCAAAAGAGAGTCACATGACTGCAGCTAAGAGAATCCTAAGATATTTGAAGGGATGCCAGGAAGTTGGTTTATGGTATCCAAAGGAAGGTGGATTCAAGATTATTGGCTATTCAGACTCTGACTATGCTGGATGCAGAGTTGACAGGAAAACTACCTCTGGTACATGTCAAATGCTTGGAAATAGATTGGTTTCCTGGTTTAGCAAGAAGCAAAACTCAATAGCCACATCGACAGCTCAAGCAGAGTACATAGCTGTGGGCAGCTGTTGTGCCCAAGTCTTATGGATGAGACAGCAGCTGAGAGATTATGAGATTGAATAAAAAGAGATTACAATTATGTGTGATAACACAAGTGCTATTGCAATCACTCAGAATCTTGTGTTACGCTCAAGAACAAAGCACATTGATGTCAGGTATCATTTTATAAGAGATCATGTTGAAAAGAAAGACATCACCTTGGAATATATCTCAACTGATAAGCAGTTAGCTGACATATTCACCAAGCCTCTATGTGAATCAAGATTTGAAGAGCTTAAGAATGAGCTAGGGTTAATTGAGCTGAGTTGACACTCAGAACACGAATCAGCCGAGTGAATCACCAGATCGTAAAAGTCACCAGATCGAGTTAGGAACAATTTGAGTCACTAGATGAGAAGAGAGAAGCAGAGTTAAGTCACTTTGGATATAAGCTAAATTATTTATGAGCTAAGTGACAAAAATGCAGTCGTTTTTAATGAGTGGGAATGTTTTTAAGGATGACGTCAGCGTAATAATGGCGGGTACAGTAAAAAGCTGCACAATAAGCATATGATTGGATATAAATGCTGTCGCATTAAATGCGAGGAATTAAATGCGGTTTGACGTGCTAAATCTGAACCGTTGATCTCGGTCAAAATTTCAAAACCAAAAACTTGTCCTTTCATAACCCTTTATATATATTTTTCAACTTTTCTCTCACATTCGGAAACTGTTCATCTTCAAGCAAAAAGAAAGCAATCCATTTCTCTCTCGAAAACCCTAAGTGTCCTCGAGCAAACTCGTCAAGTTTTAATTGGTGAAAATCTCTAAAAATGGCACCGAAGTTTGATTTCGTTAAACTCTCTAAGCAAATCCACTCAGGATCATCAGTGGATTTCGAAGGTATGGTGAAGCAGGGTTCTGATGAAACCCTAGTCAAGAAGATAGTTGAAATGCTAGAAAAGTCAGGTCTAAAGTCTTTTCTAACTTTGGAATACTCGCACACCTACCTAGAAGAGGTGGCGCAGTTCTATGTTAACGCAGAGGTGCAGGACGAAGGAATCAAGTCTTCTGTCCACTGCAAGGACATAATGATAAATGCTAAGGACCTTGCGGAGCACTGCTTGTTGCCGTCAGAAGGCATGAAGGAGATTAATGAAGCTGATGTTGATTTGGCTATTGCGTGGAAAGAGGTAGCCAAACCGGAGTGCGCTGCTAAGATGGTCTACACAGCTGATAAGAAATTGTTGAAGGACGACTATCATAAGTTGATGGATGTCGTCTCCAAGTGTGTAGACATGAAGTTTGGCAGCTTCAACCAGTTGTCAAAGACTAAGCTGATGGTCATGGCTGCGATCGTGCAGGGCAAGAAAGTAAACTGGGCTGAGTTCATGTATAACAGACTTTGCCTGAATGTACTGAATAAGACGTTCAAGGATGACGGATCCTTTGGAGGATCTCTTAGATATGGCCTCGTGATTGGCCACTTGATGGAAGTGAAGGGTATTCCCCTTCTACATGGAAAACCCTTCCATGTCAACAAGAAAATGTCCAGGGCGAACCTCTCTGGAGCCTAGAAGAGAGCCCGCGCGAAGAATGCGGAAACAAGTGAGGGGGAATCAGCTGAACCTAAGGACACAACTGCTACCCCTCCACCGAAGAAGAAAGATGCCCAAGCAACTGCGAAGAAGAAAGATGCCCCTGCAGCTAAGAAAAAGGATGCACCTGCCCGTGCAGCCGAGTCGCCTGCCCCTGCAGCTGAAGCTGAGAAGGAACCCTAAATCCCTTCTCCAGCCATACAAAAAAAGAGGACTGCCAATTTAAGGAAGGCAGCTCCTTCCAAGAAGGATGCCCCGGCCCCCGCCGCCAAAGAATCAGAAGAAGAATAAGAAGAACCAGAAATTCCTCTAGTTCGGACCAAAAGAAGAAGACTTTTCAAGCATTCGGAGCTTGAAAAGACAGCTGAATCTACCACTCAGCTGGAGAAAGCATCTGAGACTGCTGAAACTCAGGAAGTGCAGTCTTCTGAAGTAGTTGATGAATCTGATGATAAACGTTAAAAAATATACAATTACTTTCGGTTTGTAATAATGTTTTACCTTATTAATATTAGTAATAATATAAATTTATAGTATTATTATGTGTTATAAATAAAATAGGAAATCAATACAAAATTGTAGTAGGAAGCAATTTTTATGCAGGTTCGGATCAATGCACATAACTTTCAATTCCGGCATGATTTAGGGATGATTCTTGAAGATATGGATTCACAATCCATTCTTTAACGAATATTCAGAGATATTAAAGCCTAAATCAAAGTTTGGAATGATATTTTCTTGGATCAAAAGTTCATCAACATTTCATGTTTCAAGAGACCCATTTTTGTCAAGATGAACCAAGGTCAGTATTTTGGGCATAACTCGAAGACCACATGTTCAATGGTGCTGAAATTTTAACTGTGTCTTTCCAACTCATTTGGATACAACTTTCATTAAGACACCCAAGTAAAATTATGTCAGCAAGGAGTTTTAAAAAATGCAACAAGATCTGCAGACATGATCCCGCAGGCCAACCACTCCACAATTATTACTTCATATCTTGGCCAATAATGCTTGGATTTCATTCAAATCAGTGGGAGAATGAAGCTAAGACATGTGGGAATTATTATTTCAAAGAGAATCAAGATGAATCAGCAAGAATCCTTTCCAAAAAGACCAGACAAATGAAATAATGGAGTTGGTTTCAAATTTTCAGCATTTTGTCAATTATCTTGAAAATAAAAAATAAAATAATTCCAATAAGAATTATTGTGTTGCCTATAAATAGAGGTCATTTACACTTGCTAAACACACAAGTTTGTATAGAAAGTTAGAGTTTCAAAGAAAGTTTCATTCTTGTTTTCCTATATTATAGTAGATTTTCTAGTATTTCATAAAAATGCATTCCTTAGTTTTCATACAATATCTTGTTTTCTCTACTTTCTTTATGTCTTTCTAAGTTTATTTTGTTGAGGAATAGAGTGAAACTCTTGATGGAGGAAAAGGAATGATTATAGTTTTACATTAAATTTTATTGTTTTGATCATCAATTTATTTTTTAGATTATACCTTCTTTGTTTTATGGTATTCTTGATTTATGCATTCTATTGGCACAATAAATACTTGGTTCCATTTAGTTAAATGTTTGGTTTTACTTCAACCGACTACTAACGTGGATACCTTGATTTATTGTAGACAAGAGAATGCATGAATACTTGAGTCCATAAGCAAGTATTGGCGTTATAAGATGAATTATAATTGGTAATAAAACATGTTCACCTTATTACATGATTTATATTTAGAATATATTTCTATTGGAACCTTCGTTGTGTATGGATTCCAATAGTAGTAATTGAAGAGGTAAGAAAATATAATCATTCCTTTATCCAAAATCAAGAGTGGATCTCTATCCTCAACAATTTTATTAATCAAGTTTATCGTAAAAAAATTATATTTCTTACTAGTTTAAAAAATATCTATTTATTTATCAAAGAAAAATATTCCCTATAAACTTACATAATCTTCCATGTGGATCGACCTCGGACTCACGAGAATATTATTACTTGAGACAACCTGCACTTGGGTTTGCAACCTTAAAGTTGTAGCAAGTTTTGGCGCCGATTTTGCAGGGAAGGCAAGGTAAGTTTCCGAGGTTTGTATATATATCATTGTAAATATTGTGTGTTTGTATGCTTACATGGTGTCGTAGTCCAAATTCTCGTCGTTTAGTTAGATATAATTTAGAAAATTTGATAGAAATTTTTGATTCACCTCCACACACACCAATTATGGCTGAAGAAGAAACTGTTCAAAATGAAATGGAAAGAGTGGAAAATCAAGAAGTGCATAATATGCGTTATTATTTGCAACCTCCTCGAAATTCTACTCCTTCTTGTTTCATTTTTCCACTAAATGCAAACAACTTTCGATTTAAGCCAGGGGATGATTCCTTTACTTCCTAATTTTCATGGTATGGATTCGAAAGCCCATATTTACATTTAAAGGAGTTTGAAGAAGTATGTGCCACATTTGATGATCAAAATTGCACGAATGAAATTGTTAAGCCCAAATTATTTCCTTTTTCTTTAAAAGATAAAGCAAAACTTGGCTTAGCTCGTTAAAACCTAGATCAATTGGTACATGGCAAGAAATGCAAACCGAATTCCTTAAAAATTCTTTCCAACTCATAAAACTAATGCTTTGAAAAGACAAATTCAAAATTTTTCTCAAAATCCTAAAGATGTTTTCTTTGAATGTTGGGAGAAATTTAAAGAGTTGTTGAATTCCGCCCACATCATGGTTTTGAAAATTGGCGTATAATCGATTTCTTTTATGAAGGTTTAACTCTGAAACAAAGCAATTTATTGAATCGATGTGTAATGTTAAATTTCTTGATAAAGAACCTGATGAAGCGCTAGAATATCTTGACTATTTGGCAGAAAATTCTCAATCTTGGCATAATGTTGATGAAAAAAAAGGAAAACTCCAGCTTACTCAAGAAGATAGTTTAAGTGCTAGGCTTGCGCTTTTAGCTAAAAGAATCGATGACATGGAAGGTAAAAAAGTAAAAGAAGTTAAATCATGCAAGATAAAAAAATTGTGAAATTTGTGGACTTAAAGAACACTCCACTAACGATTGTCCTCACATTCTGTTGAAGCAAATGTCATGAATGGATTTAGAAAACCTTTTCAATCTCCATATTCAAACTTACAACCCACAATGGAGAAATCATCCTAATTTCGGTTGGCGTGATAATAACCAAGCTCAACCGATAAATTCACAAAAACCACTAAATTTTCCTTCATATCCATTCCCACATGTAAAATCCCTTGAGGAGACTTTGCAAGCATTTATGAATGAACAAACAAACATCAATAATAAAACTTCACAGCTATCAATGAGATCAAGAACTCACTTTCAACACTCACGACTTCTTTGCGAACTCAAGAAAAGGGTAAGTTTCTGCTCAACCTCAACCTAATCCTTCTACGCAGTGTTGTGTTTCTAGGTGAAAATCCGATCAATGAGGCTAATTCGGTCACAAACACTTGAAGTGGAAAAATTGTTGATAAAACAATTCATCCTAAAAATATTCTAAATTCAAATTTAGGAATGAAGAATGAAAATAGTGATGATGAAGAAGGTAAGATTAATGGAGGTAAGTTTGAAAATGATGAAACATATTCGCTTTCCGCCCCTTTTCCTCAAAGATTGCAACCAACTCAAAAATTAAACTCCAATTTCAAATTTTTGAACTTTTAAACAAGTCAAAATTAACATTCCTTTGTTGGATGCAATCAAACAAGTCCCACCTTATGCTAAATTTTTGAAAGATTTGTGCACAATTAAAAGGAAACATCATGTGAAGAAAAAGCATTTTTAATCGAAAGTGTTAGTTCAATTATACAACAATTTGCTCCACCTAAGTACAAAGATCCGGTTGTCCAACAATTTCATGCATCATAGGAGACACTATAATTGAACGTGTTTTACTTGATCTTGGTGCTAGTGTAAATCTTCTACCTTTTTGGTCTATGAACAACTAGGTTTGGGTGAACTTAAAGAAACTCCAATTGTACTCCAACTAGTTGATCGATCAATTAAAATTCCAAAAGGAATAGTAGAAGATGTGTTGGTACAAATTGACAAGTTTTATTTTCCCGTTGATTTCATTGTTTTGGATACTCAGCCGGTTATAGATGCAAAAACACAAATTCCTGTCATTTTAGGTCGTCCATTTCTTGCAACTTCAAATGCATTGATTAATGTAGAAATGGTATTTTGAAATTATCTTTTGGAAATATGACTTTGGAATTAAATGTGTTTAATGTTTGCAAACAACTCTTGATGATACCGAACTACATGAAGTGGATTTAATTGAAGAAATTGTTCATGAAAATTTCAATATCAATAATTCTTTTGAAAGTGAAAGAATTTGTGATAAGAAATGTTTTGATGTCTCCACTGAATTTTTGCAAGAACTAGAAAACCATTTTTGGAAACCAAAAAAACCTATTTCTTCAAGCATAAAAGCTCCAAAAATTGATTTGAAACCTTTACCATCTGATTTGAAATACTCTTTTCTTGGTGAGAGTGAAACTTTGCCTGTAATAATTTCTTCCAAACTTGATGCATCTCAGGAAAGTAAGTTGATCGAGATTTTGAAAATGCATAAAAATGCCTTAGGGTGGACCATTGCTGACATAAAAGGTATTAGTCCTCTAATTTGCACACATAATATTTATTTAGAGGAAAATGCAAAACCATCTAGAGAAATGCAACGAAGACTAAATCCTAATATGAAAGAAATAGTGAGAAATGAAATTATTAAACTCTTAGATAATGAAATCATTTATCCTATTTCTGACAGTAAATGGGTAAGTCCTATTCATGTTGTGCCTAAGAAGTCTGGAGTTACAGTGGTTAAAAATGAAAATAATGAATTGATTCCAACTAGAACCATTACTGGTTGGCGGGTGTGCATTAACTACGTAAAAACTTAACTCGGTTACTCGAAAAGATCATTTTCCATTGCCCTTTATGGATCAAATTTTAGAAAGAGTTGCAGGTCATAAGTTCTATTGTTTCTTAGATGGATATTCTGGGTATAATCAAATTGAAATTGCACTTGAAGATCAAGAGAAAACAACATTTACATGTCCTTTTGGTACATTTGCATATAGAAGGACGCTTTTGGATTATGTAATGCACGGCTACATTCCAACGATGCATGCTTAGCATTTTCAAGTGACATGGTTGAGCGTTTTCTTGAAGTCTTTATGGATGATTTTTCGTTTTTGGTGAGTCATTTGAAGATTGTTTGTTGAACTTAGAAAAAGTGTTAATAAGGTGTGAAGAAAAGAACCTTGTGCTTAATTGGGAAAAATATCATTTCATGGTAACAATGGTATAGTTCTTGGACACATTATTTCAAGAAAAGGTATTGAGGTAGACAAATCCAAAGTTGAGTTAATTGCTAATCTACCAAAGACCAAAATGTTGTGAAGGAGGTAAGATCATTTTTAGGGCATGCGAGGTTTTGAAGATTCATCAAAGACTTTAAAGATAATTTCTAAACCATTGTGTAATCTTCTTACAAAAGATGTTAGTTTTGAATGGACTAAAAATTGTGAAAATGCTTTTGTCAAACTTAAAAATATGCTTACATCGCCCCAATAATCCAACCTCCCGATTGGACTTTACCTTTTGAAATAATGTGTGATGCTAGTGATTATGCCGTTGGAGTTTTTTTTAGGGCAAAGAAAAGAAAAGAAACCATATGTGATATACTATGCAAGTAAAACTTTAAATGGTGCTTAAATCAATTATTCAACTACTGAAAAAGAATTACTTTTGTAGTATTTGCATTAGAAAAATTTCGATCATATCCGGTTGGTTCACCAATTGTTGTTTTCGAGTGATCATGCGACTTTGAAATATCTTTTGTCAAAAAAAGATTCCAAACCAAGATTACTTAGGTGGATACTCTTACTCCAAGAGTTTAATATTACCATTCGTGATAAGAAAGGAGTATAGAATGTGGTAGCTGATCATTTATCAAGACTTATTTGTGATGACTCATTTCAAACTCCACCTATCAATGATACTTTTCCGATGAACAACTATTCATCACATTCGTAGTACCTTGGTTTGCGAGATATTGTTAATTTTCTTTGACAGAATGATGCCATCAAATTGGAATTCACAAGATAAAAAGTTTTTGATCGAGGTAAAAAAGTTTTATGGGATGATCCCTACCTTTTCAAATATTGTCCAGATCAAATCTTTCGTAGATGTGTACCCGACAATGGGTAGGTAGCATTATCAAATTTTGTCATTGAGGAAGCATGTGGTGGTCACTTTTCAAGAAAGAAAACAAGTGCAAAGATCTTACAATGTGGATTTTTTGGCCAAATCTTTTCAAAGATACTTACACTTTTGCAAAAGTTGTGAAAATTGTCAAAAGTTAGGATCAATTTCAAAACGAAACATGATGCCTTTGAATCCTATTTTGGTGATTGAAATCTTTGATTGTTGGGGTATTGATTTTATGGGGCCATTTCCAGTATCATTTGGTTTTATTTACATTTTAGTCGCAATAGATTATGTTTCAAAATGGATTGAGGCAATTCCTTGTCGAAACAATGATCATAAAACTGTGATAAAATTTCTAAAGGAAAATATTTTGAGTCGATTTGGAATTCCTCGAGTCATTATTAGTGATGGGGAACACATTTTTGCAACAAAGTTTTTGCATCTCTAATGAAAAATATGGAATCACACATAAAGTTGCAACACCTTATCACCTGAGACAAATGGACAAAGTTGAACTTGCAAATAGGAGATAAAACAAATTTTAGAAAAAATTGTTAACCCTAATCGTAAAGATTGGTCTTTTGGCTTATCGATACACTTTGGGCATACAGAATCGCTTTTAAAACATCATTGGGAATGTCTCCTTATAGAATAGTTTATGGAAAACCTTGCCATTTACCAGTGGAACTTGAACATAAAGCTTATTGGGCAATTAAAATGTTTAATTTCAACCTTGATGATGCTTCGAAATTGCGAAAATTACAAATCAATGAGCTTGAAGAATTGAGAAATGATGCATATGAGAATTCAAAAATTCATAAAGCAAGAATCAAAGAATTTCATGATAGTAAAATTACAAGAAAAACATTTGAAATTGGTCAAAAGGTTTTGCTTTATAATTCTCGATTGCATTTATTTCCTCGAAAATTAAGGTCAAGGTGGAGTGGTCCTTTTATTGTGAAAAATATATATCCGTATGGAGCTGTTGACATTGAGAATTCTAGAAATGGTAATGTATTCAAAGTTAATGGACAAAGACTTAAACTGTTTCTAGAAAATCAATTCCTTCCAGAGGAAGTTCTTTTTCTTTATAATCCTTGTTACAATTAGTGAACATATTTGTTTCTTATAAATGTGTGTGTTTTGTAGTGTTTAATTATTTGTTTTCCCGGTTAAATGGCGGATAACGGTACTCCGTGACGATTAAGTCGGACTCATCAGTTTCCCACAAACACTGATATTTGTACATAATTTTGTTTTTTCATTCTCTTTCATTTGGATTTTAAAAAAACAATGGATAAAAAAATTCCCCCTACTCTCAAAAAACGATTCTATTTTCTTCCCAAAACTGAAATTTTAGAAATATATAAAGCCAGGCTAGAAAGGTTAAGAATGTTTATGAATAAAGGCATTCCAGAAGACGTACGTTGGATAATTGAAGCAAAGGTAAAATTAGCAGGAGAATTTTCATTTTCTCCTACTAAATGCTTGCCTGGTGTTGGATAAAGTTCATATTCAAAAAAACGAAGGGCCAAAAGAATGCAAGTTTGTCACAAATGTGCTAGATGGACTTGTGACACACGATGTCGTTCTTTAGGTATGGTTTCCAGAAATCGAGAGGATAAAATTCAATTCATAAAGGATGGACTGAGTAAGGAGTCTTTAGATGACATTCTATGGACTTTTGATACGCATCCCCGTGGATTTGTGCATCGTGAAATTCTCCGATTATGGCTCCAATTTCGAGAAGAACGTGAACTTTGTCTTGGGAATCGACGTTAAAAGACCTGCTTTGCCAATTTATAAGAAAATTGGATGGGAAGCATATCCCGACCCATAGAGGGCGTTTAAGCCGCTTTCGGACGTAAAACCGAGAGGAAGATGTGAGCCACAATCACAACTACTTTTCTGTTCATTCACATGCTAACATTTTATTTTGACTTTATTGTCCTTATTTTCAAACTTTTTGACAAAATAAAAGTTCCAATAATTATATCTACTGTTGCATTCCATGTTCATACCTTAATAAATAGCGTTGCATTCACCGGTTCTTTTACACCATTCAGTTTGTATCAGAAAAAAAAAGAGAAAAAATATATATAAAAAAAATGGAGAGTTCTTCTTCCGTAGAATTAACGTGTTCTTTGTATTCGTGGTGCAAATCCTGGGAAAGACGGTTGTTTTCTTGAGGCAGCTGATAATCTCGGTAAATTTTTAGCAGAAAAACATATTAACTTAGTATACGGGGGAGGTAGTTTTGGGTTGATGGGGCGTGTTGCTGGTTCTGCCTATTTGGGAGGAGTCAGAGTCTTAGGAGTTATCCCGAAACCATTAGTTGTCCGACAAATCACCGCCAAACCATTGGAGATGAGTTAAGAGTATCAAACATGCAAGACCGAATGGTGAATATGATGCATAATGCAGATGCCTTTATCACCCTACCTGGTGGTTTTGGTACACTGGAGGAGTTATTCCAAGTGATCTCCTGGGCACAACTCAACATTCACCAAAAGCCTATAGGTATTCTTAATGTTAATGGTTTCTTTGATGGTTTATTGTCTTTCATAGATTATCTTTTCAGAGAGAAAGGTTTTATTTCACCGCCGCCTGATTTAATCATAATTTGTGCAACAACACCAAGTGAACTAATTGATCAACTCCAAGCATTTGTTGCTGAACCTGATCCAAAAGTGGCTCATGTTGTTTGGTCCGAGGATAGAAGTAAAAAACGCAAATTGGATTTGTCTCTAACGTTGTGAGATTTATCTTTCACGGGTATAACTACTACTGTATTTTTCCAGTTTCATTTCAATAAGCCATACATCAGGTAATATCTTCTAAACCTTACTTTCCTATTTATTTTTTTACATTGAGGACAATGTTTTAGATAAGTTGGGGGGAAGGGATAATTGATATTATTTTTGGTAATTTTTTTTCTAGTTTGCAATGAGTGATTTTATTTAAAAAAACAAAAACTGATGGCAGAGTAAAGAATGTCATTTTGATGTTCTTGAGACGCATCTCTATTATGATGTTGTTGTGTTCTTTTCTTTAAAAAAAAAACATGGCATGTTGTATTTGGTTTAAAAAAATTTGTGAATTATCAAGCATGAAAATAGCTTTATTGTTGAATTCAATGATGATATCTTGATTAAATAAAAACAAAAAAAGAAGAAATTGCTTTATGCACATTCTAAGGCTTTGTGGAGAGATTGATTGTGATACATATAATCGAAAGTTTGATCATGATAAAGTGTTTTATTTTCAATATTCACACATCTTTTGTGAATAAGTGGTGAGTTTGAGAAAACAAGCATTTCGAACTTTAATTGGTCATTTGAAATGGTTATGTTATGATCCAAATACTTAAATATGTCTACCTACCATGTGGAGAAATGATTTGGTTAATATCTACATTTTCAATTTCTATTACAATACTCTATTACAAAATTTGTGATGAGTATTTCTCATTGATATATTATCATGTAAAGTCATGTTGTACGAGATGAAAAAAAAAAAAAAGTGAAAAATGAAAAAAAAAAAAAAAAATGGATAAAAAAGAGAAAAAAAAAAAAAAAAAGAAAAAATGCATATTATTACTTTGTTTGCCATTACCACTACCTTATAGTTCAAGTGGTATTACTCGCCTTTATAAAGGTATTGGATCGAGGTTCGAACCCGATATTTTTCACCTTCTTTGAAATCTATCCCCTCATTCCAATCAAGACTCCCAACTTATTAAAAAAACTTTGTTTACCATTCTAAACCAATGAAATTTCGAAACATATTTTGGGTATTTCAAATTTAGGTATTTCAAATTTTATAACTACCTATCTTATGCTCAATTTTGGTTTGAATGCTTGTCCTAAATTTTATTGGCCATTTCCTTGAGAGTTTAACTGTTTTCCAACTCCATGAGTGAACACCTTACCAGTTTAAATGATAAATACTAACCCGTGAGGATATGGAGTTGAGGCTTTTTCATGATTAAATTTGAAGTTTATGTATCCTGGTTTGCGGAATGCAACGGTGGTTTTGTGCATATATACAATATTTCTTCTCTATATAAAAATATATATAAAACATTATATTTATTCTTGATAGCATCTATGATAATTGACAATAAACTTTTTGATTGTTAGACATTTTCACAAGTTTTTGTTAAAGAAATAATATCATGACATGTTCATAAAAATTTCTTTTGTATTTTGTGCGCTTTAATTACTAGGGACTAGTAATAAGCTGGTTGGGGGGTGTGATAAACGTTAAAAAATATACAATTACTTTCGGTTTGTAATAATGTTTTACCTTATTAATATTAGTAATAATATAAATTTATAGTATTATTATGTGTTATAAATAAAATAGGAAATCAATACAAAATTGTAGTAGGAAGCAATTTTTATGCAGGTTCGGATCAATGCACATAACTTTCAATTCCGGCATGATTTAGGGATGATTCTTGAAGATATGGATTCACAATCCATTCTTTAACAAATATTCAGAGATATTAAAGCCTAAATCAAAGTTTGGAATGATATTTTCTTGGATCAAAAGTTCATCAACATTTCATGTTTCAAGAGACCCATTTGTTGTCAAGACTGAACCAAGGTCAGTATTTTGGGCATAACTCGAAGATCACATGTTCAATGGTGCTGAAATTTTAACTGTGTCTTCCCAACTCATTTGGCTACAACTTTCATTAAGACACCCAAGTAAAATTATGTCGGCAAGGAGTTTTAAAAAATGCAACAAGATGCTGCAGCATGATCCCGCAGGCCAACCACTCCACAATTATTACTTCATATCTTGGCCAATAATGCTTGGATTTCATTCAAATCAGTGGGAGAATGAAGCTAAGACATGTGGGAATTATTATTTCAAAGAGAATCAAGATGAATCAGCAAGAATCCTTTCCAAAAAGACCAGACAAATGAAATAATGGAGTTGGTTTCAAATTTTCAGCATTTTGTCAATTATCTTGAAAATAAAAAATAAAATAATTCCAATAAGAATTATTGTGTTGCCTATAAATAGAGGTCATTTACACTTGCTAAACACACAAGTTTGTATAGAAAGTTAGAGTTTCAAAGAAAGTTTCATTCTTGTTTTCCTATATTATAGTAGATTTTCTAGTATTTCATAAAAATGCATTCCTTAGTTTTCATACAATATCTTGTTTTCTCTACTTTCTTTATGTCTTTCTAAGTTTATTTTGTTGAGGAATAGAGTGAAACTCTTGATGGAGGAAAAGGAATGATTATAGCTTTACATTAAATTTTATTGTTTTGATCATCAATTTATTTTTAGATTATACCCTTCTTGTTTTATGGTAATCTTGATTTATGCATTCTATTGGCACAATAAATACTTGGTTCCATTTAGTTAAATGTCTGGTTTTACTTCAACCGACTACTAACGTGGATACCTTGATTTATTGTAGACAAGAGAATGCATGAATACTTGAGTCCATAAGCAAGTATTGGCGTTATAAGATGAATTATAATTGGTAATAAAACATGTTCACCTTATTACATGATTTATATTTAGAATATATTTCTATTGGAACCTTCGTTGTGTATGGATTCCAATAGTAGTAATTGAAGAGGTAAGAAAATATAATCATTCCTTTATCCAAAATCAAGAGTGGATCTCTATCCTCAACAATTTTATTAATCAAGTTTATCGTAAAAAAATTATATTTCTTACTAGTTTAAAAAATATCTATTTATTTATCAAAGAAAAATATTCCCTATAAACTTACATAATCTTCCCTGTGGATCGACCTCGGACTCACGAGAATATTATTACTTGAGACAACCTGCACTTGGGTTTGCAACCTTAAAGTTGTAAGATCTCGAGCAAGATCGAAGGTCATCAACGAGTCCCGATGAAGACTCAAACGGTGGGCATCGACAACCGAGGGAAGCAAAGCGGCTTGAGACAATCAACATCCGTTGGAAAAGTTCTCTCCACTGCCATCTGGTGTCCAAGGCGAGAGCAAGAAAGTATCTTGCCTTCAATCCCTGAAAAGGAAGGACAAGAAGAAGATGATGACGATGATATTATCATGTACTCTCCAGTATACCTAGACATTCAGTGCCGTCTTAGAGAAAGGAGAGCATGGAAGCTAGATCACTCAAGGGAGCAGTTCGCTCACCCTGAGTACATTGAGGAAGAGGAAGAATTGCTGCGATTTCTTGTAGTCACTATTGTACTTCAGGCCCTGAATGAAGATAACTACATGGATATTCTCCACATCTTCAAGGAGAAAGAAAAAGCCAAAGCAGCCGAGGAAGCACAAGCTCTTGAGAAATCAAAGATGTGCACGTTCACTAGAACTCACGAGCATACTCATGAAAATCTAGTTGAGTACAGACAAATGGCGAGATATGGATCCCATTCCGCAGTGAGAGAAGTCGGACATGCAGCAAGCAATGAGAGAATCCAGGCAGTTGCATGAGCAACAATTATTTGAAGGACCAAGAGAGTCGTCTCAATCTCTCCTACGAATCGACCCTTTGGGAGTGGTGCAGCAGATTGCCACAGACATCGCTGCAGCCACGTCCCCGGTGCTATCAGAAGATGGTTCCAAGGGAATTGGCAATGAAACTGGGATTTTGGGCACCCAAGTTGAGCCAACCCCTGAAAAAGGTGTTTTACCACCGCCTTGTGGTGAGCATTCAAAAGAAAAAGCCGCGAGTCAGGAGCAGAGTGACCCCATCATCAGTCACTCAGCTGGTTTGTCAGCTGAGGGGGAAACTCTCTCCACTGCAGCAGGATTGGAAGATGTTGCAGAAGACACTAACTTGAAGCAAGGAGGCGAAGTGGAAACTGAGAAAGAACCACAGCAGATTGATATTGACGAAGCTCGGACAGTTGAGTCTGTCCCAGCTGAAATGTCAGTTGCTTTGAAGGCTGATGACACTATTCCTACAGTTGAGGCAAAGGATGGAGATGCCCCGGGAGTTAACACTCTGGGCAATAAAAGTGCAATCCTAGGGGTTGAGACTCTTATGGATTCCGTGGTCCAAGACCCTAAGACAGTTGCGACTGTCGAAGGGAATATTGAAGGCCTCGCTGCAGTTGAGACTGCTAGAGGTATTGAAGGCCCAAGGGAGGTTGAGACTTCCCTGGGTAAAGTTCAAGAGACTCATAACATTCCTCCTGTTCAAAGCGCTGAAATCGAAGAGGAGATAAGCGCACTTCATGACTCCCATGAGAACCTTGATACATCATTCTTGGGGTATGAAGATGAAGCTGAGTCCACCCCCGTTGCAGATCAAAAGGACCCAGCTGAGGATGTTCTCAAAACTACAAGCCAGCCAAGTGACAAAGTTGCTCGTCAAAAATTCAACTTTGATGATGAGCCAACACCGCAAATCTCATCATCATCCGATGACGTTGATGATGCAGCAGAGGATCCGGTAATTCATTTAGAGAAATCTACTGAGACCAAAGAAGTTGTTAAGACAGTTGAGGCTCAGTTAGCTGGGCAACACATTCCACAAGCCCCAGCCAAAACCAAGTCATCTGCGCAGGCTCCCATAGCTGCAGCAGTAATGACTTCACAAGCACCTTCACAGCTCACACACAGTGATGCAGGATCAGAAGAAACCACTGTAGATGAGATCAATCGAGGTTAGACATCACAGGCACAAAACGCACAGACCATCCCATATGTGCACGATGATGCCTTTGAACAAGTGTTTCCTTTTTCTATAAACTTGCCTGAGCTAGAGGAAGAGACCACTAAAGAGAAACGACGATTCACTGTACGAGAAGATCCCGTAATCCCCACTCGACTCCATTGTACCAAACAGACTTTAACTTCAATGCGGAATGGCCGGTGAATTTGAATCAAAAGAAACAACCGAGTTTCGTGAATTCTTCAAGAAGATCTCGTGAGGAGATTGAGAAGATCGAACGACACCAAGCCTCCCTAGACTTAAGGCTGGACAATAGAGATGCCACCCTCACAGCAGATTTGAGAGGGATAGTGGTACGGATCAGGGAGTGGTCTCAACAACAAAGTGTCATGCGATTCGAGCAAGTTCGCTATTTCAAGGCACTATACAATAAAATGCTTGTCTGGAGCGCTGACAACACTTTGATTAGGCACAAAATGCAGGAATACATAGAAAGGTTGCATGCATCTCATAAAACAGAAATGGAGTTGATGCAAGAATTCCAGAGAAAATAAGTTCTGCGTCTTGAGGAGACCATGAATGCGAAATTTAGCCTTCTCATGGCTGAAATGAAGTTGGTGGCAGCCGAGTCCAAAGCCACTCGCTCAGGATTCCGGACAGCTTACGCAGCAGTAGACTCCAAACAGATTCCGCTCTCGAGACTCGACTTTATGCTCGCAGCATGTTCCCCGGGGTCCTCTTTTCTTTGATGATGCCAAAAAGGGGAAGAAGACTCCTAAGGAAGTTGAAAGAAGAGAAGTTGAAGGAATCTGAAGCTGAGAAGAAGGGAAAAACAGCTGAGGGGGAACGTTCAAAGGATTTGGCATTAATGGTGGAGTACGACAAGAAGATGGATGCCCGCGTCGAAGAAGTGATGAAACAATACGGCGGCATTCCGGTAGGGAAGGATCAAGATGCTATTCCTGACAATGGATCCGAGCCAAGATCAGTTGAAGAATTCAAGACGCTCGAATCCGAAGGCTATTTCCAAGGGATGTCACTAGCCCAAGCCTGGGATTTGTACTAGGAGAAGGGTCTTACTTTGTGCGAAGAAGTTGATAAGCAGCAGACTACCAGCAGCCACTCAGCTGGTAAGCAAAAGACCCCCGTGAAGTACACACCCAGATGAGGAGGAATAAGTGGTGGAGGAAGAGGTTCTTGACCTCGTCCAAGACCCAAGAATATCGAGTTTGTAGATCCCGGAAAGAAGGGAAGGATCTACTGGGTTGGGTTTGATGAAGTGGCAAATTTGGAAGTGGCAAGGAAGAATGCTGAGGCCGTGAAAAGACAGGAAGAGGAGAATGAAAGACAAACTCAGCTATGGCTCGAGAGGAAGCGAAAAGATAATGCTGCGAAGAGAGCCTATGAGAAGAAGAAGAAGAAAGCTGAGGAAGAAGAAAGAAAAAGGAAGAGAGCTGATGACTTCGGCAGAGCTGAAGAGGAAAGAAGGAGGCAGCGAAGGCGATGAAGTGTTGCTGCGAACCCTTCATGTATTTTACGTGTGTAAATACTCTTTTGTAAGTCATCTGTATACTTTGTGAAGTTTTCTGTAATTTTTCACTTTGTATTAGTATCCTAGCATAGATGTCTGTATTGTTGCTTTAATATAGAATGCTCTGATACCAAATGTAAATAAATGTGTAAAGGACAAGAATTCTATGATCAATAAAACGATCAATTCTACACATACATTCTTTGTTACTGCATTGTCTGTATGTATCTTTGTTGTTTACATGTTGATTAAGGTTTTTAAGTTTTGGCATCATCAAAAAGGGGGAAATTGTTGGGAAATTTATTTTATAGATTTTGATGAATGCCATGTAAAACTTAAACTAGAAAGTTGGCACCCCATTTTCCTTGTAATTTACATTGTATTAGATAGGGCTGGAAAAGCTGAGTCAAGTCAGCTACGCTAGAAATATAAGAAGTCAACTGAAGACTGAAGTAAAGACTACGCTGTGGAACAACTGATTATGGACAAGATAGAAGATCAAGAACTCGACTGAATATGTATCAGCTCTGGAACAGCTGTGTGAAGAGTCAGTCAAAGTCAACTAAAGAAGCCAAGTTTCAAGTTGAAGTGACAGATGAGTCATCTAATGATTGGAGCAGACTCAAGTCACCTGGGGAAAAAGGCAGCAACCAAGAGGAGTTAACTGAAATGAATCCGTTGCACAGAAGTCAAGAACATTACTTAAATAAGTAATGCTTCCATGCTGCCAGGCCTTAAAGTGCTCATCCCAGAAGCGTGCAAAAAGGAATAAACCAATGGGAAGCACTACACCTTGTGTCAGAACCTGAAAAGCTGCAAATTCATTTAATACGAGGAATGGTCTACAATTGAGGACCAGGAAAAGACAAGCCAACGAACACAAGTGGACTTTTGAAATCAGCCTATCTCTTCAACGGGCAGATTTTCAAAAGTTCACTATAAAAAGCTGATGAAATCCATTGAGAAAAAATTGACCTTGCACACCTGAACCACGAACAAGCAAGAAATATTCAAGCTATTAACCTGCAAATATTCTCAAGCATATTCAAACAAATCCTCAAGCCTAAAACTCGAAGGAAATCGATCCAACACAAGTTGTGAAGAAAATACAACTTCAAATCTGTTGAAGAGGAAACTTTTGAAGAATTAAAAGGGGTCTACTTTCCAAGGAGGATTGTAGGAAGGTTCAAGGTCGAACCAGTATCAAGTTATTGGAGGGCTTCGTGATCAAATCCAAGAGCTTGAGAAAGTGAGTCAAGAAGCAAAGCAGCTGCCCTGTGAAGAAGCTGAGTCGGAAGAGAAGCCAGCTGTGTGACCAAGGTTGTCTCTAGACTGTTGACCACTTTGTAAATAGATCTTTTACATAGTGGATTCCTCCAGGAGTTGGAGAAGAGAGGATTAGAAGAATTACCCCATCTTCGAACCTCTAAAAAAATCAACTGTGTCATTTATTTTTTCAGCATATTTACATTTCTGCATACTTACATTATATCTGCTGATAAACTTATTTGCTATCCAATTGATTAATAACCAAGTGCTAAAATCAAGTGTTAAAACAAGTTTAAAACAAAATCAAAGGGTGTTAAGCCTTCTGCTGATAAAACCAACACAGCCATGTTAAAGTTCAGGTTAAACAGTTGAGTTATTCTATCAACAGCTCTATCGAGTCTGTTGAGTGGCTAACTCTGCTGAATAACCAACTTAGTTGTCCCTCAAGGACTCAGCTGTTTGTGTTAACTCTGTAATATTTTAAAAGGACTAAAATCAAAAAGTTGGTAAGGTTTATTCAACCCCCCCTCTAAACCTTACTCACACCCCTTGGGACCTACATATCCTCAATAGATGGAGGCCGAGATTGGTTTGATGACTGACCTTGGGGAGGTGGCCTCGGATAGATTTGAGATGGATTTTGTGAATTTTCCCAACTAAAGTTCGGATGATTCCGCCAACCTGGGTTGTAAGTTTGAGCATAAGGATCATTACGAGGCCTTTGTTGAAAACCCTGGATAGCGTTAATATCCTCAACTTGTTGTTCAATCACCATATTACAAACATTAGCCCCATGACCAAATTCACCACAAATTCCGCATGACTCGACAGAGGGAGGGGCGATAAATGGATGCCCCCGTGAAGCCAACAATTGTACTTGTTTAGTCAACTCAGTCAATTGTTTTGTCACATCGTAACTTGGAGCTACTTCATTCACGTTAGCCCGTTTGCCTCGTGCACTCTTTTGTTGGATAGGATGAAAATGCGATGATGATAGTTATGAGATTTTTTAGTATAATATTGATTGAATTTGATTGATGATTTGAAAAATAAGAGAATGAATAGTATATTTGTGATATGATTTTGTAATAATAATAGTTGATATCGATTTTTTTTTAATAAAATAATAATTCGATATAATTAATGATTGAAAAAGTGAGAATAAATAAATAATATATTATTTTGAGATTTTCTACAAATAATTGCATGTTTGGCCAAAAATATTTTTGGCGGGAAATATTGTAAAATATTTTTACAACGAATCGATTTGTTATTATGAATCCCATATACTCCCCTCAAATTCTGAATCTTTCCATCAAATTAAATAAAATTGATTAATTGATTTGTTATTATAGATTTGAGATTATCACCTTCAAATCTATCCGTTCCAAATGAAACCTTATTGATGAATTTTATGATATAAATAATTTTATCAGCTATTTCTAAGGGTGACGCTATTCACACCCCAAAATTGATAAACACACCTACCTCCATATAATTTCAAAATGTTATTAGTTTAAAAGACTATAATACAAATTTTCTCATCTTCTTCCCCACACCCACCCACATTCTTCTTATTCTTGAACAAATTTGGAACTTTTTTGTATAAATCCTATATTTTTCAACACCCACATTATTGCAAATATAGACAACAAAAAATTAGTTTAAGTAACTTCTTAATTTACAGCTTAAAATATGTTATTTCTCCATTTTACTCGTTTTTTACAATTTAAAATTATCAATGAATAACAACAGTGCAACACTTGGCACGATCGCATTACAACATTGGTCGTGTCATCGTGCACGATCATAATTGCAACATTGATCATGCCATATAAGGCACGATGGCACGATCAAAATATCTTGATCGTGCCTTGTGGCACGATCAAAGTAACTCGATCGTACATTTTGACACGATTGAGTATACCATCTTGTCATCCATCGTCTTTTTTTTCCCAAACCTAGACAGAACCAGAAAAAAATTGTAATTCCGTAATTTAAACAAATCCAATTTTCCAACACTTATACCTAATATTATCCAACAATTACGCGAACTAATACAACTATAAGTGTGAAATTAAAGTAAAATATTACATTCGAAATTTAAGAAAAAATTACATCTCTTCTTCCATTACCGAACTTCTTCCGCGGCTGTTGCCCTTTGTGCGTGTATGATTTGTGGTGTATTTGGTGGAAACATAATGTAAGGGTGAATTAGAAAATTATTGTTGGGGAATTTATTTCATAGATTTTGATGAATGCCATGTAAAACTTAAACTAGAAAGTTGGCACCCCATTTTTCTTGTAATTTGCATTGTAATAGATAAGGCTGGAAAAGCTGAGTCAAGTCAGCTACGCCGGAAATACAAGAAGTCAATCAAGATCGAAGTGAAGACTCATTGCGAGGCAGTGAGTATGGCTAAGAAGGAAAGTCAAGAACTCGATCAAGCGCGTCAGTTGTGGGAAGCAGGTTGTGTGTGAAGAGTCAGTCAAGTCAACTCAAGAAGCCAAGTCTCAAGTTGAAGTGACAGATGAGTCATCCAATGATTGGAGCAGACTCAAGTCACCTGGGAAAAAGGCAGCAGCCAAGAGGAGTTAACTGAGATAAATTTGTTGCACAGAAGTCAAGAACTTTACTTAATATAGTAATACCTCCATGCTGCCAGGTCTTAAAGTGCTCATCCTAGAAGCGTGCAAAAGGAATAAACCAATGGGAAGCACTGCACCTCGTGTCATAACCTGAAAAGCTGCAAATTTATTTAATACGAGGAAGGGTCTACATCTCAAGGTTGAGGACCAAGAAAAGACAAGCCAACGAACACAAGTGACTTTTGAAATCAGCTTATCTCTTCAACGGGCAAAATTTCAAAAGTTCACTATAAAAGGGTGAGGAAATTCATTGAGAAAAGGTTACCTGAACCACGAACAAGCAAGCAATATTCAAGCTATTAACCTGCAATATTCTCAAGTATATTCAAGAAAATCCTCAAGCCTGAAACTCGAAGGAAATCGATCCAACACAAGCTTTGAAGGAAAGACAACTTCAAATCTGTTGAAGAGGAAACTTTTGAAGAATCAAAAGGGGTCTACTTTCCAAGGAGGATTGTAGGAAGGTTCAAGGTCGAACCAGTATCAAGTTATTGGAGGGTTTCGTGATCAAATCCAAGAGCTTGAGAAAGTGAGTCAAGTAGATTTACCGCCTGTGAAGAAGCTAAGTTGGAAGAGAAGCCAGCTGTGTGACCAAGGCTGTCTCTAGACTGTTGACCACTTGTAAACAGATCTTTTACATAGTGGATTCCTCCAGGAGTTAGAGAAGAGAGGATTAGAAGAATTGCCCCATCTTCGAACCTCTATAAAAATTAACTGTGTCATTTATTTTTCAGCACATTTACATTTCTGCATACTTACATTATATCTGCTGATAAACTAATATTTGCTATCCAACTCATTAATAACCAAGTGCTAAAATCAAGTATTAAAACTAGATTAAAACAATTCAAAGGGTGTTAAGTCTTCCGCTGATAAAACCAACACAGCCAAGTTAAAGTTCAGGTTAAACAACTGAGTTATTCTATCAACAACTCTATCGAGTATGTTGAGTGGCTAACTCTGCTGAATAACCAACTTAGTTGTCCCTCAAGGACACAGTTGTTTGTGTTAACTCTGTAATATTCTTAAAAGGACTAAAATCGAAAAGTTGGTAAGGTTTATTCAACACCTTTTTAAACCTTACTCGCACCCCTTGGGACCTACAATTATGAGGAGTGTATTTAGTAGTGGAGTTATGTTTTAAAAAGTGGGTGATAGTGTATTTAAAAAGTAGGTGTATTTATGGGTGTGAATAGCGCCACACTATTTCTAATATATTCTAAATAATATATCGAATTAGAAATTTTAAAAACTAATAATTCCGGAAATTATTTCTTGTGCTATGTTATCGGATGATCGGATCCATGTTAAATAAATGGAAACAGAAAAAAGGTGGCGGCAATCGACTTCCATGTTTGGCGCCATGCATGCTCCTCCTTGTATCATCAGCTCCTCCGTCTTTCTCGCATTTCTTCCCCCTTACGGTCAACAAATATTGCATCTACATTGACTCAATTATTATTCATCTGCTTTTCCACCAAGATATATAATCAAGAAGAGAATTTTCTGATTTTAATTTTGCATTTCAAAAGGGGAAGAAATCCCTAATACCCACTTCCGAGAGACGAGACTACGCCGCGAATGAGTACCGACGCCGCCGAAGATGGGTTGCGCAAGCCCTTATTGCACACGGGAAGCTGGTACCGCATGTCGGGCATGGGTTCCCGCCAGTCCAGCATTATGGGCGCCTCCTCTGCCCAGATCATGCGCGAGTCTATTTCCGTCTTTCTCTGCGTCTTCATTGTCGCTCTTGGCCCAATCCAATTCGGTTTCACCGTGAGCCATTTTTCCCCACTCGAATGTCGAATATATAGTATAATTACCTGATTTTATGGTTGATTATTTGTTAAAATGTGTCAGTGTGGATACTCTAATCCTACGCAAGCCGAAATCATGAAAGATCTAGGTCTCACTATTTCTGAGGTATCATATTTTTACTTGTAATTCCTTTGGAATTCTGTTATTAATTGTTCAGTTAAATTATAGACATGTTTGGTTCTTATTTAATTTTTTGGTTGGGTGGTGGAAAGTTTTCGATATTTGGTTCCTTAGCAAATGTTGGAGCAATGGTTGGTGCAATAGCAAGTGGTCAGATTGCGGAATACATTGGAAGAAAAGGGGTATGGGCCGTATGGCAATGCTATGACAGTTTCATTGCAATTTTTGTTTCTAGCTGGTTCAATTTCTAATTATCATGCTTAATAGTGCTAATAATTTCTTATATATAGTTATTGGTCATTATCTTTACAATTGATGTTTTGATACCCTCAATTGCAGTCACTGATGATTGCTGCAATTCCCAATATCATTGGCTGGCTTGCTATTTCATTTGCCAAAGTGAGTATCAAATTTTGACTTGGTATTGTTATAGTAGAAGCTTATGGATGAATCATGAATGTTACTTATTATATGACTCATCGTGTTACTGATAACGTCACTGTTCAAATATACTGCTGTAGGACTCTTCATTCTTGTTTATGGGAAGGTTGTTGGAAGGATTTGGCGTCGGCATAATTTCTTACACGGTAAATTCGGTTGAATAGTTCAGATAGACGCATGGTCGGAATATTCGTTGAAGTTGATAATCTTTGGTGTTTCTTCTGTTTAAACATGTGTAGGTGCCGGTTTACATAGCAGAGATAGCACCTCAAAACCTGAGAGGAAGCCTTGGATCTGTAAATCAGGTTGGCTTTCTTCTAAGCCTACTAGTTCAACATTAGCTATATTAATTATTGGAATGTAATGACATGGAAAATTTTAATCCAATCAGTTTACTGTCCCCTTTAGCTTTCAGTAACGATCGGAATAATGCTGGTATATCTCTTGGGGCTTTTTGTACCATGGAGAGTGCTTGCAGTTTTAGGTGCGTGATTCTATGTATGTGTATCGTGTTATTATGAAATGTGGTTCTATTATGCTATTTTACCAAGCAACTTGAATATTATATATTGAGGAAATTTCTTTGTGCATGGATTGAATTGATATTTCACTTGCAGGAATTTTGCCGTGCACAATCTTGATACCTGGCCTGTTTTTTATACCAGAATCTCCTCGTTGGTTGGTATGAGATACAAGCTTGAGTCCTCTTTCAAACATGATTCAATTTTTCGTTTATTCACTCAATTTCACTACAAATCTAGGCTAAAATGGGCCTGAATGAAGACTTTGAAACTTCTCTACAAGTTTTACGGGGATTTGATACAGACATCTCGATTGAAGTAAATGAGATTAAGGTATCCCAGGTGTCATGCAATAGTAATCTTTAACAATATCATTAGAAACTTTCTGACTCGCATTTCATAAGGGACTTTTCCATCAACAAGTTTATATAATGTGTTTTATGTTCATTTATTGTGCATTTTCCCAGAGATCCGTGGCTTCATCAACCAAAAGAACCGCTATCCGGTTTTCGGAGCTCAAGAGAAAACGTTATTGGTTTCCTTTGATGGTACACTAGTTTCTCTGCTGGCGGAACCATTATCTTCGTGATATATCCATCATTATATATATATTTGTTTTCTCCTTGCTCCCGGTGGTTCATGCAATTCTTGGGCTTGTTACATGTGCTACAGATAGGAATTGGACTACTCATGCTCCAGCAACTAAGTGGTATTAATGGCGTTCTTTTTTATTCAAGTAGCATATTTCTCTCTGCAGGTGAGGCTTCAAGCTATAGACCAATCCTAGTACTTATCTAATATATTAAATATTAAATGTGTGGTTATTTTTAATGTTGTGAATGTGCAATTTCTTTTCATATTTCTATTCATGTGTACTATGAAATGGAGTTTTCTGATCTTGATCAACTGAAACCCAATTGAGCTCTGGAATTCTAGTAATTCCTAAATTTCCCATGTTACAGCTCTTGCTTTATGGCATATATTCTTTTTCAGCAAATTAATTTAACCATTTTTTGGTTTTGCGTCCACATTCATGTATCCATTGTTGAGTTAAAGTGTGTTGTGTTTTTAACTAAATTAAAATGCTGCCTAATGTAATGTTAATTACCAATTCGACGTGATAATGAAGGAATATATTTGCATATCATGATATTGGACCATATTTCATAGTCTGAATTAATTTTTGTATGTCTTCTTCAAATTTGAACAGGGGTTTCATCTGGTAAAGCCGCAACATTTGCAATTGGGGCTATTCAGGTATACATCAGCAATCAGATACACATTATTACATTCATCCAAGTGCAATGAAACTCTAGCTAGCTAAAAATCCTATTATTCATAAAGGTTATTGTTACTGGGATATCAACAACTCTGGTGGACAAAGCGGGTCGAAGAATTCTTCTTATAGTATGTCCTAACAATCCTTTATATTGTGAACCTGCTATTTACTCGATCATCGTTACGAAAATATATCTATCCGTTTCTGTAGGTATCCTCGTCTCTAATGACTGCCAGCAGCCTCCTTGTTGCAATTGTGTTCTTTTTAAAGGTCTGTACTATTCTAAGACTCTTTTTTCTTTCTCCTTTTATCTATTTCTATTTTCTAGGTTGTCCATAATACTTTTTGAGTTATTTAGTTCATAATTTGGTACTGTACTTGTTTGCTGGGACTGCTCAGTAACCTGATCTTTTAGTTACAACATTTTTTGTTGAAAGCAGGATAGTTTACCTGAGAGTTATCATTCTATCATGGGAATATTGGCATTACTTGGACTTCTGGTATGTCTTACATGTGATATTCTAGGTATGACTCACACCCCTGGTGGCATTTCCACTTTGTTAACTAGGCTCCTTGTTGCAGGTTTTGGTGATTGGTTTTTCTGTAGGACTTGGAGCTGTACCATGGGTTATAATGTCTGAGGTATGAGAATAAAAAATAGGGATAATTGCAAAATATACCCTTAAAGTTTAGCATAAGTGCAAAAAACTCCAGTTAGCGTTCAAAATCACAAATACCCCCTTAAGGTATTACAAACGCCCCCTTTACCTAATAAATATCCCCTCCTGATGGTGCATTTTGTAAAATAGGAACAAATGTCAAGGATATTTGTAATTTTGAAAGATAACTGTGTTTTTTTGTAGTTAGGCTTAATTTCAGGGGTAGTTTCTGTAATTTTGAAATATTGCATGGCCATAAGAAAAGGAAGCTTTTTCTTGAACTCCAAGAAAATTTCTCCTACATTTCTTTCTAAAGTAGATCTCACCATAACTTTCAAGGGATTTCTTAAGGTGCTGTCATAAGCCAGTGTTATATGACTGAATAATGCATATATATTCACTCATTTCTAAGTGTCACTGGAGTTTCACTTTTGTTCTTGCAGATTCTTCCTGTAAGCATTAAAAGTCTAGCTGGAAGTGTCGCAACGCTTGCGAATTGGTTATCAGCATCAATCGTTACAATGACAGCTAACTTACTCTTAACTTGGAGCAGTGGAGGTTCTCTCTCTCTCTCTCTCTCTCTCTCTCTCTCTCTCTTTGTGTGTGTGTGTGGTGTGCACGTGCACCTGCGGTGATAAGTACACTAATGCATTACAATTTTTGACAGGAACTTTCATCATTTATGCATTAATATCAGCATTTACCACAGCATTTGTTGCCTTGTGGGTTCCTGAAACGAAAGGGAAAACGCTAGAAGAAATTCAATGGTCCTTTAGATGATAGTTTTTACAATGTACAGCTTTTCTCTTCCTTGAATTCCAAGATAATTTTTGTTGTGAGTGCATATTATTGCGTATTGTTTCCTCAGTAATACATTTGTTTAATGTCTCAAGTCATTTTGTATTGAGGAAAACGGATATTGATTTTAATCGCAATAAAATCCATTTAACTTACAGGTTCACAATACTTGAACAAATGAAATTGTAAATTTAAACTAGAAAAGAATGGTCGCCATTCTCTGGAATACATTGACATTAATCGAATCAAATATAAATACGTATAGAGCTTCATTTTTTAGCTTCATCTGCATGCAAGGTAGCCAGGAACTCCTTGAGACATTTATTATAGAGGCAAGGTCTTTCTAGGTGAACCAGGTGACCTGCTTTCTTTATGCCTTGAAATGTAGCGTTGTCTCCCAGCTGCCTGTATTGCAAATTTATATAATAAATTAAAAAACAAAATTGAAAATTTGATTAAGGCTTTCAGTGATACTTGACATTGATTCCTCACAAGTTGTCTGGTGAAGTTAGCTGTTAACAATGTAGCTTTTCATAAGGTCTAAAAATGAGCAGTGACTTTCAGTCATAGCATTACACACTTCTGGCATTTTATCTTGGGATAACTAAGAAAACTACCCTTGAGTTTTAGGGTAATTGTAAAAAAAACCTAGAGAAGTTTCAAAATTATAGAAATCTCCTTGAGGTTTGACCGCGTCTTACATTTTTACCCCGACCATTAGTTGAACTGACTTCATCAAATATTTTATAATTTCATCCCACAACTTTTCTAGATATTATAGATAGCCTAACTTTTTGTCGTACATTTTACATATAGATATTACAAATAACCAAATGAAAAGTTTGAGTTATTGCAATATTTAGAAAAGTTAAAGAAATATAATTGTAAAATAAATGATAACCTCAGTAAATTCCGTCAGGTCAATTAATGATTGGTATAAATATAACACGGAAACAAACCTCAAAGGGGTTTATGTAATTCTGAAACTTGTCTCGGTTTTTTTGTAATTCCCCCAAACCTCATGGACAGTGTTTGAAATTATCCTTTTATCTTGGCAGTATGAAAAGTTATAGTAATTGAGGATGTGTGGTTGGTCCTATTAATATGTTTGATTTTATGGTGTCTGTCTATTGCTCAAAGCTTTAGCCTATAAACATTAAACAAAATTAATTAAGCTTACTCTTTCATGTTCTGAGCAAGTTCCAGATTGAATATCTGATCATTCTCACCCCAGAGTAGATGTATTTTCTGTAATAAAAACACAATAAAATGTTAAAACAGTTGTGCTCATAAAATTGATGTTCTGTTTTCTGGGGTTTTTTTTTTTTTGGATATACACGTATCTATTGATGTTTTTTTCGATAATACGTACCTGGGGAAAGTTTGGAATGGTAGTATCTTTGGTGCTAACCACTAGACCTTCTAGTAGCTCACCCCTTTCCTTTCTGTTGTTGAACATCACCTGTTTCATCAGAGTATCATATCAATTTGAGATCAGCCTGAATAATTTTGGGCACCAATTAATTTGAATATTTCGTTGACTGCTTTTTCTTTCTATCCTTAATATCCTCAAATTTCTAAGGGCTTTGATTTGAGACAACAACATATGAAGTTGTTAAAATTGTTATCCCTGTTTTTGCACAAACCTCTATTAACCAGAGCTTGCAAATAATTTATGATGAGTAATTTTCAACTGAAAAACAAATTATGGCAGAGAGGTTGAATATTGAACTTCTTTTATGGAGTAATTAATGGTTTGGGCCTACTTACCATTGAGACACAACCATTTATTAGTTGCTGCTGACTTGTGTTGCAACATACTGTGTCGTTTTACAATAAGATACCATCATCATGCGCATTTTAATGCAACAAATTTAGACTGAGATTAGATGACGAGCGCTATTTCTACGTACGCTCACTTTAGTTAATTTGGATCCTATTTACCAAATGATATCAATTTGTTTTTATATGTATATGATGATGTCACATATTTATTATTGTGTATTGATGAAATAAAATATGGGATCAAATCACACGGATCTCTATTTCACAAGTACAAGATGATGTGTTGGTTGTACAATGCACACGTGATATTTATCTATTGTATTAAAACACTAGTGGATGAGACATATAATGGAATAGAAGTCCAGTCCGGGGCAGCGGGGCTGCAATTTTAGAAATATAACAAGAATCAATTATTAACTAATTTCCCAAACGAATATGAAATTTTGATTTCAAAACACACAAATCCCAAAACTTTAAAAAAAAAAAAAAAAACACTCAATATGTATTGGCGTACAAGATCAAATAGTTAAACACGATTCCGATTCTTATAAAACGAGCTTAGTTGAGACTTTTCCAAACATTTCCTATAATGTTCCATTTGCTATTTCATTATTACAATTATATAAGATGTTATTACTGTATACCGCGTCATTCACCTATTATTATATAAAAAGAACAAATGAAACTAAGTATGAAAAAGGAGACGTAGATCATGTAAGTTGATACTTGATATCAATCTGGCGAACACGTCCATATTGTGGGAATCATTTTTTCCCAAAAGTTGGAAAGTTTAAAAAAAAAAAGATGAAGTCGTGAAATGAAACTGCTTAAAAGCAACAAATTAAATAATTAAAATTTCAAAAAAAAAAAAAAAAGAAAGAAACAGACCTCAAGAAAGTCCCTGTGAAGACGATCGGGAAACCAGAGCTTCTTATGCGCCGCCACTTTCAGAAGCGCCTTACAACCGTCGACGGAAGTTGGCAGCAAAAGCTCCGACGACGAAGAAAACCCCAAACCCTCAAGCGTGGAGCTGCTTATCGAATCCGTCATCGCCAGAATCGAACCCGAAATGACCACCGCCTCCACCAGGTCCGGGTACATCTCCGCCATCTTAAACGCCACCATGCCGCCGTAGCTGAACCCCACCAACGTGCACCTCTCGATTCCCAGCTTCCTCAGCCCCTTCGCCAGACACTCCGCCTGGAACGTCGGCGACCTATCGGGGTTGTCGGTGATCGACCCGCCGAAGAAGAGGAGGTCCGGCACGTAAACGGAGTACTTTTTTGTCAGTGCGCCAACCTGGAATTGCCAGGTCACGATTCCCTCGGCGGCGAAGCCGTGGACGAGTACCACTACGGGTTTTGACGGCTTGGTTGTTTTAGTGTCGCCGTCGTCGGCGGCGGCGGTGGGACTTGTGGTTTTGTTGGATTTTTTGGGTTTTTTTATGATGGTTTCAGAAGGGACCCAAATGTTCATAATGGTGCCCGCCTGGATTTCGACGGTGTGTGGTACAATGCCCGCCATTTTCATCAGGGCGTGTAACAGTGGCCTCTGTGCTGCTACAAGGTTCACCATTTTTTTTTCTGATTTCTGTGTGTGTGTGTGTGTCAGTGTGTGAAGTTTGCTGAAATGGTGAGGTTTATGGTGGTACAGAAAAGTTGGTGTTAGGTTGTTATCGTTCACTACCGTTGAATGTGGACAGATTTATAGGTAAAATTGTATGATTGGGAGCAGAAAAAAGATTAATTAATCAAGAGCAAAGAAAAAATAAAAATGAAAATGTGTTATTATTAGGGAAAATAATTTTTTTCGTTATGTAATTGGACTACTTTGGATATTTAGTTCTCTAAGGGCATCTCCAACCCATAATACCAAATTTGGTGTGAAAATCACACCAAATTTAGTGTTTTGGTGTAATTTTGCAAAACTCATCTCCAACCCGCTACACTAAATCTTACACCAAATGAGTATTTTAATATTTTATTTTTATTTTGGAATAACAAATTTATTTGTTTATGCAATTATTTCTTTTGCTTATATTTTATTATTATTAATGTAACTAAATAAAAACTTATATTTAACTAATATTACATTAATTAATTATATTGCAAAATTAATATTACAACTAATATCACAATTGCACATTAGACAATAAAAAACGACAAACCTAAAAACAAATATTTAAAGACAAAAAAATAGATTAATACATTTGATGGCTCAAAAGCTACCTTTAAAACCGTAGGCAAGTGCACCTATCGTTTTATAGTATAGATTATTGAGTACCGAGTGTCATTCCCACGAGGATTGTAAGTACTAATAATTACCGTCTTTTTGTTATTTAATCTACAATTTTTTTGAGTTTTTGTTTGATGAAAAAGGAAAACAAATTATAAATTGTAAAAATGAGGGAAGATTTGTAAAATAAGAAATTAAGAGATAGAAATGTGTTTGAATGTAAATCCCTCTAGAATGTTTTTGTGATTTGACAAGTTAAAAATACAACCGTAAGCCCTTAAGCAAAAACCAACCTCTTTTAATAAAATCTCATGTCTTAATCACAAATCCATTCTAGAGTTCATTACATTCAAACACTAGGAGTTTAGCTACACATGATTTTGACCAAAGAATGAATTACACAAGAAGATTTAAGTATTGTAGACATGGTGTACTTATCTTTCTCAAAATCTCAATTGACTTCTTTCTTGATTGATGATGTTGCTCCAAGCCTTCTTCTCCAATATTGCCCCCTGCTTTCTCCTCCAAGACCCCTTGATCCCAATTCTACTTAATGAAATGAATACAATGAATATTTCTGAGTATCTAATGAATTAATCTCCCAATTTCAACCCTCGCTTTTATAGCAACCAATACATTGATAGTACTCTCTTTTATTAAACAATCACCCCATTTTCCTTGTTGGTTGGTGAATTCTTGTATTCAAGTGATGAGGAGGGGACATGGGGACATGTTTCAAAAAATAGGGTGTTAAAAGTGTACAAAAATGGCCAAAATGGGTTGGTTGGTGAGTTTTCCCCAAATTCCGCAAAGAAAAGTTGCAAAAAAGTGCCGGACACGCCGTGTCGCCCGAAACGGCCGGCCGTCTTTTTTTATCACACGGGGGATTAGGGAGACATGGTCGTGCTTCCCAACACGGCCGGTAGTGTCTCGACACGGCCGTGTTGGGGAACACACCTGGCCGTGTCGGAGGAGGCTGTTTTTGTGCGAAAAAAATCGAGTTTTTAGCTCCGTGAACACGGCCGTGTTGCCCGACACCCCTGCCCGTGTTGGACAAAAAGGCCCCGAAATGACGCGTTTGGCTTGGAATTTCGAGCGTTTTGCATCCTTAAACTCCCGGTATGTTTTGACATGAATCCATGGTCCGAAATTCACCAAAATTAGCCCGAATGGTCAATCTAAATCAATAAAAGCACCTCGGAGTAATATGAACTATGTACAATCAAAAATTTACAAAACTAACAATAAAATAACTCGAATTCTACTCAAATATACACATAAAACGTGCATAAAAAGACCCTTATCAAACCACCTCCAACTTTGAACTTTGCTTGTCCTCAAGCAAAACATTATATCAAAAGAGGGATTCAATAAATCACAACATAAAAAGATGAATTTTTTTCAACATATTGAACATAAGTAGTCAAGTTCTTGGCCTTCTCAACCCGAATTAACCATTAAGTAAAAACATAGTTTTGTAAAACGATCATTGTCAAGAAAGATAATATCGGCAGGCATTATTCGACTTGAAATCATCACTCCACAAAAATCGATAGTTATGAACAACTTCAATTCAATAACGCCATGAAAATACAAGAATTGAGAGATCATTGTAGTTAGCACTAGTCATATAACCAAGCTTCTTGAACTTTATTGGAATGAGAAGTCAATGAGTATTCATTCTCTCTCTTTTTTTTTCGTTTTTTTTTGGGACCTTTCGAGACATGCTTCCACTAGGTTTATATTTTGAATTTCTGTTCAAACACTCTAGGGTGGTTTCCCATACTCATATTCGTGTCATTTGTTTTTACGTAAAAGACAAACATGGGGCTCATGAATGCTCCTAGTTACTAAGCAACAACAAAAGAGGAGTATAACCTCGATTGGTCCGTTTTTTTTCTTTTTTTTTTTATTATTATTATTATTATTCTTTTTTTCAAGCTTGGTTTAACAACTAGTTAACCACTACTAAATCATGAGTTCTCGGAAGTTCATAGCACTAAGTATCGTCGTATATGCCTTAACACATCAAGTATTTATGGTGTTGGAAATCTCGTCAAAATTTAGCCCGCATCCACGTCAATCTATCCTAGACAATCAATTGCTTCACATGAAAACACAAATTAACAAGTTAATATAGGTATGATTGGGCAAGTTATTGACTAGCAAACATTTAATTTATTAAAAAAATCACATCTTTTGAAAACAAACACACAAGCATTCGAAAATGTTATTGTACCCACCTCCAACTTTATGATTCACATTGTCCTCAATGTGAAAGAAAGAAATGGACAAACACACACAACACACTCCAAAAAAAAAAGCAAAGAAACTAGAATGATATAAAAGAAGTAGAAAAAGAAAAATACGACCTTACTACAATAGTGGAATCGGTGTTGAGCGATCATTGGGTTGTTTTGGTACGGGACCTTCAACGACATCTTCATACCTAATCAAAGTTAAGCAACAAACAACTCGAATACCGTGAAATCTCAAATATTCCCAATTAGGACAACCAAGAAGATGTTCAAAAGTTTTTTTTTTTTATTTGAAAATGACTCTAAGGACTTGTGATTATTTTGAAAGAAAATAAAATAAAAAAAATAAAAATGAATGAAAACAATTGCACACAAACATCGGGTTGCCTCCCGGGTAGCGCTTCTTTAACGTCGTATAGCTGGACCATTTCACCTAAATGTGAAGATTTAATCGGGCGGGGCCTTGAACTTATGAAAAAATTTATCTCTTTGAACAACATCGCCACCCGTATCGATTTTCGAACAATTGACCTTCATGGTCCTATTTTTCTGCATGTTATTCTCAAAATGGGATTTACCAAATTTGTCCTCCCTTCTATCTTCTTCGGTTAGACTCCGGTAAGGGATCTTGGGTTTGTATTCTGCAACCTCCTTTTTCATGAGATTTTCTTTGGGCATGTCATCCTCCACGTATTTACGCATGGCGGCATTGGCATAATCATGCTCATGTGGAAAAGCGATGGTGATTGCCTTTACGTGCTCCCTTGGGTTTGGCTCGGTATTACCCGCAAACTACCTTGTGGCCTTTCGGAAATCATCTTTAATCGGCCTATTTGGTTTTCCAGTTATGGATAGATGCCTCTTGATTTCTCAAGGATGTTTCCACCGCTTTGGAATCGGGTATCGTTGATTGCACAAACTTTGTTATAAGATCTTCCAAGTTAGGTTTACCTTGATTTGGTGAAACCGGAGACGTGTGTAGATCGGGATTGGGATTAGGTCGTGGTTCGCCTTGATTTCCCAACCAAAATTAGGATGTTGTCGCCACCCAGGATTATATGTGTTGTTTTGTAAGGATTACTTGGGTAATTTCGCCTTGATTCCCAACGTAATTAGCATGTTCGGCGTGAGGAATTGTATGTGGACAATCCCGATGATTATGCGATCCTCCGCAAGTTTCACAAGATAAAACATGCGGTGGTGGTGGTTTAGGAATTGCCAAATCATCAATCTTTTGGGTTAACGCTTCGACTGTGCGGCGAGCGTAACTACCGTGATCTGCATTATACACACCCAGCAGACACCGCTTAGTTTTACCTCGTATGGATTGCCATTGGTAGCCGTTCATGGCCATTCCTCGATCAAATCCTGAGCGGCTTCGGCGTTTTGTTATTAAGAGTTCCCCGGCCACGATCGATCATTTGTCTTGTTGCGAGAAAGTAGCCCATTATAAAATGTTTGGACTTGCATCCAAATAGGTAGGCCATGGTGTGGGCACTTTCGCAATAATTCCTTAAATCTCTCCCAAGTATCGTATAAAGTTTTCGTAAATGCTTGAGTAAATGAAGAGATTTCGTTCCTTAATCTTGCGGTCTTTAGGTGGGAAATACTTCAAAAGGAATTTTTCCGCCATAATATTCCATGTTGTAATCGTTCCTTTTGGCAAAGTATTTAACCTTTGTTTTGCTCGTCCCCAGAAGAGAGAATGGGAATAAGCGTGGCGGATGGCGTCATCGGAGACCCGTTGATTTTGAAAGTGTCGCAAATTTCAAGAAAATTCGCGATGTGATTATTGGGATCTTCATCGGTAGACCGTCAAATTGGACAAGTTATTTGTTGCACCATTTGAATAACGTTGGGTTTAATTTCAAAATTGTTGGCGGCAACAACGGGCCTTACAATGCTTGACGTGCCATCCATGGATGGCTTGGCGTAATCGTACATAGTTATTTGTTCATCCGCCATGGCAAAATCTTTGATTTCGTCTATATCCTCCTCGTAGTCAGTATTAATGCTTTCCTCCGTGTTGTTCTATCGGGCGATTTCGCACTTCCGCCTCGACGACGAGTAGGCATGCATGCGATAAATAAAGAGGATAAGTATAAACCAAGACTTACAAAGATAGATACAAAGAAAGATAATGGTAAAAAGAATGATTAAATTAACAAAAATAAAGCGTTCTTAATATTACAATCCCCAACGGCGCCAAAAACTTGATGGCTCAAAAGCTACCTTTAAAACCGTAGGCAAGTGCACCTATCGTTTTATAGTTTAGACGATTGAGTACCGAGTGTCATTCCCACGAGGATTGTAAGTACTAATAATTACCGTCTTTTTGTTATTTAATCTACAATTTTCTGAGTTTTTGTTTGATGAAAAAGGAAAACAAATTATAAATTGTAAAAATGAGGGAAGATTTGTAAAATAAGAAATCAAGAGATAGAAATGTGTTTGAATGTAAATCCCTCTAGAATGTTTTTGTGATTTGACAAGTTAAAAATACAACCGTAAGCCCTTAAGCAAAAACCAACCTCTTTTAATAAAATCTCATGTCTTAATCACAAATCCATTCTAGAGTTCATTACATTCAAACACTAGGAGTTTAGCTACACATGATTTTGACCAAAGAATGAATTACACAAGAAGATTTAAGTATTGTAGACATGGTGTACTTATCTTTCTCAAAATCTCAATTGACTTCTTTCTTGATTGATGATGTTGCTCCAAGCCTTCTTCTCCAATATTGCCCCAAGCTTTCTCCTCCAAGACCCTTGATCCCAATTCTACTTAATGAAATGAATACAATGAATTTCCGAGTATCTAATGAATTAATCTCCCAATTTCAACCCTTGGCTTTTATAGGCAACCAATACATTGATAGTACTCTCTTTTATTAAACAATCACCCTCATTTTCCTTGTTGGTTGGTGAATTCTTGTATTCAAGTGATGAGGAGGGGACATGGGGACATGTTTTGCAAAATAGGGTGTTAAAAGTGTACAAAAATGGCCAAAATGGGTTGGTTGGTGAGTTTTCCCCAAATTCCGCAAAGAAAAGTTGCAAAAAAGTGCCGGACACGCCCGTGTCGCCTGTAACGGCCGTCTTTGTTTTTATCACACAGGGGATCGGGGAGACATGGTCGTGCTTCCCAACACGGCCAGGCCGTGTCTCCGACACGGCCGTGTTAGGGAACACACCTGGCCGTGTCGGGAGGTGTTTTGTGCGAAAAATCGAGTTTTAGCTCCGTGAACACGGCCGTGTTGCCCGACACCCCTGCCCGTGTTGGACCAAAAAGGCCCCGAAATGACGCAGCGTTTGGCTTGGAATTTCGAGCGTTTTGCATCCTTAAACTCCCGGTATGTTTTGACATGAATCCATGGTCCGAAATTCACCAAAATTAGCCCCGAATGGTCAATCTAAATCAATAAAAGCACCGGAGTAATATGAACTATGTACAATCAAAAATTTACAAAACTAACAATAAAATAACTCGAATTCTACTCAAATATACACATAAAACGTGCATAAAAAGACCCTTATCAACATTACTAATTTTCGAAATTATCTACTATTAGGAATTTAGTTTGCTTGGTATTTTGTTTTTTAAATTTCAAGTTTAATTATAATGTTAGTGTTTTGTATTTTATGATAGACTTTGATGCTTTTTTAATTAAATTATAATTTTGTTTATTAATTATTTTAGTTTATCAAAATTTTAAGTTTAGTTTATAATAATTTATTGGTAAATATTAACTATTGTTCATCCAAAATAATAATTATATACAAAATTTAAATAACTAAAACCATGTTACAAATGAATTATATATCAAATATAGGATACAATAGGAATTAAAAGTTTGAAGTAGAAGAAATTGGAGGGCAAAGAAGGAATATTTGTATTACACCAAATTTGGTGTAAAGGAATAGTGTTACACCAAATTTGGTGTAACACTATTCATTACACCAAATTTGGTGTGATGTTTAGAGTTGGGTTGGAGGGTGTTTTTTAGATATTTGGTGTTTTAGTGTGGGTTTTAGAGTTGGGTTGGAGATGGTCTAAGACCTAAGTAACTACCTTTAAGATTTTTGGTCCAATATATTTTAAAATTTTGGAGATTTAGTCCGATTTTGACTGAAACTGTGCAATTTTATTGAAAATTATTGATTATGACTGGTGAGGTACAAACATGTCAAAAATTGGGAAAAAGTATCTCTTAAGCATTGAAATCCCACAAATTCTACGTGTCAATTTTGGAGATTGAACATGTCCATTTTTGCATAAAATCGCCAAAATTCCTAAAATTTTTAGACACATCAACGGCCACTTACCCAAGTCAACAATTCCAGTAAAATTACATAATTTTGGTCAAACCGGACTCAATGTCTGAATTTTTAAAAGATATTGGATAATAATTTAAATATGACTACTTAGAAGACTAAATCTCCAAATAGTCCAAGTTATATGATCAAAAAGACTACCTTCCCGTTATTATTATTATGAATGACAATTAATTGTTGTTTGTTTTGTGGGGATTTTTCTAAAAAAATATTCGATGGGTTGGTTGGTAGTTGGCTTGCCTTGTTCTACGAATTGTACCCTAATTTGATAAATGACTGTATTGCTATTTTTGGTAGTTTTTCTTGTGAATGACTTGTATATTAGCTTTGGTCTTAAATGGGTCACTTTTGCAGTTTTGGTGACTGTCGGATATATAGAATTAGTGAATAAATATGAAATGGGAGTAGTTTAAATTCAATCATTTAATTTCATTTAAGGATGGATTTTAATTATCAATGCTTCTCATTTGCATTTTGAGTTTTTTATTTGAAACTTGTCCCATCTTTATTTTTTATATATAAATATTATATACATATATTTTTTTAGAAAATATATATATTTTAGAGTCTTAACAGGTACATATAATTTTGAATATTTTTTAAAAATTGTAAAGACATATTTATCTAGTAAGGTTGGATCAAAACGAGCATGGATATGAATCCTTAAGAACTTTATGGCTTGTATGGTTTTTTATTTCAGTGGAGAATCTCACTTTCCATCTCATTTAGATAATTTTTTTAATTTTTTATTGAAATTTGTGCAAAAGTGAAAATATGTATGTTTATAGAAATTTTGGTGAAGAATTTATAGGGTGAAAAATGTGATTATATTTGGTTTGGTATGAAAAAATAATAATACATAATTGGATGAAATTGATAATGGTTCATTTTAAAATTTTAATTTGAAAATAGTAATTTATGTGGATAAATAGTAATGGGTCCCACATATGTAATTATACGGTTGTAAAACAAGGGCATCTGTGATCTTTTTTTTGGAGTGGTTTTGTTAGGAAAAACCTAGGATGGTGTATATCGAATGGTCAGAGAAACAATCGAGCGAGAAGTAACAAAAAGTCGAGGCAAGAGTTGGACTCTTTGTCTTTAAGACGAAATTGCCCCGCTCACGGTGTTAACGAAAACTGGCAATCGCCTCCCAAGATTCAACGACTTACGTCTTGTGATAACAACACTACAAATCACAAGACACTTCGAACTTTTTAGTGTTTTGAACTCTCAAGACTTTAATGCGAGAATCTTTATATGAATTTCAAATTCGATGTGTTGAAATGATTAAATTTGGTTTATATAGAGCTCCTAGTGTTTCTTGATTGGGTGCAACCCCTGGTCCGGATCGTCGTGGCCGTCGGATCGCGCCCGTGGTTAACAATTTTGCGATCCGATGGTCCCGATCCCATCGCTGAAGGAACACACCTATTAGCATACACCCCTTCACACCGGGGGCCAGGTTGTTCGATCCCGGTGCCAACAACGAGCGAGCGTATCAATCGGCGCCACATGTCGTCACTGGACGACGATTCTCGCCAAGTCATTATCACCGAGCCGCCGCCCACGCTACGTTGCAAGCCACTGGACTAAATCCTGGTTCGATTTTCCAAAACTTTAAAGCTTCTCAAAGCTCCTCGCGACGATGCAAAGTACGCCTCTAAAGCGCCCAATGCGACTATGTGCGACGTGTGCTTCGGCTCGGCTCTGGCTCGCTCGGACGGTGCTTGCCGTGAAAATCTTGGTGTTTTTTGAGCTAGCCAAAGGCTAGTCAAAATTGACTTAGTCCACTAGGGTGCACCATAAGGAGTTTCACTTGATTACTCCTTATTAGTGGTGAAGCTCTTTATTAACTAGTCAAACATTTACTATGTTTCCTATGTGGGATATGGCTTTCCATATTCCCACCCTTTTTATATTCCATATATAAAAGTATTTTAAGTGGCCAACTTTATGCATTTATTTCTCATGCACCCGATATTGGTTTTGAGAAATTCAAAATGCTAAACTCATCTACCCACGGCGTAGATGACGTTTATCTCATTTATTTAATACATCGAATAAATGAACCCACTTAAAAAATTGGTCAAAATCGGGTCAAAACCCAATTTATCAAACCAATTCCAACAATCCCCCACATGAATGAAAATAAATGCATATGAGAATGCAGACACTAAGAGAGTTCAAACGGAAAGCTATTGCATCAGGAGAGGTAGCTTGTGGCTTTAAACATTCCTTAGTGGAATACTATTGGATTTACTAGGCTACATAGTGACGCGATGTCTTGAACTGTTCAGTTGTTTATGTAAACCAAAACAACAGCATCCACACAATATCTTTCCTAACACCATTTGGTTCTCACGGTTGTGTCCATTTTGGCCCTGGACAACATCTTGGATTCATAAGTGTTTCATTGAAGCGGCCCGTCTTCACACTTATATGGGTGATCTCCTATTAAGAGTATCCTGCCATACTCCACTTCTTTAAAGTATAGGAATCATTAAAAGTTTATAACTTAACCTCACCACATTCAGCAGGTTTCTCCACTTGGATAGGAATGAGCTGTAACATGCTCCAAGTGTTTATCTGAATATTCATAACTTAGTTGTCCCATTGAACCAAGGTTTTGGGATCTCCAATTCGCAAGGTTGGGTTACCGCTATAAACACTCTTATTTTGTGGATTTTAAGCCCATTCCTTTCGATAAGCAGTATACTTGATCTATATTCAAACCTTTAGTTAACGGATCCGCTAGGTTTTCTTTCAATTTCACGTAATCGATTGTAATAACACCATTTGAGATCAACTGCCTAACGGTGTTATGTCTTCGACGTATATGTCGAGACTAACCGTTGTACATACTATTTTGAGCCCTTCCTATAGCCGACTGACTATCACAATGTATCATGATTGCAGCCACCGGCTTAGGCCAACAAGGAATATCCTCTAAAAAGTTGCGAAGCCATTCCGCTTCTTCACCAGCTTTATCCAACGATATAAACTCTGATTCCATCGTGGATCGAGCTATACACGTTTGTTTAGAGGATTTCCATGACACCGCTCCACCACCAATGGTAAAAACATAACCACTAGTGGATTTGGAATCTTTTGAGTCAGATATCCAATTAGCATCACTGTATCCTTCTAATACAGCAGGATATCTCGAGTAATGTAATCCATAATTTAAGGTGAGTCTTAGATACCTAAGAACCCTTATCAATACCTTCCAATGGTCATTTCCAGGATTACTCGTGAATCTACTCAGTTTATTAACTGCGTAGGCAATATCTGAACGTGTGCAGTTTGTTACATACATTAGACTGTCAATAATCCGAGAATATTCTAGTTGAGATACAGGCTCGCCTTGATTTTTAGCTAAGTGTAAGCTTAAATCAACAAGCGTTTTAGCCGGAGGACTGTCATAAGCATTGAACTTTCGAAGTATTGTCTCAATATAATGAGAATGTGATAAAACAAATCCATCAGATGTTTTAGAGATCTTAATTCCCAGAATAACATCTGCTATACCCATATCTTTCATATCAAAATGTTTGATTAACATTTTCTTAGTATTCATTATTATATCATGATTACTCCCCATAATTAACTTGTCGTCAACATAAAGATAGACAATTACATAAGCATTAGGTGTGTCTTTAATGTAAACACATTTATCACACTCGTTAATTTTGAAACCATTTGACGACATAGTTCGCCAAATTTTTCGTGCCATTGTTTGGAGCTTGCTTAAGGCCATACAATGACTTAACGATTTTGCACTCCTTCTTTTCTGTCCAGGAGAAACAAACCCCGGGTTGTTCCATATAGATTTCCTCTTCTAATTCACCATTTAGAAAAGTTGTTTTCACATCCATTTGGTGTATCTCGAGGTTATGCAATCTTTGCAATTGCAATGAGAACTCTAATAGATGTGATTCTTGTCACAGGTGAATACATATCAAAGAAATCAAGGCCTTCTCTTTGTTTAAATCCCTTAGCTACTAACCTGGCCTTGTACTTATCAATAGTTCCATCAGCTTTATATTTCCTTTTAAGGATCCATTTGCATCCTAAAAGCTTATTTCCCAGAAGGAGATCTACCAACTCCCAAGTATGATTTTGCATAATGGAATCTATCTCACTATTAATAGCTTCTTTCTAGAATGGAGCTTCGGATCGACAATGCTTCACAATTGTCCTTGGTTCATTTTCTAACACATAAGTTAGAAAATGCGGACCAAAAAGACTTAGTTGTTTTGGCCCTTTTTTGCGTCTTGGTTCTTCATCACTTTGATGATCACCATCGGCAGTATCACGTGTTCTTTTGCTAGAACTAGCTTCTTTCCTTTCTTGACAAGGAAACACGTCTTCAAAAAATACAGCATTCCTTGACTCAATAATTGTACCTTCTTGTACATCTGGAATTGTTGATTTGTGCACTAAAAATCGATATGCACTCTTTGTTATTTGCATATCCAATGAAAAATGCAATCGATTGTTTTAGGCCCTATCTTGACTTGTTTTGGCTTAGGTATTTCTACTTTAGCCAAACACCCCCACACTTTTAGGTATTTGTAGGAAGGTTTTCGACCTTTCCATAACTCATGCGGAGTTTTATCTTTATTTTTGTGTGGTATTTTGTTAAGAATGTGGTTAGCCGAGAGAATTGCTTCCTCCCACAAATTCTGAGGTAAACCAGAATTTATCAACAAAGCATTCATCATCTCTTTTAGAGTTCGGTTTTTGCGTTCAACAATCCCGTTTGATTGTGGTGAATAAGGAGTTGTCGTTTGATGAATAATACCAGAATCTGAGCAAAATTCATCAAAAGGAGCTCCATATTCTCCACTCTATCATCACTACGAATTATCTTAATTCGTTTGGCAAGTTGATTTTCAACCTCATTCTTATAGCTTTTAAAAGCTTCTAAGGCCTCATCTTTACTTCTTAAAAGATATACATAACAGTATTTTGTGCAATCATCGATAAAAGTAATAAAATACTTTTTCCCACCTCTAGTTTGCACAAACTTTAAATCACATATATCACTGTGAATTAATCTAGAGGTTTTGTTTCTCTTTCCACCGAGTGGATGGTATTTTGGCCATTTTTGCCTCAACACAGATTTCACACTTGTGATTTGAATCTATTTTAAAGTTAGGTAGTAATTCCAAGTTTACTAACCTTTTCAAAGTGTTAAAATTCACATGTCCTAATCTAACATGCCATAATTTGAACACTCAAGCAAATAAGAAGAAGCATTAATTTTATTACTTTCAAAGTTTCGGAGTACATTCATCTTGAACAGTCCATTATCTAAGTACCCCTTCCCTATGAATTGTCCATTTTTCATAAGTACAAACTTTTGAGCCTCAAATACTAATCTAAACCCTGCTTTGACCAACAACGATCCTGACACTAAGTTCTTCCGAATGTCTGGAACATGAAGGACATCAACGAGGGTCAGATCCTTGCCCGAGGTCATCTTCAGCACCACCTTATCGAGACCGGCAATTTCAGACGTTGCATGATTCCCCATGTATAGCTTCCTTCCGTTGATAGGAGTATACGTTGAGAACATGTCTTTGTCGGAGCATATGTGGTGTGTAGCACCTGTGTCCACCCACCATTCTCTCGGGTTCTCCACCATGTAGCACTTGTTGTCTTCATACACAACAACCGAGGGATCAAGCTCGGACACATCAATTGGTACTGATTTGTCCTCGGTCACATGCACCTAGTTCAGATTGGCCTTTTTAGGAAGACGACAATCTTTAGCCTTGTGATTCAACTTTCCACGATTGAAGCGAGTTCCTTTGAACTTTTAGCCTTCCCTGTTTCTAATTATTCCGGTGCTTTCTCTTCTTGCTAGCATTGGGCTCCACCAAGTTTGCCTTTGCCTCCATAGGAAGCTTGCAGACTTAATCTCGGACTTGCGATTGTCTTCTTCAATTCGCAACCGACAATTAAGTCTTCAAGCCCCATCTCCTTCCACTTATGCTTGGGTAATTTTTAAAATCCTTCCATAGAGGCGGTAGCTTCTCGATAATAGCAGACTACTTGAAAGGATTCACTCACAACCATCCCCTTGTTTATATCGTGTAATTAGTTGGATTTCTTGAACCTGGCCGATCACCGTCTTGGTGTCGGCCATCTTGAACTTCGAGGAATTTGCCGACAACAAATTTCTTTGTGCAGCAAAGATCTTCCGTCTTATACTTTTTCTCTAAAGAACTCCACAACTCTTTAGCGCTTTTTGTTGTCGATCGTCGTTGAGAATGTAGTTAAAGACAGAGTCGCTTTGACTCCAAGCATCGAACGTCATTCTCTTCTCCTTATCGATCTCCTCTTCCCCACGGTTGGGGCATCCTCCGTAAGTAAAAAACGAGCAAGGTTGAGTCGTAAGATAGAACAACATTTTCTTTGCCATCTTTTAAAGTCTCGAACCCCCAAACTTCTCGGGTTTCTCTCCTTGTCTTGATGCCGATGCTTGAATCAAGATGTCGAAGCCATTTGATATACACGAAAATTTCGTCTTAAAATTGTTAGGAAAAATCGGATGGTGTATACCGAATGGCTATAGAAACAATCGAGCAGAGTAACCAGAAAGTCGAGGCAAGAGTTGGACTCTTTGTCTTTAAGACGAAATTGCCCCCCTCACGGTGTTAACGAAAACTGCGTAATCGCCTCCCAAGATACAACGACTTACGTCTTGTGATAGCAACACTACAAATCACAAGACACTTCGAACTTTTTAGTATTTTGAACTCTCAAGACTTTAATGCGAGAATGTTATATGAATTTGAAATTCGATGTGTTGAAATGATTAAATTTGGTTTATATAGAGCTCCTGGTGTCTCTTCAGATGGGTGCAACCTGGTCCGGATCGATCGTGACCGTCGCGATCGTGCCCACGGGTTGGTTGCGATCCGATGGCGATCCCGATCCATCTGCTGAAGAACACACCTATTAGCATACCCCTTCACACCGACGTGGGCCATCGTGTCGATCGCGGTCCCGTCGGTGAAGACGCATCAATCGGCGCCACGTGTTGCCACTCGGACGATTCTGCCAAGTCATTCCTCTAAAGCGCCCAATGCGACTATGTACGACGTGCGCGGGCCCAGGCCCGGCTCCGGCTCTGGCTCGGACGGTGCTCTGCACCGTCCTCTGTGCCTTTTGAGCTAGCCAAAGGCTAGTCAAATTGACTTGGTCCACTAGAGTGCACCATAAGGAGTTTCACTTGATTACTCCTTATTAGTGGTGAAGCTCTTTATTAACTAGTCAAACATTTACTATGTTTCCTATGTGGGATATGGCTTTCCATATTCCCACCCTTTTTATATTCCATATATAAAAGCATTTTAAGTGGCCAACTTTATGCATTTATTTCTCATTCACCCGATATTGGTTTTGAGAAATTCAAAATGCTAAACTCATCTACCCGCGGCGTAGATGACGTTTATATCATTTATTTCATACATCGAATAAAGGAACCTACTTAAAAAATTGGTCAAAATCGGGTCAAAACCCAATTTATTAAACCAATTCCAACAATTTTTGGGGTGAAAAACCTCATAAAAAAAGTTGACCCCCATTGTGGGATGAAGTTTTTTGTAGTCCCCAAAAAAGCGATACCATATACACGGTACCACATTTTCACAATTATTTTTTTTTGAAAAAATTGGTAATGGTGGGTTGTGAGGTTTTTTTCTTTTTGAGGTTTTTATGATGTGACACCATGTACTCCACCAAAACGTAGATTTGTTGGGGTTTTTAGAAATGTGACATTGTAGATACCCATACCCTAAGTAAGTGATAGTATTGGGTTCCAAATGAATATATAGGTGTGAGATTCGAGAATATAGGATTGAAAAGCTTTTTTTTTTTTTTTTTTTGGAAAATGAAATGATGAAAATGAGATATTTCCCATAAGATTTAGTAAAACTGATGTGATTTAAATTTCTAAAATAGTAAAAAAATGGAGAAAAAACTCCGCTAAAATGAAATCCATACAAGCGCCTTAACGGTGAGATTCAATCCAAACAAACTCAGATCAAACTCTGTCCAAGAACACATCCCTAATTAGAAATGCAATATCTTCAAGACTTGAGGGTCACCATAAATTTTCCATTTTATATAAAGCAATAATTTGTAAGGGTCTTAATTAAATTTGTGAGTTGTGGAAATAGTTGCAACAGTCGGATATTAATTTCATGATGGGATGGGCCCTAGACCATGTGCCCTTATGAATTATGATCTACTACATAGTAATTATACTCCTTGTCACCGATTTCTTACACGAAATCTTCCTTTATTTTTTTCTTCTGATAATGACATAGATAATAAGCAGCTGTAATCCTATATTCAAGATTGTCTCAAATTTTAATCAACCATCCATCAAAAAGAATTTATATGTTTTGTTTTTTTGATCAACCATACTGCCTACCTTCCACGGCATCCAAAATATAAGATAAAATTACTTGTAAGTAGTAGCTAATACGAGGAATAATTTTTCAACGGACTAATCTTGATTTGTTGGGGTTTGCTGCATTTTTAGATATTATGTCTGATTACGTATAAAATTCATTTTTAAAATTTTTAGATTGGTATAAAAAAGCATTTGTCTATGTATTTTGCTAAAAGTAGCTGACCTACTTGGCTACTTGTGGTGAACTGACGGTAGCTGCAGCCTGCATGTGGTCAAATAGATGGAGTTCCCATTGGCCATTTCCACCTTGTAGTATATGTATATCAAAAAACCGGGGATAAATATTGAAGTAAATTGAGACGCACACACACACACACACTAAGTTGAAGCATTGAAATTTTAAGAATGTCTATCCCTCAAAAAAAAAAAAAAAAAGCAAAAAAGGGTTTAAGATTTTTTTTAAATTATTATTATATTAATTATAATTTTTTTTAAACCATTATATTTTTTTGTTAATAATATATTATAAGTTCAAAAATATTGTGTTAGGCCCTTAAGGCCAATGTCCTAACTCCACCACAAAAGCTAGCTCATGAGTGGAGGTTTGACCCCAACTTTAAGTATCAATCCGCAATTGCTTATGGATCCGATGTGGGATCGTATTATATTGATACTATCTTAACAAATACTTAAAAAGCTTTATAATAAAATTAATTTTATCATTTTATAAATTAATTTCAAACATGTTATGCATGCTATGTACAAAAATAATATGATGATCATTTCGATCAGTAATTTAGTATATCCGAGCAAACTATAAATAACATCTCATACATCTTAAATTATCTTTTCATAACACCATTGAAAACTTGATGTGGTGACTGGCCGAGGGTTAATTTTGAAATATATACGTACAATACTACTCACAATTCACAGTCTCTCCAAACTCAATATGATGGAAATCATTTTTTCTTAAATTTATTGTTGCATAAAGGAAACATGGATATATTGAATAACGTAAAACCTAAAGGCCCATTAGGTAACACTACAAAAAAAAAAATTATGGTGACACTAGGAAAAAATACAAATTATGGTATATACAAGTAGTGATGATAATGTTAAATTTTATTATAATATATATTAAGTGATAAAGAATTTTAATTTATCATAATAATGATTTTCACAAGCTTGATAGTGATACGAATTATTTTAAGTTGTCATTATTAATAAATGGTAGCACGTAAACAAAATGTTGTCACTTGTAATTTTAGTGACTACTATTGTTTTTTTTTTTTCCATTGAAGAAAACTACTAAAGGATCGTTGTTGTTAGGTTGTAATTGTATATATACGTTGTCATTAGTTGTCAATAATGATCACTTAAAAAACTAACTCTTGTTACTATATGTTAAGTTATTATTGTGGTAAAAATATCAATTATCATCACTTAATACATGTTATTATGAATAGAAAACTGTTATCACTTACTACACGTAAACTAATAACTTTGAAATCATCAGTTAATTTTTCATCACGTTATTATTCTTGTTATTTTTTTGTAATGTAAGTACGCAAATATATTGGCCGATCCAAAATTCACTCCGCTTCCTTGGACAAGTTTTCTGTCTGAACTCCGCTGTAGACCTGCAATAAAGGGGCCGGAGGGTGATTTTGATGTACCCTCTCCAACGCTCAAGTCAGAAGATATTCAATGTAGAAAAAGTATAATAATGATGCTGAGTAATAGAGTCATTAGTGTAGAATATACTGAAAGACAATATTGATAGATATTCCCTGATTAGGGTTTCCATAAAATTCGGATTCTATTACGATTCTCGTAACAATATTCTATTAATATAAGCTCAGTTTATATTTAGAGGTCAGCCAGTGTGCGATTTAGACCTCGAGATAATTTGGCTATCTCAAGGAATTTTTTCTCAACTCATTTACTTCTCCTGTATCAAACTTCCGAACTCCATATCCTCACTCCTAAGGTTCAAGTCAGCCTTCCATGCTTCTTGAGGTCTGCTTATCATCATTTTGTTGGTTGAGTGGTTTACTATTTACAAGAAGATGGCTAAAGTATTTGGACTGAAAAATGGACAAGATTTTAAGTCGAGGTCAGTATTGAATATTGTCTCCGCAAGACAAAATTGCCCCAATTACGAAATGCTTACGGTTTCGGCAATCGTCCCTAAGAAACAATGACTTTAACAGGCTCGACTTAGCAGCACTTGCAAAAGTCGAAACTACAGCGAACACAAGTGTTTTAGGCTTTCAAGCTTTTGCAGGGAATAAAAACAATATGCAGATGCAAAATGGCTTGATTTATTATCTGAATTTTCGTATCTGATTTCATCTGCAGGGGGCTCATATATATAGGCATCAAGGTGCCCGATGGAAACGATATATCTTTTGGATCGAAAAGACATGTCTACAGCCAAAAAATGCACCTGGTTGCTCAAACAGTGCACCGATTGGACGTCTTGGCGTCCGGCGCACTAGTGTGTCCCCCAATTGGATTTTAATTAATTAAAAATAATTAATTAATTTTTAAAATGTTTTAAATAAATTTGGTCCAAAAAAAGTATAAGGGTCCCCAAGCCCAGACCCGACCGAGAGTGTGTGTTTTGAGCCAAACCCACAAACATGTACGTCATCACCCCTTTAAAAACTTTGGTGCCCCAAGGGCCCAAACCCAATTGTCCAACTTAGAATTTATAAATTGAGCAAACTTTGGCTTTCCACTCTATGTGGGGTGGAGAATTTCTCATTCCCCATATTTTCTATTTTCCATATCAATTTCTAATTTTAAGTGGCTAACTTCTATAATTAATTTCCCATTCACCCGGAATTGATTTTGAGAAATTCCAAATGTCAATATCATCTACTCACTTAGTAAAATGTTTACAAATAATTTAATTTTATTTTTCACTAATGGAAACCACTTAAATATTTGGCCAAAATCGGGTCAATACCCAATTTAATATAACCAAATTCCAACACATTTATCGTTACAACTCAGTCTTGTATTTATATCACAGGAAATTCACTTCAACTTCTTGAAAAGAGGTCAGTCAGGCCAACTAGTCTGTCAGTTTCCTTATCATACTTATTCAGTTCGGTCGATGAGATCGGATTATTTGAGCCCACATCATATAGACATTTCCTTTTACGATATTGACATTTTCTTTGTGTTACAATTTAAGAAAGTACAACTATTATGTCACACGAAACTCCCAAATAAAAAATATTTATCTAGCAAGTTTTAATTGTTTTCTTGCTTTATCATCAAGGAAAACTTGTTTATGGAAATGACCATAAACTATTTGCGAAGCAACCAAATAATTAACGAGAACAAAAAGATACCACATGTTTCATCTAGTTCTCCTCTTCGAAGGAGTATGTGTTAACCCTAGGGTTTCTGGTTAGGGTTTTCCTTTAGGTTGTGCTTCACGGCTGTCCGGCTATTTCGAGCTGCCTTCCCACCATCGTTTCCACCGCTACCATTCCACCATCTTTCTTCTCCCCACCTTCTATCCTGTTTCATCATTTGTCCTTTTCTTTTTTCTCGTCTGGTTTTTTTCCTTTTTCTTATTTCTATGGTTTTCTTATAGGGTCCACGAGTGCTAGGGTTCGACGGCTTTCTCCACCACTTCGATCGAGATAAGATTTCACGGTGGGTAATGACACATTTTGTCCCGTCCCTTGCGGTCAGGCTGCATATTTGTACCCTGGTTTTCGGTTTGAAGTAACAGCGGGTAAACATTATGGAGGATCTTACGGATAGAGATGAGGCAGTCATAGACCTGGATGAATCCATCCATGTTGACCCAAACAATTCGATGGGGATGAACTTATGTTTGGTTGTAAAGCTTTATACGGACAAGGCTTGGAAAGTATTCTATTTAATAGAAGTCATGAAGAAATCGTGGAAAACTAAGAAACTGGTAATCGCACGGGAATGGGGGGCCGACCTCATCCTATTCCGATTTGAGGACGGAGAAGATAGGGAGAAGGTGCTAGCTTTGCCAGCCTTGGCACTCTGACGGGGGTTATTTGCGATCCGAAAACTCAAACACAATGAACAACCATCAACGACAAAGGTTCCGAGAGCAGCCTTTTGGATCCGTGCATATGATGTCCCTGTAGCATGCATGAATCCGAACTCCGCCCAGACTATAGCACGTCAGCTAGGAGAACCAAAAACCCTAGAGCTCTCCACTGAAGGATTATTTGGTAAATTCCTGCATTTTAAAATCCTAGTCGATGTGACAAAACCGCTGAATAGGGTGATTACAATCCGCGTTCAAGGTAACAAATTGGTGCTTCCCCTGAAATATGAATCTCTGCTGACGTACTGTTATTATTGCGGATTGATAGGTCATTTCTTTAGAAACTGTGAGGGTTTTGACCGCAATGAGTGCCAAGATACAACCAGTATGAAGTATGGGTCGTGGTTAAAAGATTCCCCCCTCCGACGCTCATATACCTCTAAGGATACCTACAATCGTACACCCACTACCCGAAACCTTTTTGGCCGGGAGATATTAGCAGAATCTTCATCACAGTCCTCCCACAATACCCTAAACCCTATACGAACACAACCTATCAATGCCCCACCCCACTCGTGCTCTCTCCCTGACCGTGATGAGGCATTAAGCCCTGGAAATGAAATTCTCCAAAAATCTCTTAAATCATTATCCCTCAACTCATGTCCCCACAATGCCCAAACTGTTAGATAAATGTTTTTATCAAGATTTTGATGATTATGTTTAAATGAGTTTTTATACCAAAACAATGTTTATAAATATTGTCCAAATACTCCTAAATGATTTAAAATGTTTTTACTAATTTTTGGAGTATTTCTTAGAGTTTTTAATTTGATTAAAATTGGACAACACTTTTGATGATTTTGTTTATATTGGTTTTTACACCAAAACAATGTTTGTAAATATTGTCCAAATACTCCCAATTGATTTAAAATATTTTTACTAATTTTTTGGAGTATTTCTTGAAGTTTATTTTTGACAAAAACCGGACAACATTTCAAATTGGAGGTCGGCCGCCCAAAGCGTCGACACATGCACCAAGAACACGAACTTGAAGCAGATTAGAAACATAAACAAATTTTGTACAAAAAGAGGAGGACCGGTCCACCTAGGGGGCGGCCAAGCCGCACCCCCGTCGGCCGACCGGTCGACCCACGACGATCGCACTGGATCGCACTTTCTTTTTCAAACGTTCGAAATCTTAAACAGGGCAACCGGTCGCCCTATGTTATTTTGTGACAGCAAAATTATACCGTTTGAATTCTTTGACAGCAAGATTTACTTTTCAATTTTGTACAATATTTCTACATCTTGTGATCCTCTTTTTGTGGACAAAAGTGAAGAAGAATGAGCCTATGTTGGTGAAGACTTCTCTGTAAATAAAGGATGAATTGAAGACACAAGATATAACAACACAAGCAATCAAACAACAAGAAATCTGCAAATTTCCAAGCCTTCATATTCAACACTCTTGTTGTATTTATAGCCTAAGTATTTCACTTTCACATCTTGAAGTCTAGGCTTTTCTTAATTACACTTGCACTCAAATTGTAATATTCATTATTGAGTTGTAATCTTTATTTTTGTCATCATTCAACACAAGACATCCTTGTGAGTATTCTTGTGGAAAGAATACACTTGGGTGATCTAGGTGATAGGTGTTTCAAGAGTGTGGTGCTCTTGAGGTATTGAAGAATTTGGTATTCTTCAAGGTTGAAGATTGTGGTAATCTTCACAAGGTGCCGTTGGAGATTGTGGTAATCTTCAAGAGAGATTGTGGTAATCTCAAAGGTGGTGTTGTAGAAGAGTGTGGTGCTCTTCAAGGTGATGTTGTAAGATGTTGTATTAATTTTGGTAATTAATAAAATTCTTTTTTCTTTTTGAAATCCATCCCGGAGATATTGGGGTGGTAGAGGATTAGGCCCTAGGTGGGTTGAACCTCTATAAATCGACGCGTGTTGTTTACATTCCGCACCTTTATTATTGTCTTGGCGTAATTGATTCGAAAAAGAGGGCGAAATCGAGTAAAGATGGAGATAATCTATTCACCCCCCTCTAGATTATCGTAGCCGCTTGGACTTACAAGTGGTATCAAAGCCAAACTCTTTGGCAAGCTCGTTCCATATCGCGAGTAAAGAGGAACGATCACCGGCTACGAATGAAGTCTACCTTACCGGCGCCTCCACCACCAAGCCACCACTATTTGATTCCAAAAATTATATATTTTGGAAAGAAAGAATGGAATGCTATCTACAAAGTTCTTTGGTTCGATATTTGGAACACGGTCGTAAATGAAGAATCCATTAGATGATGGACACACCACACATCTCCAAAGGCCTCAAAGAGCTCAATGATGAAGAGAAGAAAATCATCTCCTTAAATGGTAAAGCTTTTAATATTTTGTATTGTTCACTTACCATTTTGGAATATGATCATATTGTAGGAATTAAATCGGCACATGAAGTATGGAGAAAATTAGAAGAAGTATATGCAAATGAAAGGAGTCACTCAAAAGCATCTACTTCTCAAATGGATACAAACCCAACTTGGGATGAGCTTCCTACAACTTCCGATGTCGATGAAAACGAACGATGTCTTATGGGCTTCGAAGAAGAAAACGAGGTAAGTTCAAAACCCTCCACTTCTTATGATAATGAATTACAAAATGATTATAGTGACTTGCAAAATGATTTTGATGAACTTCAAAATGAATTCCAAAGCTTACTTGTTAAATACAAAAATTTGAAAAAGGAATTCAATATTTTGAAAATTGATAAGGATAATTTATTTTCCTCTTATGAATCACTTTCATGTGATCACACCACCACACTTGACAAGGTTAGAAACCTTGAGAAAGAAAATAGTACTCTTGTTGAAGATATTAATTACATGAAAAATGATTTATCAAAATCCAACTTGAGTACCGATAAAATGACCGATATTATTGGTGTTCATAGTTGTGATAATTTGAAACAAGGACTTGATCATAAGCCTAGTGTTGTTAATTATGTGAAAAGAAATCAAGTCCCTATGCATGTTGGTCATTATGCTCCCAAAATTATTATTTGTTTTTATTGTGGTAAAACGGGTCACACGGTTAATACTTGTCGGGCTAGAAATAGCTCTAATTATTATTGGAGACCCAAAAGTCTCAAAGCTAATTCCAAAGGACCCAAACACTTGAGGGTACCACAAAACAATGTCATATTAGGTACCCGACGAAATAATAATCGAAGAAAATTCATGCCGCCAAGGAAACATCAAATGAACATCTCATTTGATCAAAGAAGGAGAAAACAAAGTCAATTTCCAAGAAGAGGATATAATCAAAAATGGGAAAAACACAATCCTTGGAAATGACAAAGACATCATCAACAAGATGATTTTCCAAGAGAAAGACACTTTCGAAAATGGGAAGGCCACAATGCTTGGAGATGGAGCAATTGGAGAAATCATCATCAACAAGATGATTCTCAAAGGGGAAGATATCATCAACAATGGGAACGACACAACCCATGGAAATGGCGTAATTGGTAACCCGTATCTCCCCATTTAAATATGCATTTTATTTTGTTATTATGCATGCTTTTATTTGTGTCTTAATTGCAAATGAGTTTTCGAGTATTTATTTTTTTAATTAAGGTCTTCAATATATATTTGTGCTTTTAAAATATTTTTGAAAAAAAGACCTTATATGATGTTTTTAAAACTCTTGTGCATTTTTGTAGACCAAAGTGTGTTATCATCTCTTATGAATTTTTATGGCATGAGCTTACTTGTGATATCTCTTAGCCTACACTTTTATTATTATGATTTGTGCTAGATTTGTTTTAAGAATTGTGTAGGATTTACATATTTTCACAAATGGCCATTTACGTCATTATTTGTCAAGAAAGGCATAAATTATCGAGGTACATTTACTTGTGTTATTCTTACTCTTATAGACTCGATATATGTATTGCCATGTGCCTATGTGCTTGTTTTTCATAGTATTTCATACAAGTGCCATTAAGAGGATTTTTAGATTTTTTTTAAAGGCACTATTCGATATTTGATTGCACATATTTGCTTTGTTCAAATAATTCTTTTAAATGAGGTCTCAACTATATGCTATCGGATTTTCAAATTTCAAAAGAGACCTTTTGTAGCTTTCTTAAGCTTATATGAAATTGCATGATTTATTAGACTCTTGATGATCTTCTAAATGCATAGTATGTGTTTCTTGCTTCATGGTCTATATATATAGTGTCTATTTCTACTATGCTCTTATGCAAGATATTTTGTGATTAATAATTGAGGCATGTTTTTACACTTGAACTATTTTTTCTTGCTTATATAAGCGATGCCGGTAATGAGTTTGTCAAGTTGTGTAGATGAGAAATGAAGTACTCCAAATATTAGTTGCCTCAAAATATTTGGATGTAAATGTTCTATTATGAACACCTTAGATCAATTGGATGCCCTATGATGATAGTGATGAAGAAGACAAAAAGGGTATTCCGGAACAAACTCGATGACCAAGGCAACATTGGTCGAACTAAGGCGAGGTTAGTAGCACGAAGGTATTTTCAAGAAAAAGGTAATTGATTTTGATGAAATATTTGCACTCATAGCACATTTAGTAGCTATTTGCATTTTACTTGCCCATTCTTGTTTTAAGAAAATTTCAAGCTTTACCAAATGGATGTTAAATCCAATTTTCTCAATGGTTTTATTCAAGAAGAAATCTATGTAAAACAACCTCCGGGGTTTAAAATTTTTCTAGGCCAAATGCTTTTTATAAAAGGCCTTGTATGATTTAAAACAAGTACCCCATGTATGGTATGATAGACTTAGCTATTTTTGCTATATGGTTTTACAAGAGGTGAAGTTTATACTACTCTCTTTGTTTTTGAAAAAGGGAAAGATTGTTTACTTGTACAAATTTATGATATCATTTATGGTGTTACTAATGAACTATTGTGCAAGTTATTTTTTAAGTTGATGCAAGGTGAACTTAAGATGATCATGATGGAGGAGCAAATATTCTTCCTTGACTTCAAGTTAAACAATGTCAATCAAAGTGTACAATAGAACCTTTGAAGAAGTTAGGCATTGAAGAAGGAAAAATTATCTCAACCTATATGGTTACCAATGTAAAAGATTGACAAAGGTTGAGGAAGGCATATCGGTTGACAAACAAATTCAAGGTATGTTTTCTTGTATTATTCCCATAGACTCGACATTTTATATGCCTTATGTTTATATGCTCAATTTCAAAAACTATCCCAACGAATCTCATTAAAGTGCCGTTAAAAGAAATTTTTAAACTTTTAAAAGGCACTTCTTCTTATGACTTGTTGTATCCAAAGTATTAAAACGTTATTATTTTTTAGGGATAACAGGTTCGGTGTTAACAATTTCTCAAAATATGGTTCGTCATAATCGAACTAAACATATTGAGATTTGATATCTTTTTAAGGGATTGCGTTTTTTTTTAACAAAAACTTGAGATGTGTTTAATTCCGTCTCAAAGTTAACTCGCGGACATTTGTTCATTTACCGCCGAGTATTTTTACCTTATTTCGAGCTTGATTATGACATAATGTATATTGAATGAGGTCTATGTTTGCATTTTGCACGTTTTTAAAACTTAGGGGCGAAAAATCGGATTTTTGGTTCAAACTTCGGATTTTGGAAAACAGGATGAACCACTGGCCGATTTGGTAGGGGGCCGGCCGAGCCGTCGCCATGACCCCAACCGGTCGCCCAGACCATTTTCAGCAATAAAATTGCTTATGTCCTTCATTTCGTTATTTTGGTTATTTTCTTCCAAAATCGAACCCCTTTGCAAATTTCACACACAATTCACCCAAAATGATTTCTTTCTTGTATATTCTATATTTTTGGGTTTATAGTACGAGTATATCATCCGTATTACTCGACTTCTCCGATTGATTGGTAAGTTTAATTCCTCCTCTAATCTCAATTGGGTTGAACCCTTGAGTAAATGCTTATGTGTTGTTTTTTGATGGAAATCTTGTATAATTGTAGTGTGCATGATTATTGTTGATAGATGAATGTTGTTGTATTGAAATTGGTGATGAATTTTTTTGGCTTAAATGTATTACAAAGGCGTTATATATCTCTTGTTTTATTCGACGCACGCCAAATGTTCGACAAAATGCTTCTATGAAAAATTCATCACCTACATGATTCTCTTGATTTGAAATGTCTTATATATTTATAGAGATCATGTTTTGTCAATCAAATAAGCTTTTATAAATCACATGATTGACTCCTCCCTTATTATTCGGAATTTAAGTTTCAATGATCAATATGCCGATAAATCAATTAAGTTGCGCACTTTGATATAATTGTATGATGTGTTTATCGTGCTAACATTCTTTTGATGATTCCAAAGGGGAGAAACAGAAAACGCATAAACGCTCAAAGAAGCGGAAATAGGCTTGCAAATAAGCTTGCAAGAAAAGATACAAGCTATGACTCTTAAAAGCCAATAGTTATGAATGATTCTTAGTCCAATTGATGTATTATGGACTTTTATGCTTGACTAATGATGTCTTGTGACAGGGAGAGCTTATAAGCTCATGAAATTCAAGCTTAAGTTGTTTTTGTTTGCTTTTTGTTATGTATGTTGATAGGGGGAGCTTGTGCGGAAATAATTTTGAAAAATCTTTCCTCATTTCCTTGTGATGTTGCTTATGATAAATGTTGCTTGTGATGGATTGATGTTTTTAGACCGGATAAAATTGTTTTGTTTTAAAATCGATCTCCTAAAATTGTTTTGGTTTGTAATCATCAAAAAGGGGGAGTTTGTTAGATAAATGTTTTTATCAAGATTTTGATGATTGTGTTTAAATGAGTTTTTATACCAAAACAATGTTTATAAATGTTGTCCAAATACTCCTAAATGATTTAAAATGTTTTTACTAATTTTTGGAGTATTTCTTAGAGTTTTTAATTTGATTAAAATTGGACAACACTTTTGATGATTTTGTTTATATTGGTTTTTACACCAAAACAATGTTTGTAAATGTTGTCCAAATACTCCCAATTGATTTAAAATGTTTTTACTAATTTTTGGAGTATTTCTTGAAGTTTATTTTTGACAAAAATCGGACAACATTTCAAATTGGAGGTCGACCGGTCGCCCAAAGCGTCGACCTGTACCTGGAGGAAGGAGAGGTTTTCATGCGGTCAGTTGCGATGTTTCAAATGGAGGAAGGAGAGGTGATTTGTGTTTACTATGGAAGGGATATTATGTTTTTCAGTTGGGACGGACTCTCTCCACCACATTGATGGGATGGTTGAGGGTTCGGAGGAGCAGTGGAGACTAACGGGGTTTTACGATTGGCCGGAGGAGACTCTAAGCACCAATCGTGGGACCTTATGTGAGAGCTATCTAGCACATCGAATGCCAGTTGGCTCTGTTTGGGGGATTTCAATAAATTTTGTATCAATAAGAAAAAGAGGGGGGTTGGTTGAAGGACAGTGCAAAGCTCGCGGAATTTCACCAAGCCATTTAGGATGCACAATTGGAAGATTTGGGTTATGAAGGATACTCTTTTACGTGGACAAACAACCAACAAGGGGATGCAAATATACAAGAGAGGCTCGACAGGTGCTTGGGTAATCAGGGATGGATTTCGATGTTTCCGGGATACAAAATAATCCATCTTCCTCGAGTGGGGTCAGATCACTATAGGATGATTATTAATTGGCGGCACTTGCATGGGGCGAACGGACATAAGGGGCAAAAAAGATGAAAGTTATTTCGGTTTGAGTCAATGTGGCTGCTCGATGAGTCATGCCAACAAGTCATTCGAAAGACGTGGGATAGGGATCAGGTTGCTTCCAATATCCAATCGGTTTCTTCTAGAATTCAGGCATGCGGGGTTCAATTGTCTATTTGGGAGAAGTCACATTTTGGAAATGTTGGTGAGCAACTGAGGGAGTGCGAAAAGTCCGTATATGATAAATTAATAGTCCAGATAACTGACATGGTTATACGGAGAGGCAACAACTTGAAGTGAAACTTAGAGATTTACATTTGAAACAAGAGAAAATGTGGCATCAACATTCACGGGCTAATTGGATTAAGGACAGGGATCAAAACACGACCTTTTTTCATAGATTAGCCAATGGGTGTAGAGCCCAAATTCGTGTGGACGAGTCGGGATGCGGGCGTGTGGAGGGAGAAGGCGAAGGACATTGAAAGGGTCTTGACTGATTATTACCATGGGTTGTTTACTTTAGACGAAAAATTGGCTATGGAAACCGCTCTGGACGTCGTGGAACACAAAACGATGGAATCCGCTTGTGAAATCCTGTCAAGACCGTTTGTGGCAGAGGAAGTAACGGCGGCTCTGGCACAAATGCAGCCTACAAAATCACCCGGACCAGACGATATGTTTGTATTCTTTTTTCAAAAGTTATGGCTTATCTTAAAGTCTGATATTGTTTCTACTATTCTTTCGATTTTGAATGGCGATGTTAGCCCCCAAAAAAACGTCCAGAAAATGTCTCAGACTACAAGCCTATTAGTTTATGCAATGTCCTTTTCAAATTAATTACAAAAACGATTGCTAATAGGTTTAAGTTAGTCCTCCCCTCCCTTATCCACTGCACCCAATCTGCCTTTGTCCCTGAGCGACTTATTACTGATAACACCCTCCTTGATTTTGAAATTTTCCATTCCATGAAGCATAATCAAGCTAAAAAACGAGCCTCAGTTGCCTTTAAACTTGACATGTCAAAAACATATGACAAAGTGGAATGACTTTTTCTCCAACGTGTGATGCTTAAAATAGGAATCCCCACCCCCTTCGTGCATCTTATAATGAAATGTGTAAAAAGTCTTTTTTCATTCTTTTAAATGGACAGCTGGGAGCTAGTTTTAGTCCTTCTAGGGGTATCCGACAGGGGACCCCCTATCTCCTTATTTTTTCCTTTTATATGCAGAGGCTTTTTCATCTTTAATACGAAAAGCGGAGTTCGGTGGATGGCTTCATGGAATTAAAATTAGCCTAAGAGCACCAAAGATTTCACATCTTTTCTTCGCAGATGACAGTATTATCTTTGGGCGAGCCAATGAGAGAGAAATTCATACGACAAGGAGGAATATCCAGGAGTATGAGCGGGCATCCGACCAACGTATAAGTTTGGAAAAATCGGAGGTTTCTTTTAGCCGGGGAGTGGGGATGGAGGTACAGGATGCGCTAGCAGTTCGATTGGGAGTTACAAGGGTCGCGAAGTATGCTATATACCTAGGAATGCCGGTAGTGGTGGGACGTTCAAAAAAGGAAATTTTTGCAAAAGTGGTGGATCGAATACGAAATAAATTGAAGGACTGAAAGGGCGTTACTTATCGGCGGCGGGAAAGATGATCCTCATTCAATCAGTTGCTCAAGTTATACCCTCCTACATGATGAGTTGTTTCATGTTCCCTACACAGATTTGTAACCAAATTAATTCTCTCATTAACAGCTTATGGTGGGGGTAGAAAAGAGAGGAACGACTGATTCACTGGAAAACATGGGGTTATTTATGTCGTTCGAAGAAAGAAAGAGGATTGGGCTTTAGGGATTTGAAGTGCTTTAACGAAGCGCTGCTAGCAAAGCAAGGATGGCGTCTGATCCAACATGAGAGCTCCCTTCTATCCAAAGTCCTCAAACAAAGATACTTCCCCATGAAAAATTTCCTCGATGCTACAATTGGCTATAATTCATCCTTTACATGGAGAAGCATTGTAGATAGTAGGAAAATTCTTCGAGGGGGTCTTCGGTGGAATATTGAAGACGGAGAACGAGTTCATATTTGGGACGATCCTTGGATACCAGAAAACCCTTTGTTTCATCCTCAGTCTATACGTCCAGCAGAGATTACCACAAGCCGAGTTAGGGACTTTATAATACCCAAGCTTGGATTGTGGGATGAAAATCTGCCGAACTAGCTACTCACCACAGCAGAAGTCCGAGCAATAAGGTCGATTCCACTGTGCACAAATCGCAAGGATGATAAGTTAGTTTGGCATCATTCTAAAGACGGTAAATACACGGTCAAATTGGGATACAAGGTGGCAAAGGCATTAAATAAGGATGAGACTCGATCGCCGGTATCATCTGGTAACAATTCGAAAATCTGGCAGTGGCTATGGGCATTATCATTCCCAAACAAAGTGAAAATTTTCCTATGGAAATGTGTGTACGGGATATTACCAACTACGGAGGCCCTTATGCGAAAAGGAGTCCAGATTGATGGGTTATGTACTAGATGTGGGCTGGGGATTGAAATGAACGAACACGCTGTGCGCGATTGTAATTGGATGGAGTTTTTTTGGTTGGTCTCCCCTCTTCGACTGGTACTGCCATCAGAGCAACAAAGAGGATCTTTAGGCGATTGGATACTCCACATGATACTTTAAATTTTTGCAGCAAAAAACATATTCTTTATGATTCATTGAATATTTTTCTCTGTTGTAAAAATCCCCGCCTAGGCTCTAGGCCCCCCTTATCCGCCTACGATTTTTTTTTCCGATTAAGTCCGCCTAATCCCGTCTAGGTCCCGCCTAACCCCGCCTAGGCGTTAGGCCCCAATATGCCGCCTAGCGAGCGCCTAGCGCTTTTTACAACATTGATATTTTTTACTATTTCAATATAGTATTATAAATTTATATTTGGTAAATTAAAAAATATATTTATTTTTATATTTAATTTATACTATATTAAACAATAGGCATTAAAAAATTTAAATTTACAATTAATCTGACAATAGATAAAATTTAAAAGTCTTACAGCTAAAGATTGAAATAAAATGTAGCCACATAAGAAAAAAAATGGTAAATTAGATGTTATTGGGAAATGGACCCATTTGATGGCAAAGCGCAGCACTTCATGCGCTTAAGAATTTTTTTGGTCAAAGCGCACGTATATATTGCGCTTTATTAGAATTCCGCAAAAAAAAAAAAGATAAAGCGCAATTACTTTTTGTGCTTACGCTTAAAAAAATAATAGTCCTACAAAACACCTTATCTGACAAAATGGAATGACTTTTGCCTCATTTTGTCAAAAAGCCCCTAATTTTCTCTAGCTTAGCCAATATTCAATTAGCACCAAGTAGTTTTTACCGTTGTCCTCTCAATGATTTGAACCACCATAAACGGGCCTAATGGTTCCAATATTATCATGGGCTTTTGATATAATTGCCTCACTTTTTGGAGATAATGACAACTTTTTACGTTTTTTGATACTTTTTTGGACAAATTTACGCTCCCGCCAAAATTTTCGGACTTTTTTTTATGTTGTTGTTTCAAGATTGTTTTCAACATGTTTCAAACATGTTTTTTCCAATAAAAATTCAGTGAATTTTTTTTACCCCATTAAATAATCCATTTTATACTCGCAATCTTATTGAAAATCAAGAAATATGCACATAAAACAATTATATTAAAATCAAACAAATTAAAAATATTAAAGAAAAAACATGAATAAAAAACATAATTCAATTTTTGATCCAATGTATGAAAACATAAAAAAACATAGAAACAACCAAGAAACTATATAGAAACAAACCATAAATAATATTAAAATACCATATGAGCAAAAAAAATTAAAAATAGGTAAAAATTGTATTTAAACATCAAAAACTACGTGGAAACAATAAAGAAATATCAGAACAACATTAAAAAGGGCATGTAATCAACCCAGAAATAACGTAAAAAATATTAAAAACACCAAATGAATAAAAAGAGCTTAAAAATAGGTAAAAACTGTATTTACACATTGAACACTACATGGAAACAACAACAAAAAATTATTAGAACAACATTAAAAATATTATAGAACAATACAAAAATAATAAATAAAATAATAAGTGAACAAAAATCAACATAAAAAATTGGTAAAAGTTGTTTTGAAACATCGAAACAAAAAAAAAACATAGAAACAACAAATAAATAAATTTAAACAACATCGAAACAACATATATAACTTATAAAGCAATATAAGAACAAAAAGAAAATATAAAAATAATTAAAAAATATGCAGGAGCGTAAAAAAGGAAAAAAAATAGGTATAAAAATGATATAAACGTATTTTGTGGTATGTTTACGAGAAAGATGGTATTGTATGTAATTAGTGAGTCCAAAAGCCCAGTTTTTATTTAAAACCCATTTTTCGATCTCAGAATGCAGCAGCCCATTAGCCCATTAGTTCACCCTGTCTGGGGTTTAAGGCAAAGTTCAATTTCAGGGTTTAGCAAACCCCCGTCCCCCTCTCCGGCCACACGCATAGTTTCAGCAAAGCTTATGGCTTCAGAAGCAGAAACGTACCCCGATTCTACGAAGTTGAAGTTGACGGAGCTGTTAAAGGAGGTCCAGCTAGACTACTCTGCTGCAAATGCTACAATCATAAACGACGTCGTTTCCTCCATCAGAGAAGCAATCAACAATATCCCAGATGGTCTCCAGGTACATTCTCCACAACTCAATTCCGCCCGCTTTCTTTGTTCGTCAAATTGCTTCTTTTTCCCCATAAATGAAAACGTTATTTCGTTGCGTGATTGTTTGTGTTTACTGATTTTTTTTATTTTGTTGCTGCAAATTTTGGTAGGTTACAGCAGATGTTGCGCCAGGATTTGTTCGAGATGTTGGCGCTGATAAGGTCGAGTTCAAGTTCAGAAAGCCCAAGTCTTTAGAAATTGGGGGGAGCTATTCATTTCAGTGCATAGCGAGGCCGGATGTGAATGTGGATCTCTTTTTGAGGCTGCCTAAGGTATTTTATTCAGTGTTCGACCTGCAATAAGCAAAAAATATTGAAGGTTTTAATCTCCGTAAATGGATGTGCAATTCTTTGTAATTCTAATCTCTGTATAAAATTTGGACCTGTAAAAATTAACTTTTTAGACGAGGAACTCGTTTATAAACTATGCGGCTTTAATTTAGCTAATCAAAAAGTTGATATCACTTTGCATTTACTTTTGTTTCGTAAGAAGAAAATTGGAAACAGGGTTTTAATGTGACTTCAGTGGCTCAAGTCCCCTTAAGAATCTGATTCTCCTTAAAGGCCACATTTTTGTTTGTTTTTTATTTTCTTTAGTTATACTGTGTGGAGCATTGTTGGAATCTTACTTGTGTGTTACCCCATCTTGTCTCTTAGTGATTTTTGCTTCTGTTGCCATCTGAAATTGAATTGCTTCATAAAACGCCTTATCATGGCGTCACAAGCTCTTGTAATGGTATTAAGTGTATTAACCTTCTGAAATTGCATTGCCTCTTAAACTGCCTTATCATGGCATCACAAGGCTATCTTAATTATATGAAGAGGAATAAATTATTATGTAATGTAAGTCTCAAAATATCATGGATTGCCTGAAAATATTAGGTAGGATGTGTCTATTAAGAAGAAGTCTTGCATTTTCGTTTTTTCATTTATATGGTGAAGGAATCAGGTAGGTTTCAGAAGAATGCTCTTTGAAATCTTGAGTAGCGAAAAATTGTTCTTTTCTTGCTTCAAGATACAAGAATTCAAGGTTTGTGGATTTATGGTATCTTCACAAAGAGGGGCTCGCTCTTTCATCAATTTAGTCCGGAGTCTCACAACAGTATTACAGTAGGCCTAGACAATCTTATTATGTCGTATAGAACTTTCAACTCGTTCATTTATGCAGTACCTCCAAGGCTCCAAATTTAATTATTTTCCTTTTGTTGACAGGAGTGCTTCCATGAAAAAGACTATCTAAATTATCGTTACCATGCGAAGAGATTTCTATATCTATGCATGATCAAGAACCATTTAAAACATTCTTCTATAGTACAAGATGTAAAATGGTCAGCTTTCCATAATGAGGCACGCAAGCCTGTACTGGTTGTTTATCCAGGTCTAGTTTCTCCAGAGTACATGTCCTCTGTCTTTTTACTTTTAGTTGGTTATTTTCCATCAAAATACTAATAAACCACTGCTTTTCCATGTTTCAGCTGCACGGTTATCAGATGGCACTGTATTTTCCCTGAAAATAATTCCCACAGCACCTTCTCTGTTCACCTTATCAAAATTGAACTTAGAGAGGAACAATATCCGCTCTCTGAGTCAAGGTATTATATGTCTATTTGCTATATTTCCCTCATTGTGTTTCACTTTCAACTTAATTTAATTGCATGGTCTTAAATTTCCAACACTGGGTCTTTTACTAGCTATGCCAAAGTACAACAGCAGTATTTTGGAGGACATGTTTATTGAGGATAATGCAGAGTTCATTAAGAGAATTTTTATGGGATGCAAGGAATTGGGGGAGGCTTTGTTACTATTGAAAGTAAGATAAGCAGTATGGTGCTGTTTCAGTATTATTCTTGTTATCTTGTGGCTCTCTTTTTCCGTCTACACTTCTTCTAGCATGGAAAATTATATTTGGGTGTGATGATTTAGGTTTGGGCTCGGAAGAGTTCTCTATTTGTTCATGACTGCTTAAGTGGATTCCGATCACTGTCATTGTGGCATACCTTGCATCAAAGTCGGTAAAAATCGAATCAACAATTCAATGAATGCCATGAAGATTTTGCGTATCACAATGGACTTCATTGGTATGTCTTAATTCACCTGTCTCCCCAATAATACATGTATTCATTTGAAGTATTGCGAATGTAGCTTCTCATTTGCATGGAATTGTTGATTTTGGATATCGAGTTCTTTCACCGCACTTTGAGATTGTATTTGCCACCATTTACGATCTTGAGTGCCTATAAATGTGATTATGCATTCTGTTTAGTTCATGATCCATATTTTATGATGCTGTGATTTTATAACCACATGTTAACTTACATTTTAGGATGTCTATATGGAAATTGTTAGGGGTTAGTGGCTCATGTTTTGCTTTGACTTGATCGTGGGTGAAATGCCCATTTTCACCAAATGATAAATTTATAGTGTCTCCGATATTTCTGCTTTTAAAAAAGTGATCATGTCTAGAAGCGATTAAGGTTAGAGATTGCTGAGAAGTAGGGGTGGGCATCGGGTCGGGTATGTCGGGTTTCGGGTAGTTCGGGTCGGGTACCCGAATTATCGGGTAGCATATTTTACTACCCGATCCCGACTCGGAAAAATCGGGTACTTGAAATTCGGGTACCCGAAATATTCGGGTATCCGACCAATCGGGTAACGGATATTTCCATGGAAATGGAAAGCAAATGAAGTGGAAACAAAAATCAAAATGAAAACAAAGACCAAATCTTCAAAACAAAAAAACAAAAAAATGACAAAATGGATAAGGAAAAAGAGATGAAAATCTACCGACAATGAAAACCAAAAAACAAAATTGATTAATTTAAGATGAAAAATGGAAAATCAAATGAATAAAGATGAAGATAACCACCGTAACCCATTCGACAATCCCATCCGCTAGAGCTCTCTTTTTCCTTCATTTATTTTGGCTTTCTTCTCTTCTATTTTTTTTTAATAACAATCTCTTCAACCTTTCTTACCCATGGGAAAAGAAAAAGAAGAAGTGAAGTTCTTTGTCAATATCCCACTACCTTATTCTCTCTCTTGGTGCCATTATTCTCATTTGGAAGGTAAGAAAAGGCTTGTAGTGTAATGGAATTTGAGATTTCGGGTATTTCACTCTTTGAGGCGAGTTGAGAACGGTGTTGAGTTGGTCAAAGTCACAAAGTTATCTTTCATTTTTTATAAAAAAGTAGTTAATCGGTGCACCGATACCGATCAGTACATTACCAATACCCGATACCCGCCCGAAATTTCATAGTCGGCATCGGGTAACCCGACACCCGATTTTTTCCAAAATAAACCCGACGATCGGGTTTTACCCGATCGGTCGGGTCGGGACCCAACACGAGCCCGAATGCCCACCCCAGAAGTGGTCAATAATTATTTTAAATAAGTGAAAACAAAGGAGAAATCAACTTTGAGTATTTGGTAAAAAAGTCGTTTCACATAAAGCTTTTGATAATATGAGAAAAGTCGAAAGCACTTTTAGATTATGCAAAGACATTGTAGTTATAGAAAAACTAGCAAAGACTTTTTGGGAAGTAGAAGCAACCCACTTTGCTTTCGAATTCTAATCAAATATATTGAAACAAAATTAGAAGTTGACATTTGAAAACAATAGAACATTTTCATATTCTCATTCTTCAGCCAGAGCTGAAAATAACTTCCAAGAAGCTTATTGCAAACTGTAGCACCCTAATTTTAGAAAGTGCAACTATGCATAAAAATAACCGCGAAACAACAAGTTCATAAAAATAACTAAAATTCAACGGAAGGGATTCATCAAAACTTTCTTCAAAGGAAATAACTATCTTAATAAAACTTTCCATCATCCATGTGAAAAATGAAATAAACTACAACATTGTACTTGCTAAAATACAAAAAAATAAAATAGGCAACATTGTTCGAGTAATTTCTACTAATAACGAAAATTTGCCAATTAATCGAGTTAACAATGATCAATTCAACCGCCATGCGCCACGACGGACTCCTCAACCTGAAATGTTAAAAATATGGAGTGAGCTATCAACAACTCAGTGGGGACGCAATTGTCTGAATTAAATACACATTTATAAAAGTCATTGCATAAACATTCATGAAAAATATATCATAGTCTCGCATACAATTAAGTACTATAGTCTCGCGTACAATTAAGTACCATAATCTCGTGTACAATTAAGTACCATAGTCTCGAGTACAATTAAGTACCATAGTTTAGTGTACAATTAAGTACCATAGTCTCGTATCATATTTAACATGGGCATACATCTAACGATGTAACATAGCATTTAAGATAAACAAAAGCAGTAAACCCCACCTTAAATGAAAATGCAGAAAATCGAATTGTTGCTTGCTTGAAAATCTAGACCTCGTAAGAATAGTTTCCTAGAAATAAATAAAAAATAATATAACTTAATAATGGTTTTAGGAAATTTGTATTAATAAAATAAGGAAAGAAATGATAGGAAATGATAGAATTTGGAGTCAAGTTAAAAGTCTGGTCAACATTAGTCATGGGGTTGTTTATATAAATTTAGGAATCTAGGTAGGGGTAATCTGTAATTTTTGAAAAGATGGGCTGTTTGAAATTTTTGGAAATTAGTGGGCTATGTTTCCTCAGAGCGGGATTTTTAGATTCAAGGAAATTAGCCACTAATTTCCAAAAATTTCAAACAACCCCTCTTTTCAGAAATTACAGATTACCCCTACCTAGATTCCTAAATTTGCATAAACAACCCCATGACTAATGTTGACCAGACTTTTAATTTGACTCCAAACTCTATCATTTCCTATCATTTTTTTTTTCTTATTTTATTTTAATACAAATTTCCTGTAGCAATTAATAAGTTAATTTTATTTTTTTTTTATTCGTAGGAAACGATTCTTACAAGGTCGAGATTTTCAAGCAAGCAACAATTCGATTTTCTGTATTTTCATTTAATGTGGGGTTTACTGCTTTTGTTTATCTTAAATACTATGTTTAATTGTTAGATGTATGTTAAATATGATACGACACTATGGTACTTAATTGTACTCGAGACTATGGTACTTAATTGTACACGAAATTATGATATTTAATTGTACACGAGACTATGACATATTTTTCATGAATGTTTATGCAATGACTTTTATACATGCGTATTTAATTTAGACAATTGCGTCCCCGTTGAGTTGTTGATAGCTCAACCCATATTTTTAACATTTTAGGTTGAGTAGTCCGTCGGGGGGTGGGGTGAATTCATCATTGATAACTCTATTAATTGGAAAATTTTCGTTATTAGTAGAAATTACTCGAACAATGTTGTCTATTTTAATTTTTTGTATTTTAGCACGTACAATGCCGTAGTTTATTTCATTTTTCACATGGGTGATGATTTTTTTATTAAGATAGTTATTTCCTTTGAAGAAATTTTTGATGAATCACTTCCGTTGAATTTTAGTTATTTTTATTAACTTGTTGTTTCGCTGTTATTTTTATGCATAGTTGCACTCTCTAAAATTAGGGCGCTACACAAACACTTCCTCAGTGTTGTGATGTCTTTGCTCAATTTATCATATAATGTTTAGGGGTGTGCTCCATGACCTTAAATCATCTCAAATACTCAGCATTAAAATTAAAAGATGTATTCTTCTCAAAAAAAAAAAAATTTAAAAGATGTATTGGCTTGATATAGGGTTTTTGAAGAAATTTTGACTATAACTGTGTTTCCTGAAATTTCTCGCCACATCAGTTTATTCATTTTCGTCTATCCATTGATACATGGTTAGTCTCCTTCCACACACTGGTGGTAGGAGCCTTCATGATTGCCACCTCCATTGTTATCCGGAAGTACAGGAGAGATGACTAAATGTTTTATGAGGAAAGTTGTTTTATTGCATATATGGGTGCTTGTCTACATAAGACCGTGTAATATTTAGCCTCATAGTTGTTGCTTGATTTGTTAGTCAGCCTGATATTTCCTTTTGCTTGATTTGTTAACTTGTTTCAGCATTGTTTAACTTTACTTCTGTTTATCGAGATGCCTCATAATGCTTATATCTACTAATGTTTTGTTTATCCCTTTTAATCTCACTGTTTCATCTTTTGCAGCCAATTCCAAGATATGGGACACTGGACTCTTCTTTCAACCTGAAGGCGAAAGAAAAATTTCAAATAAGGTATTCTTCCGCTGTTTTTATTGTAACCGAAGTAATCTTTGTTTCTTTAGTTTCAGTTTGTCGCTATTCGGTTATCCGATTATTCAGTTATCCTTTTTATTTGTATGAGTTAGACAAGAGGTTTTTCACTTAATTCAAATAGAATCACTAGGTAGAAGTATGGAATAGTACTCTCTTGCAGACATTTGTGGAGTATTCGACACATCATTTGAACTATGATATAAGAGATACCAGTGCGGATCTCACCTGTTTTCCCAGTGATTATGCATAATTATGGATATGAGGTGCTTCTCTCTCTCTTCAGATATATCCACCCATTCCTATCTCGCAGCTACCTTTTATCTTGTGGAAGATGGCTTGTCTTTCATTCTTTTAATTTAAATGCTAATTTTGATTTGCCATTCCCTTGGGACGCCGAACTTTTATCATGTACAAGATGTCCTGTCGTTCAAAATTCCTTTAGCTTGAGTGCTAGTTATTGAGTTTGGGGTCTCTATACTAATAATTTAGTTATTGCTGTTCTTCTCCAACTTTTAATTGCAGGACAGGAAGACACAGTTGCAGTCATTTCCAATAATCATTTGTGATTCATTTGCGGACTACAATATGGCATTTCGAATGACACCAAGTGGTTTCCAAGAGGTAGGATCTTTGAATATTTTGCTTCTTCCATGATGATGGGTATGTATATGTCTAGCTGTAGCATTCTTGGACTCCTCATGTTCTGTGAACATGATATTGGATAATTCTGTATTTAGCTCCGCGATGAGGCTACTCTGGCGCTTGCTTGCATGGATAAATGTGAAGGTGGGGGTTTCGATGAGATCTTTATGACCAAGATGGATTATCCTGCCAAATATGACTTTTGCATAAGGTACATCATAGTTAAATATATATACATGTAAACATACTTACATTTGGGATCTTCTGATATTGTTGTCATTGATTCTTTAGGTAAATTAATAGCATAATTTTGTCAATTACAGTCTTGTTATCAATGTAGAAATATCTGTAAATGAAAAATAGACAAAATTCAGAAATCATTGAGTGGGGTGCAAACTTGAACACCAGATGCGTGCAGTGTAACCTTTATGCTTTGGGATGTTGATGAAAGATTTGGCAGAAAACAATTTGGAGCCAAAGATGGCATCTTCATCATAAAGTAAATAGGGGGAAATTAGAACTTGATCCAAAATTTGTTTTAAGGATTTCATGATGTATAACTTACTATAAAGAATTAGCTGCAACTTAATTAACACCAATTTGCTTGCTTCTTGTCTCGCGTATTCTCCATTTAGATTGAACTTGAAGGACCACCATGATTTCCATGTTTCTGGATTTTGCTTGGATGATGAATGTTGGCGGTCTTATGAGCAGAAGGTACTTGGCGTCATTGATCAAGCATTGAAAGGGAGAACTAAGCTCATTCGAGTAATCTGGAGAAATACTCCTCCTGAATGCAATTTTGAGAATGTATGATATTTTTATTAGTTAGTATATGATATTTTTGGTATCATTCCATGGGAGGATATTTAACTCCAACTTGGTATAAATTTTATCAATCTCAGGGTTTATCTACGCTGGATGGAGATGCTATGTTTATTGGGATCACAATTGGATCTATGGAGGAGGCCTTCAAACAGGCCATCATTGGTCCAAGTCCCGAAGACAGGGATAAGGTGGTTTACTTTTTCTCACGTCATTTTTGGTGGGCTTTCATGTGTAAACTTTGTGTAGTTGTTGATCACCTAAGTGGATTCAAATATTGCAATAGGCTGTGGAATTTAGAAAGTTCTGGGGAGATAAAGCTACACTAAGATGGTTCCGTGATGGCAGAATTGCTGAAGTTGCAGGTGAGGATTCATAATAGTCACATCTCTTGCTGCTGGGTGGCACTGATGATAATTAAATGATATACCTCACACTTTGCCTTTATTGATATAGTGTGGGAGCACGAGGAATGGGAAAAGCATCTTATTATAAAGGAAATAACTGAGCATGTCCTAATGCGTCATCTATCCCTTCCAAAACAAAACATCATTTCCATTGTTGATCAACTTGATTTTGTGCTTCACCATGGCAATAGAGGTAGGTTTTAGGTTCTTGTTTATTCTGTCATTGTTTTAGAAGTTTGAGGACAAATCAAATTACTGATATCTGGTTGTGTTTCAGATCCAATATCCTTTTCTCAAAATTTGTTGAAGGCATATGATGACCTGTCAAAGCATTTGCGACTTCTTGACGACATTCCTCTAAAGATATCTAGTGTGCAGCCTCTGGATTCAGGTTTCTTTTCCAAATGGAGTGTCCCCCACCACAACCTCCCTCCCACATCACATAATCACATGCTTGACAAAGCTCTAGCCTCTAATCTGAAGTTTGTTTTCTCTTTCGAATTTGTCTAATTCACATTTGGAGCTGAAGTTCATAAACAGTATTATGTAGTTCTGAAGAATAAACTGAAATAAGCTAATAGTATGGTTTTCTGTAAATCTGTTGATCACCACAGTTAATATTGGAGGAAAATAAGTCTCTTATAGTGAGTGGAATTTGCCAGTAGGTCCTAGCTTAGATTGATACTTAGGCTGAATTTAAGTTGGGCAAGTTCAGCACCATCCGTGCAGATCGTACCCTAAAGCCAAGGTTTAGTCAAGGTTCAGGCTGGCCCAGCTTTATTTACTATTGAATTGCTTGCCACATATTTTAGGTAAGCAAGATTCTAGCATAGCAGTAAAAACTAGTTTCTACCCCTAATTACACCAATCTTTTCTATTTGATTTTGCTTCTTTCCTTTTAAACTTCCATAACATGTGTCATTAAGGCATTTCCTTTTTCCCTTGTTACTGCCTTCATTCTAAGTTTCTTAGTAAATATCTATATAATAGCCCTCGTTTCACTTTCGTTTTATTCTTGTTTTTTTATTTTTATTTTGGGAGATCCCTCCTTTCTTTTTCTTTTGGCCCTGCTTCTGTAGCTTTACAATATAGGGTTCCTCACTCCCAGATAGTTGGGTGGAATTCAGTGCTGAGGTAAAATGGTACTTAGAATATTAAGATAAAGTGATTTCCCGAAAATTAACAGAAGATTACGTCATGCAGCCAAAAGTATTGTGTCAAGAGAACCAAACTTTTATGTTGAAAGTTGTATTTTATGGTAAAGTTGTTGCGTCCCCATCTGTAAGTTTATAAACTTTTTCATGATGAATCGTGAATGGATTGACAATGACGATGCATGCATTTTTTGTTCAAGCATCGTGATGTGAAAAATGTTATAAAGTTAATCATCTCAAGTCAATCACATGCATCAACTGATACTTGCACTGGGAAAATTAAAAAAGAACAAAACGAAAAAAAAAGTAGAAAAAAATGAATAGAAGAAAGGAACCATAACTATCTATATCTTGTATCTCTCCCTCCTTTCCTTCTTCCATCCTCCCTATTTTTTTCTTTTGGACACAATGCAGGGGTTAGTACACACTGTCACTGCTGTATTTTGAACAAATGCTTTTTACTTACCAATGCTACAGCGTTTAGGTTGACGTCTGTCTTTCCTCCTGCACCGCATCCATTAGCACATGAGGAAGGCAGTCGAATAAAACTGGAGAAACCTACTGCAACCTGTATACAACCACTAGAAGTAATGATTCAGGCAAGAACTGTGGATAATAAATGTTTTGTTTTTTATTCATCAATATTTTTGGAGAACTACTTCTTACTTCCTTATAGCTGGAAGGTTCTGGGAACTGGCCATTGGATGAGCTTGCTATGGAGAAGACTAAGTCTGCATTCCTCCTCAAAATTGCAGAAAGGTTGGTTTTGATGTGATTTTTGTCAAAACTACCAGCAAATGAATTATTTATCTGATTGTACTGTTCGGCAGCCTTCACACCAAACGGGGGATCACATGTACAGCTACAGAGGATGATGTTGATGTTTTCATGTCTGGATATGCATTTCGTCTTAAAATTTTGCATGAGAGAGGTTTGAGCTTGGTGAAAAGACAGGGTAATATATCTTTTCATTTTTCTTGTCCGTTACCACATCTTGTATTGCAGCTACTATTAACATCTTAACTTTCAACATCATACTTCACATTTATAGGTGGTGCTCAAATGAAGCGCGTTCTATCTTCAGACAAGAAACTTTTTCTCCGTGGTCAACATTCTAGCATGGTTAATGGTTTACGAGGTCGTTATCCAATATATGGGCCTGTTGTTCGGTAAGAATTTGAGCTTGTCCTTCCTCTTTACCCCCTACCAATCAAACTGACCTAGAAAAACACCTCTGATCCCAGTTCTAACTTTGTATCTTTTTATTTTGCTTTTTTTTTAATTTATTTATAAGGCTTGCGAAACGCTGGGTCTCTGCACATCTATTTTCAAACTCATTGTCAGAAGAAGCAATTGAGCTGTTGGTTGCACACTTATTTTTGAAGCCTTTGCCATTCAGAACCCCATGCTCCCGGATAAATGGATTTTTAAGGTTGATTTCTTTTTCACAATTAAGACATAGTACTTTTATTAAATTCTTATCTGTCTTTCAAGCAAGAGTATGTAGCCCTTGTGGACTCATGTTCAATTATTCTCCAAGTCGTTGCTTTACTCAATTTATTTCAGACGTTGGCCTGGATTTGCTATCGTCTTTGATCATTCTTTGTAGCATAACATTGCACGAAATGTTTCTCCAGTTTGGATTTATGCCACTGTAATGTGCTCACTACCTGTGATCGACACTGATTATGAGATTCTATCATGTCCGGGGTTAATCACTCTCTGTTGTATATGTTTCTTTAAGTTTTTTCCTGCGGGCTTTTACTCATTTTTGTTTTCAGAAATGCAGCACATGTATTAGTTTTATTAAACGAGAGTTGAATGTAGGTAGTTGTTTTCTTGTAATTTTGTTTGGGATTGAAGCAATGAAGGATAAAGGAAAAGAAAAACTACGTAGGGAAAAATGTAATATGAAGAACAGGAACTTCATTTTTGTTTGGGGAGCAAGACATTGATCTCTTTGTCTCTGAGAATGAACATGGAGTCCTATATTTTCTGGTCTCACCTTTGATACAAGTTACCCATCTTTTTTCCCCTAAATTTAAATAAAAAATAAGTTCGCCATTCCAAAGGGAGGTGGGACCTTGTCTATTTCTATGAATGAAGACCAGCAAAGAAATATATCTTAATTTGTAAGGTAAGAGATAGTTGTAGCCTTCTTGAATCCGAATATTGATAGAAGAGAATCGATGCTCGCAGATTTAAAGTACGAGTAGACATATTTAACTGAAAATACCTAATTCAACCAAGATAATGAAAACAAATCTATCTGACTTGGAATTAGTGACATCAAAATAGACCTATCTGTTAGATGCTACAGAACCTTTAGGGTTTTTAAATAATACAGAACATGGCCCGCTTAATTGCCTCGGCTTCTGCTACTCTATATTCTTAAACTGGGAGTTTCTTAGCTGATCATTCCACTGATGAATTTCAAAAGCACAAAGGGAATAATTAACAGTTGTTCTGAACTCTAGGATGGTACACTTATTCAATAAATTGACTTTGAAAAAATCCTGCACAATCAAAGCTGAACACATCATTTACCAGTAAGCAAGAGTGCAAGACATTAATACTAAAGATTAAAACATTGGGCACAGTTTAGGTGCCCCCAGTTTGTTAATCCAAACTTCAAATAATTTGCTTTGGGTGATGAGACAACGATGAGTGCGGGGTCAGATTAATTATCACATCATTCAGATAAGTAGTTAAGAGTTGAAAATTGGAGTTCGAACGTGGAAAATTAATTCTTCTTTCTTTATTTTCAAACATTATAGTATAGTCCAGGTATCCAAATCTGAGCTTGGTCCTTATTTAAATTTGATAAATAGTGACTTTTACTTCGTTGTCTATCCAAAATTTCACCTTTTAGCATATTTACCTCTGCAGATTCCTAAGATTGTTGTCAGAGTACGACTGGAGTTTTTTTCCTCTAATTGTTGACATCAATGGTGAGTTAACTCCCGACGATGACAAAGAAATCAATGTACGTTGCAACTCAAATTCTTAATGTTTCTTTGTGCTTATTTGTTGAGTAACTTACCTGAGTTTTGTATTGATGAAGCTCTGCTATATTTATGTTGGATAGGAGAATTTCATGTCAACTAGAAAAGGGTTTGAAGAGAATCTTCAGAATGTTAAACCTGCTATGTTTCTGGCAACTAGTTATGACAAGGAATCTGAAGCTTGGACCACGCTTTCGCCAACTGCAGCAGTGAGTAGCTCTAGAATTCTGGATTTTTTCAATCTTGGTTTACTGAGTTCAAATTTTTGTTTATTACCAAGAATCTTAGTATAGTGTTAGGCCAGTTTCTGAATATTTATTAAAGATATGCTTTAATGTGTAGACCCTCTTACAATTTATCCTTTAATCAGTCTCCTCCGAAAATAATTTTTCAGATTTCATCAGAAATTTAAGGAGAAAAGAACATCTTTACTTCACTCTGAATGCATTTGAAATTTTTATGTTTGTTTTGGGTGGTCTTTGGTGTTAACACGAGTAATGATGTATCAGGACCTTCGGAGATTGGCGGCATATGCAACCAGTAGTGCAAATTTTTTGACCAACATCATAATGAAGAATCACATTGATTCTTATGGATGGGAAGTGAGTGGAGGGCCCTTTATTTTCCTGATTAAATTGGCTATTATTCTACTTTTGGTTAAAATCTGCTTTTGTTTATATTGCAGTGCCTTTTCCGCACGCCACTGAACAACTACAATGCAGTCATTCTTCTACACAGGGATAAACTGCCTTATCCACATCGTCTTCTGTTCCCATCTGAAGTCAAACTAGGTTTGTTGTCCTTCACCGTGTGTGCTTATGGAAGGAAAATGCCATTCTTTGTATGCATTGCTATACATTTAAAATGTAACTTTTCTTTTTAGTTGACATCTAATTTTATTTGCACCCTGTGCAGGGAGGCACATAATACGTGGGAACGCTAGCAAATCTTTCCAACCCTTCTTATTGCCTGGAGACATGAAAGGGAACCTGGAGGAACTAAAAAATAAGCTAATGGTGAACTTTGACCCACTCAGATATTTTGTCACTGGCATTGAGGCAAGTAGCTAAATTCATTGCATGTTTGTTGGGGTAAATTACAAAACCTACCCCTGAGGTTTAGCCTAATTACAAAGAAGTACAGTTATCTTAAAATATAACAAATACTCCCTTAATGTATTAGAAACACCCCATTACCCCAACATTTCATATATTTATTTTTATACACAAATTTTGGGCATATATCCATTTGGCCCCCCAATTTTTTTTTTTGTAAAAGATCGTATTTACTTAATAAATACAAAACTAGATAACTGGGTTGTTTTTGTAGACTTCAATTTTTTTTTATTTTTTATTTTTTTTGTTGTAATTAACCCTATTTGTGAACAAATGTCATAACAATGTATTCTAACCTGTTTCTGTGCTATCATATGTGCAGAAAGAGTTTCCTGACATGTTTAAGGTATGGTATGATTCTTTTGGAGGCGACGCCATTGGTCTTACATGTGGAAATAAAAATTTAAAGGTAAAAATGGTTCCTCATTCTTGATGCTTTGATTGATAACATGCACCACTTTCTTTGTTGACCCTTCCACTATGGTCTCAGAAGCGAGGAAGAGATGATATCGGTGAGGATAACGATCTACTTGACACACTGAAAGCTGTGGGTGAACTCGGCAAAGGATTCGTAAAAAGTGTACATTTTCTCAAGGCCCCAAAACTAAGCAGTTGATTTTCCATCCTACTAAATCGTTAAAGTGAGAAAGACTTGGGGAACCACTGTGGTCCATTGAAAATCATTTTGCGATGCTGCCGACCAAACGACACTGTAACTCATCTTTAGAAGGAGAGAGGCATAGCTCAGAAAGTCAGAATCAAGAGGCTCATCTATCACCATGAAATCAACGTCCTTTGCATATTTTGCCGATTTTGTTTCGCCTCAGACAAGATGCCCTGTCCTGTGGAAGGTGAAGGGAGAGAAAATCAAATGGTTATAGTTAGAAATATAGGTTACAGGTTTGCAGAAGCCCCTCTTTTTTTTTGGCTACTGTTAGGACTCGACACATAATGTCGATTTCATTGCTTGATATGACTGAAAATTGTTCAAATTGAGTAAAGTTAGTGAAGCCAGAGACAGTTCATTTTAATTTGCTGTTGAGATAGAAATATAAAGTGGACAAAAATCAGGGAATGGATCCATCTGATGTCAAAGTAATGTGGATAGAGTTGAAATGATAGAAACGTTTGAGAGCATTATACAGCAGATTAATTATTTATTTTAGGGATAATTACAAACACCCTACTGAGGTCCGGGCTAATTACAAAAAAAAACCCTGAAGTTTTTCAAAATTGCAAAAAAAGGTTTGATTCTGACTTACATTTTTCTTCTTTCATAAGCAAAAAATACTTCGAAAACCCTCATATTCATAAAAATATTGCAGCTAGCCCATTAAATTTGAGACATAATCAAACACCAAGGATATTTTGTAATTGTGAAATATTTCTGGTTTTTTTTTTATTTTTTTATTTTTAATTAGCCCAAACCTCTAGGGTGTTTTTGTATATTTTAACCTGGTACACGGCATCACAGCCAGAGTCGGGTATAGAACTAACTCGTGCGCCCATACCAAAAAGTAGCTGCATATAAACATACAATACACATAAGAATACTCTTTATCTTCGCACAAACACACAAGAAGTTCCTTAAGTGTCCATCATACAAACAAACAATACGCGCAAGAATTCTCTTATCATCACAAAATAAACACATGAATTCTTTTGTGCGGCCATATTGGGGATTTGAATTACCGACCAACCTCTTCAATTGTGCCTTTATGTCCTACTCTACGCCACTTCACGAGGGTCTTGATCAAATTAAGGGGTATCAATTCATGTCATCGGATGGTGTTTTTTTCAATTCAGAATTATGTTCAAAATACATCAAAATTTAAGTAAAATTTAAGATAACTATATTTTAAAACATACAATTAACATCGTATTTGATCGTGTCAGATTTGTGTTAGTCATATTTCTTTCAATAACTTCAGGTCTCGTTCATGTCATACTAGAGATCGTTGCCCCTAGTTATTATATTAACTTTTTTTTGAGATAATCATTAAATTAACATTCAATTGAATGGTAAATTAATATAGCCCATATTTCAGTAAGGGATAATTACAAAAAGTATCCGTAAGGTTTGACCTAATTACAAAAAAATCTAACTAACTTACTAAATTACAAAAATTATCCTTGAAGTTTGGTTCAGAGTAAAAATAAAAGAGTAAATTGTAGTATTTTTATAAATATGAGGGGGGATATGAAGGAAGTAAATGTTAGATGAAATAAAACCTCATTTTTTATAATTTTCAAAATTAGATGTTTTTTTTTTAATTAGACATTTTGTAATTGACCATTTCAGTAATTATAAACCTAGTATATGTTATGCAACTGAATTATTTGCCCCTTCATTTATTTACCCTAAACCACCATAACACTGACCCACAATTTCTTACCTGAACTCATATGTTTGAATTCTCGTCTCCTTCTTCCCCATCCTTAGATTCGAGCTAATCACTACAACCCTATTCAACGCCCCCGGCCCCGAACCACCCCGTTCACTCTTTATTTTCCCACCGTCACAACGATCTTTTATTCTTTGTTCGCCATTGAGTTAAAATTTTCTGTTGGGAGTTCACATTACTTGATTCAAAGTGAAGTTGAAGTGCATTTTGCCTTTGCTCTAATTGGCGGAAAAAATGGGGCTTCTCAGCATTATCCGGAAAATCAAGCGCAAAGAAAAGGAGATGCGCATTCTCATGGTGTAATGACCTCTTAACCCACTGCTCTGGTTGCTTTTCATTTCAGGAAAACATAGGCTTATATGCATCTCATTGCGGTAATTCACATTTGTCTTCTGTGTTATTGGTAAAGGGGCCTCGATAATTCGGGAAAGACGACAATAGTGATGAAGATCAATGGTGAAGATACCAGTGTAATCAGCCCCACGCTTGGTTTTAACATTAAAACCATCGCTTACCAGAAGTATGTTTTTTTTTCCTTTTTCTTTTTTTCTTTTTCTTTTTAATGTTTATGGTTTTTGGGGGATGTCTTGTGTTTTAGACTTTTAACTTATGTACAAATCTAGGTTGTGGTTGTGGTTGGGGGTGGGGGGAGACAAAATTAAAATTACATGTGGTTATGAATGACAGAGCCATTATTGGTAGGTATACTTTGAACATTTGGGATGTTGGCGGGCAGAAAACCATAAGGTCGTATTGGAGGAACTATTTCGAGCAAACGGATGGTTTGGTTTGGGTGGTGGATAGTTCAGATCTCAGAAGGCTGGATGATTGCAAATATGAATTGGATAATCTTCTCAAAGAAGAGGTACACTCTCTTCTATTCCATATTGTGTCTGTTGTAATATTTTGATGTCTGTACGCCATCTTCTGGTCAAAATGAGAAATGAAGTCTTGTGATGCTGTGAGGGTTTGTGCATTTGATAGTTCTCAGCCCTTTTATTTGGTTTGAATACATGTTTACTGACCTTTTCATGAATGCCATGAGTGGAACTGCGAAACTGCAGGTTCTGGAGTTTGTATGCTTTGAATTTTGTATTTTACTTAGGAAATTAATGGCCTCTGAATCCCATTAATGCTCTTTGTTCAGGAGGTGCTACTACTGGCTTTTTGTGTGCCTAGGTCTGCGTACATCTCATATCAAAGTTAATATCGAAATATTCATTGACAACATACATGAGTAGTCCTTTTGTGCTTTGTGTTATATGTTTCATGTTCTTCTGTCAGAGGATAGTAAGCTGAGATACTATAAAAAGAGAAGTCGAAATATTCATGTGTTATGTTAACCTGTCTGACGTTTCTATGCCAACCTTGAATTATCATTGTAAATCTTAATATTTTACATCTTGTAAGATGCTAGCTACCATCCAATTCCATCATTATCATTTTGTACGGAAGTCGAGAATTGGTTTTGTGGGCATGGAAGTCGGACTGTGGTACACTTATGCAGGCTTAGGTCGTAAATTTTGAGTATGCTGAAGTTTTTGAGTCATGTTTACAAAATAAAGCAAGCAAAGTTTGTAGATTGATTCTTTCGATGTATTGTTTTTAAGTTTCAACAAATTATGTCGTGCTCCCTAGTACAAAATAATATGTCTCCATTAAATGGTCTTAACCTATATCTTTAACATGCGACAAAGAATATGTATCTTTAACCAAATTCTCAAATGAAACAAGCATACCAGAGCCGTAAGTACAGATTAAAAAATGACATGTTTGTGAACTACTAATTCAGACACATCTTCAGGAAGCATATGAAATCTGAAAACAAAAGTGATTGTTCAGCAGTTACATGAGTAACTGAAATTTTAAATAAGGAGTGCACTAAATGCAATCAGGTTTCATGCAATCTCCCATGTGACGCGATGACAAAAATAAAGAGAGTCAGGGGCAAAATTAACAACAGAAAAATTACATTCCCACTTATGGGATATGTCCAAACAAGAAAAGTAAAACAGAAACTTATCTCGTATAACCACCCATAAATGAGTGCACAAACTTTATTTACCATCATTTGATACTAATAATGTTTCTTGTTCTACAAAGAGGTAAGGTTGTCTAGGAGGAAAATATTTTACATTCCCCTTCTAGTTGTTTGCCCTGTTGGTTATCTTTAATCCGGGTTTCATTATTACTTACAGAGGTTATCAAGAGCATCGTTGTTAATTTTTGCAAATAAACAGGACATACAAGGTTCTCTCTCACCTGATGAGATAGCTAAGGTACTGATTTGAGATTATTTGACATCTGATCCATTATATTTAAATGATCATTATTTACCAATTAAATCTTTCTGTTATCATCAAATTTAGTTGTGGGGTGGTTTTCTGGTGATATTTCTGTAAGTATATTTCTTTTGCATCTCGGGCCTCACTTTAATGCCCTTGAGCAATATGTACATGAACAGAAATTTGAGGAGTTGTTTATTTTCCTTACTGCACAAATATACACTTCATGTCAGATTCTTGTACCAAACATGACAGCATGTTCAGCACAATTTAAAATTGAATTTTGTACTAATGAGAAAGTGGCTAGTTTTCTTACTTGGCATTGCTGGTAAATTATAACATAGTGTTAACATTATCCAATCTTACTTTGCGTTGATGATCTCAGTACACGTATAGCTGGTAAAATAAGTTCTGTATCTGATATGTAGTTTGCCACGTCACTTCTTTGAATCCTTGTGTCCATAATCCGTAGTTTCAACATTTGTTGTCGCTTCAGCCAATGGACAATCATTAGGTTTTTTAAATTCCAAGCATAGTTGTTAAAGCGATAGGCGACGCCAAGGCGACAAGCCATGGACTAGCGCCCGATGGCCTAGGCGACAAAAAGCGATGGCCTTGCCACGCAAGGCGACAATAACTAGAAAAACATGTTATATACTTATATTCTCCTAAACATCAACAACAAAAATAATAAATCATACTAAAGTAAATCATCAAGCAACAAAAGCATAGTGATAATAATATAATGTCAACAAAACATTAAAATTCAATCCCATCCTAAGTATTTAAAGTTTGGTCAAGCAAGCTACATAAATCATTCACTTTCAGAATCCCCTATTTCATCCTCATCATTATAATTCAAGTACTGTAGCGATGTACTGTAGCAGCGTACTGCTCTTTCTTCTCTCTTTCTTTGAGAGCAGTGAATGGTCTTTGACTGGGTAGTGGATTAGTGGGTTATGTTTTAGGGTTTAAGACTTTAAAACATACTTTACTTAAAAGCCCTTTGTATTTAAAAAAAAAAAAACTGGAAAACACAAAAAAACGCCTAGCGTGCAGGGCATCGCTTTTTTTCGCCTATCGCCTCAAGAAAAAGCGACGCCTAGGCGCCCCGGGCGACCGCTTCGTCACTTTTGTCGCCTGTAGTCACCCTCAGGCGGTATTGGGTCGCCTACCGCCTAGGCGTCGCCTAGGCGACGCCTAGGCGCGCTTTTGACAACTATGATTCCAAGTCTATTAAGATTACATCTTATTCATTCAGGTGCTCAACTTGGAATCCATGGATAAAAGCCGGCACTGGAAAATTGTGGGTTGTAGCGCATATACTGGGGACGGACTGCTTGAAGGGTTTGATTGGTTGGTTCAAGACATTGCCTCGAGAATTTACATGCTTGATTAGGTTGTATTTCCGACATATTCTCTGTTGTAGTACATCGATCTTAATGCCCACGAGCAGGCTTTCCTTAGCAGAGGTTGAATTCCCAGAGACTCCTTATATATTACTGCATGCGAGAAGAAAATGCTTCTAATCTATCTTGCTCTTTTCAGTTGTTTGATACTGTTCCTAGGCTGTTGGAGTTCACTTTTTGCAGCTGGAATTGAGTGATATTTGGAAAATATATTAGATTTTAGCTGGAATTGACCTCTATTCCAGCAAAGGACTCTTGGTTGATTTATCTAATATGTTTGTGGAAGATTCTTACATTCACATATTATGAGAAAATCTCATCATTTGTGTTTTCACTGTAATGCATACAAAAACTTCCCCACATTTTTTCTGTAAATTTTAATTTTTTTTAATGTAATCATTTTTGTCTTTTCCAACCCTTGCTTTGTTAAAAATTGGAGTTATAATTGCATTATTTGGCATGAGATGAATCGGTGTTCAGTTATTGTAACAGATTTGCAATTCCAGGATTAATTTGTTAATTCTTTATAATTTTTAATTTTTAATTATTTGAAAAAAAATTATTACCAAAATTTTGTTTCAAGAATTTATCAAGACAGAGTATTTATTTACTATATAAAATAATTTATTTAAAAAAACTTGACATACTATTTAGTATAATGTGATCTTATTAAATCAAAAATAAATTAAAAAATAGTATTAATATATTTATGATGACTAGTGTAGTTTTGGCCAAAAATTAATATATTTAATAAATTGAACCCAAAATCAATTGCGAAAAAGAAAACAAGCAAAATAGAAAGTTAAAAAGGGCGGGACGACCCCCTACCCCACACCACCCCCCTAGTCAAACCACCTCAAAATAAAAAATCTCCCGAACCGACGTCGTTTGATCCCCCTTCTTCTTCAAAAATTCATCTTCAAACATCTAAGCCGAAACTAAAAAGAGAATATGGTGCACAGCGCCTACGATTCCTTCCAGCTCCTTGACAACTCCTCCATCAGAATCGACGCAATCGAATCGGTCGGCTCCTCCCTTCTCATCTCTTGCTCCGATGGCTCCCTCCGAATCTACGGTCCCGAATCCTCAGCCGGCGACCAGCGATCTCCCTCGCCGGCGTCCGAATTCTATTCCAAAGCCCTAGAGCTGAAGAAGGAGCCTTACGTTCTCGAGCGGACAATTAATGGCTTCTCTAAAAGGCCGATGCTCGCAATGGAAGTCCTCAAGTCGCGGGAGCTCCTCCTCTCGCTCTCGGAGTCGATCGCCTTTCATAGGCTGCCCAATTTGGAGACGCTGGCCGTGATTACGAAAGCCAAGGGTGCGAATGCCTACTCCTGGGATGAGAGGCGAGGATTTCTGTGCTTCGCGCGGCAGAAGAGAGTTTGCATTTTCAGACACGATGGTAAATACTCGTATCTTTTAAATAAAAGGTAGTTAGTTTATGTTTTTATATTTCTAGGGTTTATTTATAAATTCATCCTCTTTTCCGTCAAATTGAAGTATATATGCAGTGCTTATGAGTTGGGGGTTGATGGGGTCAGAGTGCAAGTATTATTTGTATGTTTGATTTCATGGATTTAGATTTTAGTAATTTATTCGAATGCTGTTGTCTTGCCCTTGATATCAGGGCCTCATAATTGGGCTAGGAATATCAAAATGAAGTATTTTGTTGTCCGCACCAGTTAAACTAACCATGGGTAGATGAGTTTTTACCACATAAAATTGATAGAATGAAAGTTAAATTTGTATTTTGATCTCAATATGAGTACAAACTTTCCCCTATTTTTTTCTTTAATGTACTTGGTAACATCATTAGCTCCTGACTTGGTCCTACTTCTTCAACATTGTGGATAGTTCTCATTGACTTCCTGCGCCCCACTTTTTTCGTGGCATGATAAAGCAGTAATTTTCCGGAGTATGGGGCCTGGACCACTCAGTGTCAGATCTGTCGCTGAATGTTTTGGATATGGCAGTTTCTTTTAGTTTATAGAAATATGATTCACAATAGTTTCATTGCTTGTTCAGGGGGACGAGGATTTGTGGAAGTAAAAGAATTTGGTGTTCCAGACACAGTCAAATCAATGTCTTGGTGTGGTGAGAATATATGTCTGGGGATCCGAAGAGAGTATGTAATAATGAATTCAACAAATGGTGCATTGTCTGAGGTGTTCCCGTCAGGGAGGATTGCCCCACCTTTGGTCGTGTCTCTTCCATCAGGAGAGCTTCTTCTAGGGAAGGTAACTTTTTATTTAATCGCTGGTTACATGATAATGACACTTGCGTTTCACGCTAGAGGATCCAACTTAGTGGCATGTTATGCTTTACCAGTTACTCCTGTCTGATAGCCAAAGCTGAAGCTTACCTAATGTTAGAGAGGCCCATGAGAGCTCAAAATACAAACTTTTTCCCTGCATCATTGAGTTATAATCTGCTTTTAATTTTAACATTGAATAAATAAAACGTTGTTGATTAACTCATTAATACCTTTCCTTTTGTTATTGTCTTTTCCTTGCCTATCAACGGATGCATGAACTTTCTGAATATGTGAGTAAACAATTCCACAGGCATTGGCAAAAATGACCTTCCCAACTGCTATTTTTCTTCCTTTGTAGGTTATTTTGATGAAAAAACAGAAATATAGGAAATGGTCGCTAAGTGCCATAACTAAATTGGGCGAGAAAAAATGTGAATGTAGATTGTGGTCAGAACTTCTAATACATCTTGCAAGGCCAATGTAACTTTTTTGCCTCAAGAAGAATTCAGCTTGATTTAGTAAATGCCACGTACCTGTTAAGACATACAGCATGTTAGTGACACCGATTCAGGAGGACAGGAAATATAAATCTCGTAAACCTGTTAGGTGTGCTTGCAGACTACTGGAACATAAAGATTGTCTGTATCCATGTTCGGGTGAACCAAAATTATATGTTCCCATCCTTAGTTGCCAGAGATTTTCTTAGAATAAACTTTGTGGTGGTCTTCTGGTTGTTTGCACTGTACTTATATTGTTGAAGTTATCGTCAGAGTAAATGCAAGTAGTCCCTCACGTAGTAGAAATAGTGCACTGTCATTTGCACTATAGCACGTCGAATGATTATATTTCCGTAAAAATTGTTCCTGCTGACTAGTGGTAACCTTGATATTGCCCTAACTAGGATTCTCATGGTTGTGATGGGCTTATCTTATCTTTCACACCATTGATGTACTGAAAGTTGGGTTATTTTGAAACTTTGGATTGCACTGGGAAGATTTAGGTGCTCATCAAGTTTCTGCGCATTGATCATGCATTACATAAGTATGGTTGCAGTAAGATTAAATCTATAAGTTGTGATATATTTTTATTTTCCATTTTAACAATTTGGTCGTTATTGTGTTTACTATCATAACTATTGAAAGTGAAAGATTTTATTAGCTTTTCTCCAAGGCACTAAAATTGAATTATCTGCTTCCCGTCCATTGCAGTTAAAAGAAGTCATCTTTGTGGTCACTACTGTGGTCTGTGGAACTGAACTTCATCCTTATTTTGCATTAGATGCTACACTTTTTCATCTTTTGGATTGTAACCACTTCTTGAAAGCTTGCATACCAACCTCTGTGAGCAGATTGTTGCAGTAATGTACTTTTTATTTGGGACATAACAAACGTTTGAAGAAAGTTTTGTGATTTTTCTTCAAGAGCTGCTGCTGTCAACAGCTACAAATAATGTGTTCTTTGTCAACACCAATATTAGCACACCTTATCCTGTAAAATTGTTTTGCCAGGCAAATCCATGGGAGAATACAAAGCATTGAAGGTTATCATCTGTAACATACATAGTACTTATTAGCCTCTATTCTACTTGTTGTATAAGCAGCATGCAGTGTTACAGAAATGTCTGGGAATGTCAAAACCTAGCTAGTTATAAGATGTTATTGGGTTGAAAAATCTAGTTTTTAGAGAATGGTGCTTCTGCCCTTTTAATATGAAGTGTTAACATGGTTAAAGACCTTTTTGCTGAAACTTATCTTAGTCCATGAATCAGCTTGACTCATTCTTCTTTTCTTTTCAATCAGTTTGAATTGTTATCATTTACCTTGGAAGTTCAGTTTACGACTTACATCCATTTCATGTACCCTGTTTTCACAGAATAAGACCCTTTAGCATGCTTCCCAGAAAATAACAAAATTAATTGTTTCAATTTTCTTCAGGATAATATTGGCGTGTTTGTCGACCAAAATGGGAAACTTCTTCAGGAAGGCAGGATTTGCTGGTCAGAGGCTCCTGCAGCAGTTGTTGTTGAGAAGCCATATGCAATAGGTCTCTTACCAAGGCACATTGAGGTATCTTGACCATAAATGACTATTTACTTTTTCTATTCCTTTTCCAATAGATTAAATAAATAAATGGCTTTATACATTTTTGCTGTTGCATTTTTTTTGGATTTGCAGATACGGTCACTTCGTGATCCTTATCCACTGATCCAAACAGTTAATCTCCGCAATGTTCGCCGGCTACTTCAAAGCACCCATGTTATGATTGTAGCACTAGAAAATTCTGTTTATGGTTTGTTTCCTGTTCCCCTTGGCGCACAGGTATAATTCCTCTGTGAAAATCGTGGCCACTTCCATATAATTATAAGTTTGTAATATGGATCATCTTAGTGTCTCGCAACCTTATACAAATCTCATGCTAATAATCTTGTCAATCTTACCATTCTTATATCTCAAGATTTATTATGTGGCGTATCATTAGATGAATCAAGATACTGTATGCGTATTTGTAATTTATGCAGTTGCTAGTTGCTGAGGTGATGTAGTATCTAAATCTACCGTATGAAGTTATGTAATATTAACAGTGTATGAATGCTTATGTAGAATAATATTTGACCAACTCTTTTCATGTAACCTTACCAGAAAGAGTGAATTTTAACTTTCATGCTCTTGTCTGCAGCTTTCTTGAAATGAAGAAGATAATACTTTGACAAAGTACTTTTAAGAAATTGAAAAATATCTAGAATGGTCGATGACTTTTTAAGAAAGCTTAATTTTTATCATGAGTGTTTAACCTAGCAGAGAAGACCCGTGGCCTCGTAAAAATGCAATGACTCTAGATTGTATTTTTATCATCCAGATTGTACAACTAACAGCTTCAGGCAATTTTGAGGAAGCACTGGCTTTGTGCAAGTTACTTCCTCCTGAAGATTCAAAACTGAGCTGCAAAGGAGCAGTCAATTCATATTAGGTAATTGTATATCCTTGTTCCAGTGTATTGTTTTACCCTTTGCACTTAGTGTAATGGAACACATGAATAGTAAAAAGGCTAGGATATAATCCAGCAATTTGATGATCAATGTCATATCTCAAATCCTTATTATAAAAAAGTTAATAGTTAGACTCTGTATAGTGACTGGCACATGTGAGTGAATGACTTAATGTACAAACGCTTTGCACGCTTTTCAAGAATTCCGAATTGAAAAGTTTCATGAAAACTTAGCTGACTGCAAATCAATATGGATATATATATTAATAGAAGCAGAATTCCATTTTGAGTCACACATCTTGAAGTTATCTTGATTTCTGGCCTTCCGGGATTTGGTGAAGCCCAAGATGTAGGTGTTTTACAAACTGGCCGTAGAGTTTTCAGCCATAGCACATAAAATTTGTATATCCAGATGATTTGAACAGGAAATAAAAACTAACAGAACTGTGAGAGACAGATAAAACTTTCGAGGGTAGTTCGATTAGAATGCCTAGACTGGCACTAGCAAACAAGATGTGATAATGCACTGCTGAAAGGAATTGCCCTTGGATCACTACAAGGGGGAAACAGAATATCTATAGTCAGTCAACTAATTTATGAGTTGTGGGGTTGAGACCTGTATTTTGATTTCAAGTCGAAACCTGCTCGTAAAGTTTGCAGCATGCCCAATGAAGTTATTTTTTATTTGAGTTGGTCTAGCTGATTGATGAATATCTGCGTACATAACCAATGTTTGATGGTTTTGAGTTTAAAAAGATTGATTTGAGACCAGTTACTGTGAGGACCCTAGTTCAACTGAAACTTTGAAGGTTTATGCACCTATTTGATTCATTAGGTGATTCATCTCTCAACAGTCAACTCCATCTCAATACTGAAGTCCCTATTTATACTTAGTGTGTGTCAAAGTCTAATCTGAGAATTCAATTTGATTCTATGATCTCAACCCTTTGGACTTAACGACCTTTAAATTCTCATTTTCTGCATATGGAGGAAATAATGGTTCTAAGTTTGCCTCGTAAGTTGTAAATGCAAATTTTTTTTGCTTCAATTTAACAAACTCAGTCTCCTTCTATTAACACCTTTTGTAACGAAGTTCTAAGATTTAGCCAACCTGATAGGTTCTGGCTATCTGGAACTGCTCGGACCTGATTTTGCAACAAGTCAGCTACTCCCTTTGTTGGTTCCCGAAAAAACTGTCTTGGATGAAACCATTGGTATTCCCCTTAACTGTCCTCACTTTATTTAAAAGGATGACATTGCATGATAGGTATCTTAAGTGCAAAACTTATAGGGGATGTAAAATGTACTATTGAGTAGATCTCTTGTAACCTGTGCTCTGAGGAAAAGCTAATGAGTGGTCATATGTTCAGGATTAAATGGCTGCACCTACCATGTGGATTGCCTTTACAAACCTTTTGTATGAGAGACTTCATCGAGATAATATGCATGATAAGAAAGAGAAAATCTCATAAATTGAAACAAGAAGATATGACTATAGCCCAACCTTAGCTAAAAGTTACATCGTTGTGTTGATTTTCCCTTTTCTCTGCTAAAACTGAGGTCCAAAATTCCAATAAGTTCATAAAAGGTTTGAGATCAGAGATTTGAAAGCCAGTTTGAGATTAGAGATTCAACTGCCAGTTTCTGCTAAGACTTTGTCGCCATATGCACTAACTTTGGACATAGTTTTTGATAATGACACGGAGTTGAGAGATAAGCACCTGAAGAAGCAAGATGAATAGACTTTTGATATGTTAGTTAAACCTCTGTTCTCTGGTTTTTAAGTTTCCCTCATGTTGCTGCCATCCGATTTGGGAAATGTAAGACTTGTGTAATGCGTTATGAGCCATGAATTGTAAGCAACAAAGATGTCAAAACAACTTACCATTATTATACGGTGTAGGAACAACTGAACATTTGAAATATATTAATATTACTTTTGGTAGCTGCCCTAAGATGCTCCTACTCTTAAATAATTTTACATTTGGACTCTCACCTCTGCCCCTTCCATCTTATGTGACTTAAATCCAGCCTACTGAAAAGCATTTATCTTGTTAACCAACAACTCTAATCTTTTCTTGGCATTGATAAAGTTTACTCGTCACGCTAGTGGAGATGAAGGGATTACGTGACATGAACCAATTTAATCTTTGTGAATTTGTAACGCTCCTATTTTTCTAATTTTAAGATAAATATATAAATAGACCATGATTCATGAAAATTGACTTAATAAAATGAAATATTAAATAAAATTCTCATAATTGCATAAATAATTGTTAGAAATCTAAATCTCAAGGTACGACGACATTAAAAATTCTAAACAAACTAGTTTGACTCCTCACATAAAGCATCTGACTCTAAAAATATGAAAGAAACAATAAAAATAACTTCTTGTATCCACATCCACCGTCTCATGCCTTCGCCAAACTCCTTAGCTTGAAAAAAGTATCTTTAAACGTGGGATGAGCTTTCAACTTGCTCAGTGGGAAAAACAATTCATCTAAAATAAATGCGCATGTAAATTATCAATGCATCAATCACACACATGTAATATTCAGTGCGAGTACCATAAGGCACGTGAGCCGGCGCTATTTTGCATTTTTCGGAAGCCACAGGCCATTCTGATTCTGGTAGCCCGAAGGCCATTCTGGAAGCCGGAAGGCCATTCTGTTTTTGGGACATGCATCATGCTTCACTAACAATTTAACCTACAATTTATAAAAGACAAATAGAAATTCCCACCTCAAATAAATGCGAAAAGCACTTGTTTGAATCCTAGGCCTCGTGTTCTCCATGTCCTGGTTGAAGGCTAGTCGAAACCGTCAATGGGTCATCTTCTCCAATTAAAATCTCTAAATTTGAAGCCCCAAATAAATCCTTATAAATTTACTCAAAACTAGTTCTATAAATAAATTGTACAACCCCTCAATTAAATCTTCAAACTGAAAATCAAATCTCTAAATAAAGAGTCAAAACCAAGTTTAAGGTCAAAGGCCAAATCCTCAAATTCAATTTAACACTGTTGAGATATTATATAATATAGGATAGTGTTAGCTTAGTGGCAACATTAGTGCCTTAATTTAGGTTGTGGTGTTTTCCTCTTTTCCTTAATTTATGTCTTATGTTAGGCTTACTTGCCTATATATTGTAGAATTTTCAGTCATGAATAAACACAAGAAATACAATCATTTCTTATGGTATCATAGAGCAAGGTTCACAAATCCTAGTTCTTATTATTTTTCCTCTCTTTTTTTTAATTTTTTTTTCCAGATGCATTAGTTTCCAGTTTTTCTGTTTTCTATTTTTTTTCCCTGATCGAAATCACCTACGCGAATCACTGTTCATACCCCCAAATCACTGTTCACTGTCCGGACCGGATTACTGTTTAAGCCGAAAGATTCTGCCAGAACACTGTTCACTCCGGAAAAATCGTTCTGCTCGGAAATACTGTTCAGGCAAAAAAAAAAACTGTTCTAAAAAAAAACTGTTTCGACGGAAAATATTGCTCTGCCGGAAAACACGAGAAACACTGTTCACGTCTTGTTATTTTAAGTTATAATGCCTGATTCTGCTTTCAAAACAACGGGTCTAGCCTCATTTGTCTTCCAAGGGTCCACAACCATTACAACCGACATATTGAATGGTAAGAAGTTCTTGAAATCTGATTGTGAGTTTACTTTATCTCCCAGCGAATATAAAGAATATTTACGGCTGAAGGCAGCCCAACAGGCCACCTCTTCGGCCACTATAGCTCACTCGGTAATTCTACGGTTTGTCTCTCTCACCCTACACCGTGGGATGGGTTTTGGATTCCGGTGCTTCTGATCATGTAACTGATAATTCTTCTATTTTCTCTGAAATATCACAAACCAAATTTCCCTATTATGTTTGCAACATTACTGTTGCAGATGGGTCTAAAATCCAGGCCACTGGAGTTGGACGGGTCTCACCAACTCCCTCAATCCCATTGAGTTCAGTCTTATTGGTTCTTAATTGTCCTTTTAATTTGATATCCATAAGTAAATTAACTCGTTCCTTAAATTGCACTATAACTTTCACCTCTGATTCTTTTTTGATACAAGATCGGAGTACGGGGCAAACAATTGGCGCATGATCTGAATCTTGTGGTTTCTACTACCTTCAACCAACAATTTCCACTCTATGTGCCGCTACTGCATCTCCCGATCTTCTTCATCGTCGTTTAGGTCACCCAAGTCTACTTAAGTTAAAAACAATGGTACCTGGTCTTTCACGGTGGAGTCATAGATTGTGAGTCTTGTCGATTAGCAAACATGCCCGAGCCTCTTTTTCAAATCGTCTTAATAATAGAGCTGCATCTCTCTTTGATATTGTTCATTCTGATGTTTGGGGTCCGAGTCGTGTTCCGTCTATCTTAGGTTATCGGTATTATGTCACTTTCATTGATGATTTTTCCCGGTGTACTTGGGTATTTCTCATGAAAGATCGGTCGGAGTTGTTTGGTATTTTTGAAAAGAAATTAAGACTCAATTTGGTAAAATGATTCGTATTTTGCGTAGTGATAATGCAAAAGAATATTTCTCTGACCGTTTTAATTCATTTACACGTTCCAACGGAATTATACATCAATCCAGTTGTCCCCATACACCTCAACAAAATGGGGTAGCCGAACGAAAACATAGACACATTGTTGACACGACTCGCACCTTGTTGATTTATGCTAATGCTCCTTTAAAGTTTTGGGGTGATGCTGTCCTGACTGCCACTTATTTGATAAATCGAATGCCATCCTCCGTGTTGAATGGTCAGGTTCCCTACTCTATTTTGCACCCTACAGTCCCCTTATATGTTGTTCCCCCTCGTATTTTTGGTTGTACTTGTTTCGTTCATGACCTATCTCCTAATTGTGATAAATTGTCTGCTCGGTCTATCAAGTGTATTTTTCTAGGTTACTCCTCGTTCTCAAAAGGTTACCGCTACTCTCCTCCCGCAAACCGTTTCTATATTTCCGCCGATGTTACTTTCTTCGAGGACATATCATACTTTGCCGCAACTACTATCCCTTCTCATGATTCGGATCAGGTTTTGCCTATACCCTACTTAGAGTATCTTCGACCAACTCCTGAGCCTTATGTTTCCCAAAGATTGCGGATACTTCATCTTCACCACAGTCTCCTCCACCTATAAATCGATTTGGCATTACTTATGAAAGGCGGTCCGAGCCACGAGCTTCAGCTCCTGTTCCAGATGTTCCTCTCCCTGCACTAGATCCACATGTTTCACTTGATTTGCCTATCGCCGTCCGCAAAGGTATACGCTCTACCCGAAACCCTTATCCTATCTACAATTTTCTATCTTACCATCGTTTATCTCCCACATATTTTGCTTTTGTATCTACACTCTCTTCTATTTCTATCCCTAAGACAGTTTCCGAAGCACTATCCCATCCAGGATGGAAACAGGCTATGATTGACGAAATGTCAGCTTTGGATTACAACCATACTTGGCGCTTGTTCCCCTTCCTCTCTGGTAAACTGTTGTTGGTTGTCGTTGGGTGTTTAATGTTAAGATCGCCCCGATGTACAAGTCGATCGCTTGAAAGCTCGCCCGTAGCTAAAGGATATACGCAAGTCTATGGTCAAGATTACTGTGGTACTTTTCTCCGGTTGCAAAGATGTCCTCGATTCGTTTATTCCTCGCTATGGCCGCCATGAAACATGGCCCCTCTTTCAGTTAGATATCAAGAATGCCTTTTGCATGGTGACTTGGAAGAGGAGATTTATATGGAGCAACCTCCTGGATTTGTCGCTCGGGGAGTGTGGTTTGGTATGCAAGTTAAGAAAATCTTTATATGGTTTGAAACAATCACCTCGAGCTTGGTTTGGCCGATTCAAAGAAAGTTCTTCAAAACTTTGGGATGATCCGCGAAGGAGATCATTCTGTCTTTTTCCGACGCTCCTCAACAAATCGATATATCTATCTTGTGGTCTATGTTGATGATGACACTGTAATTACGGGCGATGATTGTGAAGGTATCGGGCGCATTAAAACAACACTTATTTCACAATTTTCAAACTAAGGACCTCGCCCTCTTCGTTATTTTCTTGGGATTGAAGTAGCTCAATCAAAGTCGGGTGTTGCTATCTCTCAAAGGAAATATGCTCTTGATATTCTAGAAGAAACGGGTCTTACAGATTGTAAACCGATTTGCTACTCCAATGGATCCTAATGTAAAGCTCCTTCCTAATCGGGGAGCTCTATCCCGATCCAGGAAGATACCGGGCTAGTTGGGAAGCTAAATTATCTCACCATGACCGGACAGGACATATCTTTCCCAGTAAGTATAGTAAGTCAATTTCTCAACTCTCCTTGTGATAGTCATTGGAATGCAGTTATTCAAATTGTCAAGTACATCAAAGCGTCACCTGGAAAAGGACTTGTTTTCACTGATAGAGGCCACACTAATATCATTGGGTATTTGGATCTTGATTGGGGGAGAGATGAGAATGATCAAGATCTACTGTTAGTTCTTGTATATTTAGGAGGAAATCTAATTTCATGGAAGAGCAAGAAACATACCGTTGTTGCTCGGTCAAGTTCAGAAGCCGAGTATCGAGCTATGGCTCATGCAACATGTGAACTCTTGTGGCTAAAACACTTACTACTACAGAATTACGATTCGTGACATTGGTCCTATGGAGCTCGTGTGTGATAATCATCAGCTTTGCATCTCTCTTCCAATCCAGTTTTTCACGAGAGGACGAAACATATAGAAGTCGACTGCCATTTCCTTAGAGAAAAAATTCTCTCTGGAATCATCAAGACCTCCTTTGTCAACTCTAGAGATCAACTCGCTGATATCTTCACTAAATCTCTATTGGGCCCTCGGATAACTTATATATGTGACAAGATGGATGTATATGATGTATATGCTCCACCTTGAGGGGGAGTGTTGAGATATTATATAATATAGGATAGTGGTAAGCTTAGTGGCAACATTAGTGCCTTAATTTAAGTTGTGGTGTTTTCCTCTTTTCCTTAATTTATGTCTTATGTTAGGCTTACTTGCCTATATATTGTACAATTTTCAGTCATGAATAAACACAAGAAATACAATCATTCATTTCTTAAACACATAGCCCCTTCTCTGAGAAGTCGTCACCCTCAATTAAAACCCATAATCTCAAATCTCAATTTAAGTCCTTAAAATAAAAGTTCCCAATCAGAACTCTAATTGTCCAATGTATCACCTCTGCCTCCAAATAGAACTCTAATTCTTCAAATAAAAGTTAAGGCCCAATTCTCCAATTTTCATATATAATCCTTCTATTCTCTCACGTCTCTCTCTCGTCTTCTCTCTGCTCTCGCAATCTCTCTCTCTCTCTTTCTTTTTTTTTTCTTTTGTTGATGGTTGATGGGTTGGCTACCCGAGAAATCTGAAAAGCTGGTAAAATTTTGATGTGGAAATTGGTAATGGTGAGGGTCTACCTATAATGTAAAAGTCCTCCAAATTCTAATCTAAACGTGAATCTTAATTAAAATCTAAATATGAATTGTACTGGTATAAGGAGACTCGTGAGGCCCAGAATTCTAAGGCACGTAGAACTGTTAATGATAAATAATTCCGGAAAAATCATAATAAATAATCCTTATAATAAAATATTATAATTGATACTGATATCTCATTAAAAACCGGATATTACTGAATTACTAAGGTTATCAAGAATTATGGAATAAAGGATATAAGAATCCCAGCGTATAATTTATTTCTTTGATTACAAGATGCTAGATGCATCTGGTATTCATGAATCTGATTTAATTTGATCACACTATTGCTAGCAACATGGTTAAAGATGCAAGTTCATAGACTCTGTGTCGTTTTTGTAATTTAGTTTGGGTTTGCTTTGGAACTGTCTATTTAGACTGCTGAAATGAAGTTAAAATTTCATCGAAGCTACAAAACAAGAGAGCTATGTAATGAAAATTCAAGTCATATGGTGTATATACTGCTATGCATAACTTATTTCATGTCCATAATTTGATGTTGAAATGTGACAGATATGCTCACTATTTATTTGAAAATGGGAGCTACGAGGAGGCCATGGAACATTTTTTGGCATCTCAAGTGGAAATCACATATGTGCTTTCTTTATATCCATCCATTGTTCTTCCCAAATCATCTGTTATACCTGAACCAGAGAAATATATGGATATCAGTGGAGATGCTCCAGATCTCTCAAGAGGTTCCTCTGGCATGTCAGATGATATGGATCATGCATTGGATTCTGAAGAAAGTGCAGATATTGAATCCAGGAAAATGAGCCACAACACTCTGATGGCTCTCATTAAGTTCCTGCAGAGAAAGAGATATGGTATTGTTGAAAAGGCTGCTGCGGAGGGAACTGAGGAGGCTGTTTCAGATGCCGTAGGAAATAATTTTGTTTCTTATGGTAACAGTCGGCCAAAGAAACCGAGCAAGGTAAGAGTATTTCTTTTAATTTTTATATGCTGAAGTTTTAGACCTAGGGACAATAACCAGATCAGTTATCTATGGAGACATTTTTAGGTGTTTCATTCTTTGTTATGGACAATGTTTTGCTCGCACCGAGGTAGGTGAATTGGGTGTGGATTTGAACCGAAGTGGTGAACATGTATAACCTCAAATATGACCTTAGGACCCGGAGAAACAGCTTTGTCAAAGGCGTCTGCAATTTTTTTTTTTCAGATTCACATACATGTCATTCACATTCTCCCTAAGCTACTGCAGTAATGAAAGTTTAGAATATACAAGAGAAACTTTATAAATGTATGTCTAAGTTAAGTGAGAGTTGTATGAAAGAAAAATGCATGCTTTGCTACACCCTTTGTATACTGTAGTTATGGCTTGACTTGGAGGATTTGCATTTTATGAAATTGCCATAGGAGATTAATGAAGTTATAGGTGACATACAGGTTAAAAGTCATATATATAAACAGCAAGTTAGAAAAATATTTCTATATCGTAATCCAAACTTCTGGTGTATACCAGTATCTGGGTAATTCTAGATGTATATTTTGACCTGCAACAGTTCGAATACAAGGACAATAATTATGTTTTACATTTTTGAAAGCAAAAGGGTCAAGGCATATTAATTAGCCAGAAAGTTAACAACGTAAGCATAAAATCATATTAGGTATAGTCCTTGGTCATTATCCTCTTATTTGTCTGAAGTCAAGCTCTCTCCATCCGAACCATTAAGTGACATTTCATTTCACAAGTTCCAAGTGAACATGATAGTTGTTCTTCCTACTGCTGGGAGGAAAATGGGGAACCGATGAAATACTTTGGTATAGATGCGATCATCTAAAACTTAAATGCTATTATACTTAGTAAGTTCCAGTGTTGTATAGTTCTTCTTTTCTGCAAGCATTATGACCTTTTTCAATACTCGAAAACAAAGGTAGTTGTGAATTTTTATTTAACCTAAATTAGAAGCACTGCAATAGGCCCAATATCTTAATTTGCCATTTTTTTTTTGATCGGTATCTTAATTTGTCATTTAGTTTCTTGGCAGGTGGTGTAGGCTGGTTTAAAGTTGTCAAATACACTAGAAAGGTCCCATGGGTCTGAATAGTTTTTTATAGTCATCTAGACTGTAAGTTAGGACTACCTTCTATAGAGTATAGGACTACCTTGTAGCTCGTAGATAGTTGGTTGAGGACTCAACTGCTCGACAATCATATATTTGTTATATTCTCTATCAGGTGCTGTTAGCGATGTCATCTCTTAGCACAATTACGTGAAAGTTACATTTACACTCGACACATAACTACTATTTATTATTGTCCTTATTACCTTCCACTTTCTACCAGAATGTTTGAGATGGATTAAGATATCACTCTTTATTTTGTATATCTCTTTTCCTTTTAGAGTTTAACATTCATAGTCAATTGGACCTGGTATCAAAAGAATTGAGACATGAATCTAATCCCTAAAGTGTCACCAATTTTTGGTGGTTATTATCTGCCTGAGACAGCGAAAAATAGCCTATGCCAAACACTATGAAGTAGGAGCAGCTACTGATTTATGTAATATTACTCTTTTCCCTTACCTTTTGCTAAAAGTTATCTATCCTCTTTTATCACAATCTACTGTTTGGCACACATAGGTCATTCTCTTTTGGCAAAAGTATCAAAATGGTCTCTCCAACATTGCTGTTGTTTTCTGTCATAACTTTCACGCTTGGTTGTAAATTTGTAATGTTCATAGCATGTTTACAACCTTATAAGCACTTGGTTGTAAATTTGTAATGTTCATAGCATGTTTACAACCTTATAAGCACTAATATAGAGCTATGCCTTAACCTTTTGTTTGTTTCTTTCTCTTTGCTATGTTTAAATTTTATTTTTTATTTTATTTTATGATATATATAAATAAATTTTTAAACTTAGCCCCTATGTTGTTTAACAAAATAAAGAGGGTCATATTCTTTCCCGAGATCTTGTATTGTCAGTAAATGTACCACAATTTCATACTGATATGTAATTTTACGAATGGTTAGTTAAAACTTGTTGAAAATGCCAATTCTGTCTTATAATCTGGAGTTTTATGGCTATCAAGTGAAATATACATGTTACAATGCTCCATACATGCATGCATAATTACATATAAGCAAGTGCGTTTTTGTAATTAGAGGCGCATATGGCATGTCGGTTCTGAAGTGTGTCTTTTCTTCTATTTGTGGATGTGTATTCTGGCAAGATCTTCTGCATATATTGCCCCAGATGTGCCACGTTTCCAGAGTGTTTTACAAAAGCAAATGGTTATCTAATGGTTCAATTTTTATTGACTTATGAAATGATGTTTATATATATTTAGCACACCTGGTACTGTCAGGTCGCCATTAAGCTTATCGCAGCATTAGGTCCAATAATTATATTGATATCATGTAATTGTGATCTTCTGGGTCTCAGGGTCGAGCCAACACATATATCAGCTCAGTTGCTAGGGACACTGCAGCTATACTTGACACGGCATTACTTCAGGCTCTTCTATTGACAGGACAACCTTCAGCCGCTCTGGAACTATTGAAGGGCCTTAATTATTGTGACTTAAGAATATGTGAGGAGTTTTTGCAGGAAAAAAATCAGTATGTTTGTCTGTTGGAACTTTATAAATGCAATGCCATGCATCGTGAAGCACTCAAGCTTCTTCACAAATTAGTTGAAGAGTCAAACTCAAGCAATCCACTTGCTGAGCTCACCCAGAAGTTCAAGCCTGACATGATTATTGATTATCTCAAAGTAACTCTTCTTTTCATCAAGATGTTATTTATGGTCTTATATATTGATTTCTGAACATGTATAAATTGGTAGTGCATTCATCTGAAAAGAATCTAGAATTGGTTAAGAAAACTTCGAAGTAAACAGTCATCTGCTGTAGATTTATTGAGATAACACGTGGACTCCTGGATAATGTTTCGCTTCATTTTTCAAGCTTTTTCGATCATGTTGCTTAATACGATCTTCAATATATATAGAAACACCTTAATCTGCTGGTTGCGGGTTCAATTTTTCTCTCTCATGGTGCTTCTGAAGGTTATCAATATCACACTTTGATTTTCTGTGCTCTATTGACTAACAGCTATTGATTCTGTTACCAATCCAATACTAGTGCAACAATTTACATTGGCATATAGATGTTCACTCCTTGTAGGCATCTTATCCTTGTATATTCCCTAGGAAAGATATTGATTGCAGTTCCATAATGGCTGGTATATTGTACGGGATTGATCTAGATAACCCTGAATCATCTTCAATTCAGTTTTTGACTGACGTTGTGCTTGAAACAGAGAAGCATTCCTTGAAATTAAGTGACCACTTCTCTTGAAAACTAGTGAAATTTGTCGCTCATAATTTACTTGATTTAGTAATATATGAGATTCAAACTATGCCCCCAACAACTTTATGCGAAACTTATAAGATTGCCCTTCTCTTTTTGAGAATTTTATTTTCTAAGAAGTGCAACAATTTACACCCAAGATATATACTGCAGCGGTTGCATTGTCAAGCAGCATGGTTGCTGCTGCAGCAGTCTGAGGTTATATTACTATAGGCTTAGAATGCTGATGACTATTTTAATATTTTTGACTATTTTGTCTTTTTCAGCCTCTCTGTGGCACAGATCCGATGCTTGTCCTGGAGTTCTCAATGCTTGTTCTTGACAGCTGTCCCACACAAACTATTGAGCTCTTCTTGTCTGGAAACATTCCAGCCGACCTGGTCAATTCGTATCTAAAACAACATGCTCCAAATATGCAGACTACATATTTGGAGCTTATGCTTGCAATGAATGAAAATAGTATTTCTGGGAATCTCCAGAATGAAATGGTAAGTATATACATTCTTCCGCATCTTTAGAAGGTAGGTTTAATTGTTGGGAAGTTAAGGCGATGATCCATTTATCAAGTATCTTCAATTGGTTGTAGTCAGTGGTGCTTGTATGCGCCATAGGGTACTGTCTCAAAGAAACTTTCATTTTCATTTTGTTCTATGATATTTAGATGGCGCCATAACTAAAGGAATTTGGTGAAACATTTTTGTTATTTGGGATTACTGAAAAATATGCAAGACTTTTCGTGTATTAGATATGAACTAATATTCTAAAGTATTTGTTTGTTCAATCGTTCATTTTAGGTGCAAATATACCTCTCAGAAGTGCTTGATTGGTACAAGGATCTTAATTCTCAACAAAAGTGGGATGAGAAAATTTATTCTCCCACAAGGAAGAAACTGTTGTCTGCTTTGGAGAGTATCTCTGGGTACAATCCTGAGGTTTTATTGAAGCGTCTTCCACCAGATGCCTTGTATGAAGAACGAGCAATTCTCTTAGGAAAGATGAACCAACATGAGCTTGCTCTTTCCATATACGTTCATAAGGTATTTTTACAGGGTTCCTTAGTTCCAGTGTCATTTTCCGAGGAATCGTGCATTTGATGGAAGATACATATTTATCATGAACCTCTTAGTATTGCTAGTATTTTCTTTTTTTATTTTTTCTGTCATAGCTATTTCTGAAATTTCCCAGAACCATTGTTTGTAGGTTTAATATCAAGTAATTTTCGCTGAGGAATTAGACATGCTATGTAGTATATGTCCAGATAAATTTTAGCCTATTCATTGACTTTGGAGATTTTCATTAGGTCAGGTCACTAAGACTTGCTATTGACCCTCCATTGCCTCTTGGCTTAGTGGTTGCTTTAGATGGAAAAGTACCATCCCAAGTTGTAGCATCTTTGAGCATCCTCCAGGACTGGTTCTTTTTATGTGTTTAGTATTAGTAGGTTACCTTTTTGGTACAAAAAGCAAGATGCTAATGTATCTTTCAAGTGTGTCAAATGAGCGCTTAATGTGGACGAATGTTTTAGGTAGCGATTGAATACCAAAAAAATCTCATTTTCGTTCCGCTAGATAATTTTTTTTACCCCAAAATGCGATTGCTTATGAAACTTTTCAGAAAATACACTATTCACTCACTTTCACTTTCTTCTCCCACCAATCTCTTCTACTCATTTCTCAAAACCATCAATCACTTCTCTCCAGCAAGGGGGGAAAAGATCTAAAATGAAAGGATATCCAATCGCACCCTTTGCAAGAATAATTCACTCATAGTTTTGCTCTATTTTTTCCTTGCAGCAACTCGTCATCTTCACTTATCCTAATCTCCCTCTCTCTGTTTCCTCTTTTCTGTGTTATTGTAGCTTAATGTTCCTGAACTGGCGCTGTCGTATTGTGATCGGATATATGAGTCTGGTCTTCAAAATTCAGCAAAATCCTATGGCACCATATACCTCACTCTACTGCAAATATATTTGAATCCTCGGAAGACAACAAAAAACTTTGAAAAGAGAATCACCAATTTGGTATCCACTCCGAGCCCTGGAATTCCAAAGTTTTCTCAGGGAGCTGGTAAAAATAAAGTTCGCCTGTCTAAGAAAATTGCAGAAATTGAGGGTGCTGAGGAGATTCGCTTCAGCCAAAGTGGTACTGACAGTGGAAAGAGTGATGGTGATACTGATGATGCCGTTGAGGAAGGAGCTTCTGCCATTATGCTTGATAGGGTCCTTGATTTGTTGGGCCAAAGATGGGATCGAATAAATGGAGCACAGGCCTTAAGACTGCTCCCCAAGGAAACTAAGCTGAAGGTTGTTCCCTTGTTAGATATAGTATTGTGGAATATGAATGTTTTCCAGTGTTGATTAACCTGAGTGAAATCTAATCCTATGTATTTAGAATGTGCTCTCTCTCTCTCTCGGTGATATTTTGTTTTATGCTCACTGCAGAACCTACTTCCTTTTCTTGGACCTCTTTTGAGAAAATCCAGCGAAGCGTACCGGAACTTTTCAGTGATAAAGAGTTTGAGAGAGAGTGAAAACCTACAGGTATGTTTCTTTTTAACAAGCCGGGTCCTCTATTCAAAATACTGTGTAATCATGTGTTCCAGTATCACCGTTATACGCCAGAATACACCATTACACGCCTAGTGTACAAAATGATGTCATCAGTACACACGACATGTAATGATGCTATGGAAATAGAAGATGAAACACCATAAGGAATAGAGGATACGGATTGTCTTTCAAAATGTTGTGAATAAACTGGAAAATATGTACTTCCAAGCTAACTTGAAACTATTATCCTGCATATCTGTTCTTATTCTGTCCTGTAAAATCAGTTTCGCAAAGTATGTGATCGAACTAAAATGTCAATTCTACATGCATTTCTTGCATTTATTTTGTATATCAACATACCTTACTGTGTGAATTGCATTTACCTTTTATGATGACGAGGCGATTCATAAAATTGGTGCTTATGGAAATTGGCATCACATCACTTTGGCCAAGCATTAATATTGTAATATATTTTGTTTCTTATTTTCCATCTTCCTGGTTTTCTTTTTTCTTTTTTTCTTTTCTGAAGGATGGAACTGTTGGGTCCAAGGAGAATATTAAGCCTGGCAAAAGATCTAGTGTATTTATTTTCTGAACATATCAATCCAACTATCTGGTTTTACAGTTTTGATTTCTAAATTACTTTGTTTTTTAGTTTTCCTATATTATTATTAATTCTTGATAGCTGGTGCCGCAAAACAGGTAAAAATGAACTGTATAGTCAACGGAAAAATGTTGTGAAGATTACTGGCGATAGCATGTGCTCCCTTTGCAACAAAAAGATAGGAACTAGCGTCTTTGCAGTTTATCCCAATGGAAAGACAATTGTCCACTTTGTTTGCTTCAAAGATTCACAGAATATGAAGGCTGTTGCAAAAGGCTCACAATCACGGAAGAGATGATAATTGATATTCAGAAATGAGTGAGAGTATTCAGCCCACTTGAATGTGGCAAGCTTAGTTGTGTGATTTGAGAGCTGTCGAAAGTGAAGGCCAAATCGTTGTTCAATTGCTTCCGACAACCATTGTCCCTTTGATGTTGCTGCATGACAGTCTTTTGGTGTTTGCTACTTGGTCGAACTGCAGGCACTACTTATACAAGAGAAAAAGGCTGGTCCATTCTAAACACGTGGAGAACGATGTTACACCTTGTACATCTTGTTTATTTGTGTATTTTTCATGCATACGAGGTTTTTGTTTGTTGAGTGGGTTCCAGTTTGGTGGTGAAATTGCATTTGTTGTAAAATTATTTACACGAGAAATCTATATTGTGATTTATATGAGTTCCCACTTCTATGCAGGGGGGAGTTCAAGTTCCTGACAAGAATTGTAAACTGGTGATTTTTTTGCTCCCAAAAGTTTGTATTGGGAAATCTTACATCAGCAGTTTGATAGTCACATGAATATCTTCAGCTTCATCAAAGATATCAATCTTACAAATTGGTAAACTGTAAACAGTGACTCCAACTCTGGACGCATTACAGGGGGGTATCAGTATATGTAACCTCAGTAACAAAACACTTTTTCCTTGCTTCCCAGCAAGCTTAAGAGTTTCGAGCAGTGGCGCAGAGGTGACTGGTACACTACATCAGACCCCACTATAACATCTTATTCTCTCCCAATGGCTTCCATGTTTTGTGTCCCCCCATTAAAGGGCTGCCACGTCTGAGATGGTGCCCATTCCCAATGGCTTCCATGTTTTGTGTCCCCCCATTAAAGGGCTGCCACTTCTGAGATGGTACCCAATGGGCACCACATAAGTACCTTGTGATTTTAACACGTGTTCCATTATGACATATGCACGTATTTGTTTCAAAAAAAAGAAAATCAAAATTTGATACGTCAAAATCACAAGGGAGTTGGGTGGTAAGTCGATGCTACCTACTTGGGTAGCTACCCAAGTGAGTTCTATACAGTTGGATCAACACATAAACACACACTAGAATTGGATCAACACATATACATACATGTGGATGTGCGTGTGTATGTGTTGATCCAACGGTATAGAACCCACTTGGATAGCATCGACTAACCCCCATTTGGGTAGCATCTAATTAGCCATTCTGACAAAGTTGAACGGTAGGTTAGGCCTCACATGGGATAGCTCTGCCGCTATAGACTTTCTGTGTCCCCTCCAATGGCATTGATTGAAACACTTTCAGCGTTGCATCACGGTTATTACAGTTTTGTTGAATGCCCAAGGCATATATATAGATTGATAGGCTAAGAATTTCTCCGAATGTAGATACATTATTTCATTTGGATGATTGAATTTTTGTTTTGATCATGGTTCCTCAAGCAAAAGGAAAAGCAGGCCACATGAACGCTGTTTTCCTTTCTCCATGATACCACTATAATAAAATTTCAATCTGCTCATACTCGATTCAATACTATACCCTTAGCAAGTGGAAAACAACCCACAATAAGCACTACAGGTTTGGGTGCATCATTAGCCTATTTTAGGAACAGGAGAAAACAGAAAGTCACTAGCATAAGTTACATAATATATGAATCTTATGCAGCCAAGGAGATCAATTCCACGAGTCTGAAAAACCAGTCGAACAAGACCACGGGCTGCAACACTCGGACACATGACCTCCAATGAGCTTCTGCCACTAACAGTTGCTATCTGGCATCAGATGTCGATGGAGTAATCAAGGCAACTCCCTGATGCTTTCTGTAGTGTGACTTGAGACACTCTACCGAACACTTGTGTAGTGCCAATGACTAAAAAGATGAGATACAACAATTCTCATAGCAGAATTGCAGAGCGCTATCATGGCGGCTTGTTATACGAATACAAAACATCAGTTAAGATTGCTCCTTGATATCTTGAATGACAACATGTGCAGCGTTACGTCCTGGTGCACCCATTACCCCACCCCCAGGATGAGCTCCGCTCCCGCAAAGATACAAACCTTTTAATGGAGTCTTGTAGTTTGACCTACATCAACAAATGACATGGAATATCATTGTTTTGCAGCCATAATAAAACACCCACGAAACCTAGAAGAGACCGCAGTGAACTATGAGAATCAACATTACCATCCTTTCACAGGACGCATGAGAAACAAGGAATCTAATCCCATAGCACCATGAAAGATATTTCCTCCTGTCAAAATTAGGAATAGTGATAATCAGCATCAATCAAATCCATGGAGCAAAGTTCATTTGGCATTAATAATTATCCATTTCGCCGAACAATGTTCTCCCAAGAAAATGATTGCAATGCCTAATGAAGATTATGGACTAATCCTGGTGTAACAAAGTTTTCAAATTAAAGTAGCAACATGCAAAATTCGCAAAACAAACACATGTTAAACAAATTTCCAGCATGTTTATGTGCTGATTAGAAACTAGTGTAGCAACTACACAATTGTCTTTGTATAGAGGGGTAAATATCCAGCTTTACCTGTCAAACCAATTTCTCTTTCAAGGTCTGGAGGAGTCAACATGTCATAGCCAATAATTGATGAATTAAAGCCTGGGGCATATTCCTCGATCAAGTTGAAACATCTTTGAGCAAATGATTTCTGTGCCACAATTTCAGTGTTATGAGAAACATTTTGTACCAGAAAAGAGGGTCTTGGGAGACGCATTGTCATAAGAAAACACTCAGAATTCCAAGACAACAGATGAAGCAGCTGAAACTCGACATCTGTATGTAAACCACAGAATCCACTCACTCTGTATTCAGGATCTTCCCAGCTGCCTTCACTAGGTTTGTAAGGCGTGTACTGAATAAATAGGTTAATCACATGCTTACCTGTATAGAATTACTGAAAAACATAAATAGAATGCTGTAGCCAGAGGGTTCTATAAGGGTAACAGTAACATCAAGAAGTAAAAGCTACAAATTTGTTGTCCTGCTGTTACTAATGATCAAGAGTAAACAACTCTGCATAATTAAGTCCCAGTCTTTTTAGAAGTTGGTAAAAAGCAAGACCAACAAGCTATGTGCCCTTGAAGCACCAAGCCAGATATAGCTATAATTTCCTACTAAAAAGTTTTCTCCTCTTTTTTTTTCTCAACACCATTCAAAGCATTTAAGTATACTTGCTCTCCATATTGCATAAACACTTATCGATTAATAGCTGAAATGAAAAGAAAATCACCAGAAAACAAAATCATTATCCTCAGAAAAGAACATTGAATATGGAGGATATGAGTATATATTCAAGTACCCGGTGGAGAAATAGTCTTGTCCAATACAGAAGGAATTGTCATCTCAATTATAGGTCTTCGAGATGGCATCCCATTTACAGAATCCTGACAAGCAGAGTCGATCTCCTCCATACTGATTGAGTCAGAGAAGAATACTCAACTTCAACCACAAAATACAAGAATTATTGGATATATTTTCCCTTTTAAAAAACTTGTAATAGAAAAAGAATCATGACTACAGTTATTATTTTGTCAAAAATATGAGGGAAACAATTTACTAATGAAGAATGACTGCAACAATACAGAACCTCAGGATAACTGTACTTTCTGACCTTGGAGACAGTCATATTTTCACTCAATGATGGGAGATGTAAACCAACAAACCAAAATGGAACCCAGCTTGACTTAAAACATTGAGACACAAGGTCTTGGCCCTTTTAGTGTATTACTTATTCAACTTACCGTTCAATGATCCTGTGGTTTTTACTTTAAATACTTTTCAAGACATGATACTAAACATGAGTAGTCAAGCATCTTTTTCTTTCCTAAGAAGGTTTGTTAGGAGATAGATAAAATGGTCATAACTTTTCTTTGGATTAGGTCTAAGAAAGCTTGCGGATGAATACGTTTTCCACTAAAATGGGTTTGAAGCTTAGTCATGATTAGAATAGAGTGAGAATTACTAAGCATATATGGCATGCACTATCAAAGGACTTGGATTCAATATGCGGTAGATGGGTTAAGCCCAAGTTTCTTAAAGATAAAAGTTTCTGTGCTGTCAAACTCAGCATACGTTCTTGTGGAAATTGCTGAAAATTTCTTCACTCGAGGGAAGAATCGAGATTGTGTTTCAATTGGCCCCTTGGGTCTTTTTCATTCTAATAGATTGACGTATCAAACAGGTGTGACAAGAACTGATAAAGCTGATAACTTTATCCATCACGGTGCTTGGAAATGACCCGATCAAACTTCTACGGTTATTTTTCCAATGACAAGGATTCACCAAAATATATGACTTCATTTATTATAGAACACAATAATTTTAGGTGTTGACTGTTGATGGGTATGTTCAATTTTATTGAAAGCATGTGCGGTAGGTGTTTAGGAATCCCGATCGATTGTTAGTTGGCATGAAATTATAGTTCTTGTAATATTGTTCAAAGAGAACTTGATAATTCAGCAATAAATGATTACATATTATACAAGGTATGTTGGAGACACATACCTAAAAGCCTCCCACTTATTTCCTAAAGTACTCCCTAAATTACTCCACTATGTTCCTAAAATACGATTCTATTTATTATATACAATAGCTTTAACACTCCCCCTCAAGTTGGAGCATACACATTGATCATGCCCAACTTGTTACAAAGATAATCAACCCGAAGCCCATTAAGAGCTTTTGTGAAGATATCCCCCAATTGTTCTCCAGTTTTCACATATCCTGTAGAAATCAAGCCTTCCTGAATCTTTTCTCGAATGAAGTGACAATCAATCTCAATATGCTTAGTTCGTTCATGAAAGACTGGATTGGACGCGATGTGAAGTGCAGCTTGGTTATCACACCATAGCTTAGCCGGTACAGAAACTTTAAAACCTACTTCAGTGAGGAGTTGATATATCCATATTATTTTACATACAGACTTAGCCATAGCCCTATATTCTGATTCTGCACTCCATCGTGAGACCACATTTTGTTTCTTGCTTTTCTATGAAATTAGATTTCCTTCAACAAATACGCAATAACCTGAAGTAGATCTTCGATCTTCCTTGGATCCTGCCCAGTCAGCATCTGAAAAACCTTCAATCCGAGTATGCCCATGATTGCTATATAGAATTCCTCGTCCAGGTGCTCCTTTCAAATAACACAAAATCTGTTCAACAGCTTTCCAGTGATCAATTGTTGGAGAGGACATATATTGACTTAACGTGCTAACTGAATATGCAATATCTGGACGAGTAACAGTTAGATAATTCAATTTCCCAACCAATCTTCTGTATCTTTCCGGATCCGTAAATAACTCACCATCTTTCGTAAGTTGTACATTAGGAACCATAGGAGTGTTGCATGGTTTAGCCCCTAATTTTCCTGTTTCAGATAATAAATCAAGCACATATTTCCTTTGAGATAAGAATATCCCTTTCTTACTTCGTAGCACCTCGACGCCCAAGAAATATTTTAGTGCCCCTAAATCTTTTGTATGAAACTGGGTATGAAGAAACACTTTGAGAGACGAGATACCCCTGTTGTCACTTCCGGTAATGACAATATCATCAACATAAACAACTAATAGAATGATATCGGCTGTAGACTGTTTGTAGAAAACTGAATGATCAGATTTACTTTTTTTCATCCCAAAATGCTCAATAGCTCGACTAAACTTTCCAAACCATGCTCGAGGACTCTGTTTTAAACCATATAAAGACTTACGAAGATGACAAACTTTCCCCAAACTCCCCCTAAGCAACAAAACCAGGTGGTTGCTCCAAGTAAACTTCTTCCGAAGGTCACCATGAAGAAATGCATTGGTGATGTCTAGGCGATGTAAAGGCGAGAATATGTGGGCCAGAGAAATGAACAACCGGACAGATGTGAGCTTAGCAACAGGCGAAAAAGTGTCAGAATAATCAACTCCATATGTTTGAGCATATCCTTTAGCAACAAGTCGTGCTTTCAATCGAGCAACAGTTCCATCCGGATGTGTTTTAATAGCAAAAACCCACTTACAACCAATAGCCTTCTTACCTGTAGGTAAGTCAACTAAGTCCCAAGTACCATTACTGTCTAAAGCATTCATCTCCTCAATCATAGCCTTATGCCAATCCGGATGGGATAAAGCTTCATGAACAGTTTTCGGGATAGAGAGAGAATCAAGAGATGTAATAAAATAACACGAGGATGGTGATAAATGATTATATGAGACAAAAGAAGATATGGGATAAGTACATTGTCGTTTACCTTTACGAAGCGCAATAGGAAGATCATCACTGGATCCAGGATCGATGTGGAAGAGGTGGCGCAGGACACGGAGCTGGGGGAGCAGGTAGGGAAGATGGGTTACGTCGAGTGTAAACTTGTGTTATGGGAGGTTTAGCAGAATCTAGGGAAATGTCCGATCCAGAGGATGTAATAGTGTAGATTAGAACATCATCGACGTCCCCCGGAGTCGAAGGACACATTGAGGGTGCAAAAGGAGTTTGTTCAAAAAAAAGTGACATCGGTGACCACAAGATATTTGTTAAGATTGGGGCAATAACACCGATAACCTTTTTGCACACGTGAATATCCAAGGAAAATATATTTTAGAGATTTAGGATCAAGTTTCGTAACGTGAGGTCTAACATCCCGAACAAAACAAGTACAACCAAATATTCGTGGCTCAACAGAAATAATGATTTAGGAAAGAGAACACGAAAAGGAACGTCACCCAAAAAGCGAGAAGAGGGCATACGATTAATTAAAAAACACGCAGTGGAGATAGCATCAGCCCAAAAATGTTGAGGAACGTTCATTTGAAAGAGTAAAGCTCTACCAGTTTCCAGAAGATGTCTATTTTTACGTTCAGCAACACCATTTTGTGATGGCATATCTACACAAGAAGTTTGGTGAAGAATGCCATTTTGTACCATATATAGTTGAAAGGATTCGACAAGTATTCTTTAGCATTATCAACTAAGCAAAATTTGACAGAGGTATGAAATTGAGTTCGGATTTCAAAGATAAAAGGTAGTAAAGTGATGAAACAACTCGTAAGCGATTTTTCATAAAAAATAACCACGTCATTCGAGAATAATCATCAACAAAAGTGACAAAATACTTAAAACCAAGTTTAGGCACTCACAGGAATGAGGACCCCAAACATCGAATGAACTAACGCAAACGGAGCGAAGCTCGTTTATTGACGTGAGGAGTAAAACTCGAACGATGGTGCTTAGCAAACCGATCGACTCACAATTGAATGCAGATATACTAGAAAACTGAGGACAAAGTTTCTTCAGCGTAGAGAATGAGGGATGCCCTAGCCGACAATGTTCTATAAAGGGTGTCACATTGCCAGAACAAGCAAGAGATTGGGGAATGTGTGTATCAAGGATATAGAGGCCCCCAGATTCATGTCCTTTACCAATAATCTTCTTCGTCATAAGATCCCGAAACAAGCAAAAATCAGGAAAGAATGAGATACAACAATTAAGGGAGCGGGTAAGCTTACTAACAGAAACCAAATTAAAGGATAAGTCTGGTAAATTTAAAACAGATTGTAGAGGTAGGGAGGGTGTGGGGATAATGGTGCCAGATCCCAAAACATGAGATGTGGAGCCATCTTTTCGCAGTCTAGAATTCAGAAGGTAAACCTGCCAGGAAACTCATCACAGCCATCTTTTCGCATTGAGCTGCCTGTTCTTTGACATCAGTACTAAATGGAAGTAACAAATTAAGTTCCTCATGAGTTTTTTTAAAATCCATAAAGTAATCAGGAAGAGATTTTTCACCTTTTTACGCTTTCGATAAAAGCTTGACAGACATCATACATACGCCCGATATTTCCTCCCGAGTACACAAATGCCAAATAATCCATTAATTCTTTCACAAATTCACAATGATTTATCATACCAACGCCATTTGTCAATAGAATTACGAATTTGTAAAAATAAACGAGCATCGTCGCGTAGCAAGAGTCCTTTGAAACATCAAGAGGTGGGTCCGAGTTAAATGTTTATCCATAGAAATACTACGCAAATAGAGTCGAACAGTTTTACTCGATCTAAATAATTCGACCTATTGAGTTTATGATCCGTTATTTTAGACATGACGGGGAATCAAATCACCAGAACTTCTGATTTCTTTTCATCCATATTTGCCGAATACCAATCAAATAATGATCAAAATTCAACAAAAAGGAATGCGGACCAAAGGTGAATTTTAACAAGAGTCAAACCTGGACAAATCGATCCAACACGGAGAAATGTTCGGAGCGGACCAAGCGGACTAATAAATCAAAAGGCACCACAGTTTATAAATGCGAAGGAAGAACCAAGAGGAGACCAAGAAAAAAAAAAAGAGCCAAAGACGGACCTCGACCAGGACGCAATGCAGGAAGTTCGTCGAAACGCATCGGGCGGCAGCGTGTGAGCAGTCGCGCGGCGATGACCACCAAACTCCGGAAATGAACGTGACGGGAGGCGCGGTGATGGTGATGGCGGTGGCGAGCGTCGTCGCGCGTGGGTGACGGGCGGAAAGAACGTTCCCTGCGCGTGTGGCGTCCACGCGCCGGTGGTGGCTGCCAGACGCCGGGTTCTGAGATAATTACGGAGGGCGCACGTGGTGGTGGTGGCGGTGAGGTAAGTGGTGGCCGGGAAAAAAAAAATTGTGGGAAAAGAAAAACAAATCTGAAAAACCCTAACCCCAAATTCAAGAACCCTAATCCCAAAATCTGAAACTCCTAAACTCTCGTTTGAACCTGAGCTTTGATACCATGTAATATTGTTCAAAGAGAACTTGATAATTCAGCAATAAATGATTACATATTTATACAAGGTATGTTGGAGACACATACCTAAAAGCCTCCCACTTATTCCCTAAAGTACTCCCTAAATTACTCCACTATGTTCCCTAAAATACTAATTCTATTTATTATATACAATAGCTTTAACAGTTCTCAAAATCTATCTGAATGTATTACTTTATTTCGTTGATAGCAATCTTTGAAAGACTTAGGCCTTGTTTGTTTATGTTTCCATGGTTCATTCTCAGTTTCTAGTGTTGAAAATGGAATTTTGAGAATTTCTTGGTTTCGTGTGGAAATTGGAATTATGTTTGGATGAATGAATTGGAATGTATTTATGTAGGGTTGGAAATGAGATTGTGTTTGGTTGAGTAGTTTTGAAATATTATTTTATGAATGTAATAATTTGAAAAGTTGATAGTGGTGGGGTCCACTTTCAAAATTTTAATTTGAATATATAATATTATATTTGTAAGATTGTAAGTGGTGGGTCCCATTAGATAAATATAATTTAAAAATAGTATTATTTTAAGTAGATAGAGTTGATAGTGATGGGTCCCACATATATAATTGGGTTAAAATATGAGAATAGTGATTGATAAGTGATGTAGGGTATTGTATAGGTTTGACAATAGAAATTATAGGTTTGAGATGTTTTATGTGAAAAATGGAAAATGAAAATGATAATTTCCATTGGAAATGATTTCACTTTTATGAATAGTTGGAAAATGGAAATAAACACTTGGAAACATAAACAAACAAGGCCTTACTACACGAGAAGATTATGGATTTTCATCTTACACCTCAATATTATGTGTATTTTGTAAGATAACAATGAGAACCACAGTTATCTCTCTTTCCCTTCCACCTCCAGGTACGGCCCTTTCTGGAAAGGTGATTGGCAACAACTTCTCAACTGGATGACTGCACTAACTAAAGGAAGGACTTCAAACACTTAGGCCTTGTTTGTTTATGTTTCCAAGCCACCATTTTCAATTTCCAACTATTCATAGAAATGAAATCATGTTTGTTTATAAATTTTCCAATAGAAATCATCATTTTCACTTTTTATTTTTTCACATAAAACAACATCTCAAACCTATAATTTCAATTATCAACCCTATACACTACCCTACATCACTCATCAATCATTATTCTCATTTTTTTTATCCAAATATATATGTGGGACCCTTCATTATCAACTTTATCTACTTAAAATATTACCCCATAAATTTAATGGGACCCACTAGCCTACAATCTTACAAATATAATATATATATTCAATTAAAATATTCAATCACTATCAACTTTTCAAATTATTATATACATAAAATATTACTTCAAAACTACTCAACCAAACATAATCTGATTTCAAACCTACTTAAAACTCATTTTCATTCACTCATCCAAACATAATTCCAATTTTTACATGAAAACCAATAAATTCTCAAAATTCATTTTCCAACACTAGAAACTAGAAATGTTCCATGGAAACATAACCATACAAGGCCTTAGTGTCCAAAATTGTGTTTGGTGTTTAGCAAGAAAGGAATGATAGGAAGTATAGAATACTTATCAGATGCTACATCTCTTCAGATAGTGATTGGTAACATTGCCAAGTTTAGAAACATGTCAACTTTGAGGGTTCCAAAAACAATGACAAAGTTTGTGGTTCAGCAGATAAACCTATCAATGTCCATCTTTAGGTCCCAGTAGGTTGCTTTAGTTGATGGCATTTCAGTGAGTTATGTACATCCAGTGAAACTTCATGTGATGTAATTCTTTTCGGTAATTCCCCATTTCTTAATGGTACTGCTGGGTTATGAGGATTGACTTTACCCAGAAAACTATGAGTGGTATTATATATAATCTGAAACGGGCAACAGATGGAAAAGAATTTATGATACCTCTCAGAACCAATATGAATAGTGCCCATATGCTGAGGGCCAGCTCCAGGACCATTCAACTTGCAGCAATGAAACTGAGGCAATTTGTCTACAGCCAAATTGATTTTGGTAGTTGCCTGCCCAGGAAATTGCGCTTCATTGAATTTTCAGTTGAGTTCCACAAAGAAACTTAAAAATTTGAAAAGACACGAGGAAGAAAAAAATATATATATATATATATATATATATAAAATACAAAGTTACTTTGTCCTTTTTCCTTGGCCTGTTTTGGAGATAGATGTAAAGTAAGAAACTAAAAGAAAGGAAAAGCCTAACATACATAAAAAGAAACTGTTAAGAGTGAAAAAAACAGTTTATGGAAATTGATATGAAGCTTTGAGGAGAGAAAAGAGTTTAGAAAAAGGATGTTCGTATAAGGGAGAGGTTTTCTGAACTATGCTATAAAACTTTGAATATAACGAAGTCGTAAAATTGTGACTTTTTACGAGACAATGGATACTTCCTAGTATGGTCAATTGCATAGTCATTAACATTATGACATTGTGCCCGTGTGTCTGTATAATATATTTTGTTTCAATGGATGATTATTAATCATTTGACTAATAGGCTTACAGAGCTGTAATCAGAGTTCTTGACAGCACCAAGAAAATCATCCGGAAGTACATTATGTGGCACAAATTCCTGTCAGTAAAAGGCTATCCTTATTAATCACAATCACATATCGTGCAATATGATTGCATTCAATAAGTCTACATATAATATCACTATAGATATATAAATGGCAGAACATATGCAGAAGAAGAACAGAATTAAAATTTCACCATGAATGTTTTGTATGGGGTTGCATTTGACAAAACAACAGAAGAGTGCACTTGCGTACCATCAGCCAGCAAAACCTAAACAACTCAATCCATGTGCCAAATATCTAAGTTGGTAGGATAATATGCTAGTAATAGTAGAGTAAAAAGCTCATGTAGCACCCTTACCCCAGACACTATGCCTGAATCCTTAATCATCAACTGGGATACCTATAGACACATCAGGAAACTTTTGACAATTAAAAAGAAAATTCTTTGCATAACAAAACACCAACACAATGATCCTACAATAATGAACAACAAGCAACAAACTTGATAATTAAACAGCTGGAGATTATATAAATCACTTTTGTCAGTAGGGGTAAGTTTAGTGAACTCGGAAATAGACAAGTTTACTTTTCCTATCCAACAGAATAGAGTCTTAAAAAATTATTCAATTTTCAAACACCAAAGAATAACGGCAGTTATAATCATGTGAACACTATGCTGATGCTTAAGATCAATCTCCTATTTGGCACAGATCATCGTAGTGATTGTACTTTTACAGTTTTCCATCTAACAAAGAAATATGAGCAAAAAGACCAAAGGTCTAAACTTGATGTCCACTTTTAATCAGACAAATAAGCAGTAAAGGCGCTAACTGTAGTCAAGTCCGGTGCAGGAAACGTACTTTAACCCCCAACAGCACAATCACAAGACTGGTGAGGGAGAAAAGCCGGCTACTCAGAGTTAATGAACAGAAGTACATGTTATGAAAAGTTTCTATTTTGATGTATGACAGAGAAAAAGCTTTCAACTTTCACACACAGCTGATAACTCTTTATCTTTTTGGTTAGGCAATTGAACCTTGCCAGTACATCGATCCTTTTGACCTCTTCATTTTGACAATTGACAAAGAGAGCCCAGCCAAGCCCAAGTTAGCTTGGTTCAATACATTTACAGACCCAATCTATAGATGTTGTACCCAAACAGTTGCCAAATGTTTAATTGTTTAAAACATAAGAAAGGAAGCATAAACTTGAAGCTTACATGAGCTAGAATTTTGGACTCTAGATTCTTAGGGTCCAACAGTTATTTCTCTAGCCCATATAATTGATTTCCACTTGCAAGACCAGGTTTGGACATGAGGCATGGCAAAAAGAGCGTACAGAATAAAGATGTCCTTTGTTGGACTTCTCCAAAAGATGCAGAGGTCAATTAGACAAGACACTTATGCATTTCAAAGCAAACAACATAGAGTACATATCTGGTATCTGGTTTGTCATACTTCCAGTGAGATATACAAGCTAACATGATTAGTCTCCACAAACTTACTTCAGCTTCTGTAATTATCATAGCACCGGCTTCTTTGGCAGCATTAGAAATGGCTAAGGACACAGAACCCATCCCTCCCTCAACATACCTGAAAATTATGTCATTTAGTAGAGAGAGCAGACTGAATAAAAACCCACATCTGATGACAGGAAAAATGGTGCACAATGTTATCTTTTTCTCTCTCTAATCAGGTCAACAGCATGCATGTTTGAGAAATGGTTTAATTATTAAGTACTTTTCTTATGTTTGTCTATCGTACAAGATCAACTATAAGTTGGCAGACAGGTGATGATTTTCTGCTAATAGAATACCCTGCACTTCCAAACAAACTAGAAATGTAAACCCTAACTTATGGACACAAAACAAAAGCCAAAAGCTCATACACAGAAAATTACTAGCATTTCATTGACGTTTAACCATCTTATAAGAGATACTCACGACCAAATTCCACGATCACCATCAGTTTCTCCCATCACGTGATGTAGTAAAACATATCCACTACCAGGTGTACTGGAATTTCCCTAGGATAATACAAAAGGGACACAAGTTTCAACAACAAAAAGATTTCACATATTAAAAATTGGTTTGTATGTAAATAAATTCATAGAGCAGATTTTAAACATAAACAGTTGTATGTGTGTAATTGGTCCAAGAAAAATGTACGAGGATGAAACGAAAACAGGGTGATCTTTGAACATGCCATGGTGTGTGGAGTAAAGGAGAGAACGTGAAAATTAGGAAAACCAAAAAGAAAGGGCGAAAAAAAAGAAGGAACTTAGTCAATGCAACTTTTGAGATACTGCAGATTTCTATTGTGAGTTGGTAACCATCTTTCTATTAGGGAACAAAAAAAAAACTGCTAAAAGGGTTGTTATATCATAAATTAGACCATCATGCGTAGAATTACTAGAAAATATCATATTCTCATATGAGAAAATATTATTCATAACAAGCCACCAAAACACATCTATCACATAAGGTACAGGTCAAAGATATAAATCTTACCGTGGTCCCTATAACTGCATCTGTTGCCAGTGTTGCTTTCAATATATCACTCTGTAAATAATAAGGTCAACAACAGAAAGTTATGGAGTGACTCACAAGGGAAAAGAAAAAAAGAAAACAAGTTGCAAATTATTGAATTGCCACATTATAAAAATTAAAAAAAAACTCCTTAAACACAAGGAATCTATTGATAGGGTCCCCAGGTAAGGCGCTGATATTGCCATATAAGCTGGAAGACCAAGAAAGAAAAAGAAAAAAATGCACACACTAAAAATTCAAGGACAATAGAGGTACATCTTGGTTACTTAGGCCACAAGGATTAGAGGAAGAAACGATAAATCAAAAATTCTGAAAAACAGCTCCAACAAAGGGTAAGCAGCAAGTTAGCATATTCAGATACCAGCCTACCATTATCCTAGTATTTCATCAACAACTACCAAAACTCAGTACTAAAAGTGAGACTAATTCCTGAATGAGTCCTTCCATTTTCCGACAAATTTTTCATCTAACAGTGACCAGTAATCATGATGTACTTCAGTGTTTCACAAACTCTATTCAGGATTTACTAATTGATCACTTGTCTGACTCTGTGGAACTCCAAAGTATGAAAGCTATCCAGATTTGTTATATTTTGGCATCAGTTAGCTGTGCAGTCAAGTGAGACATAAAACTAATGGTATCCTGACAACAATTTATTCTAGTTCATGGCTCTGTTGGACAAACTAGGTCCCAATCCCAAAAGTTTTGGTTGTTCGTCGATTTAAATGGGGACACTAAGCCCTTCTCCAAGAGAAATTAGTGTAGGAGCATTACTTGAATGGACATCTGAGATGACATCAAGCCAGAGACTTGATGAGACGGTCAGAGCAGAAGTTTACTTTTAAAGGAATTTCTTTTACCAGTTCAGAGTGTTCATATCTTTTACCAGTTTGATAGAATCCATTCAGAATTAAAAATCTAGAAAAGAATATTCGACAATTCACCATCACAATGTTGGTGTGCCTGAAGCAAATTTCAGTCACAATTTTTCAGGGATGAAGGCATGAGATATAAATGAGCAAAATTGAAGAGAACAATCCCCTGCAGATACATACCTTATACAGAATGATTATAGCATTTTTATAATAAATTCGTGAATTACCTCAAACCAATTGTTTAAAACCTTTGATGCAGGGGACAGCAAAAGGTCCACAAAATCCCTGAAAAGTTCAACAGATGTGAGTAAAGAAAGGCAAGATACTAGATAGGTTTATTACTGAGTAAGAGTCAGCTTCTGTTTGACAAAAGTATAAAACCTATGCAGGGACCTGCAGTTAAACGGCAGCAAGAAAATAGAACAAAAAACTCAGAAGATGGAGAGAACTCTTACAGAAGATCTTTTTGCCCCATGCCAACCGCACGTTGCAGCAAGTTAGCCCAAAAAATAGACTTTTGTAGATTATCCTTCATACGAGCATTAAACGATGAAACTTCTTGCAACTTTTCAGGAGGCGATGAATCCAAAAGTGGGTCCATGAATTTACAGAAGTTCTCTAAAAGATTCTCATACCTACATAAACGTACCAAGCGTAGAAATAAATATAAGTGAGAACAATAAATATGTCCCTAACCTTTTACCCAAACAAATTGGAGTAAGGAAGAGGTTTACATAATTTGCAGCAAAGACATGTGAAAAACCTTAATTGTATTATCTGTCCAATCACCAGTTTCAATGAAGTTATATATCATTTAACACTTCAACATCGCATCCTGAAATATCTATCAGTAGCTTGAAGCCACAACAATCAAAAGCACATCAGCATTCTGCCCTATTTGTACTGCTTCTTAGAGCAATTTCCAGCGCATTCCTAACAGAAGAGTATCTCCGCTCCTTGTATTCATTTTTACTTTACAAAGTGAAGGTTAAGCTAAACAACTTTCATTGGCGTAATGAGTGGAATTCTGGTTGTGTAACTGAATCAAATCTACTAGAGTAAAATGCAAAGGGCACAATAATAAAAGCAGATTATTTTCCGAACAACCTTTAACCAGAGGAGACATATGACTATGTCACATTTTACTTTATGATCATTATATACACATCAACTCCTATCAAGCCCACTTTGGCCACCTATCCAAGGGGCAAGCATGAAATTTCCCTCCCCTTTCACAAATCACATTACCACATTTTTTGAGTATCTTGGTATGCACATGGTTTCTAATTCCTTGTTTACATTTTTTCCTTTAGTGAAGAGATCAATACATCGTTACATCATACTTACATCAATTAAATCGAGTGATCAATTAGCAATCAACAATTTACAAATACCAATCATCATTAATCACTACTAGTATAGAAATAGACAAATAGCCATACATAAGTTGGATGCCATCACAAGAACTGAAAAATCATGGAAAAGACTCGCCGTTTGAGCCGGACCTCGTTGGTGATTCGTTTCTAACTCCTAAAAGTCAATTTTTTTTTTCATTTTTCTTGCACTTTATCCCATAAAATGGTAAGGGAAACTATTTGTATTCGACATTAAGTCCTAAATTCTTTTTCCTTTCTCGTTTGGCAACTTCATAGACCAACAAGCAATAAACACAGAGACAAGCAAAAGGTAATCAGTAATGTACCTTGGATAAGCCTCAGCATCGCGTTTCGAGAACTTAGAAATCTCAGAATAGTTAAGTTCTTTATCAGGACCAAGAAGAAGGTAACGTCCATCGAGGCATGGAGTGAAAGACGATGGACTCCTCTTCAACAACTTCATTCCGTGCCTCGCTAACTCCAATTCCCTATTTTTGCAACAAAAACCATACCCAATCAGTAAAAAAAAAAAAAATCAGCAAGACAACTTGATTAAATCAGTCAGGTTAAAGTATAGAGAATGCGAGATAGACTTAATAACAGCAGGGCGAAGGAGACTCTGGAGGTAGCTACAGCGGGAAAACTTGAAGCCAGGAATGAGTTCCTCGGTGACGGCGGCTCCGCCGATGACGTGGCGGCGCTCAAGGACAGCGACAGAGAGACCGGAGCGGGCGAGGTAGGCGGCGGCAGTGAGGCCATTGTGACCTCCGCCAATGACAAGCGCGTCCCATTTCTTCTCCGTCAAGGCGCGTGTCGACTTCGCCGCCGCAGTGCAGATGTTCATGTGCCGGCTACGCTGTGGCCACATTCTCTGATCACTAGCTGGCTAGAATCTAATGCGTAAAATAAAGGAAAAACAACAGAAAAAAAGAATGCTTCAGAAAAAACACACTACTACAAATTTTAAGGTAGTGTTTCAAAGACTAAAAAGTGGTACTTCTTCAACTTCTAGCTGAAATTAATATATCATGAAAGAATCTCTGCTTTATTTTGTATTTCCAAGGGAGCTGATTTGTACTCCAAAATCACGTTTGAATGGCCTTCCTTAAGTCCATTTTCATTTTTTAAGTGAACAGTAATGAAAATTTTTGCGAGTATGATTGGATATAGGATGAAAATGTGATGATAAATTAATGTGATGATTTTTTTAGTAAAATAGTAACTGAATGTGATTGATTATTTTGAAAAATAAGAGAGAGTGAATAGTGTATTTGTGATATACGATTGTGATGTTTTTTTTAGTAAAATAATAATTTGATATGATTAATGATTGAAAAAGCTAGTAAATAGTGTATTTTCTGAATTTTCTTACAAACAATCATAATTTTGGTCAAAAATATTTTTTGAGGGAAAATTTTGCAAGAAATTTTGACAACCAGTCACAACTAAAGAAGCTCATCTTACGAGTTCATCTTGCAGGGTAAAATTAGAAAGGGGGTTTGTAGCACCCTTTATAGCTTTCTTGAATATTAAAGTAAAAATAAAAAATTAAAATAGAAATACCTTTAAGAATTTTTGAAAATACGGAATAATAAAAATCTTACTTCGTTTGAAAACTTTGCAGCGGAATAAATACTAGTCCAAAATATTCGTACTGAAAATACAATGACATTCAACGTTTAATGGACTAAAAAGTCAAACTTTGAAAATAAAAGAATTCAATTGACATGGGTTTCTCGAAGTCATCACTGACCATCTCCTTCCTCTTCAGCATTCTCATCTGAAAATATTCAACATCCGTGGAATGAGCTAAAAGAGCTCAATAAGTAATCTCATGCATGAATGCATGCCTAATGCAATATCTTACATTTTCCTCGCTTAAAAACCTTCATTTCATTGCTCAAAACTTCCTTTCGCATAAAACTTTGAATTTTATTGCATGAAACATTCTTAGGACGCGAGCTCACTTGGTAACACATTGTTCTAATCAGGGTTGCAGTGGGCCTTGTTATTTGGAACCCGTGAATATTTTTCCCGAAGGCCCATTTCCATTTGTTTTGCCCGAAGGCCCATTTCCATTCATTTTGCCCGAAGGCCCTTTCCCTTGAACATTAACATTAGCCGCAAGCGGCACATGGTCGGAACGCCGGTCCCCCGCACCTATTTCCCACTCACTCAGCATCATAAAGCAATGTGCACTCATTTCTTTTAAAAAAATTATACTTTATGACTTGACTTTACTTAATGTTTGGATGCTCGTGAAATGTTATGAACATATATTAACAATGATGCATGAACCTAAGTGATGCAACATATCATTAAATACGAGAATAAACATAAGCGCATATCATAATAACTAAATCACATTAATTAACATATATAAAAGTAACCATGATATAAAACATGTAAACGAAGATAAACTTACATTCAGATATTCAACAATAATTGGGACAAACTTTACATTCAGCTAGTTAAGGAGAAACCCTACGTTCAACTAGTTAAGGGATAAGCCTATATTCAATTAGTTAGAGGGAAATCCTATGCTCAGTTATAAGGGAAAACCCTACATTCATTTAGTCAGGGAAAACCCTATATTCAATTAATCAGGGATTATGCTCAACTAATCAGAGAAACCTTACGTTCAATTAATTAGGAACTCTAGAGTCTAGATTCAATTATACTTGGGGAAAAGTCATATGTTCACTTAGTTAGGGGAATACCCTATATTCATTTAATTAAAGAAAAATCATATATTCAATTACTCAAACCTCTTTAGGGAAAAACCTTACATTCAAATAAGTGAAAGCCCTACATTCAATGACTCAAAACTATTTAAGTAAACCCTACATTCAATTAGCTAGGAGAAACACTACATTCAATTAGTTATGGGAAGCCTTCATTCGATCAACTAATTAAGGGAAATCTATTCAAAACTATTTATGGGAAAACCCTACATTCAGTTTCTCCTACATTCAGTTAGTTAGGAAAAACCATGTATCCAATTAGTTAGGGAAAACACTACATTCAACTAATTAAGGGAAAGCCCTACATTCAATGATTCAAAACTATTTAGGGTAAACTTTACATTCCTCTACATTCAGTTAGTTGGGGGAAAACCATATATCCAATTAGTTAGGGGAAAACCCTATGTTCAGTCAGATAATAGTTTAGCAAAAGAAGTTTAATGTATAGTTATCTCAATTTCCCATATAATCATATTTTAGGCACATGAATCATGAAAATTATATATATAATAGAGGAAAAAACACTAAACCCCCCAAACTATGCGTTTTTTACACTTTACCATATAAACTAATTTTCTTTACAAATAATATTTTTTGTTCCTAAGGATTTTTGGAAAAGAGTTTTCCAAAATATTTGGGCTAATATATTAATATAAGTTAATTCAGGGAATATACGATATTCTACGATTTTTTCAGTATCTTTGGGAATTAAATAAATATAAGATATTTATAATATTAATATAATTATTAAATTGATAATTATATTGGATAATTATCAATTAGAGTTTGAGTCTATCTAGAATTATGAATTCTTGATTAGATAGGAAACTAAGTTGGAGTGGGAAGCGATTGAACCAGGCATATAAAGGGGACCACATTCTCACAATTAAAAGACAATCGACGACATGCATTAAGGTCGCCCCATCCTGCCAATTGAAAAGAGTTTATGTTGGCAATATTTCAAACAATTCTCGGCCACCACAAGATCAAATTGAAAAAAAATCTTTCATCATCTTTGTTTTGCAATTTGGTCAACTCCAATTTTCAAGTTTTTGCAATTGAGTTGAAAACTTTAGTTTTTAATTTGGATTAAAACCATTTCGGCCGAATAATATTGGAAGACATTCAATATGACTTATAATCTTGTAATTGTGGTTTAGTTTTAAGCCTAGTTCAATTCCCCTCCTATTCAGTTAGCCCAATCCTACGATCTCATGAGTTGAGTACATCGTAGGAAAATAAAAGTTAGGAACTTAGAATTATTATTTGGGTGCCCACACACTGCCGTTGATAGGGAGGATCGAATTGAAAGATCGTGGTGTCTACGAGCTTCGGGGATTCAAAGGATTAACGGAGAAAAAGCGAAGAACAAGAAAATCGTCGAAAGAGGTAAATTTTCTTTTCTTCCTTTAGTTTGAATAAATTTAATAAGCATGATCTTATGTTCTTATATCTAAAACTTGATTTTTGAAATCCCTCGCTTATGCTTCCGTTCAATTTGATTGAAAAGCCGGATCTTATTTGGCCCGGATTAGATCTGGGACCCGAATAATTTCCAACACGAGAGAGCCTTAAAGCTCATTGCGAAACAAATCGGTCAGTTCGAGAATTGGGATCCTCCAGAAGATGGATTATTTGGTAAGTCTGCAAGATTTAAGGCTTCTATTGATATTTCAGAACCCCTCCCACGCGGCCTCACCGTGAAAATCAAGGGCGATAACCTATGGATACCATTAAAGTACGAATCCCTCCCCGTTTATTGTTATGGATGTGGTATTATAGGTTACCACTATCGTTCTTGTATGGACTATGACAACAACAATGCCCCCGATCCGTCCGAAGCCAAATACGGCCCGTGGTTAAAAGCTTCCCCGTACAAAAAAAAGCCAAAACTTATCATCCCCGATCCCTAAACCGTCAGTCCCAGCCGCAAGAAATCTCGACATGTCGACGGGCCATAAAAATACCACCCCTCAACCAAACCCCATCCATAGCCAACCCACCCAAACATCACCCACGGCCACTCAAAATCCCACCATCCTACAACAATTCGATAATCTACCCCTACTTACAAACATTGAAACATTTTCCATCTCATCACCTAAACCCACTAAACCAACAAACACCAAACCCCTTGCCCAAACCCAACTGCCAATAATACGTACCCCCACTGAATTACCTAAAGCCACTATCCCAAACATGACCACCACCCTCAAGCCCGCCATCCCAGAGCCACCTATCCCAGAACAACATGTACCAAATTCCCAATCTATCCCGACAAACGCTATAGCCGCCAAAACACCATCCATGTGGCACCGTGCAAAAAAACGAGCCCAAAACCCGACCCCATCCCTCGCTAAAATAACACAGCTAGGCCCTACCAAATGCAAACTACCCAAAACCCTCACAAACACTCCCAATGATACCCACATTAACTTCGATAAAAAACCCAAATTATCATGTGACTTTGCCAGCCCTTGCTTTTCTTCTCTAACGGCGAGAGCTGGCCGAGGAGCGATCCGCCGAACCCAATGAGTTGCTACGATTTGAATGTCATTGGGCTTGGGAACCCCAAACAGATTCATGTGCTTAAACGTGAAATCAATTAAAAAGCTCCCAGTTTGGTGTTCCTCATGGAAACCAAACTTTTGAAAGATGAGATGGAAAAAATAAGTAACCAGCTTAATATGGACAATTTTCACTATGTGGACTGCGACATAAGCTTTGGATGTAGAAGAGAGGGTCTTTGCCTACTGTGGAAAGAAACTCTGAATGTCACTATTAATATGCCTTGCTACATGTGCTAAATGCATCAATCAAAGATCATGGGGGGTCGGTGTTGTGGCAATTGTCGTGCGTCTACGGGTGGCCGGAAGATAATATGAAATATAGGACGTGGCAGCTAATCAGGGAGTTGAAACCAGACACATATATACCTTGGTTGTGTCTGGGGGATTTCAACAAAATTCTGTTTCACCATGAAAAAAGCAGAGGCCGGCCGAAGGATAATTCCAAAATTGTCGCTTTTCGAGAAGCAATAACGTATGGCGAATTAGACGATCTCGGTTTCGAGGGCTTCAAGTTCACTTGATCCAATGGCCAAATGGATGATAAAAATATTCAGGAGCGGCTAGACTGGTGCCTAGCTAATTTTCGTTGGGTTTGCGAATTTCCGGATTACAAAGTTGAACATCGTATGCGACTTGCTTCCGACCACAACCCGATTATAATTTCATGGACGAAGCGGGCAAGAGACCGACAGAAAAAACAAAAGATTTTTCGTTTTGAAAAAATGTGGCTTCACGACACATCTTGCCGACCTTTTGTCAATGATATTTGGGAGGCACTTCCCACTCACCCATCGCCTGCCTCCATTAGAGAGAAAATTAAATTTGTTGGAGTCTCTCTAATGGGCTGGGAAAGACAATTCTTTGGCAACATTCAACACCAAATAGCCTTGACAAAGGAGCAGCTTCAACGTGCTCAAACTGGACCCCCCACCCAGACCAACATTTCGGCAGCAAGGAGTTTGGAGAAAAAAATCAATGAACTTTTAAAGAGGGAAGAAACAATGTGGTTCCAACAATCGCGGGCAAATTGGATCAAAGATGGGGATAGAAATACAGTTTTTTTCCATACGGTCGCAAATGGGAGAAAACGCTGTAATTCCATAGAGTGGATTCGTGATGATTGTGGGAACAAAGTGGAGGACCTCGACCAGATTGGGAATATTTTCCAGAATTACTTTTGGAATTTATTTCAGTCCACAGCTAATCTCAATATGATCAGGGCCATTGAAGCAGTTGACTCCAGGGTTTCAAGTGAACTCAATGATGATCTATGTGCGCAATTCATAGAAAAAGAAGTGACGGAAACGCTAGCTCAAATGCACCCCTCCAAAGTCCCCGGGCCGGACGGTATGCCTGCTCTTTTCTATCAAAATTTTTGGCCTAATGTGCGTTCTGATATTATTTCTGTTATCCTTGGTATCTTAAATGATGGTGTCGACCCCTCCCCCCTGAATAATATCCACATTGTCCTTATCCTGAAAAAGAAGAACCCGGAACTCCCCAGCGACTTTCGGCCTATTAGCTTATGCAATGTAATTTTTAAAATTATTACTAAAACCATAGCGAATAGGCTAAAAGTCGCTCTTCCCCACCTTATCCACCATACCCAGTCGACTTTCGTCCCCGGTCGCCTAATTACCGATAATGCTCTGCTTGCTTTTGAAATTTTTCACGCCATGAAACATAATAAATCTAAAAATCGTGGAATTTTTGCCATGAAACTCGACATGAGTAAAGCTTATGATCGAGTTGAATGGCATTTTTTAGAGCAAGTGATGATAAAATTCGGCTGTGGTTCTAATTTTGTATCCCTGATTATGCGATGTGTGTCCTCTGTGTCATATTATGTGCTTTGCAATGGTACCCCTGGAGCTCCCTTTAATCCATCCCGAGGCCTTCGTCAAGGTGATCCCCTCTCCCATTATTTGTTTCCTTTCTGTGCAGAGGCTTTTTCAGCTCTCATTAGGAGATCAGAATCGATGGGCGGCATACATGGGGCTCGTATTTGCAGGAGGACCCCCCGGTCACTCACCTATTTTTTGCAGATGATAGTGTAATATTTGGACGGGCAAACAGGCAGGAGTTAGAAGAAATGAAAAGTATTATCTCAGCTTACAGTGAGGCTTCGGGGCAGCTCGTCAATTTTGAAAAATCGGAGATAAGCTTCAGCAACGGGGTCCAGGTAGAGAGAGCCGTGGAGATGGCTGAAAGAATAGGGGTTCAAAGGGTGGAAAAATAGTCGATTTATCTAGGGCTTCCGGCTACTGTTGGGAGATAGAAAAAAGCCATTTTCCAATCTCTCTTGGATCGGGTCATTAAAAAATTGAAGGATTGGAAGGCAAAAACTCTTTCGGCGGCCGGAAAAATGGTCCTGGTAAAAAGCGTGGCGCAAGCAATCCCTACTTACCTCATGAGTTGCTTCCTCCTCCCCCAGGATATTTGTAATAAGATTAACTCCCTTATCGCAAATTTACGGTGGGGGCAACGGAATAAAGAATTTCGAATTCACTGGAAATCGTGGCGAACGCTCTGTCATTCAAAATACGAGGGTGGATTAGGATTTCGTGAATTATCGGCGTTTAACAGGGCTATGCTTGCGAAACAGGATTGGCGGCTTATTCAGTATGATAGCTCCCTCCTTGCATGGTCTCTAAAGGCGCGATATTTCCCTAATGGTAATTTATTGACTGCGGCACAAGGCTATAACCCCAGTTTTACCTGGCGACACATGCTTGCAGGCCGAGGAATTCTCCAGAAGGGTCTTCCCTGGACTATCGGGAATGGCGCGAGCATACGGGCGTGGCACGATCCATGGATTCCGGATAATGAGAATTTCAAGGTTCAGCAGAGATACACCACTGAACAATCTGACCTTAGGGTGTGTGACTTAATATGCATGGAAGATCACAATTGGGACGAGGGACAAGTGAGAGAGATTTTCGAACAAGCGGACGCAGAAAAAAATCCTCAGAATTCCTATTCGTAATACCTGGAGCAGTAACAGGTTGGCATGGCATTTCTCAACGAATGGTCTGTATTCAGTTAAAACAGGATATAGAGTGACCCTATCCATTGATGATAGATCGGAGAATCGTCCATCACACTCGGGGAGCCCGCTCAAGATTTGGAAATGGGTTTGGAGCATAAATGTACCGCCGAAGGTTAAGAATTTCTTATGGAAGCTTGTGCATGGTATACTTCCAGTCAAGACAACATTACAAAAGTGACGTGTTGATATTTCTCCTATTTGTGAGAGGTGTGGACTAGTGGAAGAAACGGCCGAACACGCGCTAAGGGATTGTCCGTGGAGTAGGTTCTATTGGTGTGCCTCGCCGCTACGTCTAGAACAACGCTCGAGTGTAACCAATGCCTCTATCGTCGACATGCTAAGTGAAGTAGCCAAAATAGATCAGCTGGAGGTGGGCGAGATGTTTTCTATTCTCCTCTGGACCCTTTGGCATGCAAGAAATAAGTTGGTATTCCAAAGAAAAGAGATGTCCCATGTCGAGTGTTTTTCGATGGCAACCTCTGTTTTACATTCCCAGCAGGACGCACACAAGCAGGAGCAAACAAGTCGAATTGCAATGCCCCAGCCGCCTGTTGTTCCTTGGAAAAGACCACCAGCGAGTTACCACAAGATTAACACTAATGCCTCAATAAAACTGTCGGAGGGTTCGGGATTTGGAGCAGCCGTCCGTGACACCAACGGTGTGTTATAGAGAATGATCGTGTGTAGAACCCCACACGTTTACTCGAACGAAATAGCCAAAGCATTGGCTTGCCGGGAAGCTTTGGAAAAAGCACGTAGATGGAACTTAACCCATGTCCAAGTTGAGACGGATTGGTTGCTATTGGCACATGGTTTGAATAAAAAAACCCTGATTTGTCCTACTTTGGAGCCATCATCCAGGATATTATTGCCTTAAGCAGAGAGTTCATAGATATTTCCTTTTCTTATATTCCTAGAGAGTCGAATAATTTAGCGCATAGCATTGCTCATTTGCCCTTTTCCTTTCTAGTATAGGTCTGTTTTCTGGAGTTTTTCCTTCGGATATTTGTGACATTGCGTTGTTGGAGGCTCAGGCCTCAGTTTAATGGATATTTCATATCATTCTCAAAAAAAAAATTACACTTAGTTTTTCAGTTGACGAATTATAAGTGAATGAAAGCCTCAACCTAATTAACTTTAAAATGGGAAGAACAATATTGTTATTAATTATAAAATATGAAGTAACATGTGAGTTTACATTGGAGCTTAAGGAACACGTACACCCACCCACAATCTGATTGATATGTACATGAGCACAATTCAAAATAGATAAGAATTTCATATTTAATAAATATGCATACATAGATTTCGTGAAAACTCGAATTAGAAGTGGACTGGGTTTCAAAATAAATATTCGTAGAGCTACAGTGTCCGTCACATATATATATATATATACACACGTGAGGATTATCATTCAGAGCATCACAAAATAGAATACACACAGAATAACAAATACCAAAACCATGGCTCAGAAATGATTCAAAACATAATAGAACTAGAAACTCAATTAATCACAAAATTATATGAATCCATACAATTAGGCGGCAAGTCTTCCAGTCAAACACAATTATAATAAAACGATAGGCCATAAACTCACATAATGAAATTCATGTAACTATAATACAAACCTAAATCTACGTGAAAACTAAGGAGATTACTTGTTTGTTCAACTTATGGATAACAAAATCCTTTGCAGGCCTCTTTTGAATCAATCGGGGAAAATCACCTCTCTTTCTTCTCTTTTCTCTTTTCTTCTTCTAGAGAGAGAGAGAGAGAGAGAGGTGAAAATGGTATTTTGGGAATAAATGATGGTGTGTCTAGTATAAATGATGAACAAAAAAAAGTGAGTGTGTATTTAGAGAAAAAAGGGTGTGAATATATAGCACCTCCCAATTAGAAGTATGATCCCATCTTTAATTTTATTTATATTATATTAATGTTATATGCTCTTTAAACTTGATTCATTGTCTTCTCTAAACCCTTAGCCATATATTAGTTTCATAAGCAATATATATATATATATATAATAACCGAGTCACTTATAAATAGTAATCAAAAAATATTTCCGCCTAAAACACCTTTCTTGTATTAGCAAAATATAATTATAACATGTAATATTAATTTTGATAATTAGTAAATTAATTTTGGAAAATCTATATGTATATATAATAACAAAGCATTATATAAAAATAAGTTTTCCAAATCTGTGTGTGTAATGCATTAATTATTATTTTTGTCTTTTTATTTTTCATTTGTAAAATTTAATAACTTTTGTTTTTTTGTTTTTGACCCCTTTTTGATGTATAATATATCAAATAAATCTTCTTTTTGTGATCATCAGTTTGACACCCATATTGTATATATAAAATAAAAATAAGTATAAAAAATAAAATTGAGATATATTTACTAAAAATTTTATTTTGTAATGGCTACAATAATTATATATTCGGGCTATTGGACATCAATTTGTAAATTCATGTATTTTGGTATTTGTGATATATATATATATAGTTGTTAATTGGGCTTAGCCCATTTTTTCATAATTATACAAATTATATTTAAGTTTATTAAATTCAATTAAAAATATTTATTTGAATTAAAAATATATATATCATAATATGTATCTAAATATTATATATATTACATATATTATACATAACATTATATATTTATGTAATAATAAAATAAATTTATATTTCAAATAAAATTATATTCATAATAGCGTTTTATATACATAAAATTATTTTTAATATTTATTAAAGTATTTTTATGTTAATAGAAATTGTTTTTATATTTATCAATGTATTTTGATATTCAACTTTCAAAGTTGTATATTTGGACTATTAGATATGAATTTTTTTGTTTCTTTTTTTTTTTTTTTTTTTTTGACATCTGTGCACATATAAAATAGAATAATTTTTACTTCTCCTGCCCTATATGGAGTGCTCCAAGAGCTTGAAATATTTTATTTTTTCTTAAAATCATGCTACTAAATATAAAACATGGTTTTTGTTTAATATACATATATATATATATATATAATAAACAAGTTATTTATAAATAGTATCTCAAATATTTCTCCGCCTAAACTACCCTTCAATAATAGTAAAAATATAACTGCAACATGTAACATCAAATTTGATAATTAGTGAAATAATACTTGGATATATAGGATTAAAAATTGGACCAACACTTATAGGCTCCCGGTCAAAGTAATTTCGTTAAAATAATAATCTTTAATTATAGGTGTTGGAACAATATTTTATTATGGTAAATTTATGATCTATTTTTTTATACTCTGAATATTTGATTGATTGCAACCCAATTCTCCCAATACACAAATAAAGTCAACCATTGAATAATTTATGTCGAGAATTCTGTAAATCTAATGTTGATGGATTTTAAATTTACAGTGAATCATCGATATTATTTATAGTATTTCGGATATACAAAACTTTCAAAAGTATAATATATAAATATTGACAATAAGGAAAATTTAATATACATGTTGATATTATGCTTTATTAATAATATGTCATTTTCTAAAAAATTGAACTGAATTACCATAAAATATGGATAATGAAATCCCTAATAAAAATTAAAAAATAATATAAAAATATAAATTTATTACACCAGTTAATACCGAATTATTCAAGAAATAAAAATATCCCAAAGCAAATATCAGAAAGTAAAGCCATCTAATAATATCAGTCATGGTCAATCATATGTTGTTTTCACGAGTCATATATCATAAGAGTTTGAAAATATTAGTTTGTGATGACAATAAAATAAAACTAAACTTGCTAATATGTTGTGTACATAGAAGTATTCTAAAATTTATAATTTTGAAATGTAGTGATTTAACTTTATTTCTTTGAAATTTGTATTGTATGTTTATATTCATTAACATTGTAACTTTTATATGAATGCAATTTGCGTGTCTTGATGCAACACACCCCGTGCATTGTTAGTCCAAGTGGCTACGATAATCTAGAGGGGGTGAATAGATTATGCCGATTTTTCGCAAATCGCCCTCCTTTTCGAATGAACAAGTAATTGACAAGAATGTAAATGCGGAAATTAAACAACACTCGATGATTTATAGTAGTTCAACCCACCTAGGGCCTAATCTACTACCACCCCGATATATCCGAAGTGGATTTCAAAAAGAAAAAAAGATTTTATTAATTACCACAATTAATACAACACCACCTTTGAAGATTACCACAATCTTCTTACAACACCTTCAAGGAGATTACCACAATCTTTCTTCAACACCTATGAAGAGTACCACACTCTTCAACACCTAAGATCACCCAAGTGTACTCTTACCACAAGAGCAACAACAAGGATATCTTGTTTTGGATGATTGACAAAATTTAAGATTACAACTCTATAAAAACAATACAAAGATTGAGTGCAAGTATAATCAAGAATCAAAAGCCTAGACCTCAAGAATGTGCAAGTGAAAGTACTTAGGCTATTACAAAAAGAATATAAAAATGAAAGCTTGAGAATTTGCAGATTTCTTGTTGTGTATTTTGCTTGTATGTGTTGTATCTTGTGTCTTCAATCCATCCTCTATTTATAGGAGAGTCTTCACCAACATAGGCTCCTTCTTCTTTACTTTTGTCTACAAAAAGAGGATCACAAGATGTAGAAAAATTGTACAAAAATGAAAAGTAAATCTTGTTGATAAGGATTGCAACGGTTGAAATTTTTCACAAAAAACACAGGCGACCGGTCACCCTATAGAAAATTTTGAACATTGGAAGAAAATAGTGCAATCCAGTACGAGGTGCAGGTTGGGGGTCGGCCGGGGGGGGTCGACCGGCCGCGTGCGGTGCGACTCGGGTCGGCCCTCCCCTGGACCGGTCCCCCTGCACCAATTTTCAAGTCTGTAATGTTCTGTTTTAAGTTTTGCGTTCTTCAGGTACCGGTCGACCATTTGCTCGACCGGTCGACCTCCAATTTGAAATGTTGTCTGATTTTTATCAAAAATAAACTTCAAGAAATACTCCAAAAAATTAGTAAAAATATTTAAATCACTTGGGAGTATTTGGACAACATTTATAAACATTGTTTTTGTGTAAAAACCAAGTAACACAAAAACATCAAATATGTTGTCCAATTTTTTATCGAATAATAAGCTCTAAGAAATACTCCAAAAATTAGTAAAAACATTTTAAATCATTTAGGAGTATTTTGGACAACATTTATAAACATTGTTTTGGTATAAAAACTCATTTAAACATAATCATCAAAATCTTGATAAAAACATTTATCTAACAAACTCCCCCTTTTTGATGATTACAAACCAAAATAATTTTAGGAAGTCGATTTTAAAAACGAAACATATTTTCCGGTCTAGAACATTTATCCATTACAAGCAAGATTTATCATAAGAACAAACACACAAGGATAGGAGCAAAGATTTTTCAAAAACATTTTAGCACAAGCTCCCCCTATCAATATGCATATTAAGAACAAGTATAAAAGCAACCAACTAAAAGCTAAAAGCTTAGCTTTTACAAAATAAGCTTGAATTATTTGAGCTTAGAAGCTCCCCCTGTCACAAAACATCATTAGTCAAGCATAAAAGTCCACAATGCATCCAATGGACTAAGTAATATTCACAGCTTTTGGCTTTTGAGAGCCCTAGCTTATAGCTTTTCTTGCGAGCTTATTTTCGCTTCTTTGAGCATATGAGCATTTTTCTTGTTTCTCCCCCTTTGGAATCATCAAAAAGAGTGTTAGCACGACAAAAACATCATACAATTATATCAAAGTGCGCAATTTTATCGATTTATCGAGCGTTTTGAAAATTGAAGCTTAAATTCCAAATAAAAAGGGAAAAATTTGATCATTTGATTTGCAAAAGCTCATTTGATTGATAAAACATGATCTCAATAAATATATAAGACATTTGAAAGCAAATGAGTCATGTATAAGTTGAAATTTTCTTTGCGACAATTCATCGAACACGTTGTGGGCGTCAAAAATAGAAGAAGTTGTATAAGGCCCTTGTAAATGAATCAAGCCAAAATTTTCATCACCAAATCAGTTCAAACACCATTCAATACATCATAATTAATAAGCTCATCCCGTCATATGAAACTTCCATCAATAAAATTACATATAAGCCAAAAACTCAAGGGTTCAACCCAATTGAGCAAAGGAAGTAGAATTCTTACCATTCAATCGGTAAAGTCGAGCAATGATGATGATAATCGAGCCTAATTAAGTCCAAGATATGAAATGTATGCAAGAAAACAAATTTAAAGTGAAATTTGTGTGCATTTGGCGAAGGGGACGAAAAATGGACAAAATGAGCCAAAATGGCTAAGTCTGAAGACAGAACCGTATTTAACCACAAAATGGTAGTGGGCGACCGGTCGACGGTGAGGGCGACCGGTCAAGGTGAGGTCTGACCGGTTGCCCTCACCCTGTAGCTTTGTCTCATTCTCTGTTTTCCAAAATCCGAATTTTCAACCAAAAATCCGATTTTTCGCCCCTAAGTTTTAAAAACGTGCAAAATGCAAATGTAAACCTCATTAAATATGCATTATGCCTAACCGAGCTCGTATAGATGCAAAAGTCTCGGAAGATAGCGGTTTTGTAAAAATGTCCGCCAATTGATCTTGAGATGGTACGAAAGATATCTCAATTTTTCGTTTAGAAACACAATCCCTTAGAAAATGATGTCGAATCTCAATATGTTTAGTACGGTTATGATGAACCGGATTTTGAGCAATATTTATAGCGGATATATTATCACAAAAGATAGGAACATTTTCAAAAGAACATTTATAATCCGCTAAAGTTTGTTTCATCCAAAGTAATTGAGTGCAACAAAAAGCCGCGGAAATATATTCGGCTTCGGCGTTGAAAGTGAAACACAATTTTGTTTCTTTGAAAACCAAGAAACTAGGCAATCACCTAGAAATTGACATGATCCGGAAGTACTTTTACGATCATCAATATTTCCCGCATAATCCGAATCACTATAACCTTTAAGAGAAAAATTTTCATTCTTTGGATAAAATAAACCATATTGAATAGTGCCTTTCAAATATCGAAAAATCCTTTTAACGGCACTCATATGAGATTCTTTGGGATTGCTTTGAAAATGAGCACATAGGCATACGACATGAAGAATATCCGGTCTACTTGCGGTTAAATAAAGTAAACTACCAATCATATCTCGATACTTGGATTCATCAACCGGCTTGCCTTTTTCATCTTTGTCAATCTTGACGTTTGTTGCCATTGGGGTAGAGACGGTTCTTCCTTCTTCAATGCCAAATTTCTTCAAAAGCTCATTTGTATATTTTGATTGTGAAATATAAATTCCTTCTTGGCATTGCTTAATTTGAAGTCCACGGAAGAAGTTGAGCTCCCCCATCATGCTCATTCCAAATTCACCTTGCATTAACTTAGAAAATTTCTTGCACAAGGATTCATTAGTAGCACCAAAAATAATATCATCAACATAAATTTGAACTAATAAGCAAACTTGCCCCTTTTCAAAAACAAAGAGAGTAGTATCAACTTTACCTCTTGTAAAACCATTTTGTAAAAGAAAAGAGCTAAGTCTATCATACCATGCACGGGGTGCTTGTTTCAAACCATACAAGGTCTTTTTAAGTTTATAAACATCATTAGGCCTAGAAAAATTTTCAAACCCCGGAGGTTGTTTTACATAGACTTCTTCTTGAATAAAACCATTTAAAAAAGCGGATTTAACATCCATTTGGTAAAGCTTGAAATTTTTAAAGCAAGAATAGGCAAGTAAAATACGAATAGCTTCTAAACGTGCTACGGGTGCAAATGTTTCATCATAATCAATACCTTCTTCTTGACAATACCCTTGAGCTACTAACCTTGCCTTGTTTCGAACAATGTTGCCTTGATCATCAAGTTTGTTTTGGAATACCCATTTTGTACCAATAATGGTTTGAGATGGAGGACAAGGTACCAATTCCCATACATCATTTCTTTCAAATTGATTCAACTCCTCTTGCATTTCCAAAAACTAATCCTCATCCTCAATAGCTTCCTTAGCATTTTTAGGCTCTTTTTGAGATATAAGAGCTTTCCCGGCAAATTTTTCTCGAGTCATTACTTTATCAAGGGGATCACCAATAATAAGATCTTTTGGGTGATCTTCCTTAAATTTCAATGCTACGGGAAGATCCGAAGTATCACCTTTGTCTTCTTGAGGAGCATTTGAGCTTGAAGGTTGATCATTTTGTGCATCATCTTGAACAATGGGTTCAACAATATCCTCTTCATCACTTTCATCATTGGGTATCTTTTCAACACCCGAAGCTTCATTGAATTTGACATGGATGGATTCTTCAACAACCCCACTAGTTTTATTGTAAACCCGATATGCTTTGCTCTTGGTTGAATACCCCATAAATATTCCTTCATCGGCCTTAGGATCAAGTTTGTCCAATTGATCCTTAGTATTCAAAATAAAACACTTACATCCAAATATTTTGAAATAATTAATATTTGGAGTTCTTCCTTTCCAAAGCTCATATGGAGTTTTATTCATTTTAGGACGAATATAAACTCGATTAATGACATAGCAAGCGGTACTTACGGCTTCGGCCCAAAAATATTTTGGAAGTAAAAATTCATTTAGTATGGACCGACTCATTTCTTGAAGTGTCTGATTCTTCCTTTCGGCTACTCCATTTTGTTGAGGTGTCCTTGGAGCCAAAAAATTGTGACTATATCCCTTGGTTTCACAAAAGACTCTAAATTCTCCATCAAATTCTCCACCTCGATCACTTTGAATAGACTTAATAGTATTTTCCTTTTCATTCTCAATAAGTCTACACAACTTAACAAACTCATTAACGGCATCGCTTTTATTTGTAAGAAATAGAGCCCAAGTATATCTAGAAAAATCATCAACTATAACAAAAGTGTAATGTTTTCCACTTAGACTTGCCGTACCAATATCCCCATACAAATCTAAATGAAGAAGTTGTAGAGGCTTGGTTGTGGAAATTTCATTTTTGGGCTTAAAACTACTCTTAACTAATTTGTTCTTTTGACAAGTGTCACATAAGCCAAGATTTTCAAAATTCAATTTGGGTAGTCCTTTTACATGTTGGTTTTTGTAAATAGTTTGCAAATTTTTATATCCAACATGTCCAAGTCGCCTATGACATAAACTAGTTAAATCATTATTGGCGACAAGACAATAAACATTTTGACTAACCAAATTTCACAAATAATTTTATCATTTTTGGAAATAAGGCATTTTTCTTTATTAAAAACAACATTATAATTTGAATCACAAAGTTGGCTAACACTTATCAAATTGAACTTAAGCCCTTCTACTAAAAGAACATTACTAAGAGAGAAAGAAGAGTTACCAATTTCTCCATTTCCAAGAATTTTTCCTTTGCCATTGTCGAACATGACCATACCCTCTTCTTGGAGCTTGATGTTGGTAAAAAGTTCTCTCTTTCCGGTCATATGGCGTGAACATCCGCTGTCCACGAGCCATTTTGAATCTTCCATTGTTGTTATAGCCCCTATAACATACAAATGAATTATTTTTAGGTATTCTATAATTTTGGGGTCCATGGGGGTTAGCCTTGAGACCTTTGGGTCTCCAATAATAGCTAAAATTATTCTTCAATTTACAATTACTAGCATAGTGTCCATTCTTACCATAATAAAAACAAGTAATAATACGAGGACTACTAGCACGTACAAAGGTTGGACCTTGGTCATTTTTCTTAGAAGAATTTTGAAAAGGTTTGTAACCAAGTCCTAATTTAGAATGCTCACCTCTTTGTGCATCTAAAATTTTTGTGACTGATGGCTCAAAAGCTACTCTAGAAAACCGTAGGCAAGTGCACCTATCGTTTTGTAGTATAGATTATTGAGTACCGAGTGTCATTCCCACGAGGATTGTAAGTACTAATAATTACCGTCTTTTTGTTATTTAATCTAACAATTTTCAGAGTTTTGTTTGTTTAATGAAAATGAAAAATAGAGAATTTTAAAATAATTGCAACTTACAAAAGATCAAATAAAAATAGATTGTAGAATTAAGAAATCAAGAGCTAGAAATATGTTTGAATGTAAATCCCTCTAGAATGTTTTTGTGATTCAACAAGATAAAAATACAACCATAAGCCCTTAAGCAAAAACCAACCTCTTTTAGTAAAATCTCATGTTATGTGGACCGTAGAAATTCCCAATTTAAGTTAAACCCTCTATCGAGCGCGAATAACTTCTAACCTCAAGTTGATTAACTGAAATCTCTTTCTAGTTAAAACCCCCAAGATAGCATTATAGCGATTTGTGAAATCCCATATTAAGTTTGACCCTAATCCAGAAGATTTATGTCGTCCTATATCTAGGATTGCATGCAACTCTTTTCACTTATATAGGTTCTATTTCACCATGAATCTCTCGATTTCCCGGATGAAAAATAAACTTCAAATCAATATTGAGCATATACCAATTCGAATGAATAAAGCATAATATAAGTGAATCACACAAAACAAGAAGATTTTATTAAAAACATACAAGCCTTAATCACAAATTCATTCTAGAGTTCATTACATTCAAACACTAGAAATTTAGCTACACATGGCTTTGACAAAAGAGTATACTACACAAGAAGATATGAATAAAATGAACATGGTGTACTTAGCTCTTATTCAAGACCAATATAAGACTTCCTCCTTGGTTGATTGCAATGATGTTAAGCTCCAAGCCTTCTCCTCTATTGCTCTTCAACTTCCAACTCTATCTCTCTTTTATCCTCTCAATGTATTTTGCTTTGAAACTTAGAATATACAATGAATATACAATGAATCTCTCTATCAATGAATACTACATGAATTCTATAAATTTTCAACTCAAACTCTTGGCTTTTATAGGCACCATCTTTGTGAAAGAACACATCAATAATGCTAACAAATGCTCCACTTCCATGGTTGTTGGTTGAATCATTGTGTGCACATTCATGGTTAAGTTGGTTGAATTATTGTGTCCACATGACAATTGAGGGAATAATAGAGCTTGGTGCATCAAAATGAGGTGTAAAAGTTGCTCAAAGGTTGTCAAAAAGCAGAAAGGGAAAGTTTCCATAATTTCCGCCAAAGAAAAAACCAGTCTGGACGAAAAGCACGCTCGTGCTTTAAAAGCATGGGCAGGCCGTGTTTTTGGAATTTCCCGAACACGGCCGTGCTTGAAAAGCACGCCTGGCCGTGTTTGGTACGTCGGGGTCGAAAAATTGCTCGTTTTTAACTTCTAAAAAGCACGGCCGTGCTTAAAAACACACCCTGCCCGTGTTTGACTGAAAAGTCCCCGAAATGACGCGTTTAGCTTGGGATATTGAGTGTTTTTGCATCCAGAAACCCCCGGGTATGTTTTGACATGAAACCATGGCCCAAAATTCACCAAAAACAGCTCCAAATCATCAATCTACACCAATAAAAGCACCTCAGAGTAATGTGAACCATGTACAATCAAAAATTTATGAAACTAACAATAAAATAACTCAAATCATACTTAAATATACACATAAAACATGCATAAAAAGACTCTTATCAAACCACCTCCAACTTTGAACTTTGCTTGTCCTCAAGCAAAACATTAAATCAAAAAAAAAAATGATTCAATAAATTAAAACACACAAGGATTTTTTTTTTCAACACATTGAACACAAGCAGTCAAGTTCTTAGCCTTCTCAACCCGGATTAACCATTCAGTAAAAACACAATTTTGCAAAGCGATCGATTGTCGTCAAGAAAGTAACATCGTGAGGCATTATTCAAACTTGAAATCATCACTCCACAAATATTGATAGTTATGAATAACTTCAATTCAATAATGTCATGAAAATACAATAATTCAATGGATCATTGTAGTTAGCCTACTAGTCATATAACCAAGCTTCTTGAACTTTTATTGGAATGAGAATTCAAGGAATATACATTCTCCCTTTCGATATTTTTTTTTTCGGTAGGTCCTTTCGAGGCATTCTTCCACTAGGTTTATATTTTGAATTTTCGTTCAAACACTCCTAGGGTGGTTTCCCATACTCATATTTGTGTCGCCGTTTTACGTAAAAGACAAACATGGGGCTCATGAATGCTCCTAGTTACTAAGCAACAACAAATAGAGGAGTATAACCTCGATTGGATTCCCTTTTTTTTTCTTTTTTTTCATTTGTTTTTTTTTTCACAAGCTTGGTATAACAACTAGTTAACCACCACTAAATCATGAATTCTCAAACGTTCATAACACTAAGCTTTGTCGTAAATGCCTTAACAAATCAAGTATTATGGAGTTGGAAATCTTGTCAAAATTTAGCACACATCTACATCAATTTATTCTAGACAATCAATTGTTTCACATTGAAAACATAAATCAAAAAGTTAATTTTGGTGTGATTGGGCTAAGTTATTGACTAGCAAACACTCAATTTGTTAAAAAAAAAAAAAATACCTCTTGTCGACAACCTAAAAATAAAAGCAAGCACACACAGACTAAGAATGTAATTGCACCCACCTCCAACTTTAAATGTTCACATTGTCCTCAATGTGAAAGAAAGAGATGAACGAACACAAACAAAACACTCAAAAATCAACCATACTAGAAGAAAATAAAAGAGGTGGAAAAGAAAAATACGACCTTACTAGAAGAGTGAAATCGGTATTGAGCGACCATTGGGTTGTTTAGTACGAAACCTTCATCGGCATCTTCATACCTAATCAAGGATACACAACTCGAATACCGTGAAATCATCAAATATATATATATATATATATATATATTTTTTTTGAGTTTTTTTTTTTGAATTTTTTTTTTAATAAAAACACGGCCGTGTTCGATACGAATTTTTTCGATAAAAATTTTTTTTTTTTAAAAAACACGGCCGTGTTCGGTACGAATTTTTCCTACAAAACTTTGGATTTTTTGAACACGGCCAGGGTGTGTTCGCGAATTGGGTGACGAACACGGCCGTGCTTTTTAAGCACGGCCAGACCGTGTTTTTTTTTTTTCTAATTTTTTTCAATCCCCAAGCAATAAAAAAATTAAGTAAAAGAAAATGCACACAAAATGCCGGGTTGCCTCCCGGTTAGCGCTTCTTTAAAGTCGTATAGCTGGACCGTTTACCCAAATGTGGAGATTAGTCGGGTGGAGCTTTGGACTTATGAAAATCCCTTAGGTATTTAGTAGTATTACCTCCAACTTTATGCTTCAAAATGTGCTCTTTGAACTTTCCGGTCCCCTTTTCGGGCATAAGCTTCCAACATGGACTTTGAACAACACTTTTCTCCAAGAGATTTTTAGATTTCTCATCGTGCAACGAAATTGAATTGACAAAAGAACAAGTAGTATCCTTTTTTAATATCAACATGAATTTTAAAAATTACTTGTTCATCCCCCACCCTCAAAGTTAATTTTCCCTCATGCACATCAATGATTGATTTTGCCGTAGCCAAGAAAGAACGCCCAAGAATTAGAGGAACCTCAATATCATCATGCATGTCAAGAATAACAAAATCAACTGGGAATATGAATTTATCGATCTTGACTAACACATCATTAATAATACCTCTAGGACGTTTAATCGATTTATCGGCTAAGTGTATGTCCATCCTAGTAGGTTTCAGTTCACTTAATCCCATATGCTTGAATGTTTCATAAGACATCACATTGATACTAGCCCCTAAGTCAGCTAGTGCTCTATCAACAAGTAAACCATCAATTGTACAAGGGATAATAAAACTTCCTGGATCATTAAATTTTTGTGGTAGATTATTGGAAGAACATTTATCATTCAATTGCACATTTGATAGTTCGTTAAGCTTATTTTCATTAGAAATGATGTCATTTAGATCTTTAACATGCTTTGAAAGAGGTTGAACAAATGGAATATTAGTATGTAGTTGCTTGAATGACTCAAGGTACTTACCAAATTTGTCCTCCCTTCTATCTTCTTCAGTTAAACTCCGGTAAGGGATCTTGGGTTTGTATTCGGCGACCTCCTTTTTCATGAGCTTTTCTTTGGGTATGTCATCCTCCACGTATTTCTGCATGGCGGTATTGGCATAATCATGCTCATGTGGAAAACTGATGGTAATTGCCTTTACATGCTCCCTTGGGTTTGGCTCAGTATTACCCGGTAAACTACCTTGTGGCCTTTCAGAAATCATCTTCGCAATTTGTCCTATTTGGTTTTCCAGATTATGGATAGATGCCTCTTGATTTCTCAAGGATGTTTCCACCGCCTGGAATCGGGTATCTGTTGATTGCACAAACTTTGTTATAAGATCTTCCAAGTTAGGCTTACCTTGATTTGGCTGAAATCCGGGAGACGTGTGTAGATCATGATTGGGATTAGGTCGTGGTTGGCCTTGGTTTCCCCAACCGAAATTAGGATGTTGTCGCCACCCAAGATTGTATGTGTTGTTGTAAGGATTACTTGGGTAATTTCTGCCTTGATTCCCAACGTAATTAGCTTTGTTCGGTGTGAGGTATTGTGTGTGGGCGTCTGATGATTATGCAATCCTCCATAAGTTTCACAAGATAAAACATGCGGTGGTGGTGGTTTAGGAGCCGCTAGATCGTCGATCTTTTGGGTCAAAGCTTCGACTTGTGCAGCTAGTGTAACCACTTTGTGCATTTGCATTATAAACACCACTGTTCGTTAGGTTTACCTCGTACGGATTGCCATTGATAGCCATTCATGGCCATCCCTTCTATGAGATCTTGGGCGGCTTCGGGTGTTTTATTATTCAATGTTCCCCCCGCCGCCGCATCAATCATTTGCCTCGTCGATGAGAGTAGCCCGTTGTAAAACGTTTGGACTTGCATCCAAATAGGGAGGCCATGATGTGGGCATTTTCGCAGCAATTCTTTGAATCTCTCCCAAGTGTCGTACAAGGTCTCATCGTCCTCTTGAGTGAATGAAGAGATTTCATTCCTCAATCGTGCGGTTTTGGCGGGTGGAAAATACTTCAAAAGAAACTTTTCCGCCATAATGCTCCATGTTGTGATTGTTCCCTTTGGTAAAGTGTTTAGCCATTGTTTAGCCCGTCCCCGAAGAGTAAATGGGAACAGGCGTAAACGGATGGCATCGTCGGAGACTCCATTTATTTTAAAGGTATCGCAAATTTCGAGGAAATTCGCGATATGATTATTTGGATCTTCGTCCGGTAGGCCGTCGAATTGAACAAATTGTTGCACCATTTGAATGACATTCGGTTTGATTTCGAAATTATTGGCTGCAACAGCGAGCCTTACGGTACTAGATGACGTGCCGTCCATGGATGGTTTAGCATAGTCATACATAGTTCTTTGTTCATCCGCCATGACGAAATCTTTACTTTCGTTAGTATCCTCTTCGTGGTCTGTGTTAGTACTTTCCTCGTGTTCTTCTTTGGCGGTGTCGCTTCCAAATTCGGCGACGAGTAGGCATACACTGCGGTAAACAAAAAGGATAAGTATAAACCAAGACTTACTAAGATAGATAAAAAGAAAGATAATGGTAAAATAAAATAAAAAAAATAAAATAAAATGATTAAATTAACAAAAATAAAGCGTTCTTAATATTACAATCCCCGGCAACGGCGCCAAAAACTTGATGGCTCAAAAGCTACTCTAGAAAACCGTAGGCAAGTGCACCTATCGTTTTGTAGTATAGATTATTGAGTCGAGTGTCATTCCCACGAGGATTGTAAGTACTAATAATTACCGTCTTTTTGTTATTTAATCTAACAATTTTCAGAGTTTTGTTTGTTTAATGAAAATGAAAAGTAGAGAATTTTAAAATAATTGCAACTTACAAAAGATCAAATAAAAATAGATTGTAGAATTAAGAAATCAAGAGCTAGAAATATGTTTGAATGTAAATCCCTCTAGAATGTTTTTGTGATTCATCAAGATAAAAATACAACCATAAGCCCTTAGCAAAACCAACCTCTTTTAGTAAAATCTCATGTTATGTGGACCGTAGAAATTCCCGATTTAAGTTAAACCCTCTATCGAGCGCGAATAACTTCTAACCTCAAGTTGATTAACTGAAATCTCTTTCTAGTTAAAACCCCCAAGACAGCATTATAGCGATTTGTGAATTCCCATATTAGGTTTGACCCTAATACAGAAGATTTATGTCGTCCTATATCTAGGATTGCATGCAACTCTTTTCACTTATATAGGTTCTATTTCACCATGAATCTCTCGATTTCCCGGATGAAAAATAAACTTCAAATCAATATTGCGCATATACCAATTCGAATGAATAAAGCATAATATAAGTGAATCACACAAAACATGAATATTTTATTAAAAACATACAAGCCTTAATCACAAATTCATTCTAGAGTTCATTACATTCAAACACTAGAAATTTAGCTACACATGGCTTTGACAAAAGAGTATACTACACAAGAAGATATGAATAAAATGAACATGGTGTACTTAGCTCTTATTTAAGACCAATATAAGACTTCCTCCTTGGTTGATTGCAATGATGTTGAGCTCCAAGCCTTCTCCTCTGTTGCTCTTCAACTTCCAACTCTACCTCTCTTTTATCCTCTCAATGTATTTTGCTTTGAAACTTAGAATATACAATGAATCTCTCTATCAATGAATACTACATGAATTCTATAAATTTTCAACTCAAACTCTTGGCTTTTATAGGCACCATCTTTGTGAAAGAACACATCAATAATGCTAACAAATGCTCCACTTCCATGGTTGTTGGTTGAATCATTGTGTGCACATTCATGGTTGAGTTGGTTGAATCATTGTGTCCACATGACAATTGAGGGAATAATAGAGCTTGGTGCATCAAAATGAGGTGTAAAAGTTGCTCAAAGGTTGTCAAAAAGCAGAAAGGGAAAGTCTCCATAATTTCCGCCAAAGAAAAAACCAGTCTGGACGAAAAGCACGCCCGTGCTTTAAAAGCACGGGCAGGCCGTGTTTTTGGAATTTCCCGAACACGGCCGTGCTTGAAAAGCACGGCCTGGCCGTGTTTGGTACGTCGGGGTCGAAAAATTGCTCGTTTTTAACTTCTAAAAAGCACGGCCGTGCTTAAAAACACACCATGCCCGTGTTTGACTGAAAAGTCCCCGAAATGACGCGTTTAGCTTGGGATTTTGAGTGTTTTTGCATCCAGAAACCCCCGGGTATGTTTTGACATGAAACCATGGCCCAAAATTCACCAAAAACAGCTCCAAATCATCAATCTACACCAATAAAAGCACCTCAGAGTAATGTGAACCATGTACAATCAAAAATTTATGAAACTAACAATAAAATAACTCAAATCATACTTAAATATACACATAAAACATGCATAAAAAGACCCTTATCAAACCACCTCCAACTTTGAACTTTGCTTGTCCTCAAGCAAAACATTAAATCAAAAAAAAATGATTCAATAAATTAAAACACACAAGGATTTTTTTTTTTTTCAACACATTGAACACAAGCAGTCAAGTTCTTAGCCTTCTCAACCCGGATTAACCATTCAGTAAAAACACAATTTTGCAAAGTGATCGACTGTCAAGAAAGACTGTAACATCAGCAGACATTATTCAAACTTGAAATCATCACTCCACAAATATTGATAGTTATGAATAACTTCAATTCAATAATGTCGTGAAAATACAAGAATTCAATGGATCATTGTAGTTAGCCTACTAGTCATATAACCAAGCTTCTTGAACTTTTATTGGAATGAGAATTCAAGGAATATACATTCTCCCTTTCGATATATATTTTTTTTTCGGTAGGTCCTTTCGAGGCATTCTTCCACTAGGTTTATATTTTGAATTTTCGTTCAAACACTCCTAGGGTGGTTTCCCATACTCATATTTGTGTCGCCGTTTTACGTAAAAGACAAACATGGGGCTCATGAATGCTCCTAGTTACTAAGCAACAACAAATAGAGGAGTATAACCTCGATTGGATTCCCTTTTTTTTTCTTTTTTTTTTCATTTATTTTTTTTTTCACAAGCTTGGTATAACAACTAGTTAACCACCACTAAATCATGAATTCTCAAACGTTCATAACACTAAGCTTTGTCGTAAATGCCTTAACAAATCAAGTATTATGGAGTTGGAAATCTCGTCAAAATTTAGCACACATCTACATCAATCTATTCTAGACAATCAATTGCTTCACATTGAAAACATAAATCAAAAAGTTAATTTTGGTGTGATTGGGCTAAGTTGTTGACTAGCAAACACTCAATTTGTTAAAAAAAAAAATTACCTCTTGTCGACAACCTAAAAATAAAAGCAAGCACACACAGACTAAGAATGTAATTGCACCAACCTTCTGTTTGATACATGTTTTTATCTTAATTTTGATGATTTTATTTTGTCACCAAAACAATGTTTTTAAAGGTTGTCCAAATACTCCTAAATGATTTAAAATGGTTTTAATATTTTCTGGAGTATTTCCTCAAGTTTATTTTTGATAATAATGGACATCACTTTTAATGATTTTATGTCAATGGGCTTTTACTCCTAAACAAGATTTCTAAATGTTGTCTAAATACTCCCGATTGGTTTAAAATATTTTTACTAAATTTTCGGAGTATTTCTTGAGTTTTATTTTCGACAAAAATTGGACAACATTTCTGTCTCGTGGTCGTCGAGGTCGCATCTATAGGGCAACCCGTACTGAAGATGATTTTGAAAGAGAAAATGAGACGGAAGGAAAATCGGGGCAGTCGACCGGTCGCATACAAGGCGTCGTCGGTCCCGTCGGCCGCATGGGGTCGGGGTCGACTGCACTGCAAGTTCGTGTCGAAACAGAACTTCAAACCTTGCATTTTTGAGTTAGGGGACCGGTTGAAACAGGGGTCGACCGGTCGCTGACCTATGTCGATCGGTCGCCTGTTGTAATTTCCAATTTATTCTTCAATTCTCTTATTTTGCGGCGATGGTGCATCGTGCATTGACAAATGACAAAAATATGACCGTTTGACAAATGAGACACATTTCCTTAAATTGTGGGATTGATTTCTAACAGCTATATTCTTGATTTTAATTGTATTTTTCTGTAGATTTTCAATTCCCAAAAGGAGCTTATGCTTGATCAATCATCTCCTATAAATAGAGGAAGTTTTGGAGCAACCAAAACAACAATTGAGATACAACACAACAAGATACACTTCAAGCAAATACTTGGTCTTTCATTGTTATTATTCTTGTTGTAAATTTGCCTAGCTTATCACTTTCACATCCTTGAGGTCTAGGCTATTCTTGATTACACTTTGCACTCAAATTGTATTATTCATTATTGAGTTGTAATCTTGATTTTTGGTTATCATTCAACACAAGATATCCTTGTGAGTGTTCTTGTGGTAAGAACACACTTGGATGATCTAGGTGATAGGTGCAAGAAGATTGTGGTTATCTTCTTATTGAGGTGTTGAAGAATTTGGTATTCTTCAAGGTTGAAGATTGTGGTAATCTTCACAAGGTGCCGTTGAAGGAAGATTGTGGTAATCTTCAAAGAGAGATTGTGGAAATCTCCAAAGGTGTTGTTGAAGAAGAGTGTGGTGCTCTTCAAGGTGTTGTAAGTTGAATTTGTATTAATTTTGGTAATCAATAAAATTCTTTTTCTTTTTGAAATCCATCCCGGATATACTGGGGTGGTAGAGGATTAGGCCCTAGGTGGGTTGAACCTCTTTAAATAGACGTGTTGTTTACATTCCGCACATTTATTATTGTGTTTGAGCATTCGTTTATAAAAAGAGGGCGAAATCGAAAAGATGGAGATAATCTATTCACCCCCCCTCTAGATTATCGTAGCCGCTTGGACTTACACCTCCAACTTTAAAGGTTCACATTGTCCTCAATGTGAAAGAAAGAGATGAACGAACACAAACAAAACACTCAAAAATCAACCATACTAGAAGAAAATAAAAGAGGTGGAAAAGAAAAATACGACCTTACTAGAAGAGTGAAATCGATATTGAGCGACCATTGGGTTGTTTAGTACGAAACCTTCATCGGCATCTTCATACCTAATCAAGGATACACAACTCGAATACCGTGAAATCATCAAATATATATATATATATATATATATATATATATATTTTTGAGTTTTTTTTTTTTTTGAATTTTTTTTTAATAAAAACACGGCCGTGTTCGAGATTTAAATTTTTCGATAAAAAAATTTTTTTTTTTTTTTTTTTTTTTTTTTGAAAAACACGGCCGTGCTTGAAAAGCACGGCCTGGGCGTGTTCGGTACGAATTTTTCCTACAAAACTTTGGATTTTTTGAACACGACTAGGGTGTGTTCGCGAATTAGGTGACGAACACGGCCGTGCTTTTTAAGCACGGCCAGACCGTGTTTTTTTTTTTCTAAATTTTTTTTTTCAATCCCCAAGCAATAAAAAAAATTAAGTAAAAGAAAATACACACAAAATGCCGGGTTGCCTCCCGGTTAGCGCTTCTTTAAAGTCGTATAGCTGGACCGTTTACCCAAATGTGGAGATTAGTCGGGTGGAGCTTTGGACTTATGAAAATCCCTTAGGTATTTAGTAGTATTACCTCCAACTTTATGCTTCAAAATGTGCTATTTGAACTTTCCGATCCCCTTTTCGGGCATAAGCTTCCAACATGGACTTTGAACAACACTTTTCTTCATCATCCTCATCACTAGCATAATAAACATTATTAGAAGAAGATACTAAGCCTTTAATAATATTTTGTGTACCCGGTTTAGTGGTGGATGGTTGAGAATTTTTCCTCTCCTTGAGATATACTTCATAAATAAGGAGGTTCCCAATGAGCTCATCAAACTTGAGTGTCTCAAGATTTTGAGCTTCCGTGATTGCCGTCACCTTTTCGGACCATGAGCCGGGAAGGGCGTTTAAGACCTTGGTCATCTTGTCTTCTTCGGATATGACCTTTCCAAGAGCCACAAGAGGATTGACAATGTTGTCAAGCCTTTCCACCATTTTTTATATGCTTTCACCATCATGCATATTGAAATTTTCAAAGTCTTTCACAAGCATTATTTTTCTTGCTTGCTTCACTTTCTTTGTGCCCTCATAAATGGTTTCTAATTTTTCCCAAACTTCATGTGCCGACCGTATGCCTCTTATGCGATTATATTCGGTGGCGGTAAGAGAGCAATGTAAAAATATTTAAGGCCTTACCGTTTAGAGAGAAAGCCTTCTTGTCATTTTCATCGAACTCCTTGAATGGCTTGGGAGTCGTGGTACCATCCTCTAATTTTGTTGTTGGTTCAGCAACTCCTTCAATGATCACATTCCAAATATCAAATCCGCACCCTTGTAAAAAGCACTCCATGCGTTCTTTCCAAAATGCGTAGTTGTTGGCGACGAATAGTGGTGGCTTGTTGGTGGAGGCGCCGGTGGTGAGATAAGCGTCATTCGTAGCCATGGATCTTTCCTCTTTACTCGGAACGAGCTAGCCAAAGAGTTTGGCTTTGATACCACTTGTTAGTTCAAGTGGCTACGATAATCTAGAGGGGGTGAATAGATTATGCCGATTTTTTGCAAATCGCGCTCTTTTTCGAATGAACAAGTAATTAACAAGAATGTAAATACGGAAATTAAACAACACTCGATGATTTATAGTATATCAACCCACCTAGGGCCTAATCTACTACCACCCCGGTATATCCGAAGTGGATTTCAAAAAGAAAAAAAGATTTTATTAATTACCACAATTAATACAACACCACCTTTGAAGATTACCACAATCTTCTTACAACACCTTCAAGAAGATTACCACAATCTTCCTTCAACACCTATGAAGAGTACCACACTCTTCAACACCTAAGATCACCCAAGTGTACTCTTACCACAAGAGCAACAACAAGGATATCTTGTTTTGGATGATTGACAAAATTCAAGATTACAACTCTATAAAAACAATACAAAGATTGAGTGCAAGTGTAATCAAGAATCAAAAGCCTAGACCTCAAGAATGTGCAAGTGAAAGTACTTAGGCTATTACAACAATAATATAAAAATGAAAGCTTGAGAATTTGCAGATTTCTTGTTGTGTATTTTGCTTGTATGTGTTGCATCTTGTGTCTTCAATCCATCCTCTATTTATAGGAGAGTCTTCACCAACATAGGCTCACAACATAGGCTCCTTCTTCTTTACTTTTGTCTACAAAAAGAGGATCACAAGATGTAGAAAAATTGTACAAAAATGAAAAGTAAATCTTGCTGATAAGGATTGCAACGGTTGAAATTTTTCTGTCAAAAAAACACACAGGGCGACCGGTCACCCTATAGAAAATTTTGAACGTTGGAAGAAAATAGTGCGATCCAGGTACAGGTTGTAGGGGGGTCGACCGGTCGCCCAGAGGTGCGACCGGTCGGCCCTCCCCTGGACCGGTCCCCCTGTACCAATTTTCAAGTCTGTAATGTTCTGTTTCAAGTTTTGCGTTCTTCAGGTACCGGTCGACCATTTGCTCGACCAGTCGACCTCCAATTTGAAATGTTGTCCGATTTTTATCAAAAATAAACTTCAAGAAATACTCCAAAAAATTAGTAAAAATATTTTAAATCACTTGGGAGTATTTGGACAACATTTATAAACATTGTTTTGGTGTAAAAACCAATTAACACAAAAAACATCAAATATGTTGTCCAATTTTTTATCGAATAATAAGCTCTAAGAAATACTCCAAAAATTAGTAAAAATATTTTAAATCATTTAGGAGTATTTTGGACAACATTCATAAACATTGTTTTGGTATAAAACTCATTTAAACATAATCATCAAAATCGGATAAAAACATTTATCTAACATGCATTGCACGGGTAAAAGACTAGTTTGTATGTAATATTAACGTGCAATAATTAAAATCGACTCAATAGGCTAAATTCAATGAGAATATTTGAATTGCGGGCAAAGGGCAATTAAATCCCAATAAACTTAATCATATCAAAATTTAATTAATTGTATGATAATAATACTTAAGTTAAAAGATCTTGTAAGCTCATACATCTTATAAGATGTTTTAGAGCTTATAATATGTTAGATCTTATTTTAAGTTGTTGAAATGTTTGGATAAAAAAAAAGATTGTGGAGCTTTTAAAATGTTAGTAATGACAATTTTGTAATTAAAATAATCAAAATTAAAGGATATTCTTGAAATAAGATCTTATTTTGATAAGCTCCTATAACATCTTATATATTTTAGGAGCTTATAAGATTTTTTTTTTTTAAGTTTACAAAACAGATTTAAATAGCTTATAAGCTCTCAAACATCTTATAAGATGTTTTGAAGAGCTTATAAAATCTGACAAACACCCTCTAACACTTTAAAACCAAAAATCCCATAAAAACCCACAAAATTATCTATTGGAAAATTGCAAAATGATCCTATATGTTTGGGTCGTTGCAAAACTGGTCCTCTTCGTTTACTGCTTTTTTGTAAAAATTAGTCTTGTATGCATGATTTTGTCTCAATTTAAGGACAATTCACACCCAGTTTTAAATTTTCTGTTGAATTAAGTCTTAATTAGGCTAAGTTGACAAGATTAATCACCTCATTGCCTGCATGGAAAATTGCAAAGTGGTCCCATATATTTGGGAGTGGTGCAAAAAAGATCTTTTCCGATTTGATTGTGCAAAATTGGTCCTATATATATAAAAATGTCCTTATATTGAGAACATTTTTTTATCAAAACTTGACAAATATTGGGAAAATAATAATTTTAATAAAATAATTATATCTTAGTTTTTAATAAAAAACTTTCAAATAAATTAATAAGTTATTTAAATAAATAAAGTAATAGTAATAAGTTATTTAATAATTAAAAGAAACTAAATTATAGAAAATAAAATAATCATTTAAACTGCTATAAATTTTTTCTATACATTAATTAATTAATTAATCCTTAATTAACAAGCATTGAACTGTCTTCTCCTACTTGAACGTCTCCATGATTTTTTTTAAACGGATTAATTAAAAAATATTACTGAAAAAGTTCCCTTTGTTTAAAAAAATCCATTTGATTTAAATAATATTTTTATATTAATGGAAGCTTATTTCTAAACACTAATTAATTAACAAGCATTGACATATCTTCTCTCTTTTATTTTTTAAATAATATTTAAAAACTCCATAAAATAATATTGTCCTTATTTTTCGATCAATCCCTTTGTTTAAAATACATGTAGACATTCAAGTAGGAAAGGATAAGTCAATTAGGGATGGTAATTAGTGGGAACGGAGCTGGTATTGGATATACCATCTCTGTCCCAAAATCTCATCCCTCTATCATTCCCCGCTTTGGGTATCTGGGATGGGGATGGGGATGGGAATCTCCGTTCTGTTCCCGTGGGAAATCGGGTTCCCCATTTTGTACTTGTTAATAAAAAAAAATTATAAAATAGATTATTTAAAATAACCAATAATTAAATAAATAAAAATAACATAAATTACTAATTTGTTAAAAAAGGGAATAAGAACAAATAAGTTATAAAGACTTAAGGGTTTAGTTTTTATAATTAATAAATAAAACATTACAAATATAATTAATATTAATAATGATATATATATATATATATTTCGGGAAATGGGGATGGGACGCATCAAAACGGTGTCGGGGATGGGATGGGGGGTATAAATACCATCGTCATCCCATCCCCGATTCTAGAGAAGTGGGGAATTTCCATCCCCGTCCCATCCCCGAGTTAACCGGGGATTCCCACCTTATTTTATTCGGGTACCAACGGGGATGGTTCCCCACAGAGATTTTATCATCCCTAATGTCAATGGTTGTTAATTAGGGAAATTGATTTATTATTGTCCAAACAAAAATTAATGGGTTAGTCTAGATGATTATTTTATTTTTATGATTTAGTTTCTTAAAATTTTATTATCAAATAATTTGTTATTATTACTTTAATTATTTAAATAATTTATTAATTTAATTTTAATTATTTATTAAAACTAAAAGATTTAGTTATTTTATTAAAATAAAACATAATTATCCCACAATCCAGTTATTTTTATTTTTTAAGTACGTAGACGTTCAAGGAGACAATAGATCAATGCATATTAATTAGAAATAAATTCATTTTTTCCAAAACAAAATTAATGGGTTATTTCAAATAATTATCTTATTTTATAATTTAGTTTCTTAAAATTTTAGTTATTAAATAATTTTTTGCCATTATCTTAATTATTTGAATTTATTTATTAGTTTACTTTACATGATTTAAAAAAAAAGATTTATTTATTTTATTAAAATAATTATGTCCTCGTAATTTTTCAAGTTTTTATAAAAATGTTCTCAATTTAAGAACATTGTAATACATATAGGACATTTTTTGGCAAAATCAAATCAGAAAAGACCTTTTTTTGCAAAACACCCAAATATACTAGACCAGTTTTGTAATTTTCTCGGTCCATGCTAATGATGGGTGATTAATCTTGCCAACTCAGCCTAATTAAGACTCATTCTACCGGAAAGTTCAAAATTGAGTGTGAATTGTCCTAAAATTGAGACAAAATCATACATATAGGACCACTTTTGCTAAAAGGTATTTGGAGAGGACCAATTTTGCATCGACCCAAAACATACATGACCATGCTCACAATTTTTCCTATATCTGTATATACTTGAAATCGTCGTTATTGAAAAGTACCCAATTTATTTAACAATTTTTACCTTACAAATTATTTCAATTTTTTTCATGTTGTGAATCTGATTTGAGTGAGCGTTGAGGTTTTCGTTTGGTAAACCTGTTAGAACAAAATTATTTTAATTTTGATGATTTCATCTTAATATTTCTATTTCAACCAAAAATATAAAGTCGAGCGCTATTAAAATCGGATTTCATCTTGACAAAATTGTTAAAAATGTGAAGCCCCCGATTTTTCCGAGCATGTAATTGATCCTTTTATCATCTATGTATTTTATCGAATATTTTACCGCGTCACTTTGACGGGTAAATATTAATAATAAATATATTTTTGCGTTTAATTTTATTTTTATTTATTACTTGTGATCCTAATCATTTAATAATTCTATTTCACATTAATGATCACTTGATTGATCATTATTATTATTTGTGTATTTATTAGTCACCTTAGAATTTTAAGAGACTATTTACTTTTGAAACTTATACCTTATAGAATTAAGAATTTGATTTAGAATAAGTGATAATGAGACTTATAAGTGATCAAGGAAATCACTAATTATTTTGGAGATTGATATTATTCATCTATTATCATCAAATTTGGGACAAAAAAATGGAAATACCACAATTGCCCCTATAGTGGACGGCCAAGAGGAGTATTTTGGTGTAGAAATATCTTCCAACTCTTGTACATATATACCTTATGTTATTCATCTTGTGTATAATTACACCATTAATTCAAACATTATACACATTATCATATACATCAATTCTTTAATATTAATTTCCCCAACTTATTCCTACTCACCTAACATTCGTTCCTTACCCATCCTTTGCCCATCCATACCTTTGACTCTCCTTTTGTCTCCATGCAAGAGACAAATTACAAGACATAGACTTGATAAAAAAAAAAAAAAAAACTCTCTCCCTCCTCTCCTATGTTGGACGACCATAAGGCCAAATTTTACAAAAAAAAAATTCAAAAATTTCATCAAACACATTATTCATTCAAGCAAGATCCTCTCCCTTCTCTCTAAACATTCTCCTCCTTCTCTCTACAATTCCTTCACATATTCAAATCTTCAAGAACAACTCCTTCATATCTTCAAATCTTCAAGAACAACTCCTTCATATCTTCAAATCTTCAAGAACACATCCTTCACATCTTCAAATATTCTTCATATCTTCAAGAACACATCCTTCACATCTTCATATATTCTTTCTTATCTTCAAGAACACCATCTTCATATCATCAAGCACTTCCTCTTTCTTCAAACACTTAACAAAAACACAAGAATTTCCCTACTTCTTCAAAAAATTCGAACCCTCCTCTCACAAAGGTGAGAAAATTCTATTCTTCAATTCAACTTGATATCCTATAACTCATCACCTTCTCTTCTTAACTTAAGTTTAATTTTGACTTTTGGAGGTACACATAGAAGACTACATAAGGACATGCAAGCATTGTGGTCACCTTATAAGACTTGAAGAGAAATTGTTGGAGAATTTGGACTATAAGGTAAGATTTGGACACTAGTGCCCTTTTCTCTTCTTCTTCCTATTTTCTTCAAATTTTAACACCCCTTTTTTATTTTTGAGAAATAGGGGCTGACCTTAAGTGGTTTTGAGGGTGAGCCAAAAATTCCAACTTTGAAGCTTCTACTAGTTCCATTTCATCTACTACACAAGGTAAAGTGTAGTATTTCCAATTTTCTCACCTTCTTCTTTTTCTTCTTAATTTTTTACTCATTTTTCTAACTCATAATTTTTGGTATTTCTTGACTTAGGGGCTGACCTAAGTGACTTCATAATCAAGTTGTGAAATTTATCCTTTTATTTCACAACTATCCAATTTTAAGGTGGGTGGAAAAAACTTTCCAACTTCTAGGTGTTTTTCTTAATTGCATGTAGTATTTTGTTAATGAGCACTTGAGATATATGTATTATGTATTGCATGTTAATTTCTTGTATCAAGTTGTGAAAATTCTCAAGTGATGCTCAAAATTGCTATTTATTGAAATTTAGGTGCATGCATGTACACTTTATTGTTGTATTTAATGAATTCTTGTATTAATTAGGCATGCATATGTATGATCCTTGAAATCCATGTTTTGTATGACTTATAACCTGGACCAGTCGAGCATAATTGATTAAATTTTAATTTTTGGACTTAAAATGCAAAAATAGAAAGTTGGTGGACTTAATTGCAAGAAAATAAAACTTAAGGGACCCTCTGTAATTTTCGAGTTTTGGGACTGTACTCAGGTTCAAAAATGATGTTTGGACATTTTAATAAAGTTTTAAGAGTTTTAAGATAAATAAAATCAACCTTTAAAAGCCCAAGGACTAGATTGTAAAATTTTAGAAGTTTGAGGGCTACATTGCAATTTTCGAAACTGTACCAGACCCTATTTTTAAAATTTGAAATTTTAACTCTTAAGGGACTGGAAATAACATATTTTAAGTGTATTCCGAAAATTCAAGTGTTTAGAGTTTGGAAAGCAATTTTATAAAAATTGAAGGACCAAATTGTAAAAGATTAAACTTGAGGACCCAAAATAAAATTTCCAGGACTTATACAGTCCATGTACCTGGAAACCACTTAAGGTGTCGGGGGCAAGCATATACCTAGATCTTGGAATGTTAAGCATCTGAGGAGATATTATCAGGAGGATAGGTAGTATTTTTATTTCTCTGTCTTTGATTTCTTTTTAGCACCAAGGTTGAACAATTTCTTTGTTACCAAAATTATTTCAAGTTGCAAATAAAAGTTCTTTTCCTTTTATAAATGATTCTTGGAACCAACTGGGTAACATAGGATTGCGATGAACAACCATTGCCACTATTGCAAAGATAGGATTCCAGAGGAAGACCACTGCCCTGTTCAGTATGAGTTTTACATGTATTTTGGGCATAATTGTGGATATAATAGGTTGATAAACATGCATTAACTTAGTAAAATGGGTCGTGTTCTAATAAAGTGGAAAAGATATTACGCTTTACTCGTTTTGCAGGAAATTAATGATGTTTGGAGTACTTTTGTGGCAAATCTGAGTATTGCAGTAAAGGACCGTCAAGAATCGAGCAAATACGCGAAGTTTGGAGCTGAACCGAGAAGAGACATTTAAGGAACCGAAAGCGAGATATGGCCATGCACGGCAACTGTGGTGCATAGGCACGACCCGTGCGTGTGCAAGACAATAGGATTTGATGTTCGCATTAATGCACGGGTAGGTCGTGCGTAAGTGCACGACCCGTGCATCTTCGAGGGAAAAATAAATGCTACGGCTTGACGCACGGGCTGGTCGTGCGTAAGCGCACGGCCCGTGCGTCTGTGCGTGTTTTGATAGTTTTAAGTCGTACCAACTTAGGTTTGGCCCAAAGGTATTATAAATAGAGAGAAGGCAGACCCAAACGAGGATACACTTACTTTTACCCTAGAAAGCAGAGAAAAGAGCACCCTTCTACCGGAGGAATCGAGAGAAAGATTGAGGTCGCATCCACATTTGAGGATTGAAGATTGATCGAGAGATCATCGATATTCCTGAGTTTTATACTCCATTGTATTTTTATTTCATCTAGTTGATATGGTTATGAACAATTTGTCTATAAATTCTTCGTTCCCATGTCCGGCTAAACACCTTGTGATTCCGGGGTTTGGGATTAGGTTAATTGACTCTTGTTTGATGTTTAATTTGAATTGAAGTTATTATTTCAAACCCTATTCGAGTACTTTGGTTTATTAATTGTTTTATCATATGGCCGATGTTTTAACATGCTTGATGTATTGATTTATAATTCTAGAAATGGGTTTCAATACTAGATCTTGAGTGCTTGATATGAATACTTTGCATGATTGAGAAGTCTGTGAGTATTTGTGAGGATTAATGATCTTTTATACTTTGGGGAGTTGTTTATCTTATATTGAGTAGAGATGCTAACATATATAATTCAATTAACGTGTTATTATGTCTCGAGAGGGAGGATAAATTACTTTTGTGATCATCTTATAAGAAAGACAGATAATAACTTCGATTTTGATTAATCGGATAACAAGAGGGAGATTAACTGAAATCATAACCTTGGAATCCATTCATCTACTTGATCTTTTCAATTGTAACTCCTTGTTTTGTTCTTTTTATGATAAAATATTGTCTTAGTTTTACAAAACAACCATCACAATTCGATTGTCTAAATAAAAATAGTGTTATTACAATCTCAATACTTAGTCCATCAATTTATTAGTCTCTGTGGGATCGACCTTGCTTACCCTATCTATTAACTACGCCATTCACTTGAGGTGAAGCTAAAAATAAGGTGAACATGCCCTATCAAAAAGGATGAGCAATCCCAAGTTTGATATTAATTCCACTCAGAAGGGAAGCCCCAAGGATACTCATGTGAAACGTAAAAATAATTGGACCTCCAACCCTTGGTTTTTGTGGAGGCTTCCACAAGAGGCTTAGTTTTACTCCTAGACACAAAGTACCATAAGCCTTTGACCCTGGGATGTTGTTGGATTTGATAGATGGAAGCAAAGACTTCGGCATTCACGAAGGTTGGTATTGAAGCTGCCAGAATAACAAATCCTACGACGACACTCCAAGCATTAGGAGTGAGTTGGACAGGACATAGACCATAAAATTGAAGTATCTCTATGATGGTAGGGTGAAGAGTAAACCTTAGACCCGAATGAAACATACTCTCATTTAGGCATAGCCACCCTGGAGGCAACATATTTAAACCACCTCCCGAATTGTGGGATATAACATTCCCAAAGTGCTCAGAGAAATAAGACATCGCTTTAAACCTTTTTATTTCTCCTATGGTAAGAGTTGAAATTACATCCTCGGGATTAAGAACCGGAGATTTATGGGTATTTTGGCAATACTCGGCTAGAGGAATACAATCTGAGGGTTTATTTTCATGAGACATGGTCAAGACTATGAGAGCTAAGGACTCACTTCACGACCTTGGTTTGATTCCCAGGGAGAAAAATCTCCAACCTGAAAGTGACGAGAAAGGTTTAACCACACTCCAGCTGATGAATATACCAAATTGAAAAGAGTTGAAATGATTATCAGAGGATTGGGTCAAATAATGAGGTTAGCCCTTGGCATATATAACAAGGTCTACAAAGAGTTTGTCCAAAAAACTTCTGGTGAATTCACGTGAGCATATTTTGATTCTTAGGTCTTGTGATACATGTTAACTTACTTGCCAAGTATGGACAAGCTACGGACTAACTTTTGGAGTCTAGGGAGACCAATCATTCATGTGAATGCACAAAAATCCAAAGGCCAAGTATGGACAAGCTAAGGACTAACTTTTGGTGTCTAGGGAGACCAAGCATTCATGTGAATGCACAAAAATCCAAAGGCATCACAATCATGTCTTCCATTTCAAAAATAAAAATGGAAAAATTCGGAAAAAAAATTGAAAAAAGATAATTTCGAAAGAAGAATTCGACAAAAAAATAAATAAAAAATAAAAATCGAAAAAAAGTCAGGATTCTACAAGTCCAAGGACTCATTTGAGGTCCTAAGACTATTGCTAAGGTCTCCCAGGCACAAGTTGCTTCTCGAGTTTATTGGCTAAAGACTTTGCCAAGGTCCTAGGACAATTGCCAAGGTCTCCCAGACACAAGTTGCTTCTCAAGATTAGTAGCCAAAGACTTTGCCAAGGTTCTAGGACAATTGCCAAGGTCTCATAGGGCTCAAGTTTATTGGGTAAGGACTTTGCTAAGGTCCTAGGATTATTGCCAAAATCCCCCAAGATCAAGTTGCCACTCAAGGTTATTGGCTAAAGACTTTGCCATAGTCTCCCAAAATTGAGTTAATGACAAGCTCATTTCCTAAGGACTTGGTCAAAGTCTACCAGGGACTTAACCAATATTTGCTAAGGCCAAAACTTTGCCATGGTCTCCCAAATTGAGTTTATGACAAGCTCATTTCCTAAGGACTTGGCCAAGGTCTACCAGTGACTTAGCTGATATTTGATATGGCCAAAGACTTTGCCACAGTCTCTCAAAATTGAGTTTATGACAAGATCATTTCCTAAGGACTTGGCCAAGGTCTACCAGGGACTTAGCTCATATTTGCTAAGGTCGACTCCAAGGTCTACATGCCAAGAATTTTAGCTTACTAAAATTTTTGGAAATGGGGATTATATATTTTACCAAGAACTTGCCAAGGACCATGCATGCACAAGAGTAATTAATACCAAGGAGCAAAAGCATTGGCTACAAAAAATTAAGATGGCATGAAAAAGGTAAGACATACCTTGAATTCTCTTTCTCCACTTTTTTTTTTTTTTTTTTTCTGAAACTCTCAAATGCAAAATGAGAGAATTTTATCATTGTAATCTATTTATAGAAGCCAAAAAAAGGCTAAATAACAAAAGCTCTTTATCGCGATATGAGACATCGCCCAAGCTAATAATTCATCTGGATATACATCTCAAAATACTTCTTGTCCACGCCATAACTTGTGCGTACAAGAAGTGGGGGCAAGTGATGAGGATAATTCTGACATTGACACATGACATTATGAGGACGTGACACGAGTACCACTAAGATGACAACTATCTGGAGATAAGACTTATCTTAATTAACGAGGAGCATCTGGTGATAAGACTTATCTTAACTGACTGATGAGTCCAACCTCGGAAAAATCGCTAAGGAGTCTAACCTCATGAGGAATCCTTGGCCAGGTAGGTAACCAAGGTCTATAAAAGACAACCTTGGCTCTAGGTAAGGGGGATACAAAAAAAACTCACTACTCACAATCTCTACGAGCAAACACTAACCTAAGAATCTGAGTATCTATCCCTGGAGACCACTTCGGGTTCTCATTTTTGCAGTTTAGGCCGACGTCTGGTCAACCTCGGATCTTTGGATCAATCGTTCCAGCTCTTTGATTGACTTCGGATCTCCTCCTTGGCGTTGTAAGTTCTCAGATTAGTCCTTGATTTTTATACATCATCATAATGAAATCAAAATCTTAAAGTTGGAGATGGTATTTTTTTATTACATATCTTATTTAAAATAATTAATCAATGAAATTAATAACATTTGAAAAATTGATTTTATTAATTTTAATTTTTTAGGGATAATTACAAAAATACCCTTGAGGTTTGGGCTAATTACAAAAAATCCCAGAGATTTTTGAAACTTACAAAAAACCCTTTGTGATTTGATTCCGTCTTATATTTACCCCCCTCATAAGAAAAAAACATATAAAAAACCCCCTGATATTTATAAAAATATTACAGTTACCCCCTTAAGTTTAACATATAATCATACCTGATGGGTTTTTTGTAATTTTGAAACATCTCTGGGTTTTTTTGTAATTAGCCCAATCCTCAGGGGTGTTTTTGTAATTATCCCCTTTTTTTATGTAAACACAAAGGCCCTCTATATTTTTTTTGCCCCAGGCCCCTCGAAAGCTTGGACCGGCCCTACATCCAGTCTGAGCACTTATTAAGGATGACAAGTATCTCACTATCATTTCCCAATCAATTATTTCCCCCCACTATTCTACACCAGGTGTATATACATTTGGTGAGTGGATAAATACCAAATGTTTAATTGTCATACCAAATATACTACATCAGATGTAACATCTATAAAAACTTATATATAATAGTATAAACAGGGGGCATTTATCATAGCAATATGATTCTTTTTTCCCCTCAATTAAAGTGTAATAGAAGCTCTCGACATTATCCATCGACCAAACTTTCATCTTGGTCATAAATATTAAAAAATAAACAGTTTTTTTTTCGGAAATGATAAAATAGACAGTCGTACCTGCTTATTCAACACATTTTTAATGTTCAGTTCATTTTTAGCTTTTTACATTGTATTTTGTGTTGTTGATCATCAGCCCATCAACAATACAGTCATGTAGATGAATGTATCATCCAAACTCGTATAATTGTTCATGTAATTTTGCTTTAAAGGCGATAAGAATTAAATTTGTTTTGCCATGTCATATCATAAGGGGGGTTCAAAGCATAGACGTGTCTTGTATTTTCTTAATGCTTTTTTATCTGACGAATGTACTGGGAAAAACTTTTCTTATCAGTGAATATGATATAATTGTATTATCCTGAATTTTCTGGTATCCAATTATGTTGTCATCTTGTGTGTTCAGAAGAAAGTTGTGATAAAATATATTAGTTAAATAAAAATCTCTACGAACAAAGTTGGTCCCATGGTCTAGTGGTCAGGACATTGGACTCTGAATCCAGTAACCCGAGTTCAAATCTCGGTGGGACCTTTTTTTTCATTAGACCTCCATAATGGAGGAATTCTCTTAACTAATCTATCTAAATTAAATGGAATTATATTAATATTATCTAAATAAAGATTGAAAACTCATTCAACGTTTTGGTATTATAGCCTATAGGATCAATTTCTTTTTTTGATATTAGATCCATAATAAAATTACTCGTCCCTCATTTAGTAAACCACAAAGAGTATATCAGTTTTTTTTTTTTAAGTTCAGTTTCGTTATTGCAGGTACTCGAACCCAATCCTTGACCATTGGAGTAATACTTGTGGTCTCGGGGCTAACACTAGTGGTAAATAAGATATCAAGTTAACTTGGTGTTTTCTCCTTAAGTAATAAGTAGTATCAGATTTAAATTTAATACTACATGAATCAATCGAACTTAATATGGATGAAGTGATTTTTTTTTTTAAGGATATATTGCCTTATTTCTCAACTTTTATCCAAGTGTTCAGTGACCAAGTGCACATATGTGTTACTTGGGTATCTTATCATTTACATGCGATTTTTGTTACTCATAAATTTTATTCTATTTTTATTTTCTTTTGATTTTTGTGTTTTTTATTTTTTACTTTTGTTGCATGCACACGAATCAAATAAATAATATAAGGACTCGTTAATAAGATTAACAATATCTATTAAGTGGATGCATGTAATTTCATACAATGCTAATAATATCAAACGTCAAGTTTAAAACGGAATGTTCTTATTTGGGTTGAAGTAGATCCGAAAAAAAATTAATTAAGATCTTTTATTCCGTCTAGTGTTTCATCTTTTATTTTAATGGTATCAATAGATGTACGTGTGCATGATGATGTCATTTTTATAAACGTGGCATTTGCACAATTCATAGGAGTATAAAATGAAATATAAAATGGAATAAAAGATCTTGATTAGAAAAGAAAAATAGGGCCCTTACAAGTTTTAAGATCAATAAATTTGCAACAACATAAGGATTTTAGATGTATTTTAAATATAGAAAACGATAATAGACACTAAACGCAAAGTTGCAAATTTAATCCTGATTTGCACTTTTAGTCATTTAACTATTAAAGTTGCAGTTTTGGTCTTGGACCATTTTACACTTGTGGGTTTAATAGCAATTTCAGTCATGTAACTTTTAGAGGTTGACAATTTTGGTCTCATATCTTCTGGAAGTGGCAATTTTGCCCTTCCACAAAGTAATCAATTTTCTGTCAATTTTTTCATTTGTGATATTGTTATATCTACTTAGATCTAATTCATATTAAGAGGTTTTAGTGGATCATGTCAGGTTTCTAATCAATAAACTTAACAAGGATACTTCTGCAAAGACTACCTTTATTAGTTCCAATATGATCCTAAGCCTTATATGAAAATGGAAATAGTCCATTACAACCATATGAGAGCCAACATGCTTAAATCAAAATTTATAATATTCCTGACAATTCATGCATTTATTTTGATCAAAATGCTTCCAGGTTCCTCTGTCCTCGATTTGACAGATCTGGCTTGCCAAAAGCCGTCCGATCATGTAATTGCAACATATGGTACACACAGTATCTCGACGTTGAAATTATCACACCAAAATTGCAAAAAAGAGTATAACTTGTGGGACCAAAAGCGAAATGAAGCCAATTTACGGGACTAATTTTATAATTTTGCCATTCAATTTTTTTTTTCAAAGACTTAGGCAAGTAAGGGTATTATGTGGATAATGAATAATAAAAATAGCCCCTGGGGACATAAATTACATTAACTAAGAACTTATAAGACTAAACTTGCACAATGTTGAAACTTATCGGACCAAAATTGCGAAAATATACATAATTTATGGGACCAAAATTACAACTTTAAAACTTAGAGGACCAAAAGCGAAATGAAACCAATTTACATAATCAATTTTGCATTTTTGCCCCCACACCAAAAATAATGTAGTCTGCATAGAATAACATTAAATTATAATAAGAGATAGCAAAAGTCAAAAACTTTTTTCTTTTTGCTTCTTTTCTTTAATCTTTTTTTCTTTTTATTTTTCTTTTCAAAGTAAGTTAATATGTAGTATTCTTTATATCCATGCAAGTTGTTAAGTGTAATCCAGACCTAATTGAACAGCCCAAGCGCCCAAGCGCCCAACTGAGTTGGGCCAACTCTTTAGCTTGATAGCCTCATTTAAAGTCAACTATCTTAAATATCGTTCAGCTTCTTTGATAATCATCCCCTTCCACTCTCCCAACTCATTAAAAAACCAAAAAAAACATCACATCCCATCGACTTCTTCCAACTCACTCATTAAGACATCCTCTTAAAAAAACGTATATTTTGGTAGCATATTTAGTATTATAAAGTTGCCGTGTAAGGGAGAATCACTAATAGAGATGGCAATAGACTGGGCGAGTGGCTAAATCGAGAGCCGAACCACCAAGAAAAAATTGGACCGAGAACTCGCTCATCCCCGCCTTAGGACCCGCCCTGTCCCGCATTGGACCCCGAACCCTCCAAAAAGAGTTTAATTGATTTCATGTACTTCACTGACTTCAAAGTTACAAATCCCTTAAACAATAATTTTTTACTCCCAACTATAAGTATATACAGCTCAATACAACATAAAATTAAATAATAAATTGTAACATAAATAAGTGAAATGAAAGCCCGAAGTCAGTAAACACTTTATGAATGAGAAACAGATTTAGCAGTCAAAAAACGATTCCTACATGAGAACAACATTGTGCTGTTGTGCCTGATTACCAATGAAAATTCATTCTGCAATTGAGAAATAAAGGCCTAACTCTTACTATAATCTATATATACACAAGGAGAGACTATTCTTAAAATAGTAACTCATGGTTTTCCCACCAATTTTTCGATTTTAAAAAAAGTAATAAAAATTCTTTAGGAAAAAAAGTAATAAAAATCTATGGGAAAATAAGAAGTCCTAAATATTTGTGATTTCATTATTTTTGGTAGTCAACTTTCTTTCAATAAATCACTTTTTAAAGTTATATATTATATTGTTCAAAAAATTATATATTAAAAATAAAGTTATTTAAATCAGGTTTTCAAATATGTGTGTGTAATGAATTAATTATTATATACATAGATATATTTTTTTTCTTTTTCTTTTTTAGAAATTTAATAATTTTTCATTAATTTTAGATCCATTTTTGACGTATAACATATATAATTAATTATTATTTTACGATCATCGGTTTGACATTGAAATTGCATATATACAATAAAAAATAAACATAATAAATAAAAATATATAAGATATATTTTGTAAAGTGCTTTAAAAATTATGTATTCGGGCTATTGTACATTAATTTGTATATTCATATATTTTCATTATTTATGATATATGTGTAGTAGTTAATTGAATTTATCCAATTTCTTCATAATTATATAAAACTGTATTTAAGTTGATTAAATTCAATAAAAAAATACTTATTTTAATTGAAGAAAATATGTAAAACTATGTATCCAAATACTATATATATTGTATATAGCCACACAAAACATTTGATATATTCATGTAAAAAGAAATTAAATTTTTATTTAATATAAATTTATATTTAAAATAGTTTTTTATATATGAAAAATATTTTTATATTTTTTAAACATAGTTTTCATGTTAATAGAAATTATTTTTTATATTTATCAGTGTATTTTAATATTCAACTTTTAAAGTTGTACATTTGGACTATTAGATATGAATTTATCTGTTTGATAATTTTTTGATATATGTGTATATATAAAAATAAAATAGCTTTTATTTTTCGAAATATTTCATTTTCCCATAAAATTATGTGGCTAAATATAAACATGATTTTTGTTTAATCTCTTTAATAATTGTAACAACTGCTCAACTTTCTAAACTCTAAAAATATATTGAAATTTGAAATGACTTGATTATTGATTGCATTAAAAAACATTACATTTAAAATTAAACATTGGCAGTTAATTTTTTTTTCAAATTTTTACTTTCTTATAGATAAAATCAATATATAGATACGATTCACATTCACAAAATTTTTAATATCAACCAAATATATTGTATTTAAAAAGTCCTTTTCATAGTTTATAATAATATATTTTTAGATTATTTAATTGTATGATTTATAATTAAATTAATTATTTTTTGTATTTTAATTATTTATTGACATTCTAAATTTTTTGCAGTCACTAAAAATTATAAAAATACAGTTCGTGCATCACACGATCTGAAACCAAATTTGAAAATCCAAATAGAACATAATAATTGAAAACCCAAATAATGCAACACAAACCCCCACAATAAATTTTCAAAAGTTTAAAAGTCGACTTAACAACGTAAATAAATAAAATATATAACAAAATCCGCAAAAAATAAAAATATTCCCAAAATAATCAATATAATAAAATCAGTAATATTACCACAACTGTATTTTATTGTCTCTTATTTCCTTAACCAATATACTTAGTTCTCCTATACATATGAGACGACTTTGAAAAATAAATTTGCATCCGAATTTTCTACTACAACTTTTGGAAAACAAATATGACACATTTTCACACTTATTAGGACTCTAAACATGACTAAAATAAAATGAGCGATGAATGTGCACCTGTGCGGTTTTATGAACAAATAGTTTCAAAGATTGAACACAAATGCATAGGCTTGAATGTTTTTTTTTTTATGATTTTGTGGTATGATACGTTTTATTTTTTGATTTTATCAATAAAAACATTAAATACTATTTTCTACTTATTGTTTGATGCTATATTAAAATTATCACAATGCATGAGATAAAATTCGTAGAACTATTAGGAAAAAAATGCACATGTCACAAAGACAAAATGAACGTCTCACGAGATATACACGTGCGCATCGCACATGCAAAAGACAAAAGATTTTATAAGAATAAATTATTATACATATACCCGGGGCGGGTCCAGCTGGACCCATTACCCGCCCCAGACTCGTCGAGTTTTAAATATGGACCGAGACCCTCTCCAGGACTCGTATGATGGGTTTAGACCTAGAGCGTTTAATGCGGAGCCAGGTTTTGACCCGTTGCCATCTCTAATCAGTGTTGTGAAAATCGGACTGGAGCGGTTGATTCGACCGGTTTAACCGGGAACCGGTCGCTAGTCCGGTCCGATTATATATGTAGACCGAGTGGCTAAAAATCGTTGCCACCCGATAAAACCCGAACGAAAGCGCGAACCAAGAACCCAATTGACCCGTTTTTTTAAAAAAAATGAAGAAACTTTATTTATTTATTACAAAATTTGAGTAAAAATATAATAAAATAAGTAATTGCATAAGTCATGGATAGTAAATTACTAAATCTAGGATTTTGAAAAGTAAAAGTACAATCGATGAAATTTAAAATTCCATCATCAATTTTCGACTCTTACGTGCATTATGTTGTAATATGCAAAATTCTTATTCCTCTTGGCAATTTGCAAGACTGCATCCAACCATACTGCTTCACATTTAAGTGGAGATAAGTTATATTATTAAGCATATTGTTTATAACTTTTAAACATAGTGTTTATCTTTATTCTTGTATTCATATATGGGTATATATAAATATATGCATATATATGAATCAACATGTTTTTGAAAAACGGTCCAACTGGTCAGACCAGCTACCCAGTGACCTAATCATTTGTCCGGTTCGATATCCGGTCCGGGTTTAAAAACATTGTCTCTAATCAATTACTTGTTCAGTTGTTCTTAGATTACAAAAACATTGGGGGCTATAATGAAACTAGCTCAAAATCCAAGGGCTAAAACGTAAAAAGTCGTTACTTTTCCCTCTGCCATGATAAAATTGAATTAGAGCCTTAGATTCACTCTTGGCGGCCTTTTTCTCTCTCCGTATTCTCGCCCTGCTTATCTTCTAAGCTAACCGTGAAACCGCCGGGAGAGATGGATGCCCGACGCAGCGTCGCCCGAGGAACCAGACTTTTGAGGTTTTCCCTCACACACACACATACACACAAACACTCTGTATTCACAGCTAATCCATAGTATATTCAATCGCGCGTCGAGCTATTTTGGTTAACACATTTGACGTTTGGTTGCTGTTTTCTGTTTGTGAAAGATAATATTAGGTTCATCTTCGATGGCTCGTCGAGAGATTCTAGCAGAGATGGGTTATGATTTCACCATCATGGTACATTTCTAATCTTGTTATCATATGAGAATGGTAGGATAAGAGAATGAAAAAATTGACATATGTGGTGAAAATTAACTTTAGTAGCATTGGTTGAAAATTGGATTTTTCAATAAACCTAATTTTTTTAATGGCTTTGACATTTAGACTGCAGATATAGATGAGAAGAGTATCAGGAAGGAAAAGCCAGAAGACCTTGTGATGGCCCTAGCTGAGGCAAAGGTGCTTGAAATTAGCAAATTATGAATAATTGATTTTGGTTTTATACTTCTGTCATGCATATGGAATCTTCGTTTCAAATATTTGATTTTGGTTTTATCTTTCCTGAGTAATGAGATGAATTAAAGTAAGTAACACAACTGTGCATATTTCATATTCTACTAGAGCAAGAAAACTTGTAAAAGCAAATTGTGAATGATTAGAACTTTCTCATCAAACCGATAAAAGCTAAAGTGTGTTCCATCGACTGGTGATAAGCAAGGTCCCTAAAATATCCCTCTATTCTGTTACTTTGAAAACAAAATTTGTATGCTTTAGGCAGCTTGAACTAGTTTGCAATAGTATATTTGTTTTGTGGATTCGAGTTGAAGATGAGAATGACAGATGTAGATACAAAATTCTATATATGTTTAATAATTTAGATTTAAGATTCCTGTGAAAGACAAAATACTCTTAGCATCTGTTTATTCATATTGTAGTTAACTTTTGATTACGAGAAATTAAATCCATAATTGTCAATCCACATATATCAGATTAGAATGTCTAATACTAAAACTTTTGGTGGAGACCGTCAAAGAAAAGACAAATAATGCTGAACTGCAAGGAATATATCTTTCTGATGAACTTTGAAATTAATAACTACTTAAACATACTTAACTAATTCTCAAAAAAAAAAAAAAAAAAAAAACATACTTAACTAAGAGACTCCAATTTTAGACATTGTGAACCATAATGGGCTCTGACTTTTAGTGCTTGATTTTCTTTGCATCCCATGTATATCTGCACATAGACAGCAGAGTTACATTTGGGGGGGTGGTGTGGGAAAGCTAATTAAGCAACTTAGCTGATGAGAGGGATCTCTTTCCAGTGTTTCTCTTTTGCTGGATAATGATTATAAATATAAAAATTAACTTGCTCGAACTTATCCTGTAAAAAGTTCATTTGTGCATGTGGGACCTTCAATAAATGATTCTTTCAATGTTTTGAAATCTTAGGCTGATGCTATTATGATGAGGCTCAAGAGTAGTGGCCAATTGGAGGAAATATCGCACCCTACACTGCTAATTACTGCAGATACAGTATGCTAAAATATTCCCTTTCAATTATCTGTTATTTGACTTCTATTTATTTATTTATCAGTTTGAAATAAATTTTTGCTAAACTATAAGGTATGGTAGGAAGGGCTTGAGAATCAAGTTTCTTGATATTAGTCACTTTTAGACAAGGTTCTATATTATTATTCTAACTAGTATATAACCCGTGCGATGCATGGAGTGAAATATAAGGAAGTATTTATAGTTTTGATATTAAAAAATTGATATATGTAGGAATTGTAATAAGGCGGGACATGATTTGGTATCTCAAAACTCGAGATCTTCGGGGAACGAAGTGTCAGTTAAATCCCTCTTGACCTGAGCAAAATAATGTAGGATTTGTTAAATAATTATTATTACAACAGTTTAGTGAATTATAAAAAATATCATGTTAAATATCCAACTATAAATTGAAAATAATTAAAAACCAATTGATTATATAATTTAGAAAAATGAGAAAAAAATAAATTGATAATATATTGGAAACAATTTTATGCATCTATTAGAAACACTTATTAATTTTTTTAAAACTTTAAAAATTATATGTTCACTTAGTGATATTCGGCAACTAAATTATATTAGATCAATTGAGACATAGTTGAAATTTATAAAAACAAATTACTATATATGTTAATTTAATAAATAAAATCAGACTGTTATTTGATGTATCAATAACAATATCATTCAACTTAAATCATGATTATTTGAGAAAACTACCTAACAGAAACGAAGCAACAATAATTTTCTTTTGTTTGATATTAACAAATAAATATAACATAAATAATAGAACAAATAAATAACAGTTTTATGTAATAATTATTTACTTATTTTATATTCAAAAATATATACAACTTTCATTTCTACTAAATCCAAAATATATGTATATCTATTTTATTTCTGAAATCGTTATATAAAGCAAATTTGAATATATACATATATATATATATCTACTATTCTCCTTTATCAATATTTAAATTTGAATATATTTTGTGCTGATTTTGTGTTGTATATTATATTTATTTATGTTCGTTTAAGTCATTTTTGAAATTTTAAATTTATTCTCTAGATTTGTATTGTATTATTCGAACCGTATAATATATTGTTTGAATTTTTCATATTTTTATTACCGGTCATCAATATTTGGTTATACTTTGTCGTAAGGAATTAAACAAAATAAATACTGATTTTTGTAAAAAAAAATATGAAATCAGTAACTATTAAATTCAGATTCATATAATGTGTAATACCCTACCAATTATAATCTTGTGAAAATCTATGAAAATTCAGTTTACTCAAAATAATAAATTTAATTGTTTAAATTAGGAAAGTATAAAGCTGCGTATTTTTTTACCTTAATCATGAGAATTTACTCAAATTATAAATTTGTATGTCCCCCACATTGTTGTGTTCTGATTTCTGAATCCTTTTTCATATTTTTTGACATTGTGGAAAAACTGAATAATATTTCCCAAGTAACTGTATAGTAGTTTCGGTCCTGATGCTTTTCTCTTGGTCAGAAAAAGATTATTTGAAGTTAAGTCTTACCTGCATCTAATTGGTATCGAGGTGGTGGTGTATCAAGGGATTATTAGAGAAAAGCCTGCAAATGAGGAAGAAGCACGTCAGTTTATAAGAGGTGTGTTCTGTTAAGTCTCTTATCAGCATATCCTGCTATACAAATTTGCTAATCCTGCCAGTTGCATGGTTTCACAGATTATTCTGGTGGTTCTGCCAAAGTTGTGGGATCAGTACTTGTAACAAACCTTGTGACAGGTAGTAGAAAAGGGGGGATGGGAGAGTGCAGAGGTACTTTACTAATGCTATGCCAATGCCATACAGTCATATCTTGCACGTACAACTGATCATATTTGCTAAGTCAAATTTTAAAATTTGGAACCTAAAAGGTCCTCATATTTCTCCTAACAAAATGGATGCATAATCAAGAAATTGGTTTTTGTTTTGAGTGATCATCATGGAAGGAAGTTTTTCCGTAAATTCATGAGAGAGCAGTATCCATTTAATAAACAAGTATTACTGAAGACTTGCTTGAGCAACTTGTGTACATCTGGTTCTGAATAATAAAAATCTTTCCAGTGATATGACTTCTAGATAAACTTACATTTAACTGAAGCATCTAAATTATTTACCATGTGAAAAAATTAGTGGAACATCAGCTGGCATGCTTGCAGTATCAACTTCTGTGATTTCGTTCGTGCATCAAATTTTCACCTGGAACCATTAAACAAGTAAATGGAAACTTCTGAACTTGTATACAGTTTAACCTGAAAAGGTAATTTTAGGTTGTTTCCTACTGCAGGTTTATTTTCTAGATATACCAGATGAAGTCGTTGATAGCTTGGTAAGTTACTTTAAAGAAGAGCCTACGTATTTACTTCCTTTTACAGTCCTAATTAATTGTATCAGCATTTTGCTTAGATTGAAGAGGGAATAGTCTTCAACGTTGCCGGGGGTTTGATGCTTGAACATCCATTGACTCTGCCATTGGTAGACACTGTGGTTAGTCTCTCTCTCTGTTTTGCCTTTGCTAGCTCATTAATCATTCATACAAAATTGTATCTAAAACAGATTTTCTTGATTGAGCATCTCTCCCGCATTGTAAAAGGCCTAATTTACTGTAATGTATTTTCAGGTAGGAACTGCTGATTGTGTAATGGGACTTTCAAAATCTCTCACAGAAAAGCTCATTCAGGAAGCTCTGTAGAAGCTATTGATTTCGCAGGCAGAATTGTAATATTGTTCAACGTTTTACTCTTAAAATGGAGAAACAATGTTTTACTTTTATAGTGGAGAAACAAATCGAACAACCCTCACACTAATACAACAATTGGTATGAACCCCGGTTTTGACATTTTAGGAATTGGCTTATTTATTCTACAGATAACTATTGCATACAACCATATAATTTTCACTTAATTTAATCTGTTAAGATTCTTTATATCTTGACAAGTATTTTTAAGGAATAATTACATTGTTTAAGAAAATTTGTCTATAAAAATATAATCTTAATATAGTTGTGAGAAGTGAGAATTCAATGTATTTACATATATTTTATTTTTTATTTGAGATTAGCTATTCTTAGACTATATGTTTCAATTTCTCTTTTATACTTTTCTTTGTTTTTGTATTATCTCAGTCATTATATTTTGCTCACTAATTGTATGTTTTTGTTATAGAACAATCATATTTAACTCTTTTCTTTTTTCGGAGGGGAGGGAAAATGGGATGTCTTGGGAGGAGGGGATTGTTGGTTTTTTGTGTCAAATAAAAGAAGTGCGTTTTGTCCCACATTGCTTGTGGAACAAAATGGGTGAGAGCCTTAAGGTTATTTAAGGAAACCATGTGTTGTTGATTCAATTGGACCAGTCAAATACACTTTAACCTCTGTGGTTTGACTCTAGTTAAATTTCTTTTTTGTATTCTCTAGTATAGAGAGTTGGGAGAGAGGTTTAGGTTAGTCAAAGGTTTGTAAGAGTATGAGAGTACGGGGGTCGGGAGACTGAATGTCTTTGTGATTGTAATAATATTTCACATAGTAGAATTTCTTTCTCTGGGGGTCGTGGTTTTCTCCGCTTTTGGAGTTTCCACGTAAATTCTTGTGTTGTGGATTGTTGTTATTTTTCATGTTATTTCTCGGTTATTTTTGCTTGTCCCTAGAGGATGAATGTGAGATCCGATTTTTCCCAACAAGTGGTATCAGAGCTCGGGTTGGGTCTCTTGAAATTCTGAGTATGCTCTGTGGTCGCAGCGATGTCTGACCTTCCACATCAGAAAGATTTCTTGAGCGGTATCTGGGGGTCTCATTTGGAGGCGGTTGTTCATTAGGCTAGGGTGGTTCAAGCAGATGGAGAAATTTGATAGAAGGGTCGAGTTTGGGTTATGGTAAGTATAAGTCAAGGATGTGATGGTACAATTTGTGTTACACAAGGCTTTGAAGGTTAACTGTCAAGGTGAAGGTAGAGTTGTCTGGAAAATAGCTCCTAATCCGGGCTAAAATTGTGGCAGTGAAGATTTTCTTTGATGAGCAAATGTATGTCCTTTTGGCATGTGAGTTGTCATGAAAGAGGACGTGGTTATGTTAGCGGGTCCAGGAATTTGCGCACGGGCATTGGCTTGTCATGGATGCAGGGTGTGGTGGAAATTCACACGGGCATTAGTTTAACATGGATGCAGGGTGTGTGGTGGAATTTTACACACGGGTATCGGTTTGGCATTGATACAAGGTGTGTATTATGTCGATGGCTGAAAGACTTCCATGAGCAGGGGCGGAGCCACGTGATGGCTCAGGGGGGTCCTGCCCCCCAACTTTTTCCTTCTTTTCATTTTAGTACCTATATTTTTATTATTTAGTATTTTGGCCCCTCAAAATTTTGTTAGATAAAAATTATTCCAATGAATTTTAGTAAGTTAAATTGGAGATTTTGTGGATCTTATTTTATCTTAATATCATCTTAAAATCATATTGTCTATTCCATGAATTTTACTAATGAATATTAATATATTCTTTTGATACAAATGTAATATATATAAACTTTATTATCTTGTATATATACACAAATGTCATCTTTTGTTTTTTACTCTTGGCTAGAGGTGTCAATTTCTGATACGACACGATAACCCGACACGAAACTTAACACGAATTTAATATTTTTTTAATATTTAATGTATTTTTATTTGTAATTTTAATTTTTTCTCCAATTTTTTATTTTTTTTTTCGTATCAACTTTAAATTATATAGGTTTTTCGTGTCGTGTCGAGTTATCCGTGTCGTAAACGAGTCGTGTATCTTGACTCCCCTACTCTTGGCGCCCCCTACCAGTTGTCCTGGCTCCCCCCTGTCCATGAGGGCCAAAGTTGGAAGTTGCACCATAAATTTCAGCGGATTTTCAACATGTGCCGAAGGAAATTCTTAGAATGGTTGATTCTAAGTGGTCTACTCATATGGTGGAGTAGGATTCTCTGGTTTTAGAATCATGGTTCTCTGGTTTGAGAATCATGGTTCTCTGGTTTGAGAATCGTGATTGTCGGTGAAGGCAATGAAACTTCTTTTATTTTGCCAAGGTGGAGTTTGTTGGTTTTTTGATGTCAAATAAAAGAAGTGGGTTTTGTCCCACATTGCTTGTGGAACAAAATGGGTGAGAGCCTTAAGGTTATTTAAGGAACCCATGTGGTGTTGATTCAATTGCACTAGGCAAATACACTTTAACCTTTGTGGTTTGACTCTAGTTAAATTCCTTTCTTGTATTCTCTAGTATGGAGAGTTGGGAGAGAGGTGTAAGTTAGTCAAAGGTTTGTAAGAGTGTGGGGGTATTGGGGTCGGGAGACAGAATGTCTGTGCGATTGTAATAATGTTTCACATAGTGGAATTTCTTTCTCTGGGCGCCGTAATTTTTCTCCGGTTTTGGAGTTTCCACGTAAATTCATGTGTTGTAGATTCTTGTTATTTTTCATGTTATTTATCGGTTATTTCTGCTTGTCCCTAGGGGATGAATGTGGGATCCGATTTTTCCCAACAGGGATAGGATTCGAACTTGGGACTTTTGCTAGTAACATGTGTTTTGACCCCTTGGGCCATATTTGAATCCCAATCATATTTAACCTGTTTGGTGGTTGTTGAGAATAATCATAGTTACCTTTTAATTGAAGAGAAATACCTTCTTGTATGTTTGTCAAGGGTGTGGTAAATTTTTTGTCGGGTTATTTTCAGTTTTAGTACCTCAATTATACCTAGTTTTCAGTTTTGATCCCAAGGTTTCAGTTTAATCAGTTTTAGTACCCAACGTTTTGAGTTTTAATCAATTCGGATACCGCCGTTAAATAATCGTTAAAATCGAAGGTTGACTGTTGTAGAAGGTTTTCCAAACTTTCGAATATATCATTTTTGGTACCCTATGTTTACTGGTTTATCAAATTTGGTCCCTAGATATTTCAAATTTTATTCAAAGGACCTGATCATTTCAGTACTCCAACTCTTTAACTTTGGGCCACGAAAATGGTATCGAGCCTAGGTTTATTAAGAACTTTTAGTTAAATTTATTATATTTATGTAATTAACAATTGGTGAGGAGAAATTACTCCGAGATTATGGATCCGGACCGATGTCCGAGATGTACCCTTACAGACATATCGTCAAATATTGACGATGTATGCACAAGAACACCTTGACGATTTCATATTGGGAATACCAACATGAAGAAAAGAGGAAGCGATGGAGAGCCGACGGGAAACCTTAAGGCTATGCAAAATGCGAGTGAGAATATTATAAGCGATTCCGGATGCTTAACCGCACTTATATGTTCACTTGATGAACCTTCAAGAAACGGTCCATGAAAATTCCCATCGAACAATGATTCCGATGGAGTACGAGTGGAATGAGATACTTCAGACAAATCTAAGATCTCCGAAGATCTTAGAGAAATCGAAGAAGACGGTGCGTAATTATGGCAACCGCCATATTCATCTACCAAAGACAAGTTCATCGATCCGAACGGATGGAGACGATGGTGAAATATCGAAGGAAACTCTTGAACTCCTTCATGATATTGAGAAACGAGTCAAGAACCTGGAGGACAGGCCAAGTTCATCCGGATGAAGGAAACGTATTGATTTTGGGACAATACCCTATTTACACCAAAAAGGGGAAACCAACCAAGTCATACGAAAAATGACGGATGAGGAAAAGCTCATTGCTCTAATCAAAGGAAAATCCATCAAAAATTAAAAAGATGGATATTGAAAAGATGAATCTTAAAGATCTACATGACCTGGCGAGAATCCTTGGCGGGATTAGGTATTGTAGATTTAAAGATGAACGCGGTGAGAATCAACTTTGGTTACCTATGACCCACAAGGTAGACCAATTCCTCCACCACCGCCACCAGATTAATCCTAACGTCGAAGAAAGTACGGGTTCACATCATGGAGCTCGGGACGAGAGGATGCCACATCTTTGGGGATTTCACGACCGGGAGTGATCCACTTTCGGGACGGAGGTCGAAACCTCTTGCGGGAACCGGACAACCTACCGGAAGGCCGAATGTTTATAAGACGCCTTATAGAAGATCGCACCTCGACCCAATACATCCGTATGGGTTGATGTTAAATCTGGACATCCCGATTTTAAAAAGCAGAGAAGTTCTCATTGATGAATGGGCTTCACTATGAGAATTTCGGGAACCCTCGATCTTACAAAGGATTCATTCATTTTACTCCTTGAAATGAGTCTTGAAGGATCGGTGAAGATTGCCTGGGATATGATCGATGCTAGTACGAAAAGTTCGGTCACATCAGGGGAATCACTTAAAGGAATTGTCGATGGTATGGCAAAACTATTCAAAATCCAATTCATCGGCACGGGTTATTTCGAGGATTAGAGGATGAAAAAAGAAAGAAATATAAACAAGCCCTCTATAGCCTTGAGTTCTTTGGATATTTGTCATATTGACGAATATATCAAGTTGTTCACCGAATACGGTGGAAATCAAGATTGAGGAAAAAGAAGCCGCAGCTATTCTTTGCCAAAATTCCGAGTCCCTCGGAGAGAAATGCTTATCGGGAATACAAGGGTGGAGTCAAGTAGAAAGCGTGGCGAGGAAAAATGTCTTTCCTAAAGGCCAAGTTATCGAATGGTGCTATCAAGCGACTCTGCACAAGAATTACAAGAGATTAAGAGGAATTAACAAAGCAGTTCTATGTTGCGTGGATAATGATATCCCAATAGTTGTGGGAGGTCAACCAAGCGCGGCAAGAAGAAGAAGAAGGAGAGAAGCCATCCATACCGCCGAGGAAGCAACAACAAAAGAAGCAGGTCTTCATGGAGACCTAGAAGGTTCTGGTCAAAACAAAAAGCCCGAAGTTATAAATCAGGGCAAAGACCAGCACCAAGCAGGAGTAGAATCTCATCATCAGGTTCTAATCAAGCAAGTACCAGCAGAACCCCGGGGAGAAGAACTTTCAGACGAGCTCATACCCGAGCTAATGAAAGTTTCAGAGATTGTAATTGCTGGACCTGCGGAGCAAGAGGACATATCTCAACGGATTGTCCAGACAACCAGAAACGAGGAATCAGGCAGTTCGAGGCTACACGAAATCGAAGAAGAAAGCTGTCTATTATTAGGATTTAATACAGGTGTATCAATTTGAGGATATTCCCTCAGATGAAAGCATCTATGAAGAAGAGATCTATTCGATGATGGAAGTGAATCCGATCGTAATCGAGTGTAGAGGAAATTCTTCAATGCATACCGGGGGAGGATATGTCAGGATTCCTCTCTCATACTACGGTATCTCATAAGACTCTTATGAGAATTATGAAGGAAGATCCAAAGCTTCAAATCTATGATGGATTTACAATTGGAGCAATGGAAAAAGCTTTGGATAAGATTGGTTTTCGTAATAGAAAACACCAAATTATCCACAGGGTAACAAATCGAAGAATTTGCCATTCCAATGGAGTTTCCGGGAACTGATCGAGATGCGTTGGTCCCTATTAGAGAAATACAAGAGATCAAAAGCAAAGTTAAAAGAGAAGTTGCAAATACACTCTCATGGATTCATATCGGAGCCATAAGAGTAATTATTAAAGCAACATTCAAAGAAGGAATAGATTCGCCTCTTAATCTTCTTTGTCTTTGACAAGCGAATCTCGCATCTCAAGGATTCATGCCTTGGAGTTACAGGGAAATTTGTATGCGTGGAAATTGGCATTTAATGTCTATCCTAGAATTGCGTACAATTTGGGAGATCGAGACTTGAGAGTCCTAACCCTTCATCAAGATTTCAAAAGAGTCGATTTGATGAAAGAAGGAAATATGCCTTACTCGATTACATACAAGATTTCCTATGCTCTCTCGAATACCCATCATTCAAGTATTCTTGAGAAAGGAATTTATTGAAGTCCCAAGAATCTTTGAGGACTTTGCCAGGGTGGTGTTACGAAATCATTGAATCTCCAACTATTAAGGAGATTGATATGATAATTCAAGATCAACCAGATCTTCAACAAAAGTCGGAGTCTCGAGTTGAGCACAGAAGGATGTCTTTCCAAAGAAGACGAGAATGGTGAGTAAACGGCCGTTGGGAAGAAAGGAGACCAAATACGATTCAGCGCATCCCCGATGTTTTTAAAACAGCAGAGAGCTGAAATGTCTAGAAGGATGGCGAGAGGTTGAAGTAATATTCGACATCACTCAAAAAGGATAACATTTTTCCTTGTGATGTTCTATATTATCTCCAACAACCAATCATTGAAAGGTATCAAGGAAGCCTGAAGATAGGAGAAATTGAGCTTACTATCACGGGAGTTGCGGGAAAGATCCCGAGAACAATTAATACGGGAATTGAATTTCTTGAGGAACATAAACCTTGGGAAAGATTACAAGACGGAATGGAGTTCACAGTGGTTAATAAAAGATATTAATCGAGATGACCACTAGTCCATTCTCCATATACATTTCTATTGGAATGTTATATGCCGAATACAAGGCCGAGTATTTCGCCGCCTATATTGATTCAGTGCGGAATATGTTTGCAGCCGGATGTTTTTCCTAAAGAAATTGAAGAAGATTTACAGCTATTGCAGGAAGAGATTTCTCTAAAAGGATTCTTATCCTTAACAGGGGAATTAAACAAGCGAAATAATGATCGGAGGCGCGAGCGAAGACCCCGTGGTACAAAGTAAAGACGCCACCAATCTATTTCCATGATACATGTGCGAGATATTTTTTTGTCGGGAAACAATTTCCGCAAACATTCAAGCGGTTCACACAAGAGAACGAGACGAGAAGACTTATTTTCACAACCTTATGTGATCATAAGATTATTGTCCAGATCTGGGGAAGCATTTTAGAAAAATGCCCATTAATTTCGCAACAAGCGTGGTGATGAAGCCAAACTTCGCAATCCAAAAATGGCGGATCGAAGGAAATTTGGTGAAGCTTTATTATCCTATAGACAATTTGGTTCCATCCAGAAGGATCAGAAGATATGGGATAATAACTTGTATTCATTCAGAGTACAAGGAGAAGAACGAGTTACTCCAGAAGCCATTGCAGGATTATGGATGAGTCTAATGGAGAAGCCGAGGAGTGATGTAACCATAGAGGAACAAATATCACTCGAGGATATCAAGAAGAAGATCCAAAGGAATTACAATGAAGATCCTTTGGCTTGGTGGGATAAGAACGAGCTTAAAGCTTCCTTAAAGGTTAAACCTGGAAAGGAGTACGAGTTTGTAAGATTCAAACCAATCCTTATGAACCAGGAAGATCGTGAGGATATGCAAAAGATACTTAAGGAACATCTTGACCTTAAGTTAATTTCACCAGGAGTTTCTCCATACAACAGTCCAGGATTCTTAGTCAGAAACCATGGAGAAATCAAAAGAGGAAAGCCAAGATGTTAGAGATTTTTCTAACCGCAAGTCTACGGTGTCAAGTTTTAATATAGAGAAGTAAGGTTGTCGAATCCACAGAGAATAATTATCGAATTATCGCTAAGTACTATAATATAGTAGTCTAACTTTATTTAGAAATTCAATAATTGATGGAGTTGATTATACTAAAAATACTAAAAATACTAAAAATAAATTAAGACTATGAAAATATCAATGAATTTATCCAAATGATTAAATGTATTCTAGAGGTATGATGAATCTAGTTATCCCTTATGTTGTCAATATGGTTTATCAATCATCAATTACCAATTTATAAGTCAAGATTTCTACAATAATCATTCCCTTTCTCAAGTGCCAAATGATTTTAGATTCAATTGGGAAATCAATATCTCTATAAAAGTCACCAATTAAAATCTCAATAAAAGCTATGAATCTTGATAAATGACTTCAAAGGATTCACAAATCTCTCAATTCTATGAAATCCAAGGTTATGCTATTCCAAGGTCATGTATTCAATTACCTCTCTCAAGTGTCAAATCAAATACACCAAACAATCTAAATTATTGATCAAGTAATTTAGAAGCAATATATCCAAATAGCACAAATAAATTGATAGATCTAGATTGACAAACCACAATCTCAAAACATAAGTTCAAACATGGATTACATCATCCCTCTAGAATTATAGAGTTTAGCTCATGATTGAAGAAAATGAATTCATGAAAATACAACAATACATCTTACAAGATATGAAGAAAGCAACAAAATAAGAACAAGAGTTGAGGGATCTTCTCTATTTCTAGATGATAGAAGCCTCCAATCTTCTTCTCCAAATTCTTCTCAAAATGCTCAAATCCTTCTTCCTTGTCTTGTAGCTGTTTTTATTGTCTTCCCAAGGGTTCCAAGATCCCCATTTCAAGCCTCAAAGCTTCTATTTATAGTCCACTAAAGTCCAAGAAAGAGGGTAGGTGAACATAGAAATTTTCGCCCCGGGCGCTGCGGCGCCTGAGCTGGGCGCTGCAGCGCCCCCACGTGAATTTTGGAGTGTTTTGCCCTGTCTTGGGCGCTGCAGCGCCCGTGGACGAGCGCTGCAGCGCCCGCCCACTTTTTTCGCCCACCAAATGTCTGAATTTGGTTTTGAGCCCTTCATCAAAGTTGTAGCTCTATCTCTTAGCTTTCCATAGCCACTTGAATCACCTCAATATCAATTTTGTAGAGAGAGTTATGGCCAAAATACGTAACCCTGCCAGTGATGGAAATTTCAGACGCATTTGGACGTTTCTTCAAATCAATCTCTCGTTGTTTGATCGTTTATACTTCTTTTGATACACGATTCATTAATATGACTATAAACTCAATATAATTGGCTCTCAACATGGCTTGACTCCTCAAATGACTCGAAACAATGGAAATTAATGCCTAACCTATGAGATATAATAAAAATGACTCAAAATACTCAAAAACAACACAAAACTCTAGTATCGGAAGCCCAAATCAATGGTATAAAACCAAGTGAACAAATACCCCCAAACTTAGAATATTGCTTGTCCTCAAGCAATTACAACTCTAAAATGAAAAATACAAGACAGAACAATACAAACAAACTGCAAAACTTCACAACCAAACTCATTCGTCAAATTTTGTTTCACTATCAATCAAGCGCGTATTTTCACAATGTGATCATGATGGTGGAATGGTCATGCCAACCCCGTTTTCATTATCCAGATAGATTCACGCAATCAAGTATTTTCAAGATGATCCACTTTTTGAATATAGAGATAAGATGTTTACCAGACTCCATAGGCTTGTCTTTCACACTAATCTCCACTAATGTAGGCTAATGTAACACAAGGATCAATAGGACTTTTAAAGCTTGTAATGTGGGTTTAGGGTAAGGTAGGAAAATACACGAATAAGCGGCTCAAATCACCCAAACACACAATTAACACTTCGAATTATCAATAGGCACTACCCTTCACTTTTTTTTTTGGCATCTCCAATGTTTATGAACTTTCAATCCCGTTGATTTTTTTTTTATTTTCTCTTTTTTTTAGGAACCCCCAAACTTATTCTTTTGCGTACATGGGGTTTCGTCTTTTCTTTTCTCGGGCAACTTCATTCAATTAAACACATACCCTTCTAATCATTCCTTCCTCAACCTTCAACATTTTTCTATATTATGTGTGTATGTATGAGTGATGGGTAATTAGGATTTTCACATTTAGGCTCTGGGTATTCGATTGGTTGCCAAAGAAACGGGTTTATAAGACTCAAAGGGGGACACTAGGAAAAATATAATGCAAAGGTAGGCATTTTAGGCTCTAGCTTGTTCAAAGATGGCCTAAATCACTTCCTCATGGTTACTTCGCCAGATTTCGCCTCGACTAGTGATCGACAAGTTCTAAAGATCGGTGGGATCATAAAGGAACCACTCAATTGCATAAATCATCCCCAAATAAATCATCAGAGTTAAGCATATAGATGGAATTAATGGAAAGAAGATTAAATCACAGTTCAAACACATGCTCTTTTGACCGTTCAACTCATATTCAACAAATTCACTTAGTCATGCAGTTTCACAGTTTAACAAACGCCCCGACTCAACTCTAGACTCTTTTTTTTTCACTCAAGACCCGACTCGATGAATAAAAGCATCGCACCCCCAAACTTAAAACGACATTGTCCCCAATGGAGAGGTGGGAAAAAGGACTTTCCTGGTAGCCGAGGAGCGAAGGCTCCTTAAGTCATGTGATACCACAACGTGTATGAGGTGTCTCGTATAAGCTCATGCATCCTAGCGCACAAGCCCGTGGGCGTTGTATGCTCTGAGGTGTGGTCTTGTTCTTTCCCTTCGCCTTGGCCCGACCCCTTTTTGGCTTCGCATCTTTGCAACCTAGCAAGGTAGACAAGAAAACAAAACTCGTGGAACCAAGGAACTTGGTTATGGGTGAGAAATCAAAAATCACAGCACATACAAAATGCACCCAAGTAGAAAATATAGTGCCATGTCAAAAAGATAAGCATGGAGATGCAAAATAGCACTAAATAATGTGAAACTGTCATTGGGGCATTTCATCAAACACCTCATATGCATGAATTTGGGCAAAGATAGTAAATGCAATGGATAACTCAATTCAATCCCAAAATTCAACACCAAACCTAAGTCTAGCATGATCAACCAATCCACAATCCATACATCAACACAATTATCCTAGCACTTCTACAATCCAATCACACCAAAAATCACAAGATGGGGAAAACCATGGGGTGGTTTTTGGAAGTTGCAAACTTACCAAATAATGAGTGAATGAGATGAAGAATGTGTGTGGTGTTAAAGTGCTCCGTTGTGACGATGGAGTGAGATATGTGGGATTTGCACAAATAAGAGGGGTGAAATGTGATGCAACTTACTACTAATAATGCAAAAACTTAGAAAAAACAAAAACAACTACTTAACTAAATTAAAACTAAGAAAGCAATAAAAGGGGCTTGGGTTGCCTCCCAAGAAGCGCTAAGTTTCTGATCTTGACGGACTTTGTCAGATTCTCCTCAAGTTGGAGCTCCAATAGGCATGTTATCCACATTGCCCTTAGAAACTCCCCAACCTCCAATATCTTCAGCTATATTCCCAACCATCTGCTTACCATCATTTAATTCAAATTTTAGCATATTGGTTGGATGAATAGTGAATACAACTTTCTCCTGATTTACCCGCTGTTCATTTGGTTTTATACCATTGATTTGAGTTTCCTAGACTAGAGTTTTGTGTTGTTTTTGAGTATTTTGAGTCATTTTTGTTATATCTCATAGTTTAGGCATTATTTTCCATTGTTTCGAGTCATTTGAGGGGTCAAGCCATGTTGAGAGCCAATTATATCGAGTTTATAGTCATATTAATGAATCGTGTATCAAAAGAAGTACGAACGAACAAACAACGAGAGATTGATTTGAAGAAAAGTCCAAATGCGTCTGGAATTTCTAGCACTGGCAGGGTTTCGTATTTTGGTCATAACTCTCTCTACAAAAGTGATATTTAGCTGATTCAAGTGGCTATAGAAAGCTAAGAGATAGGTCTACAACTTTGATGAAGGACGGAAAACCAAATTCGGACGTTTGGGTGGCGTTACAGCGCCAAAAGGACGCGCTGCAGCGCACAGCAGAAATCCGGACAGCGGCCGGGGCGCTGCAGCGCCCAAGACCCGGCGCTGCAGCGCCCGGAACAGAATAAAAATCGAGTTGGGCGCTGCAGCGCCCAACGCCTGGCGCTGCAGCGCCCGGGCGACAATCTTGCACGTTGTCTTTGGAAGCCGCAGGCGCCATGCTGTGGCTTGCGCGCCCGGGGGCGGAAAATCCTATGTTCACCTACCCCCTTCTTGGACTTTTGTGTACTATAAATACCATCCTTGGGGCTTGAAATTGGGGCATCTTGGAACCCTTGGAAGACAATAAAAACAGCTACAAGACAAGGAAGAAGGATTTGAGCACTTTGAGAAGAATTTGGAGAAGAAGATTGGAGGCTTCTATCATCTAGAAATAGAGAAGATCCATCAACTCTTGTTCTTATTTTGTTGCTTTCTTCATATCTTGTAAGATGTATTGTTGTATTTTTTTGGATTCATTTTCTTCAATCATGAGCTAAACACTATAATTCTAGAGGATTGATGTAATCTATGTTTGAACTTATGTTTTGAGATTGTGGTTTGTCAATCTAGATCTATCAATTTATTTGTGCTATTTGGATCTATTGCTTCTAAATTACTTGATCAATAATTTAGATTGTTTAGTGTATTTGATTTGACACTTGAGAGAGGTAATTGAATACATGACCTTGGAATAGCATAACCTAGGATTTCATAGAATTGAGAGATTTGTGAATCTTTTGAAGTCATTTATCAAGATTCATAGCTTTTATTGAGATTTTGATTGGTGATTTTTATAGAGATATTGATTTCCCAATTGAATCTAAAATCATTGGCACTTGAGAAAGGGAATGATTATTGTAGAAATCTTGACTTATAAATTGATAATTGATGATTGATAAACCATATTGACAACATAAGGGATAACTAGATTCATCATACCTCTAGAATTCATTTAATCATTTGGATAAATTCATTGATATTTTCATAGTCTTAATTTACTTGTAATATTTTTAGTATAATCAACTCCATCAATTATTGAATTTCTAAATAAAGTTAGACTACTATAATATAGTACTTAGCGATAATTTGATAATTATTCCATGTGGATTCGACAACCTTACTTCTCTATATTAAAACTTGACACCGTAGACTTGCGGTTAGAAAATTCTCTAACAAGTTTTTGGCGCCGTTCTTTGGGGAATAATTCATCTTATTTGTGCTAATATTATTACTTAGTAGTTTTCCTTTAATTTAGATTGGTTTTTTTTTGTTACAATAGGGTCATTGTCATTTTTGTGTTTTCTTGTTGATGCGAAAAAATAAAAGTGCTAATTTAATCTTATTTGATCCGAAATTGAAAAGAACGCTTGAAAGATTAGAGCCGCACGAAGAATCGAATTTACAAAAATGGCGAGAATCGGCGATGATGAAGAACGCATACCTATTGTTGCACCAGGAAAGGGCCATTAGGGACTATTTTCGACCAACCACGAATCAAAACTATTCGGGCATTGTTCGCCAACCTATCAATGCGAATAATTTTGAATTGAAACCGCCCTAATAAACATGGTGCAACAAAATCAGTTTGGGGTAGTGCCGTAGACGACCCGAATGCTCATTTGGCTATTTTTCTTGAGATATGTGACACTATCAAAATGAATGGGGTTCGATGAAGCTATTCGGTTGAGGTTATTTCCGTTTTCACTTCGAGATAAAGCTGCTAGACAATGGCTTCAAACCTTTCCACCTGGAAGTATCACTAGTTGGAATGATCTCCTTTGAAAAATTCATGGCAAAATTCTTTCCACCTAGTAAGACACTTCAACTGAAAAGTGAGATTGCTCAATTTCATCAACTCGACTTTGAGCCACTCTACGAAGCTTGGGAGCGATTCAAAGAATTATTGAGGAGGTGTCCACAACACGGGCAGATGCTTGATTGGCAAAAGGTTCAATATTTCTACAATGGTATGAATGGACATTCAAGAACTATTATAGATCTTTGCAGCGGGAGGTACATTGATGGCTAAAACTCCAAGTGAAGCCATGCTTTTACTCGAAGAAATGGCGCCAATAGTTATCAATGGCCGTCACGAAAGATCTACGCCAAGAAAAGTTGCGGTGTTCTTGAACTTGATACTATGTCCGCATTGGCCTCTCAAATTTCCGCCTTGTCAAAGCAAATTGCTACACTAAGTCCGGTGGAAAACAACAATCGGAGGCGAGTCATGGAGATAAGTCAAGAAATTGTGAATCCGATCGGAACAAGCGAATTATGTGAATAATCGGGGTTTCAACAATAGAGGAATCAATTGCCGACGCATTATCATCAGGGACTTCGCAATCATGAAAACTTCTCGTATAGCAATACGAGAAATGTGTTGCAAACCGCCTCAGGATTTCAAAACCAAGCAAGTACGAGTACACACGTGGGAGAACAAAATCTGTCTTTGGAAGAATTACTTAGTTCATTCCTTGTAGAAACACGAGCAAGGATGAACATGACCGATTCTAACATGGACAAGCTCACTCGAGAGTTACAACAATAGAAGGTCACATCAACTCCTTGGTGACACAAGTAGGCGATTAGCAACAACGGTGAATTCATTGCGGCGAGAGAGGGAAATTTCCGAGTGATACAGAGGTTAATCGAGGAGCATTGCAATGCAATTTATGTAAGATCGGAGGTAGAAATTCAGCTTGCACCGAACAATCGCCCATTTATGTGAAACCAGTGGAATCCAAGAAAATGAAGTTGGAGGAATTTGAGACTGTCTACTTGTGAGAGGAATATAGTGCAATAGTCCGAGTAAACTACCTCGAGAAAATGAAGGATCCAGGGAGTTTCACTATTCCTTGTACTATTGGAGGAGTTTTCTTTGAGAAACCACTTTGTGATCTTGGGTCAGTGTGAATCTTATATCTCTTTCGATGTGATGAAGTTTGGGCTCGGGGAGGTGAAGCGCGTCAATATCACTTTGCGTTTTTTGATCGATCCATCGCCTATCCGTGGGGAATCATTGAAGATGTATTGGTAAAAATTAATAAATTTGTTTTTCTGTGGATTTTGTAGTGTTGGATGCGAATGAGGACAAGAAAATACCTATCATCTTTGGGCGACCATTTTTTAGCTACATCACGAGCTTTGATCGATGTAGAAACGGGGGAGCTAACTCTGCAGGTAAATCAGGAGAAAGTTGTATTCACTATTCATCCAACCAATATGCTAAAATTTGAATTAAATGATGGTAAGCGGATGGTTGGGAATATAGTGAAGACATTGGAGGTTGGGGAGTTTCTAAGGGCAATGTGGATAACATGCCTGTGGAGCTCCAACTTGAGGAGAATCGACAAAGTCCGGTCAAGATGTAAACTTAGCGCTTCTTGGGAGGCAACCCAAGCCCCTTTTATTGCTTTCTTAGTTTTAATTTAGTTTAGTTTTTTTTTTTTTTTTTTTGAGTTTTGCATTATTAGTAGTAAGTTGCATCAAATTTCACCCCTCTTATTTATGCAAATCCCACATATCTCACTTCGTCGTCACAAAGGAGCACTTTAACACCACACACACCATCTTCATCTCATTCACTCATTATTTGGTAAGTTTGTAACTTCCAAATCCCACCCCATGGTTTTCCCCATCTTGTGATTTTTGGTGTGATTGGATTGTAGTAGTCTTTAGGATGATTGTTGTTGATGTATGGATTGTGGATTGGTTGATCATGTTAGACTTAGGTTTGGTGTTGAATTTTGGGATTGAATTGAGTTATCCATTGCATTTACTATCTTTGCCCAAATTCATGCATATGAGGTGTTTGATGAAATGCCCCAATGACAGTTTCACATTGTTTAGTGCTATTTTGCATCTCCATGTTTATTTTTATGACAGGGCACCATATTTTCTACTTGGGTGCATTATGTATGTCTTTGTGATTTTCGATTTCTCACCCATAACCGAGTTCCTTGGTTCCACGAGTTTTGTTTTCTGTCTATCTTGCTAGGTTGCAAAGATGCGAAGCCAAAAGGGGCCGGCCAAGGCGAAAGGGAAGAATAAGACCACACCTCGGAGCATACAATACCCATGGGCTTGTGCGCTAGGATGCATTGTGAGCTTATACGAGACACATCATACACGTAGTAGTATCACATGACTTAAGGAGCCTTCGCTCCTCGGCTACCAGGAAAGTCCTTTTCCCACCTCTCCATTGGGGACAACGTCGTTTTAAGTTTGGGGGTGCGATCTGTTTTTTTTTTTATTCATCGAGTCGGGTCTTGAGTTCAAAAAAAAAAAAAAAGAGTCTAGAGTTGAGTCGGGGTGTTTGTAAAAGCGTGAAATGCATGACTAAGTGAATTTGTTGAATACGAGTTGAACGGTCAAAAGAGCATGTGTTTGAACTGTGATTTAATCTTCTTTCCATTAATTTCATCTATGTGCTTAACTCTGTTGATTTATTTGGAGATGATTTATGCAATTGAGTGGTTCCTTTATGATCCCACCGGATGCTAGAACTTGTCTGATCACTAGTCGAGGCGAAATCTGGCGAAATAACCATGAGGAAGTGATTTAGGCCATCTTTGAACAAGCTAGAGCCTAAAATGCCTACCTTTGTATTATATTTTCCCTAGTGTCCCCTTTTGAGCCTTATAAACCCGTTTCTTTGGCAACCAATCGAATACCCAGAGCCTAAATGTGAAAATTCTAATTACCCATCACTCATACGTACACACATAATATAGAAAAATATTGAAGGTTGAGGAGGGGATGATGAGAAGGGTATGTGGTTAATTGAATGAAGTTGCCCGAGAAAAGAAAAGATGAAACCCCATGTACGCAAAAGAATAAGTTTGGGGTTCCGAAAAAAATGTGAAAAAAAAAAAAAACAAATCAACGGGATTGAAAGTTCATAAACATTGGGGATGTCAAAAAAAAAAAAAAAAAGTGAAGGGTAGTGCCTATTGATAATTCGAAGTGTTAATTGTGTGTTTGGGTGATTTGAGCCACTTATTCCTATATTTTCCTACCTTACCCTAAGCCCACATTACAAGCTTTAAAAGTCCTATTGATCCTTGTGTTACATTAGCCTACATTAGTGGAGATTAGTGTGAAAGACAAGCCTATGGAGTCTGGTAAGCATCTCATCTCTATATTCAAAAAGTGGATCATCTTGAAAACACTTGATTGCGTGAATCTATCTAGATAATGAAAACGGGGTTGGCATGAACATTCCACCGTCATGATCACATTGTGAAAATACGCGCTTGATTGATAGTGAAAGCGAAATTTGACGAATGAGTTTGGTTGTGAAGTTTTGCAGTTTGTTTGTATTGTTCTGTCTCGTATTTTTCATTTTAGAGTTGTAATTGCTTGAGGACAAGCAATATTCTAAGTTTGGGGGTATTTGTTCATTTGGTTTTATACCATTGATTTGAGTTTCCTAGACTAGAGTTTTGTGTTGTTTTTGAGTATTTTGAGTCATTTTTGTTATATCTCATAGTTTAGGCATTATTTTCCATTGTTTCGAGTCATTTGAGGGGTCAAGCCATGTTGAGAGCCAATTATATCGAGTTTATAGTCATATTAATGAATCGTGTATCAAAAGAAGTACGAACGAACAAACAACGAGAGATTGATTTGAAGAAAAGTCCAAATGCGTCTGGAATTTCTAGCACTGGCAGGGTTTCGTATTTTGGTCATAACTCTCTCTACAAAAGTGATATTTAGCTGATTCAAGTGGCTATAGAAAGCTAAGAGATAGGGCTACAACTTTGATGAAGGACGGAAAACCAAATTCGGACGTTTGGGTGGCGCTACAGCGCCAAAAAGATGCGCTGCAGCGCACAGCGGAAATCCGGACAGCGGCCGGGGCGCTGCAGCGCCCAAGACGCGGCGCTGCAGCGCCCGGAACAGAAAAAAAAATCGAGTTGGGCGCTGCAGCGCCCGGGCGACAATCTTGCAACGTTGTGCTGGGCGCCGCAGCGCCCATGCGCGGGCGCCGCAGCGCCCGGGGGCGGAAAATCCTATGTTCACCTACCCCTTCTTGGACTTTTGTGTACTATAAATACCATCCTTGGGGCTTGAAATTGGGGCATCTTGGAACCCTTGGAAGACAATAAAAACAGCTACAAGACAAGGAAGAAGGATTTGAGCACTTTGAGATGAATTTGGAGAAGAAGATTGGAGGCTTCTATCATCTAGAAATAGAAAAGATCCCTCAACTCTTGTTCTTATTTTGTTGCTTTCTTCATATCTTGCAAGATGTATTGTTGTATTTTTTTGGATTCATTTTCTTCAATCATGAGCTAAACACTATAATTCTAGAGGATTGATGTAATCTATGTTTGAACTTATGTTTTGAGATTGTGGTTTGTCAATCTAGATCTATCAATTTATTTGTGCTATTTGGATCTATTGCTTCTAAATTACTTGATCAATAATTTAGATTGTTTGGTGTATTTGATTTGACACTTGAGAGAGGTAATTGAATACATGACCTTGGAATAGCATAACCTAGGATTTCATAGAATTGAGAGATTTGTGAATCCTTTGAAGTCATTTATCAAGATTCATAGCTTTTATTGAGATTTTCATTGGTGATTTTTATAGAGATATTGATTTCCCAATTGAATCTAAAATCATTGGCACTTGAGAAAGGGAATGATTATTGTAGAAATCTTGACTTATAAATTGATAATTGATGATTGATAAACCATATTGACAACATAAGGGATAACTAGATTCATCATACCTCTAGAATTCATTTAATCATTTGGATAAATTCATTGATATTTTCATAGTCTTAATTTACTTGTAATATTTTTAGTATAATCAACTCCATCAATTATTGAATTTCTAAATAAAGTTAGACTACTATAATATAGTACTTAGCGATAATTTGATAATTATTCCCTGTGGATTCGACAACCTTACTTCTCTATATTAAAACTTGACACCGTAGACTTGCGGTTAGAAAATTCTCTAACACCCGCAGAGTTAGCTCCCCTGTTTCTACATCGATCAAAGCTCGTGATGTAGCTAAAAATGGTCGCCCAAAGATGATAGGTATTTTCTTGTCCTCATTCGCATCCAACACTACAAAATCCACAGGAAAAACAAATTTATTAATTTTTACCAATACATCTTCAATGATTCCCCACGGATAGGCGATGGATCGATCAACAAACTGCAAAGTGATATTGGACGGCTTCACCTCCCCGAGCCCAAACTTCATCACATCAGAAAGAGATATAAGATTCACACTGGACCCAAGATCACAAAGTGGTTTCTCAAAGAAAGCTCCTCCAATAGTACAAGGAATAGTGAAACTCCCTGGATCCTTCATTTTCTGAGGTAGTTTACTCTGGACTATTGCACTACATTCCTCTGTCAAGTAGACAGTCTCAAATTCCTCCAACTTCATTTTCTTGGATTCCACTGGTTTCACATAAATGGGCGATTGTTGGTGCAAGTGAATTTCTACCTCCGATCTTACATAAATTGCATTGCAATGCTCCCTTGGATTAACCTCTGTATTACGGAAATTTCCCTCTCTGCTGCAATGAATTCACTGTTGTTGCTAACCGCCCTACTTGTGTCACCAAGGAGTTGATGTGACCTTCTATTGTTGTAACTCTCGGAGTTGAGCTTGTCCATGTTAGAATCAGTCATGTTCATCCTTGCTCGTGTTTCTACAAGGAATGAACTAAGTAATTCTTCCAAAGACAGATTTTGTTCTCCACGTGTGTACTCGTACTTGCTTGGTTTTGAAATCCCGGAGGCGGTTGCAACACATTTTCGTATTGCTATACGAGAAGTTTTCATGATTGCGAAGTCGGGATGATAATGTGTCGGCAATTGATTCCCTCTATTGTTGAAACCCCGATTATTCACATAATTAAGCATTACAGTATCGGATTCACAATTTCTTGACTTATCTCCATTTCGCCTCCGATTGTTGTTTTCCACTGGACTTAGTGTAGCAATTTGCTTTGACAAGGCGGAAATTTGAGAGGCCAATGCGGACATAGTATCAAGTTCAAGAACACCGCAACTTTTCTTGGCGTAGATCTTTCAGACGGCCATTGATAACTATTGGCAGCCATTTCTTGAGTAAAAGCATGGCTTCACTTGGAGTTTTAGCCATCAATGTACCTCCCGCTGCAGCATCTATAATAGTTCTTGAATGTCCATTCATACCATTGTAGAAATATTGAACCTTTTGCCAATCTGCGTACCCGTGTTGTGGACACCTCCTCAATAATTCTTTGAATCGCTCCCAAGCTTCGTAGAGTGGCTCAAAGTCGAGTTGATGAAATTGAGCAATCTCACTTTTCAGTTGAAGTGTCTTACTAGGTGGAAAGAATTTTGCCATGAATTTTTCAGTGAGATCATTCCAACTAGTGATACTTCCAGGTGGAAAGGTTTGAAGCCACTGTCTAGCTTTATCACGAAGTGAAAACGGAAATAACCTCAATCGGATAGCTTCATCGGGAACCCCATTCATTTTGATAGTGTCACATATCTCAAGAAAAATAGCCAAATGAGCATTCGGGTCGTCTACGGCACTACCCCAAACTGATTTTGTTGCACCATGTTTATTAGGGTCGGCTTCAATTCAAAATTATTCGCATTGATAGGTTGGGGAACAATGCCCGAATAGTTTTGATTCGTGGTTGGTCAAAAATAGTCCCGAATGGCCCTTTCCGGTGGTGCAACAATAGGTATGCGGTCTTCATCATCACCGATTCCTGCCATATTTGTGAATTCGATTCTTCGTGCGGCTCTAATCTTTCGAAGCGTTCTTTCAATTTCTGGATCAAATAAGATTAAATAAGCACTTTTATTTTTTCGCATCAACAAGAAAACACAAAAATGACAATGACCCTATTGTAACTAAAAAAAAAAACCAATCTAAATTAAAGTAAAACTACTAAGTAATAATATTAGCGCAAATAAGATGAATTATTCCCCGGCAACGGCGCCAAAAACTTGTTAGAGATTTTTTTAACCGCAAGTCTACGGTGTCAAGTTTTAATATAGAGAAGTAAGGTTGTCGAATCCACAGGGAATAATTATCGAATTATCGCTAAGTACTATAATATAGTAGTCTAACTTTATTTAGAAATTCAATAATTGATGGAGTTGATTATACTAAAAATACTAAAAATACTAAAAATAAATTAAGACTATGAAAATATCAATGAATTTATCCAAATGATTAAATGTATTCTAGAGGTATGATGAATCTAGTTATCCCTTATGTTGTCAATATGGTTTATCAATCATCAATTACCAATTTATAAGTCAAGATTTCTACAATAATCATTCCCTTTCTCAAGTGCCAAATGATTTTAGATTCAATTGGGAAATCAATATCTCTATAAAAGTCACCAATTAAAATCTCAATAAAAGCTATGAATCTTGATAAATGACTTCAAAGGATTCACAAATCTCTCAATTCTATGAAATCCAAGGTTATGCTATTCCAAGGTCATGTATTCAATTACCTCTCTCAAGTGTCAAATCAAATACACCAAACAATCTAAATTATTGATCAAGTAATTTAGAAGCAATATAACCAAAATACAACAATCTAAATTAATTCTAAATTAATACAACAATCTAAACAATTTAAATTATTGATCAAGTAATTCTAGAATTATAGAGTTTAGCTCATGATTGAAGAAAATGAATTCATGAAAATACAACAATACATCTTACAAGATATGAAGAAAGCAACAAAATAAGAACAAGAGTTGAGGATCTTCTCATTTCTAGATGATAGAAGCCTCCAATCTTCTTTCTCCAAATTCTTCTCAAAATGCTCAAATCCTTCTTCCTTGTCTTGTAGCTGTTTTTATTGTCTTCCCAAGGGTTCCAAGATCCCCATTTCAAGCCTCAAAGCTTCTATTTATAGTCCCACTAAAGTCCAAGAAAGAGGGTAGGTGAACATAGAAATTTTCGCCCCGGCGCTGGGCGCCTAAAGAATTTCCCAAAAAAATGCCGCCCGGGCGCTGCAGCGTTGGGCGCTGCAGCGCCCCCACGTGAATTTTGGAGTGTTTTGCGCTGCAGCGCCCCCACATGAATTTTGGAGTGTTTTGCGCTGCAGCGCCCCCACGTGAATTTATAGTCCCCGTGGACGAGCGCTGCAGCGCCCGCCCGCTTTTTTCGCCCACCAAATGTCTGAATTTGGTTTGGAGCCCTTCATCAAAGTTGTAGATCTATCTATTAGCTTTCCATAGCCACTTGAATCACCTCAATATCAATTTTGTAGAGAGAGGTATGGCCAAAATACGAAACCCTGCCAGTGATGGAAATTTCAGACGCATTTGGACGTTTCTTCAAATCAATCTCTCGTTGTTTGATCGTTTATACTTCTTTTGATACACGATTCATTAATATGACTATAAACTCAATATAATTGGCTCTCAACATGGCTTGACTCCTCAAATGACTCGAAACAATGGAAATTAATGCCTAACCTATGAGATATAACAAAAACGACTCAAAATACTCAAAAACAACACAAAACTCTAGTATGGGAAGCCCAAATCAATGGTATAAAACCAAGTGAACACAAGACTTGTTATTAATTACAAAGGGATTAATAATATTTTGGAGTTCGACGGATACTATATCCCAAGTAGAGAACATCTGGTTAACTGTATCAAAGGTGCCAAGATATTCTCAAAGTTCGATGCAAGTCCGGATTCTACCGATTAAGATGGAGGAAGAAAGTAAGAAGTTTGACTTTCTCTACACCACGGGGACACTATATTTGGAGCGTGATGCCTATGGGATTGGCTAACGCACCCCGGATATATCAAAGAAAAATGGATAATCTTTTCAAAGATTATTTCAGTTTCATGTTCGTGTATATCGACGACATTCTAATCGCATCAAAGAACATGAAGGAGCATCTCAAACATTTGGAAATATTTTGGATGTTTGTCACAAAGAAAGGATTAGTGCTTTCGGAAAAGAAGGCGTAATCGCAACAAGACAGATTGAATTCCTCGGAATTGAAATCGATGAATACGGAATTATTCTGAGAATCATATTGTGGAAAAGATACGGGGATTTCGGATACACTAAAAGACAAGCGACTTGAGTTTTCTTGGAGTTGTTAATTTTCTTTGGGATGTTCATTAACAATCGGCATATTACGGGGAAGGTGTTTAGCCCATTGCTTAAAAAAAGATGCGATATTCAAATGGGAAGATGAACATCAAGTAGGAATTAAGCAACTAAAAGAAGTTTGTAAAAAGCTTCCAAAGCTTGCGATTCCCAAGACGAGGACGGCGGTTCGTACCACGGATGCGGTGATGATTGGTGGCGGCGGTTCTTACGAAAGTCACACCAAAGCGAGGAAGTGCCATGCAGAATCTTTGCGAGTGGTTTATTCACCCCTAGTGAAGCAACTTCGGTGGCACATTAACGAGAAAGAATTATTTGCAATCGAAAAGGCTTTTAAAAAATGGCCTCTATTTTTCTTGGCTAAAAAAGTTTACTTTAAAAATTGATAATTCAAGTGTCAAGGCTTTTACGAAAAACAAAATTGAATCAAAACCGAGAAAAGGCTCGATTACTTAGATGGCAATTTGAATGTCAATATTATGATTATGATATTGTCATTATAAAATCTCATGAAAATATTCTTGCAGATTTCTTGACACGCGAGATGGAAGGACGCGTTCGGCGAGGTCCTTAAACGAGTAAGACATCTCGGGAAAACCTGGAGAGTCTGCAGAAGCGAGATTTTGGGGCGTTATGTCTCAATGAAGTTCTTTGGGCGACTTCAACAGTGACGAGAAATCCGTTTCTAGTCAAATACGAGCATGCCGGTTCGCTCGAGGACAATTGTTCTTAAGCGGCTGCGGCCTCTCTTCCAGCCGCATCTCTACGGTGCAAAAAGGGGCCGAGAGAGTACGGGGCTCTAACCGGAGGTTATGGATTCAAGTACCATAATCACAAGTGTTGCGGGTGATGCATCCCGAGGGTGTACAAATCAGTAACAAATGTTGAAGCTCGGTGTCACAACTCGAGTCTTCAAGTCAACCCAAAGACCTCTGCGGGGTAAAAGAGGAGAGTTGAATCTTAGGCCCGCAGACGAGGCAAATCTAAGGATCAAAGCGCGAGAATAAGATTTCTCCTATGCGGGTATATCGGCGGCAATGGGAGAAACTAGTTACAAGACAAGGTATTAACCCGGAGAAAACAATGGTTGATATCTCGGAAAGTATCCCCGAGTTTGGATGAAACCAGGAAGTCATCCAAATGAAGTACAAGAATGGTATACTTTTGGAGCTTTAGCTTCAATCTATACCGTGTCACCAGGATTCCCGAGAAATTTCAAAATTACCGAAATGGATTGGGAAGCGATTTACGAGACTGGGCCAATAATCCACACTTGGCCGTAGGCGATATTTTGGAACTGTATTTTATCGGTGCGGCTCGAACAAGCGAAGAAAAGGCTTTAATGAAGCTTTTCATTTCATCAAGCTAAGAAGACCGGATGGAAATGCTTTAAAATACATTAAGCGGCTTCAGGAAGAAGGACCGATGTTAGTAGGAGCATTTTCTCAAGACGAAGCTTCTACAAGACGAGCATGGGGTCTTTGGGTTTGTCTAATGAAATGGACAAAGTCAAATATCCATTCAAGTTCTTCGAGTCGGCGAATGGATCTTTCCTTTTGAATTCGATGATTTGGATCAACCACGGGGTTTGCGGAAGAACTCTTCGAGACCAAAGAAGAATTCTCTGGGAAAACAAGATTCCGGCAAGCAAAGAAACTTAGGAAGTGCAGCAACATGGCGCATGTTGGCCGTTGGGTCGACCAGGATCTGTCAAGCATGCCCGAACAAAAGGAACCCGAGTTTGGGAATAGATTTCGACCCAAACCCGACCGACAAGATCATGCGGTTTGGAAAGGATAAGGGCCCGACTCACAAGACAGCGTTATCCTCGGGGACCACGTAAACCAAATTTTTAAAAGATTCCCCGACAAACATCATGAAATTTGAGTCACGCGGGAGAAAAAAGAAAACCACGGTGGCGAGGCAATAATGTGGGATATGACGTAAGCAGTGACGTCATATATATCATCAAGATTTGAAGTCCGCCTTTGAAGTCCGGACTTACCTCTATAAAATGCAGGATTTGAAGGAAGCTAAGGACATCGAACATTTCCCTTAGTTTTCTTACAATAAAATCTGAGTGAAAATCTGTAATAAGTTTGACTGTTTAGTTTTTAACTTTATGTATTTTCGAGTGCAAGCCTCAATAATGAGAGGCTAAACAAGTTTTCTCCTCCCAAGAGGAGATTACTAATGTAATAAATTTTTCTTTAAGTTCTTAATAAAAATAAAGGCTTTTGTTCAACATGTGTTCATAGTGTTCTATTGATCTATCCCTTTGAAGAAATACTTTTACGCCTGGAGTAGGAAACGAACAACTGTCTTGGCGAGTCTTTGAAGGGTCGGATAACTTGCGGATCATCTTCCCGAGGGTGAGGTTGAGCAGTGAGGAGTTTGTTTGTCAAACGATCGGGCGTAATTTTCCGATTTGGTGGCGTTGCGAACCACTTAACCCGTGAGTGTTTCGGTCAAAAGAGGTATGAATTTTAAGGGATCTATTAATTTTACGGAAGCATGTTGGGCACGATATGGTCGTAATGGACTATTTCCATTATTGTAGTTGAAGTAAAGTATGGAGTCTTTGGAAGAGATTATTCATAAAACATTAGGTACTAAAATTGAAAGGTTGTTCTAAGAAGAAACCCGCTATAACGAGTTAAAGCTGTTAGAGTTAACGGAGAGTTAACGGAAAGGTACCAAATATGATTAATTTTATGAACATTAGGTACCAATCTTGATTAGGTTGAAAACAGGGGTATCAAAAGTGAAATTAGAGTATAGATTGGGTATGAAAAATGAAATTATCCCTTTTTTGTCTTTTGAAACTAAATAAATGACTTTTTAATTTTGATCATGCAAAGAGTTGTGATGGTGCTTTTTAGGATAGATCACTCCAAGTCAATGGGGTTGACTAAAATCTTCTTCCTGAGGAGGAAGTCTTCGAGTCTTCTTCTCCGAAAAATCTTTTGATTGGAAACTTGTCTGCACACGTACGCAAATGTTAAACGTTATGGGGGTCCCTGGGGGTTGCCCAGGGAGGCCCCTCCGAGACGCTCAAGTCAGCTTGGTTTACGAGAGAATAAAACAGTAAACGAATACTGAATTAAATGCGTAGGAGAATTATGAATTAATTTACTTACAAATAATATGAGGGACCTATTTATACCTGGGAAATGCCCCCGTGGGCCGTGTAGGAGAATTCAGCCTATGGGCCAGTCCCGGACACCATTGGGCTGGTTTATTTATTAAGAGCTAATTGGGCAATTAATATTAAATATACATATATATATATAAATTGAATTATATATTAATTAATTAAATACCATTTTTGTCCCCAACATGTCGAGTATTCAATAAATTGAGAACAATTTGAAGTTCAAATATCTCTAACATTATAGAATATAGTTTTGTAAAATCCATATTTGTTTTCTGAACAATACATTTAGGCTCCATTTGGTTGGAGTTTATGGGTGGGATATCACACACTTTCTTATTATTTCATTTCTATTGTTTTGTTTGGCTTACTCATGTAAGACCCTTGAAATAGGTGTGGCCCGATTATTTATCAACCCCTTTAATTATTAGGTATCCCACCCCCTAGGTGGGATGTATAATCCAACTCATTTTATTGCTTTTGAAAATTACTTAATTATCCTTAGGTGTCAAAAAGCTAATGTATGGTACAAGGGTAATATTGGAAAATCAATGGAAAGTGAAGGGCAAAAATATATTACAGATGTATTTGGGCATTTGTTATATAATTCAACCAAACAACCCATTAATAAACCAACATATATCCCACAACCTAATCCTTCAAACAAACAATATATTAAACATTAATATATCAATTGGATAAAGCCAAGTAATGGAATGAGAATTAATGAAGCTCATTACCATCATGCAACCAAATGGAGCGTAATGTTACCTTATTATACTCTGAGTATCTGACATATGGAGTGATATTGTTCTAGTTTTTTTTTTTTAAGGAATATTGTTGTAGGGTTAAATGACACTTTTTTGTAAAAAGAAATTCTTATTAAAATAACCATATATAGAATTGAATTATAAATTAAACTATTTAAAATTTGAAAGGAGATCCATCACTAAAGTATTGGATGAGCATGAGCTCATACATTGTTTAATGTTGTAAATTTTTATTTTGTGTGTCTTAAGATTGAAGTTATATTGTCGAAGGAGTGCTGATCTTACTAGTGGCAAAACTAGCAAAAAATATTAAACTAACTTCGTGTGAGAATGTGACATTTCGTTCGAACCATTGTATAAAACGAAGTAACAAGCTTTTTCAACAGATAATTTAATTTATTTAAATCTAAATAATATTATATTATGTAATTTATTTTTCTATATTTCAATATAAAATACATAATTTAACAGATTATTAAAGTATTTGTATCAATATACTTTTAAGTTAAATACATATCATAAAGATTAATTTTTAATTATATAGTTAAAATATTATTAAATTGTTCTAAAAATAATATTAGATAATACTCTAATTATGCAATTAAAGTATGGACGAATTATTCCTAAATATAAGATTTGTTAGTGTGGCATAAATTATCAAAAGGCACTCATATTGGTCTTTCCAACCGCCGGAGAGTAGTTCTCACCAAACTCCAAACCTCCCCTCCATCGAACTTTAATTTTAACTAGTTTAGAGCATATCTCAGGTAAGAATTGTTGTAATCTTTACTATTTTATGTTTATCATGCTCGAAAATAATAAAATGTATTCCGTTCAGGCATTTCGTGTCAATGAAAATTTTGATTCCTCGTGTTATGCTCATTGTTTAGATTTCCTACTGTTAATCAATTCTGTAGTCTCGAGAATCATGGCTATCCCATTTTTAGTTTGCTTCCACTTGTTCTTGGAGATGGCTTTCTAGAAAATGACCTACAGATAACTGTTTGACAAAATGCCTGTTTGAGTCGTTATGGCGATTCAATTCATTTAATGGAATCATTCGGAAGTTTTCTGTTTTCCTTTTTTTTTTGTCGAGAAGAAGCTGAACAATGCTGTTAGGAACTTAGGATTAGTCCGAGTTGAGGGGGAGTGAAAAAGGCTAAAAGAAATGCAAATGCTGGTTCTGTCGCAAAGCATTATGTTTTGGTCTGTATGTTTCACTATTCATAGTGTTTATACCTCAATTAATCACATAATCACTCGGTTTTCATCTTGAAAGAACTTATAATCTCACTTCTAGACTCGGTTACGGTAAACTCTGTACATGTTAATTTTACCTCTTCTTTGTAGCCCATTCCTTTCCTGCTGATAGCCTGCAGTTGCTAGGCAAAGTGGAGGTGAGTACATCTTGATGGATACAATATGAATTCTTCTGCTATTATGTTGTTATGATGTGTTAATAATTGCACAGAGAAGACTGTGTCTTGTTTATGCAGCAGTCATGAATGGATTGAAATATCATTTGGTTTGTTCTGTTTGTTCTAGTTGACTTCAGGCTGCATTGTTACAGCTGGTTTTTCTTTTAGAAGGGCAGAAACGAAGTGTTACACAAGAAGGTATGACTGTTGCATATTATGGCATCAAATCCACATGCATAGAAAATGATAGCAATGGGATGCCAATCTTCAGGCATTTTATGTAAAGACTTTTATTCCTTGATATCAAACCCTGAAGATCTATGAATTATCCCGTAGTATTTTCTTATACATGACTGCAAGAGTTCATGAACTTAACCTGCCCTTAATCTGGAATAAATTTCCTGTAATTAATTGCTGTAAGTCAGTGGGCTTTTGGAGTCTGGTGTTGAATTGCGGAAATGTTTGAGATTAATAAGAATATGCTATAATGCTAAAGGTTGCTGGATTTTATGTAATATTGTGCTGAAATTGATTAAAATCTATCCAAAATATAAGAACGTTGAACTTCATATAGTATTTCTTTAATTAATTGGATTCGCAGAATTTTTCTTAATTTTTTTGTAAAAGTTTTGTAACTTCAGAAATTGATTCAAGTAGCTCAAATTGATTAGAAATCGCTCGTTATATGATGAACTTCTTGTGGAAACTTGGTTATCATCTTCATTATCTTGAATTTTGTATGCAAAGGTTTTGTATTTATTGAAAAATGGTAGTATTATTGATAACTCGATAAGGTGCGTCCCTTAAGCCCAAGCCCTAAGGCGCCTTTCAGCTTAATATGCCACGAGGATTTAACCACTGAGATCTACTTTGTAATTGATCATGAACTCCCTGCTGTCTTATTCCTTTAAGCCTCATGTGAGAATGAAAATGATGAAATGTTGACAATTGATTTGTAAGGCTACTTGGCATCTGTTGTACGCATATTTATAGAATCTCCATTCTTTTTTTGTTTGTGACTTGTAAAAGAGATTAGATGAAAAGCGGTAACAGGGTTTGAGATTTAAATTTTGGACGTATATTTGAAAAGATCAGGAGTGATTTAAGGAAATATTTAACTTCGTTGTTGTTGTTATCCTTGTCAGATATATCATAATCTTGTTTTCCAGTTTTTACTCGACTGTATCAAATTCGAATATATGTAGTTTGTTACTATATCATGCACCAGCTTATCGCTGCTGCATTCAAATCACTCTTGTGAAACACACAGTTCCATAATATTCACCACCTCTTGCCCTTGATGAAATTCCAATTTTGTTTAAATATATTTCTTCAATATATGTTCTTTTATGCACACTCTTGACCTGATCGTATTCCTGCCTGACTGCAGGTGATCGATATTTTTTCTTACCATGGAAGCCAAATTCTTTCGGTTTCTCAAGATTGTTGGAGTTGGTTTCAAAGCTAGAGCAGAATCAGAAGGCCGTCTGTTGTACCTCAAACTCGGTTATAGCCATGAAGTTGAATTGACAGTACCACCAGCAGTTCGTGTATTTTGCTTCAAGAACAATGTGGTTTGCTGCACTGGAATCGACAAGGAGAGGGTCCATCAATTTGCTGCTGCTGTTCGTAGTTGTAAGCCTCCTGAAGTGTACAAAGGCAAAGGCATAATGTACATTGATGAAGTTATAAAGAAAAAGGAGGGGAAGAGATCAAAGTAACAGTGCAGATGCTTATCTGTGTGCTTTGCTGCACACAGCCGATCCTCGTATTTCATTTAGAACGATTTCCTCCATTCTGAAAAATGTTATTGCCTTTGATTTTTGCATAAAAAGATCAATTTTGTCTCCTCGGTATAGTACTATACCGCACAAGTTGATGAAACAGTATGGGATGCATCAGCATAACAAAAGGCTGCCTCTGTATTCCATGTTTTGCCCCTCCGTTTTCGCTTCTCTTTATTATCCAGAAGTTCATCTAAGCTTGACTGTATGTGGGACAGTGGGAAACCCCTGTGGCTGCGATTGGATAACCTTTCATTCCATCCATTTTCATTTTTTAAGTGGACAGTGGTGAATGTCTTTTAAACCTTGTGAAATTATTTAGGAGTATGATTGGATGTAGAATGAAAATGTGATGATGATAGTTGATACGATGATTTGTTAGTAAAATAGTGATTGGATGTGAATCATGTGATTGATGACTTGGAAAATAAGAGGGTGAACATTGTATTTTTGTGATATGATTGCGTAATGATGATAGTAGGGTGGCGATCCCTAACACGACACGATAACCCGACATGAACCCGACTTGAAGTTATTGAGAGAAACTCGAACACAAACACAAAAAACCCGAACACGGCTGACACGAAAGTGAGACAAAGTTACCAATTTGTTTAATAACATAATATCTTGAATTTTATTTAATTTTTGATATATTTTGAACATAACCTGAAATTGACCCGAAGCAAAATACGAACACGACTCGATAGCCATTATTGCCATCCCTAATGATAGTTCATAGTGGTAATTTTTTAAAATATTAATAATTTAATGTGATTGATGATTGAAAAAGTGAGAGTGAGTGATAATGTATTTTCTAAAAAAAATTACAAACAATTAAATATTGGGCCAAAGTATTTTTTGAGGGACAATTTTTTACTACCAATCACAGCCTAAATTTTCCATTCCAAGGGTGGATGGATAAGCTTCACTTCTTTTTCTTTTATATCAATAAAAGATAGTAAAGAGCTTACAGCTCATTTTGAGATTAACAACAGACAGACAGTGTTCTAAAAAGTACTAGACAGGTGGCAGATTGAGGCTTAGTGCTTAGACGAAAACTTTGGCGGGGTTAAGTGGAGTCTAATCGAAAGAAAAATATAGGCGGACAAGGGGAGTCTAGTGCTTATACTGAGACAAATCAGGACTAACGGAGATTTTCACAACAGTGACAACATGAGTATAGGTAAATTATTCGGTTTGAAATATAGTTGCTATCTGAAAAATAAACTTGACACCACAAATACCACTAAGATTATACTGAATTTTCCTTCAGTACCATAATAGTAAGAATTATTATAGCAAACGATTGCGACCTCCTGCTGCGAAGCAACTGATGCTAAATTACTGAAGTACAACATTGACACCAAGTGAATAACAATACTTCATCCCTTCGAAAAAAAAACCAACTTTGAGTTGTAACTTAAAAAATCACAAAATAAATCTTGTCTTTTCCAACTATAGGTAAATGCAACACTTGCCCCAATTCAAGATTTTTGAAGTGCTACGCTTTGCCCCCTAACTCAAGATTTTGGCAGAATATATGACATCTTTATCTGTTTCGAATAGTATTTTATGTCATATTCGATGTATCATCACTGAATATAAATTGATGTCGACAGGCGATACACCTGGTGTGTAATTATACTTGGAATATGGAATAAAATACAACTTGAAATTTTGTGTGTTCGGACTATCTTATTCTTTACCGTATTATTATATATTTGATATTTCAATATATCATATATATATATAGGGACCACCTCTTAGGGTAAGTCCATAGGGACCAATTTTAGCCACATATCTAGATTTTTTAATGGTTGTGATTTTAGAACTAAAAATTCAGATTAAATATTGGTAATTAGAGAAAGGGGTAAATTAGTCATCCTACAAAATTACCTAATATTCATGGGATTCTGTTCACATTATGATCACACAATCTATGCAAATCTCACGTCAAATTCAACGTGAACAAATCTCATCTTTCTTCTTCTTCAATGCACTACTGTGTAATCATTCATCATTCAACGCACTATTGTGTGAAAAATGTTGCAGACAATTTGCCATAGTTGCTAGAGCTTGACTTCAGTTCAAAGTTTGCTTATGAAGATGTAATTTGTTGCTTGTGTAGATGTGTCATGGTTTATATACCATTAACTACATAAGCAAGTCATAAGCAACAATCCGATACTACATAAGCAACAATCCGATACTACATAAGCAACAATCCGATACTACATAAGCAACAAATATACACTACATATGCACCACGAATACATTAACTACATAAGCAAGTCATAGCAACAAACCCATCTTCGCATAAGCAACAAGTCTACATACTACATAAGCAACGAATATACATTACGTATGCACCACGGATACATTAACTACATAAGCAAGTCATAAGCAACAAACTCATACTATATAAGCAACAAGTCTATATTACATAAGCAACGAATATAAACTACGTATGCACCACGAATACATTAACTACATAAGCAAGTCATAAGCAACAAACCCATACTACATAAGCGATAAGCTTTATACTACATAAGCAATGAATATACACTACACATGCATCGGATACATTAACTACATAAGCAACAACCGTATACTACATAAGCAACAACCCTATACTACATAAGCAACAGAGAATTTTTTGAAACGCTTATTTGGAGAGAGAGTGTATGTGAAGAGTGGGTGAAATCGCGTGAAAGAGGGAATGAAATCTTAGTAATTGATTCTAAAGTGCCAAATTACCACCCTACCCTTTTTAATTGCTGAAACAAAAAAAATAAACATAAAAAATCCCTAAAAATCTGGACCACCCAAAATTGTTGATCTATGGTTAGGATGTGTCCCCATGGACTCACCCCAAGTAGGAGGACCTATTTGATCCATATCCTATATATATATATATATATATATATATATATATATATAGGGATAGCATCAAATGAGTCCAAGGTCCCCAGATAAGAACGTAGGGACAATTCTGGACTGTTGATCTATTATTTGGATGGTTAAGATTTATCTTGTTTTTTTTTTTGTTTTGGCGTTTTTTTGTTGACAAATTTAAAAGGTATTTGAATAATATTATAGTTAATTAGATTAGTCAAAGATTTATTTTAGGTAATTTATAATTAATTTTTAAAGAAAAATCCTAATTTTTAGGAATAAACATCTCTTTACATATCTCTTCCCTAAAAACCGTTACCATCTCCCTCATCTGCCTTTATCTTCTACTTATCCAAAAGGAGGGGCATTCTTTCATTAGAGCTTCTTTTCAACAATGAGTGCCAAATGGAACAACTACATTTTGTGGATCAACAACATTTTGTGGATCAACTATTTGATCAATTGAGTTTTTCTACATATGAAGGTTGAGAGACATATGGTTTTCTTTTTCTTTAATTTGTTTTCAATTTTTAACTTAGGTTTTTTGTAACTTTGCACTAATTTGATTTAATTTCGAGATTGTGTGTTTAAATATTTTAATTTGCACTAGGGTGTAAACATTTTAGAATAGTAATTTACGATTGTGAGTTTTTGAGATTGTGTGTTTATTGAGATTGTGTGTTTTTTTTTTATGAAAAAACCAGAAAATAATCATTACTAGAGCAGAATTTTCGAGATTGTTTACACTCGAATACCTGAAATATAGTTTACAGAAAATAATTTTGAAGAATTTTTGGGTAATAGAAGGGAGACAAGGTTATTGGGAATTTTATCCTTCATACACAACACAGTGTGTGTTGGGTTCTATCATAATTGAAAATTTTGTGGCACTATATGTTTGTTGTCTATAATATGGGTTGCTTTCTTAGTACTTTTTTATGCTTCAATAGTACATGTTTATTGCTTTTATTATGTAGTTGATGTTTGAGTGTTTTTTTTAATGGTTGATTGGTGTTCTCGTATATGTAGTTGTTTGGAGCATGTGCTTATTCCTTGTTCTGTTTTCTCAACTTTATTATGGGGTTGCTTATATGAAGTTTGGATTGGCTTCTTAACAATGGAATTATGCTATGATGGTACATGGTTTTTGATTTCATGGTATATTATGATGTTTTGTGCGTTCTTAATTTTTTTTTTGGTTTTCAGGTGTTTTTAAAAGTGTTAATTGGAATGACGAAATATAGCGGGAAAAAGAAGGTTGTATCCAGTAATGAGGAACATGAGGGGGGGTCACAGTGGTGTTGGGAGGGGGAAAGGTATTTTTATTGTACACAAATATCAGCCCTTTAATAGTATATGAAGTTGTGATTGCTTCCTTGTTAATAAATTTATGCTTTTATAGTACATTTTATTTGCTTTCATTATACATAGTATATGTTTTAATTTTTTGGAATAATTATTACGTCAGTAGTACTGTTTTTATGCTTCAATATGCCATCTTTCTTGCTTTAGTAGTATATGAAGTTGGAATTGCTTCCGTATTAATAGATATATGCTTTTATATTACCTTTTTTTTTGCTTTTATATTACCTTTTTTTTTGCTTTTATGGTGCATAGTATTGTTTTTGCTTTTTTGGAATAGTTATTGCTTCTGTAGTACTATTTTTATACGTCAGTAGGTCATTTTATTTTAGCGATGATTTTGCAAACATGATGTACAAAAGGATGAGAATATAAAATTAAAATCGCATTACAAAAATAAGTGATCAGAAATATTTTAATCCAAAAAAAAACGATTCCAAATTATAAGCCAAAGAAGCAAACTAATATGATTAAAAAGCAGTTTTGTAAAACTGAAGTAGCAACTTAAAAATATTGATGAATAAATTTAGTTAGCAATTAAAAATTATCAATGAAGCAAAAAACTAATACAAAGAAGCAAAAAATCATTACTATAATTGCAATGATTTATAAAGTTGCAAAGAATTAAAGAAAAAATAGATGAAGCAAAAGAAAAACAATAGCAATGAAGCAGAAAATCATTACTATCGTTGCAAAAAACCGATACTAAGGAAGCATAAAATCATTACTATCGTTTTGAATGAAGAATCGTGAATGGCTAGAGGTGAGAAAAATCACAAATTTTTTTCATATCCAAAATTGTAACCGTCCATAAATAGAAACCAGTGTTTTTTTCGTTTTGACTTTTATTACCTTAATGAATAACTAACGAAGCGTAAAATCATTACTATCGTTGCAAAAAACCAATACTAAGGAAGCAAAAAATTATTACCCGTGAATGGCTAGAGGTGAGAGAAATCACAAATCTATTCCATATCCAAAATTATAATCGTCCATAAAAAAAATCAGCGTTTTTTTGGTTTTGACTATTATACCCTTAATGAATAATATTTATGGGAAAAATAGAGTAAAAATTGATTTAATATCAGCCATAGAATGAAAGAGTCCAATGGATATGATGTCCCTACGTTCTTACCTGGGGACCCTGGACTCATATAACCCTACCCATATATATATATATATATATATATATATATATTGGTTGAGTTATATGAAACCAATTTGTAATGTGAGTACATAATAGAGCTGACAATGGGCTAGGTCGGGCTAGTCCGACCCAAGCCCATCGGGCTTTTGGAAATTATTGGACTGGGTCGAGCCGGTCCGATTTTGGCCGGGCCAGAAAAATACATGGCCCAGTCCAGCCCAAAAATACCTTTTGCACATGAATATTGTCGGGCTAAGCCAAATATTCGGGCCTAGAAAATCATAGCCCAGTCAGGCCCGAAATTCGGACCTATCTAGTCCATAGGACAATCCTAATCATTGATCTATTTTAGTCAACTGTCCAAATTTAACCTATTTAATATATATTTGTTGCCTTATTACAAAATACTAAGAGCAAAATAGTCAACAAAAAAATCAGTTAGAACTAAATAGTGGAAGGTTACAAGAGAGATTGGAGAAGATTTTCTTTCACATTCCTCTTCCATCTTAGACACCTATTATCTAAAAAATAACATCCACTGAATTTCAAAACTCCTACAAAACCAAAACACGACAATTCTTCTCTAATGCACCTTCATCTTCCTCGTACTCCATAAATCCCATAAAAATTGCAGAACACCATACGGGAAAAAAGGCGCGTGAAAATCTCAATGCTATTAGTGAAACAAATAGGACCATTACAGTTGAAACTCCAACAAAAAGAAGAGAAAAATGGGCTTCTTCAAGATTTCTCTTCTTCAAGTACCCTACTCTGCATTGAAATAATACTATATATGCAACATCATACCAAATAAGAAGTAACCGAACATAAACATGCAATAATTTAATAAAATAAAAATAATTGGCTGAAGATGCATCAAAATCATATTTAATATGCAATAGATGCATAATAAATAAGCATTAACCAATGATTTAATAACATAAAAGCAAATTGGTTGGAAACACACATAAGTCATATTAAAAATGCAACAAACACATACTAAATAAGCATTAACCAAAAATAACTATTCAATGTTTGAAAATGCACCAAAATCATACTAAATAAGCAATACCCTAAAGAAAATACACAATAGATAAAATACACCAAAACTATATTAAATATGCAACAAATGCATGCCAAGTAAGTAATAATAAAAAATTAACCATGCAATAGCTATGAAAAAACAGACGTTGATATTTCAGACAAAACAAAAAAATACAAAAAATTCACCAACTGGCTGGTAATAAATTCATATTATATATGCAATAAAATTATACTAAATAAGCAATAATCAAAAATAAGACTTGCAGTGATTTAATGCCATAAGAACTACCAATTTTGAAATCTCCTAAAATCCGCTAAATTCCGCTATACACGCATGTTGATAGCTATACAAAGTTTGAATAATTTATGCCGAGAATTATGTAAATATAATGTTGTTGGATTTATAATTTACAGTGGATCATCGATGTGTACTTATAGTATTCCAGATATACAGAACACTCAAAAGTATAACATATAAATATTGACAATAAGGAAAATTTAATATTCATGTCGATGTTATGCTTTATTAAACTGAATAATAATATATTATCTTCTCAAAAACTAAGTTGAATTACCGTAAAGAAGGATAGTGAATCCGTAATTAAAAGTATAAAATAATATTAAAATACAAAATTACTACACCATTGAACACTAAATTATTCAAGAAATAAAATATCCCAAAACAAATATCAGAAAGTAAAACCATCTATAAAGAACCCAATTTTCAGTCATGGTCAATCATATGTTGTTTTCTCGTGTCATATATTGTAAGAGTTTGAAAATATTAGGTTGTAACGATGATAAAATAAAATTAAATAGACAAATAATGTTGCGTACAAAGAAATATTCTGAAATTTATAATTTTGAAATGTAGTGATTTAACTTGATTTGTTTAAAGCTTGTATTGTACGTTTTTATATTCATTAACATTGTAACTCTTATATGGATGCGGTTTATGTGACTTGACGCAACACACCCCGTGCATTCCACGGGCAAAAGACTAGCTTTTTTTTATTATTGTGATGCTTTCCGTATTTGTTGTTCCTCAATAAATGCTTTTAAAGTATTGTATTGTTGTATTTCTCTTTATTTTAATGAATAATTTATCGGCCTTAAATGTTTTTTAAAAGTCTAATATAATTATGAAAATTACATATAATTACATAAGTTATTTTATTGAAAATTAACAAATATAAAAAATAAATATTACAAATATGATTTGATAGTGGGACTCATTTCCGGTCCTGTGGATAGTAGAACTGTAGGAGAGTTTAAGTTCATATCTTATGGATGTGGCATTGGAGGACGCACCTATCATTGTGGATATTCTTAGGAAAATTCGATAAAATACCCCTCCACCTAGGGGTAGTCTTGATTTTTGCCCCCATGTTATTAAAATAAGGTTTTTACCCCTTTTTCTCTACCAAAAAGAACAAAATACCCCCTTAAAAAAAGAAAATAAGGAAAAAAAAGTTCATTTCAGCGGGAACAAAGAAGGAGAAGAGTGTTCCTAAACCCTAGAACCTCCAAAACTCACAAATCAACAAGCTTTAAAGGAAGAGGAACAAGAATCGACCTACTTATGTACTGAATCTAGGTATTTGAGCAACAATTAGCCTTGTTAGAGCGAGAAACGACCCACACAAAAAATCCCAATTTTTTTCTTGGTGGGTGATGCAAAAGGGGCTTCGATAGCTTTTGGGTTGGATCGAAAACATCTCTATTGTGCAAGAAAGTTATGGATAAAGGTTAGTTTTCATAGTGTTTTCATTATTCATTGAATTGATATCATTTTATTTGAAAAATGTTAAAATTAACCAACTTTGTTAGATTTTTGCCAACTTCGTTAGATTTTTGATATAATTTGATATTGTTAGATATAATGTATAGAGTGTGATATACCTAAATGCTATTTCTACCTTATTGCTCTCGTAAGTAACCTAAAAAGGGACTAATGACCGAGGAGGTGCGACCCTGAACGAGGCCAGCTAAGTTCGAGGGTCTTCAAAGTCTGACACGAACCACTTTTCCAGCTAAATAGCTCATGGTTCGAGGCGATGCAACCCATAGCGAGGTGAGCCAAAATCGAGGGCCTTAAATAACCGACACGTAGATCTCTTCCTTGATATGACCATAAGACAAAGGAGACATCGACACATAGAAGTAGCACATGCGGATCGTACGACCTATCAAGACCAAATCTATGGATTCAAATCAGGTATCTCATAATTACGTTATCACATCGCTCTTTAGTTCATTTTTGGCTTAACCACCTGTATCTGACTTTATCATCAGAGGGCTTTAGCCTGGGGTCCACCCGGCTAGCCTAACATTTATTACAGGTCCCTCAAACAAAGTACCAAGGCTCATAACGAAGCATCTTGACCCTAGGTACATCTAACTATTACACCCAAACCAGTTGTCACCGTCTGTGGGAAATTTCTAGGTCGAACTAAACAATGGAGGAAACACCAAAGAAAACGAAAGAAACACCACCTCGGGGACCATCCCCGTTGTTAGTAATGCAAGAGTAGTACCAGAAAGAGGCTGAAGATCCTGTGGTTACCATGCGAACCAGTGAACTTGAGAAAATAGTGCAGAGAATGATGGAGGAAAGAGAAAGGAAGGGAAAGGCTCCCATGGCTTCACCCCCAAGGGAGTCACTTAAGGAAGGAGAAGTGGCTAGAGTAAGGGACAGGCGAGAAGAAGAGAAGGAGATGGCCAGTCGAGCGGCTCTTGCCATGAAGCAACCAAAACTATTGTTGGTTGAGCCATTAAATAAGGTAGCTGATATTAGCAAGCTCAACGACCAGAACGAGCAAGCTACTCAGAGCTGGACAATCTGAGGCGAAGGGGGGGCGTAACATCCGCTCTGCAAAAGAGAGGATCCCCTTTCTCTCCAGAAATCCTAGCAAAAGTAGTCACCGCAAGTTTCAAGCTATCCGACCTCCCAAAATACAATGGAAATAAAGATCAACAAGAGAACCTAACATTGTTTGATCATGTGATGCAACTTTATGGGCAGTCAGACGCCATGAATGCGAGAGTATTCATTACCACCTTAAAGGAGAAGGCACATGAGCGGTTCATGGGGATCCCTATGGGAACTGTGGTATCATACAAAAAATTATCGAGGAAATTTTTGTACCAATTTGCGAGCCAGAAGCGAGCTAGGAGACCTTCCTCGGCCCTCGCATCTCTTCACCATTAGGCAAGCTATAGGAGAACCTCTATGGGACTTCATCAATAGATTCAATGACGAATATCTTGAGGTCAAATACGTTAGAATTGATATGATGACAAACCTATTGGTCCATGGATTGAAGAAAGGGCCATTGGCATCAGCCCTCGCGCGTGATCCCCCTCGGGATAAAGAGAAGTTGATGGAAATGACTCAGAGGTACATCCAGGAAGAAGAGATGAATGCGATAAAAGACCATGAGTGGTCAAACATAGAGCCGCGACACAAAACAAATCCTAGAGAGAGACCTCGTTTCAGGTCTGAAAAAGACCTCGAGCGAGGTCGAGATTAGGATCGCCAGCGAGCAGAAAGATTCACCAGGTATACTCCGTTGAATGCTCCCCGTGTCCATGCACTCATGTAAATTGAAGGAAAAAATATGTTAAAGTGGCCAAAGAAAATGAGAGCTACCCCAGGAAAAATGGATGAAAATAAATATTGTTACTTCCATAAAGATCATGGACATGACACAGAAGAATGCTTTCAATTGGAGGATGAAATAAAGAGACTTATTCAGCAAGGGTACTTAAAAAAATTTGTAAGGAGAAAGGGAGAGGATGGTGAAGACAATCGTTTCGTAGTGACGAGGCCAGCAAGACCCGGTTCCCCACCAAGGCATAAATCTCGAAGCAGATATAAAGCCCTTTTCCCTTTACCTGAGTGAACTAAGCATCCCCCTGAGCAATCTCATGCTAGGAGGGGTAAAGCGGATGATAATTTTTCTTGAAGGGGGATGATAAAAATGATAGTTGGAAGACCTTCAGGGGAGATTCACAAAGTGCTAGGAGGAAACATATGCGGGTCCTAGCTCATGCCCCAGATCCCAAATGAACTATGGATACATTAAACATTCAAGAAGCTAATCCCATCAATTTTGGCAATCGTGACCTTGTTGGAATTGAAATAGGTCAAAATGATCCTATGGTAATCACGATGGATATTGCTAACTTTGTTGTCCAAAAGACGCTAATAGATAATCGTAGTTCAGCAAAAATTATTTTCTTGCAAGTCTTGTGGAAAATGGAGTTAGATGTGGTGACCCTACACCTCGTAGATACGCCATTAACCGGGTTTGGTGGTAGCGAAGTGATATCTCTGGGGACTGTAGATCTCCCTACCTCACTTGGTGTTTCGCCCTGTAGGAAGATGATTATGATTAAATATCTGGTGGTGGATGCTCCGTTCTCTTACAATGTGATCTTGGGAGGTCATGTTCAAATCAATTCCAGGCAATTGTATCCACATGCCATTTGAAATTGAAATTTCCAACTGTAGGAATAGGGAGGTGCAAGGAGATCAGAAGAGCGCGAGAGAGTGTTATAACCTCTCGCTAAAAAAGAAAAAAAGGGGAAGGGAAAATGATAATAATAGACGAGCTTTCATTTAAGTTCGTTGAAAATGCTGGTTTTAAACAATGTATGCGAGTGTGCCAGCCTTCACTTTTGCTTCCAAGTAGAAGTACGATAACAAGAGATTGGTATCAATTGTTTATTGATGAAAGGTCGAAAGTTAAGGCTCAAATCAAAAATAATTCTAACAGAATTTGTTTAACCACAGACACCTGGACATCAGTACAAAGAATTAATTATATGTGTCTCACTGCTCACTTTATTGACATTGATTGGAAATTGCAGAAAAAGGTGTTAAATTTTTGTCCTGTGTCGAGTCATAGGGGTCAAGACATTGGGAAGGCTATTGAAATGTACTTGGTTGATTGGAGTTTACAAAATGTCTTCACGATTACTGTTGATAATGCAAGTTCAAATGATGTGGCAATTAAATATTTAAGAAGAAAATTTGTAAATTGGGGGCAAAAGTGTGTGTTACAAGGTAAATGGACACATATTAGGTGTGTTGCTCATATTTTGAACTTAATTGTCCAAGACGGGCTTAAGGATCTTGGGGGTCAGTTGAAAGTGTTAGAGTATCAATTCGATATGTAAGACAATCACCAGCTAGGATTAAAAGGTTCATGGGATTTGCCGATATAGAAAATGTGATTGTAGTAAATCACTGTGCTTGGATGTTCCCACTCGATGGAATTCAACCTATTTTTGATGTTGAGCGTGGCAGAAAAGTATGAAAGGGCATTTGATAGGTTAGATATGGAGGATTCATGTTTCAGGGATGATCTTGAAAATCATGGCTCTAAACCTGGGGTTCCAACTTATTGGGATTTTGGGAATGTTAGAGTATTGGTTATTTTCCTTCGACATTTTTATCGACTTACTTTGAAGGTTTCGGGCACGAAGTACATTACATCAAATACTTTCTTAGATGATATTTCTTGCATTCATGGGATTTTGAAAGAATATATTTCATGTGAAGATGAGAAACTGCGAAACATGGCATCACAAATGAAGAAGAAATTTGACAAGTACTGGGGTGTCCTGAAAAATTTAACTTGTTGGTTTTTATTGCTTATGTTCTTGATCTTAGAAACAAATTTGAGTATGTTGACATAATTATCTCTAATATGTATGGTACCGAAGAAGGGGGGAGATTGTCTGAAAAAGTAAAGAGTGTGATTTATGAGTTGTTTAATGAGTATAAAAGACTTCATTGCACACTTATTGGTGGATCTTCGTCATGTTCTATCGACATTGGTTCAATTCCAATCGAGTTAAGCTTGTGCAACAATGATAGTGAGCCAATGAACAAACTAAAAGAAAAATACAAGGCTGAGTTAAAAAGAAGAAAAGCAGATTCGGGTTCCAAAAATCTTAAATTTGAGTTGGATAGATATTTGACCGCGGAAGATGATGAAGAGGAGGACTATGATAGCGAGAACTTTAGTGTTTTAGATTGGTGGAGGGCTAGAAGTCCAAGATTTCCGATATTATAGTTGATTGCTCGTGATGTTTTAGTTATTCCAATCTCTACAATTGCTTCTGAATCTATCTTTAGCACAGGTGGGAGAGTACTTGATTCATTTAGGAGTTCTTTAACTCCTAAAATAGTACAAGCTTTAATATGTTCTCAAGATTGGCTCCGATCAGATGTATTTCAAGTTGAAGTGGAAGAACGCATTGAGGATCTTGAAAAATTTGAACAAGGTAATCTCTATCTTCTTTAATTTGAACTCCTTATCCTTAGTGATGCATCTCAGTTTCTTATAGAAAATTATTTACCAAACATGTTTTCATATTAACTCTTTTTTTTTGGCTTAATTGTAGAAATCAAACAATCAATCCCTGATTCAACCGTTGTTGATGTTTAATATCATTTTGTGGTTTCTGACTTCATGTAACTTGGGCATGCTCTTAATGACATTGGCTCAAACTAGTTGCTTTTTGTTTGGTATTGTGCCCATACAATTTATAAGATGTTCTCTTAGTATTTTTAATGTCTCTGTTTTTCTCAATTACATGTGGAATTATCAGCTTCAAAGCAATTCAGACACTTGAGCTCATAATGCCTTAAAAGAATATATATTGTTCTTAGTAAAAGTCTGCTCATATTTCTCAAATTCCTTATCTAATGGACAAAGTATCACTTGTGCAGTATACATGTTGCAAGCTAATCTTGATACATGTTATTAATATATATAATATATGTTGAAAAAAGAAATCTAGAATTTTATTGTGTATGGTCCCAAAATATTATGTTCTGAATCTGAACCTTGTTCAATTTATCGATGAATTTGGATTTTTGAATTGACACAAATTCGATTCGGAATCGAGAAATCCAATTCGCTTAAATTCGGTTTAAATTTAATCGAGTTGGGATCGAATTTCGAATTGAGGTTTAATATGTTCATTCGATTAAATTCGATTCGAGGAAGTCGAAGAATCTGGAATTCGATTCGATGAACACACCTAGCAATGAGCTCGTGTGTTTTTTCCCGCAGACGGTATAGCATTATGACCACCGACATCGCATAGAATCTTAATGCAGTGCTTAGGGATGCGAGGGAGTACCCTCCAGTAGCCCTATTGGATGCAATCTTGATGTTGTTAATGAGGTGGTTTTCTTAATGACGTGAAGTAGCAGTGAAGATGAAAACGAATTGACAGATTGGGCTGAAAAAATTGTGCGAGAGCGGATGAAAAGAGCAGAGGATAGATGTGCAGACATCGCGTCACTACACATATTACGTACTTGGTGGTGATAGAAATGTGGAGGTTGATTTGAACGCAAGGAAATACACATGCAATGTGTTCCAACTGGATCAATTTCCTTGTGTTCATGCACTAGTAGCAGCGAGAAAACTTAGTTTCTCAAGGTATGAATTAGCTTCTCAATTTTACACCATTGATGCTCTTGTGGTTGCATATGCAGAAGCTATAAACTCGGTGGTCCATGTGGACTTTTGGAATACACCATCAGAATTATCGCGTATGGAGTTGATGCCTCCAATTATGCGTCCTCCTAGTGGTAGGCGAAAAAAGATGAGGATATTATTCTAGGGCGAACAGAAAGTTGCAAGAAAGTATGGGAGATGCAAAGGATTTGTGATGTAAGAAGTCCATTCCGGTGAATAGTCGCATGAGAAAGAATTTGTAATGTATTATTTAAAGACACAAAATAACGATGTAATGTATTATCGCATTGTACTTCTTATTTCATTAAGTTGTGGTATTGAATAATGTAGTGTTTTTCGTTTGACAAAAATAATTATTGTAATCTATTCTACTTGTATGTGATGTAAGTTCATTTAAAGTGAGACAGTGAGATTATTATGGGACAAGAGATACAAAAATCTTGTTTTAATAACATGGGGGCAAAAATCAAAACTACCCCTAGGTGGAGGGGTATTTTATCAAATTTCCCAAATATATTCTTAGCGTATATTAATTATACTTGAAATATGAAATAAAATTGAAATATTGTGTACTCGAGTATCTTCTTATTCTTTATCATATTTGTATCATATGACTATGACAAAAACTCATATAGGACCGTCTTACGGGTCCAAATTCATAAGATGGGTCCTATTGACCCACGGATCCTGTTGACCAGGTCCGCGGGTCAAAGGCACATGCTCCTTTTTTTTTCCTATTTTTCTTCCTCAATTAAAGTAACAGTTTTATGAGAAAAAATATCGGTTTTTTTAGATAAAGTATCATCTTTTTAATATAGCCACATATTATGATTACCTTACAGTGAAGGAAAAATAAATATATCAGAGTTATAGTAACATCTTTATGAGTAAAAGTATATATTTTTGAGACAAAATATCATGTTTTAAGAGTAAAAGTATCTATTTTTTGAAATAAAGTATCACGTTTTTAATATAGTCACATATTATGAATTCAACACAAAGAAAGATGAATAATAAATATGATAGAGTTAAAGTAATACTTTTATAAGTAAAAGTATTTGTTTTTTGAGATAAAGTAACAAATTTTTTAATATAGTCACAAATTATAAATATATTACAATGAATATATATATATATATAACAGAATTAAAGTAACACTTTTATACACTAAAGTATCTATTTTTTGAGATAACGTATCATGTTTTTTAATATAGTCACAAATTAGGAATGAAGGAAAGAAGGGAAAATAAAAAATAAATATGATATAGTTAAAGTAATACTTTTATAAGTAAAAGTATTCATTTTTTGAGATAAAGTATTATATTCTTTAATATAGTCACATATGTTAGGAATTCAGTACATCTAAGAAGGAAAAACATATTTGACAAGAGTTAAAGTAACACTTTTATGAGATAAAGTGTCATTTTTTTAAGATAAAGTATCATGTTCTTTAGTACAGTGAAGAAGAAAAATAAATATGACGAGCTTTGAGAATTTGTAATAATTTATGAATGAGTTATATTCATGGTTATACTGAAATTGCATAACAAGTACTAGTGGTCTAGTTGTGGAATAGTACTTTGCCATGATACAGATCCGGGTTCGATTCATGTCCTCTGCATTCAGAGGCGTTTTTAATCTTTTTTTTTTAATTTACCAAAGTATGGATATCAAGGTATGGATCCAAAAATTGCACAATAAGTACCAGTGGTCTTGTGGTGTTCGATTCCCAGCCTTTTGCAAACGTTTTTTTTAATGAGTAGGTCTCTTGTAGGACCGTCTTACGGATCATACAGCCCAACCCGTCCGCCCAAACACACTGTTATTTAAAAAAAAACCAGTTTAGTGCTCCACAAGAATTGAACCCGCGCGGAGACATAAGGTGGTATTATACCACTACACCACTAGTGCTTGTTGTGTAATTTTAGTATAACCATGTATATAAACTCATTCATAAATACACCTGGTAAATTAAAAATAAAAAATAAAAACGCCTCTAAATGCAGAGGCTAAGAATCGAACCCAAGTCTATTAAAAAACATGAACATTATCCCAATAAATGGATACTTATAAAAGTGTTACTTTAACTACATCATATTTTTTTTATTTTTCCTCTTTTTTTGTTCCTAGTTTGTAACTGTATCAAGAAATCTGATACTTTATCTCAACAAACATATATTTTTACTTATAAAAGTGTTACTTTAACTATATCATATTTAGTTTTATTTTTCCTCTTTCCTTCATTACTAATTTGTGGCTATATTAAAAAACATGATACTTTATCTCAAAAAATAGATACTTTAACGTATAAAAGTGTTACTTTAACTCTGTTATATATATACTTATTGTAATATATTCATAATTTGTGACTATATTAAAAAATATTTACTTTATCTCAAAAAATAAATATTTTTACTTATAAAAGTATTACTTTAACTCTATCATATTTATTATTAAAAAAATATAATACTTTATTTAAAAAATTATATATTTTTACTCTTAAAACATGATATTTTGTATCAAAAAATATATATTTTTCCTCATAAAGATGTTATTTTAACTCTGATATATTTATTTTTCTTTCAATGTAATATAATCATAATCTGGGGCAATATTAAAAAATATGATATTTTATCTAAAATAATCGATATTTTTTCTCATAAAATTGTTACTTTAATTGAGGAAGAAAAACATAAAAAAAAAAAAAAAAAAAAAAAACAGCAGGTGTTTTGACCCGTGGACCTGGTCAACAGGATCCGCAGGTCAAATAGGATCCGTCTTACGGATTGAGACCCGTAAGACGGTCTTACATGAGTTTTTGCCTTTTTTAATTTACCAGGGTATGGATCCGGATCCGTAAGACGATCCTATGGGAGACCATCTCTATGAATACAACATTAATGACGTCATTTTACACTAATAACATTCTTATGGTGACATATTTAGTTCATTTGTTAGATGCGTTTATGCGTATTGAATAAAAAATATTCAACCCAGTGGAATATGAGTGGAGTTGAAACAGAAAAATTCATCCCGTGACATAAGAGTACGCTGAATAAACCGGTGAAGAATGCTGTCTGGGAGTTCTTATTGATACTGTGGGCACCGTTAATAATAGCATGTTCTGTAACTTTGTGTGTATTCTGTGTTTGTTTGGACTCGTGCTAGTCGAAGCACTTTCTCTAAATTGGCATGATTGCTGATTATACATCAACCAAAAGGGGGAAAGAAAGAAAACACAAACCCGTGAACTCTTTCTTAGCTAATCCTGCTTTTTCACAAGCTGGGAATCAGAAGAGAGCAGTGGAGATGACTCTGGGTCTGATCAACGCTAATCCTGTGGTCCACGCTAAGAAGGAAAGGATCGCCCGCACCGACGATCCCCACGCCGACGACGCCGTCGATCCCCTCGAAATCTATGATATCCTTTTTTTCCCAATCAACCTTTTTTTTCACGCTTTTTTCCGCTTAACAATTCAATAGATTATATTTTGTTTAGCTATCCCTAATTAAAGCTTTTGAGTTTTGTGGTCTTTGACTGTAAATGGTACAGTATGTGAGGGATATTAGAGATCCGGAGCACCCGTATTCTCTGGAGCAGCTGAGTGTGCTTTCTGAGGAGTCTATTACTGTTGATGAGAAGCTTGGCCGCATTTTGTTAGTTTTCCATTTTTGTTCTTGCTGCTAATTTGCTAACAATTTTCAGTTTTTTGAAATTATAGTTGAACGAATTTAATTTGGATTACTGTATGGTGAATATTTTTTTGATTCTTTTTGTTGAGTTTTTTGTGCTTTAGGACCACTTTTTTCCTTTTAGTCAATTCTGTTGTGACGGGAGATTTTTAAGTGGATTTGGGAGAATTTAACTTATGTCGAATGCATTGCTGTTGATTCGTAGGATAACTTTTACCCCGACTATCCAACATTGCAGCATGGCGACAGTAATTGGTCTGTGCTTAAGAGAGAAATTGAAGGATTATTTTCCTCCTCATTTCAAGGTTAGTCCTATGTAGCTGCAAACTCATTGGGTTTTATTTCATTGATTGTCATAGTTCCTCGTTTGAATTTTATTGAACCACTTTAGTGATTAATGTATTTTGCTGCATATTATATGTTCGACTTTATTGCGTTCTTGGATTTGGAAGTCCATTTAGTATTATACTTTTTCTGCTAGTCTATCAAATAAATACCGAGTTTTGGGGGGAAAAATTAGTAACAGGCATGAACTTAATTGCTGTCAGATGCTGAAGTTCATGTACAAGATATCCAAAAGCAGTCATTCATCTCACTTTCCTTTTTCCTCTATTTTAGTGAAATAGGTTCTTGTACTGTAAATGATACCCAAAAGACGCGTCTTGTATCCCATATATTGGAGAAGTTTCTTGCTGCTGATTTTGACGTTCTGTTTTGAGTAGAGGAGTATTATACTATCAGCAACCATAGGAGAGTTCACCTAAAAGGTTAAGGACTTTAAAATATAGAATGTGATAATAACTGTGAAAATAGAAAAAGAAAATCTGTCGATCGTAATTCTTTATTATAGTAAAGTTTAAGCAGCTTTGCCGGAACATTAGATTTAGAGTCCATCCTCTTCCTCTGCCGTGTATTAACCAATGACTAAACTATAAGACTCTTGCTGTTTGTACCTCTTCCAGCTGTTCCATTTTTGACAAAGGTTAAGAAGAGCTTGTTGGTTGCATCTAGCAAATGCGACTTTTTATCAATTAACTTATTGGTTAATGAATGTGGATTTAATTTTACAGGTAGACATAAAAGTGGCACCTGGATCGCATGCAAATGAGGAATCAGGTGAAAGTCCTCGACAATTAATATCTGTATAAGTCATGTTATTCTTTTTTGTGAAACGGTGTATTAGCATATGCGGAAAACTAAGACTAGGATGTTATTATTCATCCTACATGACACATGTTTTGATGGATAACAGCATCAGTCCCCACCATACCCCAAAAGTAAAAAGAAGAATAACTTTGAAGAATGACTAGTAAATAATAACAGACCTGCTCATACAAAAAATTCCAACCACTAATGATATCAGCTACTTAGTCTGTCGGTTTCAGTTGAAGTTATTGTGAAAAATCATCTATCCTGCTTAATACATTCTTATTAGGATGCATATAAATGTGTCTGTGAATATGCATGTATGCTCAGATGCAAATCTCAGCGTTGCTATCAGTGTGTAAGCTAGTTTCGTTAATTGAGTGCTTTTATGCATACCTTCAGCATAATTAAGTATAGTCGGATGCAAATCTCTGTTGCTATCTGTATGTATACTCAGGCTTAACCGTCCCCTCTGTGTTTGGAAGTATGGCCATTTTATCATAGCTGTGCTATTGATATTAGAAACATTTTGTAGTTAATATATTAGCAAGCTATTTGCGGTCAAGCATTTGCAAGACTGAAAAATAGAGCATTCCGACAAGCTTACCTTTTTGCTAAGCCTGCTGATTAAGTTTTCTTAGTGGCTTCTGACTAGTCTATTTTAGTTTTTCAGCTTTGCGTCGATTCAGTTTTCTAAAATGCTCCAAACCTTTTCAGAAAATTTGTTTATTTCTCTTTTTCTGCAGTTAATAAGCAGTTAAATGATAAAGAAAGAGTTGCTGCAGCATTGGAGAATCCGAACCTACGACAACTTGTAGACGAATGCCTTTATTCTAGTGAACTTTGAGTGGCTTTTACGCCCCTCAGCTGCCGAATAACTTGTACAGTAGCAGTTTTGTTCATCTGGATTTTGTTGCTTGTATGTTGTATTTCATGTGTAGTGAACTTATTAGTGTTTTGTCCTGGAATCCCAATCGATAATGAGACAATCCTCTAGAACACCTTTTTTACGTGGATTTGCAATCATAAATGATATTGTTGGCAATTTACGAGTAAATATATACAAAAGTTAAATCTCAAAATTATTCATGAATAGTATGGTATTAGGGTTGAAAAATGAACTAAACTACTCAATATTCGACTCGAGATCGATCGTTAGCTAACATAACGAACCACGCTTGAACACATTTTTCCTTTTGATAAAATGTAAAGTTCGGCTCAAACTTGACCCGATTACTCGATTCGTGTTGGCTCGACTAAAGTTTGTTTGAGCGATTTGATTAAATAAAAATTAAATCACACAATTTTGAAGTTTGAAAAATAAAGCTCACACAATTTTGAATTTTTTGATTAAAATTCAAACAAGCTTGAACAATACTATGTTCTGTCAATTTTGAAGTTCGATTGAAGTTCAAAGAAGCTTGAACAATACTATGTTCGGTTCAACTCATTTACACTCCCACATGGCATTTTAGTTCCTTGAGTTTCCAATATTCATCCCAAATGTTTTTGAAATTGACTCAGATGCTCACTAACAGCGAGTCTTCCTGCCAGCCTGATCCATTATCGATTGGTAAATTATAAAACTTAAAATTTAGTCCAATTATTAAAAAATAATTATATTTTGTAAATGTTTCTTTGAATTTTGTTTTTATTTTAAAGGATATCATTTCTAAATCAAAGACAAATCTATAGGGTATCTATAATTTTGAAAGATGATTGAATTAGTTTGTAATTAGACTAACATTCAAAAATAGTGGTTGTAATTTACCATAATGTTTCAAGGAAATAAAACACAGCCTAGTTCCCCAAAACAATAAAAAAAGAATAGTTTCTGAAAATACAGAGTAGTTAATCATTCATCTCAATTGTGCATATTTGTTAAATCCATAAAAGTTTATACACTCAGGTTAGCACTTAATCATTCATAGCCATTGTTTTGATGATCTAATCCCCAAAACTTGGCAGTTTCGATATCGTCCAGAGCCATCAATCTTGAAAATTCTTCGTGGTCATATTTGAGTGTAGCGTTTCCACCAAACTCACTTGGAAGGTTCTCAGCGTCGAAGAAGCTCTTCATTACCTCCAAGCTGTCTTTGTTGTTTGGGTAAACGAACTTTATTTTCTGAAATGTTTTCTGATCCACGAAATATTTTACAACCTGCAGAAAATTCATTACAGCATGCTATTAGAGATGCAGTCATGCAACACACAGAATATTGTTGTTGTTTAAAATGAAAAATTCAGTCATCCTACAAACACAAGGTTGTTTGCTTTCTTTTTAAGATAAAATCCTATGTGGCAAAAGAATCTTTTGCTTTTGGTCCTGAGGGTTTGAAGGGGGAGACGAAAGGCTGAACAGTGTGACAACAAGGGGAAAGGAAAGACGAGATGACAAATTTTACAATACAGTAAAACTTCGATAATTTATTAATCTTTGCTTAAATAATACTTTTGGTCACTCTTGACTTGTTTTCTTATAAATAGATTAACTATTTAATATGCATTAGTCCCAACTCCCAATGATATTAATTCATAGAGGCTCAAGTGGAAGAGAATAGGAAACAGAACATTTGTGGAGTCAATCAAAGTGATTAGAAAAATTTACCTAAATGAAAACCACATATAAAAAGGAGACTTAACATCAAAGAATTATAGGAGAGATGTCGAATAACATTCATGAGACCACATATGAGATAGGCCTAGAGCTCATACCTTCCAAAACGCCTCAAATATTCTTGGAGGACTGTAGAGAGCAACGATAGCCAGCCTCTCCGGATAGTGATTCTGTAAAATGTAGATGATATCTCTGGCTGTTTTAATTGGAACGTTGGTGTTTAACGACCATCCATTGAAGTCTATGAGCCACGACATTTGCTCTTGCCCCTCGGGCAGGTTCAGGATTGCATTCTCCATTAGATATACCAGATGACGAATATTACCCTCAGGTGATGCTGTGTTCTGTAGTACTAGAGATTGGTTAAAATTTACAAGATGTTGGAATGCAACGCACAAGTATGTGAGGAGAAAATTCAAAGACAAACCTGCTTTCCAGGCCGCATTATAAGGACGGTTCTACCCTTCCGGTCGTGAAAATTAGCTTTGGAAACTTTTCCGGTCTCACCTTCGTGTGCTACTTCGTGCTGATAATGCAAATATATCAGAGTGAACTTAAGTTGGTAAAAAGGAAGTGAGTTTCATGCATAGATATGCGATATGCATGTCAGACATGTTCATATGGAGACATGCTACCTAAACTTTAAGACTATCCCTGAGGTTTGCGCTAATCACAACAAACCCCCTGAAGTTTTATTATGTGTTAAATGTAAGGGGTAATTGTAATATTTTTACAAATGTAAAGGGGGTGTTTAAAATATTTTTACTTATGAAGGGATAAAGTGTAATACAGAATCAAACCTTTTTGTAATATTCGAAAACCTCTAGGTTTTTCTGTAATTAACCAAAACCACAGAGATGTTTTTTTGTAATTATCCCAAACTTTAAAAAACAGTAACATAACTAACAGAACACTCAGAAACTGAATGAGAGGGATAGATGGAGACGACAAAATTTTAAAACGACTAAATTTTAATTTATTTGCAGCGTAGAAACTCACCCAACGTATTTCTTCTGGTTTGTAAGCTGACCTCCACTTAATGGTCTCCTCCAACATCTTTTGGGCTTTCTCAAGATTCCAGTTTCGAGCTTCTAAATACCTCCTCAGGCATGCATCACTGCAAAACTTTAGGCTTCGGCCAGAAAGTGGCCCAAGAGCATCCCTTAGTTGTTTAACCTGCAACAAGAAATATCAGTTAGTTTTCATGTTTTATACTTACTATTTACATTTAAGAAAGGGATAATTACAAAAACGACCCTTGAGGTTTGAGTTAATTACAAAAAAAAAACCCGCAGGCTTTTAAAAATTACAAAAATCTATGAGGTTTGATTCTGTATTATACTTTACCTTCTTCATAAGCAAAACATTTCAAATATCTCCTTTACATTTGTAAAAATAATGCAGTTGCCCCCTTACATTTACCACAGAATCAAACCTTAAGGGGTTTTTTGTAATTTTAAAATATTTCTAGGTTTTTTTATAATTAACTCAAACCTCAAGGGTATTTTTGTAATTATCCCTTTCTTAAATTGACAAAATCAAAGGAAAATATCCCATTCAGGTTTCTAATGGTTTTATAAATTTTAAATCAATAGGAGCTACACCAGGTTTCAAGATTACTAAGATATCCCTTTAATAAAATTTTCTTTACAGGATCATCCTTCTGATTGTTACCTTTGCATCTCTTTCGGCAGTATTGATCTCCTGATGGTTATGCGACTTTCTTCTAAACATGGTAACTGCCAAATCAGCAAGAAAAATAAACTAAACTAAGCTGAAAAGAGGAAAATACAGGCAGCAGTAGTTTCTTTGCGAAAAAGTGGAACTTGAAAGAGAAAAAGACGACAAGCCATTGACCAAAAGTGCATAAGAAGGCACTAAACATTGTTGCTAAGCTGTCTATCAAATACTTTTAAGCAGAGTGTTTTTAGGACTTCAAGCATAGCCATCAAAAGAAAACAACCCAAATTGTTGAAGAAGGCACCAAAAAGGATAATTAGCAGAAAGGTACTTAATAGAAATATCTCTTTCTTACTGTTTGGACAACACTCAAAAGAACAATTTGCTTTTTTTTTTTTTTTTTTTGAAAGAAAGAACAATTTGATTTGAACCTTTGGTAATTGATCACACAATGAGATATGATAAACTGACATGGAGAAGTTGGAACAAAACTTCAATCTTCAAATGTTTCTGGATGTAAAAAATCCAAGGATGAGTTAAGAGACCTATAATAATGCTATCTTTACTGTTATCACAATTAATTATTCAAGAGAAAGCCCGTTGTATGCACTTAAAGAAGTTAAACATTTCTATCTTGTCCACCACAAACACAAAACTGAGCTCACTCTGTCATTGAAAGATTAGAAATCACTAGCACTAGAAGCATGTCATAAGCATGATGGCTAATAATGGCATCTAGATGATCGTTTCATCGGCACGATTCAATTTGTTACACTGACCCTTCTGTAAAATATTAACATATCAGTCAATCATTCACATCTTGCAGAGTTGTTGAAATCTTGATAGTTCAAACATCTACACCGCTGTCCTAAAAGTTCATTAAGAACACTTGGAGCAGAGTAATCTTCCCTAAAGCCTTGTCCAATGTAAGATAGCAGTTGATGCATTCTGACTCTCCACATCAGTCAGATCAGTTTATTGTGCTACTTCAATATGATAGCATTTTAAAAATTGAATGACTAAATAATACGTACATTCATGGATTGCAGTAGCTACGTACTTGAATAATTCATTATAGAATTTTAGTTTATTGACAATAGAAAATGTCTTTAATATCTCGTCTATCGGACAACTAAAGTAAGATTAAGATTGGGAAAATAAATACAAATGGATAAACAGAAACTCCCATTGGCATAAGCTGTCAACATGTTGAGGTCCAAAAACCTTCCAATCATAAAAGAGAATAGAACTACTGGAATAACATTGCAACTTTTATTTTTGAATGTTAATTCTTCTAGTTTTCTACATTTGTCTAAGAGAGGGCAAGCTCAAATTATTCATGATGGCCAAGAGAATGAAAATGGAGGCTATGCCTTATCCTGTGGGGCAATTTCACATCTCATTGAAATGATCCTCAATTGACCAAGCCAAAGCTTGATTAAGCTTGACTTTACATGTAAGAATAATGGGAATGGTCGACATATATTTTTTCTTTATTGGCCAATGTGCTATTGCTTGTGTATTTTTTGGACTATTCACTCTTTCACTTTTCAATCTTCAATCACATTCAATCACTCATCGTCTGGGAAAAACATGAAACAAAATCTCAAGTGAAACAAAATTCTCCGAACGAAACCCAAGCAATCCTTCAACAGTCACAGAAACTGAAATCAGATGGGAAAAGAAAAGACTAAAGCCTTTATGTTTTTTTCATGACCATTACAAACAATGAAATTTTGAGCACATAAATGATCTTTTAGCAGCCCTGAATCCAAATTCCGGGAAATTGAACAAAAAGCAACGATCAAAAACGTGCACAAGCATATTATAAAAGCAAAAACAAGTTCCCACCCATCGGTCACAGATTAAACTCTATGATCAGAAGCTCGACCAACTATTACGAGAAACCCAGTAAACTAAAACAATCATCGGCAAACAGTCATCGGCTCATTCTACCGTCGTAAATCAGCAATAAGGAACCCAAAACACATGTATAAAGATACCAACGAAAAATAAGCAGAGAATAAAGAGACGTAAACTTCAAACCTGAGAAAAAAGGAAACACGAAAAGCACTGGATACGGAAAAAGCTATAATCTACGGCTTCCTCTCCTGTTTTAAGCCGGAAAATTTTACTTGCATTAATGAATTTGCTGAGTTTCCTTTAGTTTCACGTCTGAAATGAAGCTGCATTCAATGCGCGGGCCAACAAGCACGAATTTTTTGTCACCAAATTTATGTGCGCTTATTTATAGTAAAGAAAAACGAAAACAGCGTGACAAAAACGACAGAGGAAAAGGGTTAGGTGGTGGTGGTGGTGGTGGGTGGGCCCTAAGGTTTTTGGTCAGAGATGGACTGCTCGTCGACTGCGTTTCTCCGTTGAGATTTGCGTTCAGATTCTTCTGTTAAAAATGGACTCTTGCTATTATGTTATAATAATTAAATAACATTACAGTGTCGAAAAAAATAATAATTAAATAAAAATACTCCATGAGGTATGGCCTATGGGATTTCTTCTTATTCAATGTTAATTATTTATGTAATGTTTTCGGTTTCACGAGTAAATTAGTCAATAATCACTTCAAGGAATGCAAAAAGGCGAATTTTTTTTTGTTCACGCATTTTTTTCGTGGTATGATAACTCCGCCTGCATATAGACAGGGCAACCCGTCTATATATTGCCGGTCCCAAGCCCAGATAAAGGAGGAGTGTTGCGTTAGGTCGACAGCCAGCGTAAAACTCTTGTCATTTTCTTATGGTATGAATCATATAAGGATCGTGATAAAAATTGCGGTGGCAGAGGATTTACACCTCCATAAAGACTTGGATGTAGTGAAAAATACACAAGAGCCCTCACACACTAATAAAAGGAACACAAATGATAATAAGAAAATTAGAAAGTATAGAATTGACAGTTGGAACATAGGTACTTTGACAGGTAAAACTATAGAGCTAGTATATATTATGAAAAGACGAAACATAGATATTATGTGTATCCAAGAGACTAAATGGGTATACGAGAAAACCAAGACACTAGATACTACAGGTTATAAGCTTTGGTATAGTGGAAATGATAGAACTAGGAATGGAGTGAGTATCATTGTAGATCCTCTCTTCATAGATCAAGTAGTAGGAGTAACTAGAAAAGGAGATAGAATCATAGCCCTTAAAATTGTAATAGGTAACGAACTTATAAATATTGTTACTTAGTGTATATGCACCTCAAGTAGGATTAGATAATGCTACTAAGGCTAAATTTTGGAGATTTAGAAACTCTAATGCAATCAATCCCTCAAAATGAAAAAGTCATCATAGGTGGAGACTTAAATGGACATGTTGGGAAGGATAATGAAGATTATGAAAGGGTCCATGGAGGATATGGCTTTAGCTCGTGTAACAATGAGGGTAGAACCATCCTAGACTTTGCAGTTGCTTATGATTTCATTATAGGTAATACCTTCTTTAAAAAGAGAGACGAACATTTAATTACATTTAAAAGTGGTCCTAACAAATCACAAATTGACTACTTCCTAACCAGAAAAAGCGATAGAAAATATGCAAAGATTGCAAAGTAATACCTGGAGAAAGCATCACCACCCAACATAGACTACTAGTTCTGGATATCAAACTTATTAACATATACTTAAAGAGAAAGAAAATTAACATACCGAGAATTAAGTGGTGGAACTTAAAAAATAAAGAAAAAAGAGATAGTTTTGTCAAATCTTTAGTAGAAACCATTGATTAGAAAGTGGAAGACAAAGTTGATGATACATGGAACTATGTAACTACTCAAATGAAAAAGATCGCAAAACAAACATTAGAAGTGTCAAATGGTAATAAATGGAATAAAGAGTCATGGTGGTGGAATCAAGAAATCCAAGAGAAGGTAAAAGAAAAACGAACTAGTTACAAAGTATTATATTCCTGTAAAAACGAAGAAAATCTTAAAAGATATAAAGACGCCAAAAAAGAAGTAAGAAGAGCAATATATGAAGCAAAAACCAAAAAAAACTAGATACTAAGGAAGGAAAGAAAGATATATATAAAATAACAAAATTTAGAGAAAAACAAACAAGAGATCTAACCCAAATTAAATGCATAAAAGATGAGAATGATAATATTTTAGTGAAAGACGAGGACATAAAAGATCAATGGAAGAGGTATTTCAATAATCTTTTTAACGAATCGAAGAGGAATGAAGTCACATTAGGGGAACTAGGCCAATCTGAACTGAATAGAAACCGTACCTTTTATCGTAGGATTCAACTTCATGAAACAGAAAAAGCACTAAACAAAATGAAAATTGGCAAAGCAGTTGGCCTAGATGATATACCAATTGAAGCATGGAAATGTCTAGGTGGAGTTGGAATTGCATGGCTTACTAAATTATTTAATGTTATCCTAAAAACTAAGAAAATGCCTAATGAATGGAGAAAAAGTATATTGATACCTATATATAAAAACAAAGAGGATATACAAAATTGTGCAAATTACAGTGGAATTAAATTAATAAGTCATACAATGAAACTATGAGAAAGAGTTATAGAAGCAAGAATAAGAAATGAAACTAGTATATTAGATAATCAATTTGGCTTCATGCCAGGAAGATCCACAATTGGAGCTATATACTTAATTAGACGATTATGTGAACAATATAACGAGAGAAAACAAGATTTACATATGGTTTTTATTGATCTTGAAAAGGCATACGATAGAGTCAACCGAGATATAATGTGGCGCGTATTGGAAAAAAGATGAATAAAAATAGCTTACATAGATGTCATAAAAGATATGTATGATGATATAACAACATGTATCAGGACACCAACATGAATATCTAGTGAATTCCCAAACACTATAGGTTTGCATCATAGATCCGCTCTAAGCTCTTACCTTTTATCCTAATAATTGATGAAATCTCTAAACACTTACAAAATCCATCCCTGAATGTATGCTATTTGCGGACGATATAGTTTTAATTGATGAAACAAGGGAAGGAGGAAATGCAAAATTGGAAGTTTGGAGAGAAGCACTCGAATCAAAAGGTTTTACTATAAGTAGGGCTAAAACAGAATACATGGAATGTCACTTTAGTAAAAACAACAGGAACAATGAGACGAAGGTTAACATTGATGGACATGAAGTGTGTATAACAAAGAGTTTTAAATACTTAGGATCTATAATTGAAGAGAACGGAGAAATCAATAAAGATGTCACACATAGGATCCAGACGGGTTGGAATAAACGGAGGAGTGCATCTCCTATCCTTTGTGACCATAAAATACCATTAAAATTGAAAGAAAAATTTTATAAAATGGCCATAAGGACCGCAATGCTTTATGGAGCAGAATGTTGGGCGACTAAATATGAACACGAACAAAAAATGAGGGTAACAGAGATGAGAATGCTAAGATGGATGTGCGGACACACTAGATTAGATAAAATAAGAAATGAACACATTAAAAACAAAGTGGGAGTAACACCAATAGATGAGAAAATTAGAGAAACACGATTAAGATGGTTTGGACATGTTTATAGGAGACCTTTAGATGCACCTGTGCGACGTTTAGAAGGTAGATGTAGGCCTAAAAAGACTTGGAAAGAAGCTATTAAACAAGACATGTTATACCTAGAAATAAATGAAATATGGCTTATGATCGTAAACGGTGGCGCGATATGATTCGTATAGCCGACCCCACGTAGTAGGATTAAGGCTTAGTTTGTTGTTGTTGTTGTATTTTTTTTCGTGGTATGATCTACTTAGAGATGTTAAACGGGTTGGCCTAGCCCTATAGGGCCAGCCCTAACACTCTTCGGCCAAACGGGCTGGCAATATTGAAATCTACCTCTAATTCTAGCGGGCTTGGGGCTAAACGGGCTACTATCGGGCAATAAGTCAAAAAATTAAAAATTATATATTTAAATTTAAAATTTTAAGCTCGAATATATATAACATCTATATTTAACATTTTAAGTTAAACTATTCGTCATAAATAAAATTCATGCAGAGTTTCTAATTACATTGCATTAACAAACTTATAAAATTAAATATTTTATGATCTAAATTTTGAAAATAGAATAATAATAACTAAGGCTACCCAGAATTAACACTTTTTTGTAATAGATATTTAACTTGACTTGAGCATATATCGCATTTAAGTTTAACATTTAAAGTTAATCTATTCATTATAAAAAAAAGTCATGCATAATTTATAATTACATTGCATTAACAAAATTGTAAAATAAGATTTAGCACCATTTAAAAATATAATTTATATCTTAAATAATCTAATAAAACTATGTGACATTTTCTTATTCAAAATAAAAATCGAAAAACTAAATTAAACAATAAATAAAACAAATAAAAAAAAGAAAATTTTCAAGAATTTATAGCTTGTTTAATTAAGTTAAACTTAAAGATGAGAGAGATATGAATAAAAATAAATTTACTAGTAATAGGTAATAAAAGTAGATATAAATTATTAGAATTATATTAATTTTTTTTAAAAATAAAAATAGCGTTCTAGCAGGCTAGCCCTAACGAGCTTTGGTTTAAACGGTCCGGGCCAAAAAGGCTCGGATTTAAACGGGCCAAAATAATTCGGTCCTAACCCTCTTTTTTTCGGTTTAAACGGTCCGGGCCAACGGGCGTTTAACATCTCTAGATCCACTATCCAATTACATTAAAAAAATATTAAATTTAACTTGATTTACCCAAAAAGGAACTTATAAAGAAGCTTACGGAATTTTATTTTGCGGATTTCAAATAACATTTTCTTATTTTAAAATTTTAAATTATGTTTGTTGGATTTAGTTTGAGTGAAAATACACATTTTATCATCTCAAAAAAAAAAAAAAAAAAATACATATTTTATCTTCTTATATTCTATATACACAACCTAAATAAACTATTTATGAGTCACATTATTTCATTTAAACGGCACTAGTGGTACCCACTATTGCTAATTAATTATGTCTAGTTAATGTATTTTTGGCAAAAAAAAAATGTCTAGTTAATGTATTATTCAAATCATACCATTTTAACAGTCTCAAAAAAAAAAAAAATCATATCATTTTAATGGAATCGGCCATCAACAAATTAAATAAATGAAATATATGTATAATCAAATTAAATATAGTTTCGGTAGCAATTGGATGACCTTTCGTTCGGTCTATTTTGATTTTCAAGTTAAATAGTGAAAAGCTATTGGAGAGTAATTGTTTGTAGAATAAAAAGTTAATGATTTGATGTGGTGTGAAATCTTTTTGAGGTTGCTATTGATTGTGCGATACTTTGAAAAAATGTTTGTTAGATATGTTGAAGAAATTAGATTTTTGTCTTATTATTTACATTTGTATTAAACTCACTTTTCTTCTTTTATTTTAGGGAAATTTGGGAAATTGCCCCTCCATCTGGGGTATTTTGAAAAATACCCCTAAAGTATTAAAACTTGATTTATGTCTCCATAGACAAATTCAATTTACACCAATTAAATAGTGACACATGTGAAAATTCTATATTAAATATCAATTTTATAATTTTTATTTATATTTGAAAATTTAATTAAATTTATTTCCTGAATTAAATAGTTAATTAATTTATATTTTAATATATGTTTTGTTGGCCAATTAAAGATTGCCAAATGTCAAATTCTTATAAATCAAGATTTATCATGATAAATTATTATTTCTTTTGATAATGATCACAGTTTGTTGTTAAGAGATAATGTTAAATCTTGGTGGACCAATCAAATCAAAGTCTTCAGTACCATATGAGTTATCCAAAGATCCTTCTTCTACAAGTATAAATAGGGGTCATTCTCAAGGAATTAAATCACAATTCGAAGAGAAGAAATCCAAGCAAGAAGGCGGTGGAGGAAATTCTCTCAAGTCAAGAAGAACAAATTCAAGGAGATCCACGGTGTTCAAGGTGTTCATCGAGGAGTCCACTCGAATCACGGCATTTGATTCTGAAATAAGCTTTGAAGCCCTCGAGTTAACGCTATTGAAGTCAAAACCATTTTGGAGGAAGATCGAATAGTCAAACCCACTAAGAAAGTCTCAAGTTTAAATGTCAAATATATCGAATATTCCACTTTTGATTCGAGATTAAGCTTTCAAGCCCTCGAATAACGTTATTGAAATTTAAGTTCAAGTTTGGAGAAGATCAAACCGAAGAGTTCTAACTCCAAATTCTCAAATTTCGAATATTTTATTCTTGAAGAGAATAATCAGAGGAGAAATAGAGATTGTAACCTATATTTTTCATTTGATTCATATATATTTAATGGGTGGAGCTATTCACACCATCTTTTCCTCTAAACATACCCACCTTCTAAATACACCACCCCATACTTTTTAAAATACGACAGAATTACTAAATACACCCCCATAATTTTGCCATCTTGCCACATGGCACGATGGCATGATAGATAATGGCATTTTTGCCATCATGCCACATGGCATGATGGCACAATGGATTTTTTTCCATCATGCCATATGGCACGGTGGCACGATGGATGTGGCATGATGGCACGATGGATTTTTCGTCATAGTGTGTGATCGTGCTAAGTGTCGAACTGCTACTATGCGATAGTATTTTTCAACCTTAAAATTTGAGAAATAACATATTTTATGCTATAAAGTAAGAATATACATTCATTATTTGGGGATATGAATACTTTATTGTACGTATCTTCAACAATTTGGGCGTTGGGAAAATCTAAGATTTATACAAAAAAAAAAAAATTCAACTTTCTTCAAGAAGAAAAAGAATGTGGGTGAATGATGTAGGTGTATTTATAACTTCTTTAAGTAAGGGTAATATAGTCTTTTAAGTGAATGATATTCTTGCAATTATATGGAGGTGGATGTATTCATCAATTTTAGGGGTGTGAATAGCACTACCCATATTTAATTTGTACATTTTTTTCTTGTTTGTTAATTCGCGGACAGTAAAAAAAGATTGTGTCACAAATTTTTGGCATGCATAGTGGGACAATCTCTACCTCTCATCTCTTTTCCTAAACAAATCTTGAAGTATCGCGATGGCCACTTGCAAAACCACATCAACAAAACTGCTTCTTCAAACTCTTCAAGTGACACAAGTAAAAGTGTTGGTATCACTATAAGGAGTATGTCCAAGAAGCTGAGTGCATCCTTTAAGAAAACTCGGTGCGAGCTAAAGACAATTTAACTCATTTCGAAGATGATGGAGACTTAAGAATCATGCTTCATCCCCAACCTCCCGCTCGACATCAAGTTGCTCAAATATAGCACCCGTTATGGTGACGAATGCTACATCACTTGAAGAGCAAATCGCAAGTTTGACGAGAGCCATTGATGGACTCGCCAATCATGCAAAGAACAAGACTCACAAATCGCAGAGTTGATGAACAAAATAGATAGTGTTGATACATGTCGTGCGATGGGAAAGCAAGTTGAAACACATGACGAAGCCGAAACATCCATGAAGCAACAACCAAATGAAAATGAGAAGTCTCCAGAAAATGAGTTGTAAGTCTTGTCTGATGGGTTGAATCAAGTCGACCAACTTAAAGTGTTTATTATGGGGACTATTAAAGATAAGTTCGATGGAATTTCCAAGTCATCTATGACTTACGCCAACAATAAATGCAAAAATTTAACAACTTGAAGATTCCCGCTGGTTACCAACCTCCGAAGTTCTAACAATTCGACGGCAAGAGCAACCCAAAGCAGCATGTGGCTCACTTTGTCGAAACATGTAAAGATGTTGGGATTTATGGAGATCGCCTCATAAAGCAGTTTGTCCGGTCCTTGAAGGGCAATACATTTGATTGATATATTGACTTGGAGGCAAACTCAATTGACAGTTGGGAGCAATTAGAACATGAGTTTCTCAATCGATTTTACAGCACTTCGCAGACGGTTAGCATGATCGAGCTTACAAATACTCGTCAGTGGAAGGAAGAACCTATCATCGACTACATCAATCAATGGAGGAATTTGAGCCTCAACTGTAAAGACCGGTTGTCAGAAGCTTCAGCTATTGAGATGTTCATCCAAGGGCCTTCGATACATCCTTCAAGGAATCCAACCATAAACATTTGAAGAGTTAGCTACTCGGGCTCATGGTAAGGAGTTAAGCATGTCCGCAAGTGGAGTCAAAGGACCACCCATCCAATAGCCTCAAAAACCCAAAGAACGATATGAAGCCAAGAAAGGGGTAAGTTCTCTTCTGAAGCTCCAAATAAGGAATCCATGGTAGTTAACACAATACCTATCAAGTTCAAAGACAGTGCAAATGCGAAGACTAGTGAGAAGAAAGACATTCCTCAAGAGAGAGAGCAAAGAAAGTTGACTCTGAGGGAAATTCAAGCAAAACAATATCCATTCCTCGACTCTGATGTCTCTGGGATATTTGATGATCTGCTCAAGGCAAACGTCATTGAATTGCCTGAAATGAAGCGTCCCAATGAAGCTGGGTGAGTTGATGATTTGAAGTACTGCAAGTACCATCGTTTAGTAGGCCATACAATTCATGACTTCTTTGTTTTCAAAGATAAAGTCATGCAATTAGCTCGCCAAGGAAAGATGTCGCTTGAGTAAGATAGTGCAACTAGTAATGCTATTACTTGTTAGTCCAACACATGTGGTAATTAGTACTCCACTTGCAGGCCACTTCAAGCTCAGCGCAATGCAATGTCCCACAAGTAAGGAAAATAAAGCAGAAATGCAAAAGGTACCATATGCTTCTGCAGTTGGCAGTTTGATGTATGCTATGGTATGTACTAGACCTGATATTGCTCATGCAGTTAGCATTGTTAGCCGTTTTGTCTCTAATCCAGGGAAAGATCACTGGTCTGCATTGAAATGGATATTGAGGTACTTGAGAGGTACTTCTTTATATTGTCTAGGATTTGGTGATGAAAAAACTATACTAGACGGATTTACCAATGCAGATATGGCTGGTGATATTGATTCCAGGAAGTCCACATCTGGATACCTGATGAGATTTGCAGGGGAAGCTATCTCTTGGCAATCGAAACATCAAAAATGTGTGGCATTATCCACAACCGAAGCTGAATACATTGCTGTGACGAAATCTTGCAAAGAGATGTTGTGGTTGAAGAAGTTTCTGCAGGAAATAGACTTGAAGCAGGAAATATACACGCTCTACAGTGACAGTCAGACTGCGATTCACTTGAGTAAGAACTCATCATTCCACTCAAGGTCAAAACACATTGATGTGATATACCATTATATTCGAGACGTGCTTGATGAAAAGTTGATGCAACTTGAGAAATGCACACTGATAAAAATGGTGCAGATATGCTGACAATGTCTTTACCAAGAGATAAGTTTGAAGTTTGTAGAAGCAAAACAGGCTTGTTTGATTTCCCACATGAGGTGGAGGGGGAGAATTGTTAGTCCAACACATGTGGTAATCAAAGTCAAAAATTCGAGACGTGCTTGATGAAAAGTTGATGCAACTTGAGAAATGCACACTGATAAAAATGGTGCAGATATGTTGACAATGTCTTTACCAAGAGATAAGTTTGAAGTTTGTAGAAGCAAAGCAGGTTTGTTTGATTTCCCACATGAGGTGGAGGGGGAGAATTGTTAGTCCAACACATGTGGTAATCAAAGTCAAAAATTGGGGGCAACAATTTGTAGGCACCGAAAAGTTTGAAGGAAAGAAGAGGTGTCAAATTTGGATACAAAGTCTTGCACCAAAAGTTGCTTGGAATTTGTCATTGTGCACATTCATTTTGCCTATAAATAGGCATCACTCAGCAGAGAAGAAAACACACCAAACGAGAAGCAATTTAGCAATTGCTAGAAAGAGAGAAAAATAGAGAGTAGAGATACTTCTATAAGTGTGTGTTTTGAGTGAAGAAAAGGGAGAAAAATTAGTTGTAATTTTTCATTCTCACCCAAAATAACATTCCTATTTTTTCGGGTATTCCAAGTTGAGTATAACTTGAGATAATTTGTGTATCCCCTATTTTTAGAAAGAAATATTGTAAGCCTACTTTACATTTAGTGGAGGATTTATCTGGATTACGTCCCGTGGTTTTTCCCAATTTGGGTTTTCCACGTAAAAATTCGTGTGTCTTATTTTTATCATCTTGCACTATTATTTGGTATTCTTGGTTTGGTTCCCATTTTTAATCCAGCTAGGTAGTAAAAGATTTTACTATTTCCACTTTGTCGGTGTCATTTATTTTTACACTCTTTCCCAACAAGTGGTATCAAAGCCACGTTGTTGCAGATTAAAAAAATGGAGGAATCAACATCTGTTGGTGGGATGTTCAAACTCAATGGATCCAACTACAATATTTGAAAACTGAGTATGTTGGATCTTCTCTACTGCAAGGATGTTTATTTGCCCTTGAAAGGTGATACTGCAAAACCAAAAGATACAAGTGATGACGAGTGGAAAATCCTACACAGAAAAACTGTAGGATATATCCGGTGTTTCCTTGAGCATATTCCATCATTTGCTAATGAGGAAAAGGCTGATGTTCTGTGGAAAAATATTGAAACCATGTTTGAGAGGAAAAATGCCTTGAACAAAGCTTCTATTATCGGAAAAATTGTTCGACTCAGGTACACGGAAGGTGCAAATATGACGGAGCACCTAAATGCGTATCAGGGTCTGATAAACCAGTCTACCACTATGAAAATATCCCTTGATGATGAAGTGATTTCTTTATTGTTGCTCAGCTCGTTACCTGACAATTGGGACACGCTTGTGGTGTCGCCAAGAATAACTTCGGAATGGTGAACTGACTATGCGAGATGGTCAAAGATTGTCTTCTTAATGAAGAGTCCAGAAGAAAATAGTTAGAATATTCTTCTGAGTCAAAAGCCTTAGTAGCTGAAAATGACAAGCGGGGAAGGAGCAAGTTCAGAGGTTCTCAAAATAAAAGAGACAAATCCAGGGGGAGGTCCAAATCCAAGAAGGACTTCAAATGTCATTATTGTGGTGGTCCAAATCACTATGAGAGAGATTGTAGAAAGAAAAAAAGAGATCAAAAGAATGGAAATAATGAAAACAAGATCGATGACAAATACACTACCGCCGCTGCAGTTGATGGCGATGTTGTCATCATTTGTGATGATGCCTGTATTAGTTCAACATGCCAACAAACAGATGATTGACATGTATTTTGCATGTATTTTAGGGCATATTTATGGCTATAATTGTTTATAAACATGCAATAACTCATATGAAATGGTATATATTCGCTCTTTGTGGAAAAGATATTACGCTTTGCTCGTTTTGTAGGAATTTAACGATATTTGGAGTGATTTTGTGACAATTACGAGCATTGCGACCTAGAAGCATCAAGAATCGAGCGATTACACCCAATTGGAAGCCAATTATATTGAGTCTAGAGTCATAGTAATGATTCGTGTGTCAAAAGAAGCATGGATGATCAAACAACGAGGGGATTTATCTCGAGGAACGTCAAAACGCGTCCGGAATTTCCAAAGATCTTTGGGGGTTTAGTAATTTGGCCATAACTCTCTCTACAAAATTGATATTGATCTGATTCAAGTGGCTACGGAAAGCTAAGAGAGAGAGCTACAACTCTTATAGAGACCCCATAAGCAAATTCGGACGTTTGGGTAGAGCACGGGCTGGTCGTGCGTATGAGCACGGCCCGTGCTCCCTTCAGCGATTTGAGCAAGTTCTGCGGCACCAAGCACGGTCAGCCCGTGCCAAAGGGGCACGGCCGTGCTCCCCTGCGGGAAAAACAGAGTCTGATCCGTTTTCAACTAGGTTTCGACCCAAACAAAGTACAAATAGACCCGGGGCGGCCACAAACAGGGGACGCTGATTTTTACCCTAGAAACCAGAGAAAAGAGCAGTTTTCCACCGGATACTTCGAGAGATTGATCAAGACAACAACCACACCTTCGAGGATTGAAGATAGATCGAGAGATCGTCGTCATACCCGAGTCACTCATTCCATCGTATCGTATTTCAATTAGTTAGATTTTGATTATGGATAATTTGTCTATGAATTGTTTATTTTCAATGTCTGGCTAAACATCTTGTGATTCCCGGGTTTGGGAGTAGATTAATAAACACTTTTATGTGATGATTAAGGATAATTGAAGTTAATGTTTTCTTTCTCGATGCAAGTACTTTGCTTTAATTCTTGTTTTATCAAAAGGCCTTTGATCTAAACTTGTTTGATGTATTGATTCATAATTCTAACCGATGAGTTTCAATACTAGATCTTGAGTACTTGACACAAATAGATTGCATGATTGAGAAGTCTGTGAATATTTGTGAGATCTTTTAATCTTTTGAACTTTTGGGAGTTGGATATTTCATGTTGAGTAGAGATGCTAACATAGATATTCCAATCAACGCTTTTACATACATCTCGAGAGAGGGGGTAAATTACTTTGGTGATTGGTCTATAGAGAAGAATACTTTTAACATTGGTTTGCTTAACCTGAGCATAAAAGTGGGATATTAATTGAAACCATAACCCAGGAATCCATCCATCCATACTTGATCTTTTAATCGCTCTTTGCTTTGTTATTTTAGGATTAATTTCTGCTTTAGTAGTAATAAAACCAAACCTTCAAATTTCGATAGTTTAGATAAAAATAGGACTATTATAATCCAATACTTAGTACATTAATTTATTAATCCCTGTGGATTCGACCTTGCAAACCCTATTCTATAAACTGATCCGTACACTTGCGGTGAAGCTAAGAAAATAGGCGAACAAGTTTTGGCGCCGTTGCGGGGATTAATCAAATTTTTAGTACTAATATTGCGATAAATAGAACTATTCTTAATCTGGACATTTTTTTCTTTTTATTTGTTGGTTAATTCTACTCTGTGGTATTTGATTTGTTTCTTTGAGTTGGTTCGGGTAGTGCACGAACATCCGCTACGATGGAGAAAGCCAATTATTACAATAGCGGAATTCCTACAATTCTTGGAATAATCATACTCCTACGTACTATTATACGGAGGCAAAGCCATCTATGGAGGCGCCCTCACTGCATTTATGAATGAAACAAGGAACCAGTTCAACAAACATGAGGCTAAGTGGACAAAATAGTACAATTGGCTAACACTGGGCACACAATTGGAAAATCTTGGAACCCAGTTAGCCAATTAGCCACGATCGTTGGTGGACAACATCAAGAGTGCGTTCGAGCAACACCAAGTCAACACGAAGGAACAATGTAGTGCCATTCATCTAAGGAGTGGTACCAGAACACGAGGAGCCGGAGATCTGGAAAAGCAAGAAAATTCGGAACCAAACACGGTTTGTGTGTTTATGCACTTTCAACCCGTGTGGTACCGAAAAAGAGCAAAACAGGATAAAGGAAGGAGGCGAACCATGCGTACGCTTTCGGCGTAGCGTGCGAGATGCCATAATAAAACTATTCCGAGAATGAGACGAGCTCGGACTATGCGCGACACGACACTGACAACACGCGCGTAACTCAAATCAAAAGTTCCAACACGAGGACTCAATCCTTGCTTGGAAATCCCAAGTATGCAATATTAGGTGCAAACAATGCAAATTTGGCACTTGACCATGACCCAAGCGGTTAATATATACATTCAAAGGAGGCACAAATTCATGAGCGTTACAGCGTCAAGCTGCAGAGCGTTAAATGAAGCGCTTGTTGGGAAGCAACCAACGGTTTCTTTATTTTATTTCTTCCCATGTTTTCTTGGTTTGTTTTCCTTTTCTAAGATAGGATTTATCTGCTTCCATAGGTTAGGATTTTTTTCCTTGTTTTAAAAAAAAAAAAACGAAAAAAGAAAATAAAAAAAAAAAAAAAAAAATCGAAAAAAAAAAAAAAAAAAAAAATTTGAAAAAAAAAAAAAAAAAAAAAAGCGATGTTCGACCCAAGCCGCAAAGGCGGACGGGCGCTAGAAGCGCGGCCGTGCGTGGGTCGGCCGAATCGATATTAAGACGCGCAAGGGGTCACTTTTCTTCACAAAACCCCAAGAGCAGCGGGAGTTGGAGATATTGCAGACGATGCATCAGATACGAATGTGGCATATCTCCCAGGGCCACTTTCCGCCGCCACCCCCACAGTAATCCAGGTCCTATCCACACTTTTCTTTGAAATTCTACCTTCTCTTTTATGCGCTATAATTGCATTCAAGTTTGGGGGGAGAGGTAGTAATTTTATTGATGGGTGTGGCGTTTGCATTCATTTAGTTGCATATAGAGCATATAGGTTGCAGTGCATTAGATGTTTGATTTTTTTTTATGGTTTTAGCATGTTTATCGCTTTAGCACGTTTATTGCTTTCCTAGTAGTTAGGGAGTGAGTTGACCGCTATTGTATGTTTGTTGTGTTTTGATTGAGATCTTGATCTTGGGAGCATTTGCGGATTAGTTCGTGTTGTTTTGAATTGGATGTTGAGTGTGAGTTGATCGGGTTGAGAATAATTAATATGGAGCATGTGCTTATTGGGATCATGGTTAAAATGCTTTGAATTATGCACTTACAAGCTGTGAGCTTTTGAGCCTTTTTGCTTTCATCATATGCGTCTTGTTTGCGATTGAGTGTGTCATTCATGTTGATTTGAATTCTAGAACTTGCTCTGGTATCTCCGTCAAGGTCACATGTTGTATGCATTCATGAAAATGATTTTAGGCCATTTTTGTTAAGCCTTTCAAGCCTTTTTGCGTACCTTATGATATTTGATGTCCCTAGTTAGCCAATTTGAGCCTATTGTCTGGTTTTTTGATAGCCACATTTCAAGCCTTAGAACTTAATTTGATATATCTGTTATCCTAAACTTGAGCGTATAGCATTGAGTAAAGGATAGAATAAATGATTAAATGAAGGGATATCGAGAAGTTAGAAAATAGTTTATATGTTGGGTGATTGGGAATAAAAGAAGAAAAGGAGAAAAATGAAGGATACTCACAAAAGAGTCGAAAAACAAGAAAGAAATTTCGAAAAAAAAACAACGACTGAAAAAGTGAGTCGGCATGTGCTAGAAATAGGCTGAAAATTGTGATGTAAGGTGAAGGAGAATGATTTGTATGAAAAAGAAGGGAGAAATAGAGAGGTGATAAGATATAAGGCGATTGGGAGTACATAGTTGGTTGGTATTAAAATAATCATAGAGAAAAAACGATGTGCTTACCAATCTATACGCTTGAGTTGAGTCACTTTATCCATATTTCCCTACCTTAACCAAAGAGCCTTCATTACAACCATAAACAAAGTCCTTTATGATTTGTGAATTGCATACAAACGAGTGGCGGTGATGTGAGACGATTTGCAAGCATATGGTAATTCTTCAACATTGATATGATTTGAGCGAATACGCGTCCCTTATTATTCTAGTGAGTAGAGTATACACTTTATCCATGAGAGGCATGGTTTGAAGTGTTTTACCATGATTTTAACAGACTTGTGCTCCGTGTTAGCTATTTGAAACTTGGTTGGTTTGTGCTTGATATCTATGGATAGATGACATGAATTGTGATGCGGTGTTCTTGAGTTGCTCTTTACCCCATTTGTGTTGTCTTGATTATAAAGTGTTGGCCGGAGTTTCACCAGCAGTTTAAGTTTGGGGGTTTGATTGACATGTATTTTGCATGTATTTTAGGGCATATTTATGGCTATAATTGTTTATAAACATGCAATAACTCATATGAAATGGTATATATTCGCTCTTTGTGGAAAAGATATTACGCTTTGCTCGTTTTGTAGGAATTTAACGATATTTGGAGTGATTTTGTGACAATTACGAGCATTGCGACCTAGAAGCATCAAGAATCGGCGATTACACCCAATTGGAAGCCAATTATATTGAGTCTAGAGTCATAGTAATGATTCGTGTGTCAAAAGAAGCATGGATGATCAAACAACGAGGGGATTTATCTCGAGGAACGTCCAAACGCGTCCGGAATTTCAAAGCCTTTGGCGGGGTTTAGTAATTTGGCCATAACTCTCTCTACAAAATTGATATTGAGCTGATTCAAGTGGCTACGGAAAGCTAAGAGAGAGAGCTACAACTCTTATAGAGACCCCATAAGCAAATTCGGACGTTTGGGTGGAGCACGGGCTGGTCGTGCGTATGAGCACGGCCCGTGCTCCCTTCAGCGGTTTGAGCAAGTTCTGCGGCACCAAGCACGGGCAGCCCGTGCCAAAGGGGCACGACCGTGCTCCCCTGCGGGAAAAACAGAGTCTGATCCGTTTTCAACTAGGTTTCGATCCAAACAAAGTACAAATAGACCCGGGGCGGCCACAAACAGGGGACGCTGATTTTTACCCTAGAAACCAGAGAAAAGAGCAGTTTTCCATCGGATACTTCGAGAGATTGATCAAGACCACAACCACACCTTCGAGGATTGAAGATAGATCGAGAGATCGTCATCATCCCCGAGTCACTCATTCCATCGTATCGTATTTCAATTAGTTAGATTTTGATTATGGATAATTTGTCTATGAATTGTTTATTTTCAATGTCTGGCTAAACATCTTGTGATTCCCGGGTTTGGGAGTAGATTAATAAACACTTTTATGTGATGATTAAGGATAATTGAAGTTAATGTTTTCTTTCTCGATTCAAGTACTTTGCTTTAATTCTTGTTTTATCAAAAGGCCTTTGATCTAAACTTGTTTGATGTATTGATTCATAATTCTAACCGATGAGTTTCAATACTAGATCTTGAGTACTTGACACAAATAGATTGCATGATTGAGAAGTCTGTGAATATTTGTGAGATCTTTTAATCTTTTGAACTTTTGGGAGTTGGATATTTCATGTTGAGTAGAGATGCTAACATAGATATTCCAATCAACGCTTTTACATACATCTCGAGAGAGGGGTAAATTACTTTGGTGATTGGTCTATAGAGAAGAATACTTTTAACCTTGGTTTGCTTAACCTGAGCATAAAAGTGGGATATTAATTGAAACCATAACCCAGGAATCCATCCATCCATACTTGATCTTTTAATCGCTCTTTGCTTTGTTATTTTAGGATTAATTTCTGCTTTAGTAGTAATAAAACCAAACCTTCAAATTTCGATAGTTTAGATAAAAATAGGACTATTATAATCCAATACTTAGTACATTAATTTATTAATCCTGTGGATTCGACCTTGCAAACCCTATTCTATAAACTGATCCGTACACCTTGCGGTGAAGCTAAGAAAATAGGCGAACAAGTTTTTGGCGCCGTTGCCGGGGATTAATCAAATTTTTAGTACTAATATTGCGATAAATAGAACTATTCTTAATCTGGACAATTTTTTTTCTTTTTATTTGTTGGTTAATTCTACTCATGTGGTATTTGATTTGTTTCTTTGAGTTGGTTCAGGTAGTGCACGAACATCCGCTCTGATGGAGGAAGCCAATTTTACAATAACTGGAATTCCTACAATTACTACAATGGTGGTGAATACGAGGGTCCATTTGAGCAACATTGCAGGGATCATGGAATCAAGCTTGAGAAGAGTGTTCCAAAAACTCCTCAACATAATGGCGTAGCAGAAAGAATGAACAGGACAATTTGTGAACGAGTCAAATGTATGCTGTCACATTACAATCTGCCCAAATCATTTTGGGGTGAAGCAATGAGGACTGCAGTTGATCTAATCAACCTTTCTCGATCAGCTCCTCTGGGTGGCGACATTCCAAATAGAGTTTGGACTGGAAGAGATGTTTCCTACAAACACTTGAGAGTGTTTGGCTGCAGGGCATTCGTGCATATTCCCAAAGATGAACGATCCAAGCTTGATGATAAGACCAAGTCATGCATCTTCTTGGGCTATGGCCATGAAGAATTTGGAAATTTATGGGACCCAGTCAAGGAGAAAGTAATTAGAAGCAGGGATGTTGTATTCCTTGAGAATCAGACAATTGAAGATACCAAACAGATTGAGAAATCTGATTCAAACCAATATGTTCTTGATGACGTAGATCCAGTTTATTCTCCTAGAAATCATAATCATGAGGGAGGTGTGCAAGAGCAACACCATGATACAACCTGTGATGTCCCTCCAGTTCCACCACCAGAAGATGTGGCTAGAAGGTCCACCAGGCAAAGACAACCTTCTACCAGATATAGCCCACATGAGTATGTAATGCTCACTGACGGGGGAGAACCACAGAGTTTCACAGAGGCGATATCACATTATCAGAAGGATATGTGGATGGAGGCCATGAAAGAAGAGATGAACTCTTTGCAGGAAAATCACACCTATGACCTGGTGAAGCTATCGAAAGGTAAGCGTACTCTGAAAAATAAATGGGTGTACAGGTTGAAGACTGAAGAGCAAAGCTTACAATCAAGGTATAAAGTTAGGCTGGTTGTGAAGGGTTTCATTCAGAACAAGGGTGTTGATTTTGAAGAAATTTTCTCACCAGTGGTGAAGATGTCCTCAATCAAAGTTGTTCTTGGGATAGCTGCCAGTTTGGATCTGGAAATCGAACAACTTGATGTGAAGACTACATTTCTTCATGGAGATTTGAATGAAAAAATCTATATGGAGCAACCAGAAGGGTTCAAAGTCAAAGGTAAGGAGAACTTGGTATGCATGTTGAAGAAGAGCTTGTACGGTTTAAAACAAGCTCTAAGACAATGGTACAAGAAGTTTGACTCCTCATGACCGACCATGACTACAACAGGACCAGTTCCGATCACTGTGTATTCTTTAAGAAATTCAGTGATAATGATTTTATCATACTATTATTGTATGTGGGTGATATGCTGATTGTAGGTCATGATGCCAGTAAGATTGAGAAGTTGAAGAAAGAACTTAGCAAGTCTTTTGCGATGAAAGACTTAGGACCAGCTAAACGATTTCTCGAGATGAAAATCTCAAGAGACAGAGCAAGCATGAAGCAATGGCTATCTCAAGAAAAGTATGTCAAGAAAGTTCTTGAGAGATTCAATATGAGCAAGTCAAAACCAGTTAGTACTCCACTTGCGGGCCACTTCAAGCTCAGCGCAACACAATATCCCACAAGTGAGGATGATAAAGCATAAATGCAAAGGTACCATATGCTTCTGCAGTTGGCAGTTTGATGTATGCTATGGTATGTACTAGACCTGATATTGCTCATGCAGTGGTGTTGTTGGCCGTTTTCTCTCTAATCCAGGGAAAGATCATTGGTCTGCAGTGAAATGGATATTGAGGTACTTGAGAGGTACTTCTAAATATTGTCTAGGATTTGGTGATGAACAAACTATACTAGACGTATTTAGAGATGCAGATATGGCTGGTGATATTGATTCTAGGAAGTCCACATCTGGATACCTGATGAGATTTGCAGGAGGAGCTATCTCTTGGCAATCGAAACTTCAAAAATACGTGACATTATCCACAACTGAAGCTGAATACATTGTTGTGACGGAATCTTGCAAGGAGATGTTGTGGTTGAAGAAGTTTCTGCAGGAACTAGACTTGAAGCAAGAACAATACACGCTCTACTATGACAGTCATAGTGCGATTCACTTGAGTAAGAACTCATCATTCCACTCAAGGTCAAAACACATTGATGTGAGATACCATTAGATTCGAGACGTGCTTGATGAAAAGTTGATGCAACTTGAGAAATGCACACTGATAAAAATGGTGCAGATATGCTGACAATGTCTTTACCAAGAGATAAGTTTGAAGTTTGTAGAAGCAAAGCAGGTTTGTTTGATTTCCCACATGAGGTGGGGGGGGGAGAATTGTTAGTCCAACACATGTGGTAATCAAAGTCAAAAATTGGGGGATACAATTTGTAGGCGCCGAAAAGTTTGAAGGAAAGAAGAGGTGTCAAATTTGGATACAAAATCTTGCACCAAAAGTTGCTTGGAATTTGTCATTTTGCACATTCATTTTGCCTATAAATAGGCATCACTCAGCAGAGAAGAAAACACACCAACGAGAAGCAATTTAGCAATTGCTGGAAAGAGAGAAAAATAGAGAGTAGAGAGACTTCTATAAGTGTGTGTTTTGAGTGAAGAAAAGGGAGAAAAATTAGTAGTAATATTTCATTCTCACCAAAAATAACATTCCTATTTTTTCGGGTATTCCAAGTTGAGTAACTTGAGATAATTTGTGTATCCCCTATTTTTAGGGAGAAATATTGTAAGCCTACTATACATTTAGTGGAGAATTTATCTGGTCTACGGTTGTAAGTCCAAGCGGCTACGATAATCTAGAGGGGGGTGAATAGATTATCTCCATCTTTTCGGTTATGCCCTCTTTTTCGAACCAAATACGCCAAGACAATAATAAAGGTGTGGAATGTAAATAACACACGTCGATTTATAGTAGTTCAACCCACCTAGGGCCTAATCTACTACCACCCCATTATATCTGGGATGGGTTTTGAAAAAGAAAAAGAATTTTATTAATTACCACAATTAATACAAATTCAACTTGCAACACCTTGAAGAGCACCACACTCTTCTTCAACACCTACCTTTGGAGATTACCACAATATCCCTTTGAAGATTACCACAATCTCCCTTCAATGGCACCTTTGAAGATCACCACAATCTTCAATCTTGAAGAATACCAAATTCTTCAAACATCTCAAGAGCACCACACTCTTGAAACACCTATCACCTAGATCACCCAAGTGTATTCTTTCCACAAGAATACTCACAAGGATGTCTTGTGTTGAATGATGACCAAAATCAAGATTACAACTCAATAATGAATAATATAATTTGAGTGCAAGTGTAATCAAGAAATGAAAGCCTAGACCTCAAGATGTGAAAGTGATAAGCTAGGCAAATTACAACAAGAATGATAACAATGAAGAGCTAAAGACTTTGCTTGAATGTATCTTGTTGTGTTGTATCTCAAGTGTTATCTTGGTTGCTCCAAAACTTCCTCTATTTATAGGAGATGATTGATCAAGCATAGGCTCCTCTTGGGGATTGAAAATCTACAGAAAAATACAATTAAAATCAAGAATATAGCTGTTAGAAATCAATCCCACAATTTAAGGAAAGTTTGTCTGCTACACAACGGTTAGAAATTTGCTGTCAAACTTGAGGGCGGCCGGTCGCGCACAAATAGACATTTGAAGAATACACTGAAAAATAACATAGGGCGACCGGTCCAGGGTATCATCGACCGGTCGACCTCTACCTCAACCGGTCGTCCTTCCTCAAAGAAACAAGTCCAGGCGTTCTGTTTCAAGAATCAAACCAGTCTTGTCGGCCGACGCCACGTCGACACCCTGGTCGACCGGTCGACCTGGTCAAAAATCCTTCCGTCTCATTTTTGTTCTAAAAATCATCTTCAGGTACGGGTTGCCCTATAGGGCGACCGGTCGACCACGAGACAGAAATGTTGTCCAATTTTTGTCGAAAATAAAGCTCAAGAAATACTCCGAAAATTTAGTAAAAACATTTTAAACCGATCGGGAGTATTTAGACAACATTTAGGAACCTTGTTTTGATGTAAAAACTTATTAACATAAAATCATTAAAAGTGTTGTCCAATTTTATATAAAATAAAACTTGAGGAAATACTCCGAATAAATAGTAAAAAAAACATTTCAAATCATTTAGGAGTATTTGGACAATAATTAAAAATATTATTTTGGTGTAAAAATAAAATCATCAAAATTAAGATAAAAACATGTATCAAACAATCTCCCCCTTTTTGATGATTACAAACCAAAATAATTTTTAGAAATATTAGGAGGACAAAATTTTAAAACGATTTTCCGGTAATTCCAAAGTAACAAAAGCAACCAAAAAGGTGTAAATATTATCCAAGTATAGCACAAGCTCCCCCTTTCAACAAGCACGTCAAAAGCAATCAACCACAAGCTAAAAGCTTAGCTTTACCATATTGATCTTAAGTACAAGAGCTTATAAGCTACCCCTGTCAGCAAAACATCATTAGATAAGTATATAAGCCCATCATGCAACAATTGGACTAAGTATAGTCCACAACTTATGGCTTTAAGAAGCCATAGCTTATAGCTTTTATATTGAGCTTTTAGTATCTTCTATGAGCTAACTTTTCTCCCCCTTTGGAATCATCAAAAAGAATGTTAGGAGGATAAAAACATCATACAAGTATACCAAAATGCGCCAAAGATACGATTTATCAACCATTAAAAAAAATTATACTTAGAATCCGAAGAAATGGGAGAAATGTATCATGAAAAAAAATATCCATAAGCTCGTTTTGTTTACCGAGACATGATCTCAATAAGAATTTAAGACATTTGAAAATGAGAGAATCAAGTAGGTGATGAATCTTTCATTGAAACATTTTATCGAACACTTGGCGGGCGTCAAAGAATGAAGAAGATGTATATAACCCTTGCAAAAGATATAAAGCCAAGTTTTTCATCACCAAAAACAAATTTTCAACATATATCCAACAAATAATAGGCCCAACAAAAATAAATTCTCAAAGGTTCAACCTAATTGAGATAATTTTGACCAAATGCCATCAAGCAAAATTTAAAATCTATCAAGTAGCTGATATCATACATCAAACAATGCATATAAGACATTACAAATGTCCCAAGTTATCTATTTAAACAAAATGATCAAGGCATCACAAATGCTCTTAAGCAAAAATTAAAAGAAGAACTTTTACCATCAAGTACTTCATACCAATCATCAAACAATGCAAGACTAGAGTATTTTTACCATCAAATACTCCATCAAGGCCAATACCACAACAATCAAAAGCTACTAGCATTCTTGCTAGTTCATCCCTTTTAAGAAAAACAAGCAAATCTCATTAGTGCAATAGAGTTGTACAAGATAGTTCATAAAACTACAAAACAACAATGACAAGGTAAAAATGATAAGATAATAAAGATAAACACGGGGTAGGGACATCAATCCTCATCTGAAGAGAAGCAAGCCGCGAAGATAAGCTCTTTGATGAATTTCTTCAATTTTCCCATAGACTTTTTCAATCTAGAATTTTCTTCCTTCACAACCCGGAGCTCTCTTCTAAGAGAGGCAACATCCCTAAATGTATCTCTTTCCACTTTGTCCATTCTCTCATTGATACTCAATTTCGGTTCATTTTCATCTTCTCCATCGTCTCTTTCATTGAAGTGTTCTTCCTCATTTCCTTCATTCTCTTCCTCCCTATCTTCTTGTTCCTCTTCTTCATTCCCCACATTCTCTTCTTCCTCATCTTCTTGTTCCTCTTCTTGTTCTTTGACATTACCTCTTCCAATATTTTCAACCTCATTGTCATTAAAGAAGTCATCCCAAGGTTGTTGTGGATTTCGAGCATGTCCCCTAGCGGCTTTGGTGGGAACCCGTGGTAAAGTTCGTCGCATTCTTACCATTTGTAGAATGTTGGCATTATCATAGTCATTGTGACGAATTTCGGTATTTATCTCACTTTTCGGGTAGCCCGATAGGTATAGTAGTCGACAAATCAAATTTCCCAACATATATTTTTTCTTAGTAAGCCTTCTTGATTCCGACAAACAATACACAAAAATAGCCCCATAATTTACCCTTTCTCCTCGGATAATCTTATAGGTAAGAAAGAGTTCGAGATTACTTGGGAGTTTCACTTCTTTACCACAAACACAATATGAGCAAATAATAGATATAATCCGATAATTTGGCGGCATTGCCGAGAAGGTTACTTCCGGAAACACTCCTAAAAATGTTTTGACCTCATTTAGTGAAGCACCAAAAAGATCATCATCCCAATGAGTGCAATCCACATTAACAACTCCATCATTCGGCACATTAAAATGATTACAAATATCGACCAATGTCCACGAAAAATGCCTACCATTTACGAATGAGTGAAGTTCCAAAGGATTATCTTCCGTAACATCAACAATCCACATATTTGCATAAAGAAGTTTTATAAGCTCGTCATCATAATGCAAACACGGATTATCCCATAATGATACCCAACCTTGAATTTCAAAGTAAACCCTAATTTCCGGATATTCATCATGAAATGCTAAAAATCGAACCATACGAGTGCAAGCAATTTTCTTGTCATTCAATCCAATATTTTCATAATGCTCCTCCACAAGTTTATTCAAAAATCGAAATCTATTAGCTCTAGAGGGAGGCTCGTGAAGAAGTGACAACTTACTTGAGTCCCAATGAATATTCGATTTTGAAATCCCGACTCTCAATTCAACAATCTCCTCCTCCGTAAGCCGATTTTGATTCTCTCTTTGTGGAATATCATCTTGTTGGGGGTTGGAAGAAGATTCTCCCCTTTGCTTCCTTCTCCTCTTTTGAGGATTTCGTCCGGTGAATTGACGGGGTGCCATGAAGACAAGATGAATTTGAGTGATATAAACTCAAAGATGAAATAATTAGAGAGATAATGAGAGAACAAGTAAAAATTTTGAAGAAGAAAGAGCTAGGGTTCGAAGTGTGAGAGTAGGAAATGAAAAAGAACAGTCCCCTGTTTTAAAAGCCTTCTGTCCGTCTGATTCTACCCAGTCGACCGGTCGACGGGGCTGTCGACCGGTGTGGACGACCGATACCTGCTCCTGGGTACCAGTTTTCGAAAAAACAGTACAATTTGATCCCCAAATGTTTTAAAAACGTGCAAACATGCAATCAGGGAATAAATCCAATATATGCGAGTCATAAAATTAAACTCGAATAGAAGCGGGATATAACGAGTAGTGCCCTTTTGAAAACAAATTCACAAAATCATTTGGTGGCACTCAAGGGGATGGAATGAAATGGTTTGAAAGAGAAGTGCATACTCAAGAAAATATCGAGTTTTAAACATAATACGAGTGAACGTATCTCGATGGTTTAGGTATCTCTTAATGAAATAATGGTAGATGACCAATGAAGAAGATATATAACCTACACAATTCTTTAAACAAATCTTGCACAAGACATAATAGCACAAGTGTAGGCCAAGCAATAAGAGATATACAAAAAAAAAATGCTTATGCTATAGAAATTCATAAGAGATAAAAACGCATAAGTCTAAGTAAGTCCACAAGAGTTTAAAAACAACATGTAAGGTCTCATTTTTCAAAGGATTTTAAGAACACAAAAAATATATATAGAAGACCTTAAAAAATTTGAAAACTCATTTTGCAATTAAGGCACAAATAAAAACATGCATACTAAAATAAAATACATATATAATTGGGGAGATACGGTTTACCAATTACGCCATTTCCATGGGTTGTGCCGTTCCCATTGTTGATGATATATTCCCTTTTGAAAATCGTCTTGTTGATGATAGCTTCTCCAATTGCTCCATTTCCAAGGATTATATCCTTCCCATTGTTGATAATGTCTTTTTCTTGGAAATTCATTGTGGTGATGTCTTCTCCTTTGATCAAATGAGATGGTCATTTGATGTCTTCTAGGCGGTATGAATTTTCCTTGATTTTTATTCCGCCGGGTACCTAATATGACATCGTTTTGTGGTACCCTCAAGTGTTTGGGTCCTTTGGGATTAGCTTTGAGACTTTTAGGTCTCCAACAATAATTAGAGCTATTTCTAGCCCGACAAGTATTTACCGTATGGCCTTTTTTACCACAATAGAAGCACGCAATAATTTTTGGAGCATAATGACCAACATGCATAGGGACTTGATTTCTTTTCACATAACCAGCACTAGGCTTATGATAAAGTCATTGTTTCAATTTATCACAACTATGAATAACAACAATATCAGTCATTTTAACGGTACTCAAGTTGGATTTAGATAAATCCTTTTTCATGCAATTAAAATTCTCAACAAGGGTACTATTTTATTTTTCAAGGTTTCTAACCTTATCAAGTGTGGTGGTGTGAGCACATGATAGTGATTCATAAGAAGTAAATAAACTATCCTTATCATTTTTCAAAACATTGAATTCCTTTTTCAAATTTTTGTACTTAACAAGTAAACTTTGGAATTCATTTTGAAGGTCATCAAAATCATTTTGCAAATCACTATAATCATTTTGTATAACAATATCATAGGAAGTAGAGGGTTTAAGACATACCTCGTTTTCTTCTTCGATACCCATAAAACATTGTTCAACTACTTCATAGTTAGAAGTTGAAAAAGGCACATTAAAGTAGATTTGACCTTGTATCCCTTTGAGAAGTAGATGCTTTTGAGTTGCTCCTATCATTTGCATATACTTCATGAATGGCTTCTAATTTTTGCCATACTTCATGAGCCGATCGAATTCCTACAATAAGATCATATTCCAAATTGGTAAGTGAACAATATAAAATATTGAGAGCTTTACCATTTAAGGAGATGATTTTCTTTTCTTCATCATTGAGCTCCTTGAGAGCTTTGGAGGTGTATGGTGTGTCTTTCATCGGAATGGATTCTCCATTGATGACGATGTTCCAAATATCGAACCCGCAACCTTGTAAATAGCATTCCATTCTTTCTTTCCAAAATGCAAAATTTTTGGAATCAAATCGAGGTGGCTTGGTGGTGGAGGTGCCGGAAAGGTGAGCTTTATTCGTAGCTGACGATCGTTTCTCTTCACTCGCGATGTGAAACGAGCTTGCCAAAGAGTTTGGCTTTGATACCAGTTGTAAGTCCAAGCGGCTACGATAATCTAGAGGGGGTGAATAGATTATCTCCATCTTTTCGATTATGCCCTCTTTTTCAAACCAAATACGCTAAGACAATAATAAAGGTGCGGAATGTAAATAACACGCGTCGATTTATAGTAGTTCAACCCATCTAGGGCCTAATCTACTACCACCCCAGTATATCCAGGATGAGTTTTGAAAAAGAATAAGAATTTTATTAATTACCACAATTAATACAAATTCAACTTACAACACCTTGAAGAGCACCACACTCTTCTTCAACACCTACCTTTGGAGATTACCACAATCTCCCTTTGAAGATTAACACAAACTTCCTTCAATGGCACCTTTGAAGATCACCACAATCTTCAATCTTGAAGAATACCAAATTCTTCAAACACCTCAAGAGCACCACACTCTTGAAACACCTATCACCTAGATCACCCAAGTGTATTCTTTCCACAAGAATACTCACAAGGATGTCTTGTGTTGAATGATGACCAAAATCAAGATTACAACTCAATAATGAATAATATAATTTGAGTGCAAGTGTAATCAAGAAATGAAAGCCTAGACCTCAAGATGTGAAAGTGATAAGCTAGGCAAATTACAACAAGAGTGGTAACAATGAAGAGCTAAAGACTTTGCTTGAATGTATCTTGTTGTGTTGTATCTCAAGTGTTATCTTGGTTGCTCCAAAACTTCCTCTATTTATAGGAGATGATTGATCAAGCATAGGCTCCTCTTGGGGATTGAAAATCTACAGAAAAATACAATTAAAATCAAGAATATAGCTGTTAGAAATCAATCCCACAATTTAAGGAAAGTTTGTCTACTACACAACGGTTAGAAATTTGCTGTCAAACTTGAGGGCGGCCGGTCGCGCACAAATAGACATTTGAAGAATACACTGAAAAATAGGGTGACCGGTCTAGGGTATCATCGACCGGTCGACCTCTACCTCCACCGGTCGTCCTTTCTCAAAGAAACAAGTGCAGGTCCCAAGGGGTGTAAGTGTAAGGTTTAGAAGGGGGGGTTGAATAAACCTTACCAAATTTTCGATTTAGTCCTTTTAAATCTCTGAGTTAATTCTACACAATTTTGTGTCCTTGATGGACGATCGAATTAGTCCTCAAGTAGAGTTAATCTTTCAACATGATTTCAAATTGACATTGATGGAGTAACTCAATTTGTTGGCTACAATTTAACTCAATTTGTGGTTTTATTTTTATTGGAAGACTTAACACCCTTAAGTTTGATTAGACAAAATATTAGAGCTTGATTTAGTACTTGTAAATTATCAAATGGATAGCAAATTTATCGTGAGATATAAGCAATTAAAAGTGCGAGGAATTTAAATCTTTGAAATGTAAATGACACAAAGAAAGTTTTTATAGAGGTTCGAAGATGGGGTAATTCTTCTCTCTCTTCTCCTTCTCCAACTCTGGAGGAATCCACTAAGTAATGATCGGTTTACAAAGTGGTACTTGGTCCAGATACAAGTCTTGATCACAACGGCCGACTTGATCCTTTGGGACTCGTCCCGGAGACGCCTTGATCACTCTTTGGCTTCTCGTTCGACTCGGCCTTCTTCACAGGCATTTGCCTTGCTACTCTGACTCACTTGCTCAAGCTCTTTGGATTTGATCACGAAGCCCTCCAAATGCTTAAGACTTAGTTCAACTTTGAACTTTTCTACAATCCTTCCGGAAAGTAGACCCCTTGTTTTCAAAGGTTTCCTCTTCAATGGTTGAAGCTCTCTTTCCTTCACGGGTAAGTGTTGGATTGATGTACTTGAATGTAGGCTTGAGGATTGAGATTGTTTGATTTTTCTAATGTGCTTGTATATCTCACGTATGTGTCATTTATGCATCCTTTTCTCAAACTAACTCCTCGGCCTTTTATAGTGAACTTTCAAAAATTTGCCCGTTGAAGAGATAAGCTTATTTTTGAAAGTCACTTTGCGATCGTTGGCTTGCGTTCTTGGAATTGCCGTTTCCTCGTATGAATTATTCTTTTCACCTTTTGAGTTCGACACGGTGTAGTGCTTCCCATTGGTTCATTCTTTTGCACGCTTTCGGGGGTGAGCACTCCAAGAAAGGTTGTATGGAGATATTACTTGTTTAAGTAAATCTCTTGATTTCTGTCTGCAACGGTTCTTTTGCGATTATCTCGACTTGATTTGCATTTCCTTGCTTTCCCAGGTGACTTAGAGTCAGCTTCCAATCATTGGATGACTCTTCGTCACTTCAACTTGAGACTTGGCTTTTCTTGAGTTGACTTGTGATGCTCCACTCAGTTGCATCTCACCGCTTCTTGATAGTGTTCCGTCTACTCTTCTTTGCCATACTCAACCTGTCTCACAAAGAAGTCTTCCTTCCAGTCTTGATTTGTCTTCTTGCATGTTAGGGCGTAGCATTTGTCTTGACTCGGCTTGGCGGCTCTATTCATTACAATGCATTTTACAACAAGAATTGGGGTGCCAACTTTCTATTCTAAGTTTTACATGGCATTTATCAAAATCTAAACAATAAAATTCCTAACAATTTCCCCCTTTTTGATGATGCCAAAACTTAGATCATACAAATATGTAAATAACAAAGATACATACGAGATAGTGTATTGACATAGAATGTATGCGAGAATCAATCTTTTTATTGATCATATCATTCTTGTACTTAACACAATTACAAGGTGTATCGAGTATATAAGCTGTCTTCAAAAAAATTTATAACTCTATTACTGAGAAGACTTACATTGTATGTATTTATAAAATACATGAAGGGTTGACAAACAACACTTCATCTCCTTATTGTCTCTTCTTTCATCTTGATCAACATCTTCTTCTCTTCTTCTCTTTTTCGTCGTCATTTTGCCTTCTTTTTCTTCTCATATGCCTTCCTGGGCAGCCTTCATCTTTCCTTAGTCTTTCTGTCTCTCCCGCATATAGTGAGTTTGTCTTTTTTTTTCTTCTATTCTCTTTGCATACTCGGCGTTAGTTTTAGCCACTCGCAAATTTGCCACTTGGTCAGCCCACCAAGTAGATCCCTCCTTTCTTTCCGGGATCTACGTATTCGATATTCTTGGGCGAGGCCTAGGTGCAAAGCTTCTTCCTCCATCACGCCGCTTCTTCCTCTACCTCGGGGCGATATCTTGTCGGGTCTTCTTCCCTTGGTGATTGACTAGCAGAGTGACCAAAGCAGAGGATTTGTCGGAAGTCTGCTGTCGCCTTCTTCACACAATGTGAGACCCTTTTCCCAGATACAAGTCCCAGCTTGAGCCATGGACATATTTGCAAAATATCCTTGATTCGAGCGTTTTGAATTCGTCAATCGATCTTGGCTCTGTCCCGACATACGAAATGGCATACGTGTCTCTGTCAATTGGAATGCCTCCATGTTCTTTCAAGATGTTCATCACCTGGCATCCATTCTTCCTTCCACTTCCTTCATCCCTGCTTCAATTTCTTTTCTCTTCTCGGCCCATAGATACAAAGTGAGTCTTGGAGTGGCGAGTCACGGGGGAGTTTCTTGCTTATAATGTCATTTGTGTGAGGACCTGTTGGGGGTTTGTGCAATCATCAAGGCCATATCTTTTGATCCTTCCCCTCGTGATTTTCCTTTCTTGATTTCAAATTTTCCTCATTTGGTTTTCCTTCTCAAATTTGCTCCTTTCTTTCGACTTGATTTTGCTACTTTAAGGTATTCCTCTTCCCCTTTTTGGCATCATCAAAGGATAGAGGAACCCTGTGGAACATCTTTGGCAAGCATGAAGTCGAAGTCTTGTTGGTTGAATTTGCTTCAAGTCTGCTGCGTTGTATGCGACGGAATTCAGATCTAGTAGCGTTGGATTCTCTGAAATCGGCTTCATCTCGGCCATGAGAAGGCTGAATTTTCTTGTCATGTGTTCTTCCAAACGCCAGTATATCATTTGCATTACGCTCACGCAGCAGCCTTGATCTCGGCGGTGTGAGCTTCATGCATATGCTCAATGTGTTCCTCGGCCGTTTTCGCATCAACATTCTCGACTCTCCACACGGCAGACTTGTTGAACAAGGTTCTGAAGTATCTCACCTGTTCCACACGCATGGATTCTTCTTTGTTGCCACCATTCCCTTATCCTTTGTGATGCCTCTCAAGTCGGTGTAAGGTTGGCATCTCTGTTGTCCGGCGCATATCCAAAGAGGCTTGATGCCTCTCCATCTTTTCAACTTGAAGAAAAGAGTGCCTTGAACACTTCTCGAACTTGGTGATTTTTCATTGCGGTGATGGCCATCTGTTGTCGAAATCAAAATCGGGAACAATGGTTCTGAGTGAAAAGCAGGAGGTGGTCTGATGATATCGTGCTTGCTCATTTTCGACTCTTCGTGGAGTTCGGTATCTCCGGTGAGAAAGGAAAGATTCTACAAAAGATTCATCACCGCCATAGGAGGATCTGTTCAATGATGAGCGGTGCGCGTGAAGTTCTTTGGGAATCGATCCGATTGTGGCTTGAGGAGCCGGAGCGATGGTTCTTTGGTTCAAATTGGGTTTGGTTGTGAAATAGACCCGGCTTCGAGCCTCGGTTGTCTTAACAGCGACCGTTGGTCTCGGTGATTTTTTTTTTCGATTGATTTGTCCTCGGCCTTATCGGCCCGCAGCGTCATCGGACGATGATGAGATTTCTAGAGGTGGCTCATCATCAAAGTTAAAAGTTTGTGAGTAGTCTTGGGATCGACTTACTCGTGCTTGGAACACCCGCACGGTGAGTCTTTTGGATTTGTCATGGGGTTGACTCGGCTTCTTCTTCGTCTTGATCCCGGAAAAGTGACATCGGGGTTGTCTGGGAATCATGAAGTGCGGCGATCTCCTTCTCGGATGGGTCGATGATTGCGGGAGGGATGTTCTGTACTTGACCTCTTTACCCCGGGAAGTCTCAACCTCCCGTGGGCCTTCATTTCCTCCGGCGATCTCTCTGCTGCGAGGTTTGGTCCTCCCTTTCGAGTGTGTTGTCTTAGGGTCTTCTACGTGGCATCCATTGGAGTCTCAACCCCATGGATTGCACTTTCATCGCCCAGTGTTAACTCCGGGTACATTCCTTACGTGCCTCGATTGCATCGGCGGCGTCATTAGCCCAGAAGCGGTTGGCACCTCGGTGAGCAGTCTCAACTGTCCGAGCGTTGATGGCAACTTGTTGTTCTTCTTGTGATTGTAATTTCTCTTCTTCGCCTCCTTGCTTCTTTGTGGAGTCATCTGCGGCATCCTCCGACCTTGCTGCGGTGGAGGAGTTTCCCCCGGCGCACCGGTGAGTGACTTGGAGTGGGGTCACTCGTCTCCGGGCTCCCTGTTGCAGAATGATGGTTCGTAGTTGGGCGGGTGGTAGCACACCTTCAATAGGGGTTGGCTCGACTAGGGTCCCCACTAGCCCGGTTTCATCGCCACTTCCCTTATTGCCTTCTTGGTGGTGAGTGGGAAGTGGTAGCAAAGCAACATCGGTGGCTATTTGTTGAACCACTCCCATAGGATCGATTTCGGTGTGTTCGGAGGACTCTCTGGTCCCTCCATTAGTCTTTGCTCGTGAAGAATTCTTGATTCATGCGTGCTTGCTTTGCATTTGTAACTCTTACGTGGCGTGACATTCTCGGTTCCTCGTCACTTTCGGAGAAGACATCAAGAAGAGGATGGAAGTGTTCGTGGTGCGGGAGATAGGGCGGATGCTTGCCTTTTCACGTGCTTCGGCTTCTTGACTTGCTTTGCTCTCTCCCCTGTCCTTGTAGATTTGCGGGATGTCTCAGCGATTGTCCTCATCAAGTCTTGCCGGGACGATGAGTTAGTCGAGGAAATTTAGCGATTCTCTTCTTCTTCTATGAACTCGGGCCGTTGGAACTGTTCCTTGACTTGCTCAACTTCCATTTCTCCACTCACGCAGACGATTTTGGATGTCGGGTAAGGTGGAGAGATAGGATCATTACATCACTATCTGCTTGAAATTTGGTTCTTCTTGTGTTTTTGTGTGAGCTACGTTTGTGTCTTGAGTTGCCTCTCTTGATCGCCTTCCCGAGACTTGGCTGTTTCATCAACTACATCCGGAGACTCTACTTCTCCGTAGTCTCGTATTTGTGCTAGTGAGTAACCGACTCGGTGGTTTCTCTGTTCGGTTCGCTTGACGAGTCTTCTTCGTCTCTGGTTTGTACTGGGGAATTTACAGTTCGGGCGGTGTCCTCGAGTCTTGGGCGCGGGGCGGTCTTGGTGTTTGTTTCGAGGGAGGTGGCCGTGCGGGCTTGTTAGTTCTCCTCCTTTTGACGATCGGAGAAGGTATTTGTGAGTCCTTCTCGACCTCTGCAGGGGCGGGTGACACGATTCCGGGCGGGTGACACGGCTCTTTGGGGCGGAGCATGTTTGGTTTTTTTCTTTCTTTGGGGCGTGATCTTCTTAGCGTTGCAGGGCGCTTTTCTTCTTGGTGGAGAGGAAGCGGTTTGTATCTTGGGTGGTGATTCCCCCTCAGTGTCGGCTCTCTTGGCATAAGCTCGCTTCCCGAGCACCGAGAGAGGTTAGCTCGAACATCCTCTTGTTGACATGGAAGGCCTTCCCATGTCTAAGAGGGACTCCTTTCACCTCCAATAGCCGGCCAATCACTAGGCCATATCCGGGGATCCTCCAAATGTGCCATCTTCTTTGAAGGACTTGTTCCCACGTTGCTCGGCGAGTCTGCTTTGTAGATAAACTCACCCAATTTATCTTCTTTTCTTCGATGATTTGGCCATCACAATCGGCTTTGCCTTTGATAGTTGGTCAAAGCCGCCAAATTTGATGTCGATACATTTGGCAACTATGTCCAACAATTTGTGATAATCCTCCTTGTGATCTCTTGTTTCTTTGTGTATATAATTTTATCGACAAGGTCGGACTTGGCTATTTCTTTCCATGCGTCGGCCCAAGTTTACATCGGCTTCCTTAATTTTGATTGCTCTTCTGCGGTAGTGAGCAATATTCACCAAATCCTTGGCGTAATAGTCATTGCTTCCCATGAACAGATGACTTGATTCCTCGTCGTGAATCTCGGCATTCACGTAGAATTGTGCGACCTCTTCCACATAGGTCATAGGATATTCAGCGTTAGAAACGGTTTTAGTGGGGCGTTTCCAACTTTTCAGCAATTTTCTTCACCAGGATGTCGTCGGACCCCTGCTTCACCATTCCGTCGAAATCCACCGTCGAACCGGTGTGGATTTGCTTTCCTAACTTAGTAAAGTCGTAAGTTGGTGCCATTTCTCAGAATTATATCAAGAGAAGTCTCGAGAAATTGATTTGAATGTTGATAGGGTTTCGAGAGTAGTTTGCCTTTGCTTTTGAGAGAAAAAGATGAGCAGTTTTTAGAAGTGTGAGAGAGAGAAAGCAGGGCGAAAATGGTTTAAATATGGTTTATGAAAGGGCGTGCGGCAGGCGGTTTTGAATTGTGATCGAAATCAACGGCTTGGATTTCGCACGCCTATTGAGCATTTCACGTCTCGTATTTAATGCGGCAAGCATTTATATCCAATCATAAGCTTAGTGTGCGGCTTTATGCGTACACATCATCATTATCTTTGGCGTGTTCCTTAAAACATTCATTAAGTTAAAACGATTTGCGTTTTTGTCACTTTGCTCATAAGTTATTGACTTATCTCTTAGGTGATTTAACTCTACTCTCATGATTCTCTTGGTGACTCGGCTATCGGTGACTCGGTGTAGTTCTTTTCGATCTGGTGATTTACTAAGTTGATTTTTGTTTTCGGCTCTTTTTCACTTCTTTTCTGTTCTAATGCTCTTCTTTGATTTGTGCGAGTGTCATTTCGGCTCAATTAATTAACTAACTCATGCTTGAGTTCTTCAAATCTTGACTCACATAATGGTTTTGTGAAGATGTCGGCCTAATTGTTTATCGGTTGAGATGTATTCCAAGATAATGTCCTTCTTTTCAACATGATCTCTTATGAAATGATATCGACATCTATATGTTTTGTTCTTGAGTGCAACACGAGGATTTTGAGTGATTGCAATGGCACTCGTGTTATCACACATGATTGGAATTTCTTTTTCTTCAACTTCATAGTCTCTCATTTGTTGTCTCATCCATAGGACTTGGGCACAACAGTTTGCCCGCACTATGTATTCCCCCTTGTAGAGGTGGCTATTGAGTTTTGCTTATTGCTAAACCAGGAAATTAGTCTGTTTTCTAGCATTTGTGGTGCACGAAGTGCTCTTCCTGTCCACTGCATCCGGCGTAGTCAGTCGAATAGCCAATTAGCTTGAATCCACCTTCATTTGGATACCATAGGCCTACTTCTTGGCTTCCTTTCAAGTATCTCAATATTCTCTTAGCTAGTCTTTGTCATATGGCTCTCTTTTGGCAGATTGAAATCTTGCACATACACCTACAGCAAAGGTGATGTCCGGCCCGCTTCTTTGTGAGATAGAGCAATGATCCAATAAGTGCTCAGTATCTTGTTTGATCTACGAGGCTTGCCATCCGCATCCATGTCCATTTTGTGATGTGTTCATTGGTATTTTTACGAAGACTTCTCTTCCATACCAAACTTCTTCATTAAATCTCACGGTATATTTTGTTTGACTTACGAAGGTTCCATCCTTTATTTGTTTCACTTGAAGTCCAAGGAAGAATGTCGGCTCTCCCATCATGCTCATTTCAAATTTGCTTTGCATGAGGTTTGAGAATTTTTCACACGACTCTTTGTTAGTGGATCCAAAGATGATGTCATCCACATATATTTGAACAAGCAAATATACTCTTCTTGTCTTGAATTCTCGAAAAGTGTTCTATCTACTTTTCCTTTTGTGAATCCATTCTCGGTTAGGAATTGTGACGAGGGTATCATACCATGCTCGGGTGCCTGTTTCAATCCATACAAGGCTTTCTTGAGTTTGTATACCTTGTCTCCAAGAGTCTTCGCTCAAATCGGAGGTTGTTCAACATATACTTCTTCTTCCAATAAACCGTTTAGGAATGCACTTTTTACATCCATATGATATACAATGAAATTCTTGTGAGTCGCATAGGCAAGAAACATCCTTATAGCTTCCAATCTTGCTACGAGGGGCAAATGTTTCATCAAAATCTATCCCTTCTTCTTGGCAATATCCTTTGGCTACTAGTCTTGCTTTATTCCTTACCACGAGCCTTCCTCGTTCATCTTATTTCGAATACCCATTTGGTTCCAATAACATTTTGATGTATGGGTCTTTGCACTAGTTCCCATACTTTATTTCTCTCAAAGCGATTCGACTCTTCTTGCATAGCTTGAATCCAATGTGTGTCATCCAATGCTTGTGACACATCTTTTGGCTCTATTTGCGAAATGAAGCATGTGAACATAGCTTCTTGTTGAGTTCGGATCTTGTTTTGACACCTTCTCTCATATCTCCAATGACAAGTTCGGTGGATGGTCTCTCGGCCATCTTACATCAAGGTTGGAGTAAGTTAAGCTGGATTGATCGACTTGCGATTGTGTTCTTTGTGGTCGGCTCTTTCGTGGTCACTTAGCTGCAAATTTTCGATTGCTTTTGAGATTGACTATCTCATCTTCTTCGAGTTGATAATCCCGGCTTGACAGCGTAGGGACTCTTACGTATGATTGGATGTTTCAACTTATCGGTGACTCTTCAATGTCTTCTCCATTTACATTTGGCTCATCGAATACTACATGAATGGATTCCTCTCTGTAACCATAGTTCTTTTATTGAGTATTCAGAGGCTTTGCTTTATTTGAGTATCTAAGAAGATACCTTCATCACCTTTAGCATCAAAAGCTTTTAGGTTGTCTTTGCCATTGTTGTGGATGAAGCATTTACATCCAAATATTCGAAATATGCAACATTTGGTTTTCTTCGATCCAGATCTCATAGGGAGTCTTTGTCACTGCCATTTATCATACATCTGTTTTGGGTGTAGCAATTTGTGTTAATTGCTTGACCCCAAAATCTTTTTGGTAACCTGCTTGACTAACATGGTCCTTGCCGCTTCTTTGAGGGTTATTGTTCCTTCTTTTCGCAACTCCATTCTGTTTGTGGAGTCCTTGCGCGATAGTTCATGACCAATACCATTCTCAATACAATCTTGAGTTATTATTCCATTGACAAACTCGGTTCTCTATCGATCTTATTTTGATAATGGTTTGACTCTTCTCATTTTGAATTCTCTTCATCATTTGTGGTAGTTTTTGTAGGGTTTTTTCTTGCACATGAATATTGTCCATGTATATCTTGAGTAGTCATCTACTACCACCAAGGTGTATTTCTTTCCACTTATCTTTGTTTGGTTCCTTTGGGCCAAATAGATCCATATGAAGTAGATGCAATATTCTTGTTGAGGATGGGCATGTCTTTTCTTTGAATGACGACTTGATTTGTTTTCCTTCGACATGCATCACATATACTCTCCTTCTTGTATCACGAGTGCGGAAGTCCTTCTACAAGATGACTTCTTGCTAGCTTGTTAATTGTTTTGAAATTCGGTGACTCGACTTTTTGTGCCCACACCCAACTTGATTCAAATTTGTGCTCTTTGCTAGTAGACAGTCTTTGGGTGTTGCGATTGACCAATCCACTACATACATATTCTTGTCTATTTCCTTGCAAAGACAACTTCATTTGATTCAATATCCTTGATTTGGCATACACCCATGTTGAATCCAACATTGTAGCCCTTGTCGCGGCCGATCGATACTCGATGAGGTTGAAGTTGAGTCCTTCAACATATGCAACATCTGTGATTTCTAATCCATTCCTCTTGATGGATCCAATGCCTCTTATTTCACCGGGAGCTTCATTTCCCCCAAATATGACTTTGGCTCCTTTGACTTCCTTGAATTTTGACATGATTTCTCTTATTTCTGTCATATGTCCGGAACGACCACTATCCATGTACCAGGTTCCTTGGCACTCGGCTTTTCCTTGAAACCGCAATCAAGGAAATTAAGTTTTAGGTACCCATACTTGTATGCAGGTCTGAGGGGTTAGAATTGTAAGATGATCCAACCAACCTATAGCCAAATGATTTGACTCTAAGGGGTTGCCATCTATCGTGCCATAATCATAATTAATTACGGCAAATTGCAGGGATTCTAGGTTCATACAAATTTTGTCTCTTTTGTCAGTATGCTGCATATGTGTTTTAGCAATTGCCTTCCTTGGGTAATTGTGGTGCTTTTGAGTGTAGTGCCTAGAGTGCATGTGTGTCTTTGATGAAAGCTCTTATACTTTTGGAATGGCCTTTGTTGAGTTCTAGGCCTTTGCCACTGGGCTTATATTCCATAAGTCTATCTTTGATAGTTCACATTGTTCCAATCGGCTTGGCTTGGATATTTTCTACCATTCCCATCATATGTATTTCTTTTATGGATTTTTTCGGAATTTTTGGTAGCTCTGTTTCTTCTTTACGGAGTATTTTTGCATTAGGAGTTTCTTTGAGGACTCGGTGAATCTCTTTTTTGTGTCCTTTCAAGATACTCAATCGGGTTTTTTCCTTTTCCTTTGTAACCAAGGCCGGTTTGCTTAGTATTGTGCTTTGGAGTGAATGTGTGTGCAACATTTAGAGTTTTGGGTTTTCGGACTCTTCATGACTTGAAGATCCTTTTTCCAAAATTACTCTTGAGGTTTGACATGGCACAAAGGAATTAAATCTAAGCTTTGTCTTGTCTCCACATTCTCTTTGACTCATAATAAGATCATCGATGATTTAGATGCCTTAGTGAATGAGGCGATAACATTTTGAGGTCATTCTCCCTCTTTTCTATAGCGACAATTTCTCGCTACTAATTTAGCATTTTCGGCCTTTAAACTTTCATTTTCAATGACTATTTGACTTAGAGTACTCGGACTCCTTAGTCGACTTTGAGTTTTGACTTTTAAGTAGGCTGTTTTCCTCATTCAATAGTGTGTGTGAGGATTTAATGTGCTCAAAATCTTTCATCATTTTGCTTAATGAATCATAAAGATCGTAGGTGATGAAGTGTGTGTGTCACGATCACTATCACTAGTGTCCGAGCATGTTGAATTAGATTGTACCTCATCTTCTTGATCTTGTTCTTTGGCCATTAAGCGGATCAAGGCTTCTTCTTCAGAGTCACTCGAGTAGTGACTTCTTTGCTCTCTGAATCATTGTCTCTCTTGACTTGGTTGTTTTGATCTCTGCGACCATCATTGCCTTTTTCTTTTCTTGTCTTCTTTCTCCGAAGACCTTTCTTTCTTCTTCATTCTGTCTTGTTGACTACGAGGATATGAGCGATCAATGGCATAGTGACCTGGTTGTCTACAATTCCAACATAGATATTGACCTTTTGATCGACTCTTTCTATTCTTGAGTTGTCGATCCTTTGATACTCAACTTGTTGATAACTGCATTCTCTTGGTTGGCCTATCATCCCTTGATTTGGAGAGGGGAGCGAGTGTCTTACGGAAGATTCACCCTTTCCTCTCTTGTAGTTCTTGTTAAAGAACTTGTTAAATCTTTTAACCATCGGGCTATTTTTCCGGGTCAATTGCCTCTTTGACCTCACTCTCTTCCCATCTTTGACAATTAGAGCATTTGTTTTAGGTGCATTTTGTCTCTTCCTGGTCTTTTCTTCTCATTTCAAACTCATAGGCTTTGAGGTGCGAGAATAGTTCATGGTTGGATGTCTTTGATAGGTCCATGGAATGTCTCAGTGCCATGACCTTCATTTCCCATTCGGTGGAAGACTTTTTAGGATCTTCATACACATTTCATACGTGTATATTCCTTTCCAAGTGTGTAAACTGACTCATTTGTGACTTTACGTAAACCTAGCATCCAGTTGATCAGATTCTCTCCGAGATCATTTTGAAATTTTCAAACTTACGTACGACTCTTCGATAATTTGTTTTCTTTGATTTGCTCACGAGCCTTCACAAATCAATGTCGACTTGTCCTGCATTTCTTTAACCGTTTTGCATGATTTGACTTTGTTGAACATGGCTTTGTCCAAGGTTTTGTAGAGGATGTCCTTGGCTACATTATCCAGGTTGTATCTTTTTTGTCATCATTTGTCCACTCGATTCTTGGTTTTCAACCATGGTGAGTGCTGGGAGCAAACATCTTCTTTCTCCTTTTGCAACTCTTAAATGCAATTTGTGTTCACCTTTAATATTTGTAGAGGCCCATCTTCTATTACTATCCACATCTCATCATGTAATCTTTGATAGATGAGCTCGCATACGAATTTTCCAATCATCAAATTCTTCAATAGTGAACATGGGGATGCGTGTTAGATTTGCTTCCATGATAATGACTTTGAATAAAAAGAGTTTTGAAAGTTTAAGTACTAAAGCGGACTTTGAAAAATTTGGAGATCTAGTTCGAGTAACCGGTGCGGAGGGTTCAATGAACCAACCGCTCGATACCACTTGTAGGTCCCAAGGGGTGTAAGTGTAAGGTGTAGAAGGGGGTTGAATAAACCTTACCAAATTTTCGATTTAGTCCTTTTAAATCTCTGAGTTAATTCTACAATTTTGTGTCTTGATGGATGATCGAATTAGTCCCTCGGTAGAGTTAATCTTTCAACGGACTGAGTTAATTTTGTTGATGGAGTAACTGTTTTGGCTACAATTTAACTTTCAGTTTGTGGTTTTATTTTCATTGGAAGACTTAACACCCTTAAGTTTGATTAGACAAAATATTAGAGCTTGATTTAGTACTTGTAAATTATCAAATGGATAGCAAATTTATCGTGGATATAAGCAATTAAAAGTGCGAGGAATTTAAATCTTTGAAATGTAAATGACACGATAAAGTTTTTATAGAGGTTCGAAGATGGGGTAATTCTTCTACTCCTCTCTTCTCCAACTCTGGAGGAATCCACTAAGTAATGATCGGTTTACAAAGTGGTAAGTCCAGATACAAGTCTTGATCACAACAGCCGACTTGATCCTTTGGGACTCGATGAGGCGCGCCTTGATCACTCGGTGGCTTTCTCGTTCGCTTCTTCACAGGCGTTTGCCTTGCTACTACTGACTCACTTGCTCAAGCTCTTTGGATTTGATCACGAAGCCCTCCAAATGCTTAAGACTTAGTTCAACTTTGAACTTTTCTACAATCCTTTCTGGAAAGTAGACCCCTTGTTTTCAAAGGTTTCCTCTTCAATCTGGTTGAAGCTCTCTTTCCTTCACGGGTAAGTGTTGGATTGATGTACTTGGAATGTAGGCTTGAGGATTGAGATTGTTTGATTTTTCTAATGTGCTTGTATATCTCACGTATGTGTCATTTATGCATCCTTTTCTCAAACTAACTCCTCGGCCTTTTATAGTGAACTTTCAAAAATTTGCCCGTTGAAGAGATAAGCTTATTTTTGAAAGTCACTTTGCGTCGTTGGCTTGCAGTTCTTGGAATTGCCCGTTTCCTCGTATGAATTATTCTTTTCACCTTTTGAGTTCGACACGGTGTAGTGCTTCCCATTGGTTCATTCCTTTTGCACGCTTCGGGACCGAGCACTCCAAGAAAGGTTGTATGGAGATATTACTTGTTTAAGTAAATCTCTTGATTTACGTACAGCGGTTCTTTTGCGATTATCTCGACTTGATTGCATTTCCTTGCTTTCCCAGGTGACTTAAAGTCGACTTCCAATCATGGATGACTCTTGTCACTTCAACTTGAGACTTGGCTTTTCTTGAGTTGACTTGGTGATGCTCCACTCATTTGCATCTCACCGCTTCTTGATAGTGTTCCGTCTACTCTTCTTTGCCATACTCAAATTGTCTCACGTGAGTCTTCCTTCCGATCTTGATTGTCTTCTTGCATGTTAGGGCGTAGGCTGTCTTGACTCGGCTTGGCCGACTCTATTCATTACAATGCATTTTACAACAAGAATTGGGGTGCCAACTTTCTATTCTAAGTTTTACATGGCATTCATCAAAATCTAAACAATAAAATTCCTAACAACAAGTCCAGGCGTTCTGTTTCAAGAATCAAACCAGAATTTGCGTCGTGGTCGGCGCCACGGTCGACCTGGTCAAAATCCTTCCATCTCATTTTTGTTCTAAAAATCATCTTGTCACGGGTTACCTATAGGGCGGTGACCGGTCGACCACGAGAGGAAATGTTGTCCAATTTTTGTCGAAAATAAACCTCAAGAAATACTCCGAAAATTTAGTAAAAACATTTTAAACCGATCGGGAGTATTTAGACAACATTTAGGAACCTTGTTTTGATGTAAAAACTTATTAACATAAAATCATTAAAAGTGTTGTCCAATTTTATCTAAAATAAAACTTGAGGAAATACTCCGAATAAATAGTAAAAAAAACATTTCAAATCATTTAGGAGTATTTGGACAACAATTAAAAATATTGTTTTGGTGTAAAAATAAAATCATCAAAATTAAGATAAAAACATGTATCAAACAACGGTCTCGTGGTTTTTCCCAATTTGGGTTTTCCACGTAAAAATTTTATGACCTATTTTTATCGTCTTGCACTATTATTTGGTATTCTTGGTTTGGTTCCCATTTTTAATCCAGCTAGGTGGGAAAAGATTTTACTATTTCTGCTGTGCCGGTGTCATTTATTTTGACACTCTTTCCCAACAATTACCATCACATTTGGATCCATTGATGTTGGGATGGAGTATACGCGTAATGGTGGCAATATTACATGTAACGTGACGAGTGAGCAACATGTTTCCCTAGTTAAGCATGTTTATTTGAGAAAGAGGTTAACTCTGCTACCAAGGCTTGTGTGTCGACAATGACCTTCACTGACGAGGACTTGTTGCTTGGTTCCAAACCCCATAATAGGCCACTGATGAGGACTTTTTGCTTGGTTCCAAATCCCATAATAATCCACTTTCGGCATCATAAGATTGAAATTGTGATGGGGGAAATGGCCTCAATTGCACTGTTTCATGTCATAGATGCTAAGACTTCTTACAATATGCTTCTCGGACGTCCTTGGCTACATGAAAATGGGGTGGTTCCTTCTACTTGGCATCAATGATTCAAGTATTGTAGAGATGGTGTGGTAAGGAAAGTTCTTGTAGATGATAAACCTTTCACCGAGGCAGAGTCACATTTTGCCAATGCCAAGTACTACTTTGAAGATATTAAATCAATTAAGGCTAAAGAAAATTCACCCAAGCAACAATATGATGAAATTGAAGAGAGCAAAGTCAAGAATGTTTCTACAAGTTGCGATGACAAGGGACCTCTGGATGAATTGGTGTTGCCTTTAACAAAACTTGATGACAAAAAATGAAACTTGATGACAAAAAACTATCTCCACAGCCACTCAAAACGTTTGTTCGCCCAACTGACGAAACTAAGACTGAACATAAAAAGGGCTCCAAAATGCGAAATGCTTTGATCTAAAATCTTACAATCTTCTCGTTAAAGCTGGATATAAACCGCAAGAGAATTCCACTTTGGGTAATCTCCTTTCTGAAGCTACGAATACCCACAAGATGTTGAAAAAAAGCAAACATGTGGTTCAAAATACTTTAACATGTCTTGGGTTTGTGACGCCAACTCCCATTCGAATCGCCATTAGAAGACCTAACTTCAATTATGTATCTGATAGAGAACTTTCATCGATGGAAGATGCCTTTGACGAAAATGGAAAGAAGATACGACGAATATTAGTCTTTGATAGACTCGGACCCGTTTGAAAGTTGAAGAGCAACTAAACCATCCATCAAAGATTGGGCATCTATATAGCATTTAATATTGGAAAACAAATCTAGAAATCATGGGCTACTCAAAAGCTTCGAAGTCTAGTCCCATCTCGTATGAAGAGACAAACCACGTTGCTCATATGTTGCGAAAGAGTTATGAAAGCTAAATTTCAAACTGTCATTTTCACACAATACAAGATGTTGAAGATGATAAAGAAAGTGTGGCATCGACATATCATACCACCTTTAGCAAAGAAGGAGAAGAGGAAGATGCCAAAAATGCTCCTCTCGAGCTTGAAGAAGAGATCAAAGCCACGGTCAACGAGCTAAAAGAAATTAATTTGCGCGACATTGATAATCCACGACCAATCTACATCAGTGCATTGTTAATAATTGATGAAGAAAAATCGTATATAGAACTACTTCAGGAGTACAATGATGTATTCGCTTGGTCCTACAAAGAGATGCCTGGATTAGATCCAAAAATAGTAGCACATAACTTGTTAGTTAAGAAAGGAACTCGTCCAATTAATCAAGCTCAACAATGATTTGACCCGACTTGGTTCCATTGATCGAAACTGAAGTCCACAAACTCATCGAAGCTGGATTTATTCGAGAAGTCAAGTACCCTACATGGATATTGAGCATTGTCCCTGTAAGGCAGAAGAATGGTCAAATCAGAGTTTGTGTTGACTTTAGAGATATAAAGGGTTATGTCCCAAAGACAAATTTCCATTGCCCATAACTGAACTCATGATTGATGCCACTGCAGGCCACAAAGCATTATATTTCATGGATGGATCGTCTGGATACAATCAAATAGGTATGGCTCCAGAGGATGAAGAGTTGACAGCCTTTCGTACCCCAAAAGGTATATATTGCTACAAAGTGATGTCGTTCGGTTTGAAGAATGTTGGAGCTACATATCAAAGAGCCATGCAAAAAATCTTCGATGATATACTAGACAAACATATTGAGTATTATGTCGATGATGTGGTCGTAAAGTCTAAAAAGCGAGAAGATCACCTCCTTGATCTGAGAAAAGTTTTTGTACGGTTAAGGAGATATAAACTTAAGATGAACCCACTGAAGTGTACATCCGGTGTCAGGTCTAGAAAATTTCTTGGGTTTGTAGTTCATCATCGAGGTATCGACATTGATCAAGCAAAGATTGATGAGATAGTAAGGATGCTTGAACCCTGTGATATTCACGAACTCAAAGATTTGTAAGAAAAATTGGCTTATCTTTGAAGGTTTATTTCAAATCTAGTTGGTCGATGCCAGCCATTCAGCTGTCTTATGAAGAAAGGCATTCTATTTGAATGGGACGAATCTTGCCGGAATGCTTTCAAAAGTATCAAGGCATAGCTGACGAAGTCCTCTTTGTGGTTGCACAAGTACCTGGGCGCCCATTGATACTTTATATCGCTGCTCAAGAACGTTCTGTTGGAGCTCTACTAGCACAAGAATATAATGGTGGAAAAGAGAGCGCTTTATACTACTTGAGTCGGATGATGACACCAAATGAGTTGAATTATTTGCCGATCGAAAAAATATGTTTGGCATTAATCTTCGCAATCCCAAAGTTGAAGCACAACTTTCAAGCTCACACCATTCGTCTTGTCTCAAAAGAAAATCCACTAAAGTATGTTATGACGAAGCTAGTTCTTTCTGATAGAATTGCGAGGTGGTACCTTCAATTACGACAATTTGAAATCATGTATGTCCCTCAAAAGGAAGTAAAAGGGCAAGTCTTAGCGGACTTCTTGGCGGATCATCCTGTTAGATAAATATTTTTATCATGATTTTGATGATTTTGTTTTTACACCAAAACAATGGTTTTAAATGTTGTCCAAATACTCCTAAATGATTTAAAATGTTTTTACTAATTTTTGGAGTATTTCTTAGAGTTTATTATTCGATAAAATTGGACAACACTTTTGATGATTTTGTGTTAATGAGTTTTTATGCCAAAACAATGTTGTCCAAATACTCCTAAATGATTTAAAATATTTTTACTAATTTTTGGAGTATTTCTTAGAGTTAATTATTCGATAAAAATGGACAACACTTTTGATGGTTTAGTTTAAATAAGTTTACAATGTTTATAAATGTTGTCCAAATACTCCCAATTGATTTAGAATGTTTTTACTAATTTTTTGGAGTATTTCTTGAAGTTTATTTTTGATAAAAATCGGACAACATTTCAATTTGGAGGTCGACCGGTCGAACAAAAGGTCGACCGGTACCTGAAGATCGCACATATTGAAACAGAACTTGCAGACTTGAAAAATTGGAGCAGGGGGACCGGTCAAGCAGGGGGCTAACCGGTCGCACCCTAGGGCGACCGGTCGCACCCCCCCTTGATCGGTCGCACCCCCCTGCAACCCCTACCTGGATCACACTATTTTCATTCAAACGTTCGAAATCTTATACAGGGCAACCGTCAGCCGCCTATGTAATTTTTGTGATAAAAATTCCAATTGCAATCCTTATCAAGAAGATTTACTTTTCATTTTTGTACAATATTTCTACATCTTGTGATCCTCTTTTTGTAGACAAAAGTGAAGAAGAAGGAGCCTATGTTGGTGAAGACTCTCCTATAAATAGAGGATGAATTGAAGACACAAATGACATAACAACACAAGCAAATACACAACAAGAAATCTGCAAATTTCCAAGCTTTCATATTCAACACTCTTGTTGTATTTATAGCCTAAGTATTTCACTTTCACATCTTGAGGTCTAGGATTTATTTCTTGATTACACTTGCACTCAAATTGTAATATTCATTATTGAGTTGTAATCTTGATTTTTGTCATCATTCAACACAAGACATCCTTGTGAGTATTCTTGTAGAAAGAATACACTTGGGTGATCTAGGTGATAGGTGTTTCAAGAGTGTGGTGCTCTTGAGATGTTTGAAGAATTTGGTATTCTTCAAGATTGAAGATTGTGGTGATCTTCAAAGGTGCCGTTGAAGGAAGATTGTGGTAATCTTCAAAGGGAGATTGTGGTAATCTCCAAAGGCGGTGTTGGAGAACAGTGTGGTGCTCTTCAAGGTGTTGTAAGTTGAATTTGTATTAATTGTGATAATTAATAAAATTCTTTTTATTTTTCGAAACCCATCCCGGATATACTGGGGTGGTAGATCACGTAGTCCCTAGGTGGGGTGAAGCTCTTTAAATCGACGTGTGTTGTTTACATTCCGCACCTTTTATATTGTCTTGGTTGTTTTATTCGAAAAAGAGGGCGAAATCGAAAAGACGGAGATAATCTATTCACCCCCTCTCTAGATTATCGTAGCCGCTTGAACTTACACATCCAATCCCTGCTGAGTGGGAGTTATCCGACGAATTACCTGATGAAGATGTGGTTGTAATCGAAATTTCCCCTCCATAGAAGATGTACTTTGATGGAGCTTCTCATAGAGAAGGGGCTGGAGCTGGAGTCATCTTCGTTACATCTGATAAAGAAGTATTGCCTTACTCCTTTACTCTAAACTCAAAATTGTTCAAACAACATTGCTGAATACCAAGCTCTTATCCTTGGGTTAGAGATGGCGGTTGACATAAAGTAATTGCGTCTGGAAGTTTATGGAGACTCCAAATTGGTGGTCAATCAACTACTTGGAATATAGGAAGTGCAGAAGCACGAGCTACTCACATAAGTCAATTATGCGAAGAGGCTTATTAGGTGGCTTGGAGATGTAACAATTGAGCATATTCCAAGGAAGGATAATAGACAAGTCGATGCTTTACCAAAACTTGCTTCTACACTCACCATGCCTAAAAGTGAAGCTTGTGTGCTAATTTGCAGAAGTTGGGTCGTACCTCCAATCTTTGATGATGATGACTGCAATGAAGAAGAAGAAAATCATGTTGTACATGTATTCAAAATTGAGAAAGAAGATTGACATCAGCTATTTATGGATTATTTGAAGTCTGAGAAGTTACCTGACGACCCACGATAAAGGGTATATGTTCGATGTCGTGCGGCTTGCTTCATTTACTACAAAGGCACACTTTATAGACGGTCATTTGATGGAATCTTCTTGCGATGCTTAGGCGATGATGAAGTTGTTCAAGCTATGGAAGAAGCTCACTCGGAGGTTTGTGGCGCCCATCAATCAGGCCTAAAGTTACACTTTCAAATCAAAATAATGGGCTACTATTGGTCGACAATGTTGAAGGATTGCATGGATTATGTGCAAAGATGCCAAGCCTGTCAATTTCATGCAAATTTCACTCACCAGCCACCTGAGCCATTCCACTCTACTATTGCTTCATGACCATTTGATGCTTGGGGATTGGATGTGGTCGGACCTATGACAAAGTCATCCGGAGGACACTTGTACATATTGGCTGCAACATAATACTTTTCTAAATGGGCTGAGGCAGTACCCCTCAAAGAAGTGAAGAAAGAAAATGTCGCTGATTTTATCTGCATAAATATTATTTATCGCTATGGAATCCCTCGATATATAATAACGGATAACGATAAGCCCTTGTCAAATAGCCTCATAGATAAGCTTTGTCAAAAGTTTGGATTCAAACAAAGAAAGTCCTCTATATAGTAATGCGGCTAAAGGACTTGCTGAAGTTTTTAACAAAACTTTGTTTAGCTTGCTGAAGAAAGTGGTCTCAAAGTCAAAGCGAAACTGGCATGAAAGGATCGGAGAAGCTCTATTGGCATACCGAACCACATATAGAATGCCATATTAGGAAAATTTATGTTTAGATTTTGATGATACCATGTAAAACTTAGAATAGAAAGTTGGCACCACGTTTTCTATGTAATTCAACTTGTAATAGGTAAAAATGTATGTATGAGTGAGTTGAGTCGCCCAAGTTCAAGATTACAAGACTGTTGAAGATCGAAGAAGACCCGTGAGGCAATTTGAGTGAAGAGTGGAGAAGTGGCAGTCAAGTCAATAAAAAGCTAAGTCTGTCAGCTGACAAATAGTTAAGTCGTTCCTAAAAGTTTGGAGCTGACTCAAGTCAAAGGGGTAATACAACTGTCAGGTCAAGTCGACTGTGATAAATCCGTTGCACAAAAGTCAAGGACATTACTTATTATAACAATACGTCCATACTGCCATGTCTAAAAGTGCTCATCCCAGAAGCGTGCAAAAGGAATGAACCAATGGGAAGCACTGAGCGTGTGTTAGAACCTGAAAAGATGCACACTTCATTAAAATGAGGAAATGTCACCATCACAAGCTGCAGATCAAGAAAAGACAAGCCAACGACCAAGAAGTGCTATTTGAAAATTGCCTATCTCTTCATACGTGTGTTGACTTTCTTAACTTGACTACTCTTCTCGATCTAAACTAATTTTAGTATCAGAAAGTCTTGACTGGGGCCATCTCAATGAATATAATATTTATTTCTTTAGGTCATTTCCCGAATCAAAGTACCAGAATTCACTATATATCGAAAACTAACCCGAGCCCCAAGTGCACCGACTTAATGTTAAATCATTATCCATCGGCAAAAACTCATATATGACTGTCTTACGAGTCTAAATCCGTAAGACAGATCTTATTGACTCGCGGATCCTGTTGACCAGGTCCGCGGGTCAAAGCCACATGCTCCCTTTTTTTTCTTCCTGTTTTTCTTCCTCAGTTAAAGTAACAGTTTTATGAGAAAAAATATCAGGTTTTTTAGATAAAGTATCATAATTTTTAATATAGCCACAGATTATGATTTCCTTACAGTGAAGGAAAATAAATATATTAGAGTTAAAGTAACACCATTGTAAGTAAATATATATATATTTTTTGAGACAAAATATCATGTTTTAAGAGTAAAAGTATTTATTTTTTTAAATAAAGTATCACGTTTTTTAATATAGTCACATATTATGAATTCAATAAAAGAAAGATGAATAATAAATATGGTAGAGTTAAAGTAATACCTTTATAAGTAAAAATATTTATTTTTTGAGATAAAGTAACATATTTTTTAATATAGTCACAAACTATGAATATATTACATAAATATATATATATATATAACAAAGTTAAAGTAACACTTTTATACGTTAAAATATCTATTTTTTGAGATAAAGTATCATGTTTTTTAATATAGTCACAAATTAGGAATGAAGGAAAGAAGGAAAAATAAAAAATAAATATGATATAGTTAAAGTAACATTTTTATAAGTAAAAGTATTCGTTTTTTGAGATAAAATATCATGTTCTTTAATACAGTCACATATTAGGAATTCAATACATTTAAGAAGGAAAAATATATTTGACAAGAATTAAAGTAACACTTTTATGAGATAAAGTATCAGTTTTTTGAGATAAAATATCATGTTCTTTAGTACAATGAAGAAAAAAAATAAATATAATGAGCTTTGGGAGTTTGTATTAATTTACGAATGAATTATATTCATTCTTTTCCGAAAGGAATGAATTATATTAATGATTATACTGAAATTGAACAACCAAATAGTACTTTGCCATGTTACAGACCCAGGTTCTAATCTCTGTTAACTCAATAACTCATATAGCGTGTATGGATCCAGATCCAGATTCTGGGATCCAGTGTTATTCAACTTTTTTTTTTTTCTATGGGTCCATTTTTTTAAGTGTTTCTCGCTCCCGCTTCTTTCACTTCAGTCCCCTCGCTTTCCAATTTCTATATCGCCAGTTTTTAGAAGAATCCTCATACTATTCATCCGCAATTAACGCGGGAACGTTTTCCGATCCATTCAAATGGAAGTAAATTCTGTAGAACAGCTTTGTAAATTCGTGAGTTGTAAAATCTCAATTATATCTCATTTTTTACCCCTTAATCTCTAATTTTCTGCAGTTTCATTTGCTTCGACTTTGATTTCGCTATAATGAACAATTTTCACAGTTCGCTGTCTGGATTTACGCTTCGTTTTTTACCTGCAGTTAGTTTCTTGCGCGTTTCAGAGATGCCGCGTGTTAGACGACCTTTGCAGATTATCGGTTTCTCTCAAGCCTGCACCTCCTGTAGTTCGAATCTCAGGCATATATGGCTCTACTTATGCCTTGGATTACAGTAATATGAATTATTGAATGGAGATATAATTATGATAATCTTTTTATGGGAGTATGGGTTCTCTATGATAGAATGAAAGCAGTCCACTGTGGTTGAGCATTATAGGATCATGCCTCCGCATTTTCATTGATTTGTTTAGTATATAAATTTGTGTTAAGGGGTTGAAAATGTCTCAATATTTTTAGACTTTAAAAGAAAAATGAAGTTTCAATTACGATGCCGAGCTACTGGTATTTATCTTATGATGTATGGAAATCTGTTTTTTGAAATAACTCAAGTATAACCTGTATTAGCTAAATTGGTGTTGTTTCCAGTGCTTGTAGCAATTGAAATAGATTAATCTTTGTCACTCTTTTAAACAATTTTAGTTGGATGGGAAAAGTATGATAAGAGCTGTAAGAAGTATAGAACATAACAAGTTTAATAGATTTGCAAGAATTATATAAGTGCGATGCTTGAAAAACTCAGTGCACGTGGATTGCTAGAATATTTTATGAAACTGTTTTTCTCTTCTACAGTTTCTGATACAGGCACTGGAAGCGCTCTGGAGGAATTTATGGAGTTAAAATACCAAAACGATCCCGTTTTGGCCGGTAAATGGGGTAAGTAAGGCTATTGTTACATTACAGGTTTGACGTAGTCATTGAGAATTTTTCTCATTCATCATGAATGTTCAAAAATGGAATTAGCATCATCGTTCACCAATTAGGTTGGTAATAAGGTATATTGTTTTGCCCATGGAGAAAAAGTTATATGAATTCTGTATTACAAATTTTGAAGTTATTCAGTGCTCACGTATGGCATGCAGATCAGCTATTATGTTTGGGTCCTATTTCATAATATTGAACTCTTGTCATCTCTTTATTCTGTATCCTGAATATTATGCTGAGGACAATCATTTGCATTGTTCTTTTGCTTGTTATTGGTTAATAATACTTATTTTCTGTTTTTTCTTTAATTTCATTATTTGCTTTGTACTGCATATTTATGGGCAACTTCAAGTTTTCTCATGCATCATATGTGGTTATCCAGGTAGACTGTTCAGAAATAGTCTAATGTCTGTGTTTTGTCAATATTTAGTCCTTTGAATTTGAGTATTTCTATAGATCTAACTACATTTCTCTACTGGGGTACTGCTCTTTTGACTACCTACTTCTCTTATTTGGGTTGGTCTTAGAAAAAAATAAGATAGGGAGGAGGATGAAGGGTGGCTGCTGATTTGATGATGTTTTCGTTTTAATGATGTCTACAAAGAATATTGTACTACAATTTAATGGTCTTTATGTGTTTCTAATGAATCACTATTCCTGCTCTCAACTGAGATAATTCTTAATCATTCTTTGATATCCGCCAGTATTTTGTCATTGTGTTCCAATGATGGTCTGACAAGTTGTCACTGATTGCAGATGGAGTTCTTGGCATTGCTACAACAAGTAAGTTCGTATTAGTATCAAATAGTTTCTCTTTTGCTCAACAGCTGAGTGTTATATGCTTGTGAAAGCTTCCGTGGTGATGCAAACATAAGCTGAATAGATAATTACAGACTAGGAGCGGAAGGTTCATCAGTGACTGAAGATGGTTAAAATGTTGCTTACATTTTGAGAAGAGAATTGTCCATAGTCCATACAGAACATAATCAAATGAGGCCTTGTAACTATTCTTCCCATTTGTTCCATCCGTAATCAAATTCATTTCTTCTCACTGAAGGCATATCTGATAACGAAATACATCACTTAAAATGTGACTTGAAAGAAGTTTCCTCAAGAAGACTGGCGAGGCTACCTTCAGCAACAAAGAATGGTGCAAAATTCAGGCACTCAATTCCCTCCTTTTTAGCATCACTAGTGTAGCATTGCTCAGCGAACACCATTCTGACAAGTTTATTAATCCTGTATTATTTTCAGTGGGACTGAAGTATCATTGTCAGTGTATGAAGAAACTGATTGCCTAATGATAATGTTGTCTTCCTTTATCCAGAAGGTTGGATATCTCATCTATATGGTTTAAGTTACTGAACTGATTTTTAATTTCCAAATTTCCTGAGCGCGGGTGGCTGACTAAGTTACTATGTTGCTGATACTCAACCTTGTGTTTTTTTTGCAGATGTTTCTTCTGAAAATGCCTGTAAGTTTCACTATCTTTTACATTCTCTATTGTTTTATGTATTCTTCTGCTTAGACAAACTGTGTGTGTGTGTGTTTCTACCCATTATACAATCATGTGCACCGACCATTAATTATGAGTCAATTAATTCTTGTGTTTAACAACACAAAATTAATCTATTTCCCGTTATCAAATACTCAATAGGAGTAAGCATTATCACCTTTAAATTTTAATAGTGTTAAAGATCGATTTGGAGATTATTTAACAAAATCTGTACTCTTTTATATCTTTGAATATTTTAAAAATAGACCTTTTTAGCTCTTAAATAATGCATTTCAAAACACCGTGAATGTTTGACATTATCGTTTTAATTTCTGCGGCACGACTGCGATCTAAGGTTATCTGGCCGCGTGATGATCATTTGTGATTCTTTCGGAAGATTGCGGTTGAACTATCGAGTTGAATCACGGTGGTAGCGTAAATTCACAATCTGAAAGTATTGTTCTGCAAAATCCATGCCACATCCCAGCTATGCATGCAACAAATATTGACTACCTGAAGTTGGGGCTCGACGAATATGTTCGCAAGCATGGAAACAGACTGGCTCAAGCTTGCCACTCTTGCTTCCAAACTGGGTGCGGTTAATGATTACTTACATTTATCTTTTCATTAAATGGAGGTATCGTTGTGGTGTGATGGCATCCTGGTTAGGCTTTAGGCTTGGTCAAGAGTTCAATTCCGAACCCCTACAATCCCCCTTTGTAATATCAAAAAGAAAAAAAAAATGGAGGTATCGCTGCTCATAGGCCACATTGATCAAAGATCTTTAGAAACTGTGGAAACTTTGGTTGTAGGTCCCAAGGGGTGTAAGTGTAAGGTTTAGAAGGGGGTTGAATAAACCTTACCAAATTTTCGATTTAGTCCTTTTAAATCTACGAGTTAATTCTACACATTTGTGTCATGATGGACAATCGAATTAGTCACTCAAGAGAGTTAATCTTTCAATGTACGATTTCGGTGAGAAATTTGTTGATGGAGTAACTCAATTTGGCTACAATTTAACTCTTTTGTGGTTTTATTTTCATTGGAAGACTTAACACCCTTAAGTTTGATTAAACAAAATATTAGAGCTTGATTTAGTACTTGTAAATTATCAAATGGATAGCAAATTTATCGTGAGATATAAGCAATTAAAAGTGCGGGAATTTAAATCTTTGAAATGTAAATGACACAATAAAGTTTTTATAGAGGTTCGAAGATGGGGTAATTCTTCTACTCCTCTCTTCTCCAACTCCTGGAGGAATCCACTAAGTAATGATCGGTTTCTGAGTGGTAAGTCCGGATACAAGTCTTGATCACAACGGCCGACTTGATCCTTTGGGACTCGATCCGAGACGCCTTGATCACTCGGTGGCTGGCTCTCGTTCGACTCGGCTTCTTCAGGGCGGTTGCGCTTCTACTACAACTCACTTGCTCAAGCTCTTTGGATTTGATCACGAAGCCCTCCAAATCTTAAGACTTAGTTCAACTTTGAACTTTTCTACAATCCTTCTGGAAAGTAGACCCCTTGTTTTCAAAGGTTTCCTCTTGGTTTTGGTTGAAGCTCTCTTTCCTTCACGGGTAAGTGTTGGATTGATGTACTTGGGAATGTAGGCTTGAGGATTGAGATTGTTTGATTTTCTAATGTGCTTTGTATATCTCACGTATGTGTCATTCATGCTTTTTCTCAAACTAACTCCTCGGCCTTTTATAGTGAACTTTCAAAAATTTGCCCGTTGAAGAGATAGACTTATTTTTGAAAGTCACTTTGCGATCGTTGGCTTGCGAGTTCTTGGAATTGCCGTTTCCTCGTATGAATTATTCTTTTCACCTTTCGAGTTCGACACGGTGTAGTGCTTCCCATTGGTTCATTCCTTTTGCACGCTTCTCGGGATCGAGCACTCCAAGAAAGGTTGTATGGAGATATTACTTGTTTAAGTAAATCTCTTGATTTACGTGGCAACGGTTCTTTTCTGATTATCTCGACTGATTTGCATTTCCTTGCTTTCCCAGTGACTTAGAGTCGCCTTCCAATCATGGATGACTCTTCACTTCAACTCGAGACTTGACTTGGCTTTTCTTGAGTTGACTTGGTGAGCTCCACTGTTTGTATCTGTTTCACCGCTTCTTGATAGTGTTCCGTCTACTCTTCTTTGCCATACTCATTTGTCTCACACAGTGAGTCTTCCTTCCAGTCTTGATTGTCTTCTTGCATGTTAGGGCGTAGTCTTGTCTTGACTCGGCTTGGCAGCGACTCTATTCATTACAATGCATTTTACAACAAGAATTGGGGTGCCAACTTTCTATTCTAAGTTTTACATGGCATTCATCAAAATCTAAACAATAAAATTCCTAACAATTTCCCCCTTTTTGATGATGCCAAAACTTAGATCATACAAATATGTAAATAACAAAGATACATACTGAGATAGTGTATTGACATAGAATGTATGCGCGAGAATCAATCTTTTTATTGATCATATCATTCTTGTACTTAACACAATTTACAAGGTGTATCGAGTATATAATTTGTCTTCACAAAAAAATTTATAACTCTATTACGAAGACTTACATTGTATGTATTTACATAATAAAATACATGAAGGGTTGGACAACAACACTTCATCTCCTTCATCTCTCTTCTTTCATCTTGATCAAGATCTTCTTCTCTTCTTCTCTTTTTCTCGTCGTCCGCTTTCTTTTTTTTTTCTTCTCATATGCCTTCCTGGCGCCTTCATCTTTCCTTAGTCTTTCTGTCTCTCCTGCCATAGCGCATTGAGTTTGTCTTTTGTTTTCTTCTTCTATTCTCTTTGCATACTCGGCGTTAGTTTTAGCCACTCGCAAATTTGCCACTTGGTCAAGCCCACCCCAGTAGATCCCTCCTTTCTTTCCGGGATCTACGTATTCGATATTCTTGGGCGGAGGCTGGGTCCAAGCTTCTTCCTCCATCGCCGCTTCTTCCTCTACTCTGGGCGTATCTTTGTCTTGGGTCTTCTTCTTCCCGGTGATTTACTAGCGAGTGACCCAGAGTATTTCTTGGGAAGTCTCATTTGTCTGTCGCCTTCTTCACACAATGTGAGACCCTTTTCCCGATCTAAGTCAAGCTTCGAGCCATGGACATATTTGCAAAATATCCTTGATTCGAGCGTTTTGAATTCGTCAATCGATCTCGCTCGTCTCCCGACATCGAAATGGCATACGTGTCTCTGTCAACTGGAATGCCTCCATGTTCTTTCAAGATGTTCATCACCCTGGCATCCATTCTTCCTTCCACTTCCTTCATCCCTCGCTTCAATTTCTTTTCTCTTCTCGGCCATAGATCTGATCTTGGAGTGGCGAGTCACGGGGGAGTTTCTTCGCTTATAATGTCGGTTTGTGTGAGGACCTGTTGGGGTTTGTGCAATCATCAAGGTCATATCTTTTGATCCTTCCCCTCGTGATTTTCCTTTCTTTGATTTCAAATTTTCCTCGGTGATTTTCCTTCTCATTTTGCTCCTTTCTTTTCAAGCTTCTTTTCAGATTTTCTTTGCTTTGAGGTATTCCTCTTCCCTTTTTGGCATCATCAAAGGATAGAGGAACCCGGGAACATCTTTGGCAAGCATGAAGTCGAAGTCTTCGATGGTTGAATTTTGCTTCAAGTCTGCTGCGTTGTATGCGACGGAATTGGGATCTAGTAGCGTTGGATTCTCATTTGAAATCGCTTCATCTCGGCCGTGAGAATTTGAATTTTCTTGTCATGTGTTCTTCCAAACGCATTTGTATATCATTTGCATTTACTCACGCGACTTGATCTTGATCTCGGTGTGAGCTTCATGCATATGCTCAATGTGTTCCCTCGGCCGTTTTTGCATGAACATTCTCGCTCTCCACACCGGACTTGTTAAACAAGGTTCGAAGTATCTCACTGTTCACACGCATTGATTCTTCTTTGTTGCCACCATTCCCTTATTCGAATCTGTATGCCTCTTAAGTCATTTGTAAGGTTGGCATCTCTGTTGTCCGGCGCATATCCAAAGAGGCTCGATGCCTCTCCATCTTTTCAACTTCAAAGAAAGAGTGCCTTGAACACTTCTCGAACTTGGTGATTCTTCATTGCGGTGATGGCCATACTGACGTCGAAATCAAAATCTATTTGAACAATGGTTCTGAGTGAAAAACAGGAGGTGGTCCGTGATATCGTGCTTGCTCATTTTTCGACTCTTCGTGGAGTTCGTATCTCCGGTGAGAAAGGGAAAGATTCTACAAAAGATTCATCACCGCCGTGACGGGATCTGTTCAATGATGAGCGGTGCGCGTGAAGTTCTTTTTGGGAATCGATCAGTGTGGCTTGAGGAGCCTGGGCAGCGATGGTTCTTTGGTTCATTTGGGTTTGGTTGTGAAATAGACCAGAACTTCTTTGAGCCTCAGTTGTCTTATGACCGTTGGTCTCGGTGATTTTTCCTTTTGATTGATTTGTCCTCGGCTTTATCGCTCGGCGTCATCGGACGATGATGAGATTTCTAGAGGTGGCTCATCATCAAAGTTAAAAGTTTGTGAGTAGTCTTGGGATCGACTTTACTCGTACTTGGAACACCCGCATGGTGAGTCTTTTGGATTTGTCATAGGGGTTGACTCGAGCCTTTTCTTCTTCGCCTTCTTGATCCCGGAAAAGTGACATCGGGGTTGTCTGGGAATCATGAAGTGCGGCGATCTCCTTCTCGGATGGGTCGATGATTGCGGGGAGGTGTTCTCGTGCTTGACCTCTTTACCCGGGAAGTCTCAACCTCCCGTGGGCCTTCATTTCCTCGGCGGTCTCTCTGCTGCGAGGCTAGTCTCCCTTTCGACAGTGTCGGTATTTGTCTTAGGGTCTTCTGATGGCATCCGTTGGAGTCTCAACCCCATGGATTGCACTTTCATCGCCCAGTGTTAACTCCCGGGTACATTCCTTCCTCGTGCCTCGATCGCATCGGCGGCGTCATTATTACGCCAGGCGGTTGGCACCTCGAGACAGAGCGATCTCAATCGTATGCGAGCTTCGTTGATGGCAACTTGTTTTTCTTCTTGTGATTGTAATTTCTTTTCTTCGCCTCCTTGCTTCTTTGTGGAGTCATCTGCGGCATCCTCCGACCTTTTGCGGTGGAGGAGTTTCCCCCTCGGTGGCGCACCGGTGAGTGACTTGGAGTGGGGTCACTCGTCTCCGGACTCATTTGTTGCAATTGATGGTTCACCGTTGGGGCGGTGGTAGCACACCTTCAATAGGGGTTGGCTCGTGGGGTCCCCACTAGCTTGGTTCATCGCCATTTCCTTATTGCCTTTCTTCAGAGTGGTGGGAAGTGGTAGCAAAGAACATCGGTGGCTATTTTGAACCACTCCCATAGGATCGATTTCGGTGTGTTCGGAGGACTCTCACAGTCCTCCATTAGTCTTTGCTCGTGAAGAATTCTTGATTCATGCGATGCTTCTTTGCATTTGTAACTCTTCCGGAGGCGTGACATTTTCGGATCCTCATCGTCACTGTCCGAGAAGACATCAAGAAGAGGATGGAAGTGTTACGTGGTGGGAGATAGGCGGATCTTGCCTTCTCACGTCTTCGCTTCTTCGACTTGCTTTGCTCTCTCCTGTCCTTGTAGAGATCTGCGGGATGTCAGCAGTTGTCCTCATCAAGTCTTTGGGAGCACGAGAGTTAGTCGAGGAAATTTAGCGATTCCTCTTCTTCTTCTATGAACTCGGGCCGTTGGCTGTTTCCTCGACTTGCTCAACTTCCATTTTCTCCACTCACGCAGACGATTTTGGATGTGCGGGTAAGGTGGAGATAGGATCATTACATCACTATCTCTGCTTGGTGGTTCTTTCTTGTGTTTTTTTTGTGTGAGCTGAGTGTGTCTTGGTTGCCTCTGTGATCGCCTTCACGAGACTTGGTTGTTTCATCAACTACATACGGAGACTCTACTTCTCCGATAGTCTCCGTATTTGTCTTTTGGTAATCGACTCGTTTGGTTTCTCTGTTCGGACCGCTTGACGAAGTCTTCGTCTCTGGTTTGTACGAGGGGAATTTACAGTTGAGGCGGTGTCCTGCGAGTCTTGGCGGCGGGGGGTCTTGGTGTTTGTTTAGGAGGCGCGTGCAGGCTTGTCGGTTCTCCTCCTTTTGACGATCGGAGAAGGTATTTGTGAGTCCTTCTCGACCTCTGCTGCTGCGAGGGCGGGTGACACTTTCTTTGGGCGGGTGACTCTGCTGCGGGCAGGAGCATGTTTGGTTTTCTTTCTTTGCAGGGCGCGATCTTTTCGGCAGCTGGCGGCTTTCTTCTTAATTTGGAGAGGAAGCATTTGTATCTTGGGTCGGTGATTCCCCCCCGTGTCGACTCTCTTGGCATAAGCTCGCCGAGCACCGAGAGGTTAGCTCGAACATCCTCTTGTTGACATGGAAGGCCTTCCCATGTCTAAGAGGACTCTTTCACCTCCGATACCGGCCAATCACTAGGCCATATCCAGGGGATCCTCCAAATGTGCCATCTTCTTTGAAGGACTTGTTCCCACGTTCGGTAAGTCTGTTTGTAGATAAACCACCAATTTATCTTCTTTTCTTCGATGATTGCGGCCATCACAATCGGCTTTGCCTTTGATAGTTGGTCAAAGTCGCCAAATTTGATGTCGATACATTTGGCAACTATGTCCAACAATTTGTGATAATCCTCCTTGTGATCTCTTGTTTTCTTTGTGTATATAATTTTATCGGCAAGGTCGGACTTGGCTATTTCTTTCCATCGTTAGCCAAGTTTACATCGGCTTCCTTAATTTGATTTGCTCCTTCTGCGGGTAGTGAGCAATATTCACCAAATCTTGGCAGTGATAGTCAGTGCTTCCCGTGAGCAGATGACTTGATTCCTTCGTCGTGAATCTCGGCATTCACGTAGAATTATGCGACCTCCTCCACATAGGTCATAGGATATTCCAGCGTTAGAAGCGGTTTTAGTCCGGTCGTTTCCAACTTTTCCGCGATTTTCTTCACCAGGGTGTCGTCGGACCCTGCTTCACCATTCCGTCGAAATCCACCGTCGAACCGGTGTGGATTTGCTTTCCTAACTTAGTAAAGTCGTAAGTTGGTGCCATTTCTAATTATATCAAGAGAAGTCTCGAGAAATTGATTTGAATGTTGATAGGGTTTCGAGAGTAGTTTGCCTTTGCTTTTGAGAAAAAAGATGAACAGTTTTTAGAAGTGTGAGAGAAAAAGCGGACGAAAATGGTTTAAATATGGTTTATGAAAGGGCGTGCAGACGGTTTTGAATTGTGATCGAAATCAACGGCTTGGATTTCGCTTTATTGAGCATTTCACGTCTCGTATTTAATGCGGCAAAGCATTTATATCCAATCATAAGCTTAGTGTGCGACTTTATGTCCGTACACATCATCATTATCTTGACGTGTTCCTTAAAACATTCCCGCTTAAGTCAAAACGCATTGCGTTTTTGTCACTTTGCTCATAAGTTATTCAGTTTATCTCTTAGCCGATTTAACTCTACTCCTGATTCTCTTGGTGACTCAAATTTCTATCGGTGACTCGGTGTATTTGTCTTCCGATCTGGTGATTTCTTGAGTTGATTTTTGTTTTGACTCTTTTTCACTTCTTTTTGTTCTAATGCTCTTCTTTGATTTGTCAGTGTCGAGCTTGTCTCAGCTCAATCAACCCAACTCATGCTTGAGTTCTTCAAATCTTGACTCACATAATGGTTTTGTGAAGATGTCGGCTAGTTGTTTATCGGTTGAGATGTATTCCAAGATAATGTCCTTCTTTTCAACATGATCTCTTATGAAATGATATCCGACATCTATATGTTTTGTTCTTGAGTGCACCACAGGATTTTGAGTGATTGCAATGGCACTCGTGTTATCACACATGATTGGAATTTCTTTTTCTTCAACTTCATAGTCTCTCATTTGTTGTCTCATCCATAGGACTTGGGCACAACACTGCCCGCGGCTATGTATTCCCGCCTCACTGTTTGTAGAGGTGGCTATTGAGTTTTGCTTCTTGCTAAACCAGAAATTAGTCTGTTTCCTAGCATTTGACAGTGCACGAAGTGCTTTTCTGTCCACTCTGCATCCAGCGTAGTCAGAGTCGAATAGCCAATTAGCTTGAATCCACCTTCCTTTGGATACCATAGGCCTCTTTGGCTTCCTTTCAAGTATCTCAATATTCTCTTAGTCTTGTCATATGGCTCTCTTTTGGAGCGATTGAAATCTTGCACATACACCTACAAAGGTGATGTACGGGCTCGCTTTCTTTGTGAGATAGAGCAATGATCTAATAAGTGCTCGGTATCTTGTTTGATCTACAGAAGGCTTGCCATCCGCATCCATGTCCATTTTGGTGATGTGTTCATTGGTATTTTTCTGAAGACTTTTCTTCCATACCAAATTTCTTCATTAAATCTACGGTATATTTTGTTTGACTTATGAAGGTTCCATCCTTCATTTGTTTCACTTGAAGTCGAGGAAAAATGTCGGCTCTCCCATCATGCTCATTTCAAATTTGCTTTGCATGAGGTTTGAGAATTTTTCACACAACTCTTTGTTAGTGGATCCAAAAATGATGTCATCCACATATATTTGAACAAGCGTTATACTCTTCTTGTCTTGAATTCGAAAAGTGTTCTATCTACTTTTCCTTTTGTGAATCCATTCTCGTTAGGAATTGTGACGAGGGTATCATACCATGCTCACGGGTGCCTGTTTCAATCCATACGGGGCTTTCTTGAGTTTGTATACCTTGTCTCCAAGAGTCTTACGCTCTCAAATCCCGGAGGTTCAACATATACTTCTTCTTCCAATAAACCGTTTAGGAATGCACTTTTTACATCCATCGATATACAATGAAATTCTTGTGAGAGTGCATAGGCAAGAAACATCCTTATAGCTTCCAATCTTGCTACGAGGGGCAAATGTTTCATCAAAATCTATCCCTCTTCTTGACAATATCCTTTGGCTACTAGTCTTGCTTTGTTTCTTACCACGAACCTTCCTCGTTCATCTTATTTTCGAATACCCATTTGGTTCCGATAACATTTTGATGTATGGGTCTTTGCACTAGTTCCCATACTTTATTTCTCTCAAACTGATTGACTCTTCTTGCATAGCTTGAATCGATCCAATGTCATCAATGCTTGTGACACATCTTTTGGCTCTATTTGCGAAATGAAGCATGTGAACATAGCTTCTTGTTGAGTTCGGATCTTGTTTTGACACCTTCTCTCATATCTCCAATGACAAGTTTCGTGGATGGTCTCTCGGCCATCTTACATCAGGTTGGAGTAAGTTAGTTGGATTGATCGACTTGCGGTTGTGTTCTTTGGGTCGACTCTTTCGTGGTCACTTATTGCGCAAATTTTCAGTGCTTTTGAGATTCACTATCTCATCTTCTTCTCGAGTTGATAATCCCGGCTTGACTTGGCGTAGGGACTCTTACGTATGATTGGATGTTTCAACTTATCGGTGACTCTTCAATGTCTTCTCCATTTACATTTGGCTCATCGAATACTACATGAATGGATTCTCTCGTAACCATAGTTCTTTTATTGAGTATTACGTCAGGCTTTGCTTTGGTGAGTATCTAAGAAGATACCTTCATCGCCCTTAGCATCAAAAGCCTTTAGGTTGTCTTTGCCGTTGTTGTGGATGAAGCATTTACATCCAAATATTCGAAATATGCAACATTTGGTTTTCTTCGATCCAGATCTCATAGGGAGTCTTTGTCATTTGTCTCATTTATCATACATCTGTTTTGGGTGTAGCAAGTTTGTGTTAATTGCTTCCACCAAAGTCTTTTTGGTAACCCCTTGACTAACATGGTCTTCTTTGCTTCTTTGAGGTTCTGTTCTTCTTTCTCGCAACTCCATTCTCTTTGTGGAGTCCTTTGCTGCCGATAGTTCATGACCAATACCATTCTCAATACAATTGAGTTATTATTCCATTGACAAACTCGGTTCCTCTATCCGATCTTATTTTGATAATGGTTTGACTCTTCTCATTTTGAATTCTCTTCATCATTTGTGGTAGTTTTTGTAGGGTTTCTTTCTTCTTGCACATGAATATTGTCCATGTATATCTTGAGTAGTCATCTACTACCACCAAGGTGTATTTCTTTCCACTTATCTTTGTTTGGTTCCACTGGGCCAAATAGATCCATATGAAGTAGATGCAATATTCTTGTTGAGGATGGGCATGTCTTTTCTTTGAATGACGACTTGATTTGTTTTCCTTCCGACATGCATCACATATACTCTCCTTCTTGTATATTGAGTGAAGAAGTCCTTCTACAAGATGACTTCTTGCTAGCTTGTTAATTGTTTTGAAATTGGTGACTCGGCTTTTTGTGCCCTGCTTGACTTGATTCATTTGTGCTCTTTGCTAGTAGACAGTCTTTGGGTGTTGCGTTGACCAATCCACTACATACATATTCTTAACCTGTCTCATTTCCTGCAAAGACAACTTCATTTGATTCAATATCCTTGATTTGGCATATACCCATGTTGAATCAACATTGTAGCCACTTGTCACGTAGCCGATCGATACTCGATAGGTTGAAGTTGAGTCCTTCAACATATGCAACATCTGTGATTTCTAATCCATTCCTCTTGATGGATCGATGCCTCTTATTTCACCAGGAGCTTCATTTCCTCCAAATATGACTTTGGCTCCTTTGACTTCCTTGAATTTTGTGATTTCTCTTATTTCTGTCATATGTGCGGAGCGACCACTATCCATGTACCAGGTTCCTTGGCACTGTACATTCTTGAACTGCAATCAAGGAAATTAAGTTTTAGGTACCATACTTATGCAGGTCTGAGGGGTTAGAATTGTAAGATGATCCAACCAACTTTATAGCCAAATGATTTGACTCACAGGGGTTGCCATCTATCGAGTGCCATAATCATAATTAATTCGGCAAATTGCTTGGGGATTCTAGGTTCATACAATTTGTCTCTTTTGTCGTATGCTGCATATGTGTTTTAGCAATTGCCTTCCAGGTAATTGTGGTGCTTTTGAGTGTAGTGCTAGGTGCATGTGTGTCTTGATGAAAGCTCTTATACTTTTGGAATGGCCTTTGTTGAGTTACAGGCTTTGCGCCACTGGGCTTATATTCCATAGTAAGTCATCTTTGATAGTTCACATTGTTCAATCGGCTTGGCTTGGATATTTTCTACCATTCCCATCATATGTATTTCTTTTATGGATTTTACGGATTTTTTTTTGGTAGCTCTGTTTCTTCTTTTACGAGTATTTTACATTAGGAGTTTCTTTGAGGACTCGGTGAATCTCTTCTCATTTATCCTTTCAAACATACTCAGTGGTTGTTTTCCTTTTCCTTTGTAACCAAGGCGGTTTGCTTAGTATTGTGCTTTGGAGTGAATGTGTGTGCAACATTTAGAGTTTTGGGTTTTTCGGACTCTTCATGACTTGAAGATCCTTTTACCAAAATTACTCTTGAGGTTTGACATGGCACAAAGGAATTAAATCTAGCTTTGTCTTGTCTCCACATTCTCTTTGACTCGTAATAAGATCATCCGATGATTTAGATGCTTAGTGAATGAAGCGATAACATTTTTGAGGTCATTCTCCCTCTTTTCTATAGCGGCAATTTCTGCTACTAATTTAGCATTTTCGACCTTTAAACTTTCATTTTCATGACTATTTGACTTAGAGTACTCGGCTCCTTAGTCGACTTTGAGTTTTGACTTTTAAGTAAAGTTGTTTTCCTCATTCAATAGTGTGTGTGAGGATTTAATGTGCTCAAAATCTTTCATCATTTTGCACTAATGAATCATAAAGATCATTAGGTGATGAAGTGTGTGTGTCGAGTCACTATCACTAGTGTACGAGCTTGTTGAATTAGATTGTACCTCATCTTCTTGATCTTGTTCTTTGGCCGTTAAGCGGATCAGGCTTCTTCTTCGAGTCACTCGAGTAGTCGGCTTCTTGCTTTCTCAGATCAATTTTGTCTCTCTTGACATTTTTTTGCCGATCTCTGTGACCATCATTGCCTTTTTCTTTTCTTGTCTTCTTTCTCAAGACCTTTCTTTCTTCTTCATTCTGTACTTGTTGACTACAGGATATGAGCGCGATCAATGGCATAGTGACCTGGTTGTCTACAATTCCAACATAGATATTGACCTTTTGATCGACTCTTTCTACTCTTGAGTTGTCGGTCCTTTGATACTCAACTTGTTGATGATCATTCTCTTGGTTGGCCTATCATCCCTTGATTTGGAGGGAGTGAGTGTCTTCGGAAGATTCACCCTTTCTCTCTTGTAGTTCTTGTTAAAGAATTTGTTAAATCTTTTAACCATCGGGCTATTTCTTTTGTGTCAATTGCTTCTTTGACCTCGGCTCTCTTCCCATCTTTGACAATTAAGCAATTTGTTTTGGGTACTGTTGTCTCTTCTGGTCTTTTTCTCATTTCAAACTCATAGAAGGCTTTGAGGTGCGAGAATAGTTCATGGTTGGATGTCTTTGATAGGTCCATGGAATGTCTCGGTGCCATGACCTTCATTTCCCATTCATTTGGAAGACTTTTTAGGATCTTCATACACATTTCATACGTGTATATTCCTTTCCAAGTGTAAATGACTCATTTGTGATTTACGTAAACCGAGCATCCAGTTGATCAGATTCTCTCCGAGATCATTTTGAAATTTTCAAACTTCTGTGACATGACTCTTGATAATTTGTTTTCTTTGATTTGCTCGAGCCTTCACAAATTAATGTCACTTGTCCCAGATTTCTTTAGCCGTTTTGCATGATTTGACTTTGTTGAACATGGCTTTGTCGAGTTTTGTAGAGGATGTCTTTGGCTACATTATCCAGGTTGTATCTTTTCTGTCATCATTTGTCCACTCGGTTCTTGGTTTTCAACCATGGTAGTGCAGGAGCAACATCTTCTTTTTCCTTCTTTTGCAACTCTTAAATGCAATTTGTGTTCACTTTAATATTTGTAGAGCCCATCTTTATCACTATCCACATCTCATCATGTAATCTTTGATAGATGAGCTGCATACGAATTTTCAATCATCAAATTCTTCAATGGTGAACATAGGAATGCGTGTTAGATTTGCTTCCATGATAATGACTTTTAATAAAAAGAGTTTTGAAAGTTTAAGTACTAAAGCGGACTTTGAAAAATTTGGAGATCTAGTCAATTAACCGGTGCGGAGGGTTCAATGAACCAACCGCTCGATACCACTTGTAGGTCCCAAGGGGTGTAAGTGTAAGGTTTAGAAGGGGGTTGAATAAACCTTACCAAATTTTCGATTTAGTCCTTTTAAATCTCTGAGTTAATTGTACACTGTTTGTGTCCTTGATGGGCCGATCGAATTAGTCACTCGGTAGAGTTAATCTTTCAAGACTCATTTGGTACATTGATGGAGTAACTCAATTTGTTGGCTACAATTTAACTCAATTTGTGGTTTTATTTTATTGGAAGACTTAACACCCTTAAGTTTGATTAAACAAAATATTAGAGCTTGATTTAGACTTGTAAATTATCAAATGGATAGCAAATTTATCGTGAGATATAAGCAATTAAAAGTGCGGGAATTTAAATCTTTGAAATGTAAATGACACGATAAAGTTTTTATAGAGGTTCGAAGATGGGGTAATTCTTCTACTCCTCTCTTCTCCAACTCTGGAGGAATCCACTAAGTAATGATCGGTTCTGAGTGGTAGCAGTCCGGATACAAGTGATCACAACTGCCGACTTGATCCTTTGGGACTCGATGCGGAGACGCCTTGATCACTCGGTGGCTTCTCGTTCGACTAAACTTCTTCCGCAGGCGGTGCGCTTTGCTACTCTGACTCACTTGCTCAAGCTCTTTGGATTTGATCACGAAGCCCTCCAAATCTTAAGACTTAGTTCAACTTTGAACTTTTCTACAATCCTTCTGGAAAGTAGACCCGCTTGTTTTCAAAGGTTTCCTCTTCAACTGGTTGAAGCTCTCTTTCCTTCACATGTAAGTGTTGGATTGATGTACTTGAATGTAGGCTTGAGGATTGAGATTGTTTGTTTTTCTAATGTGCTTTGTATATCTCACGTATGTGTCATTCATGCTTTTTCTCAAACTAACTCCTCGGCCTTTTATAGTGAACTTTCAAAAATTTGCCCGTTGAAGAGATAGAGCTTATTTTTGAAAGTCACTTTTGCGATCGTTGGCTTGCAGTTCTTGGAATTACCCGTTTCTCGTATGAATTATTCTTTTCACCTTTTCGAGTTCGACACGGTGTAGTGCTTCCCATTGGTTCATTCCTTTTGCTGACGCTTCGGGGTCGAGCACTCCAAGAAAGGTTGTATGGAGATATTACTTGTTTAAGTAAATCTCTTGATTTGCGGCAACGGTTCTTTTCTGATTATCTCGACTTGATTTTTGCATTTCCTTGCTTTCCCAGGTGACTTAGAGTCGACTTCCAATCATGGATGACTCTTGTCACTTCAACTTGAGACTGGCTTTTCTTGAGTTGACTTTGAAGCTCCACTCATTGTATCTCACCGCTTCGATAGTGTTCCGTCTACTCTTCTTTGCCATACTCAAATTGCCTCTCACAGTGAGTCTTCCTTCGATCTTGATTTGTCTTCTTGCATGTTAGAGCGTAGGTTTGTCTTGACTCGGCTTGGCCACTCTATTCATTACAATGCATTTTACAACAAGAATTGGGGTGCCAACTTTCTATTCTAAGTTTTACATGGCATTCATCAAAATCTAAACAATAAAATTCCTAACATTGGTGTTTGACTCTTTTGAATATTTCAAATTTCGACTTATCGGTTCTTTGTCTTTTCTTTACTCTTTTTTTTTTTTTTTTTTGGGGGGGGGGGGGGAATAGGGGGCAATAGTGCATTCTATTGGCATTATTTGTTCGCTGATATTATTATTTTCTTTTGATGACCGGCAGTATCTTGATTGCGAAAATATCCGTTTAGCATCTCCTTTGGGAACTTCTGGGCTCATTGTCAATTATCTTATACTTCCTTGAATGCTATCTTATTTTCTGTTTATGAAATCTGCAATCTATTGACTTGCTTTCTTGTGGTCGTAAGTCGTTTCAATTATGCTTCAGCCAGAGACTTGATCCATTCATCAAGGGTTTCACATCAGGCCCTCCCACACCTTGGTGTGAAATAAACTAGGTTTTAGGAGAAATAAGTATTTTCATGTCCCAAGAGCTAATTGTTTATTTTCCATAAGTCCCTTCTGTCGACTAGAACAGACTAAGCCAGTAAATGCCAAAACACTGGAAAAATTGCATGAAATGATGCTGTGTTGTTGAAGTGGTTTATTAAACTTTGCTCCAGGCATTTCTTCGTACAGAATAGTATCATCATATTTGATAGGGTCCCTAGTCCTTTTACAAGTTTGCTGATCAGATTTCCTATATTAGCACCTTATCTAGGACAGGTTCATAATTTCAATTTTATCATGGGGACTATTTCAGAGAGAATCTCAAAGTTGGTACTGGGATAGCTCGTAGCAGAGGAAACCAACAAAGTGTCGGACAGGTGATGGAAGTCGTAATAATCATCAGTGAAATATCAATGCCTGATCAACTCTCCTGCTTCAGATTACACGGCAGAAAAACAGAGGTTTGTTCTGGATGCCAATATTATTTAATGTGGCAAGCATTAATCATAACTGGAAATTTGCAACTTATTGGATGACATCCAATTTTGCCATGATTGGTATCAAGATATAGTATCAAACTTAGTTCCATGTCACAAATTCCCTAAAGTCGTGAAACTCAAATGGTAGTTATGCACACACACACTTTTTTTGCTGTCTATATGTCATATCTAAATTCTGGACCAAGAGCTAGTTTTGCAAAAGGTGGTTGTTGTGCTTATTGCTAAAGCCTCCTGCCTTAGTAAAACCAAATGGTAGAAATTCAAATGGTAGTTTCACACTTATACATGGTCCAATTAATCACGGTAATATATTTATTTCTTCTGTACTGAAGCTTATAGCGATGTCTTAACTGCAAACGGCGGCTTCATGATTTTTCCCCCTCTCTTGCTTATGTACACATCCAGTTGGAATAATTATGATAAACATGGTTCTGACTTCAAAGATGCACTAACCTGATCAATGCAATAAATTTGAAATGATAATCATCAAATGGATTCAGAAGGAAAATTTGATTGAAGTTAATTTCGTTGTCTCGTACAGGGCATTTGTCAAAACCCCTGATACCACTGGTTCCCTGCAAATACATATAATTAGAATGATATATATACTCAGACTTGAATATAAGAGGAGCATGTCTACTTTGAAAAGTTCTGTGTCATCGATGTAACTGCATATGTTCCTCTCTTTTTTTCCGTTTCTTGCATCTTGCTTCCCACGACTAACAGTTCTTATGCATTTTCTGCTTGCTAATGGTGCCTTTGGGTTTATCTTTAATCAATTATCATTCTGCATCAGGTCTTATACTTCAGAGATTTCTCACCCTGCTCAATATCACAATCATCTCTTGATGCATTGACCAGCATTGGATGGAAAAATTATGGGTTGGTTCTGAAGAGTGTTGGTGATCAAGACGGTGTCACATTATTGGAATGGGAGAACTTACCACCATGCTGTCACATTGACATTGTGCTCCACAGATATCATAAACAATATCCTCAATTTTATATTTTCTGGGAAAACAGTATGCATCAGGTTCTTTAATGTTTGGACGTTGTAATGCAGCCATGGGATCTTGGTGTATTGCACTTACTCGGTGATGCATATATATGTTGCTCGTGTTTTTTTCTTAACTTGAAACCAGGATAACGACACTGCCTTGCTCACAGAGCAACCACATTGACAGATTGCTTACCAGAAAAGCTGTCAAGCTTGCGTTGACTGAATTGAAGAAAAGGAATGCAGGATTCTTACTCAGTGAGCGCGCAGTTAAGGTAGATTATATAGATAGTCTGGTAATCTATGACTGAGAATCATGATATCAAATTTTTCTTGATGTTTTTTTTGAGCAAGTCCTTGGTGTCGTCCTTAACCGAAACTATGACTCTTTATACCATCTATCCCATGTAAAACTGCTTAAATTACATAGAGTCAACATCTGAAGTCCATAGATTTGAGTAGAAGTTAAACCATTCTTCTTTTAAATATGAATCCATCCTAGTTGTCAGGTTCGATGCGTATGATGAAAGTTTTTCTGCATTGCTGAGTTTCATCATTGCTTTTGAGCATAACTACACGCAGCAGTGTAATTCTTGGATATGGGGACTAATGTTTGATATGATTAGTAGAACCAGCTGTTTGTTCTGTAGGATGCTTACGAGAGACCCTTCAGGCTACTTTTACTATGCAATATTAGATTTCATGACTTACATGTACGTTTTCTATTTCTTTTCTTTCTTTTTTCTTCTTTTTTGTTTCTGAAATAAAAAGCTTCAAATTTCTGCTGTACCCATTCTCATTTTTCTGCCAACACTCTTCTGCTTAAATTATCATGTTCAACGACGGTTGCTTGAAGTCACGACGCATTCAAGCAAATATTTTCAACTTGATTTTTGCCTGAAATTAAAAAAATTTCTTGTGGCAGATTTGCAGATATGCACCTGATCTTGCCAAAACAATTTCAGGCCTGATCACGTCTTCACATGATTTGAAATTCCAAAGGGAGTGCCTCTCTCTTCTGGGTCTGGGGCCTCAGGAAAATGAAAAGAATGTCATTGAGAACTGCATCAAGCACAAGATAATTTCTGTCATAGCAACAAAAGACAGGAATTCATGGGGAACCAAGGAAGCCACGGCACTTTTTGTAGACGATGCTCATCAGGAATCGTACGGCTCGGATGAGGACTATGAAGAAGGTGAGGAAGCACTTAGTTATATGGATCTATAATAGCATCGTGATTTCTGCATGCAAACATGTCCAGTGGATTTTAGTTTCTGTTTTAAGCGCTGAATCCTTCAAACTTTATCCGTTTGGACGGCGGACCTAGCTATGCAACTTAGCACGATCATGTCACACTTTCCTCGTATGGTTTTTAACCATTACTTGAGCTACCAATAGTTCATTGAGTACTAAGATTATTAGGTCTTGTATAGTTATGTTTCCATGAACCATTTCCAGTTTCTAGTGTTGGAAAGTGAATTTTGAAAATTTATTGGTTTTCGTGTGAAAAATGGAATTATGTTTGGATGAGAGAATGAAAATAAGTTTTATGTAGGTGTGGAAATGAGATTATGTTTGGTTAATTAGTTTTGAAGTAGTATTTTATGTATATAATAATTTGAAAAGTTGATAGTGGTTGAATATTTTAATTGAATATATAATATTATATTTGTAATATTGTAGGTGGTGGATCCCATTAGATAGATATAATTAAAAAATAGTAATATTTTAAGTAGATAAAGTTGGTAATGGAGGATCCCACATATATAATTCGATAAAAAATGAGAATAGTGATTGATAAGTGATGTAGAATAGTGCATGGGATAGTGAATAGGGTTGGAAATTGAAATTATAGGTTTGAGATATTTTATATGAAAAATGGAAAGTAAAAATGATGGTTTCCATTGGAAAATTTATAAACAAATATGATTCCATTTATATGAATAGTTAGGAATTTGAAATAGGCCTTTGGAAAAATAAAACACGGCTTTAGTTTCCTGTTTCCCGCTGTCATTTATGATGTCGGTACGAGCCTGCGCCTACTTACCAGTTACCACCTTCACTTGTAGTCAGTAATCAGCGTATGAACAGTGTCACTCGTGAAAATTTGAATCTATCTTGGTTGTTTTCAGAATTATTTTCATGGTAGGATAGTGAACATTCAACATTCTGGTTCACTTTTTGTGCGAAAAAAATAAAAATATATGTTCATGTTTTGTGATGTTTTCCTATGAAAATGCGATATCTAAATCAACTTGAAAACGAAATAATATGTACGTGAAAAAGTGATTCTTTTTTATTAAAAGGGAATAGTAGGGAGGGGACACACGCACTCCAGGAGATCGAACTCGAGTTAATTACCTTAACAACACAAGTCTCTCATACTGGAGCACAAGATTGATCACGTGAAACATTAATAAACTTTAAAATAAATTTTAGAATTAAGAATCAGTAATGTATGTGATAAAAAAGTAAATATAAGTTTTCCGTTGTCGTTTTCAAAATTCCATAAAATAAAAAGGATTTCCCTGAAAATCGGCTCTTTTATATTTCCTCTAAATGTGAACAGAAAATCGGATGTAGAACTCCTGCTCCATGTGTTTTTCTGACTAATGCTGCATCGTGGAGTTTTGACTAATATTAATTGTTACCTATTCACATGTGGGAAAAAATGAAAATCAAAATTGGTTTCATCCTCAGTTTGTTGAAGCCTTTAATTCGCCTCAAAACACAGCCTTAAAATACAGTCTTGAAGTACTTACAATGGAGATGGTAGGTGCTCTTTGTTTTCTTTTCATTTTTCATTTATCTTTTGTAGGAGGGTGATACGGGAGGTTCCTCAAGGGGAATTCTATCGGTAGCTTCTCTCATACCGTCAATTAAAACTTGAACTCATTTATTGTATCATTCAAAACCAAACATTGCAGCAGTGATTGCCAGTTTGCCACCAAACATTTCTGTTTTTGGCGTGAATGGTGTGAGAATGAATTCTTCCCCTCTTTTCTCGTTGTAGGGTGAATGGCAATGTTGTAAAAATCGCTAGACGCTCGCTAGGTGCTCGGGGGGACGGTGTTAGGCGGGACCTGGGCGGGGTTAGGCGGGCCTAATTGGACAAAAAATCGTAGGCGGACAAGGAGGACCTAGCGCCTAGTCGGGGATTAATCGGGGCTAGGCGGAGATTTTTACAACAGAAGTGAATGGTTGAAAAATTATATGGAAAATCTACAATGAGTTTCGAGAGTTGTTGAATATTAAATAAATATTCAACAATGATCGTTCTCGTTGTAGGGTGAATGGTTGAAAAATTATATGGAAAATCTACAATGAGTTTCGAGAGTTGTTGAATATTAAATAAATATTCAATGCGATGATTTTTTTTTATAAAATAATAATTAGATCTGATTGATTTGGAAAAAAAAAATAGAAAAGAGTGAATAACACATTTATAATATAACTGCGTGTAATAATGATAATTGACCTGATGAATTTTTTCTAAATTTTTAATTATTTGAAAAACAATTAATTATAATTAATTGAAAAACAAGAAACAGTAAACATTACATTTGTGATATAAATATGTTATAACGATAATTCATGCGATATTGTTTTGTTTAAATTATAATCAACTGTCAACCACAATTATTAAGATTAAAAGTAAGAATGACTGAATATTGTATTTTCCAAAAAAAAAAAATTATAATCATTGCCCAAAAAAAAAAAAATAACAGAGAAATTTTATAAATTATTTTAACGAGCGAGCACTGACACCCGAAGGACACATCTTGTTGTGTGATTTTGAACGGGTGGCCTAACCCCAACTCCAAGGATCCAGCCCAGACTGTGTTTATGATCAAGGATTATTGGAATATAAATGCATCTCCAAGCAACAATATAACGAGATAATATTCATAATACCCCTCAATAATCAATATTCATCCGAACTACATGGGAATGAATAACCGAATAAGTTCGAACATAGCTGATAGTTTCCAACTTTGCATCGAATAAAATTTTAACACACAAGACATTAAAGCCATAATATATTATCTTCATTAAAATTAGAAAACCCAACTTAGTGTTGACGCCCTGGTGCGCCTCAAGCTGAGCTGCACGTCTTTATTACAAAACTTGTCCACATAAAGTTGGGACCAGATTTTACAATCACATTGCACGCAAAAGTTCAAATACAAATTAAAAGTGACAAAAAAACAGGGGAAATTATAGCAGAAAGGCAATAGGTGCAGCTAGCTGTTGCATTAGGAACCCTTAATTTAACTTGTTCAAGATGCTACCTTGTGCTGATTTCGAGCTTTTTCCTTCTCCTTCACTTCACTCCCTTGACTCTGATCAAATTCTATATCATGCAAACAAATCGACCCAAATTTCAAATATATCACACCAATATTTTCAATTTAAAATACAAATATTAAATTAAATTTGTTTAGAAATATACCAGGTTCTTTTCCATGGACATTTATCTCCTCATTGTCTTTGCGAAGGTACTGATTCCCACCATAGGTTCCACCGAACCCTTCTTCATCTGACCTCGTCGCATATCCTTCCCCAAAGGAAGACATCGTGTCCCTGAAATCGTTCCAAACACCCCCTAAATTTTAGGTCAAATTGCAAAACTGTGATCCATAATTATAGGGGTTAGACATTTTAGTCATGTAAATACTTAAGGTAGCAATCTTGATCATGTAAAATTTTGATTCTTTCCAAATTTAATTCAATATTCTATTTAATCTCGCAAAACCCTCCTCAACACTAGAATCACTATTTTGACTAAATGACAAAATCATCTAGAGCCGAAATTGTTACATCAATAAGTTACAGAACTAAGATTACCAATGAACCACTAAAAATTACGACTATAATTGCAATTAAGCCCAAAATTCTATTGTGATTATTTTGTGTTCGGAGATCTAAACAAAGAAAAAGTTTACTAACCTGGTTGTTTTGGATTGTGGGCCTTGTTTTGATTCCATGTCGTCAGATGAGTCGGGTTGTTTCGGCCCGGATACAGCTTGTGCGAATCTGATACCACAAGGTTTCCTGGTAATATGGTTTGGCAGAGAATATGAGAAAAGTGATGGGTGTGGTCTAGTTGATCTAAGTGCGTTAAGAAGCATTTTCTTATCTTTTTTCCTGCGCAAATTAGCTCAATGATTTATAGGATGGCGAAGAAGATCAACTCAAATTAATTGTTTTTATATGGAGAGTGGACAAATTGGATGATCCGGTTCGACAGGAGTCATATGGGTCGCCTAGGGACCCGGAATTCAAAATTCTAGTAGCTCCACACGTGTCCATTGGTTGACACGTGTTGTTTTGTAAGCCTAAGCATCTTCCCGAGTTGGTACGTTTTTGTATGTAAATAAGTTACACACGGCTCTTAGAAATACAGATGACAGTTATGGATCCAATGTTTTCTGATTGAAAATACAGATGACAGTTTGCAAGTTTTTAAGAAATTATTTGAACAATTTGTTCAAGATTATCGTAAACTCTAATACCTTTTAAATTTTTTAATATTTCAATTTCTTTTTTAAATAAAATTCCAATTCGTTTCTCCCAAACATAATCGTGCACGCACCGTGCGACGGAAAAGAAAATAAGTTAAGTGAAAACTAATACTTTTAGGAAGTGTTTTAAATACCCTCGGAGCGATTAAACCGACCAATTCATTGGTAAGTTGTTCAATTAGTCGGACCGACTCAACAACTGTTTTACTGATTTTAATAAAACTAATTGTATTTTTTATTATATTATATAGAATATTAATGTAATATATTGATATAAAAAAGAAGTTATATATATTTTTAATTTTTTTATTTTTATTATGTAATTATTTGATTGATGCCTCTATGCTATAGAGGTTTGTCTATAATTAGAATATTTTAATTAATTATAATTGTTGTTTGAATTAGTTAAAATATAAATAATTAATTTGAATCAACATAAAATATTAAATAATTGATTTGAATCATAATATAACCATTAAAGAATTGTTTTGAATTCTTGTTTCATTTGAATTATGGTATAAATATACTAAATATTAGGTTTGTAATTTTAATTTTTATAAAAAAAGTTGAAAAAAATAAGAAAACGGAAAAAAGTTATACCGCAAAAATGGTATTTAGGGTCTTACGATACCAGTGTGACCACGCAGATACAGTATAATAGGTTCAACCAATAAGAGACAAAGACAATATTTAAAACACTGCTTTTAGGGTGCGTTTGGTAGGGATGTATGGGCTTGATATCACCCACATTTGTGATAAGTCCTTCATATTATTTTGTTTGGTTGAAACTTGGGGAAATTACATGAAATACGCTGATTTTAGTCTCCATACCACACAATACGCTCCTATTACTTTTGTACCTAATTTTTTACTTTTGTACTTAATTTTTTTTACGCTCCTGCATATTTTTTGATTTTTAGGGATGTATGGGATTGATATCACCCACATTTGTGATAAGTCCTTCATATTATTTTGTTTGGTTGAAACTTGGGGAAATTACATGAAATAGGCTGATTTTAGTCTCCATACCACACAATACGCTCCTATTACTTTTGTACCTAATTTTTTACTTTTGTACTTAATTTTTTTTACGCTCCTGCATATTTTTTGATTTTTTTTTATTTTTTTTGGTTCCTGCATTGTTTTACATGTTATATAAGTTGTTTCGATATTGTTTAAATTTGTTTATTTGTTGTTTCCATGTTGTTTCTTTATTGTTTCGATGTTTCAAAACAACTTTAACCTATTTTTATGTTATTTTTTATTCATATATTATTTTGTACATTGTTTCTATTGTTTCAGTGTTGTTCTATAATATTTTTAATGTTGTTTTAATATTTTTTTTTGTTGTTTTCATGTAGTGTAATGTATAAATACAATTTTTACCTATTTTTAAGCTCCTTTTATTCATGTGGTGTTTTAAATATTTTTACGCTGTTTCTGGGTTGTTTCCATATTCTTTTTAATGTTGTTCCGATGTTTCTTTGTTGTTTCAATGAAGTTTTTGATGTTTAAATATTTTTAACCTATTTTTAACTTTTTTTGCTCATATGGTGTTTCTATATTGTTTAAGGTTTGTTTCTATATTGTTTCTTGGTTGTTGAAACATATTAGAAACAATGTTGAAACAAAGCGTAAAAATGTCTAGGAATTTTTGCTGGAGCGTATTGTTGTGTAAAAAAAGGGCGGGAGCGTAAATTTAGGTAAAATTGTACAGGGAAGCGTAAAAGGCTGACATTGACTTAAAAAAGGTGAGTATTTCTGTCAATTGCCCTAGAAACTTTGTTGGCCCTTGAAAAAGGGATGACCTAGTTTGTTATAAGGTCATCTCCTTAAAAACACACTCCAACTCTTGTTAGATAAATATTTTTATCATGATTTTGATGATTTTGTTTTTACACCAAAATAATATTTTTAAATGTTGTCTAAATAGTCCTAAATGATTTAACATATTTTTACTAATTTTTCAGAGTATTTCTTAAAGTTTATTTTCGACAAAAATTGGACAACACTTTTGATGACTTTGTGTTAATGTGTTTTTACACCAAAACAATATTTCCAAATGTTGTCCAAATACTCTGATCGATTTAAAATATTTTTACTAATTTTTCGGAGTATTTCTTGAAGTTTATTTTCGACAAAAATTGGACAACACTTCTGTCTCGTATTCAACCGGTCGTCATATAGGGCAACCCGTGTTTGAAGATGATTTCCAAAACAGAAACGAGACGTTTGATTTTTTCCTAGAGGTCGACTGGTCGCACTAGTCGTCATCCAGATTACTCCGAAAGAAGAAGAAAGAACGCAAGCAGAATCTGTTCTCTTAAAAAACCTCTAGGGGGACCGGTCCCTATGGGGGGCGACCGGTTAGACCCTAGTTCGACCAGTCCAACCCCCCCGGACCGGTCCCTATTGTTTGATAAATGGTTTTATCATGATTTTAATGATTTTGATTTTACACCAAAACAATGGTTTTAAAGGTTGTCCAAATACTCCTAAATGATTTAAAATGATTTTAATATTTTTTAGGAGTATTTCTTCAAGTTTTATTTTCGACAAAATTGGACAACACTTTTAATGATTTTCTGTTAATGTATTTTTACACTAAAACAGTGTTTCTAAATGTTGTCCTAATACTCCCGATCGGTCTAAAATATTTTCACTATTTTTCGGAGTATTTCTTGAAGTTTATTTTCGATATAAAATTGGATAACACTTTTGTTTTGAGGTCAACCGGTCGCCGATAGTATAAAGGGCAACCCGTACACGAAAGTTGAGGAAAACGAGAAAACTTCATGTTTGCGAGAAAATGGTCAGGCAACCGGTCGCCCTATAGGGCAACTTGGCAGCGTGCCGTCGGCGTCGACCTGGTCGACTATAGGCGGCCGACTGCACTGGGAGCAAAAATCGAAAAGAACTTACGTCTCTCATTTTTTTGATGAGTGCGACCGGTTGTGGTTAGGGTCGACCGGTTGAGGTGCACGCGTCGGCCGCCTGTGTAAATGTTGATACGATTATTTTTCAAACTCTATTTAAATGCGGCCGTGCCGCTCTTAAGTTTGACATGACAAAAATGTAACCGTTGTGTAGAGACATCTTTTCCTTAAATTGTGGGATTGATTTCTATGACTATTTTCTTCAATTGTCTTGCAATTTTTACAGAATTCATGTCCCCAAGAGGAGCCTATCATGTACAAGACATCTTCTATAAATAGAGGAAGAATTGAAGCAATACAACAAGAGAGAAAACTACAACACAACAAGATACACTCAAGAATACACTTGTTCTTACATTGTCTTATTTCTTGTTGTAATTTGCCTAGCTATTCACTTTCACATCCTTGAGGTCTAGGCTATTCTTGATTACACTTGCACTCTATTGTATTATCAATTATCGAGTTGTAATCTTGAATTTGGGTAATCATTCAACACAAGATATCCTTGTGAGTGTTCTTGTGGTAAGAACACACTTGGGTGATCTAGGTGTTAGGTGTAAGAAGATTGTGGTAATCTTCTTGTTGAGGTGTTGAAGAATTTGGTATTCTTCAAGGTTGAAGATTGTGGTAATCTTCACAAGATGCCGTTGGAGATTGTGGTAATCTTCAAGTGAGATTGTGGCAATCTCAAAGGTGGTATTGAAGAAGAGTGTGGTGCTCTTCAAGGTGTTGTTGTAAGTTGGTGTTGTATTAATTTGTGGTAAATTAATAAAATCTTTTTTCTTTTTGAAATCCATCCCGGATATACTGGGGTGGTAGAGGATTAGGCCCTAGGTGGGTTGAACCTCTATAAATCGACGCGTGTTGTTTACATTCCGCACCTTTATTATTGTGTTTGAGCATTTGGTTCGAAAAAGAGGGCGAAATCGAAAAGATGGAGATAATCTATTCACCCCCCCTCTAGATTATCGTAGCCGCTTGGACTTACACCTATATGTATTTTTGTTGTTTCAATTTCATTTCTGTATTTGTGCGTGGCTGGTCGCCCTATCCTTTTGACAGCAAATTCTAATCGTTGTGCAACAGACAACTTTTCCTCAATTTATGGTGTTGATCTCTAATGCTATATTCTTCATTTGTCTTGCAATTTTTTACAAATTTCAATCTCCTAGGAGGAGCCTATCAAGTTCAAGACATCTTCTATAAATAGATGAAGAATGGAATCAACACAATAAGAGAGAACAATACAACACAACAAGATACATCCAAGCAACCACTTTTGTTCTTTAATTTCAATATTCTTGTTGTAATAACCTAAGGTCTTACACTTTCACATCTTGAGGTCTAGGCTTTCTATTCTTGATTACTCTTGCACTCAAAATTGTATTATTTATTATCGAGTTGTAATCTTGAATTTGTGGTCATCATTCAACACAAGATATCCTTGTGAGTGTTCTCGTGGTAAGAACACACTTGGGTGATCTAGGTGTTAGGCGCAAGAAGATTGTGGTAATCTTCTTATTGAAGAGTTTGGTGCTCTTTGAGGTGTTGAAGAATTTGGTGTTCTTCAAGGTTGAAGATTGTGGTAATCTTCACTAGGTGTCGTTGAAGATTGTGGTAATCTCCAAAGAGGAGTTGTAAGGTGATGTTGTATTAATTGTGGTAATTAATAAAACTTCTTTTTCTTTTTCGAAATTGATACCGGAGATACTGGGGTGGTAGAGGATTAGACCCTAGGTGGGTTGAACCTCTATAAATCGACGCGTGTTGTTTACTTCCCGCACTTCCGTTCTTATCGAGAAAATGAGCATAATCTATTCACCCCTCTAGATTATCGTAGCCACTTGGACTTACACCTCTTAGGTGGGATCTAATATTGTAGATCCCAAGGGGTGAGTACTAAAGTGTAGAAGGGGGGGTTGAATAAGCCTTACCAAATTTTTGATTTGGTCCTTTTTAAATATTTTCAGAGTTAATCACAAATCAGCTTAGTCCTTGAGGGACAACTAGGTTGGCTTACTTCAGCAAAGTTATCCACTCAATAGACTTGACTGAGCTGTTGATAGTATAACTCAGCTGGTATCAGATAACACTTAAATTTACAGTTGATTTGGTTCAAGTTCAACGGAAGACTTTTCACCCTTGTTGTTTTAAACTTGTTTTTCAACACTTGTTTTTAGCAATGGTTATTATCAGTTGAGTTCATCAATTATGACTTAACAACATATATAAAAGATGTGCAAGAAATTAAACTGCTGTAAGTAAATAAGACACAAGCAATTTTTATAGTGGTTCAAGGATGGGATAATTCCTCTAATCCACTCTTCTCCAACTCCTGGAGGAATCCACTAAGTAACAGATCTTGGTTACAAAGCAGTCAACAGTCCGAGTCAGCCTTGATGACATAGCTGGCTGCTCCTAGGACTCAACTTCTTCACAAAACAGTTGTCTCGCTACTTCAGCTCTCTCGAACTCTTGGAATTGATCACACAACCTTCCAATGAGCCCAAAGCTTCTGGTTCGAACTTGAACCTTACTACTTCTCCTTCAACCTTGGAGAGTAGACCCATTTTCTTCAAACAAATTTCCTCTTCAACTTGATGAAGTAATCTTTCCTTCACTATTTGTGTTGGATTGAGTTCCTTCGATTTTAGGCTTAAGGATTGTCTTTGAAAGCTTGAGAGTATTTTCAGGTTTGCTTGAATGCTTGTAATAAGCTCGGTTTTGTGAAATTCATAATTGGTAACCTTCTCTCACTTGTTTCCTCAGTCTTTTATAGTGCAGATTCGAAAATATGTCCGTTGAAGAGATAAACATATGTTTCAAATCTCACTTCTTGGTCGTTGGCTTGTCTTTTCTTGATCTGCAGCTTGTGATGGTGACATTTCCTCGTTTTAATGAAGTATGTAGCTTTTTAGGTTCTGACACACGCTCAGTGTTTCCCATTGGATTATTCCTTTTGCACGCTTCTAGGATGGGCACTTTCATACATGGCAGCATGGACATATTACTATAATAAGTAATGTCCTTGACTTTTGTGCAACGGATTTATCACAGTCGACTTGACTTGACAACTACTTTACCCCTTTGACTTGACCTTTTAGGAATGATTTAACTGTCTGTCAGCTGACAGACTTAGCCTTTTATTGACTTGACTGTCACTTCTCCATTCTTCACTCAACTATCTCACAGCTAGGTCTTCTCTTTAATCATCAGTTGAGTCTTGTAATCTTCAACTTAGCTGACTCCAACTCAGCTCATACAGTCCTATCTATTACAAGTTGAATTATAGAGAAAATGGGGTGCCAACTTCCTATTCTAAATTTTATATGGTATTATCAAAATCTAAACATAAATTTTCCTAACAAATATCCAGCCTATTCTCTTGCTTTGTCATTTTACGAGAATGGCCCCATGTAATATACCATAACCAAACATTTGGCTGCTGAAGACTTTGTTAACTCACGATTCGTTTGCATCTATATCTCTAGAAGGAAATATGGAAGCTCTCTACATTCGAACAATTGAAGAATGGATGTGAACCTGGCAGCGTACTAGGTGTCCATTGCTCCTACTGAAGAGAGTCGGTCGAATTTCACACAATGTTCTGGCTCAACCAAATACATATTGTTTTCTCTTTTTGTTTCAAACTTTTCAGAATCCTAGATTTGTGAATCTTGATGATACAAACTCTCTTTTTTCTTTAGAAATTTTGTAGGTTCCATCACTCCTTTTGTAAATGTCGTTATTGCTTCAGTTATAGTTACTACTTTTAACGTATTGTTAGGTAATGTAGTTGTCTTAATGAGTTGTATCCCATAAACGTTTTAGGTTGATCTTCTTTTTGAGCTTCTGGAATTGAATTTGGAACTTTGTAGGTTGGTCACTGATTGTTATGCGAGTTAATTTCATGCATATGCAAGCTAATTTCTTGAATATTTGAATTCTACGGCCTCTTGTTGCAAAAATCATAGTATTTTGTTAATAGTTTCCACTTCTTAGTGCCCCATTTCTAGGTGGTATCCTTGTTCTGTACAATTTTAAAAAATTACACTACGTTAAATACATCTTTAAAATTATGTTTTGTACCATTGATTGTTGTCCATAGCAATCCTTTGTAAGTGTCTATCATTTGTTTCATCTATTATAATAATTGATAAATTATTTATTTGGATTCTCTTTTATCCTATTTGTTTCATTTATTTCAGCATATCAATACGTTAATTTATTGAAATACACCTAACATGGAATTATGCTTGGTTTTATGTTGTAAATATGGGTTGCTTGTTTCAGCACCGATGTAGTGTAGTTACAATAATTATTTTAATCTACTTTGAAACATTGAATAAAAAGATGACTGGAATTTTAAGGAGAATAACATAGATATTCTTAATAATAGAATAAATAATGCTAGAAAGTTTTTTCATACTGAACATTTTAATAAGGAGAGTTCACAACAAATATCGAATTCAACAAATGTTTCCTAATCGAGGAATTATATATGTTATGGAAAATAGGATATCGAAACAAGTAGATCATTTGAACGATTTGATTGCAATTAGTGATATCGATTGTCTAGAGAATTTAAGAGTGATACATGGTGCATTTTTTAGGTTGTGTTACTTGCTACGTCATGTGGGGGGACTATTAGATTCTAGATATGTATCAGTTTCAGAGAATACGTCGTTGTTTCTTTCTGTAATTGCCCAACATAAGAAAATTCGGGTTGTAAAATTTGACTTCAAGAGATTAGGAAAAACTGTGAGTAAACACATCCATGATGTGTTAAACACTATTTAGAAGCTCCACAATATACTTGTTAGGCTGGAATCAGTTGACAACAATTGCACAAATAGATGGAAATGGTTTAAAGTAAATTACATTACAAGACATATTTTTATTTTTAAGACTATGTACCAAATATTACCTTTTTGGAATGGCTAAAAGATTGCTTGACTCTAAATATGATATAACCCCTTTCACAAAAAATAAAAATAATATAACCGATTTAACTATAGGATTATTTATCTTTTAGATGACACTTATATCAAAGTCAAAGTTTCTGAAGTAGATAAGGTGAGATATATAACAGAAAAACATGAGAAGTAAAACGGTCAGTTGTTTGGATCCAAAGCAGACAATACGCTAGTAGAGTTAGAAGCATACCAAGCTAACTCATCACAGAACGAGTTATCCATGTTGTTCAAAATGTTCTTAATCACATCATCCATTGGTTCACAATTCCAATATTTCGTCCTCATCATCCTCATTATCATTTGAGATTTCTATTATTTCTTTATCAGGGTTATAGTTTTCATAATCGTTGACTTGTTGAAATAAGCAGCGTAGCCCATCATATTGCGATTCTCCTTCGAGTATATAAGTCATTCCTAGTTTCTCTTCCTGTAGCCAAATGATTGGCATGTGTTAATACTAGAATATATGCCGATATTTGAATGAAAACAATAATAGTTGGTACTAAATAATAAAACATAAACAATAAATTAGTTTTAGGGCTATTCTTACCTGGACAATATAGTCCCAAAGATGTTGGTCGAATTCCACCCTATTTAAAATAGGACTGTAAAACACATCATTGAGTTGGATGATCCACTTGAATACTTGATAGCATTTTCGAAGTTTTTAATTCTCCGAACCCAATAAGGATAGTCAAAGACAGTTCCAAATTGATTGTTGACACTCCCCATCATGGTCAAAATTGCATGTGTATTGCATTGGCTAGGTTCAAAGTTGCTCTATCCTTTTGGTAAACCAAAAGCCCTCAAATATTTTCGAATGAACCGAGTAATGCTTGTTTGACTCCATTTCACATGCCTCAATTCGATTATTGGTCTATCATGGCAAGATAATTTGTAATGATCCCATTTTCTAATGCATTTATTTCTCAACATGCACTACTTGTGCCTCCAAACGAGACTAGAAGGGCTAGTTTTGATACATCTGGTACTAAAAAAGAGCTCTCAACACCGTCTTCTGTTCAAGAATCACAATTTCCATCATATTCTCACTATCGTCTTCTGTTCAAAAGTCATAAAACAAAATGGGTATGAATGACACCAAACAGTTAACTATCCGTACATTTTGGTCGGTGGACGAAAGCTTCTTACTAGTGCATGGGTGACTATTAGTTGTGACTCAAGAATCGGTAATGCTAAAAAAGATCAAGAAATTCGAAAACATATCAGAGAGTACTTCAATGAGAATATGAAAAAAGAAATTATTGCGAGATCAGCAGTGAACGTGAAAACGCATTGGTTTCAGATGCAACATGAAGTGAATGAGTATGCTTTAACATACAATAAAGAGCAAAGAAAAAGAGCGAGCGGATGGAGTGACGATCAAGTAAAAGTAGAAGTAAATCAACAGTAGAGGAAATTACATGGAAAACCTTTCAGGTATGACCATGTGTGGAGGATTCTCAAGGACTATCCTAAATGGGCCACAGCAGAAAAAAGCACACGAGGGGACAAGAAGATAAAAGTATTTGAATCAAAGACATATGCTTCCTCTTCTAATCTGGATACGAGTGATGATGTTATTCTTAATAAAGCACGAAGTTGTCCAATAGGTCAAAAGGCAGAAAAAAGAAGGCAAAAAAAAGTTGAATAACAAGTTGACGACTCACAAAAAGATATGGATGTTGAACTGGCGATGCTGAAAGAAATACAAAAGGAAAAGATAGCACAAACTTTTAGGAAATTTATTTGTTAGATTTTGATGATACCATGTAAAACTTAGACTAGGAAGTTGGCACCCCATTTTCCTTGTAATTCTGTAATGTAATAGATAGGACTGAAAGAGCTGAGTGAAGTCAGCTAAATCAAGAATGTAAGAAGTCAACTGCAGACTAGAGTGAAGACTTTGCTGTGTGTCAGCTGAGTATGGCTATGAAGGAAGACAAGGACTCGACTGAAGGAGAGCCAGCTGAGGAACAACTGTGTGAAGTTTGAGGAAGTGTTAGTCAAGTCAACAAAAGGAGCCAAGTCTAACAGTTGAAGTGATAGTTGAGTCAATCTTATGATTGGAGCTGACTCAAGTCACAAGGTGTCAAGGCTGCTGTCAAGTCAAGACAACTGACATTGATTCGTTGGAATAAAGTCAAGAATATTACTCGATATAGTGATATGTCCAAGCTGCCAGGTCATAAAGTGTTTAGCCCAGAACTATGCAAAAGGAATAAGCCAATGGGAAACACTGAAGCTTGTGTCAGACCCTGTAAAGCTGCAGAGCCATTTAATACGAGGAAGGGTCAACATCACAAGTGCTGCTAATCAAGAAAAGACAAGCCAACGAACAAGAAGTGTCATTTAAAAATAGCCTATCTCTTCAACAGACAAATTTTCAAATGAGCACTATAAAAGGCTGAGGAAGCATTTGAGAAAAGGTTACCTGAACCTAGCACGATCAAAGCAAGCAATATTCAAGCAAGCATAACCTGCAATATTCTCAAAGCTCATCACAAGATTCCTCAAGCCTAAAACTCGAAGAAACTCGATCCAACACATGATGTGAAGGAAAGACAACTTCAATCAGTTGAAGAGGAAACATTTGAAGAACAAAAAGGGGTCTACTCTCCAAGTTGAAGGAGTTGTAGAAAGGTTCAAGGTCGAACCAGGAGATTCAAGTTTGTTGGAGGGCTGTGTGAACAAATCCAAGGACTTGAAAGTGAGCTAAAGTAGCAAGACAAGCTGTCTTGTGAAGAAACTGAGTCGTAGGAGAAGCCAACTGTGTGATCAAGGCTGTCTCTAAACTGAGAACTATTTTGTAACTTGATATGTTACCTAGTGGATTCCTCCAGAAGTTGGAGAAGAGTGGAGTAGAGGAATTACCCCATCCTCAAACCACTATAAAATATTTGTGTCATTCACTTTCAGCAATTTACTTTCTTGCATATATTTTTATATCTGCTGCTAAGTTAATTTGCTAATCCAACTGATAAATAACAAGTGCTAAAACAAGTGTTACAAATGAGCTTTAATCAATCAAAAGGGTGTTAAGTCTTCCACTGTTGAAAACTAAATTAACTAAAGTTAAGTGTTAGCTTAAACAACCAAGTTATACTATCAACAACTCTATCAAGTCTGTTGAGTACGTAACTTAGCTGAATATAGCCAACTTAGCTATCCCCCAATGACACAACTGATTTGAGTCAACTCTGTTGAAATCCTTAAAAAGACTAAAAGTGAAAATTTGGTAAGGTTTATTCAACCCCCCTTCTAAACCTTACACCACACCCCTTGGGACCTACACAAACTAACGTTGAGCTTTATTTAAAGGAATATGAAATCTACATGAAGGATACTAGTCAAATGACCCCGCAATAACTTCAATTCCATAACATAATTTTTGAAAAAATTAAAAAAAGACATGGCTTACCATAGATGTGTGTAGGTTGATTTTCATGTTTTGTTGTACTATATCAATTTGATATGTTTTATTGTTTCAGTTTTATGCAATTCACTTTTTAATTATTAATGCTATTGATGTTCAAAACTAGCCGGTATAAACTAGCCATTATAAACTAGCCGTTATGAAATAACCGTTATAAACTAGCCTTTACAAATTAGCTCTTATAAACTAGCCATTATGAAATAACCGTTATAAACTAGCCTTTACAAATTAGCTCTTATAAACTAGCCATTATGAAGTAGTCTTTATAAACTAGCTGTTATGTACTAGTCTATATATACACTAGTAGTGTTACAATTATTCACACTACCAACATTATCTTCTCAACCATAATATTATCTTCCTCATCTAACCAAAAATGTCTCAAGATCCTAATATTTCTAAACAAGCCACTATTCGCGAAATGTGGAAAGAACTAGCAAGGCAGAATGCTCGAGACGATGTTGATCAAAAATTCTAGATCTCCTTGAGAAGAAAGACCAGAGACTTCAAAGTACTTCCAACATAAAATGTACTAGAATGTATGTAGACTGAGATCGTGAAGACGACATATTCATCTTGTCAATGATTATTTTTCTGATAACCCAACATGGCATGATTGTGTATTTTGGCGATGATTTCAAATGCACAAATGATTTGCCCTTCATATAGTCGAAGCTTTGCAAAATCATTCACCATATTTTCAATTGAGGGTCGATGCAGCAGGGAAAAAAAGCTTCTCACCCGTTCAGAAATGTAGGGTTGCTATCCATCATTTGGCATATGGAGCACATGCCAACCATTATGATGAGTACCTATGGGTTGTTGAAACAACTTACATCGAGTGCTTGTCCAACTTCTGTCAACGTGTGATTGAATTATTTGGCGATTACTATTTAAGAAGGCCCAATGTTGTTGATACCCAATGTTTACTTCAAATGCATGAGCAGAGACATGGCTTCCCTGGCATGTTGGGTAGATTGTATGCATTGGGAATTGAGAAATTGTCCCATGGGTTGGAAGGCCAGTTCACTCGAGGCAATCATGGAGTCCCAATAATTGTGCTTGAAGTGGTCGTGTCTGCAGATTTGTGGATATGAATCACCTTTATTTAACAATGTCATAGATAGAGATGCACCAGAGGTTAATTTTGTGGTGACCGACACAAAAGGATACTATCTAACAGATGAAATTTACCCAGAAAGGTCTACTTTTGTTAAGAGTTTTCAATGCCCCGAGGATCCTAAGAGAAAAAAGTTCAAGGAATACAAGAGGCCTCAAGAAAGAATATGGAACGAGTATTTAGGGTTCTTCAATCTCGTTGGACAATAGTCCGAGGCCCTGCACGATCTTGGTACATGAATAAGTCGAGTGATATCATGTGTACATACATTATTTTGCATAACATAATTATTGAGGACGAGGGAGAAATAGTAGGCGAATGGTCGGACGATCAACCAATGGATCCTTCATCACAAATAATTCAAGGTCCTACACGAGAATTTAGAAACTACCTTTGTGACCATTACGAGCTACATGATAGTGACATAAATCACCAACTTTGAGCTGAGTTAGTTGAGCACATGTAGGCACTCAACGGGGGTGAATGATTAAAATACTAGTGTATGAAGCATTAACTATCTTATGTTTTAACTTGTATGAGTTGTTTGTAATATATCAATTTGTAATGTTGTAACCCATCTTTTTATATTTATGAATTTTTTATAATACTTTTTCTAAATTATTATATCCGAGAACAAATATTAATTAAATATTTATTATTAATTAAAATTATTATTTTTGAATATATAAATTAACATATTAATTAAAATAAGTGTACGTCATAAATATATATTTATATAACATGTCAAATGAAGTGAAATAAAGATAAATAATATGTGAATTGGATTGTGGGACCCATTAAATGGTTGTAGAATAGGTTTAAGAATTGTAGAGAAAGGTTTGTAAAATGGTAGGTTTTTTGCTTTTGATGTAGCATGAGACATGACACACCGAAAACTGTGGAAAAATCTTTGAGGGGTTTTTCCACTGGAGATGCCCTAATATCCTACAACACAATTATATAACCAAACACCCTAACAGACTAGATTGGCTACTTTGGATAAGCCAAAGAAAGGATATGAGAATTAGTCCACTCCTATCAGTGTTGCGATTGCTTTAACATTTGACAATAGGTGCAACTTAAGTTCTCTAGAGACTAATAAACGTGTGGGTTTCAAGAAATCTTTAGTTTATGATGACTTGATTAAGTTTTTTTAGTTTCATGTTCCCAGTATTTAAAAATCACTATTTTCCAATGTCAAAATAATTATCTCAACATACTAATGTATACTTAAACAATACTGATACGAGGTTGAATCGTGAATAATACGTGAAGGGTTAAACTTGAATCCAGTCTAATATCATAAAATTTAAGACATAGGTCGAGCTACAATCACAGACTCACAACTTTGTTCAGGTGGCTTACAATATCCGTCAATGCTTTTACATGTGATGAGTTTTAAGCAAGGAAGTAAGAATGGAATATCGTGTGTTTTACACAAATACAGAAAATGGGAAAACCTTCAACAATGGTTTATAATTTAAAATAGAAAAGTACAACCAGAACTATTACAAGAAAAGTAAAATACTATTTTTCTAGACCGTAAAACTGGAAAACCGAGTCTAGAAAGAATATCTCTCCGCAAGGCATCCAGATAGCTCACGGTCCGATGTACTATCTTCAAAGATGAAACAACTTACGTTGTCTTCTTGATAGAAACACCTTTAATCCAGAAGCCCATTCGGACAAGGAAATCACTACAAGAAAATTGTAAAATAGTGAGGAAAATTTTGCAGCAAATTTAACATTTGTCACTAAAATTCATGTTTGCGATGAAAACGTGAAATTCCTGTCTAAAGTTTGCGACCGATTGACTCCATTCATCGCCAAAGCCCTCAGTTTTTTTAAAAAATATAATTTTAAAAGTTTGGCAAAGAATACTCAATGAAAATTTCGTCACCAAAAATCTTCCCCCCAAACAATAATACCGCAAAATCTCGCGCGAAAGATTTCAGCTAATAAGCACTCCCAAATTTGCTCACTCCCAAATCCAACTTTTATAGCAACAGCAACTCAGCAAGTGCGGGACCGCGTCTGGCCATTGTTCAGGTACGGGACTCCCAAATTCTAATCGATTTCAGGTTTACCTTCTCCGATTATAATCGAATTCATGTTTACCTTCTCTGATTATAATCGAATTCATATTTACCTTCTCTGATTCTAATCGAATTTGTTTTTGGCTCAAATCAACTTCTTCACCTTTCATTTGAAAATCAGGCGATGGTGCAATAAGGTGGTGCTGGTTGAGTGGTCGGCCCCAGAAAAATCAATTTTACACTCGCCGGAATCAGACAACGGGCGGCGCTGGAATCTTGAGGGTGAGTACAATTTTGACTCAATGTGTTTGTGCATGTCACGTTTGATTGCATGTTTGGCCATTATTTTAATTTATTTTTTACTTTTTTTCATTTGCGGAATTCTATTTGGAGCCTCTAAATGAAGAAAAAAATTGTGTAGTGTTGTATATATATAAATATTGAAGAGGAAAAGTTACAAGCCGATCGGGAGGCTCTTGAGCTAATTCTAGTTATGGAACTTCTTCTAGTTCTATAATCTGAGGCTCTGCTTCCTCTTGTAACTCAACCATCTCTTCTTTGCTTTCAATTTCTTCAGCTGGTTTTCCAATTTCCTCTGAATGCCGTTTTTCATGTTCTTGTTGTTCTTGTTCTGTCTCTATAGTCTTATGATAACAGTGTTCGTTAATATTATGCAGATAACGCTAAGAATATCCTAAAAATGGCATGACAAATGATGAAAGTTGTGCTTAGATAATAACCAACTTGACAATCATGTGAATATTATGGGGAAAAAATTATGAATACTTTAACCCATAAGTTCAAATGTGATGATAGAGATTTTTCATGTCTTTATTGGTCTTTCCTTCCAGCCATCCTCTAGTTCATCTTCTGTTATTGTCTATAGTCCCAGATAAATTAATGTCCTTCACGGGGGATTGCATATGCCAGTAATCGAAACTTTATGCAGTTTTTGTTTTTTTTGGGTGTTAATATCCTTTAGCCTACATGGGGGAAAAATTAACCATCAAGTTCTTTTGTTACCCTATTTTGTTAAATAACAATTAGAAGCCATTCGTATATGTTCACGACAGGGACGCTTGTTAATCATGTCTTACTTTTTATACTAATAGATGTCAAAGATACACTGGAAGCTTTACTGGACTTTGTTGTAGAACTCCCATACTCTGTTCTTATCTCTACAAAATTGAAAATTTAAGGTAGTTGGTTTATATTTCTAGTGTAGGAACGAGTCTATCTTCCCTTTTCTAGTGTAGGAACGAGTCTATCTTCCCTCATTTTTGTTTTAATTATATGATCCTCAAATCATCAATTAGGATTTTCTGTATTTCTAGCTTGATATTTCTTATAATTACGCTAGTGTTTCTGCTCCTATTAACTACATAGAAGTTACTTGAAATAAATACTTAGAACCAGAAGAAATTGCACACAACTGATCCAGATTTCGGAGCCAACTCATAGTTTAACTATTTTGGTCTGACACAGCAGTCCTGATGAAGGGAGGCTCATTTACAGAACTTTCTTGTTATATCTATCCGAATTTGTCTTTGTGCATCACGACTTCCGATTTGTCTAGTGAGTGAGACACACACACACACATGTTCAATGCATGTGCGTAAATATTATGAGTTAAAAACTCTTTTACTATAACTTTAGAATTACAGCATTAGTGTGGCTAGGCTGTTCACATGAAATGTGCATGGGTTTGATTTTGCATGATCAAGATTTCTCAAAGCTATTTTCTACTGCTCTCATGTATTCTTCTGAGTTTACTTCAACTTGTTAATTGTTCTTAATGTCTTAGTAAAATTATAAAGTATATATGTGAGAAAATGTTTAATTTATCTTATTTATGTTATTGCATTTCTATGTATAACCTACATTTTTTTTTTTGTATATAGATATGCCACCTAAAACACTACAAGATGAACCTAGCATTGATGCACCAAGTGGAAGCTCTTCTTATGCCGAGGAGGGTGATGAAGAGTCTTCTGATGCTCGTTTGTTTTATTCTGTTTATTTTAAATGTTCTTTCATTTGTGTAATCCAAAGTTTTCAGTTTGATTGGGTGGTTTTTTAGGGGATTCGCTTCTTCCTTTTTCGAGAGTGTTGAGATGTGTTGGGTATGGTTCCAGTTAAGATCTGGACAGTAATTCTGTCACAGTTTCCTGATTAATGGTGTTGTAGTGCTACTACCATCTGTCTTTGATCGTGAGAAAGGAATCAAGGATTCATTGTTTTCAAGTTTACGGCATGGATATGCTACTAATTTAACTGCAGGGACGTCACGAAAAAGATGTGGAAAGTCATTTCGAAGTCCTTAAGATAGCATTTGAAACTAGCTGAAGGCATTTTTGACTCCCTAATATAATATGTGAAACTTGCCAGAGGATACCTTATGTTCATCTCTTTATTTCTGCAGTTATTTTGGATCTACAGCTAATTTTTGCTTGATTAAGAATATATAAATGGATTAGTTCAATAAAGTTGTATTGTTTGATACAATAGATCCTTTTTGTAAGAACATCCACATATTTAGGACCATGCATTATGATAGTTTTATTTTTCAGATGTGCTCTTTGGAGCAGTTAGTCCTAGTTCATCTTATTGCTGCAAAACTATAGTAAGAAAATACTGTTGAAGTTATGTAGATTAGCCAAAAAAAAATGAAAAAAAAGGGTGCTTGTGCAATGACTGTGGTACCAAGCCATAAATGATTTTATGGTGTTTAGTTATAATTTTATGTTGACATGGTAAACATCTCCATTCCTGATTATATCATTTTGTGATAAGCTAGAAACATCACTTGATCATTTCTAATTTTTATAAATATTTTCTTTCAGGTGGGTGATAACTAGATCGAACGGGATGTTTCTTCAAGGGATGCCGACGTTATTTTTTGTTTTTGAAACAATGTTAGAACAATGAATTTGTAGTTGTTCCCTTAGAAAAAGAAAAAAAACATACTAGTAGTTGATTATAATCAATACTTTGACATAAATGCTCAAACTCAACTTTTTTTCGTTTAATTTCTTTTGAATGAGAATTTGGTTATTTTATAGTTAATATCTTTTATAATATTGATTGATAGTGACTGATAGAAACAACTAAAAAATTAAAACAAATATAATGTACACATGACACATAAATAAGTTACACCTATTTTAGCGAGGAAATTTACAAATTCGCAGTAAACATTCACAGTATATCACTTTAGTGAGGAAATTAATAAATTTGTGGTTAACATTAGCTGCGAAATTTAAACACTTCCTCGCTAAAGTTTGCGACGAATTTCAAAGATTCGTAGCTAAAGTTTGCGACGAATTTCAAAGATTTGTAGCTAATGCAAGTTAGTGACGCTCTTATAGCAGCGAGACGTGCGAGGAATTTATTTCCTCGCTAAAATGCCTTTGCGAGGAAATCAACAACATTAGCGAGGAAAAATTTCGCCACTAAATTGTAATTTTCCTGTAGTGAATAATGAATAGTCTAGGGATGGCAACGGGACGAGTTTGCGCAAACCAAGGACCTACCTCGCCAAGAAAAATCCAGACCTAGGACCCGTCCCGCCCGCTTCGAAACTGCCGGAGCGGGTCTAGACCCGCCAATATATATATTTTTTAATTACTATATATTTTTATGTATTTTTGGCCAAATTTTCAAAAACAATTCAATGTCAATAGGTTAGAAAAAATGTAATTATGCAACTTATTATAACTACGTTTTACAACTATTAACTACTGAAAAAAAACTACTATTAGGATCTTGCAACAATACTCAAAATAAATATTCAAAGTAGAATATTACAAGATGTTATAGTAGTAAATGAATTTCAATACAACACTCAAATCCAAAAATATATAATGCAAAAATACCTAAAATACATATTAGAAATATAATAATAATAATATAGCGGGGTGGGTTTGGGGCGGATCCTATTGGACCCGGGACCCACCCCGGACCCAGGCAGGTTTTGATGTTCTAGACCCACCCCGACAGGACGAGTTTGATGCGGGGGCATATTTTAACCTATCCCATTGCCATTCCTAATGAGACGGGTTGGATTCGAAAATATTAAAGTATTTACTGGATGTTTTTATTTTTTTCAGAATGCCATTAAAAATATTGTAACCTCTGCTGCAGTTACGAGACTAGTGACCTATATATTGCACAACCTTCACCACCCGAGGGATTAAGTCTAACATAGTGGTCAATGAATGGTAAGTGCCCCCTGGTGTAACCTTCAGGTGTTACAACCTACGTGATGGCCTTTCCAATTTTGGGATTACTACTTCTGACAGTTTCATGAATTTCCAATTTTAGGAGTTACTACTCCTGACAATTACATGAATTTGGACAAACACAATGTCCAGATTCATTCAACCAATTAACAATCACTTGAATATGGGGTGAACTCATTTTCGAAAGATAAAACTAGGCTGCAACTAGGCCCAAAGGGTTAGACCATGGCCCAAACCCAGTTCTAGGCCAAGGTCAAGCTGGCAAAAGAGCACGCAATGACGTAGCCAGAAAAAAAATTGAGGTGGGCTGATACGCGAAATTGGGGTATGTCGGGTTGAAAACTAAAATAAACATATAATTTATAATAAAAATATTTGTTTTAAATTCTTAGTATAATTTTTCATTTAACAAAAAGGGGGGCAGGTTGGCCTCTCTCTCTCGTGGGTGCACATGTGCCTATAGCTGTGACACCCACTCTTACTACTAATTTACTCAACAATATATATAGTGCAACTCAACAACATGGACTCTATTTAAGTGTACATATAGTTTTTTTTTTCTTTTTATACTTGTGATATTTTAATAAAAAATGAATAATATCGCATCGCACACACTATCTTGAACGCATAATAGGTAGTCCGTAATTCTTGTCATACAGGGAATTGAGTTTCAAAGGCACACGAGACTTTCATTTAGAAACGGGAATTTAGAATCTTAACATCTAGCTATAATTCTCATTGTGCATGCTAATATAATTCATGACATATAATGCACCATATAAATGGAACACTTAAAGCATTAAGGTATCAAAATGAGTCGGACCCGTTGGGCTAGCCCAACCTACCCAATTTTAAGACTGGGCTGAGCTTGAATTTCACAAGCCCGAAAAAATTCGGGCCTAAATGGCACGGTCCAAGAGGCCCGGCGAGCTTTGGCCAAAAAAACCCAAAAATTTCGGGCTAATGGTTTATTTCTATATATAACAAATTTGTTTTGATGTTGGCAATTCTCATGCTAATGGTTTATTTTTTCTATATATTTATTGATTTAGTGTGTTTATCTCAGTCAACTGAATTATTGCAGATATGTATATTGATCAACATTTGGAGAATATAGATGATGACTTGCAATTATTGGGATCTCATCCAACTTATAAGAATACTGCAGGTACTAATGCTTTTGTTAGTCGTAGTTCTACAATTAATAAGTTAAGAACAAGAGTACTGAGGATGATAGATTGGATAATGAAGATGTTGATGGTGGAATGCTAAAAAAGTAAAGTATGAGGTGTGGAATTATTTTGAAAATACTGGTAAAATAGCTGAGCTAGAGAAATGTAAATGCAAACGTTTCAAGAAATTATATACTTGTAAATCTGAGTCTGGCACCACTCATCTAAGACGTCATTTTATGTGTTATGAAATTCCTAAATTTCATGATGCATGTGGGCTCTTTGTTGGATAACCAAGCTACACTGTTGAAGAAGAGGAAATTTGATAGTAAGGGTCATCGAGAAGCATTATCTACATGCATTATTCAACATGATCTTCCATTTAGCTATGCCGAGTATGAGGGGGTTATTGCTGTAAATAAAATCCTAAATCCTGCCATTAGTGGAAACACTGCAAAAGGTGATTGAATGAAAGTGTTTATAAGTGAAAAGGAAAAGAAAGAGTTTGTAGCTACTCTTCCTGGGAGATTGTGTTTGACTTATGATTGTAAGACTGCTGTGACTAAACGGGGTTATATGATTGTAACTTCACAATATGTTGATTAAATTAGAATTTAAATAATAAATTACTTTCATTTTGTGAGTTAGATAGTCCGCATTCAGTGTGTGAATTATCAGGAAAATTGCTTGAAGTGCTTAAGGACTGGGGGATAGAATCTAGAATATTTGCACTCATTTTGGATAATGCCTCTTCTAGTGATAGCATGACAAGAATTTTAAAAGAGAGGCTTAATTTGCGAAATGGCTTGTTATGCCAAGGTGAATTTGTTCATGGAGGTATTGTGCACATATTTGAATATTATTGTTCAAGAAGGTTTAAAGGCGGGGAAGATGCTTTGAAAAGAATTAGAGGAAGTGTTAAGTATGTCAAAGCTTCGGATGAGAGGTTGAGAGAATTTCAAAAATTTGTTGAAGAGGTGCACTTGAGTGATGTTGGTGGAAGTTTCTTGAGGTTAGATGTGTCATCTAAATGGAATTCTACATATATGATGCTTGAAAGTGCTATTAATACCAGCGTGCATTCTCTAGTTTGAGCTATTATAATAGAAATTACAAGCTTTGCCCAACCAATAAAGAGTGGAAAAGAGCGGAGAAGATGTGTGCTTTCTAGGCCCCATTTTATCACATTACAACTTACTGTACTTTAAAAGTTCTAAGCTTATGTACATTGACGGTCAATAGAACCTTTAGTCAGGCTCCGATACTATTATGTGACACCCACCTCTTGACACAATAAAAGAAATAAAAACAATGCAATTTCACAACACAAGATTTTGCTTTTTTTTTTCCTTTTTCTGTGACAAGTAAACATTATAAAAAAGAAAAACAAATATACAAGTTAAAATCTTGTTGTGAGCCTCAGAATTTTCAACTGTAGACGATACAATCACATATATTTTTTCGATATAATATTTTAATATTCTGATAACTTATTCTTATATTCACTATCTATTTTGCCTAAAATATTATGTTATTGGATTTAGCATCGCTTTATTTTATTACCTAACGACTTGTTATTACTATTTGATTTACGTTTATTACTTAATTATTAAAATTCAATGACTATTATCTATTTCATCTTGATTTCGTAAGAAAAAGTATTGTTCAAAAATCCATTCTATAGAATTTGAAACATAAAACACTTGCTATTGTTTGTTATTCAAAAATGATAGCGATACTTATATTTAGTCATTTTCATCAAGCTACTATTGTATAATAGATCAAAATAGTTTCTATTTTGATAAACTTATTCTTATTGTGCAAAACTACCATTTTGATTTAAATAAACTTACTTATCAATTTTTGAGATTTTAAAATAAAAATACAATTTGAAAGTATTCTATATGATAAACTCAATATTTTTACTCAAAATCTATTATCTTGGTTTATCAAACTTGTATTATAAAATGTTAAAAAAAATTCTTAGCATAAAATATTGTAGTACTCATAACTATTTATGAGAGTCATATTTTAATGACACTTCAAAAAAGAAAAAAAAAGATGAGTATGATATTCTTTTCTTACATATTGTGTTTTTATGATTTTTGATGCTATGCATGTCAAAATATGATTTAGAAATATTTAATATTAATTTTTATATATAACTTGTATTCTGGACTTGTGACTTGTACAGAGAAATCTGAAGTTGGGCCATTTTAGAATTTATTACAAAATATAGGGCCAAAAGTGCAAATATTAAAACTGTGAAAGAGCTCCTCGGAAATTTTGAATTTTGGATTCAAGACACTGTAATTCATGTATATGAAGTGACTTAAAAGATTTAGAGACCCTTTGGGGTAAGAAAATACAATAAAGAATAAACTTGATAGCAAAAATTTTACTGACTTAATTATTATTATATTTTGGACATTTAGTTCAAAATTCACAACAATCGGACTTGAAATGAGTCCTTAATGATAAAATTTTGAAACTGACCTTACCTTTTTCCAATTTCAGGATTAAAACTTACCGAACTTTTAAAACCCGGTAAGAAAATACTTTTCTTAGTAAAAAGGATTTTATTTTAAAACTTACTAAGGACTTTGAAATTAATATTTTCAAATTCAGATTTCTTATAAAATTTTAAGATATCTTTTTAATATTTTTCCAACAAAAAAATATATTTTTAATGATTTAATTAAGTTAATAGTCGAGTTTTCTTATCCGAATACATACACGTTTAATAAGGCGACTTCCTCACTCAAATAAATCTCTAATACTAAAATACGAGCTTGAGCATAATGCACCAAACCAAATATCGAATCCGGCTAGATTATCCACCCGGTAACTAGACCGCAAATTTTAAATCAAATATCGGACAATATGTGACTAAGATCCATTCGGTTTCTCACTGGCTTGTTACAAATCACTCAAACGAGCTAACTTCTAACTAATTTTATGGAATGGATAAGTTGTGTAATGGATGGGTGGCGTCCCTTACCGACCTCTGTCATCCAAATTCCAACCTCGAGTTGGATAGGAGAGTCTGACGGGCGATCAAGTAGTAGGAAGTGAAGTATAATCATAATTATGACGTTCTCGAGGCCTTGAAAGCCTCAGTGTGGAGACATCGTGCCTAGTGGGATACTGGCTACAACTCTATCCATTGGAGGGATAAAGGTGAAGTGTTAAGGGAGTCGAAGCTTGATTAGCTTGTCTCCGTTGTATAAGTATGGAAAGTGGGATACTGGCGACGACCCTATCCATTGAAAGCTGGATACTTGTTACGACCCTATCCATTGAAAATGGGATACTGGCTACGGCCCTATCTATTGAAAGTGGGATAGTGACTGTGGTCCTATCCATTGCAAAGAGGGATACTGACTACGACCCTATCCATTGTCGTTACACAACGTGTGCAACCAAGTGAACAAAGTGAGGTTGGCGTCGTATATACGTGCGCAACCAAGTGAACAAAGAAAGCAACAACTACTGCTTAACTATTTCAGAATCAACCTAACTTAATGATTCATAGAAGAACCTTATTTAATATAATAAGTTAATGTCACATGCACTCTCATGCATTAATTTCCATGAAACCGTTATCCTTGCATAACTGTAAGCTACACTCGCACACTAGCAACCCCCCACTGAGAATGTTTGTCTCACCCCACCTGCTTTTATCAACTAGAGGATGAGGATCCATATCAACATGATGGTGGCGACGACTTCCAAGAAACAGTCTAGTTTCATTATTGTATTTGTGATTCGCCTAAGACGATTAATTTTAATTTGTAATGGTTTAGACTCTGAACTTTTCTGTTATAATAGCAGGGCGTAGGTCCCTTATAGGAATGATTACGATGTTGGATGGTATTTTTTTTGATTCACAAACTTTGATTGACATATTATATCAGCAGATACAAAAGAACAATACATCTTTTTTAGAGTGAGGTTGGATGATATGGGAAGATTAAGTAATGTATTTTGAAGGGATTCCATGATGAAGGAAGACTACAAGATATACGGTAACGTTATGGTATTTGACACAATATTTCGCACGAATAAGTACAACTTGATTTGTGCTCCCTTTGTTGGGGTGAACTATCATTGGAAAAATGTGATGTTGATTAGCATGAGTTTTACATGTAATTTGGGCTTAATTTTGGATGGAATAAGTTTATATGCATGCATTAACTGTGTAAAATGGGCCATATTCTTATAAAGTGGAAAATGTATTATGCTTTGCTCATTTTGCAGGAATTTGATGATATTTTGAGTATTTCTGTGGCAAATATGAGCATTGCGATGTAGAACCACCAAGAATTGATATCATGCACCGAATTGGAAGCCAAATCGAGAAGAAGTCAGATGTTCAGTTGGTTTTATACCATTGATTTGGGCTTTCTAGACTAGAGTTTTATGTTGTTTTTGAGTTCTTTGAGTGGTCAAAACCATATTGTGGGCCAACTATATTGAGTCTAGAGTCATAGTAATGAGTCGTATGTCAAAAGAAGCATGGATGATCAAACAACGAGGGGATTCATCTCAAGAAATGTCCAAACGCGTCTGGAATTTCTAGCACTGGCAAGGTTTAGTATTTTGGTTATATCTCTCTCTACAAAATTGATATTGAGCTGATTCATGTGGCTAAGGAAAGCTAAGAGAGAGGGCTACAACTATTATGAAGACCCCATAAGAAAATTCAGAAGTGTGACGCACGGCCCGTGCGTGGGACGCACGACCCGTGCGTCAATTGAAGATTTCAACATTTCTTACAGCATGGAAACGACCGGGTCGTGCGTGGGGCACGGGGCCCGTTCGTCTGTGCGGGAAAGTCAGGTTTTGATGACTTTTAACTTAGGTTTTGACCCAACGGGAGTACAAATAGAGACGAGGCGGCACCAAACAAGGAGACTGATATATGCCCTAGAAAGCAGAAAAAAGAGCAACCTTCTACCGGAGGATTCGAGAGATTGATCGAGGTCGCAACCACACGCTTGAGGATTGAAGATAGATCGAGAGATCATCGACATCCCCGAGTTTTCTCATTCAATAGTATCTTTTACTTTCGATTAGTTAGATATGAACTTGAATAATTTGTCTATGAATTATTTATTTCCCATGTCTGGCTAAACACCTTGTGATTCCCGGGTTTGGGATTAGGTTAATGGATATTTTGTTTGATGTTTAATTGCTATTGAAATTATATTCAAACCCTATTCGAGTACTCTATTTTATTTCTTGTTTTATCAAAAGGCCTTTTGTTTAACTTGTTTTGATGTATTGATTCATAATTCGAGAGATGAGTTTCAATACTAGATCTTTGAGTACTTGTCATGAATATTTGTATGATTGAAAAGTTTGTAAATATTTGTGAGGATTAGTAATCTTTTGTACTTTTGGGAGTTGGATATCTTATGTTGAGTAGAGATGCTAACATAGATAATCCAATCAACATTTTTATATACATCTCGAGAGAGAGGATAAAATACTTTCGTGATTGTCTTATAGGGAAGAATAATAATAACTTTGGTTGTGATTAATCGGATAACAAAAGGGATATTAACTAAAACCACAACCCTGGAATCCATTCATCTCCTTGATCTTTCAATCAACTTTTACTTTGTCTTTTTAGATTAAATTCTTGTCTTGCTTTTACAAAACCAATCACCCAATTTCGATCGTCTGGATAAAAATAAGACTATTGCAATCTCAATACTTAGTACAATAATTTATTAGTCTCTGTGGATTCGACCTTGCTAACCTTATTCTATAACTACAGCGTACACTTGCGGTGAAGCTAAAAATAAGGCGAACAAGTTTTTGGCGCCGTTGCTGGGGACTAATCAAATATTTAGTACTAGTATTGCAATAAATATAATTATTTTTAATTTAGACATTTTTTTCTTTCTTTTCATTTTATTTAATTCCACTCCTACATTATTTGATTTGTTTCTTTGAGTTGGTTCAGGTAGTGCACAAACACCCGCTCTGATGGAGGAAGCCAATTATTTCAATAACTGGAATTTCTACAATTACTGGAATAATCCTACTCCTACGTAATATTATCTGGAGGCAAAGCCATCCATGGAGGACGTTCTTGCTTCGGTTATGAGTCAGACAAGTGTGTTTATGAGTGAAACAAGGAACCAATTCAACAAACATGAGGCTAAGCTGGACAAAATTGAGGCACATGTCGCACAATTGGCTCACTCTGGGCACACAAATGAAAAATCTTGGAACCCAGATTAGTCAATTAGCCACGATCGTTGGTGGACAACATCAAAAGGGCCAGTTTCTGAGCAACACCGAAGTCAACCCAAAGAAACAATGTAATGCCATTCATCTGAGGAGTGGTACAGAGTACGAGGGGCCAAAGATTCTAGAAAAGCAAGAAAGTTTGGAACCATACATGGACTGTGCGTCTATGCACGATCAGTCCGTGCGTGGTGCCGTAGAAGAGCAAAAATAGGATGATACACGCACAAGCCATGCGTGTACGTATGGGCAGCTCTTGCGAGATGCCATGAGAAAGCTGTTCCAGAACGAGACGAGCACGAGTCGTGCATACACGCACGGTCAGCCCGTGCGTGACCAGGATCAGTATATCCCGAACCAGGGCTCAAATCCTTGCTTGGAAACCCCAAGTATGCATTACTAGATGCAAACAATGCAAATACGGTTCTTGACCAAGACCCAAAGCAGTTAATATATTCATTTAAAGGGGGTACGAGTTTATGCAAGTTGATATGTCAGGGAGAAGTGCAGGAAGATGCTACAGAGATCACTCATTAGGCGACCACAACGTCGGGTAGACGTTGGGGTCACTACCCACCACCGCCTTCTCATTAAGTCAGGTTATCTCCATACTTCTTTTTGCATTGAAATTCTACCTTCTCTTACGTGCGATATAATTCCATTCAAGTTTGGGGGGAGAGATAGTTCATTTTGATATGAAGGGTGGGAGAGAAATTTTTTGCATTCATATAGTTGCATGTAGAGCATTTAGGTTGCATTGCATTAGAAGCACGTTTACAGTTTTAGCACATTTATCCGGCCGGGGAGGGGCTTGCTATCGTAACCTTTTCTCCCGGTTGGTGTATGTGAAAAAGAGTGACGGAGTCTATCTTTATCTTTTCTCGCCCTTATAATTCAATATCCTATGGGACTGACTTATACAACGCTGGGGATAGCTTAGCCGGTTAGATTACTAGAACCTTCCTTATTCACTAGCTTACTTGATAGAGGGATTAGCTCGCAAAAGGGACTTATTCGCGCCAGGGACGAGCTGACTCTCAAGACCTTGCTCTTACGACACAGGAGCGGGATTTGCTTTAGTAGTTTTATTAGGGAGTGAGTAAACTGTTTTTGTGGTGTGCATTCCGCCTTGGGAGTTTATTTGAAATATTTTGTGTTGTTTTGAATTGGGTGTTGAGTGCGAATTGATCATGATGAAAATAGATGATATGGAGCATGTGGATATTGAGAACATGGATGTTATGCTTTGAGTTACGACTTTGCAAGCCTGTGAGCTTTGAGACTTTACTGATTTCATATTATGCAGTCTTGTTTGTTGATTCTGTGTGTCATTCATGTTGATTTGAATTCTAGAACTTGCTCTGGTATCTCTGTCAAAGCCACATGTTGTATGCGATTTATGAAAATGATTTAAGGCCATTTTTGTTAAGCCTTTCAAGCCTTTTGCCTACCTAATGACATTGAATTTCCCTAGTTAGCCAATTTGAGCCTGTTGCCTAATTTTTGATAGCCACATTTCAAGCCTTAACTTGATGTATCTGTTACCCTAGACTTGAGCGTATAGGATTGAGTAAGGGGATTGAATAAGGTTGAATGGGATGATGTCAAGAATTTAGATAATTGTGATACTGTTGGTTGATGGGAATAAAAGAAGAAAGAAAAGGAGGAAAAGAAAGGATGAATACTCATGAAGGAGTCGTAAAAAAGAAATGAAAAAAAGTGAAAAAGAAATCGACTTTATAAATGAGTTTGCTTTGAATGAACTTGTAGGCTGTGATTTGTGATATGAGGCGAAAGAAAGAAAAAAAAAGGGAGAAAGAAAATACAAAAAGTTGATAAGAACGAGAGGTGATTGGGGTAGCATATTGGGTTTACATGAGAATAATTGAATGAAAGATGTGCTTACCAGTCTATACACTCGAGTTTGAGTCACTTTGTCCATATTTCCCTACCTTAACCAAAGAGCCTTCATTACAACCAAAAGAAAAAGTCCTTTTTGATTTATGAATTGTATACATTCTAGTGGCAGAGATGTGAGACGATTTGCAAGCTTATGGTAATTCTTCAACATTGATATGATTTGAGTGAAAACACGTTCCTTATACACTTGAGAGGAGAGCATACACTTGATCAGTGAGAGTCGTTATTCGAAGCATTTGCCATGGTTTTAATTGACATGTATTCTATATTGGATGTTTGAAGCTTGGTTGATTCATTGCTTGATATCTATGATGAGCAATATGAATTTTGATGTGTTGTTCTTGATTGCTTTTCATTCCTCTCATTTATGTTTTGTCTTGTTTATAAAGTGTTGATCGGGACTGTCAAAAGTTTAAGTTTGGGAGTTTGATTAGTATGAGTTTTGAATGTAATCTCGGCTTAATTGTGGATGGAATAAGTTGATATGCATGCATTAACTGTGTAAAATGGGCCATATTCTTATAAAGTGGAAAATGTATTATGCTTTGCTCATTTTGCAGGAATTTGACGATATTTTGAGTATTTCTATGGAAAATATGAGCATTGCGATGTAGAACCACCAAGAATTGATAGCATACACCGAATTGGAAGCCAAATCGAGAAGAATTCAGATGTTCAGTTGGTTTTAAACCATTGATTTGGGCTTTCTAGACTAGAGTTTTATGTTGTTTTTGAGTTCTTTGAGTGGTAAAAGCCATATTGTGGGCTAACTATATTGAGTCTAGAGTCATAGTAACGAGTCGTGTGTCAAAAGAAGCATGGATGATGAAACAACGAGGGGATTCATCTCAAGAAACATCCAAACGCGTCTGGAATTTCCAGCACTGGCATGGTTTAGTAGTTTGGCCATAACTCTCTCTAAAATATTGATATTGAGCTGATTCAAGTGTCTACGGAAAGCTAAGAGATAGGGCTACAACTCTTATGAAGACCCCATAAGAAATGTCGGAAGTTAGACGCACGGACCGTGCGTGGGACGCATGACCCATGCATCAATCGAAGATTTCAGCATTTCTTAAGGCATGGTGCACGACCGGATCGTGCGTGGGGCGCACGGCCCGTGCGTCTGTGCGGGAAAGTCATGTTTTGACGATTTTTAACTTAGGTTTTGACCCAACGAGAGTATAAATACAGACGAGGCGGCCGCAAACAAGGAGACTGATATTTGCTCTAGAAAGCAGAAAAAAGAGCAACCTTCTACCGGAGGATTCGAGAGATTGATCGAGGTCGCAACCACACGCTTGAGTATTGAAGATAGATCGAGAGATCATTGCATCCCTTAGTTTTCTCATTCCATAGTATCTTTTACTTTCGATTAGTTAGATATGAACTTGAATAATTTGTCTATGAATTATTTATTTCCCATGTCTGGCTAAACACCTTGTGATTTCCGGGTTTGAGATTAGGTTAATGGATATTTTTTTTTGATGTTTAATTGCAATTGAAGCTATTATATTCAAACCCTATTCGAGTACTCTGTTTTATTTCTTGTTTTATCAAAAGGCCTTTGGTTTAACTTGTTTTGATGTATTGATTCATAATTCGAGAGATGAGTTTCAATACTAGATCTTTGAATACTTGACATGAATATTTGCATGATTGAGAAGTCTGTAAATATTTGTGAGGACTAGTAATCTTTTGTACTTTTGGGAGTTGGATATCTTATGTTGAGTAAAGATGCTAGCATGGATAATCCAATCAACGTTTTTATATACCTCTCGAGAGAGAGGATAACATACTTCCGTGATTGTCTTATAGGGAATAATAATAACTTTGGTTGTGATGAATCGGATAACAAGAGGGATATTAACTGAAACTATAACCCTGGAATCCATTCATCTCTTTGATCTTTCAATCAACTTTTACTTTGTCTTTTTAGGATAAATTCTTGTCTTGCTTTTACAAAACCAATCACCAAATTTCGATCGTCTGGATAAAAATAAGACTATTACAATCTCAATACTTAGTACAATAATTTATTAGTCTCTGTGGATTCGACCTTGCTAACCCTATTCTATAAACTACACTGTACACTTGCGGTGAAGCTAAAAATAAGGCGAACTGATATTCGGTTGTGCCTTCTTATCCGATGAAAAGGCTGACTCATTTGAATGGCTTTTACAAGTTTTTATGAAATCAATGGGTGGGAAATATCCTATAACTTTGTTCACTGATCAAGACCAAGCGATTAGCAATGCTATTGAAAAGGTGTGATGTACAGACATCAGAAAATATATACTTTTAGTAACAAATATGATACTTTAGTTCATAAAACATATACTTTGTCTCAGAAAACAGAGGGTTTGTTTTTAAATTCTAATTTTTTCCCTTTACTTTTATGTAGGTTTTCCCTCAAACAAGGCACAAACTATGCTTGTGACACCTTCACCAGAATTGTATAAGTCGATTTGGACGGCTGAAAAACAACAATTCTTTCAAGGAAATGTTCAACAAATGTTTGACTGGTTGCATTGATGAAAATGACTTTGAAAGTTGTTGGAAATCTATGATATTGCAGTATGAGTTGCAAGATGACTCTTGGTTTAAACGTATGTATGATTTGAAGCAGAAATGGTGTACCGCACTAAGCAAAGATTTCTTTTCTGTGAGAACATTATCTTCACAAACGAGTGAGAGTACGAACAATGCAATAGGATTCAATGCCAAGAAAACGACGATTTTAACTGAATTCTATGACATTTTCAGGGGCAATAAAGCGTTGGAGAAACACTGAGAAAGAAAATGAATTCCAATGCTCAAGATCAATTCCAAAATCTGTGCTACCATTGACCGGATTGTTGAAGCATGTTGTAGAGGTATATACACTAACAATTTTTAAGGATTTTGAGGCTGAGTTTATTAAAAGTATATCTACCAACTGCACCACTGTTGAGGTTGAACAGAACTTAATGGTTTATGACATTTTATCAAATGACGATAATTGTTGTCATCGTGTGGTGTATGATTGTTTACATACTCTGATTAATTGTTCTTGTAAAAAGTACAAAGAGTGTGGTTTACTTTGTTCTCACAGCTTAAGAGTGCTACATATGCATTCCATATCCAAAATTCCGGACTGTCACATCACCAAAAGATGGACAAAGTTTGCAAAAACTGAATTGTGGGAAAAGTTTGGTTCGAGGACTGAAAGTTCAGATAAGCCTAATGATTGTGTTCCTTGGAGACATGAAATGACACGCAAATATTATAATCTTGTTTTGAAATGCCAATACAATGAGGATGCAAGAGCCATTTTAGAAGATGGCTACAACATGAATTTTATGGCTGTTGATGCGTTGATAGATATACCCGATTCAACAGAGCGCAATGATCTTTCAAGTTCTTATACAAGCATTTTGGATCCAGCACGATCTGTTACAAAGGAGAGAAAACAAAGGATATAAGGGCATTTCCAAAAAAAAAAAAAGAAAAAGAGAAGCGGTGAAACGTCAGACACACATCCATCAAAGGAGTTTGGTTCAAAAACTCCTAATCCTAGATTGTTTTAGTAATCGACTGAATACATTTGTATCAAACTGATAATATTGTTTTGTAGTTTGCTTGAATTAATACTTTGGCCATATTTATTTGAGGCTTTGTTAGTAAGAAAGAAATACTTTATGCATAAAAATTGATACTTTGTTGGTGAAAAGTGATACTTTGTTGGTGAAAAGTGATACTTTATGCATATAAAACAGTGAAAATCTTAAAATATACTTTTCTGGTAAAAGGTGATATTTTGTTAATTAAAATCGATACTTTATTCATAAAAGTAATACTTTGGATATTATATTTTTTGCTGGGTAAGGAAAAATATGAGTCCATGAATCATACATTTGGTTTATTTGTAATGAGCTCAAAGTAATCAAACATATCAATCGTGCGATGCAAGCATTGGAGTATTGGAAACATATCGATAGTTGCAACGATGAAATTACACTTAGTAAAGCAAGAAATATACAATTTTAATTGTGACAAAATATAACCATTCGAGTTATACTTTGTTGCCAAATATTGATACTTTATGCACATAAACTAATACTTTTAAATCAAAAAGTGATACTTTTCAATACATATAACATAAACCTAAAAACCATCCAAGAAAACAGCAAACTAACTTAAAAATACTAATAACAAATCCAATTACCCTATCAATCATTAGTACTAATAACATCCAAGACCCAACAAACTAACTTAAAACTATCAACACTAATAACATCTAAAAAGTACTAATAAAACCTCAAAAACATCCAAGAAAACATAAAAACATCCCATTACCCTATCAATAATCAGTACTAATAACATCCAAAAAAGTATCATCAGTTCTACATCGTAAATTAAAACATTCTTTTGTTCTTTTTTCTCCTTCATGGCTCTGAACAGAAAACACCTTTTTCCATTTGAACCCTCATCTCATTTAAATGGTGCAACACAATCCTTGAACAATACGACGCCCTCAACATACGTCGTTCTTGTGGCTACAATCACAAAGGAAAAAAATTACTATACAAAAGATTTTTATGACATTAAAACTTCAAACACAAACAAAAAAATTCTTACGAGACACAAATTTGGCTCAGTGTAAACACTCCCCCTGAAGTTTTCCATGTGAATCATTAGAAAAACACCAATTGCTTAGAAAAACACCACAATCAATGTTTTTCAAATTGCTCTGCCATGGAAAAGGGACATTTTCAAACACATATCCCTCAAGTTCTTCAGCTTTGGGGTGCTGCTGCTCCTTCAGGAAAATTGACATTTCTCTTTGCTAAAAAAAAATACTATATTAAATTCAAAACACTACTTACATTTTCAAAAATATAATAAAATGATGCAATGAGATATAGTTACTTACCACCAATTTTGCCAGATCCACATAATCAGCAACAACATCTTCATGGTGCACCATATTGTCAAGATAATGCACCTTTCGATCCGCAAAATTAATGATAGTGCAGAAGTAGTGCTGCACATAACATACTGGTACAAAAATCTGCACATAACAAATAGATACTTAACACTTCATATTAAAATGTAAATACAAAAAAGTAAACAAAAATCAATCTTACCAAATCCACAGTTCTCAAATCCTTGTAATTCCCAGACAATATCATGTTGTTCCAGCAATCTTTGACATTTTTTGAATTATCCTGGTCTCGAACTTTATTAAACAAGTTCTGAAGATACAACTGTTGTAAAAAAAAGAAATCGATTAAAAGAATAAAATGGTTTTTTAGCTTCAATGTCGTACTATTATAGATAAAAGTAGTACTTACAGAGTGTTGGGCATTGAAATAGAAACAATTTGAGGCTCTGGGGTCTTTGTTAAGCAATACAGCCCATACGTCTATAATGCTAACATAGATCAACTTCGATGAGTTCATTGTGGAAATCCCATCAAAGGCAATATAGTGAGCCCCATCATGAGCAAAGGCATTTGACCTACAGTTTGAAAACAAAATACCGAGCTGGTCAGAAATTCATAGTGATACTTTGGTGGGAAAAATTGATACTTTATGCACATAGAGTTATACTTCTAAATTCAAAACTGATACTCAAATCAAAATGCTTTCAGCATACTTACTCTATCATTCGTTTGTGCGTGAAAAAACAATAATCCACGATGTCTTTCTCTTTCCTGCTCATGTGCTCAAGAACATCTTTTTTTTTCTTCATGAATTGGCAATGGAAAATTGCTCCCTCTGCAATAGGCCAGGGTTCAACTTTTTTCTCTGCTTCCCCAGACACTCTTTCATCACTCTCTCCAGAAGCTCCTTCGTCTTGAGAAAAAAATTCTCTGTGAATTTCATCACCAAACTTTTCAATGTCAGCCTTAGGGGAATCTTGAGGAGTCAGCAGCTCCAAATATGGCATCTCATCTGCCAGGTTTTTCATTCTTTCAAAGTTCTCCACAACTTTGTCAATGTATTCATGAAGTCTCACATCCGAAAAGAACTTCTGGCTCTCACTGGAGACTGTGAAGAACTTGCAGTTTTTTTTCTCTTGCTTCCCTTCGTTCTTCAGGTTGTTAAACATCTCCATGTGATATCTGGTCAGAACATTGAAGTTCCTCCGAAATAGCAGGAATGCTTCATGGATATTCTACAATTATAAAAAATAAAATAGTAAGTGAAAAAGTTGTACTTTTAAGGTTAAAAGTGATACTTTTAGGGATGAAAGTGATACTACAATACTTGGCAGAAAAACACTCATACATGGAATACTTTTACCCCTAAAAGAGATACTTTATAAGCCAAAAATAATTCTTTTATGAGCACAATTGATACTCTATACTTGAGAAATATCACCCAAAAGCATACTCATATATACTATACTTATATTAATAAAACTGATACTTTTAGTCATAAAAATCATACTACTACAGTTAAAAGTGATACTCCATAATTGACAATCACTAAAGAATATAAATCATACATGTAATATTTTTATCCCTAAAAGTGATACTGTATGAGCCAAAAGTAATACTTTTATGGGTAACATTGATACTCTATACTTGAGAAATATCACCAAAAAGCATACTCATATATAATATACTTACATTAATAAAACTGATACTTTTAGTAACAAAAAACATACTATTACAGTTCAAAGTGATACTCCATAATTGACAAAATCACTAAAGCATATACAACTTATATCTCTGGCCATCCTGTGCACCTCGTCATCCAAAAACTCATCGCCTCTTGGTAGCTTCAGATTTATAAAATCTGACGGATTCTCCATACCATCATCGGGCTTCTCCTTCTCGGTTTCTTCATCTTTTTTTCATCTGACTATTTCTCAATCTCTTCTTCATCATCCTCATTTGATTCACCAGTCTCTTTCTTGGGCTCTTTATCACCATCCTTTTTCTCAGCGTCTACTGTCCGTCTTGAGCTAACAGGGTATGTGTCAGTGACCCACTCACCCTGCCACAGCCCACCCACCGAAATTTCTTCCTTCATCATTTTTTTCAACTTTTTGGCATCCCAATGAGAAATCAAGGGTAGACTGCATGGTTCAGCGTTGCCTTGTTATTTCATTCTATGAAAGTATAGAATAAGAAACACAATAACACAACCACTGACATATCTTGCGCTTGGATTCTCATTGTACTTATTCACCCCAACATATAACTTTTTTAAAATGTACGAACACCAGTCGTACTCTTCTGTCCTGTTCACGTTAGCCAAACATTTTATACAGTTCAAATCAACCTTCCTATTGCTCCTAGGTGTTAAAAATACAGATAAACAATAAATAACAAAAACTCTCTTGACATCATCACCGCCATCCAATAACGTACTAAAAACACTCCTCAAACTAGGCACTAAACTGTCAGAATCAATGCCGTAGTTCTCCTTCAGCTCGTCCATAAAAACAACTGACTCGCCCCGCTTAAGTTCTTCAACAGCCTGACCATTACCCCTAGGTACTAAAAAAACATCCTGAATATCGTCAGTAGTTACAGCATTAGCAAAATTGTCAAATCTCAACATTCGACTGGTACCATTAAAACTTTTTACCAGTCTTCTAACTATATCCATGGGGAATGATGACTCGATTGAAAACTTTAGCAAACCCCCAAAGCCTATATTTACTAAATCTTCCTTTTGTCTATCACTTAATCTACTTATAACCTCAAACAACTCCTGAGGTTTACACTGAGAAATGAAATCCCTGAAATTAAATAAGACATTTTTCAGAAAACTACTGATAATTAACAAAACAAATCATTGTTCACATAGAAAACAACTAATAATTAGCAAAAAATACATTTATATCTAGCTTTTTCTTCTTCTTCTTCTTCTTCTTCTTCTTCTTCTTCCCACCTTCATCCTCGTCCGCCACAATTTTTTTGTCTTCGCTGCAAAATAAACAAAAAACAATGTTAATAGAAAACACGACAAAAAAGATTATTACTAATAATATTATATATTACCTTTCTTCAGTCGCATCTTTCTTTACTTTCCCAGAAATCTTCATCTTCTTTACAACCTTTTGCTCCTCCTCATCAATTTCTTCTTTCTTTGGTGTTACATCCTTGTCTACTTTCCTTTTCCCTGCTCTTTTTCTATCAACAGACTTCCGCGCTTTAGCTTTGTAATACCCTTTTTTCCTTTCTACTTTCTGTTTTTTATCTCCCTTACCCGTAACAGGAACTATTGCTGACTCAACAGCCATTGTAATTCCCTACAAAAAACATAAGGAGCAATATCATCATTAAAAAAAATTATACACTTTACATACATTGTGATACATTTTAAATGAAAAGTTATACTTGTTATATAAAAAATGTTACTTGTTATGTAAAAAATAATACTTGTAAGGGAACATAAACACAATGATATTTTGTATGAGAAATACACAAAACTAAAAATACAACTTAAACACATGCTCAAAATAAACACATAGTATAACTTCATTACAAAACATATGCAACACTACATTACAAAAAACTCATGATACTTTTTGTATACAAGGTGATACTTCTTATATAAAAAGTTATACTTGTTATATAAAAGGTGATACATTTGATAGTATTACAGAATTATATAAAGAGCATAATAAAAAATGCATGAAATACTTCCTTTACAACAACTGATACTTTTAACAACAAAAGTAATACTTGAAAGGGCAAAAGTGATACTCAAAACTTACATACTAAATACATAAACCTGAAAAATACATGCAAAACACATGTAATACTTTGAGTGTAACAACTAATACATTTACAACAAATGTAATACTTGTAAGGTCAAAACTGATACTATAAATATGCATAGAACTTCATAAACACAATGGTATTTCAATTACGAACTACATAAACCTAAAAATACATCTATGACACATGCACGAATTAACACCCATAGTCTACACTTCACTTAAAAAAAACATACTAAAACAAACCCTAAAAATAGGAACTGAAAATTAAACTCTAAAATACCGAAATTAACAGAGTTTACAAACCCTAAAAAGCTACAGTACCAAGCGAATCGAACAGACGCATAGAAATTGAAAGGAAAACCTGGTTTTGCTTTTAAATGTTGAATGCCAATGCTTGGTATGAAAATAAACGTAGAGAAATCGCACAAATAGACACTTGAACGGACGGTTTCGACGGTTTCATAGACGTGGGCGAGGGTTGAGAAGTAGTGGAGATCGGTTTCTCTCTCGTGTTCAAGCCTTGCTCTGTGGAGAATGAGAATACGAAGAGAGAGAGAGAGAGAGAGAGAGAGAGAGAGAGAGAAAATCAAAACAGAATGAAAAAAACGGGCAGGTTTGCTGGGTATATCAGATCCATGGGTTGCGAGTCACGGGTTACGTGTTGCAGGGTATGGGGCTCCGTCTCACGGAACTAGATCTGTGAGACGGTGTCATATAAATTTTTGTGAAGTTGTTTTGAAACATCGGAACAACAAAGAAATAAATTTAAACAACATATATAACATATAAAGCAATATAGGAACAAAAAAAACTAAACAAAATGTAAAATTAATCAAAAACTATGCAGGAGCATAAAAACAAATAGGTACAAAAGGAAAAAAATAGGTACAAAAGTGATAAGATCGCATTTTATGGTATGTTTACCGGAAAGATGGTATTTTATATAATTTCCCGGCTTAATTGCAGAAAATATCCTGTAACTTGGAGTAAATTGCATTTTCAGACTTTTATTATTGGGTTTGCAAAATATGCCCTGTATGTTTATCAAGTTTTGAAAAATTTGCCCTGTAAGTTTATAGCGTTCTGCAAAATTGGTCCTACAAGTTTTATACCGAAGCAATTGGTGTCCTATAAGTCTTGAGTTGATGCAAAATTGGTCTAGCTAAATAATTGCATATTTTCATAATACCAATTATACCCTTATTCATACATATGGCTGATTTGACTAAGTGTCTTGCGTAAAATGGTATCAGAGCCCAGGTTTATTAAGAACTTTTGGTTATATTTATTATATTTATGTAATTAACAATTAGTGAGGAGAATTTCTCCGAGAATATGGATCCGGACCGATGTCCGAGATGTACCCCTTACAGGACATATCGTCAAATATTGACGATGTACGCACAAGAACACCTTGACCAGGTTTCATATTGGGAATACCAATATGAAGAAAAGGACAGGCAGGGTAACGGGAAACCTTAAGGCAATGCAAAATGCGAGAGAATATTATAGGCGATTCGGATGCTTAACCGACACTATATGTTCACTTGATGAACCTTCAAGAAACGGTTCATGAAAATTCCCATGAGAATAATGATTCCGATGGAGTACCCGAGTGGAACGAGATACTTCCAGACAAATCTAAGTTCTCCGAAGATCTTAGAGAAGTCCGAAGGCAGTGCGAGAATTATGGCAACCGCCATATTCATCTACCAGCACAAGTTCATCAGATCCAGAACCAGATGGAGACTATGGTGAAATATCAGAAGGAAAATCTTGAACTCCTTCATGATATTCAGAAACGAGTCAAGAATCTGGAGGACAGACCAAGTTCTTCTGGAGGAAAGAAGCGTATAGATTTCGGGACAGTACCCTATTTACACCAAAAGGGGAAACCAACCGAAGTTATACGAAAAATGACATATGAGGAGAAGCTCATTGCTCTAATCAAAGGAAAATCCATCAAAGGTTAAAAAAGATGGATATGGAAAAGATGAATCTTAAAGATCTACATGACCTTGCAGAATCCTTCGCAGGATTAGGAATTGTAGATTTAAAGATGAATACAGGAGATGGAACATTGGTCACCTATGATCCAACAGGAAGATCGATTCTACCACCACCACCACCAGTTAATCCTAACGTCGAAGAAAGTACGGGTTTGAATCATGGAGCTCGGGACGAGAGGATGCCACACGCTGGGGATTTCACGATCGGAAGTGATCCACTTTCAGGGACAGGAGGTCGAAACCCACTTGCGGGAACCAGACAACCTATTGGAAGGCCGAATGTTTATCAGACGCCTTATGGAAGATCGCACCTCGACCCAATACATCCATATGGGTTGATGTTAAATCTGGATATCCCAGATTTTAAAAATAGAGAAGTTCTCATTGATGAATGGGCTTCAGCTATGAGAATTTCAGCAGGAACCCTCGATCTTACAAAGGATTCATTCATTTTACTCCTTGAAATGAGTCTTGAAGGATCGGTGAAGATTGCCTGGGATATGACCGATGCTAGTACGAAAGGTTCGGTCATATCAAGGGAATCACTTAAAGAAATCGTCGATGGTATGGCAAAACTATTCAAAATCCAGTTCATCGGCACAGGTTATTTCGAGGGATTAGAGGATGAAAAAAGAAAGAGATATAAACAAGCCCTCTATAGCCTTGAGTTATATGATATTTGTCATATTGATGAATATATCAAGTTGTTCACCGAATACCGGTGGAAATCCAAGATTGAAGAAAAGGAAGCTGCACAGCTATTCTTTGCCAAGATTCTGAGTCCCTAGAGAGAAATGCTTATCGGGAATACAAGGATGGAGTCAAGTAGAAGCGGGGCTTAAAAATGTCTTTCCTAAAAGCCAAGTTATACGAATGGTGCTACAAGCGACTCTGACAGAATTACAAGAGATTAAGAGGAATTAACAAAGCGGTTCCTCTATGTTGCGTGGATAATGACATCCCAACAATTGTGGGAGGTCAACCAAGGCGACACAAAAGGAAGAAGGAGAGAAGCCATCCATACCGCCGAGGAAGCATCAAAGCCAAAAAAGAGGTCTTCATGGAGACCTAGAAGGTTAGTCAAAACAAAAGGCCCAAAGTTATAAATCGGGGCAAAGACCGGCAGGGGTAGAGCCTCATCAACGGGTTCTAATCAAGCAAGTACCAACAGAAATCCAGGAGAAGAACTTTCGGGCGTGCTCACACGAGCAAATGAAAGCTTCAAAAGATCGTAATTCTTTGGACATGTGGAGCAAGAGGGCATATCTCAACGGATTGTCCAGACAATCAAAAACGAGGAGTCAGACAGTTCGAGGCCACACCAGAAATCGAGGAAGCTGTCTATTATCAGGATCTTATACAAGTGTATCAATTTGAGGATATACCCTCAGATGAGAGCATCTATGAAGAAGAGATCTATTCTGACGATGGAAATGACTCACTCAAAATCGAGTAAAGAAGAAATTCTTCAAGAGATCGGGGAGGACATGTCGATTCTCTCGACACGACGGTTTCTCATAAAACTCTTATGAGAATCATGAAGGAAGATCCAAAGCTTCAAGTCTATGATGGATTTACAATCGGAGCTATGGAAAAAGCATTGGATAAGATTGGGTTTCGTAACAGAAAACATCAAATTATTCACAGGGTAACAACCGGAGAATTTGCCATTCCGATGGAGTTTACCGGTAACCTGATCGAGATGCAGTTGGTCCCTATTAGAGAAATACATGAGATCAAAAGCAGAGTTAAAAGAGAAGTTGCAAATACACTCTCATGGATTCACATTGGAGCCATAAGAGTCATTATTAAGGCAACATTCAAGGAAGGAATAGATTCGCCACTCAATCTTGCTATTTTTGACAAGCGAATCTCACATCTCAAGGTTTCATGCCTTGGAGTTATTCTGAGAAATTTGCATGCAGGAAAATTAGCATTTAATGTCTATCCGAGAATTGCATACAATTTGGGAGATCGAGATTTTAATAGAGTCCTAACCCTTCATCAAGATTTCAAAAGAGTCGATTTGATGAAAGAGGGGAACAGACCTACTCGATCACATACAAGATTTCTATGCTCTCTCGAATACCCATCATTCGAAGTATTCTTGAGAAAGGAATTTATTGAAGTCCCAAGAATCTTTGAGGACTTTGCAGGGTGGTTCTACCAGAAATCATTGAATCTCCAACTATAAAAGAGATTGATATGATAATTCAAGATCAACGATCTTGAACAAAAGTCGAAGTCTCGAGTTGAGCCGAGAAGGATGTCTTTCCAGAGAGAATGGTGAGTAGCGTGAGTTGGGAAGAAAGGAGACCAAGTGCAGTTCAGCGCATCCCCGATGTTTTTAAAACTGCAGGAGAGCTGAAATGTCCAGAAGTATGGCGAGAGTTTGAAGTAATATTCGACATCACTCAAAAGGATAATATTTTTCCTTGTGATGTTCTGTATTATCTCCAACAACCTATAGTTGGAAGGTATCAAGGAAGCCTGAAGATAGGTGAAATTGAGCTAACTATCTCAGGAGTAGCAGGGAAAATCCCAGAGCAATTAATACTGGGAATTGAATTTCTTGAGTATCATAAACCTTGGGAAAGACTACAAGAAAGAATGGAATTCACAGTGGCTGATAAAAGATACAGAATCAGATGACCACTAGTCCATTCTCCATATACATTTCTATCGGAATGTTATATGCTGAATATAAGGCCGAGTATTTCGCCGCCTATATTGATTCAGGTGCCGGAATATGTACTGCAAAGCCGGATGTTTTTCCTAAAGAAATTGGAGAAGATTTACCAGCTATTGCAGAAAGAGATTTCTCTAAGAGGATTATATTCCTTAATAAGGGAATTAAACAAGCAGAAATCATGATCGGAGGCGCAGGCGGTACCCCATGGTACAAAGTGAAAACGCCACCAATCTATTTCCATGATACAGGTGCAGATGTTTTGCTAGGAAACAACTTCTTACAAACATTCAAGCGATTTACATAGGAGAACGAGACAAGAAGACTTATTTTCACAACCTTATCTGATCATAAGATCATTGTCCAGAGACTGCGGGAAGCATTTTACAGAAAAATGCCTATTAATTTTCGCAGCAAGCGTGATGATGAAGCCAAACTCCGGAATCGAAAAATGGCGGATTGAAAGAAATTTGGTGAAGCCTTATTATCCTATAGACAATTCGGTTCTCGAAAGGATAAGAAGCTTTGGGATAATAACTTGTATTCATTTAGAGTGCAAGGAGAAGAACGAGTTACTCCAGAGGTTATTGCTGAATTGATGGTGAGCCTAATGGAGAATCCACAGAGTGACATAACCATTGAAGAACAAATATCACTCGAGGATATCAAGAAGAAAATCCAAAGGAATTATAATGAAGATCCTTTGGCATGGTGGGACAAGAATGAGCTCAAAACATCCTTAAAGGTTAAACCCGGAAAGGAGTACGAGTTCGTGAGATTCAAACCAATCCTTATGAACCAGGAGGATTGGGAGGATATGCAGAAAATACTTAAGGAACATTTTGACCTTAAGTTGATTTCACCGGGAGTTTCTCCATACATCAGTCCAAGATTTAGTCAGAAACCATGGAGAAATCAAAAGAGGAAAGCCAAGACTTGTTATTAATTACAATGGGATTAATAACATTTTAGAATTCGACGGATACTATATCCCAAGTAGAGAACATCTGGTTAACTGCATCAAAGGTGCCAAGATATTCTCATAGTTCGATTGCAAGTCTGGATTCTACCAGATTAAGATGGAGGAAGAAAGTAAGAAGTTTACGACTTTCTCTACACCACAGGGACACTATATTTGGAACGTGATGCCTATGGAATTGGCTAACGCACCCCAAATATATCAAAGAAAAATGGATAATCTCTTCAAAGATTATTTTAGTTTCATGTTCGTATATATTGATGACATACTTATCGCATCAAAGAACATGAAGGAGCATCTCAAACATTTGGAGATATTTTCAGATGTTTGTCACAAAGAAGGATTAGTGCTTTCAGAGAAGAAGGCGGTGATCGCAACAAGACAGATTGAATTCCTCGGAATTGAAATCGATGAATCTGGAATTATTCTCTGAGAATCATATTGTGGAAAAGATGAGGATTTCGGATACACCGAAAGACAAGAAACAGCTTCAGAGTTTTCTTGGAGTTGTTAATTTTGTTGGGATGTTCATTAACAATCTGGCATATTACAGGAAGGTGTTTAGCCCATTGCTTTTTTTTTAGATGCAGTATTCAAATGGGAAGATGAACATCAAGAAGTAATTAAGCAACTTAAAGAAGTTTGTAAAAAGCTTCCGAAACTTGCGATTCCCCAAGACGAGGACGAACGGGTTCTTTACACAGATACCAGTGATGATTGGTGGGCAGCGGTTCTTACTAAGGTCACACCAAATGAGGAAGTGCCATGCAGATATTGCAGCGGTTTATTCACACCTAGTGAAGCAAACAGATGGCATATCAATGAGAAAGAATTCTTTGCAGTCAGAAAGGCTTTTAAAAAAATGGCCTCTATTTTTACTGGCTAAAAAGTTTACTTTAAAAATCGATAATTCAAGTGTCAAGGCTTTTCTGAAAAACAAAATTGAATCAAAACCAGAAAAGGCTCGATTACTTAGATGGCAAGCTGAATGTCAATATTATGATTATGATATTGTCATTATAAAATCTCATGAAAATATTCTTGCAGATTTCTTGACACGAGATGGAAGGACGCGCGTTCGACGAGGTCCTTAAACGAGTAAGACATCTCGGGGAAAACCGAAGAGTCTAGAACGAGATTTTGGGACGTTATGTCTCAATGCGAGAAGTTTGCCGGACGACTTCAACAGTGACCAAAAATCCGTTTCTAGTCAAATACGAGCATGCCGGTTCGCTCAAGGACAATTGTTCTTAGCGGCGCAAGGGCCTCTCTTCCAGCCGCATCTCTACGGTGCAAAAAGGGGCCGAGAGAGTACGGGGCTCTAACCCGGAGGTTATGGATTCAAGTACCATAATCACAAGTGTTGCGGGTGATGCATCCCGAAGATGTACAAATCAGAATTTAATGTTGAAGCTCGGTGTCACAACCCGAGTCTTCAAGTCAACCCAAGACCTGCGGGGGTAAAAGAGGAGAGTTGAATCTTAGGCCACGAGACGAGGTAAATCTAAGGTTCAACCGACGAGATTAAGATTTCTCCTATTCGGGTATATCGGCGGCAATGGGAGAAACTAGTTACAAGACAAGGTATTAACCTTAAAAAAAGCGATGGTTGATATCTCGGCAAGTATCCCGAGTTTGGATGAAACCAGAAGTCATCCAAATGAAGTACATGAATGGTATACTTTTGGAGCTTTAGCTTCAATGTATACCGTGTCACTAGGATTCGAGAAATTTCAAAATTACCGAAATGGATTGGGAAGCGATTTACGAGACTTGGGCCAATAATCCACACTTGGCCGCGGAGGAGATATTTTGGAACCGTATTTTATCGGTGCGGCTCGAACCAACGAAGAAAGGCTTTAATGAAGCTTTTCATTTCATCAAGCTAAGAAGACCGGATGGAAATGCTTTAAAATACATTAAAGCAAAGCTTCACACGGAAGAAAGCATACCAGTGTTAGTAGGAGCAATTTTCAAGATGAAGCTTCTACACGACGAGCATGGGGTCTTTGGGTTTGTCTAATGAAATGGATAAAGTCAAATATCCGTTTAAGTTTTTTCGAATTAAAGCAAACGGATCTTTCTTATCAATTCAATGACTGGATCAACAACATGATTTGCAGAGGAGCTTTTCAAGACGAAGAGAAGAATTTTCTGGGAGAACAAGATTCCGGCAAGCAAAGAAACTTACCGGAAATTCTGTAACATGGCGCATGTTGGCCGTTGGATCGACCGGATCTGTCAAGCATGCCCTGAACAGAAGAAACCCGAGTTTGGGAAAGGATTCCGACCCAAACCCGACCGACAAGATCATGCAACTGGAAATGATAAGGGCCCGACTCACAAGACGCGTTATCCCGGGGACCACGTAAACCAAATTTTTAAAAGATTCCCCGACAAACATCACATGGGCTGAGTCACGTGGGAGAAAAATAAAACCAGCTGGCGAGGCAATAATGTGGGATATGACGTAAGCAGTGACGTCATATATATTAGCAAGATTTGAAGTCCGCCTTTGAAGTCCGGACTTACCTCTATAAAATGCAGGATTTGAAGGAAGCTGAGGACATCGAACATTTTCCTTAGTTTTCTTATAATAAAATCTGAGTGAAAAATTTGTAATATTTTGAGTGTTTTAGTTTTAAGTTTTATGTATTTACGAGTGAAAGCCTCATCTATGAGAGGCTAAACCAGTATTCTCCTCCCAAAAGGGGATTACTAATGTAATATATATTCAATAAGTTCTTAATAAAAAGGGGCTTTCTGCTTCAACATGTCTTCATAATGTTCCATTAATTCATCCCGTTTAAGAATTACTTATACGCCTGGAGTAGGAAACGAACCAAGGCGTCTTTGAGCGATTCTTTGAAGGAGTTGGATAACTTGCAGATCATCTTCCCTGAGGTTGAGGTTGAACAGTGAGGAGCTGTTCGTCAAACGATCTGGGGGCAGTAATTTTCCAGCTGGTGGTGTTGCGAGCCATTTAACCCGATGCTGGTTCGGTCAAAGAAGGTATGAATTTTAAGGGATTTATTAATTTTACGGAAGCATGTTGGGCCTGATATGGTCGTGATGGACTATATTTGTTTTATCAAAACCTTAGTCTGAAATCAATTTTGGATTATGAAACATTTACAGAAGTATGTCCTATTGAGTTTATTGGCTGGAAACCTGACATGATCCAACTAACACCTCTGAATAGAGACTGGATCTAAGTAGGTGTAACAACGCCACGAACGGAATAGGTGTCAGAAAATGTAAATCTTCATAATCTATGAAATTTGAGTTTATTGAAAATAGCTATGGTATGAAAGGATTGAAATTGCTAATTCTCGAGAGTTATAGGCTATAATTGCTACCTTTGGAAAGATAATGAACCAAAACTGCTATTTGGCTATAAGGGCAAAATTGTCCAGAACATAAATTGCAACTTTAATAGTTAAAGGGCAAAAATGCAAAACGGCCTAAGTTATAGGGCATATTTTGCTATTAAGCCTAATTTCCCCTTTATGTAAATAGTCCATAACTTTTGTTAACTCAACCCGGTTCAATTCAAGTATTCAATCCGTGATTCTTATGGGTTTGCAGGATCAATAAGTTTCTAGGAAGATCGACAAAGTTTTGGGCTTTGTATGGTCTTCAATATAATGGCTTAAACATTTCTATCTTATCAATTTATTAAGGTGGTGAAATATTAATTTAATATAGAAACTTGTAATTCTATTCGTTAGGTCAATTGACAACTAATGTTAAAAAAATATAGTTGAAACCAATTTATTGGAGTGATTTTTTTATAGTTTTCTGCACAATAAGCTCTATAGCTTTGTTAATGTTTTGCAAATAATAATATTTGACAACATTTTCCAATAGTAAATGGGTTATTGTCTGTAGCAAGCCCAAGAGCCCAAAGTTGAATCATTGGGTCGAGGGGTAGAAACATCTGAGCATGAGAAGCACGTGCATATTTGCTTAGATTTCAAAATTTTGCTTTAAATCTATATGAATTTATTATCATGTAAGACCAACAACTATTTTTCACTTGTACATTGTAATCAGTTTTAAGTTTCTTATGATAAATTTATTCATTGTCAATCTAAAAAAAAGAAAAAAAGAATGGCACATGCAGAAGACACACAAGTCCAGTTCCAATGCTTTGTTCAAATGGTGTAAAATGGCTTAAGGGACAATTTTGAATTTTCACGTATCAAAATAACTAAAAAACACATGTTTGGAGAAAATGGCTAATAATATTTTTGAGTGCGAGGAAAGATCAAAAAACCTAGGCACTCTCATAAATGCCTCGAGAAACTACAGTTTGTTTTTAGAAAAAGAAAGCTAAAATCAATAGCTTCTAATTCCAAATAAAAGTTATGGGGATAGAAACATTCCATATAAAATTTTAAAATATACGTTCCTTGTCTTACTAATTATATCGACAATATCGATACAACATAAGGTTGAGTGCCCTGTCAACACAAAATGTTTTGAGACAAAATTACCTTTGGACAATTTGTAAAAAATTCAGTTTCTTGGGGATGCAAATTTCCCGATTTTATGTTAATTACATATTGTTTTTCTCAGTAAAATCTTATTTCCTTTTGCACATTTTTTCTTCATCTTTTTATTATTTTCTCCCCTCAAATCTACAAACACACCGCAACAATAGAGATGTCAATAAGGGTCAGCCCTATTGGAATTTGGTCATGTTAAATTGGGTGTTAACCCGATTTTGACCAAATATTTAAGTGTTTTCCATTAGTAAAAAATAGAATTAAATTATTTGTAAAAATTCTTCTAAGTGAGTAGATGAGATTGACATTTGAAATTTCTCAAAATCAATTCCGTGTGAATGAGAAATTAATACTAGAAGTTAGCCACTTAAAACTAGAAATTGGTATAGAAAATGAAAAATATGGGGAAGGAGAAATGTTCTATCCCACATAAAGTAGAAAGCCAAAGTTTGCTCAATTTATAAATCCCAAGTTGGACAATTGGGTTTGGGCCCTTGGGGCACCAAAATTTTTAAAGGGGTGAGGACCTACATGCTTGTGGGTTTGGTTCAAAACACACACGCGCGCGCCGCCGCCGCCGCCCGGACCGGGCCTTGGACTTGGCCTTTAAAGCCCTTATATGTTTTGGACCAAATTTATTTAAAACTTTTTAAAATTAATTAATTAATTAAGTGTTTCTAACTGGAGGTGCGCAGGCGCGCACCTGTGCGCGGAGCGCACCACGCTACGGAGCTAGCATATTGATATCTTTCCCTTCAAAGCTTGAAAGCCTGATACACTTAAGTTCACTGTAGTTTTGACTTTTGCAAGTGCTGCTAAGTCAGAACAGTAAAGTCGTTGTATCTTAGGGACGATCGCTGAAACTGTAGGCACTTTTGTATATGGGGCGATTTCATCTTGCGGAGACTGTATTAAATACAGGCCTCAACTTAATCCTGTCCGATTTTTGTCCATACACTTTTAGCCATTTCTTGTAAATAGTAAACCAGCCAAACTACAACCGCAAGACGAAAACCTTTTGCTGTTTTCAAGATGATGGCATCCATTTCATTCACTCCAATGGCTGTTGCTCCTGCTCACGGCGAGAAACCGACGAAGTTCTCCGGCGTTGACTTCAAACACTGGCAACAGAAGATGCACTTTTACCTCACTACGCTGGGTCTGTCCGTTTTCTGAAGGAGGACCCCCTACCGTTGGTGATAAAGAAACCGACAACCAATGGAGAATAACTTTGGATGCTTGGCATAACATCGATTTTCTCTGTCGAAACTATGTTGTGAACGGACTAGACGACACCCTCTATAACGTCTATAGTTCGTTCAGAATGTCCAAAGAGTTGTGGGACTCTTTGGAGAAGAAATACAAAACAGAAGATGCCGACACAAAGAAATTTGTTGTCGGCGAATTTCTGGATTACAAGATGGTTGACACCAAAATGTTGATCAGCCAAGTTGAAGAAATTCAGATCATATTTCATGACTTGGTGTCTGAAGGGATGATTTTGAACGAGTCTGTCTAATTGGTTGCAATAATCGAAAAGTTGCCGCCATTGTGGAAGGATTTTAAGAACTACCTCAAGCACAAGCGCAAGGAAATGAGGCTTAAGGATCTAATAGTTCGGCTTCGGATTGAGGAAGACAACCGAAAATCCGAAGTGAAGTCCAGTAAGTCTGGAATGGAGTCCAAGGCCAATCTTGCTGAATCAAGTACTAGCAAGAAATAGAAGCATTCTGGAAAAGACAAGGGGAAGGCCAAGAAATTCAAAGAGAATTGCTACAACTGTGGCAAACTGAACCACATGGGCAAGGATTGCCGACACCCAAAAAAGGACAATCAAAATGGCAACCAACAATAAGCCAATGTGACGGAGGACAAGTCTGTTCCAATGGACATGTCGGAGCATGATCTCATCGTCGTTGTGTTTGAATACAAAATAGTGGATAACCCGAGGGAGTGGTGGATAGATACTAGGGCTACTCGTCACATTTGTACCGACAAGGAAATGTTCCCCTCCTATACTCCAATAAATGGAAGGAAATTTTTCATGGGAAACTCTTCGACTCCCAACATCGTGGGGCTTGGGAAGGTTGTGCTCAAGATGACTTCCGGATATCCACAAGAATTTGGTTTCTGGTCCTTTACTTAGTAATACTGGGTTTAGACCAGTGTTTGAGTCCGACAAGTTTGTAGTGACCAAGAATGGCCAGTTTCTGTGAGGGCTACCTTGATAAATGGCTCTTTAAAATGTCTGTAATGTTTGTTTTCCGCCAAGAGGCGAAGAATAAAAATGTTACTTCTGTTTACTTGTTGGATTGTTATAATTTATGGCATGATAGATTAGGACACATAAATTTCAACACAATTAAAAGGTTGGTGAATCTAGAATTAATACCTAAGTTTAAAACCAATTCACAAGAAAAATGCAAAATTTGTGTTGAAGCAAAATTGGCTAAAGCACCGTTTCATTCAGTAACGAGAGGTACCAAACCACTCGAGTTAATTCATACAAATATGTGTGATTTAAAACTTGTGCAAACTCGATGTGGGAAAAAGTACTTTATATCGTTTTTAACGATTGCACAAGATATTGGTATGTATTCTACAAGAAAAACGCTCATAGACATCGATTTTTAGCCGATGTCTAGTTCAAGGAACAACTGAGTACCAAGGAACCTGGTACATGGATAGTGGCTATTCCAGACAAAGGTGCTAAAGATATTTTGGAGCAAAGGAAGCTTCAGAGGAGACCAAAGGCACTGGATCCATTAGGAAGAATGGACTAGAGATAACAGATTTCGAATATGTTGAGGGCCTCAACTTCAATTTGCTGAGCATCAGCCAACTCTGTGACAAAGGCTATAATGTGGGATTCAACATGGGTGTATGTGAAATCAAAGATGCTGAATCAAATGAGATTGTGCTACAAGGATCAAGGTAGAAAAACATGTATGTAGTGGATTGGTCAACTGCTACACCAAGCACATGTCTGCTAGCAAAGAGTGCAACCGAATCAAGTTGGATGTGGCACAAGAAGCTGGGTCACCTGAATTTCAAGACAATCAACAAGCTTGCAAGGAGTCATCTTGTGAAAAAGTTTCCTGGCACAATGTACAAGAAAGAAGGCATTTGTGATGCATGCCAGATGGGAAAACAAATTAAGTCTTATTTTAAGGATAAGCCAAGTCCTTCTTCAACCAAGATATTGCACTTATTGCATATGGATTTATTTGGTCCTGTTGAACCAGCTAGTATCAGTGGAGAGAAATACACCTTAGTGGTGGTGGATGATTATTCAAGATACATGTGAAAAGAAGAAAACCTTGCAGAAGCTCTCTTAGTTGATGAGAAGAGTTCAAAATGAGAATAGTCAAGCCATTATAAAAATAAGGTTTGATAGAGGAATTGGGTTTGTCCATGGGATTATAACTCAGTATTGCATTGAAAATGATATTGCTCATGCGTTGTAAGCTGCAAGAACTCCACAACATAAGGAAGTAGCTGAAAGAAGGAACATAACTCTCAAGGAAGCTGCAAGGACCATGTTGGCTGAAGCTGGTTTGCCTAAGAGATTTTGGGCTGAAGCCATTAATACTGCTTGCTACACTCAGAATAGGTGTATGATTAACAGACAACTGTCCAAAACCCCCTATGAATTTTGGATAGATAGGAAGCCAAATGTTGGATATTTTCGTATCTTTGGATGTAAGTGCTTCATTCACGACAATGGAAAGGACAACTTAAAATGTTTTGATGCTAAAGCTGATGGAAGTATCTTTTTGGGATACTCAGCTAAGAGTAAAGTTTATAGAATGCTGAACAATAGGACTATGGTCACAGAAGAGTGACATAGATGAGTTAGCTGATAAGAGGAATAAACCATCTATTTATAAGAGTCCTTATGTTGAAGCAAATATAAGAGGACTCAATCCTGATGAAGATGAGATAGATGAATCACAGAGACAGTTGGAAGGTCTGTATATGAATGATGATGAGGAAGTTGTTCAAGACCACTTAACTTCGAGACGACTGAACCCAATAGACTTACTCCAACCAGATGTGAGATGGCTGAAAGATCATCCACCTGAGATAATCATTGGAGATGTTAGAGACGGAGTAAGAACCAGATCCATAAATCAACATGAAGCTATGTTTACTTGGTTCATTTCCCGGATAGAGCCTAAAGATGTGTCATAAGTATTGGATGACACACATTGGAGGCCGAAAATGGTAACCCGAACACGACATGATAAAAACCCGATAGCCCAGGCACGACCTATTAAGCCCGATAAGCAAATTTATTTATATTTTATTATTAATTATTATTAATTTTTGGCTCATTTGGACAACTTAGACCATTTGACTCGTTAAACCATTTACTAATATAGTATAATATTATTTTTTTCTTCAAATATTTATCACATATAAAGCCCCTAAGGAAGTTACAATGAGAAAATTGTGTAAAAAAAATTATTTATGTTATCAGGTCTTATCGGGTTTAACGGGCTTATCGGGTTGGCCCGATATGGACCCGATTTGTTATCGTTCTTATCGGGTTGGCCCGATAATGGCCCAAACCCGATAACACTTAGCCCAAACCCTATAATTTCGTGCCGTGTTCGTACCGTGCTATCGTGTCGTGCCTCAAATTGCCACCCCTACTGTGTAGGAAAAGCTGAATCAGTTTGAAAGAAACAAGGTTTGGGAATTAGTTTAAAAGCCTACCCACCAAAATATTATTGGTACTAAGTGGCTATTTAGAAACAAAATGAATGAAGAGGGACATGTAGTAAGAAACAAAGCAAGATTGGTAGCCAAAGGGTATTACCAAGAGGAATGTATAGATTTTGATGAAACCTTTGCACCTGTTGCTAGATTGGAAGCAATTAGGATATTTATTGCTTATGCCGCACACAAGAACTTCACTGTTTATCAAATAGATATGAAGAGTGCCTTTTTAAATGGACTTTTCGAAGAAGATGTCTATGTGGAGCAACCTCCAGGTTTTAAGCAGAAAACTATTGGAGATAAAGTCTACAAGCTCAAGAAAGCATTGTATGGATTGAAACAAGCACCAAGAGCCTGGTATGACACATTGTCTCAGTTTCTCATTGACAATGGATTCACCAAAGACAAGGTTGATAGAACACTCTTCAGAATCAAATATATGTGGATGACATTACCTTTGGATCCACAAACAAAAAGCTGTGTAACAATTTTTCAAAACTCATGCAAGGGAAGTTTGAAATGAGTATAATGGGAGTGCTGACTTTCTTCCTAGATCTTCAAGTTAAGCAAATGAAGGATGGAACCTTCATAAGACAAACAAAATTTACCAGAGATTTGGTATGGAAGAAAAGTCATTAGTGAAGATTCCCATGAATACATTTGTCAAGATGGATATGGATGCAGATGGCAAAGCTGCTGATCAAACCAGATATAGAGCCCTTATTGGATCTTTGCTCTATTTAATAGCAAGTAGGCCAGACATCACCTTTCATGTAGGTGCATGTGCTAGATTTCAATCTACACCAAAAGAGAGTCATATGACTACATCCAATAAAATCCTAAGGTATTTAAAGGGATGCCAAGAAGTTGGCTTATGGTATCCAAAGGATGGAGGATTCAAGCTTGTTGCCTACTCAGACTCAAACTATGCTGGATGTGGAGTCGATAGGAAAAAGTACATACTGTAACTGTCAAATGCTTGGAAATAGATTAGTTTCTTGGTTCAGCAAGAAATAAAATTCAATAGCTACATCCACAATTGAAACAAAGTTAGTTGCAGGTAGCTGTTGTGCCCAAGTGTTATGGATGAGACGATAGCTGAGAGACTGTGATATACAAGAAAAAGAGATTCCAATTATATGTGATAACACAAGTGCCATTGCAATTACTCAGAACCCAGTACTACATTCAAGAACTAAGCACATTAATGTGATATATCATTTTATAAGAGATCATGTTGAAAAGAAAGACATCACTTTGGAATACATATCAACTGATAAGCAATTAGCTGATATATTCACTAAGCCATTATGTTAACAAGATTTGAAGAGTTTAAAAATGAGCTTGGACTGATTGAGCTGAGTTAGGAGGCTCAGAAGACTCAATCAACAAAGTCAAATAAAAGAGTATTGGAAATCCACAAAGTTTCATTTTTTCAGCAAAGTGAAACAGTCAAGACGGTTAGTCAGCTGTAACGAGTTAGCTGGACAGCCGAGTGCTTATTATGTGAAGAGAGAAGCAGAGTTAAGTCACTTATAGAAGATAGCTGAGTTATTTAAGCGCTAAGTGACAAAACGTGGTCATTTTCTGTGAGCGGGAATGTTTTAAGCCTGACATCAACAGTAATTATGGTGTCAGCAAAAAGCCTGTACCCATTTTACCTATGATTGAATATAAATATTGATGTATTTAATGCGAGGAAATTAATGCGGTTTCAAGACTTGATCTCAACCGTTGATCATGTTCAAACTATTTGAATTCCAAAAACCATCCCCTCACATTCCATATACTCAAATCCATTTTCCCTCTCCTTACAAAGTATTCGTCTCTCTCAAGCAAAAGAAGTTTTTCTCTGCAAACAGAAGAAAAAATCCTAGTTCTGTTTTTCGTTCGAAGGTTCCACTTTTCAAGTTCCAATTTCAAAAATAACACCCACGTTTGACTTTTTGGAGATGGCTGAGAAGATCCAGTCCGGTGCTATGTCGGATTTTGATGGGATGGTCAAACAAGGGATTGACAAAGCTCTTGCTCAAAAACTATAGAAATCCGGTCTGAAGGAGTTTCTCTCTATGGAGTTCTCGCACACCTACTTGGAGGAGGTGGCGATGTTTTATGTGAATGCTGAGGTTCACGATGGTGAAATCCGTTCTTTCGTCACTAGCAAGGACATCAAAATAACTGCTGCAGACTTAGCTGAAGCCTGTCATCTACCTTCTTCTAGGTTGACCTAAGGAGATCACGAAGAAATATATTAACCTGGCTGCGGCATGGAAGAAGATTGCTAAGCTAGAGTCTGCTGCAAAGGCTGTCTATACAGCCAAGAAGTCTCTCATCAAGGAGGACTACCACAAACTCATGGACGTGGTAGCCAATTGCGTCGACATGAAGTTTGGCAGTTTTAATCAGCTGTCAAGGACTAAGCTGACAGTGATGGCTGCTACAATGTAGGAGAAGAAGGTGAATTGGGTGAGTTCATCTCTGCCAGAATTTGCAAGAACGTAATAAACAAGACCATAAATGATGTTGGTCTGTTTGTGAGCTCGCTGGGATATGGCCTGGTGATAGGGCACTTGATGGAGGTGAAGGGCATTCCTTTAAAGAATGGGAAACCCTTCCACATAAACAAGAAGATGTTTAGGGCTAACCTATCAACTGCTCAAAGGGAAGCCCATGCAAGAAAAGTTGATACCAGTGAAGGGGAGTCAGCTGACCCTGTCCCGGAGGACACTACTACAACTGCTAAGGCTCCATCTCCGAAGCCTGTGCAGAAGAATAAGAAAGCCCCTGCAGAAAGTCCGCACCTTCTCTTGCAGCCATGGAAGACTCTGCACCTACCCCAGCAGCCGAGACAAAGAAGGAATCCCATGCACTTTCTCCTGTTGTGAAGAAGAAATGGCCAGCTGTGCTGTGAAAGCCAGATGCAACCAAGAAGCTGAAGGTGGGAGAATCAACTTTTACATTCAAAGAACCTGAGGAAGTGGAACCCAAAGTTCCATTAGCTAAGGCTAAGAGAAGGTGACTGATGAAATAATCTGCCTTAGTTAAGCTAGCCGAGTCTGGCATAGATGTTGTGAAGGAGGCTGCTGAGGAAGAAACAGTCTGTGCAAGAGAAGAGTGGTGTGGAGACCATTGAGAAAGAATAGGAGACTACTGTCGGCGAACAACAGAGGATGGAAGAAGAGACTGTTGGTGGAGATCAGCAGAGTTTGGATGAGACTGTTGTGTGGGAGACAACTGAGGAAAAAGAAGTTGGAACATCTGACCAGGGCGAGGACTTAGCTGTCCACTCCCATCTGACAAATGCCAGAACAACTGAGGAGGAAAGGGCTCCTCTTGCACCAATAGATGAAGATGGTGAGGATGATGATCTCGTTGTGCTATCTCCAGCGTACCCCGATATACATGAGAGACTATATGAATGGAGAAACTGAAAGTTGAGTTATGCAAGAACTCAATTCCAGAGTCCGGGGAGTTCATAGATGAGGAAGAAGAACTCCTGGATTTTCTTAGAAATATTCCGGTCCGTTCAGTGTTGGACCCAGACTTCTGCACAACTATCCTCTACCAAAAGAAATAAGCATAAGGCAAAGGCAAAGGCAATTGAGGAATTGAAACAACCTTAACCCTGCCCATTTGATGGTGTGCCTGAAAGTGCCTTTCAGGCAGCCAACATCAGTAATGATGATGAAATGGACCTTGCTGATGTAGTAGCGAAGACTGAACTGAGGAATGCTATCCAAGAATCCAAAGAGTTGCAGGAGAAGAGATTGCAAACGGGCCTATGAGAGTCTTCTTCAATTATGATCTCTCCTAGCCCAGACATTTTGGAAATGGTGAGGGTGATTGATGCCACCACTTCCCCAGTGCACTCTGAGGAACAAAATACCAGGAGAACTGGCGATGAAGCTAAGGAGGGAGTAGAAGAGGGCACCTTAGCCAAGCCTAACCATGAAGAAGGTGTTGAGACATCTTCCATTCGACTGATTACTGATCTGGACAAGAAGTTAAGTCTCAGGTTTCGAGTGACCCCACTGCTCGAGACTCAAATCTGCGCACTGATTGGGGAAACTTAAACCACCACAATTTGGGTTGGATGAGGCTATGGGAGACAACACCCAAAAGAAGATAGGAGGCGACGGTGAGAATATCAACGTACAAAAAAGTGGGTTTGATGAGGCTCAGATGGTTTCGACTATCTCAGCTCAAATCCCAGCTGCCCTACAGGCCGATAAAGCTGCTAATGCAACCAGGGCAAATGATGGAAATAAGGCCAAGGGAGTTAGACTCCTGGCTCTTAAAGTGCAATCCACGAGGTTGAGATCTCAAAGGATGCCATAGAAGACACTACTGCAGTTGAGACTTCAAAAGGGAATGTCCAAGGCCCATTAATGGTTAAGACTGCTGAGAGTAAAGAAGGCCCAGTGGAGGTTGAGACTTCAATGGGTAAACAATGCGAAGAAGAAGTGCATGCCCCTCAAGATGAGTCAGTGGAGGATTAAGAGTTTAGTGCCCTTCATGACTCACAGGAACACGTCAATGTCGATTTTTTGTAGACGGACGACGAAGCTGAGTCCAACCATAGATAAATCTCAAGAGGACACAACTATTGAGGAGGCCTTGGTACAAAGAAAGAGCAAAGCTAGTGACAAAGCTACCCCTGTAAATTTTACTTTGGTTGATGGCCTACCCCCTATGGTGCCATCATCATCCCATGACACTGGTAAATCAGCTTAGGAACAAACTACTCATATGGAAGAACCAACTGATGCCAATGAAGATGTTAAGACAAGCGAGGGCGATCACCTTTGAGCTAACATAAGCTGGGAAAACCGAGGACACTGGGAGAACCGAGGCACACAGGGCTGAAGAACTTTTGAAGGGAAAGGGTAAGGCTCCCGAAGCAAGAGGGGGAGAGATTCCTATTTTCCCTGAGGACCTATTTGCTGAATATTTCCTGTAACATCCCAATTTCATAAAATAACAATATGCGATTTGCGATTTATTAAAGTGCTGAAAAATAAGCCCAAGCTTGATTTAAACGCATTTTTAAAGGGAAATAAATACTCAACTTGTCATAAATGTGAAATACTCATGGAAACCTTGTCCAAAATTTTTAAAACAAAAATCCATAAAAACTATTTAGTTTCTAACATCATTAAATAAATCAAAATAAGGGGCCCTTTAAATTCTTGATCGACTTCCACCGTCCCCTTTGCCACGCTCCAACTCCTTCATTTATTTGTGGGGAATAAACATGGGGTGAGCATTCAACAGCCCAGTGGGGACGCAATGACTAAATTAAACACGCAAGCATACTTATTACTGCATACACACCTATGCTTTTCATGCTTTGATCATACAATGCCTGGAGGCCAACTGTGGGTGTACAATTAAGTACGTTCATGCATGTACAATTAAGTACCTTCATGTTTGTATGTTTAAGTACTTTCATGCTTGTACAATTAAGTACCTTCGTGTTTGTACAATTAAGTACATTCATGCTTGTACAATTAAGTACCTTCGTGTTTGTACAATTAAGTACCTTCATTCTTATACAATTAAGTACCTTCGTTTCATGTCATGTTTAACGTGCACATGCATATAACAATCATATAAGGCATTTAAAACAGACATAAGCAGTAAACCCCACCTTGAATGCAATAATTTCATGAAATAAATGCAAACGTGAAAGCCTAGAATTCAGATTCCTCGTCTCCTTTCTCATATCTCTTTCATCTCCGATTGCAAACCGATGTCGACGATCGGCGGTTATGGCAGTAGCCGTCTTCTCTCGCTTCCTCTATTTCTCTTTCTCCTTCCTTGGTTTTTATCTTGGGTTTTGGTTATGGGGCTAAAGGTTTGAGAAGGTGGTGGCCATGGTGGAGGTGCCGGTGGCGGTGGAGCACGACGGTGATGGTGGTGGCGGTTTTAGAGGAAGAAGGAGAAGAATAATTTATCTTCTTGCTTGGTGCAGAAAATTGTGAATAATAACCCTAGGGTAGCTTTCAATTTATAGGCCAAAGATTCAAGTGATATATGGTAAGATAATTTGCTGAAATTTTATTACCAAAAATACTTGATTTACTTGCCGTAAAGGCATATTTGATTTCTTTCTCTTTTGAACACGATTTTTCCTTTTGCAAAAATTGACTTTCCTTTATTATGTAAATAAAATCAGAAATTAAAAATACCCGATTAGGAAATTTAGGGTTTCGAAAATTCTAAATCATTCCCAAAAATTGGTTCTAGTCAAACCCTAATTTTATCCCCAATAATGTAAAAACCCGGGTATTACATTTCTCTTTTGAGGCAGACGTCCCTCTTGAAGCAGAGTCACCTGCTGAGAGTGCTAAATACACTGTCCAAGTCCCAATTGAAGAAATTGGAACACCTGATGAATACACAATGGTACCGTTTGGTTTTGACACCGATGATGTGTGGCCTGAAGAGCAGTCTGCTAATGCAGCCGACTTCAGAAAAGCCTTCAAGGCCATTTGCAGTGAAATTGAAACTATGGAAAAAGGATTCACAGCACTCAACCAACGATTAGACAACAGAGAAGCTACAATCACATGAGACATCCGAGGAATAGTTCTGAGAATAAGGGAATGGACAGCACAGACAAAGGCACTGAGGTGTGAGCAAGTTACATATTTTAAATCTCTATTTGCCAAAATGGTAATATCAAGCGCAAAAAACGTCAAATTCCAGCAGAGACAGAGGGATCACATCTCCAGATAGATCAATCGCACAAGACAAACATGGAGGTGCTAAAGGCACAACATAAGATAGACCTTCTAAAGACAGAGGCCACCATACGTACGGAGATAATGATTTTGCAAACAGAGATGAAGTTGATGGCAGCTTAATTGAAGGCACTGCGCTCAGAATTTAGAGCAACACACTCCGCAAGTCATGATAAGATGGTCATGGCTAATAAGAAGCTTGATCTAATCCTGGAAGGAGTATCCTCTCAGTCTACTCTAACCCCTGGTGATGATGCCAAAAAGGGGGAAGATGAAAGTAAAGGTGAAGGAAGTAAAGGGGAAGCATGCAGCAAGGGGGAAGGATGTGAGATGAAGAAGCCAACCTTGAAAATTATGCTTGACCAAACCCCTCAGAAAGGAAATGTTACCGTCTCTATCCTCAGTCAACTGCCTCAAAAACTGTCAATTGAAGAAAAATATGTTTTGGCATTCAAGAAGTCTCGAGAAGCCATAGAAGCCGACTTTGAGAAGGTAGCTGAGAAGCAACAGTGAAGGATTGAAAATCTTAAGGCGAAGTTTGAGGGCTCCCCAGCTGCACTTTTGAAAGATTACCCTGTTGTGAAGCCCCAAGAGAGTTAGCTATTCCTGATGGAGGATCTGAGCTGAGATCCATAGTGGAATCTTAAACTCTAACATCAGAAGGATTTTTCAGGAATACGACTCTACCTTAGGCGTGGGATCTATACTGGGAGAAGGGATTAGAATTGTGCAAATCAGCTGAGATGCAACAAAGTTCAAGTAGTCAACAGACTACTAAGGCGCCCATACAGTACACTCCAAGAGGAGGAGCTGAGTCACAAAGGAGAAGGGGAAGACATGGTAGTGGTGGAAGAGGCGGATGTACTCCATCACAGCCAAGGCCTAAAGACGTTCGTTATATGGATCCCCAGAAGAAAAGGCTGGTCTACTGGGCTGGGCTGGATAGGTTTCCAACATAGAGATGGAAAGGAAGAATAAATTAAGAAGCGATAAGGAAGCAAGATGAAGAAAATATAAGGCTCAATAGAGAATGGGAAGAAAGACAGAGAAAGAACGACATAGCTGCCAAGAGAGCTTATGAAAAGAAAAAGAGAGATGAGACCAGATTACTAGGATTGGCACAATTAGAATTTATGTCTTAGTGTTTACTTGGTTGTCAAAAATTTATTGCTCTTTTCTAGCTGCCCGTTGGATGCCAGTTATTTTGTGGAATTATCTTAATAAATGCTCATATTTTGTATTTGCAATTCTATAGTTTGGATTTTGTATTAATGTACTTACCTATATGTGGTATTGTGTGGAAAAACATGTTCAAATTTAGGATTTCAAGTGATTCTGGCCATTTATTATTTTTCAATTATTGTAATTTGATGAGTTAAATATTAAAAATTTAATATAATAAGGCTTAATTTCAATTTTTGTCTTATAAATCTCAACGGTTGGCAATCATAGTCTTGTTACTTCTTGATGTGACAGTTTTGGTGTTTGACGATTTTACCCTTGGTCAAATAGCAATGTCGGTCCAGTGGCTTTTAACACTCGTAGGCATGTGCACATAAAATACAAGGGTATTATTGGACTAAAGAAAATTTTGAAATACCCAATTGAGACCAAAATCACACAAGTTCAGAACTTACAAATTAGAACTTATGGGATCAATATTTGTTAGTAAGATGTTACCAATATCTTATCATTGGATCTGATCAATAATTATGAAGTTTTTTTTTTTAATTAGAAATGGTTAATTCAATAGTGTTATATTTGCGGATTAATTCACTAGATATTATCATAAAGAGAGGGTATTTGAGGTAAGTTGTTTTTAAGGGTTTTTTCTTTTTTACTTTGAAGTAAGAGAAAATGTTCTTCACAATATTTGTCTTTATTTTAACCAATTGTTTTCTTTCTCATTCAAAGAAAACAAGTATTTTCAGAGAAAACATAGGTGGAGGGAAAAAATATTGATCAATAGGGTACAAATATGTTTCGTGAATCATTTGTTTAATTTCTTGAAATTTTGTCTCTCTCATGAACTATATATGCTAAAAAAATGCTTTTGATACTGTAATTGTCAATTGTGGAACTAAAATCGCGCCACAACAAATCTTATGGGGCCAATAGTGCAATTCACTCAATAATAATAAGAATTTTACTGCTGGAAACATTATTTATCAAGAACGCAAAAAACTTACTAAAAACACAAAACAACGGAACAAGAAGAAAAATACGAAACAAATAAATAGATCGCAAGTAACATAAATTAAACAGGTGCATAATATTAAACAAATCAACCATGTATCAACCAGGACTAAAGTTCATAAAATGTTGTTCTTGGAGTTGCAAAGGAGCCATGTCTATACCGCACACACATATTTACACATATATAGTTGATTCAAACCAAAAATCAATTCACACAAGGTTGCTAATTGATAAATCACATCATGAAATGAATTGAGGACCAACGATATATGTATTTGTGAAAGCTTCGTGGGATTATCTTGCTTGCTAAGAAATTATTACATGCACTAAAATCATGACAAATTAAATAATATTTTGCTAATGTATGATTGATAATAATCGGCTGAATAGCCATCGGGCCCAGCTACAAGATCTTGATGAATGTCAAATATAGCATTCTTTAATTCTTCCAACAAGCTTTAGCATGAAGGATAAAAGCATCCTCAGGACACAATTGGCGTGATATGTTGAAGATATTCATCTGGAGGTGTTGCATTCGTGGCTTAAAATATCCGTTGAAAGTAGTTTACAACCAAAATTGCGCCATGCTCCGCATATCTTATGGGACTAATAATGCAATTTACTCACTATTCCCAAGAGTTGTGGTTAATTGCAAGAGATGAACATCCTAACTTTAATTAAGATATATCCCATCACATTTGTGCAAACTCAAAACATCTTTGAGACTAATATAAAAGAAGAAATTGCACTATTCAACCCATAAATATGGGGTGATGTGATTTTAGTCCCATGATTTAAACATAGTCCCACTAGAATGGTTTTGTTGCAAAATTAGTTGATAATATAGCCACAACAGCTCCACCTCAGCATACAAAATGAAGAATGTTGCACACTGGTACATTTGCTGGTACAATTGCAGCATCGGTGCTCTGCAAATATGGTTTCAGATTCCTTTTTATCCGTTCAGAGGTTCCAAATCTAAATAACAACGTGTATATAATCAATTTCAAATTTTACACTTCCCAAAAGAAAGTTTGATTTTTGACTAGTCTTATTGAAAATCAATTTCAACCGATTCCCATTTGTTCATTAAAAAATACATGGGATCGTTAAAATTGATTAATAAACTGCCCAAGTACTGACTTTGAAATTATGAGACAAGTTTTACAATAAAAAGTGAACTTAAGGTGCTATTTTTTTACTTCGGGAAGGATGTTAGATTCGGATATGTCTCTAGGGAAGGCGAAACATTATTTGCGTTGAGGAAGAAGCTTGAGAAAGTGGCAAAAAAGAATGTGGGGGAAGAAAGTCAAGTAGGATTATTACAAGTCTGGAAAGGCGAGAGATATAGATTGAGAGGGTCAAGAGGGACAAATATAAGACTGAGATGGCTAAGGTCATTAGAAGAGTGATTGAAGAGGCTCGTGCTGCTTCAGCCTACTACAACGGGGAGCAAATTTCCTATTCTGAAGTGGTGTTCCATTTCATGTTTCATTCATCTGGATGAACGACACATGTCATTTAGATAAACATGAGGTTTTCATTGTTTAAAGGTACTTACATGTGTTGTTCATCTAGATGAATGGAATATGAAGTGAAACACCAATTTGGAATAGGAAAACTGAATCCACTACAACAATGTTGATGGCACTGTCGCCCCCTAACTTGCTCCAATTAAGAGAAGCTTAAATTGACAAAAGGTGGACCTAAATATTTGTAGGCCATGTACACGCACATGTCCTCATCTTTTAAATGATGATTGTGCTTTGGCATTCAGGGCTCATCGAAACTGCTATATATTTCTATGACATAAATTACATTTAGATAAATCCCATCACATTAATGCATAAACAAAATATAGCTTCAAGATTAAGAGGGTGTTTGGTTGAGTTAATTTAAAGGATCTATAAGCTCCTACATCTTATGAGATATGGTTTTTATACCTTATAAGATGTTTTTGGATCAACTTATAATATGTTAAATTTAAGTTCAAAATTAATTAAGTTGTTTAAATATTTGGATGAAATAAGATGTAAGGGCTTATGAGCTGTTATCAATGACAATCTTGTAATTAAACTAATGGTCAAAGATAAAAAGAGGTTGTTAAAATTAGATCACATTTTGAAAATAATGTGATATCCCCCAATTTTTATAAAAGGAGACGCACTATCTACAACCCTTGTTTATTTAAGTACACCTACCCTCTTTTTAAACCCCCAACATTTCCCAACTTTATCATGTGGCACAATATGTAGGACATGACTATGTGGCACGAACATGTGATACATGACTATATAGCACGATCATGTGGCTCATTGCTTTATGAAATGATCGTATGGCAAAATCATGTGGTATATGACTGTGTCAAACGACCTATGGCATGATCATGTGGCATGATCCTATGGTATAATCGTGTGACATGATTTTATGACATATATTTTAGGTAGTAAGGGCATTAAAGTCTTTTAAATACAATGAATTTAAAAGGTAAGTGTATTTAGATGAAAATGGGGTGTGAATAGCAGCATCATTTCTAAAAAGAGCTTATAAGCTCTCAAATATCTTATAAGATGTCTTAAAGAGCTTATAAGCTCAACCAAACACCCTCTAATACTTAACTGTAAAAAATATTTCAAGAACCTAAAAACCCGAAGAAGAAAAAGAAAGGAAAAAACAGTTAGTAACAATAAACCGATGCAACTAACATAAATTCAAAAAACTACTATAAATAAATTAAACAAATGAACCAACCATGAATACATAAATCAAAGTCAATAAAAATCTAGTTCTTAGATTTGGAAAGGAACCATGGCGATACTACAAACATACAAACACACACACTAAGAGACATAGATATATATGTATGTAACTGGTTGGATTAGTTGATTCATAACCGAAACTAAATCACAAAAATAAGAGAAAGATAACTTGCTAAGAATGGTAAATCAATTCTCGAAATTATAATTGGCTCTTCCTGCTACAGGTCCAAGTTCATTTGCCGAGTGATCGAAGATATATGGATAATGCAGCATCGTCGTCGTTTCCCAACCAAGCCCACCGGCCACCGACTCACTATCATTTGTCGAAATCTCCATCAAGATCCATGAGAAACTCTCCATCTCTATCTTCCTCCGCCACCACCACTAGTGGAGGAGGAGTAGGAGGTGCTACCATCTCTGCCACCGCGCCGGAAGTAGATACTGCTGGACAAAATATCTTCATCGTTTCCATCCTGGAATTGATTTCCCTGAGTGTCTGGTTAATAACCCAGCCCATCTCCGCAGCATTGTGTAGATCAAAATGCTGAAGGACCATTATTCCGGCGAGGGACTAAAACATGAAACTCTTCATTTTCTTCTGTTTGTTCTTGTTCTTGACATGGCGGAGGTGGTTCTCCAATTTCTTCATCCGCTGGTGGGTGAAGCTCTTATGGTTCACCATTCTTTTGGACTGGTCCATCCCGACAGATTTCTAAACACCATTGATGCGCGGAGCCACGAAGGCCAAATCTCTGATTGTGGATCATATTGGTTGTAGATGATGGGACATGCCTCCACGCCGAAAAGGGTGCTAAGCTTGCTCACTTTGTTGTAAAATGCTTCTTTCTTTTCTTGAATGTCGTCTTTCTTTCCATGTCATTGGTAATGTAATCTAGGATTACTTTATTTCTTGTCATTTTTTACTTGCTTTTTTTCTTCTTTGAGGAACCAAATTTCTTGTTTTTTTTTAGTTTGGAGTATTTGGAATACCTATTGTTTATTTTCTGTATATATAGATGGTGATAAGATCGAGTTAATATTAGAATTGCACAATTTGAATTTCTCTTCTATGTTTTGTCTTCAGCTCCACTATGCCCCCCGTTGGTTTTGGATTCCCCAAATGGTTCACATGAGATCTTTGTTGATCAAAATATTGACTGTCCATGCGTTGGATGCTTCCAAATTGATGTTTGACACTTCCATCTCATTGACAACCCCGCGTGCTGTTAATCCTTCATCTTCGTCCATGAATCAACGTGTTTTACATGCCCCTACTGGTCATATATCGTCCTCATCTCCCATGCCTACATATCTGATTTCAGAATATATTTATGGAGACCTCTGGTGTCCGTATTGTCACCGTCTCCTCCTCCGGCCATGGAAGCACAATATTCTGATGTTTCGTCTATGCTTTCACCTGCTAATATCATTCTCTCCAAATCTCATGTCTCTGTAGTTCGGGTTTCGAGTAATAAGGTTACTTCTTCCATGCACTCACAACAATCTTTTGTGCCTGGTTATAGAGTCTCTCCCGTGAGTATTACTCAACAGCTTTCCGTACTATCTGAGGCTCCCAGGTTTTATTCTTCCCCACAGAACTCCTTACCTACTATTGGAACTCTCTAAACGTCCAGTGCATATTTGTCTACATATCTGGCTATAATCCTACGACAATCTGAAATAATTCATAGGAACTCAGTTGTTATGGTTTTCTCTGATTTGACGAACATGTATGATTCCTTGGATACTACTTGACTATCTTCTACAAGTGTCGACATACATGTGTCAGCCCAACCGATATTGAACTAGGCTCAATCCTTTGCAAGGATGGTGCAAGGTATTTCTCTATGTGTCGCTGAACCTATTAAAAAAGTTGATTATTTCTTGGTTTCAGTTGATGAAAATTTATATCGGTTTTCAACAACAAGTTAGGGAATTTTCTTTCTTCCTCATTGTGTGTGTAATTCTTGCAAAGGGTTCCAAACCATGGCCTTTGATTCCTCTTCATAAACATCTTACTGAGTTATGGAATCTTAAATAGGATGGAAATTAATTCCTTTAGGGAAGGGTTATTTTTGTGTTAAATTTTCAACAACTTTAGATCGTGCGAGGGCGGTTTCTCATTCTTCCTAGCAAATCAATCCGGGTATTATTCGTCTTTTACCTTAGGTTCTGGATTTCAATCTGTGTATTAAATACCTCCATTGCCAGTGTTTGGGTGCGTATCTTGATCATTTTGTTAGGGTCCTAGTGGCTATTGACCTTGCCAAGCTTCTCCAGAATTATATAAATGGTTGAACGCATCAGTCATTGCTCATTTGTTTCTTAGAGTTATGAGAAATTACTAGAATTTTACTCTAACTGTCGTATTACAGGAAATAATACTGCTGCATGTCGTTGCATTTTACCTCATGTTCCTGAGGATTCTCAGGTCGTGAACCTACATCCAAAAGGGGTAGTCACATGTTCGTAAGGTTTATAAACATGTTCATTCATGTAAGGGTAAGGGTAAAGCCGTGGATAACTCGGTGAAAGAAACAATATCCGCATTGTGTGGTGGTCACCCTCTCAAACTATATTCCAAGTAACAATCGTGTCACTTTGGAAAATTGTTTTGTAGCTCTTTCGATGGTTGATGAATCGGATAAGGATCCTCCCCCCCTCCTTGACCCGTGGCTACAAGTAAACAGTGGGAGAACTATGACAAAGAAGATCACCCTAGGGCCAAGGACCAACATCCTAATGGGAAATCTTTTGCTCTGGTCTAACCGCCAATAGTTCAAATGGATAAAGATGAATTTGTGACCGTCAACAAAAAATCAGCTAGTAATGGTAATAATACTAGCCTTTCACGCCCTCAATAAAACGTCTCAACTCGCAATCAGTTTGATGCTCTACAGGAAAAAAATTGCAGTTCGGGTTTCATTTAAAGTATGTTGAAAACGATCACAAATGATCACATCGTACCAAAGAGGCATGATAATCCGCTAGCTAATGTGGTTTATTCCAATATTATTGAATCAATAGTTCGTATCTGAAAGAAAGTGATGAAATGACTTTGACTTCAACTCATGATTCAACATCTCCAACATCAAGTTATCCTCTTAACTTTGATTTTCAAGTTGATGCATACAAATTGGAAGCTTTAAAGACCAAGCTAAGCGACTCCTCAACTACTCCGTTTGACATTCACTCATGTGATTCCTCAGAAGCTCTATATGAAGGCTAGGTCAATTATTGCTCGAGGGTCCTGACCGACATTTCACATGCTACATCATAGGTAAATCAGTCAGACCATCAAGAGGATACTCGACCACGTGCTAAAAGCAAATGAAAATGCCATTAGAAAATCCTCCAAAAGTAGGCACCCTTTATTTAAAGTGCATCTTTAAGTTATTTTTGTTGTTTCTTTTTTATGAAGTTTAGCATTGTTTTTCCTTTGCTACCTGATCAACTTATGATCATGACATTTTTCTTTCCTTTTTATATATTTCTATTTATTTTAAAAATTTGTCTTTGTATTTTCTTAGTTGTTCAATATTAATGGTTCATTTCTGGCAGCTCATTGGATGCCAATTGTTTTGTATAATAATTGTCTTAATAAATGCTCAAATTTAGTATTTGTAATTACATAGCTTGGATTTTATATTAATGTGTTTACCCTATATGTGGTGTTATGTGGATAAACAACATTTACTTTTTAGGATTTCGAGTGATTATATAATGAAGTGGATATTTTGGTTGTTCATTCCTTTCCAACAGTTGTAATAATAACAAAGTTACAAATTGAAAATTTAATAATAATAACAATAATCATAACGCGCAACAACAACAACAACAACAACAACAACAACAACAACAACAACAACATGTAATACTTGTTACAGGTCATTCTTTACTTGGTCTATCCTCTGAATATACAACTTCGACTATTTAATTTTTTTATTAAGTTTTCGTATATAACGTGTAAAATAGGATATACAAATAATTAATGTAAATGCATGACATGTAGCTAAAAGAATATCACACTAAACCCCCTGTACTATTCGCATTTTTACACTTTACCATATAAACTATTTTTTTGTTACACTTTACTATATGAACTACATAAATTTTTGCACTTTGCTATATATGGAAATAGTTCATTATGGTTATCAGGCCTATCATGTTATAGTATATAAAATTATTTTCTTTAAATTCATACATTGTTTCAACGAAATGTAGCTAGGTATTCTTAGTCAGTTGTTTGGTTATTCTTCACATGTATAGTTTTACGATTGCTCCATACTCTCAACCTGAATAGGCATCACAATTGTTTGTACCAACACTACTAAAATACCAAAAAATTGCAGCAAAAAAAATGCTGCTAACTTTAAACATTAGCGACCAATCTTAAGTATTCATCACTAACCAATTAAAAATGAAAAAGCTAATATAAATTCAGTCAATTAGGGATAAAAATACTCGTCACTAACCAGGAACACCTTACTATATTCTAGTAGAACAATGTATGAATTTTTTTGTACAAAAGTATGATGGATTAGATATATATGTTCGTAATAAACTTTTTTTATCGTTTGAACAAAAATAAAATTTTAGGTGTAAAACTTCCATATAGGGTAAAGTGCAAAAATTTATGTAGTTCATATGGTAAAAGGTAACAAAAAATAGTTTATATGGTACAGTGTAAAAACTCGAATAATACAGGGGGTTTAGTGTAATTTTCTCTTTGTCTAATGGTCTCAACTATAACTTATGATTATATTCAATGATAAAATTAATTTCCTTTTATGGGGGGATATTACAGTCTCATACAACTAATGTCACTACTTCTCCACTTCCCCTCTTAGTATTTTGGATTCATGATTCTAATTTGATGTTTTATTTTTCATTATTCCATGTCATGCATTTGCAGTTAAAATTCGTATATCCTATTTTACACGTAATATACGAAAACTAAATAAAACGAATTAAATAGTCGATCTGGCATATTTAGAGGATAGTCCAAGTACAAACAATGACATATAACTTGTATTATATATTATTGTTTTTGTACATTATGGTTATGATTATTATTATTAAATTTTCAATCTGTAATTTGAATATTATTACAACTGTTGGAGAGGAATGGACATCCAAAATATACACCTCATCATGTAATCACTTAAAATTCTAAAAATGAATGTTGTTTATAAACACATCACCTCATATAGGGTAAGTACATTAATATAAAATCCAAGCTTTATAATTACAAATACAGATTTGAACATTTATTAAGACAATTCTTTACAAATAATTGGCTTCCATCGGGCAGCCAAAAATGAACCATTAATTTTGAACAACTAAGAAAATAGTCAGACAAATTCAAATTGGAAAAATCTAATATTAATTCGATCTTATCACCATCTATATAATCTGAGGAAATGAATGGACAACCAAAAATATACACCTCATCATATAATCACTTGAAATCCTAAAAATGAATATTGTTTGTCCACACATCACCACATATAGGGTAAGTACATTAATACAAAATCCAAGATATATAATGAAAAATACAAATATTGGCATTTATTAAGACTATTGTTCTACAAAATAATTGGCATCCAACGGGCAACTAGAAATAAACCATTAATGTTGAACAACTAAGAAAATACTAAGACAAATTCAAATTGGACAAATCTAATATTAACGCGATCTTACCACCATCTACATAATCAGAGGATAGGAATGGACATCCAAAATATACACCTCATCATATAATGACTTGAAATCCTGAAAACGAATATTGTTTATCTACACAACACCACTATAGGGTAACTACATTAATATAAAATCCAAGCTATATAATTACAAATATGAATTTGAGCATTTATTAAGATAATTGTTCTACAAATAATTGGCATCCAACAGACAGCTAGAAATGAACCATTAATTTTGAACAACTAGGAAAATACTAAGACAAATTCAAATTGGGCTAATCTAATATTAATTCGATCTTCTCACCATCTATATACACAGACTATAAATAATAGGTATTCCATATATTACAAATTAAAAAAAAAAAAACAAGAAATTTCATTCCTCAAAGAAAGAAAAAAAGATAGTCAAAAATGACAAGAAAGAAAGTAACCCTAGCTTACATTACCAATGACTCATAAAAAAGGCGTTCTCAAGAAAAGAAAGAAGGGTTTTATCAGGAGGTTGAGCGAGCTTAGCACCCTTTCTTGCATGCCTCCATCACTTACAGACCTACGATCCACAACCAGAGATTTGGCCATCACGGCTCGCACGACGACAGTGTTGGCTCGTTTTAGAAATCTATCGAAGATGGACTAGTCCATTAAAATGGTGAACCAAGAGAGCTTCACCGGCCAATGGATCAAGAAGTTGGAGGACCAGCCATGCCCCGTCAAGAAGCAGAACAAGCGGAAGGAAATGGAGAGTTTCATGTTCCAGTACCTCGCTGGAATAGTGGGCCTTGAGCATTAATTATCATGTGGTACAATCATCTGACAGGATCGTATAACACATGTTTTAGGTAGTAAGATCATTATAGTCTTTTAAATGCAATGAATTTAAAAGTTTGTTGGATTTAAAGGAAAAACGTGTGTGAACACCACCCTTTTTAAAAAGAGCTTATAAGCTCAAACAACTTATAAGATGTTTTAAAGAGCTTATATAAGCTCCTAAATATCTTGTAAGATATTTTGAAGTGCTTATAAGCTTACCCAAATACCCTCTAATACTTTTAGTAAAAACCACTTCACGAAACAAAAACCCAAAGAAGAATAAGAAATTAAAGGGAAAAAACAAGAAACAATATAAACGGATGCAATTAATATAAATTCAACAACTAATGCAGATAAATTAAACAATTCAATCAATTAGAAATACAAAAATCAAAGAATAAAAATTTAGTTCTTGGATTTGCAAAGGTGCCATAGTTATATTACACACATAAAAAAAACACACACACACATATACATTTATACATATGTATATATATGTAACTGGTTGGATTAGTTGATTCAAAATTGAAACTAAATCACACAAATAAGAAAAACATAATGTGTTAAGACTGATAATTCTATTCTTGAAATTAAAATTGGCTCTTTCAGATCCTGGTCCAACCAAGCCCACTGGCCACCAGTCCATTGTCACTGCCCCCTTCGGACTCTCAGTCAGGATCCACGAGAAATTCTCCTTCGTGTTTTCTTCCTACTTCACCATCACCGACGAAGGAAGAGGATAAGTAGTCGCCGCCTCTGCAACCGCGTTGGAAGTAGAATCCACTTGATCAATTATATTCATTGCTTCCATCCTGGAATTGATTTCCCTAATCATCTGGTTAATAATCCATCCCATGTCTGCGGCGTCCCTCAGATCAAAATCCTCAAGGCCCACCGCATCGGCGATGGATTGGAACATAAAAATCTCCATCTTTTTATGCTTGTTCTCCTTCTTGATGCGGCAGAGCTGGTCCTCCACCTTCTTGATCCGTTGTGAGGTGAAGCTCTATTGGTTAAATATTTTTCTTGACTAGTCCATCTCCGATAACTTTCTAAAACGCGTTAGCACTGCCGCCACGCTGACTCTCGATGGCCAAATCTCAGGATCCGGGTTGTATATGTTGTTGATGATGGCGCATGACTCTATGCCGCAAAGGGTGCTTTTCTCACTCACCTTCTTGATTAAACCCTTCTTCCTTTTCTTGAACGAAGCCTTTCTTTTGGAGTCATTGGTAACATAAGTCAAAGTTACTTTCTTCCTTGTCATTTTTGACTAGTTTTTTTTTTCTCTTTGCAGAATGAAATTTCTTGGTTTATATTTTTTAATTTGAGCATATGGATATGTATATAGAGATAGTGATTGAGATCAGATTACTAGGATTTGCACTATTTGAATTTTTGTCTTATTGTTTTCTTGATTGTCAAAATTTTATGGCTCTTTTCTGGCTGTCTATAGGATGCCAATTATTTTGTGGAACAATTGTCTAAATAAACACTCAAATTTTGTATTTGTAATTGTATAGCTTGGATTTATATTAATGTACTTATCTTATATGTGGCGTTGTGCAGACAGACACCTTCAAATCTAGGATTTGAAGTGATACTGGCCATTTATTAGTTTCCAACTGTTGCATTATGATATTCGAAATTAAAATTAAAAATAACAATAACATTAATAATAAGCTTTAATTGCAATTTTTGTCCTATACCTCTTAGGGGTTGGCAATCTTAGTCTCGTAACTTCTTGCTGTGGCAGTTTTGGCCCTTAACGATTTTACCCCACTACAAGGGAAAAAGCAAAATGATAACGGTTTTTAACCGATGTGTATTTATGAGATAAACGGATGTTAATTCCCATGTGGTTAGATGTCTTGAAGTACAATGACAACAGTTTTAATCATTGTCTATATTAAAATACTATTGATCTTAATGCCCATGTTGTTAAAGTGCGGTTCTTCAATATCGTCCAAAAACCAATGTCGTTTCCTACAACGACAACGATTAATATCATTGGTGAATAACTGATGTCTTCGCGTTAATAAACAACGATTTAACTTATGTCTATCGTAGAAAACAATTGTCCTTACTAAGTAAAACAATTGGTTAAAACCAAATGTTTTGCAATTTCAAAATTATCAAAACCAAATGAGAAATAGTACCAATTAACGTATCTAAATCAAATAACTTTACCGTTAGTTAAAATTTAATTGCAAATATACGAGTACAATATTTAGAAATAAGGTTATATATAAGTTTACCATCAACAACAAAATGCCTTGTGTGTTCTATTCTTGGCAACATTAAAAAATTACTAAGCTAGGAGTAATATACACTTGACCAAAAATCAATGTACGTAAAATGTTCCAATTCTTCCCTAGATTTGATTACAGTTGCATCTTTCCAAATCAACCGATTAAGCCATGCATCATCCGAAACTAAAAACAATATGAAAAGAATCAATATTTATATACTTTCATACCACTTCAAAATAACTCCATGCACACTAGACTGAATCAGACACATTAACATTCTTCACTTTAAGTTCGCATTACAAGTTTGCACTAGATCATGCTTTGCATAAATGGTAGTAACAACAACACCACTACTCAAAATTACAAATATCCCCTTGTCATTAGTTTTTATTGTACAATTGCACCAATTGAGTAGGTTGTTTGTAAAATGAAAACAAAATTTAAGGGGTTATTTGTAATGTCACATGAGTTATTTGTAATATTGAAAAATAACTATTATTTTTAGTAATTAGATATAGTTCCTTTCAATAACATAAGAAATCAAGATTCATGATTATGAGTTGCACTTACAAGGGTAGTAAATAAAATTCATACTTATGATCATAGATCACAAAACCAAAACTGCCTTCGAGCTCCTTAAGGACCTAATACGCCGGGATTGTACTCCTCCTGGTAGGCTTTAATCACAAACAAGGCCTCATTTCCACCCTTTGACAACCCATACTACTTGATAAAGGTGCATAAGTTGTTTGTCCCTTGAAAATGTTGTACACGTCATCCACACCACAAAACAATCTGTAAAATATTATGTCTCCTCCTCCGGCCATGGAAGCGCGATATTCTGATGTTTTGTCCATGCTTTCACCTGTTAATATGGTTTCCTCCAAATCTCATGTTTTTGTAGTTCGGGTTTCGAGTAATAAGGTTACTTCTTCCATGCACTCACAACAACCTTTCGTGCCTGGTTATAGAGTCTCTCCAGTGATTATTACTCAACAGCTTTCCATCCTATCTGAGGCTCCCGGGTTTTATTCTTCCCCACGAAACTCCTTACCTACTATCGGAACTCTCTAAACTTCTGGTACATATTTGTCTACATATCTGACTATAGTCCTATGTCAATCTGAAATGATTCACAGGAACTCAGTTGTTAGGGTTATCTCTGATTCGAAGAACATGTCTGATTCCTTCGATACTAATTTACTGTCTTTTACATGTGTCAGCATACATGTGGCAGCCCAACCGACATTGAACCGGGCTCAATCCTTTCCAAGGGTGGTGCAAGGTATTTCTCAATGTGTCGCTGAACCTATTAAAAAAGGTGATTATTTCTTGGTTTCAATTAATGAAAATTTATATCGGTTTTCAGCAACAAGTTAGGGAATTTTCTTTCTCCCTCATTGGGTGTGTAATTCTTGCAAGGGGTTCTAAACCATGGCCTTTGATTCCTCTTCATAAACATCTTACTGAGTTATGGAATCTTTTTTTTTTTTTTTGAGGTAATGAGTTATGGAATCTTTAATCGAATGGAAACTAATTCCTTTAGGGAAGGGTTATTTTTGTGTTAAATTTTCAACAACTTTAGATCGTGCGAGGGCGGTTTCTCATTCTTCTTGGCAAATCAATCCGGGTATTATTCGTCTTTCACCTTAGGTTCTGGATTTTAATCGTATATTAAATACCTCCACTGCCAGTGTTTGAGATGTTTGGGAATGGGGAAAATATCTACATCGAGTCTTTAAGGAACGATGTAATCTGATAAGTGTTTACATCGATTGTGAATAACAATCGCTGTAAATATCTTTCAATTGTTACATCGTTTGTGTAATAACCGATGTTAACTTCTAATGACATGAATGAACATGTTTATAAACCTTACGAACATGTGACTACCCCTTTTGGATGAAGGGTCACGACCTGAGAATCATTAAGAACACGAGGTAAAATCCAATGACATGCAACAATATTGTTTCCCATAATACAACAGTTAGAGCAAAATTATGGTAATTTCTCATAACTCAAAGAAACAAATGAGCAATGACCGACACGTTCAACCATTTAGGCCCTTAACACGTTGGTCCTTGCTCATTTGTTTCTTTGAGTTATGAGAAATTACCATAATCTTGCTCTAATTGTTGTATTATGGGAAACAATACTGCTGCATGTCATTACATTTTACCTCATGTTCTTGATGATTCTCAGGTCGTGACCTTCATCCAAAAGGGGTGGTCACATGTTCATGGGTTTATAAACATGTTCATTCGCTGGTAAGCGGTAAAGCGTGGATAACTCGGTGGAAGAAATGATCTCCGCATTGCGTGTTGGTCACTACTACAAAACAAGGATTTTACATCAGAATTTAACATCGGTTATTACACAACCGATGTAACAAAACAGGCGGTGGCATAATTGTAATATTTAGAAGATATCTACATAAGTTGTTTACTGAACCGATGTAAACAGTGCATTTCTACATCGGTTATAAAAGAACCGATGTAGAAAAATTTATACGGTGGCATATTTGTAAATTTTGAAAGATATTTATTGCGGCTGTTATTGACAATCGATGTATACATTTATCAGATTACATCGTTCCTTAAAGACCCGATGTAGATATTTGCCCTATTCCCAAGCATCTCAAATTTGTCTTCCCACAAAATGGATTTTCTCTTACTCCCCAAATCGAAACTGCTATTCTCTCCAAACCTAATTTCTAGCTTTCTCTCTCTATCTCGTCGTTCCTCAACCATCTGCCACTGTCGGACTATTGTTCCGCCGGAGAACCTCCATGCTAGTGGCGCTTACATGCACCGGCAAGAGTTGATATTCACTCAATCGGAGATATAAGATATGATACTTCTCTGAGTTACTTTAAATTAATAGGGAACACTCCCTCCAATTAAAGGATCTCGAAGTCTACAGATCTAGATCTGGTCCAGCCATTTCCTCTGATCTAGATCTGATCTCAAAGTATACAGATCTATATGCCAGCAGCGGAAACCCAAGACACCTCGCACTTGGCCCTACTCTCCACTCGGTGCATGAATACCTCGAGCACTTTAACCCTCCCCACTAACTTCATCCGCGTCTCTATCTCTATCGTTTCCCTTGCGACCACACCGCTCACAACGTCCCTACTGTTTACACAACCTATCACCTCTCTTGGCGGGCGAATATACAGCCAATATCGAATCGAACTTCGCCGACATCTTCTGTCTGCCACCGCCGCTGATTTTCCCGTCGGGTATGAAAACAACTCCCACCGGCTCGCCGGAGTAGACAAGCTGCAGCTAGCTGTTGTAGTGCGAGAACTCATCGCGGTTAGGGTTTGTGATAGTGACGTATTAGAAGAACTCGAAGTTTTCTAGGCTCTTCACAAACAGGTCTACTGAAGGCAAAAGCAGAAAAGGTATCTTTTTGCGACATGTTTTTTTTATTTGTCTCACAGATTACTTATTCTTTGCGACAATTATTTTCATTGAGTTGTAAAAGGTTTTCCATCAAATATCTGATTTCTACTAAAGACGATGAAAACTCACCTCGAATATGGATATACTCATTTGACATTTTGTGTATCAGATCTGGGAGGACATTCTTTCAGGCAAAGTTGAGAAGGATAGCTTGTAATGAATGGTATAACATTTGCTCATCAACAGGTAAAAGATATTTTGATTGTTGTGGCTTACTTTTCTTTACTTTGATTACGTTCAAATCCTAAAGAGTAAAGTCTCCTACAGATGTTCCATTATTTCTGATATCTATTTCGTCAAATTCAACTGTGATTGTTAGGCATCTGGCCGAGTTTGAAGTATTTCATTTGGCAGCATTTTTTTAAAGTGCTGTCAATGTGTGTTCCAATTTGGTTGAATGATTGCTTGGTTCATATATGCTTATAAATATCTGAGAAATTAAGCGATAATTTTGTATCTAATACCATATAAAAAGATCTCCTATCCTTGAGCTCTTTCTCTGTTCTAGTTAATGTGGAGCATTGATTTGTTGAAATTTATTTACTATTCAATATTCAATTTAATAATATTTTGTACAGGGAAATTTGGATGGAAATATTAATAGCATGTTATATTCTGTGAGCTTGAATAATGAATCTAGTTTCAGTCTTCATATTAGTGCATTGCACTCTATTATCGAAAGGACTTCTCTTAACCGTGGATGATATAAATATAGCATGTGCCGGTTGTCATGTAGCTGGTGCAGTATACGCCAACTGGCTCAAGGATAAGGTATCTTTACCATCTGAAACATGTCTAACTATCATGCCCAAATATTTAGGTTTAATTACAAAAGCTACCCCTGATGTTTTTGCTATATTCATGGCAAGGGAAATCTGAAAAGCACTTGCCATTACAGTAAAAGTTGTGACTAAAAAATTGCATTTCAGCCCCGAATATCCCTGCAAACTAAAAAAGCTCCCAATTAGAACTGTTGGATAATTTTTAAATTTATTTTCTCTAAATAAGCATCGGTTCTTAAAACTTGAGGCACCTATGAGGAATGGGATCCATTGCCATTTGCTTCAATTGACATGTAAAATATCATAAGTATTTTCATTTTTTTAATTATCCGAAATTAAGGGACAAATCCTTACAGGGTTCGCTAATTTGTTGCGCGTTTATCACATGAATTTGAGTTGGAACTTTCTGGACGGTGTTGTGCCATTTAACTTGAGTTTCTTGAAAAATGCTTGGGTGGAATTTGGACCCGAGTGGAAATCCAGGACTGTGTTTGAGCCCATCAGCTGTAAATGGTGGTGGTGTCAATGTTGGTGGTGGTGTATGTGGGAATAGCAAAACCAGCTTATTGATGAAGCCATTGAAGAAATCTGAAGCTCCATTATTACAGTGCTTCAATGTGTTATACCTTGTTAATGCTGCTTTGGTGTTTCTAACATTGCATAAGAGACTGTCTTTTAGTTAAGGATTAGAAACACTGTATTGTTACAACTAGTTTGATTTTATTGAGGTAGCTGCATTATAAATTCTTATAATGTTACTTAGGATAAAAATACATTGTATTCTGGGTGTTCATGATTTGATTTGGGTCATTCTGCAGTTCTAATTTTATCAAGGATCTCACTACGTACCCAATAATCATATAAGGGATTGCATCCTATATATTCTCACAATTTGCCGGCTTGCTTTGATGAACTATTGATGCCAAATAATGCTATCTTCATTCTAATTTTCAGCTTAACGCAGGAGAGAGTACTCGTAGTCTCACACAGCGGAACGATCAGAGCTCTATATAGAAAGGGATTCTCCGCATCGGCGGTCCATCGGAAAGCTTCTAAGAACTTTTGTAATTTACTAAAACATTATTTTTTCAATGGAAAAAGGTATCTAAATTATTTTGTTGCATATATATAATTTATCATGTTATGTTAATTTTAAAATATAAGCATCCATTGGCTTAAATTGTTAATTAACTGACCCCTTTTTAACAATTTATATATTGCTTAGCAAATTAAAAAAGAATCTTGTAAATGACTTAAGGCTTTGATCTAATGTTTTAGATGCCACAAGTTTTAGTATCTAGCTTTTCACTTAGAAAAGAGAACCTATAAATTGAAAATATTTTTTTGTGTGTTCATTAAGATAAATTACTCCGATGAAACTGTTTTATGCACTAATTAAGAAACATAGATTAGTGGAATACAATGAGGAACTTTTTTCTTTAGTTGATGGTTGTAATTTGTAAGTCTAATTGCATCACTAAGCACCATCCATATGAAACTAGTCTTAATTTAGATGCCATTGCTGACCAATGTTATTCTCTGTCGTCTCCTTTCTTATAGTATCTAGGTTTACACTTAGAAAAACCTGTAAAGTGAAAATGTTTATATGTTCGTTAAGGTAAATTACTTTAGTGAAACTATTTTATGCACTATATTCGAACATAGACTGAATACTAAGATTGTGATTGTTCCCATGAGCAATATCAAGATACCGAGTTTATGATAAGTGGAAGACAAAGGAACTTTCTTCTTTACTTGATGGTTTGATGTAGTATTCTGAAACGGATGTGTACACTGATATTACACATTCATTAGTCCACTTTGGACACTAATGAGCTAAATGATTATGTTGAGAATTTTGTGGTGGCATTTTTTTTTCTTTATGTCACTAATGTAGACTTGGACATTATTTTTCAGGGCACTTCATGAAAGGGAACCTAAAATAAGTGGAATGACAAAGATGCAATTTTTCCTCAACTTGATAATTAGTTGTTTCATTGTATTAGTTTTTACAACCTGCAAACTAGTTGTTTCATTGTAATAGTTTTTACTTATGTATTAAATATGTATGGTGGGATCATCTTTGTTGTATGTAATTTGTTTGGTTAGATTTGTGCGGTGATGTTTTGCTGTATGAAATTGCAGGTTGGGTCTCTTTCCATTAGCAGATTTTTTTTTCAAAAAACAACAATATATTACATCGGTTATAGAACAAACCGATGTAAAATAGGGCATTTTACATCGGTTATTAATTAACCGATGTAAATTGTCAATTTGTACATCGGTTGGTTTTAATGACCGATGTAAATAATCCACTTGTACGTCGGTTTTGTTAGTAACCGATGTAAATGGTCATCTTTTACATCGGTTGGTTCAATAAAAGATGTAAATGGCACATTTTTAACATCTGTTGTATTTGTAACCGATGTAAGAAAAAACATATTCTATATCGGTTTTATGTCCGATGTAAAAAAGGCCCCCTATTCAACTACGCTGGATTCTACATCAGTTTGAAAACCGATGTAGAATGTGCCCCAGAACCAATGTAAAAAGACTGTTTTGTAGTAGTGGGTTCACCCTCTCAAACTATTATTCCAAGTTACAATGGTGTCACTTTGGAAAATTGTTTTGTAGCTCTTTCGATGGTTGATGAATCGGATAAGGATCCTCCTCCCCATCCTTGACCCATGGCTGCCAGTAAACATTGGGCGAACTATGCCAAAGAATATCACCCTAGGGCCAAGGACCAACATCTTAATGGGAAATCTTTTGCTCTTGTCTAACAACCAATAGTTCAAATGGATAAAGATGAATTTGTGGCCGTCAACAAAAAATCAGCTAGAATGGTAATTGTAGGTCCCAAGGGGTGTGAGTGTAAGGTTTAGAAGGGGGGGTTGAATAAACCTTACCAAATTTTTCGATTTAGTCCTTTTAAAAGTTCGAGTTGATACTACAATTGTTTGTGTCCTTGGTGGACATCCAATTTAGTTAATCAGTAGAATTAAACAAATATGATGCAGGAATTAAAGTGCTGAAATGTAAAAGACACGATAAGTTTTTATAGAGGTTCGAAGATGGGGTAATTCTTCTACTCCTCTCTTCTCCAACTCCTGGAGGAATCCACTAGGTATTGATCAAGATACAAAGTGGTAAGCAGTCCCGGATACAAGTCTTGATCACACGGTGACTTGATCCTTTGGGACTCGACCGAGACGCCTTGATCACTCGGTGGCTTCTCGTGCGACTCGACCTTCTTCACAGGGTAGTCGCTTTGCTACTCTGCCCACTTGCTCAAGCTCTTTGGATTTGATCACTAAGCCCTCCAAAAGCTCAAGACTTGGTTCAACTTGAACCTTCCTACAATCCTTCGTGGAATGTAGACCCCTTGATTCTTGATAATTTCCTCTTCAACCGATTGAAGTTATCTTTCCTTCACAGGTGAGTGTTGGATTGATGTTCTTCGTAGTGTAGGCTTGAGGATTGCGTTTAATAACTTGAGAATATTTCGGGTTACAAAATGTTTCTTTCTTGCTTGTATGGTCAAGGTAACCTATGTAATCTTCGTTACCTTTTCTCGAGTTATTCCTCGGCCTTTTATAGTGATCTTTCAAAAATCGCCCGTTGAAGAGATAGGCTTATTTTTTGAAAGTCACTTGTGGTTGTTGGCTTGTCTTGTTGCGATCCTTGGAATTGCCATTTCCTCGTATGAATTGTTCTCCGCCTTTTGAGTTCGACACGGTGTAGTGCTTCCCATTGGTTTATTCCTTTTGCACGCTTCCGGGACCGAGCACTTCGAGAAAGGTAGCATGGAGATATTACTTGTTTAAGTAATTCTCTTGATTTTCGTGCAACGGATCTTTTTGAGTTATCTCGACTTTCGCATTTCCTTGCTTTCCCAGGTGACTTAGAGTCACTTCCAATCATTGGATGACTCTTGTCAATTCAACTTGAGACTTGGCTTTTCTTGAGTTGACTTGATCGATACTCCACTCACAGTTGCATCTCAGTTTGCCTTGATCAAGAGATTTCCGTCTTCTCTTCTTTGCCATACTCAAATTTGTCTTGCAATGAGTCTTCCTTCTAGTCATATTGTCTTCTTGCATGTTTGGGCATAGCTGACTTAACTCAGCTTGACCAGCCCTATTTATTACAATGCAGTTTACAACAAAAATTGGGGTGCCAACTTCCTATTCTAAGTTTTACATGGCATTCATCAAAATCTAAATAATAAATTTCCCAACAATTTCCCCCTTTTTGATGATGCCAAAACTTAAAACATTCAAAATGTAAATAGCAAAGATACATACAGATAGTGCATTCACATAGAATGTATGCGTAGAATCAATTCTTTTATTGATCATAACATTCTTGTTCTTTTACACAACTGTTTACAAGGTGTATCGGAGCAAACATTTATCTATACAAAAAAAAATAAAGAATTTACAGCTTTATTGTAGAAGACTTACATAGTATGTATTTTCATAGTAAAATACATGAAGGGGTGGACAACAACACTTCATCTCCTTCGCTGCCTCCTTCTTTCATCTTCCTCAGTCCTGTCATCTTCTGGTCTTCTTCTCTTTTTCTCATCTCCAGCCTTCTTCTTCTTCTTCTTTTCATATGCTTTAAAATGACTTCATCTCTTCTTAATCTCTCTTGTCTTTCCTCCCATAGCTGAGTTTGTCTCTTATTTTCTTCTTCTATTCTTTTCGCATACTCAAAGCATTGCTTTTAGCCACTTGCAAATTGGCTACTTGGTCAAGACCATTGAAGAGATCCCTCCTTTCTTGCACGGATCTACGTACTCAATGTTTTGGGCGAGGCCAGGTCCGAAACCTCTTCCTCCACCATCGCGCTTCTTTCTCTTCCTCCGGGCGTGTATTGTCTTTGGGGTCTTCTTCTTTCCGGTGAGTGACAGCAGAGTGACCAGCAGAGTGACTCTGGAGTCTGCGTCGCCTTCTTCACATAACGTGAGACCCTTTTCCCAAGATACAAGTCCCAAGCTTGAGCCATAGACATATTTGCAAAGTATCCTTGAGATGCGGCGTTTTAAATTCATCAAGCGATCGTGGCTCGGTCCCGACATCCGAGATGGCATAAGTGTCTCTCTCTCTTTGGAATGCCTCCATGTTGTTTCAAGATGTTCATAACCCGGGCATCCATTCTTCCTTCCACTTCCTCCATCCCCGCTTCAATTGTCTTTCTCTTTTCGGCCATAGATATAGCAGAGTGTTGGAGTGGCAGAGTCACGGGGAGTTTCTTCTTGAATCGGCTATGACAAGACCTTGTTGGGGGTTTGTGCAATCATCAAGGTCACATCTTTCGATCTTTCCCCTCAACGGACTTTCCTTTCTTTTGTTTTGACACTTCCTCATTTGTCTTTCCCTTCACCCTTCACCGCTTCCTCCTTTTTCACTTCAGATCTCTTTAGCGCTTTAAAGTATTCCTCTTCCCCTTTTTGGCATCATCAAAGGAGAGAGGAACACTGAAACATATGGCAAGCGGGAAGTCGAGCTTGGCGATAGTCGAAGTTCTCGTCTCGAGTCTGCTGCAGAGTATGCGACACGAAATTCGGAGCGAGTAGCGTTGGACTCTCTTGAAATTAGCTTCATTTCAGCCATGAGAAGGCTGAATTTTCTACCCATATTTTCTTCCCCGGACGCAGGAGATCACTCTTATTTTGCTCACGCAGCACTTTATCTCGGCGAGTGTGAGCTTCATGCATGTGCTCAATGTGTTCTCTCAATTTCGTCTTTGCATCAAGCATTCTGCTCGCCTACTACCAACAGCTTGTTGAACAATGTCCTGAAGTATCTAACTTGTTCCACACGCATTGTTTCTTCTTTGTTGCCACCATTCCCTTATCCTCGATCATTGTTATGCCTCTCAAGTCGGCAGTAAGGTTGGCATCTTTGTTGTCGATCGCATGTCCATAGAGGCTTGGTGCCTCTCCATCCGTTCAATTTCAGCAAATAATGCTTTGAACACCTCCCGAACTTCATTTGTTTCTTCCGTTGCGAGTTGATGGCCACGCAGACGTCAAAGTCATAGTCACCGAACGATGGTTTGACGGAATGACATGAGGCAGTGCTGTGGAAGCGTGCGAGTTCGTTCTCGACTCTTTAGGGAGGTCGGGTACCTCAGGAGAGAAAGGAAATGATTCTACAAAGGAATCATCACGCCAACCGGGATTTGTTCAATGATGAGAGGTGCGCGTGAAGTTCCTTTCGGAGTCAAACCTGCTGCGGCTTGGGAGCTGCGCGATGGACTCTGTTCACCGGGTCTGTTGTGAAGTGGACCCGACTTGTGAGCCTCGGTGTCTCAACAGCCTTCGTTGGTCTCAAATTTGGTTTCTCCAATTGAGCGGGTCCTCGGCCTTATCGAGGAAGCATCATCGGGCGATGATGAGATTTCCATTGGTGGCTCATCATCAAAATTGAAAGTTTGACGAGTAGTCTTGAGATCGACTTGCTCGTGCCGAGAACATCCTGGTGAGTCTTTTGGATCTGTCACGGGAATGACTCGGCTTCTTTTCGTCGCTTTCCGATCCCGAAAGGTTACATCGGGATTATCCTGGGAATCATGAAGTCGCGCTTATCTCCTTTTCGGGGATGGATCAATGATAGCAGGAGGGAGTTCTCTACTTGACTTCTTTACCCCGAGAAGTCTAAACCTCCGTGGGCCTTCATTACCTCCTGCGCAGTCTCAATGCAGCAAGGCCTGGACTTCCCTTTTCGAGTGTTAGGTGTCTTAGGGTCTTCGTGGTGGCATCCATTGGAGTCTCAACCCCATGGATTACACTTTCATCGCCGCAGTGTTAACTCCCGTGGTACATTCCTTCCTCGTGCCTCGATCGCATCGCAGCGTCATTAGCTTTCAGAGCAGTTGGCACCTCACCGAGGCAGTCTCTCAATCGGCCCGAGCTTAGCGTTGATGGCAACTTGTTGTTCGTTTTGTGTTTGTACTTTCTCCACTTCGCCTCCTAGATTCATTGTGGAGTCATCTGCAGCATTCTCCGACCTTTGCTGCGGTGGAGGAGTTTCCCCTCGGGCGCACCCGGTGAGTGACTTGGAATGGGGTCACTCGTCTCCAAACTCCCTGTTTGTTTCTCTGAGTGTTCAGTTGGGGCGGGTGGTAAGACACCTTCATTAGGGGTTGGCTCAACGGGGTCCCCACTAACCCGGTTTCATTGCCATTTCCCTTAATTCCTTCTTCCGAGTGAGTGGGGAAGTGGTGGCAAAGAACAACGGTGGCGATTTCTTTGCACTACTCCCATTGGATCGATTTCACCGTGTGTTTTGGAGGACTCTCCTGGTCCCTCCATCATACTTTTCTCATGAAGAATTCGGGATTCACGCATTGCTTGCTGCATTTGCAACTCTTCCGTGGGCCAGGGTCCCGATCCTCATCACTTTCTACGATAGAATGTCGAAGTGAGGATGCGTATGTTCTCAGTGGTGCCGGTGAGAGGGCGAGATCTTTGGCCTTCTCTCTTGCCTCGCCTTCTTCGCCGATCTCTCCTTCTCCTTATCCTTGAAGATCTGCAGGATATCGTGGAGTTTTCTTCATCCGATCTTTGAGATCACAGAGAGGTTAGTCCGAGGAAGTTGGCAGTTCCTCTTCATCTTCGATAAACTCGAGGCCGTTGGAACTGTTCCCTGTACGACTCAATTTCCACTTCCTCCACTCACGCAGACGATTTTGGATGTATGCGGGTAAGGTGGGGATAGGATCATCACATCACTATCATCTCTATCGCCTTCTTCTGTGTCTCGGTGTGCGAACTACATGTTTGTGTCTTGATTTGCCTCTGTGATCGCCTTCACAGAGATTTTAGCTGTTTCATCTATAATATCCGGAGACTCTACTTCTCCAATAGCTCTCCAAGATATCTGCTCGGTGAGTGGTCGACTCGGCCGGTTTCTCAAGCTCGGAGTGCTTGATGATTCTTCTTCGTCTCTAGTTTGTACCGGAGGGATTTTACGGTTCGGAGAGAGTTTCTTCGAGTCTTGGGCGGCGGGGCAGTGGTGCTTGGTGTTTTCTTCGAGGAGCTGGCCGTCTTGGCTTATCGATCTCCTCTTTTTGACGATCGGAGAAGGTAGTTGAGAGTCCTTCTCGACCGCCTTTCTTTGAGGCGGGAGACACGGCTGCGGGGCGGGTGACTCGGCTGCAGGGGCGGGAGCATGTTTGACTTTCTTTCTTTGGGGAGCGTGATCTTTTAAGTAGCTGCATAGGGCAACTTTCTTCTTTGGTGGAAAGGAAACAATCAGTATCTTGGTCAGGTGATTCCCCCTCACTCGTGTCGCCTCTCTTGGCGTAGGCTCTCTTGTGCGCCTGAGAGAGGTTTGATCTCGAACATCCTCTTGTTTACATGGAACGCCTTTCCATGTCTAAGAGGGACTCCTTTCACCTCCATCACCGGCCAATCACCAGGCCATATCCTAGGGATCCTCCAAATGTACCATCTTCCTTGAAGGATTTGTTCCCTACATTTTGGCATAGTCTGCACAAAGACAAACTCAGCCCATTTTATTTTCCTTTCTTCAATGATCGCACCATTACGATCAACTTTGCTTTTGAGTTGGTCAAAGCCGCCAAATTTGATGTCTATGCATTTGGCAACTATGTCCAACGACTTGTGATAATCCTCCTTCAAGAGCCTCTTGTTTCTTTGTGAAAACAATTTTATCAAAGATAGTCGGGCTTGGCTACTTCCTTCCAAGCAGCAACGGCCAGGTTTACATCAGCTTTGTTGATTTCTGATGCTCCTTCCGTCGGTAGTGAGCAGTGTTCAGCCAAATCCTTGGCAGAGATGATGAACTCCTTTCCGTGAACAGAGGATTTGATCCCCTCATCATGAATCTCAGCGTTCCCATAGAATTGTGCGACCTCCTCCACATAGGTCATCGGATATTCCAACGTCAGAAACGGTTTCAGCCCGAACGTTTCCAATTTCTCAGCAATTTTCTTCACTAGGGTGTCGTCGAACCCCTATTTCACCATGCCGTCAAAATCCACAGTAGACCCGGTGTGGATTTGCTTTCCTAACTTGACAAAATCATAGGTTGATGCCATTTTTCAGGATTTCACCGAAGAAAACTTAGAGGTTGATTTGAAGATAGATAGGGTTTTGAGAGAGTTTTGCCTTTGATTCTGAGAGAAGTGAACGGTTTTGGTAATATGAGAGAGAGAAGAAAGCAAGCTTAAGTATGGTTTATGAAAGGCGTGCGGGTGGTTTTGAAATGTGATCGAAATCAACGGCTTAGATGTTGCATGCCGATTTAGCATTTAATGTCTCGTATTTAATGCGGCAAAGCATTTATATCCAATCATAAGCTTGGTGTGCGGCTTTTTTGCCTGACACGTCATAATTATCTTGACGTAATTCTTAAAAACATTCCCGCTTAGTAAAACGATGCGTTTTTGGCACTTTGCTCATAAATGACTCGGCTTTTACCCTTTGGTTTAACTCTTCTTCTCATAGTTCTCTTTGTGACTCAAATTGTCGGTGACTCGGTATCATTGTCTTTCCGACATCGGGTGATTTACTTAATTGATTTGTGAGTTGACTCTTTTTCCTTTTTGTGTTCCATTTCTTTTCTTTGATTCTTTCCGAGTGTCACTCACTCAATTAACCCTAACTCATGCTTGAGTTCTTCAAATCTTGACTCACATAAAGGTTTTGTGAAGATGTCACCAATTGCTTATCGGTTGAGATATATTCCAAGATGATGTCCTTCTTTTCAACATGATCTCTTATGAAGTGATATCGACATCGATATGCTTTGTTCTTGAGTGCAACACAGGATTTTGAGTGATTGCAATTGCACTTGTGTTATCACACATGATTGGAATTTCCTTTTCTTCAACTTCATAGTCTCTCATTTCTTTGTCCAATTAGTTTGAATCCACCTTCCTTTGGATACCATAAGACAACTTCTTGGCTTCCTTTCAAGTATCTCAAGATTCTCTTTTCTTTGTCATATGGCTCTCTTTTGGAGCAGATTGAAATCTTGCACATACACCTACAACAAAGGTGATGTCCGGCCCTTTTCTTTGTGAGATAGAGCAATGATCCAATAAGTGCTCAGATCTTGTTTGATCTGAGGCTTGCCATCCGCATCCATGTCCATTTTGATCGATGTATTCATTGGCATTTTCACGAAGACTTCTCCTCCATACCAAATTTCTTCATTAAATCTCTCGGTGTATTTTGTTTGACTTATGAAGGTTCCATCCTTCGGTTGTTTCACTTGGAGTCCAAGGAAGAATGTCGCTCTCCCATCATGCTCATTTCAAATTTACTTTGCATGAGGTTTGAAAATTTTTCACACAACTCTTTGTTTGTGGATCCAAAAATGATGTCATCCACATATATTTGAACAAGCAAAGTATACTCTTTTTGTCTTGAATTCGAAAAGTGTTCTATCTACTTTTCCTTTTGTGAATCCATTCTCGTTAGGAATTGTGACAAGGTATCATACCATGCTCACGGGTGCCTGTTTCAATCCATACAGAGCTTTCTTGAGTTTGTATACCTTATCTCCAAGAGTCTTCTTGCTAAAATCCTGGAGGTTGTTCAACATACACTTCTTCTTCCAATAAACCATTTAGGAATGCACTTTTTACATCCATCGATATACAATAAAATTCTTGTGAGTCGCATAGGCAAGAAACATCCTTATTGCTTCCAATCTTGCTACAGGAGCAAATGTTTCATCAAAATCTATTCCTTCTTCTTGGCAATATCCTTTGGCTACTAGTCTTGCTTTGTTTCTTACCACATAACCTTCCTCGTTCATCTTGTTTCGAACACCCATTTAGTACCAATAACGTTTTGATGGGTGGGTCTTTGAACTAATTCCCATACTTTATTTCTTTCAAATCGATTGACTCTTCTTGCATAGCTTGAATCCAATGTGTGTCATCCAATGCTTGTGACACATCTTTGGGCTCTATTTGCGAGATAAAGCATGTGAACATAGCTTCTTGTTGAGTTCTGGATCTTGTTTTGACACCTTCTCTTATATCTCCAATGACAAGTTCTCGTGGATGGTCTTTCACCATCTTACATCCGGTTGAAGTAAGTTAGTGGGTTGATCGTCTAGCGGTTTTGTGTTGCTTTGATCGCCTTTCTCGTAATCACTTAGCCGCAAATTTTCCATTGTTTTTGAGATTCAGCTATCTCATCTTCTTTCCGAGTTTACAATTCGATTTAAACTTCAAAGATAGGGATTTTTCTCAGTATGCTTGGATGATTGACTTATCGGTGACTCTTCAATATCTTCTCCATTTACATTTGGCTCATCGAATACCACATGAATGGATTCCTCGCAACCATAGTCCTTTTGTTGAGTACTGTAGGCTTTGCTTTCATTTGAGTATCCCAAGAAGATACCTTCATCGCCTTTAGCATCGAAGGCCTTTAGATTGTCTTTGCCATTGTTGTGGATGAAGCATTTACATCCAAATATTTTAAAATATGCAATATTTGGTTTTCTTCATCCAAATCTCATAGGGAGTCTTTGTCGGTTTGTCTTTTTATCATACATCTGTTTTGAGTGTAGCAAGTGTGTTGATTGCTTGACCCAAAATCTTTTTGGTAACCCCGCTTGAGATAACATGGTCCTTGCTGCTTCTTTGAGAGTTCTATTCCTTCTTTCGCAACTCCATTCTCATTGTGGAGTCCTTTTTGCAGATAATTCATGACCAATGCCATTTTCAATACAATATCGAGTTATTATCCCATTGACAAACTCGGTTTCCTCTGTCCGATCTTATTTTGATAATGGTTTGGCTCTTTTCATTTTGAATTTTCTTCATTAATCGTGGCAATTTTCGTAGAGTTTCTTTCTTTTTACACATGAATATAGTCCATGTATATCTTGAGTAGTCATCTACTACCACCAAGGTGTATTTCTTTCCACTTATGCTAGCTGGTTCCACTTTGGGCCAAATAGATCCATATGTAGCGAGATGTAATATTCTTGTTGAAGATGGACATGTCTTTTCTTTGAATGAAGATTTGATTTGCTTTCCTTCCGACATGCATCACATATACACTCCTTCTTGTATCCGAGTCGGAAGTCCTTCCACAAGATTACTTCTTGCAAGCTTGTTAATCGTTTTGAAATTCAGGTGACTCAGACTTTTTTGTGCCACACCAACTTGATTCATTTGTGCTCTTTGCTAATAAGTGAGTCTTTGGGTGTAGCGGTTGACCAATCTACTACATACATGTTCTTTTGTCCGCATCCTTGCAACACAACTTCATTCGATTCAAGATCCTTGATTTGGCATATACCCATGTTAAATCCAACATTATAGCCCTTGTCACGAGTTGATCGATGCTTAACAAGTTGAAGTTGAGTCCTTCAACATATGCAACATCCGTGATTTCTAATCCGTTCCTCTTGATGGATCCAATGCCTCTTATTTCACCTGGAGCTTCATTTCCTCCAAATATGACTTTTGCTCCTTTAACTTCCTTGAATTTTGACAGATTTTTCTTGTTTCTGTCAAATGTCCGGGAATGACCACTATCCATGTACCAGGTTCCTTGGCTTTCGGTTGTTCCTTGAACCCGCAATCAAGGAAATTAAGTTTTAGGTACCCATATTTGTATGCGGGTCCGAGGGGTTAGGATTGTAAGATGATCCAACCAACTTATAGCCAAATGATTTGACTCTAAGGGGTTGCCATCTATCGTGCCATAATCATAATTAATCTTGGCAAATTGCTTGGGGATTTTAGGTTCATACAAATTTGTCTCTTTTGTCGTATGCCTGTGTATATGTTTTAGCAATCGCCTTCTTTGGGTAATTGTGGTGTCTCCGAGTGTAGTGCCTAGGTGCATATGTGTTTGATGAAAGCTCTTATACTTTTGGAATGGCCTTTCTTTGAGTTCTAGGCCTTTGCCATTTGGGCTTATATTCCATAAGTCTATGTTGATAGTTCACATCATTCCAATCACTTGGCTTGGATATTTTTTACCATTCCCATCATATGTATTTCTTTTATAGATTTTAAGGGTTTTTGGTAGCTCTGTTTCTTCTTTCTGAGTATTTTTCTGTTTGGAGTTTCTTTGAGAACTCGATGAATCTCTTCTCGTTGTCCTTTCAAAGTAAGCACTCAACTGGTTGTTTTCCTTTTCCTTTATAACCAAGGCCAGTTTGCTTGTAATTGTGCTTTGGAGTGAATGTGTATGCACCATTTGGAGTTTTGGATTTTTAGACTCTTCATTGCTTGAAGATCCTTTTTCCAAAATTACTTTTGGAGTTTGACATAGCACAGAGGAATTAAATCCTAAGCTTTGTCTTGTCTCCACATTCTCTTCGACTCATAATAAGATCATCCAATGATTTAGATGCCTTAGTGAATGAGGCAATCACATTTTTGAGGTCATTCTCCTCTTTTCTATGGCAACTATTTCTCGCTATTAGCTTAGCATTTTCAGCCTTTAAACTTTCATTCTCATCGGCCTATTTGACTTAGAGTACTCGGCTCCTTAGTCATTTGTGAGTTTTAAGCTCTTAGTAGGTTGTTTTCCTCATTTAATAGTGTGTGTGAGGATTTAATGTGTTCAAAATCTTTCATCATTTTGCCTAATGAATCATAAAGATCAGTGGGTGATGAAGTGTGTGTGTCACGATCACTATCACTAGAATCGAGTTTGATGAGTTGGAGTGTACCTCATCTTCTTGGTCGAGTTGATCTTGTTCCTTGGCCATCAAACAGATCGGGCTTCTTCTTGAGTCACTTGAGTAGTCACTTCACTACTCTTTGACTCAACTATGTTTTTTGACTCAAGCATTTTCTGCAGCCAACGTTGCCTTTTTCTTTTCTTGTCTTCTTTCTCTCAAGACCTTTCTTTCTTCTTCATTCCTGTATTTGTTGACTACAGGATATGGGCGATCAATGGCATAGTGACCCGGTTGCCTACAGTTCAGATAGATATTCAACCTTTTGATCAGCTCTTTCCATTCTTGGATTGTCACCCTTTGATATTGACTTTTTGATGATCTGTTCTCTTGGTTGGCCTATCTTCCCTTGACTTGGAGGAGCCGAGTGTCTTTCGGAAGATTCGCCCTTGCCTCTCTTGTAGTTCTTATTGAAGAACTTGTTGAACCTTTTAACCATCGGGGCTATTTTTTACGGATCAATGACTTCTTTGACCTCGACTCTCTTTCCATCCTTAACAATTAGAGCAAATTGTTTTGGGTACATCTGTCTCTTCTCGATCTTTTCTTCTCACTCAAATTCGTAGGCTTTGAGATCCGAGAATAGTTCATGGTTGGAGGTCTTCGATAGGTCCATGGAATGTCTTAGTGCCATGACCTTCATTTCCCATTCATTTGGTGGGAGACTTTTTAGGATCTTCATACACATTTCCTTCGTGTATATTCCTTTCCAAGTGCGAGATAGCGCGTTGGTGATTTCGTGAACCGAGCATCCGGTTGATCCAGGTTTTCTCCTGCGATCCTTTTGAAATTCTCAAATTTTTGTACTGACCACCGATAATTTATTTTCTTTGATTTGCTCGAGCCTTCACAAATCAATGTTAGTTTGTCCCGGATATCCTTAGCCGTTTTGCATGATTTGACTTTATTGAACATGTCTTTGTCCAAGGTTTTGTAAAGGATGTCCTTGGCTACATTGTCCGGGTTGTATCTTTTTCATGTCATCATTTGTCCATTCGGTTCTTGGTTTTTCAACCATAGTTGGTCTAGGGCAACATCCTCTTCACCTTCATTGCAGCTCTTCTTACAAAATTTGTGTTCACCTTTAAGATTTGCGGTGGCCCATCCTCTATCACTATCCACATTTCATCATGTAATCCGATAGGTGAGCCTCGCATACGAATTTTCCAATCATCAAATTCTTCAATTGTGAACATGGGAATTCGTGTCAAATTTGCTTCCATGATAATAAATTTTAATGATAAAAGGAGTTTTGAAAATTTAAGTACTAAAGCGAGACTTTGAAAAGTTTGGAGATCTAGTTCAAGAACTGCGGAAGGCTCAATGAACCAACCGCTCACGATACCACTTGTAGGTCCCAAGGGGTGTGAGTGTAAGGTTTAGAAGGGGGTTGAATAAACCTTACCAAATTTTTCGATTTAGTCCTTTTAAAAGTTCGAGTTGATACTACACATTTGTGTCCTTAGTGGATGACCAATTTAGTTAATCAAGAGAGTTAGTCACTCAGCACTGATTGAGTTTTGTAGATAGAATAACTCATTTGTTAAAGACGGAGTTAGCTCAAGCGTGGTTTGATTTCAGCGGAAGACTTAACACCCTTAATATGGTTTAGTAGAGATTTAAAGCTTGATTTAGTACTTAGAGATTATCTAATGGATAGCAAATATGTCGTGAGAATTAAACAAATATGATGCAGGAATTAAAGTCTTTGAAATGTAAAAGACACGATAAGTTTTTATAGAGGTTCGAAGATGGGGCAATTCTTCTACTCCTCTCTTCTCCAACTCTGGAGGAATCCACTAGGTATTGATCGGTATACAAAGTGGTAACAGTCCAGATACAAGTCTTGATCACACGGTGACTTGATCCTTTGGGACTCGATCTGGAGACGCTTTGATCACTCGGCTTCTCGTACGACTCAGCTTCTTCACAGGGCAGCTGCCTTGCTACTACAACCCACTTGCTCAAGCTCTTTGGATTTGATCACTAAGCCCTCCAAAAGCTCAAGACTTGGTTCAACCTTGAACCTTCCTACAATCCTTCGTGCAATGTAGACCCCTTGATTCTTTAATTTCCTCTTCAGGCGATTGAAGTTATCTTTCCTTCACAGGTGAGTGTTGGATTGATGTTCTTCGTAGTTTAGGCTTGAGGATTAAGCGTTTAATAACTTGAGAATATTTCAGGTTACAAAATGTTTCTTTCTTGCTTGTATGGTCAAGGTAACCTATGTAATCTTCGTTACCTTTTCTCAGAGTTATTCCTCAGCCTTTTATAGTGATCTTTCAAAAATCTGCCCGTTGAAGAGATAGGCTTATTTTTTGATAGTCACTTGTGGTTGTTGGCTTGTCTTGTTGCAGTCCTTGGAATTGCCATTTCCTCGTATGAATTGTTCTCCAGCTTTTCAGAGTTCTGACACGGTGTAGTGCTTCCCATTGGTTTATTCCTTTTGCACGCAAGGGTCGAGCACTTCGAGAAAGGTAGCATGGAGATATTACTTGTTTAAGTAATTCTCTTGATTTACGGCAACGGATCTTTTTCGATTATCTCGACTGATTTCGCATTTCCTTGCTTTCCCAGGTGACTTAGAGTCGACTTCCAATCATTGGATGACTCTTTGTCACTTCAACTTGAGACTTGGCTTTTCTTGAGTTGACTTGATCGATACTCCACTCATTTGCATCTCACCGCTCCTTGATAGAGTTCCGTCTTCTCTTCTTTGCCATACTCATTTGTCTTGCAAATGAGTCTTTCTTCTAGTCTCCGGTTGTCTTCTTGCATGTTTGGGCATAGTGACTTAACTCGGCTTGACCAGCCCTATTTATTACAATGCAGTTTACAACAAAAATTGGGGTGCCAACTTCCTATTCTAAGTTTTACATGGCATTCATCAAAATCTAAATAATAAATTTCCCAACAGTAATAATACTAGCCTTTCACGCCCTCAATAATACGTCTCAACTCGCAATCAGTTTGATGCTCTTATAGGAAAAAAATTGCAGTCCGGGTCTCATTTAAAGTATGCTGAAAATGATCACACCGTACCAAAGAGGCATGATAATCCCCTAGCTATTGTGGTTTATTCCAATGTTATTGAATCAATAGTTCGTATCTGAAGGAGAGTGATGAAACGACTTTGACTTTAACTCATGATTCAACATCTCCAACATCAAGTTATCCTCTTAACTTTGATTTTCAAGTTGATGTATACAAATTGGAAGCTTTAAAGACCAAGCTAATCGACTCCTCAACTACTCCGTTTGACATTCACTCATGTGATTCCTCAGAAGCTCTATATGAAGGCTATGTCAATTATGGCTCGAGGATCCTGAGCTGACATTTCACACGCTACATCATAGTTAAATCAGTCAGATCATCAAGACGATACTCGAGCACGTGCTAAAAGCAAATGAAAAAATGCCATTGGAAAATCCTCTAGAAGTAGGCAACCTTTACTTAAAGTGCATCTTTAAGTTATTTTTGTTGTTTCTTTTTTATGAAGTTTAGCATTGTTTTTCCTTTGCTATCTGATCAGCTTGTGATTATGACTTTTTCCTTTCCTTTTTATATATTTCTATTTATTTTAAAAAAAATTCTTTGTATTTTCTTAGTTGTTAAATATGAATGGTTCATTTCCTGCAGCCCATTGGATGCCAATTGTTTTGTATAACAATTGTCTTAATAAATGCTCAAATTTAGTATTTGCAATTATATAGCTTGGATTTATATTAATGTATTTACCCTATATGTGGTGTGGTGTGGATAAACAACATTCATTTTTAGTATTTCGAGTGATTATATGATGAGGTGTATATTTTGGCTGTTCATTCCTTTCCAACAGTTATAATAATAACAAAGTTACAAATTGAAAATTTAATGATAATAACAATAATCATAACGCACAACAACAACAACAACAATATCTAATACTTGTTACATGTCATTCTTTGTTCTTGGTCTATCCTCTGAATATGCCACACAAAAAAATGTAAAATGGTTTATATATAAAATATCAAATTAAATATTTTTAAATTAAATAACATTATTCATTATTAATTGAACCATAATCGAGCCCTTAACGAGCTTGTTCATGAACAATTATAAACGAACACTAAACGAGCTTGTTCACGAACATTTCTAAATGAACACTAAACGAGCTTGTTCACGAGCTATTAATGAACGAGTATAAGATTGTTCAAGCTCTGTTCGTTTATTTAACGAGCCCTAAAATTTCTTCATTTATGTTCGTTTACTTAGTAAACGAACATAAACGAACAATATCCGAGCTTGTTCACGAGCTGTTTGCCGAACGCTCTGTTCATTTACAACCCTAATCTGCTATGCCAAATACTTTAATGTCATGATCTTAATGGTTTAACTGTTCTGTTTGCCCTTCAGGGCGTGCTTTCAAATGTCGGAGAGCCTTTCAACTACTGTTCAAGGCTATCTTGAGGAATTTCTGAACAACTGGATATATATGGATGATCGATATTATTCTCGCTCAGGTGCAGAAGCTAGTGTATCTGACACTGAAGGATCTTCCTTTATGTTTTCTATCGGAGTTGATGAGTATTTAGAAGTTGTTGAGCTCTATGTGATAACACTTCTTGCTACAACTTTAAAACACACAGATCTTGCTATCTCCTGGGTGGAGAAAGCCATGCTGCCCCTGGAGAAACGTCAGGTAAGATAATAAATATCTTATCTTAGATCTGATTTCATTTTACTTTGGAGTGATTCTTGTGAGTATGCACTAGTTTGTTTGCAATCACTAAAACTGTCTGTTGACCAATATTTCTGCGTTTAATTCCTCCTACAGTTTTGTATTCATGTTTAAAATTAGTGTTAAAGATGGCGAGGCACATACCCTTGCATAAAGTTAAAATACTTTTAAGCTCTTAGCGCATTATCTCCAATTTAAAATGGAGACTGACAAGGAGATAGTACTAAGCTCAGGATTTTATGGGAAATCAGAGGTGGACAGTGCATAACATATTGCTAGTAGTGCTTGGGTGTTACAATTTTATAATAACGTCTTCTTGAATGCCAGAAAATGCACTTTGTTGGAGCCCATCACATTAACTGAGGGTATGAAATCCTTGGGAAGTTTGGCTTGCTTGGCTTTCTTTCTCAATGAAAATTCAATTTATTTGGATTGTTTTCTTATTTATAAAACAATTCAAATATTCTATGTTTTATCATTTGTGGTCTGATACTGCTCATGAACAATATGCTAAGAAATGCATTTGATATTTCTGATAACTGTTCGTCCATTACGTAATTTCTTCTACTTGGTTTCTCAGGAGCTTTTGAGGCGATTACAGTCCACGAATTCTCCTATGGTCACCAGTTCATCCCAAACTTCTAAATCACCTCAGCTGCCAGATGAATTCTTCTTACGAGACCAAAAACCATTTAATGAATGAGAAAACTTAAGAATTTCTTCCTTGGCTGTAATATTCACTCCAGAAGAAAGGTATTCAGATTCAATATCTTTCTGTAACTTAAATCAGTATTATAATGACTTAATTATTATACTAAACTTAACTTAACTATTATACTAGACCAAACTTAATTATAATTAAACATGAAACTAAGACTATTTAATTTTTTTTTTATTAAGTTTTCGTATATAAAGTGTAAAATAGGATATACAAATAATTAATGTAAATGCATGACATGTGGCTAAAATAATATCACACTAAACCCCTTGTACTATTTACATTTTTACACTTTATCATATAAACTATTTTTTGTTACACTTTACTATTTGAACTACATAAATTTTTGCACTTTGCTATATATGGAAATAATTCATTATGGTGATCAGGCCTATCATGTTATCGTATATAAAATTTCTTTCTTTGAATTCATACATTATTTCAACGAAATGTAGCTAGGTATTCTTAGTCGGTTGTTTGGTTATTCTTCACATGTATAGTTTTACGATTGCTCCTTACACTCAACCTGAATAGGCATCACAATAGTTTGTACCAACACTACTAAAATACCATAAAATTGCAACAAAAAACAAATGATGCTAACTTTAAACATTAGCGACCAATCTTAAGTATTCATTACTAACCAATTAAAAATGAAAAAGATATTATAAATTTAGTCAGATAGCGATAAAAATATTCGTCACTAACCAGGAACACCTAACTATATTCTGGTAGAACAATGTATTAAATTAAGAGATTATTAATTTTTTGTACAAAAGTATGATGGGTTAGATATATATGTTCGTAATAAACTTTTTTTACCGTTTGAATAAAAATAGAATTTTAGGTGTAAAACTTCCATATTGGGTAAAGTGCAAAAATTTATGTAGTTCATATGGTAAAAGGTAACAAAAAATAGTTTATATGGTAAAGTGTAAAAACTCGAATAATATAGGGGGTTTAGTGTATTTTTCTCGTTGTCTAATGGTCTCAACTATAACTTATGATTATATTCAATGATAAAATTGATTTCCTTTTTTGGGGGGATATTACAGTCTCATACAACTAATGTCACTACTTCTCCACTTCCCCCTCTTAGTATTTTGGATTCATGATTCTAATTTGATGTTTTATTTTTCATTATTCCATGTTATGCATTTGCAGTTAAAATTCGTATATCCTATTTTGCAAGTAATATACGAAAACTTAATAAAACAAATTAAATAGTCGAACTGGCGTATTTAGAGGATAGTCCAAGTACAAACAATGACATATAACAAGTATTATATATTACTGTTGTTGTACATTATGATTATTGTTATTATTATTAAATTTTCAATTTGTAATTTGAATATTATTACAACTGTTGGAGAGGAATGGACATCCAAAATATACACCTCATCATGTAATCACTTAAAATTCTAAAAATGAATGTTGTTTATAAACACATCACCTCATATAGGGTAAGCACATTAATATAAAATCCAAGCTTTATAATTACAAATATATGTTTGAACATTTATTAAGACAATTCATTACAAATAATTGCCTTCCATCGGGCAGCCAAAAATGAACCATTAATTTTGAACAACTAAGAAAATAGTCAGACAAATTCAAATTGGAAAAATCTAATATTAATTCGATCTTATCACCATCTATATAATCTGAGGAAATGAATGGACAACCAAAAATATACACCTCATCATATAATCACTTGAAATCCTAAAAATGAATGTTGTTTATCCACACATCACAACATATAGGGTAAGTACAGTTATACAAAATCCAAGATATATAATTAAAAATACAAATTTGGTCATTTATTAAGACGATTGTTCTACAAATTAATTGGCATCCAACGGGCAAACAGAAATGAACCATTAATGTTGAACAACTAAGAAAATACTAAGACAAATTCAAATCGGACAAATCTAATATTAACTCGATCTTATCACCATCTATATAATCAGAGGATAGGAATGGACAACCAAAATATACACCTCATCATATAATCACTTGAAATCCTAAAAATGAATATTGTTTATCCACACAACACCACTATAGGGTAAGTACATTAATATAAAATCCAAGCTATATAATTACAAATATGAATTTGAGCATTATTAAGACAATTGTTCTACAAAATAATTGGCATCCAACAGGCAGCCAGAAATGAACCATTAATTTTGAACAACTAGGAAAATACTAAGACAAATTCAAATTGGGCTAATCTAATATTAATTCGATCTTCTCACCATCTATATACACAAACTATAAATAATAGGTATTCCATATACTACAAATTAAAAACAAAAACCGAGAAATTTCATTCCTCAAAGTAAGAAAAAAAGCAAGTAAAAAATATGAAGAAAGAAAGTAACCCTACCTTACATTACCAATGACTCATAAAAAAAGGCAGCGTTTAAGAAAAGAAACAAGGGTTTTATCAGGAGGTTGAGCGAGCTTATCACCCTTTGTTGCATGCCTCCATCACTTACAGACCTACGATCCACAACCAGAGATTTGGCCGTCACGGCTCGCACGACGACAGTGCTGGCTCGTTTCAGAAATCTATCAAAGATGGACTAGTCCATTAAAATGGTGAACCAGGAGAGCTTCACCGGCCAATGGATCAAGAAGTTAGAGAACCAGCCCTGCCCCATCAAGAAGCAGAACAAGCGGAAGGAAATGAAACTCTCCATCGTGTTTTCTTCCTGCTTCACCATCACCGACGAAGTAAGAGCAGGAGTAGTCGCTGCCTCTGCAAATGCGCTGGAAGTAGAAGCCACTCGACCATTTATATTCATTGCTTCCATCCTGGAATTGATTTCCCTGATCTCCGCGGCGTCCCTCAAATCAAAATCCTCGAGGCCCACCGCATCGGCGATGGATTGGAACATGAAAGTCTCCATCTTTTTTCCGCTTGTTCTCCTTCTTGATGCAGCAGAGCTGGTCCTCCACATTCTTGATCTGTTGTAAGGTGAAACTCTCTTGGTTAACCATTTTTCTTGACTAGTCCATCTCCGATAACTTTCGGAAACGCGTTAGCACTGTCGCCGTACCGACCTTCGATGGCCAAATCTCTAGATCCAGGTCGTATATGTTGCTGATGATGGCGCATGCCTCTATGCCGCAAAGGGTGATGAGCTCACTCACCTTCTTGATTAAACCTTTCTTCCTTTTCTTGAACGAAGCCTTTCTTTTGGAGTCATTGGTAACATAAGTCAAAGTTACTTTCTTCCTTGTCAATTTTGACTAGTTTTCTCTCTTTGCAGAATGAAATTTCTTGGTTTATATTTTTTAATTTGGAGCGTACGGATGTGTATACGGAGATAGTGATTGAGATCAGATTATTAGGATTTGCACTATTTGAATTTTGTCTTAGTGTTTTCTTGGTTGTCAAAATTTTATGGCTCTTTTCTGGCTGCCTGTTGGATGCCAATTATTTTGTGCAACAATTGTCTAAATAAATGCTCAAATTTTGTATTTGTAATTGTATAGCTTGGATTTTTATTAATGTACTTATCTTATATGTGGCGTTGTGGGGACAAACACCTTCAAATCTAGGATTAATGTTTTGCTATTTCAAAATTATCAAAACCAAGTGAGAAATAGTACCAATTAATGTATTTAAATCAAATAACTTTACCGTTAAAATTTAATTGCAAATATACGAGTACAATATTTAGACATAAGGTTATATATAAATTTACCATCAACTACAATGTATGTAAAATGTTCCAACTCTTCCCTAGATTTGATTACAATTGCATCTTTCCAAATCAACCGACTAAGCCATGCATGATCTGAAACTAAAAACAATATGAAAAGAATCAATTTTTATATACTTTCATACCACTTCAAAATAACTCCATGTACACTAGACTATCCAACACATTAACATTCCACGCAGGCTTTATTTTAAGTTTACACTAGATCATGCTTTGCATAAATGGTAGTAACAACAACACCACTACTCAAAATTACAAATATCCCCTTGGCATTAGTTTTTATTGTACAATTGCACCAATTGAGTAGGTTATTTGTAAAATGAAAATAAAATATAAGGGGGTATTTGTAATATCACAAGAAGTATTTGTAATTTTGAAAAATAACTGTTATTTTTAGTAATTAGCTATAGTTCCCTTCCATAGCATAAGAAATCAAGATTCACGATTATGAGTTGCACTTACAAGGGTAGTAAATAAATTCATACTTGTGATCATAGATCACAAAACCAAAACTGCGTTCGAGCTCCTTAAGGACCTAATGGGCCGGGATTGGACTCCTTCCGGGAGGCTTTAATCACAAACAAGGCATCATTTCCACCCTTTGACAACCCATATTGCTTGATAAGGGTGCACAAGTTGTTTAAATGCCCCATGAAAATGCAGTACACATCATCCACACCACAAAACAATCACCAAATTTTGTCTACAATCACCATAAAATAAATTTGGCAAGTTATGATCTCACAAAGTCATTATTTTTTTAATTTTCACATATTACTCCAACAATCACCAAATTTTGTCTACAATTTACCTTTGGTGGGGCATGATTGAAGATTGAGGTTGGATATAGGCCCAAATAACTTTGTCTACAAATCTAAGAGGAAAGCCATTATTGGAATTTAGAGCCAAGAAATCCTTCAAAGTCTCCTCCGCAGTCTTAGATATGCTCAAATGAAAAAAAGGTCAAGACAATACGAATAAAGTGTTAATGTGATACATTCTTTTTTTGTTTTTCGTATAACATACAGCAAAATGAAGAAATGAGTTCCCAACCAATTTTATAACTAGGGAAAAATGCAAAACTAGTCGTGCATCTATAGGGGTGTTACAATATTAGTTCTGTAACTTTTGAAATTGTGATTTTAGTCCCAAATGTTTTGCTTTCTTTGCAATTTTGGTCCCTTAAATTTTAGATTCTTGCAATTTTTGTCCTATAAGTTTTAAGTTGGTGTGAATCTGGTCATGTGGATTATTTCAATATTTCAATAATTCCCAAAATGATCTTATTAGCCATAATATTACATATAGCTAAGATCAAGTACAAAATGGTATTTGAGCCTATATGCTTTATTTACTTGAGTTGGATTGTTAATTATTTATAATATATACTGCCTAAGGGAGTTGCATATAATTTAGTCCTGTAAGTAATCTGTGTAACAATTTTTGTCCCATTAATTTTGTTTTTTGCTCAATTTTGGTCACCTAAATCCAAATTTTGTTCAATATTTGTCCCAAAAGGGAGAAATATTAAATTACCCATTCATGACCAAAATTGCATGATATTAGAACTTAGGGGGCCGAAATTGCATAAAATTCAAAATCTATAGGACATATATTGCTATATAGGATAGGAATTGCACAAGAATCAAAATATATGTGACCAAAACTGCTACACAAAATACTTACAGGGATAACTATGCAACCCCCTTATATTTACAAAACCAAAACTACAATAGTTTCCCCAAAAAAGAGAAAAATAAGAAACAATAAACGGATCACAATTAACATAAATTACACGTGTATATAAAACAAATCAACCAAGTCCCAACCATGACTACATAATTAAAGTGCATAAAATGTGGTTTTTTGAGTTGCGCACACATACACCACATATATACATATATTGTTAAAATACAATATATATTTAGTTTCCTTATTTAGTTTTAGTCCTTTTATGGTTATGATTTTAGTCCTTTTAGGGTTAGATTTTCTAGTCGCCTACATAAGGCTCTTTTTTATTTCTTTTGTAATTCACTTTTGGTTTTGTATAATAAGAATACAATTATTTTATGGCTTCTTTAATTTCAACATGGTATCAAGAGCCAAATTTTTAATCTTTGCCACAGCTTTCGTAGATCATTTCGTTTGTTTTGTTTTGGTTCCGGAATAATGTTTGTTTTGTAATACAGTAATAATGTTCATTTCGTTTGGGTTCCATTTCTTGGTTCTATTTTTTTTCTGGCTCATTTCTTGGTTCGATTTTGTTTTGTTATCGCTAGTTTTGGGTTCCGATTTGGTTAATTTTTATTTGTTTTTCCAGTTACAATTTGGGGATCTTTTTTATTCGTCATGGTTGTTCGTAAGGATGACTTTCTTCAGGCAATTAGCATGCAATTAGATGGGAAAAACTATTCGTATTGGAGTTATGTTATGAAAAAAATTTGCGATGTAAATCTATGTGGGATTATGTTACTGGGACAAAGGTTAAACCTACGAAACCTAGTTGGGATGGTGCAGATCCATTGGAGGCTTGGGAAGTGGATAATTCCAAGATTATTACTTAGATTAATAATTCGGTTTCACAATCTATAGGGGCTTAGTTGGCAATGTATGAGACTGCGAAGGAAGTTTGGGACCATCTGGCATGGTTGTATATGTAAGTCCAAGTGGCTACGATAATCTAGAGTGGGGTGAATAGATTAAGCCGATATTTCAATTTACGCCCTCTTTTTCGAATGTGAAGATGATAGCAAAAAAATAAATGCGGGAAAATAAACAACACTTGATGATTTATAGTAGTTCAACCCACCTAGGGCCTAATCTACTACCACCCCGGTACATCTGAAGTGGATTTCAAAAAGAAAAAAGAATTTTATTAATAGTCACCAAAACTATTACACCACCACCTTTGAAGATCACCACAATCTTCTTACAACACCTTAAAGGTGATTACCACAATCTTCCTTCACCTATGAAGAGTGCCACACTCTTCAACACCTAAGATCACCCAAGTGTGGTCTTACCACAAGAACAACAACAATGATATCTTGTTTTGGATGATTGACGAAAATTCAAGATTAAAGCTCGATAATGAAGTATACAAACTTTGAGTGCAAGTGTAATCAAGAATAAAAGCCTAGACCTCAAAATGTGCAAGTGTAAGAGCTTAGGCTATTACAACAAGAAATATGGCAATGAAGAACAAAGTGTTTGCTTGTATGTATTTGCTTGTGTTGTTGTGTTGTATCTACAGCTTGAATGCTTCCTCTGTTTATAGGGGAGGTCTTGGATTGATTTCCAGACATAAGCTCCTTCTTGGAGATTGATTTCTACAAAACAAAAGCAATTTAAATCAAGATTATAGCTATTAGAAATCAACCCCCTAAAATGAGGAAAAACTGTCTGCAGGCTCAACGAATAGTTTGCTGTCAAAAGTATATATCGACCGGTCGAATAGAAACAAGGGTTTGAAAGTTTTCACACAAAAATACACAGGGGGACCCGTCACCATGGGATTGGACCGGTCGACACCCCTGTGGACCGGTTGGACCTCCTGAAAAATCAAAGTAGGGAGTTATGTATCTCTGAAAGCAACATAGGTATCGGTCGCCCTTAAGTCGACCGGTCGACCCCCTAGAAATTTCCTCCGTCCCGTTTTCTATTTTAAAACTAAACTCAGATACAGGTTGCTGTATAGGGCGACCGGTCCAACACGAGACAGAAGTGTTGTCCAATTTTTGTCGAAAACAAACTTCAAGAAATACTCCGAAAAATTAGCAAAAATATTTTATATCGATTGGGAGTATTTGGACAACATTTAGAAACATTGTTTTGGTGTAAGAACACAGTTAAACAAAATCATTAAAATCATGATAAAAAATATTTAATTAACAAACTCCCCCTTTTGATGATTACAAACAAAAATAATTTTAAGAGGTCGATTTTGAAAATAAAACAAATTTTCCGGTCAAAAAATAACTATCAGTTTTGAGCGATAACATTCCATGCATAATAGCCAAAAGGATGGGAGTGAAGATTTTCAAGAACATTTTTAAAAACTACCCCTATCAACATGCACATCAAGATAAGTAAAGAAACAATTACACAAGAGCTAAAAGCTTAGTTTTTACCATGAAAACTTAAATATCATAAGCTTAGAAGCTCCCCCTGTCAAAAGGACATCATCGAACATGTATCAAAGTCCATAACATATCAAATGGACTAATTTTTATTCACAACTTTTGGCTTATACTAGCCACAACTTATAGCTTGTTTCGTGAGCTTATTTTAGCTTCTTTGAGCTGACGAGCTTATTTCATGTTTCTCCCCATTTGGAATCATCAAACAGAGTGTTAGTACGATAAAAACATCTTTCATTTATATCAAAGTGCGCAATATTATCGATTTGTCGAGCTTTTTCGAAAAAGAAGCTTAAACTCCAAATAAAAAGGGAGAAATCGATCATTTGATATGCAAAAGCTCGTGTAATTGGAAAAACATGATCTCTATAAATATATAAGACTTTTGAAATAGAGTGAGTCATGTAATTGATGAAATTTTCTTTGAAACAATTCATCAAAAACTTGGCGGGCGTCAAATGTGAAAGAAGATGTATATAGCCTTTGTAAATGTAATAAAGCCAAAAATTTCATCACCAAATCAAATTATACAACATCCAGTCAACAACAATTAATAATCTCATCACAAACATATATAAATTACAGCAAGATATAGACAATAAATCAAGTTCTCAAGGGTTCGACCCAATTGAGATAAAGGATAAGAATTCTTACCATTTAATCGGTAAAGATGAGAAACAATGATGTAAACGAGTAATATAAAGTCCAAGATATTGAATTTATACAACAAAATTCATTTGGAGTGAATTGTGTGTGAAAATTGCAAAGGGGTCGGAAAATGGAGGGGTAGAGCCAAAAATGGCTAAGTCTGAAAATAGAAGACATTTTATCCGAAAATCAGGGAGGGCGACCGGTCCAGGGTGATGTCGACCTGTCCAGGTAGAGGGAAACCGGTCAACCTCAACCCAGTTGGTCACTGGATCAGTCTATTTTGAAAAAAATCCGAAATTTGATCCAAAAATCGGATTTTTCGCCCCTAAGTTTTAAAAACGTGCAAATTGCAAACATAGACCTTATTCAATATGCATTATGCCTAACCAAGCTCATATGGAATCAAAAGTCTCAGAAGATAGCGGTCTTGTAAAGATGTCCGGTAATTGATCTTGAGATGGTACAAAAGATATTTCAATTTTTTGTTTTGAAACACAATCCCTTAGAAAATGATGTCGAATCTCAATATGTTTATTATGGTTATGATGAACTGGGTTTTGAGCAATATTTATAGCGGATATGTTAACACAAAAGATAGGAACATTTTCAAAAAAGAGCATTTGTAATCTGCTAAAGTTTGTTTCATCCGAAGAAGTTGAGTACAACAAAAAGCGGTGGAAATGTATTCGGCTTCGGCCGTTGAAAGTGAAACACAATTTTGTTTCTTTGAAAACCAAGAAACTAGGCAATTGCCTAAAAATTGACATGATCCGGAAGTACTTTTACGATCATTAATATTTCCCGCATAGTCCGAATCACTATAATCTTTAAGAGAAATTTTTTTATTCTTTGGATAAAATAAACCATATTGAATAGTGCCTTTTAAATATTGAAAAATCCTTTTAATGGCACTCATATGAGATTCTTTAGGATTGCTTTGAAAACGAGCACATAGACATAAGACATGAAGAATGTCCGGTCTACTTGCAGTTAAATAAAGTAAACTACCAATTGTTGGGAAATTTATTTTGTAGATTTTGATGAATGTCATGTAAAACTTAAACTAGAAAGTTGGCACCCCATTTTCTTTGTAATTTTCATTATAATATCTAGGGCTGGAAAAGCTGAGTCGAGTCAGCTAAGCCTGGAAACACAAGAAGTCAACTGAAGACTGAAATGAAGACTCCGCTGTGGAACAACTGAGTATGGCCAAGAAGGTAGATCAAGAAATTGACTGAAGATGCATCAGTTGAGGAACAACTGTGTGAAGTGTCAGTCTAAGTCACCTCAAGAAGCCAAGTCACAAGTTGAAAGTGACAGTTGAGTCTTCAAATGATTGGAGCAAACTCAAGTCACCTGGGGAATTAGGCAGCAGTCAAGAGAAATCAACTGAAATGAATGCGTTGCACAGAAGTCAAGAATATTACTTAAATAAGTAAAACTTCCATGCTGCCAGGTCTTAAAGTGCTCGTCCCAGAAGCGTGCAAAAGGAATAAACCAATGGGAAGCACTGCACCTCGTGTCAGAACCTGAAAAGCAGAACATTCATTTAATACGAGGAAATGTCTACATCTCAAGATTGAAGACCAAGAAAAGACAAGTCAACGAACACAAGTGTCTTTTGAAAATCAGCCAATCTCTTCAACGGGCAAATTTTTGCACTATAAAAGGCTGAGGAAACACATATAGAAAAGGTTACATGAACCACGAGCAAGCAAGCAAATATTTGAACTGTAACCTGCAAATATTCTCAAGATATTCAAGCAAACTCCTCAAGCCTGAAACTAGAAGGAAATCAATCCAACACAAAGCTGTGAAGGAAAGACTACTTCAAACTGTTGAAGAGGAAACTTTTGAAGAATCAAAAGGGGTCTACTTTCCAATGAGGATTGTAGGAAGGTTCAAGGTCGAACCAGTCTCAGGTTATTAAAGGGCTTCAGGATCAAATCCAAGAATCTTGAGAAAGTGAGCTAAAGTAGCAAGGCAGCTCCCCTGTGAAGAAGCTGAGTCGGAAGAGAAGCCAGCTGTGTGACCAATACATCTCTAGACTGAGTCCAATGAGCAAGTCAACTGTGTGATCAAGACTTGTCTCTACTGGTAAACACTTTGTGAACCGATCATTACATAGTGGATTTCTCCAGGAGTTGGAGAAGAGAGGATTAGAAGAATTACCCCATCTTCGAACTTCTATAAAAATCATTTGTGTCATTTACATTTCAGCACTTTTATTTCTGCATACTTACTTATATCTGCTAATAATTTGCTATCCAACTGATAATTAACCAAGTGCTAAAATCAAGTGTTAAAACAAGTTTAAATCAAATTCAAGGGTGTGAAGTCTTCCGCTGATAAAACTCAAGACAACCAAGTTAAGGTTTAGGCTAACCAACTGAGTTATTCTATCAACAGCTCTATTGAGTCTGTTGAGTGGCTAACTCTGCTAATTAACTTACTTAGCTGTCCCTCAAGGACTTAGCTGCGTTATTAACTCTGTAATATTTTAAAAGGACTAAAATCGAAAAGTTGGTAAGGTTTATTCAACCCTCCCCCTTTCTAAACCTTACTTACACCCTTGGGACCTACAAGTGGTATCAGAGTGGTTGGTTCATTGAGCCTTCCGCACTGGTCTTTTCTAAAAGATTCTTAACACTTGTATTTTCAAAATCTTCCATTCTTAGCAAAAGTATTATCATGGAAGCAAATCTGACACGCATTTCTATGTTCACAGTTGAGGAATTTGATGACTGGCGAATTCGTGTGTAGGCTCATCTATCTTCTTTACAAGATGAAATGTGACTAGTGATAGAAGATGGGCCACTGCAAACACTTAAGGTAAACACAACTGTAAGAATAGCAGCTGTAGTAGCAGAAGCAGAAGAAGACAGACCAGCCATGGTTGAAAAGCCAAGGACGGAGTGGACCAATGATGACAGAAAGAGATACAACTTGGATAATGTGGCCAAGGACATTCTCTACAAGACATTGGACAAAGCAATGTTCAATAAAGTCAAATCCTGCAAATCTGCAAAAGAAATATGGGATAAATTAACTTTAATTTGTGAAGGATCTGAGCAAATTAAAGAAAATAAATTATCTATTGCTATACAGAAATTTGAAAATTTTAAAATGCTTGCAGGTGAAACCGTGGATCCGCTGGATGCCGGATTCACTGAAATCACAAATGAGCTATCAGCACTTGGGAAAGAATATACACAAAAGGAAATGTGTATGAAGATTCTAAGAAGCCTCCCAGCTGAATGGGAAATGAGGTCATGGCCCTGAGACATTCAATTAACCTCACAACAATATCCAATCATGAGCTATTCTCAAATCTCAAAGCTTATGAGTTTTAGCTGAGAAGAAAAGATCAAGAGGAGACAGATGTACCCAAAACATCTGCACTTATAGTCAAGGAGGGAAAGAGAACTAAAGTCAAGGAAGCCATAGACCAGAAGGAGATTGCCCTGATGGTTAAAAGATTCAACAAGTTCTTCAATAAAAACTATAAAAGAAACAAGGGTGAATCCTCCAGGAGACATTCAGCTCCCTCCAAGTCAAGGGAAGACATGCCACCCAAGAGAGTTGAGCATAAAAGGGTTGAGTATCAGAGAGCTAACAACCCAAGGACAGAAAGAGCTGATCAAAGAGCTGAGAACCTGTGTTGGAACTGCAGACAACCAGGACATTTTGCAATTGACTGCTCCTATCCACCAGTCAATAAGTACAGGAATGAAGAAGAAAGAAAAGTCTTCAGAGAGAGAAGACAAGAAAAGAAGAAACCTATGTTGGCTACTAAGACTGCTGAGACAGCTAAGTCGAAAGAAGCAGCAGACTCAGAGAGTAGCGAAGCTGACTACTCAAGTGATTCGGAAGAAGAAGCAATGATCTGTCTAATGGCTGAAGAACAAGATCAACCAGACCAGGAAGATGAGGTACACTCTAACTCATCTCACTCAGATTCTAGTGATAGTGATTGTGACACACACACTTCATCACCCACTGATCTTTATGATTCATTAGGCAAAAGGATGAAAGACTTTGAGCACATTAAATCCTCACACACACTATTAAATGAGGAAAACAACCAGCTCAAAAGCCAAAACTCACAGCTAACTAAGGAGCTGAGCACTCTAAGTCACATAGCTGATGAGAACAAAGAGCTAAATGCTGAGAATGCTAAACTAATAGCAGAGATAGCTGCTATAGAAAAGAGGAAAGTGATCTCAAAAATGTGATTGCCTCATTTACAAAGGCATCTAAATCATTGGATGACCTTATTATGAACCAAAAAGAGTGTGGAGATAAGACAGGCATATGATTTAATTCCTTTGTGCACAGTCAAACTCCTAGAATGACTTTGAAAAAGGGATCTTCAAGTAATGAAGCATTTCAAAAACCCAAAACACCAAATGTTGCGCCCACATTCATTCCAAAGCACAATCACAAACCCTATAATTTCGTGCCGTGTTTGTGCCGTGCTATCGTGTCGTGCCTCAAATTGCCACCCCTACTGTGTAGGAAAAGCTGAATCAGTTTGAAAGACACAAGGTTTGGGAATTAGTTTAAAAGCCTACCCACCAAAATATTATTGGTACTAAGTGGCTATTTAGAAACAAAATGAATGAAGAGGGACATGTAGTAAGAAACAAAGCAAGATTGGTAGCCAAAGGGTATTACCAAGAGGAATGTATAGATTTTGATGAAACCTTTGCACCTGTTGCTAGATTGGAAGCAATTAGGATATTTATTGCTTATGCCGCACACAAGAACTTCACTGTTTATCAAATAGATATGAAGAGTGCCTTTTTAAATGGACTTTTCGAAGAAGATGTCTATGTGGAGCAACCTCCAGGTTTTAAGCAGAAAACTATTGGAGATAAAGTCTACAAGTTCAAGAAAGAATTGTATGGATTGAAACAAGCACCAAGAGCCTGGTATGACACATTGTCTCAGTTTCTCATTGACAATGGATTCACCAAAGACAAGGTTGATAGAACACTCTTCAGAATCAAATATATGTGGATGACATTACCTTTGGATCCACAAACAAAGAGCTATGTAACAATTTTTCAAAACTCATGCAAGGGATGTTTGAAATGAGTATAATGGGAGTGCTGACTTTCTTCCTAGATCTTCAAGTTAAGCAAATGAAGGATGGAACCTTCATAAGACAAACAAAATTTACCAGAGATTTGGTATGGAAGAAAAGTCATTAGTGAAGATCCCCATGGACACATTTGTCAAGATGGATATGGATGCAGATGGCAAAGCTGCTGATCAAACCAGATATAGAGCCCTTATTGGATCTTTGCTCTATTTAATAGCAAGTAGGCCAGACATCACCTTTCATGTAGGTGCATGTGCTAGATTTCAATCTACACCAAAAGAGAGTCATATGACTACATCCAATAAAATCCTAAGGTATTTAAAGGGATGCCAAGAAGTTGGCTTATGGTATCCAAACGATAGGAAAAAGTACATATTGTAACTGTCAAATGCTTGGAAATAGATTAGTTTCTTGGTTCAGCAAGAAATAAAATTCAATAGCTACATCCACAATTGAAACAAAGTACATAGTTGCAGGTAGCTGTTGTGCCCAAGTGTTATGGATGAGACGATAGCTGAGAGACTGTGATATACAAGAAAAAGAGATTCCAACTATATGTGATAACACAAGTGCCATTGCAATTACTCAGAACCTAGTACTACATTCAAGAACTAAGCACATTGATGTCATATATCATTTTATAAGAGATCATGTTGAAAAGAAAGACATCACTTTGGAATACATATCAACTGATAAGCAATTAGCTGATATATTCACTAAGCCATTATGTGAACAAGATTTGAAGAGTTTAAAAATGAGCTTGGACTGATTGAGCTGAGTTAGGAGGCTCAGAAGACTCAATCAACAAAGTCAAAGAAAAGAGTATTGGAAATCCACAAAGTTTCATTTTTTCAGCAAAGTGAAACAGTCAAGACGGCTAGTCAGCTGTAACGAGTTAGCTAGACAGCCGAGTGCTTATTATGTGAAGAGAGAAGCAGAGTTAAGTCACTTATAGAAGATAGCTGAGTTATTTAAGCGCTAAGTGACAAAACGTGGTCATTTTCTGTGAGCGGGAATGTTTTAAGCATGACATCAACAGTAATTATGGTGTCAGCAAAAAGCCTGTACCCATTTTACCTATGATTGAATATAAATATTGATGTATTTAATGCGAGGAAATTAATGCGGTTTCAAGACTTGATCTCAACCGTTGATCATGTTCAAACTATTTGAATTCCAAAAACCATCCCCTCACATTCCATATATACATTTTCCCTCTCCTTACAAAGTATTCGTCTCTCTCAAGCAAAAGAAGTTTTTCTCTGCAAACAAAAGAAAAAATCCTAGTTCTGTTTTTCGTTCGAAGGTTCCACTTTTCAAGTTCCTATTTCAAAAATAACACCCACGTTTGACTTTTTGGAGATGGCTGAGAAGATCCAGTCCGGTGCGATGTCGGATTTTGATGGGATGGTCAAACAAGGGATTGACAAAGCTCTTGCTCAAAAACTATTGAAATCCGGTCTGAAGGAGTTTCTCTCTATGGAGTTCTCGCACACCTACTTGGAGGAGGTGGCGATGTTTTATATGAATGCTGAGGTTCACGATGGCGAAATCCGTTCTTTCGTCACTAGCAAGGACATCAAAATAACTGCTGCAGACTTAGCTGAATCCTGTCATCTACCTTCTTCTAGGTTGACCTAAGGAGATCACGAAGAAATATATTAACCTGGCTGCGGCATGGAAGAAGATTGCTAAGCTAGAGTCTGCTGCAAAGGCTGTCTATACAACCAAGAAGTCTCTCATCAAGGAGGACTACCACAAACTCATGGACGTGGTAGCCAATTGCGTCGACATGAAGTTTGGCAGTTTTAATCAGCTATCAAGGACTAAGCTGACAGTGATGGCTGCTACAATGTAGGAGAAGAAGGTGAATTGGGCTGAGTTCATCTCTGCCAGAATTTGCAAGAACGTAATAAACAAGACCATAAATGATGTTGGTCTGTTCGTGAGCTCGCTGGGATATGGCCTGGTGATAGGACACTTGATGGAGATGAAGGGCATTCCTTTAAAGAATGGGAAACCCTTCCACTTGATGGAGGCTGAGTTCATCTCCTGCAGCTTCTTTCTCCTGTTGTGAAGAAGAAATGGCCAGCTGTGCTGTGAAAGCCAGATGCAGCCAAGAAGCTGAAGGTGGGAGAATCAACTTTTACATTCAAAGAACCTGAGGAAGTGGAACCCAAAGTTCCATTAGCTAAGACCACGAGAAGGTGACTGATGAAATAATCTGCCTTAGTTAAGCTAGCCGAGTCTGGCATAGATGTTGTGAAGGAGGCTGCTGAGGAAGAAACAGTCTGTGCAAGAGAAGAGTGGTGTGGAGACCATTGAGAAAGAATAGGAGACTACTGTCGGCGAACAACAGAGGATTGAAGAAGAGACTGTTGGTGGAGATCAACAGAGTTTGGATGAGACAGTTGTGTGGGAGACAACTGAGGAAAAAGAAGTTGGAACATCTGACCAGGGCGAGGACTTAGCTGTCCACTCCCATCTGACAAATACCAGAACAACTGAGGAGAAAAGGGCTCCTCTTGCACCAATAGATGAAGATGTGAGGATGATGATCTCGTTGTGCTATCTCCAGCGTACCCCGATATACATGAGAGACTATATGTATGGAGAAACTGAAAGTTGAGTTATGCAAGAACTCAATTCCAGAGTCCGGGGAGTTCATAGATGAGGAAGAAGAACTCCTGGATTTTCTTAGAAATATTCCGGTCCGTTCAGTGTTGGACCCATACTTCTGCACAACCATCCTCTACCAAAAGAAATAAGCATAAGGCAAAGGCAAAGGCAATTGAGGAATCGAAACAACCTTAACCCTGCCTATTTGATGGTGTGCCTGAAAGTGCCTTTCAGGCAGCCAACATCAGTAATGATGATGAAATGGACCCTGCTGATGTAGTAGCAAAGACTGAACTGAGGAATGCTATCCAAGAATCCAAAGAGTTGTAGGAGAAGAGATTGCAAACGGGCCTATGAGAGTCTTCTTCAATTATGATCTCTCCTAGCCCAGACATTTTGGAAATGGTGAGGGTGATTGATGCCACCACTTCCCCAGTGCACTCTAAGGAACAAAATACCAGGAGAACTAGCGATGAAGCTAAGGAGGGAGTAGAAGAGGGCACCTTAGCCAAGCCTAACCGTGAAGAAGGTGTTGAGACATCTTCCATTCGACGGATTACTGATCTGGACAAGAAGTCGAGTCTCAGGTTTCGAGTGACCCCACTGCTCGAGACTCAACTGTTGCGCCAGTTGAGGGGGAAACTTAAACCACCACAGCTGGGTTGGAGGAGGCTATGGGAGACTACACCCAAAAGAAGATAGGAGGCGACGGTTAGAATATCAACGTACAAAAAAGTGGGTTTGATGAGGCTCAGATGGTTTCGACTATCTCAGCTCAAATCCCAGCTGCCCTACAGGCCGATGAAGCTGCTAATGCAGCCAGGGCAAATGATGGAAATGAGGCCAATGGAGTTAGACTCCTGGATCTTAAAGTGCAATCCACGAGGTTGAGATCTCAAAGGATGCCATAAAAGACACTACTGCAGTTGAGACTTCAAAAGGGAATGTCCAAGGCCCATTAATGGTTAAGACTGCTGAGAGTAAAGAAGGCCCAGTGGAGGTTGAGACTTCAATGGGTAAACAATGCGAAGAAGAAGTGCATGCCCCTAAAGATGAGTCAGTGGAGGATTAAGAGTTTAGTGCCCTTCAAGACTCACAGGAACACGTCGATGTCGATTTTTTGTAGACGGACGACGAAGCTGAGTCCAGCCCATAGATAAATCTCAGGAGGACACAACTATTTAGGAGGCCTTGGTACAAAGAAAGGGCAAAGCTAGTGACAAAGCTACCCCTGTAAATTTTACATTGGTTGATGGCCTACCCCCTATGGTGCCATCATCATCCCATGACACTGGTAAATCAACTTAGGAACAAACTACTCATATGGAAGAACCAACTGATGCCAATGAAGATGTTAAGACAACTGAGGGCCAGTCAGCTCAGCAGGCTAACATAACTGTGGAAACTGCCGAGGACACTGGGACAACCGAGGCACACAGGGCTGAAGAACTTTTGAAGGGAAAGGGTAAGGCTCCCGAAGCAAGAGGGGGAGAGATTCTTATTTTCCCCGAGGACCTATTTGCTGAATATTTCCTGTAACATCCCAATTTCATAAAATAACAATATGCGATTTGCGATTTATTAAAGTGCTGAAAAATAAGCCCAAGCTTGATTTAAACGCATTTTTAAAGGGAAACAAATACTCAACTTGTCATAAATGTGAAATACTCATGGAAACCTTGTCCAAAATTTTTAAAACAAAAATCCATAAAAACTATTTAGTTTCTAACATCATTAAATAAATCAAAATAAGGGACCCTTTAAATTCTTGATCGACTTCCACCGTCCCCTTTGCCACGCTCCAACTCCTTCATTTATTTGTGGGGAATAAACATGGGGTGATCATTCAACAGTCCAGTGGGGACGTAATGTCTAAATTAAACATGCAAGCGTACTTATTACTGCATACACACCTATGCTTTTCATGCTTTGATCATACAATGCCTGGAGGCCAACTGTGGGTGTACAATTAAGTACGTTCATGCATGTACAATTAAGTACCTTCATGTTTGTATGTTTAAGTACTTTCATGCTTGTACAATTAAGTACCTTTGTGTTTGTACAATTAAGTACATTCATGCTTGTACAATTAAGTACCTTCGTGTTTGTACAGTTAAATACCTTCATTCTTGTACAATTAAGTACCTTCGTGTCATGTCATGTTTAATGTGCACATGCATATAACAATCATATAAGGCATTTAAAATAGACATAAGCAGTAAACCCCACCTTGAATGCAATAATTTCATGAAATAAATGCAAACGTGAAAGCCTAGAATTTAGATTCCTCGTCTCCTTTCTCATATCTCTTTCATCTCCGATTGCAAACCGATGTCGACGATCGGCGATTATGGCAGCAACCGTCTTCTCTCGCTTCCTCTATTTCTCTTTCTCCTTCCTTGGTTTTTATCTTGGGTTTTGGTTATGGGGATAAAGGTTTGAGAAGGTGGTGGCCATGGTGGAGGTGCCGGTGGCGGTGGAGCACGACGGTGATGGTGGTGGCGGTTTTAGAGGAAGAAGGAGAAGAATAATTTATTTTCTTGCTTGGTGCAGAAAATTGTGAATAATAACCCTATGGTAGCTTTCAATTTATAGGCCAAAGATTCAAGTGATATATGGTAAGATAATTTGCTGAAATTTTATTACCAAAAATACTTGATTTACTTGCCGTAAAGGCATATTTGATTTCTTTCTCTTTTGAACACGATTTTTCCTTTTGCAAAAATTGACTTTCCTTTATTATGGAAATAAAATCAGAAATTAAAAATACCCAATTAGGAAATTTAGGGTTTCGAAAATTCTAAATCATTCCCAAAAATTGGTTCTAGTCAAACCCTAAATTTATCCCCAATAATGTAAAAACCCGGGTATTACATTTCTCTTTTGAGGCAGACGTCCCTCTTGAAGCAGAGTCAGCTCCTGAGAGTGCTAAATACACTGTCCAAGTCCCAATTGAAGAAATTGGAACACCTGATGAATACACAATGGTACCGTTTGGTTTTGACTCCGATGCTGTGTGGCTTGAAGAGCAGTCTGCTAATGCAGCCGACTTCAGAAAAGCCTTCAAGGCCATTTGCAGTGAAATTGAAACTATGGAAAAAGGATTCACAGCACTCAACCAACGATTAGACAACAGAGAAGCTACAATCACATGAGACATCCGAGGAATAGTTCTGAGAATAAGGGAATGGACAGCACAGACAAAGGCACTGAGGTGTGAGCAAGTTACATATTTTAAATCTCTATTTGCCAAAATGGTAATATCAAGCGCAAAAAACGTCAAATTCCAGCAGAGACAGAGGGATCACATCTTCCAGATAGATCAATCGCACAAGACAAACATGGAGGTGCTGTAGGCACAACATAAGATAGACCTTCTAAAGACAGAGGCCACCATACGTACGGAGATAATGATTTTGCAAACAGAGATGAAGTTGATGGCAGCTTAATTGAAGGCACTGCGCTCAGAATTTAGAGTAACACACTCCGCGAGTCATGATAAGATGGTCATGGCTAATAAGAAGCTTGATCTAATCCTGGAAGGAGTATCCTCTCAGTCTACTCTAACCCCTGGTGATGATGCCAAAAAGGGGGAAGATGAAAGTAAAGGTGAAGGAAGTAAAGAAGAAGCATGCAGCAAGGGGGAAGGATGTGAGATGAAGAAGCCAACCTTGAAAATTATGCTTGACCAAACCCTTCAGAAAGGAAATGTTACCGTCTATATCCTCAGTCAACTGCCTCAAAAACTGTCAATTGAAGAAAAATATGTTTTGGCATTCAAGAAGTCTCGAGAAGCCATAGAAGCCGACTTTGAGAAGGTAGCTGAGAAGAAACAATGAAGGATTGAAAATCTTAAGGCGAAGTTCGAGGGCTCCCCAGCTGCACTTTTGAAAGATTACCCTGTTGTGAAGCCCCAAGATAGTTAGCTATTCCTGATGGAGGATCTGAGCTGAGATCCATAGTGGAATCTCAATCTCTAACATCGAAAGGATTTTTCAGGAATACGACTCTACCTTAGGCGTGGGATCTGTACTGGGAGAAGGGATTAGAATTGTGCAAATCTGCTGAGATGCAACAAAGTTCAAGTAGTCAACAGACTACTAAGGCGCCCATACAGTACACACCAAGAGGAGGAGCTGAGTCACAAAGGAGAAGGGGAAGGCATGGTAGTGGTGGAAGAGGCGGAGGTACTCCATCACAGCCAAGGCCTAAAGATGTTCGTTATATGGATCCCCAAAAGAAAAGGCTGGTCTATTGGGCTGGGCTGGATAGGTTTCCAATATAGAGATGGAAAGGAAGAATAAATTAAGAAGCGATAAGGAAGCAAGATGAAGAAAATATAAGGCTCAATAGAGAATGGGAAGAAAGACAGAGAAGGAACGACATAGCTGCCAAGAGAGCTTATGAAAAGAAAAAGAGAGATGAGACCAGATTACTAGGATTGGCACAATTAGAATTTATGTCTTAGTGTTTACTTGGTTGTCAAAAATTTATGGCTCTTTTCTAGCTGCCCGTTGGATGCCAGTTATTTTGTGGAATTATCTTAATAAATGCTCATATTTTGTATTTGCAATTCTATAGTTTGGATTTTGTATTAATGTACTTACCTATATGTGGTATTGTGTGGAAAAACATGTTCAAATTTAGGATTTCAAGCGATTCTGGCCATTTATTATTTTTCAATTATTGTAATTTGATGAGTTAAATATTAAAAATTTAATATAATAAGGCTTAATTTCAATTTTTGTCTTATAAATCTCAACGGTTGGCAATCATAGTCTTGTTACTTCTTGATGTGACAGTTTTGGTGTTTGACGATTTTACCCTTGGTCAAATAGCAATGTCGGTCCAGTGGCTTTTAACACTCGTAGGCATTTGCACATAAAATACAAGGGTATTATTGGACCAAAGAAAATTTTGAAATACCCAATTGAGACCAAAATCACACAAGTTCAGAACTTATAGCACCAAAATTGCACAAATTAGAACTTATGGGATCAATATTTGTTAGTAAGATGTTACCAATATCTTATCATTGGATCTGATCAATAATTATGAAGTTTTTTTTTTAATTAGAAATGGTTAATTCAATAGTGTTATATTTGCGGATTAATTCCCTAGATATTATCATAAAGAGAGGGTATTTGAGGTAAGTTGTTTTTAATGGGTTTTTTCTTTTCTACTTTGAAGTAAGAGAAAATGTTCTTCACAATATTTGTCTTTATTTTAACCAATTGTTTTCTTTCTCATTCAAAGAAAACAAGTATTTTCAGAGAAAACATAGGTGGAGGGAAAAAATATTGATCAATAGGGTACAAATATGTTTCGTGAATCATTTGTTTAATTTCTTGAAATTTTGTCTCTCTCATGAACTATATATGCTAAAAAAATGCTTTTGATACTGTAATTGTCAATTGTGGAACTAAAATCGCGCCACAACAAATCTTATGGGGCCAATAGTGCAATTCACTCAATAATAATAAGAATTTTACTGCTGGAAACATTATTTATCAAGAACGCAAAAAACTTACTAAAATCACAAAACAACGGAACAAGAAGAAAAACACGAAACAAATAAATAGATCGCAAGTAACATAAATTAAACAGGTGCATAATATTAAACAAATCAACCATGTATCAACTAGGACTAAAGTTCATAAAATGTTGTTCTTGGAGTTGCAAAGGAGCCATGTCTATACCGCACACACATATTTACACATATATAGTTGATTCAAACCAAAAATCAATTCACACAAGGTTGCTAATTGATAAATCACATCATGAAATGAATTGAGGACCAACGATATATGTAGCTGTGAAAGCCCGTGGGATTATCTTGCTTGCTAAGAAATTATTACATGCAGCTAAAATCATGACAAATTAAATAATATTTTGCTAATGTATGATTGATAATAATCGGCTGAATAGCCATCGGGCCCAGCTACAAGATCTTGATGAATGTCAAATATAGCATTCTTTAATTCTTCCAACAAGCTTGAGCATGAAGGATAAAAGCATCCTCAGGACACAATTGGCGTGATATGTTGAAGATATTCATCTGGATGTGTTGCATTCGTGGCTTAAAATATCCGTTGAAAGTAGTTTACAACCAAAATTGCGCCATGCTCCGCATATCTTATGGGACTAATAATGCAATTTACTCACTATTCCCAAGAGTTGTGGTTAATTGCAAGAGATGAACAACCTAACTTTAATTAAGATATATCCCATCACATTTGTGCAAACTCAAAACATCTTTGAGACTAATATAAAAGAATAAATTGCACTATTCAACCCATAAATATGGGGTGATGTGATTTTAGTCCCATGATTTAAACATAGTCCCACTAGAATGGTTTTGTTGCAAAATTAGTTGATAATATAGCCACAACAGCTCCACCTCAGCATACAAAATGAAGAATGTTGCACACTGGTACATTTGCTGGTACAATTGCAACATCGGTGCTCTGCAAATATGGTTTCAGATTCCTTTTTATCCGTTCAGAGGTTCCAAATCTAAATAACAACGTGTATATAATCAAGTTCAAATTTTACACTTCCCAAAAGAAAGTTTGATTTTTGACTAGTCTTATTGAAAATCAATTTCAACCGATTCCCATTTGTTCATTAAAAATTACATGGGATCGTTAAAATTGATTAATAAACTGCCCAAGTACTGACTTTTTGAAATTATGAGACAAGTTTTACAATAAAAAGTGAACTTAAGGTGCTATTTTTTACTTCGGGAAGGATGTTAGATTCGGATATGTCTCTAGGGAAGGCGAAACATTATTTGCGTTGAGGAAGAAGCTTGAGAAAGTGGCAAAAAAGAATGTGGGGGAAGAAAGTCAAGTAGGATGATTACAAGTCTGGAAAGGCGAGAGATATAGATTGAGAGGGTCAAGAGGGACAAATATAAGACTGAGATGGCTAGGGTCATTAGAAGAGTGATTGAAGAGGCTCGTGCTGCTTCAGCCTACTACAACGGGGAACAAATTTCCTATTCTGAAGTGGTGTTCCATTTCATGTTTCATTCATCTGGATGAACGACACATGTCATTTAGATAAACATGAGGTTTTCATTGTTTAAAGGTACTTACATGTGTTGTTCATCTAGATGAATGGAACATGAAGTGAAACACCAATTTGGAATAGGAAAACTGAATCCACTACAACAATGTTGATGGCACTGTCGCCCCCTAACTTGCTCCAATTAAGAGAAGCTTAAATTGACAAAAGGTGGACCTAAATATTTGTAGGCCATGTACACGCACATGTCCTCATCTTTTAAATGATGATTGTGCTTTGGAATTCAGGGCTCATCAAAACTGCTATATATTTCTATGACATAAATTACATTTAGATAAATCCCATCACATTAATGCATAAACAAAATATAGCTTCAAGATTAAGAGGGTGTTTGGTTGAGTTAATTTAAAGGATCTATAAGCTCCTACATCTTATGAGATACGGTCTTTCTACCTTATAAGATGTTTTTGGATCAACTTATAATATGTTAAATTTAAGTTCAAAATTAATTAAGTTGTTTAAATATTTGGATGAAATAAGATGTAAGGGCTTATGAGCTGCTATCAATGACAATCTTGTAATTAAACTAATGGTCAAAGATAAAAATAGGTTGTTAAAATTAGATCACATTTTGAAAATAATGTGATATCCCCCAATTTTTATTAAAGGAGACGCACTATCTACACCCCTTTTTTATTTAAGTACACCTACCCTCTTTTTAAACCCCCAACATTTCCCAACTTTATCATGTGGCACAATATGTAGGACATGACTATGTGGCACGAACATGTGATACATGACTATATAGCACGATCATGTGGCTAATTGCTTTATGAAATGATCGTATGGCAAAATCATGTGGTATATGACTGTGTCAAACGACCTATGGCATGATCATGTGGCATGATCCTATGGTACAATCGTGTGACATGATTTTATGACATATATTTTAGGTAGTAAGGGCATTAAAGTCTTTTAAATACAATGAAATTAAAAGGTAAGTGTATTTAGATGAAAATGGGGTGTGAATAGCAGCATCATTTATAAAAAGAGCTTATAAGCTCTCAAACATCTTATAAGATGTCTTAAAGAGCTTATAAGCTCAACCAAACACCCTCTAATACTTAACTGTAAAAAATATTTCAAGAACCTAAAAACCCAAAGAAGAAAAAGAAAGGAAAAAACAGTTAATAACAATAAACCGATGCAACTAACATAAATTCAAAAAACTACTATAAATAAATTAAACAAATGAACCAACCACGAATACATAAATCAAAGTCAATAAAAATCTAGTTCTTAGATTTGGAAAGGAACCATGGCGATACTACAAACATACAAACACACACACTAAGAGACATAGATATATATGTATGTAACTGGTTGGATTAGTTGATTCATAACCGAAACTAAATCACAAAAATAAGAGAAAGATAACTTGCTAAGCATGGTAAATCAATTCTCGAAATTATAATTGGCTCTTCCTGCTACAGGTCCAAGTTCATTTGCCGAGTGATCGAAGATATATGGGTAATGCAGCATCGTCGTCGTTTCCCAACCAAGCCCACCGGCCACCGACTCACTATCATTTGTTGAAATCTCCATCAAGATCCATGAGAAACTCTCCATCACTCTCTTCCTCCGCCACCACCACTAGTGGAGGAGGAGTCGGAGGTGCTACCATTTCTGCCACCGCGCCGGAAGTAGATACTGCTGGACAAAATATCTTCATCGTTTCCATCCTGGAATTGATTTCCCTGAGTGTCTGGTTAATAACCCAGCCCATCTCCGCAACATTGTGTAGATCAAAATGCTGAAGGACCATTATTCCGGCGAGGGACTAAAACATGAAACTCTTCATTTTCTTCTGTTTGTTCTTCTTCTTGACATGGCGGAGGTGGTTCTCCAATTTCTTCATCCGCTGGTGGGTGAAGCTCTCATGGTTCACCATTCTTTTGGACTGGTCCATCCAGACAGATTTCTAAACACCATTGACGCGCGGAGCCACGAAGGCCAAATCTCTGGTTGTGGATCATATTGGTTGTAGATGATGGGACATGCCTCCACGCCGAAAAGGGTGCTAAGCTTGCTCACTTTGTTGTAAAATGCTTTTTTCTTTTCTTGAATGTCGTCTTTCTTTCCATGTCATTGGTAATGTAATCTAGGATTACTTTATTTCTTGTCATTTTTGACTTGCTTTTTTTCTTTCTTTGAGGAACCAAATTTCTTGGTTTTTTTTAGTTTGGAGTATATGGAATACCTATTGTTTATTTTCTGTATATATAGATGGTGATAAGATCGAGTTAATATTAGAATTGCACAATTTGAATTTGTCTTTGTATTTTATGTTACTTGTATGTGAAACTGATAAAATATGTTGTCTTCTCTCTCTTCCAAACCCTAACGCCGCCTGTTGTCCATTAAGATGGTGACTAGTTTTCCAACCACCGTCTCCAGCGACGTTCTCTTCTATGTTTTGTCTTCAGCTCCACTATGCCCCCCGTTGGTTTTGGATTCCCCAAATGGTTCACATGAGATCTTTGTTGATCAAAATATTGACTGTCCAAGCGTTGGATGCTTCCAAATTGATGTTTGACACTTCCATCTCATTGACAACCCCGCGTGCTATTAATCCTTCATCTTCGTCCATGAATCAACGTGTTTTACATGCCCCTGCTGGTCATATATCGTCCTCATCTCCCATGCCTACATATCTGATTTCAGAATATATTTATGGAGACCTCTGGTGTCCGTATTGTCACCGTCTCCTCCTTCGGCCATGGAAGCACAATATTCTGATGTTTCGTCCATGCTTTCACCTGCTAATATCGTTTTCTCCAAATCTCATGTCTCTGTAGTTCGGGTTTCGAGTAATGAGGTTACTTCTTCCATGAACTCACAACAATCTTTCGTGCCTGGTTATAGAGTCTCTCCTGTGAGTATTACTCAACAGCTTACCGTACTATCTGAGGCTCCCAGGTTTTATTCTTCCCCGAAGAACTCCTTACCTACTATTGGAACTCTCTAAACTTCCGGTGCATATTTGTCTACATATCTGGCTATAATCCTATGACAATCTGAAATGATTCATAGGAACTCAGTTGTTATGGTTTTCTCTGATTTGACGAACATGTATGATTCCTTGGATACTACTTTACTATCTTCTACAAGTGTCGACATACATGTGTCAGCCCAACCGATATTGAACTAGGCTCAATCCTTTGCAAGGATGGTGCAAGGTATTTCTCTATGTGTCGTTGAACCTATTAAAAAAGTTGATTATTTCTTGGTTTCAGTTGATGAAAATTTATATCGGTTTTCAACAACAAGTTAGGGAATTTTCTTTCTTCCTCATTGTGTGTGTAATTCTTGCAAAGGGTTCCAAACCATGGCCTTTGATTCCTCTTCATAAACATCTTACTGAGTTATGGAATCTTAAATCGGATGGAAATTAATTCCTTTAGGGAAGGGTTATTTTTGTGTTAAATTTTCAATAACTTTAGATCGTGCGAGGGCGGTTTCTCATTCTTCCTAGCAAATCAATCCGGGTATTATTCGTCTTTTACCTTAGGTTCTGGATTTCAATCTGTGTATTAAATACCTCCATTGCCAGTGTTTGGGTGCGTATCTTGATCATTTTGTCAGGGTCCTAGTGGCTATTGACCATGCCAAGCTTCTCCAGAATTATATAAATGGTTGAACGCATCAGTCATTGCTCATTTGTTTCTTAGAGTTATGAGAAATTACTAGAATTTTACTCTAACTGTCGTATTACAGGAAATAATACTGATGCATGTCGTTGCATTTTACCTCATGTTCCTGAGGATTCTCAGGTCATGAACCTACATCCAAAAGGGGTAGTCACATGTTCGTAAGGTTTATAAACATGTTCATTCATGTAAGGGTAAGGGTAAAGCCGTGGATAACTCGGTGAAAGAAACGATATCCACATTGTGAGGTGGCTCACCCTCTCAAACTATTATTCCAAGAAACAATCGTGTCACTTTGGAAAATTGTTTTGTAGCTCTTTCGATGGTTGATGAATCGGATAAGGATCCTCCTCCCCTCCTTGACCCGTGGATGCAAGTAAACAGTGGGAGAACTATGACAAAGAAGATAACCCTAGGGCCAAGGACCAACATCCTAATGGAAAATCTTTTGCTCTGGTCTAACCGCCAATAGTTCAAATGGATAAAGATGAATTTGTGACCGTCAACAAAAAATCAGCTAGTAATGGTAATAATACTAGCCTTTCACGCCCTCAATAAAACGTCTCAACTCGCAATCAGTTTGATGCTCTACAGGATAAAAATTGCAGTTCGGGTTTCATTTAATGTATGCTGAAAACGATCACAAATGATCACATCGTACCAAAGAGGCATGATAATCCGCTAGCTAATGTGGTTTATTCCAATGTTATTGAATCAATAGTTCGTATCTGAAAGAAAGTGATGAAATGACTTTGACTTCAACTCATGATTCAACATCTCCAACATCAAGTTATCCTCTTAACTTTGATTTTCAAGTTGATGCATACAAATTGGAAGCTTTAAAGACCAAGCTAAGCGACTCATCAACTACTCCGTTTGACATTCACTCATGTGATTCCTCAAAAGCTCTATATGAAGGCTAGGTCAATTATTGCTCGAGGGTCCTGAGCCGACATTTCACATGCTACATCATAGTTAAATCAGTCAGACCATCAAGAGGATACTCGACCACGTGCTAAAAGCAAATGAAAATGCCATTAGAAAATCCTCCAAAAGTAGGCACCCTTTATTTAAAGTGCATCTTTAAGTTATTTTTGTTGTTTCTTTATTATGAAGTTTAGCATTGTTTTTCCTTTGCTACCTGATCAACTTATGATCATGACATTTTTCTTTCCTTTTTATATATTTCTATTTATTTTAAAAATTTGTCTTTGTATTTTCTTAGTTGTTCAATATTAATGGTTCATTTCTGGCAGCTCATTGGATGCCAATTGTTTTGTATAACAATTGTCTTAATAAATGCTCAAATTTAGTATTTGTAATTATATAGCTTGGATTTTATATTAATGTATTTACCCTATATGTGGTGTTATGTGGATAAACAACATTTACTTTTTAGGATTTCGAGTGATTATATAATGAGGTGTATATTTTGGCTGTTCATTCCTTTCCAACAGTTGTAATAATAACAAAGTTACAAATTGAAAATTTAATAATAATAACAATAATCATAACGCGCAACAACAACAACAACAACAACAACAACAATATGTAATACTTGTTACATGTCATTCTTTACTTGGTCTATCCTCTGAATATGCAACTTCGACTATTTAATTTTTTTATTAAGTTTTCGTATATAACGTGTAAAATAGGATAGACAAATAATTAATGTAAATGCATGACATGTAGCTAAAAGAATATCACACTAAACCCCCTGTACTATTCGCATTTTTACACTTTACCATATAAACTATTTTTTTGTTACACTTTACTATATGAACACATAAATTTTTGCACTTTGCTATATATGGAAATAGTTCATTATGGTTATCAGGCCTATCATGTTATAGTATATAAAATTATTTTCTTTAAATTCATACATTGTTTCAACGAAATGTAGCTAGGTATTCTTAGTCAGTTGTTTGGTTATTCTTCACATGTATAGTTTTACGATTGCTCCATACTCTCAACCTGAATAGGCATCACAATTGTTTGTACCAACACTACTAAAATACCAAAAAATTGCAGCAAAAAAAATGCTGCTAACTTTAAACATTAGCGACCAATCTTAAGTATTCATCACTAACCAATTAAAAATGAAAAAGCTAATATAAATTCAGTCAATTAGGGATAAAAATACTCGTCACTAACCAGGAACACCCTACTATATTCTAGGAGAACAATGTATGAAATTAAGAGATTATTAATTTTTTGTACAAAAGTATGATGGATTAGATATATATGTTCGTAATAAACTTTTTTTATCGTTTGAACAAAAATAAAATTTTAGGTGTAAAACTTCCATATAAGGTAAAGTGCAAAAATTTATGTAGTTCATATGGTAAAAGGTAACAAAAAATAGTTTATATGGTAAAGTGTAAAAACTCGAATAATACAGGGGGTTTAGTGTAATTTTCTCTTTGTCTAATGGTCTCAACTATAACTTATGAGTATATTCAATGATAAAATTAATTTCCTTTTATGGGGGGATATTACAGTCTCATACAACTAATGTCACTACTTCTCCACTTCCCCCTCTTAGTATTTTGGATTCATGATTCTAATTTGATGTTTTATTTTTCATTATTCCATGTCATGCATTTGCAGTTAAAATTCGTATATCCTATTTTACAAGTAATATACGAAAACTTAATAAAACGAATTAAATAGTCGAACTGGCATATTTAGAGGATAGTCCAAGTACAAACAATGACATATAACAAGTATTATATATTATTGTTGTTGTACATTATGATTATTGTTATTATTATTAAATTTTCAATTTGTAATTCGAATATTATTACAACTGTTGGAGAGGAATGGACATCCAAAATATACACCTCATCATGTAATCACTTAAAATTCTAAAAACGAATGTTGTTTATAAACACATCACCTCATATAGGGTAAGTACATTAATATAAAATCCAAGCTTTATAATTACAAATACAGCTTTGAGCATTTATTAAGACAATTCACTACAAATAATTGGCTTCCAAAGGGCAACCAAAAATGAACCATTAATTTTGAACAACTAAGAAAATAGTCAGACAAATTCAAATTGGAAAAATCTTATATTAATTCGATTTTATCACCATCTATATAATCTGAGGAAACGAATGGACAACCAAAAATTTACACCTCATCATATAATCACTTGAAATCCTAAAAATGAATGTTGTTTGTCCACACAGCACAACATATAGGGTAAGTACATTAATACAAAATCCAAGATATATAATTAAAAATACAAATTTTGGCATTTATTAAGACGATTGTTTTACAAATAAATTGGCATCCAACGGGCAACCAAAAATGAACCATTAATGTTGAACAACTAAGAAAATACTATGACAAATTCAAATCGGACAAATCTAATATTAACTCGATCTTATCACCATCTATATAATCAGTGGATAGGAATGGACAACCAAAATATACACCTCATCATATAATCACTTGAAATCCTAAAAATGAATATTGTTTATCCACACAACACCACTATAGGGTAAGTACATTAATATAAAATCCAAGCTATATATTTACAAATATGAATTTGAGCATTATTAAGACAATTGTTCTACAAAGTAATTGGCATCCAACAGGCAGCCAAAAATGAACCATTAATTTTGAACAACTAGGAAAATACTAAGACAAATTCAAATTGGGAAAATCTAATATTAATTCGATCATCTCACCATCTATATACACAGACTATAAATAATAAGTATTCCATATACTACAAATTAAAAAAAAACCAAGAAATTTCATTCCTCAAAGAAAGAAAAAAAGCAAGTCAAAAATGACAAGAAAGAAAGTAACCCTAGCTTACATTACCAATGACTTATAAAAAAAGGCAGCGTTCAAGAAAAGAAAGAAGGGTTTTATCAGGAGGTTGAGCGAGCTTAGCACCCTTTCTTGCATGCCTCCATCACTTACAGACCTACGATCCACAACGAGAGATTTGGCCATCACGGCTCGCACGACGACAGTGTTGGCTCGTTTTAGAAATCTATCGAAGATGGACTAGTCCATTAAAATGGTGAACTAGGAGAGCTTCACCGGCCAATGGATCAAGAAGTTGGAGGACCAGCCATGCCCCGTCAAGAAGCAGAACAAGCGGAAGGAAATGGAGAGTTTCATGTTCCAGTACCTCGCTGGAATAGTGGGCCTTGAGCATTAATTATCATGTGGTACAATCATCTGACAGGATCATATAACACATGTTTTAGGTAGTAAGATCATTATAGTCTTTTAAATGCAATGAATTTAAAAGTTTGTTGGATTTAGAGGAAAAACGTGTGTGAACACCACCCTTTTTAAAAAGAGCTTATAAGCTCAAACAACTTATAAGATGTTTTAAAGAGCTTATATAAGCTCCTAAATATCTTGTAATATATTTTGAAGTGCTTATAAGCTTACCCAAATACCCTCTAATACTTTTCTGTAAAAACCACTTCACGAAACAAAAAACCCAAAGAAGAATAAGAAATTAAAGGGAAAAAAACAAGAAACAATATAAACGGATGCAATTAATATAAATTCAACAACTAATGCAGATAAATTAAACAATTCAATCAATTAGAAATACAAAAATCAAAGAATAAAAATTTAGTTCTTGGATTTGCAAAGGTGCCATAGTTATATTACACACATAAAAAAAACACACACACACATACACATTTATACATATGTATATATATGTAACTGGTTGGATTAGTTGATTCAAAATTGAAACTAAATCACACAAATAAGAAAAACATAATGTGCTAAGACTGATAATTCTATTCTTGAAATTAAAATTGGCTCTTTCAGGTCCTGGTCCAACCAAGCCCACTGGCCACCAGTCCACTGTCACTGCCCCCTTCGGACTCTCAGTCAGGATCCACGAGAAATTCTCCTTCGTGTTTTCTTCCTGCTTCACCATCACCGATGAAGGAAGAGGATAAGTAGTCGCTGCCTCTGCAACCGCGTTGGAAGTAGAATCCACTTGATCAATTATATTCATTGCTTCCATCCTGGAATTGATTTCCCTGATCATCTGGTTAATAATCCATCCCATGTCTGCGGCGTCCCTCAGATCAAAATCCTCAAGGCTCACCGCATCGGCGATGGATTGGAACATAAAAATCTCCATCTTTTTATTCTTGTTCTCCTTCTTGATGTGGCAGAGCTGGTCCTCCACCTTCTTGATCCGTTGTGAGGTGAAGCTCTATTGGTTAACTATTTTTCTTGACTAGTCCATCTCCGATAACTTTCTAAAACGCGTTAGCACTGCCGCCGCACTGACTCTCGATGGCCAAATCTCTGGATCCGGGTTGTATATGTTGTTGCCCATACCTTACCTTAGTCTCTTCGCCCCTTTATTCTGATGGCGCATGACTCTATGCCGCAAAGGGTGCTTTTCTCACTCACCTTCTTGATTAAACCCTTCTTCCTTTTCTTGAACGAAGCCTTTCTTTTGGAGTCATTGGTAACATAAGTCAAAGTTACTTTGTTCCTTGTCATTTTTGACTAGTTTTTTTTCTCTTTGCAGAATGAAATTTCTTGGTTTATATTTTTTAATTTGAGCATATGGATATGTATATAGAGATAGTGATTGAGATCAGATTACTAGGATTTGCACTATTTGAATTTTTGTCTTATTGTTTTCTTGATTGTCAAAATTTTATGGCTCTTTTCTGGCTGTCTGTAGGATGCCAATTATTTTGTGGAACAATTGTCTAAATAAACGCTCAAATTTTGTATTTGTAATTGTATAGCTTGGATTTATATTAATGTACTTATCTTATATGTGGCGTTGTGCAGACAGACACCTTCAAATCTAGGATTTGAAGTGATACTGGCCATTTATTAGTTTCCAACTGTTGCATTATGATATTCGAAATTAAAATTAAAAATTTAATAACAATAACATTAATAATAAGCCTTAATTGCAATTTTTGTCCTATACCTCTTAGGGGTTGGCAATCTTAATCTTGTAACTTCTTGCTGTGGCAGTTTTGGCCCTTAACGATTTTGCCCCACTACAGGGGAAAAAGCAAAATGATAACGGTTTTTAACCGATGTGTATTTATGAGATAAACGGATGTTAATTCCCATGTGGTTAGATGTCTTTAAGTACAATGACAACAATTTTAATCATTGTCTATATTAAAATACTATTGATCTTAATGCCCATGTTGTTAAAGTGCGGTTCTTCAATATCGTCCAAAAACCAATGTCGTTTCCTACAACGACAACGATTAATATCATTGGTGAATAACTGATGTCTTCGCGTTAATAAACAACGATTTAACTTATTTCTATCGTAGAAAACAGTTGTCCTTACTAAGTAAAACAATTGGTTAAAACCAAATGTTTTGCAATTTCAAAATTATCAAAACCAAGTGAGAAATAGTACCAATTAACGTATCTAAATCAAATAACTTTACCATTAGTTAAAATTTAATTGCAAATATACGAGTACAATATTTAGAAATAAGGTTATAAATAAGTTTACCATCAACTACAAAATGCCTTGTGTGTTCTATTCTTGGCAACATTAAAAAATTACTAAGCTAGGAGTAATATACACTTGACCAAAAATCAATGTACGTAAAATGTTCCAATTCTTCCTTAGATTTGATTACAGTTGCATCTTTCCAAATCAACCGATTAAGCCATGCATCATCCGAAACTAAAATCAATATGAAAAGAATCAATATTTATATACTTTCCTACCACTTCAAAATAACTCCATGCACACTAGACTGAATCAGACACATTAACATTCTTCACTTTAAGTTCGCATTACAAGTTTGAACTAGATCATGCTTTGCATAAATGGTAGTAACAACAACACCACTACTCAAAATTACAAATATCCCCTTGTCATTAGTTTTTATTGTACAATTGCACCAATTGAGTAGGTTGTTTGTAAAATGAAAACAAAATTTAAGGGGTTATTTGTAATGTCACATGAGTTATTTGTAATATTGAAAAATAACTATTATTTTTAGTAATTAGATATAGTTCCTTTGAAAAACATAAGAAATCAAGATTCATGATTATGAGTTGCACTTACAAGGGTAGTAAATAAAATTCATACTTATGATCATAGATCACAAAACCAAAACTGCCTTCGAGCTCCTTAAGGACCTAATACGCCGGGATTGGACTCCTCCTGGTAGGCTTTAATCACAAACAAGGCCTCATTTCCACCCTTTGACAACCCATACTACTTGATAAGGGTGCACAAGTTGTTTACCCCTTGAAAATGTTGTACACGTCATCCACACCACAAAACAATCTGTAAAATATTATGTCTCCTCCTCCGGCCATGGAAGCGCGATATTCTAATGTTTTGTCCATGCTTTCACCTGCTAATATGGTTTCCTCCAAATCTCATGTTTCTGTAGTTCGGGTTTCGAGTAATAAGGTTACTTCTTCCATGCACTCACAACAACCTTTCGTGCCTGGTTATAGAGTCTCTCTAGTGATTATTACTCAACAGCTTTCCATCCTATCTGAGGCTCCCGGGTTTTATTCTTCCCCACGAAACTCCTTACCTACTATCGGAACTCTCTAAACTTCTGGTGCATATTTGTCTACATATCTGACTATAGTACTACGACAATCTGAAATGATTCACAAGAACTCAGTTGTTAGGGTTTTCACTGATTCGAAGAACATGTCTAATTCCTTGGATACTAATTTACTGTCTTTTACAAGTGTCAGCATACATGTGGCAGCCCAACCGACATTAAACCGAGCTCAATCCTTTCCAAGGGTGGTGCAAGGTATTTCTCAATGTGTCGCTGAACCTATTAAAAAAGGTGATTATTTCTTGGTTTCAATTAATGAAAATTTATATCGGTTTTCAGCAACAAGTTAGGGAATTTTCTTTCTCCCTCATTGGGTGTGTAATTCTTGCAAAGGGTTCTAAACCATGGCCTTTGATTCCTCTTCATAAACATCTTACTGAGTTATGGAATCTTTAATTGAATGGAAACTAATTCCTTTAGAGAAGGGTTATTTTTGTGTTAAATTTTCAACAACTTTAGATCGTGCGAGGGCGGTTTCTCATTTTTCTTGGCAAATCAATCCGGGTATTATTCGTTTTTCACCTTAGGTTCTGGATTTTAATCGTATATTAAATACCTCCACTGCCAGTGTTTGAGATGTTTGGGAATGGGGAAAATATCTACATCGAGTCTTTAAGGAACGATGTAATCTGATAAGTGTTTACATTGATTGTCAATAACAATCGCTGTAAATATCTTTCAAAATTTACAAATATGCCACTGTATATCTTTTTCTACATTGGTTCTTTTATAACCGGTGTAGAAATGCACTGTTTACATCGGTTCAGTAAACAACTGCTGTAGATATCTTCTAAAAATTACAATTATGCCACTACCTGTTTTGTTACATCGGTTGTGTAATAACCGATGTTAAATTCTAATGACATGAATGAACATGTTTATAAACCTTACGAACATATGACTACCCCTTTTGGATGAAGGGTCACGACCTGAGAATCATTAAGAACATGAGGTAAAATCCAATGACATGCAACAGTATTGTTTCCCATAATACAAAAGTTAGAGCAAAATTATGGTAATTTCTCATAACTCAAAGAAACAAATGAGCAATGACCGACGCATTCAACCATTTAGGCCCTTAACACGTTGGTCCTTGCTCATTTGTTTCTTTGAGTTATGAGAAATTACCATAATCTTGCTCTAATTGTTGTATTATGGGAAACAATACTGCTGCATGTCATTACATTTTACCTCATGTTCTTGATGATTCTCAGGCCGTGACCTTCATCCAAAAGGGGTGGTCACATGTTCATAAGGTTTATAAACATGTTCATTCATGTAAGGGTAAGGGTAAAGCCGTGGATAACTCGGTGGAAGAAATGATCTCCGCATTGAGTGTTGGTCACTACTACAAAATAGGGATTTTACATCAGAATTTAACATCGGTTATTACACAACCGATGTAACAAAATAGGCGGTGGCATAATTGTAATTTTTAGAAGATATCTACATCAGTTGTTTACTGAACCGATGTAAACAGTGCATTTCTACATCGGTTATAAAATAACCGATGTAGAAAAAGTTATACGGTGGCATATTTGTAAATTTTGAAAGATATTTATTGCGGCTGTTATTGACAATCGATGTACACATTTATCAGATTACATCGTTCCTTAAAGACCCGATGTAGATATTTGCCCTATTCCCAAGCATCTCAAATTTGTCTTCCCACAAAATGGATTTTCTCTTACTCCCCAAATCGAAACTGCTATTCTCTCCAAATCCAATTTCTAGCTTTCTCTCTCTATCTCGTCGTTCCTCAACCATCTGCCACTGTCGGACTATTGTTCCGCCTGAGAACCTCCATGCTAGTGGCGCTTACATGCACCGGCCAGAGTTGATCTTCACTCAACCGGAGATATAAGATATGATACTTCTCTGAGTTACTTTAAATTAATAGGGAACACTCCCTCCGATTAAAGGATCTCGAAGTCTACAGATCTAGATCTGGTCCAGCCGTTTCCTCTGATCTAGATCTGATCTCGAAGTATACAGATCTATATGCCCAAGATATATAATGAAAAATACAAATATGGGCATTTATTAAGACGATTGTTCTACAAAATAATTGGCATCCAACGGGCAACCAGAAATAAACCATTAATGTTGAACAACTAAGAAAATACTAAGACAAATTCAAATCGGACAAATCTAATATTAACGCGATCTTACCACCATCTACATAATCAGAGGATAGGAATGGACAGCCAAAATATACACCTCATCATATAATGACTTGAAATCCTGAAAATGAATATTGTTTATCTACACAACACCACTATAGGGTAACTACATTAATATAAAATCCAAGCTATGTAATTACAAATATGAATTTGAGCATTTATTAAGACAATTGTTCTACAAATAATTGGCATCCAACAGGCAGCCAGAAATGAACCATTAATTTTGAACAACTAGGAAAATACTAAGACAAATTCAAATTGGGCTAATCTAATATTAATTCGATCTTCTCACCATCTATATACACAGACTATAAATAATAGGTATTCCATATATTACAAATTAAAAAAAAAACAAGAAATTTCATTCCTCAAAGAAAGAAAAAAAGATAGTCAAAAATGACAAGAAAGAAAGTAACCCTAGCTTACATTACCAATGACTCATAAAAAAATGCAGCGTTCAAGAAAAGAAGTGTTTTGTCAGGAGGTTGAACGAGCTTAGCATTCTTTGTTGCATGCCTCCATCACTTATAGACCTACGATCCACAACTAGAAATTTGGCTGTCACGCTCGCACGACGACAGTGCTGGCTCGTTTCAGAAATCTATTAAAGATGGACTAGTCCATTAAAATGGTGAACCAGGAGAGCTTCACCGGCCAATGGATCAAGAAGTTGGAGGACCAGCCCTGCCCCGTCAAGAAGCAGAACAAACGGAAGAAAATGAAACTATCCATCGTGTTTTCTTCCAGCTTCACCATCACCGATGAAGTAAGAGCAGGAGTAGTCGTCGCCTCTGCAAATGCGCTGGAAGTAGAAGCCACTTGACCATTTATATTCATTGTTTCCATCCTAGAATTGATTTCCCTGATCATCTGGTTAATAATCCATCCCATCTCCGCGGCGTCCCTCAAATCAAAATCCTCGAGGCCCACCGCATCGGCGATGGATTGGAACATGAAAGTCTCCATCTTTTCCGCTTGTTCTCTTTCTTGATGCAGCAGAGCTGGTCCTCCACATTCTTGATCCGTTGTAAGGTGAAGCTCTCTTGGTTTACCATTTTTCTTGACTAGTCCATATCCGATAACTTTCTGAAATGCGTTAGCACTGCCGCCGCGCCAACCCTCGATGGCCAAATCTCCGGATCCGGGTCGTATATGTTGCTGATGATGGCGCATGCCTCTATGCCACAAAGGGTGATGAGCTCACTCACCTTCTTGATTAAACCCTTCTTCCTTTTCTTGAACGAAGCCTTTCTTTTGGAGTCATTGGTAACATAAGTTAAAGTTGCTTTCTTCCTTGTCATTTTTGACTAGTTTTTTCTCTCTTTGCAGAATGAAATTTCTTGGTTTATATTTTTTAATTTGGAGCGTACGGATGTGTATATGGAGATAGTGATTGAGATCAGATTACTAGGATTTGCACTATTTGAATTTTTGTCTTAGTGTTTTCTTAGTTGTCAAAATTTTATGGCTCTTTTCTGGCTGCCTGTTGGATGCCAATTATTTTGTGGAACAATTGTCTAAATAAATGCTCAAATTTTGTATTTGTATAGCTTCGATTTATATTAATGTACTTATCTTATATGTTGCGTTGTGCGGACAAACACCTTCAAATCTAGGATTTGATGTGATACTGGCCATTTATTAGTTTCCAACTATTGCAATATGATATTCAAAATTAAAATTAAAAATTTAATAACAATAACATTAATAATAAGCCTTAATTGTAATTTTTGTCCTATAACTCTTAGGGGTTTGCAATCTTAGTCTTGTAACTTCTTGTTGTGGCAGTTTCGGCCTTTAACGATTTTGCCTCACTACAAGGAAAAAGCAAAATGATAACGGTTTTTAACCGATGTGCATTTATGAGATAAAGGGATGTTAATTCCTATGTGGTTAGATGTATTTAAGTACAATGACAACAGTTTTAATCGTTGTCTATACTAAAATACTATTGATCTTAATGCCCCTGTTGTTAAAGTGTGGTTATTCAACATCATCCACAAACCAATATCCTTTCCTACAACGACAACGATTAATATCATTGGTGAATAACTAATGTCTTCGTGTTAATAAACAATGATTTAACTTATGTCTATCGTAGAAAACAGTTGTCCTTACTAAGTAAAACAATTGGTTAAAACCAAATGTTTTGCTATTTCAAAATTATCAAAACCAAGTGAAAATAGTACCAATTAACGTATTTAAATCAAATAACTTTACCGTTAGTTAAAATTTAATTGCAAATATACGAGTACAATATTTAGACATAAGGTTATATATAAATTTACCATCAACTACAAAATACCTTGTGTGTTCTATTCTTGGCAACATTAACAAATTACGGATTTGTAGCGCCAACCAATGCAGAACAAGTAGCAGTTGCGTACGGATTTGTAGCGCCAACCAAACGGGTCTGATTAACTCCGGAATCGTGTGGATCAGACAGCGATTCCTTCGTTCTTCCTTGTAACTCCCCGAGCAAGATGGTCCAAGACCTGTCACCTTATCGCTCCATATGCAAAGACAAAATCCACAGTGGAGCTAGCAAGGCTTGGATTTGTTATAATCATGATTATACCTCAAGTACTATGACCCGCTTCCCTTGGACAAACTCCGTCCCTCAGTTGCGGGATTAGGACAATGGAGCCAGAGAGTGGAATAGCAGCCGAGCTGCCGGTTACATCCCCGACGTATTCATTCCGATTGTGAGCTCGACACACCAAGTTGACTCAGGCAGGAAAGTAAATACAAGTTCAGGTAGTCAACCAGGCAGTCGAGTATTATTGATTCAGGGAAGCAGTTCAGGAAAATTTCGAAAATCGCGAGTGGCAATAATGGCGTTGGTGGAGTTATTTGGATGAAGATGATTATCGGAAGGATACGCAATCTTCGATATCTTGAAAGATTAGGTGGAACATAAGTCCCCTTATGGATTCGAAATCGCAAGACAAGGAAGTTGCCCCGCGATCGGGAATTAATTGGTCAAGACAACCCGATAAGTCAAGGAATTTTTGAGAAAATAAAATACTTTAATTAATAATTAAAGTCAGGGGGTCCAGGGTTGTTTTAGTAAAAGGAAAATAATTTGAGTTAGGTCCTTGATAAAAAGGAAATTTACAATTAGCCCCGTTTTGTAAAACCAATACTTTTGGGGTTAAAAATTGAATAAATAAATATCCCGACCTTGAAAATTTATGAGGTCAGTTCCTAAATTCTCTGAATTTTTCAGAGATTCAGGTTTTTAACGTTTTGAGGTTGAGTTTTTATAAAATTCTCACATTCCCCAAATTTGTTAAAATTGTTATTTCGGGCCCTAAGTTTAAAATAATTGGAACTCACAAACCGGAAGGCCTTTTAATGTGATTCCAGTTGGAAAATGTCACTAAGGTTAGTGGGATATTGGGACAAAAGCAGTTTTAAAAGGAATTAAGTGTAGGTCCTTTAACCTTTGCAAATCTCATTTTTGTCTCATTTTGAAATAATTGCCTTTAAGGCTTTTAGGGGTCCAATTGTTATGAAATTTGAACCTTGGGTCCAAAATATAATTAATTTATAGTTAAATTAGTAATTCCAGGTACATGGGCTGTATAAGTCCCGGAAATTTCATTTGGATTCTCAAGTTTAATCTTTTACAATTTAGTCCCTCAATTTTAGTAAAATTACTTTCCAAGCTCTAAACACTTGGATTTTTGGAATACATTCAACATATGTCATTTCCAGTCCCTTAAGAGTTAAAATTTCAAAATTTAAAAATTAAGGTCTGGTACAGTTTCAAAAATTACAAAGTAGCCCTTAAACTTCTCAAATTTTACAATCTAGTCCTTGGGCTTTTAAAGGTTGATTTTATTTATCTTAAAACTCTTAAAACTTTATTAAAATGTCCAAAAGTCATTTTGAACCTGAGTACAGTCCCAAAATTCGAAATTTGCAGAGGGGTCCCTTAAGTTTTATTTTCTTGCAATTAAGTCCACCAACTTTCCATTTTTGCATTTTAAGTCCAAAAATTGAAATTTAATCAATTATGCTCGACTTTTCCAGGTTATAAGTCATCCAAAACATGGATTTCAAAGATCATACACATGCATGTCCAATTCATACAAGAATTCATCAAATAGAACATTAAATTGTACATGCATGCACCTAAATTTCAATAAATAGCATTTTTGAGCAACATTTGAGAAATTTCATAACTTGATACATAGAATTAACATGCAATACATAAAATGTACATATCTCAAGTCCTCATGAACAAAACACTACATGCATTTAGCAAAAATCCCTAGAAGTTGAAAGCATTTTTCCACCCACCTTAAATTTGGAGAGTTGTGAAATAAAAAGGATAAATTTCACAACTTGGTATGAGGTCACTTAGGTCAGCCCCTAAGTCAAAAAACATCAAAAATTTAGAGTCAGGAAAAATGAGTGAAAAATTAAGAAGAAAAAGAAGAAGATAAGAAAATTGGAAATACTACACTTTACCTTGTGTAGTAAGTGATTTGAAACTAGTTGAAGCTTCAAATTTGGGATTTTTGATTCACCTTCAAAATCACCTAAGATCAGCCCCTATTTCTCAAAAATGAAAAAGGGGTGTTAAAATTTGAAGAAAATAGGAAGAAGTAGAGAAAAGGGCTCTAGTGTCCAAATCTTACCTTGTAGTTCAATTTCTCTAACAATTAATTATTCTTCAAGTCTTCTAAATTGACCACCATGCATGCATGTCTTCAAGTAGTCTTCTAAGTACCTCAAATCAAAATTTCAAACTTAAATTAAGAAGAGAAGGTGATGAGTAGTAAGATATCAAGTTGAATTGAGAAATGAAATATCTTACCTTTGAAATAGGGGGGTTCGAATATTTTGATTAAGTAGGAAAAATGTTTGTTTTTGTTTAGATGTTTGAAGAAAGAAGGAGTGTTTGATGATATTAAGAAGATGTTCTTGAAGGTTTGAAGGTATGCTTGAAGATGTGAAGGACTTGTGTTTGAAGATATGAAGATGTGAAGAAATGGTACTTGAAGATTTAAAGATATGAAGAATTGGTGTTTGAAGATTTGAAGATATGAAGGATTGGTATTTGAAGATTTGAAGATGTGAATGATTCTTAGAGAGAAATTAGAGAGAATGAGGAGAATTTGCTTGAGAGATGAAGGTGTTGGGTGAAAAATGAATTTTTGTTTATAAAATTTTGGCCTAATGGCCGATTGCTTAGGGACAGAGGGAGAGGATAATTTTTTTGTTTAATTTGTGTCTTGAATTTTGCTTCTTGCATGGGAGACAAAATGCAAGTCAAAGTATGGGCTTCAATGGTGTTGGGGAATACTGAGAAGAATGTTGGTTAAGTGGAAAGATGTTGGGAAAAATAGTAATAAAGAATTGGTGTATAAGATAATGTGTATAATATTTTAACTAATGGTGTAATTATACACAAGATGACTAATATAAGGTGTAAGTGTACAAGAGTTGGGAGATATTTCTACACAAAAAATCTCATCATTGCCGTCCACTATAGGGGTATTGTGGTAATTTCATATATTTTTTTTGCCCCAAATTTGATGATAATAGATGAATAATATCAATCTCCAAATTAATTAGTGATTTCCTTGATCACTTATAAGTCTCAAAATCACTTAATCTAAATCAAATTCTTACTTCTATAAGGTAAAAGTCTCTAAAATAAATAGTCTCTTAAAATTCTAAGGTGACTAATAAATACAAAAATAGTAATAATGATCAATCAAGTGATCATAAATGCGAAATAGAATTAATAAATGATCATGATCACGAGTAATAAATAAAATGAAATAAATTGCAAAATATATATATCATTAATATTTACCCGTCAAAGTGACGCGGTAAAATAGTCGATCAAATACATAGACAACAAAAGATAAATTACATGCTCGGAGAAATCGGGGCTTCACAGTTGCACTTACAAGGGTAGTAAATAAAATTCATACTTGTGATCATAGATCACAAAACCAAAACTGCGTTCGAGCTCCTTAAGGACCTAATGGGCTGGGATTGGACTCCTTCCGGTAGGCTTTAATCACAAACAAGGCATCATTTCCACCCTTTGACAACCCATACTGCTTGATAAGGGTGCACAAGTTGTTTAAATGCCCCATGAAAATGCAGTACACATCATCCACACCACAAAACAATCCATAAAATATTATGTCACAATCTCAGATTATTCAACATGATAGTCATTATTTTTTTATTTTTCACATATTACTCCAACAATCACCAAATTTTGTCTACAATTTACCTTTGGTGAGGCATGATTGAAGATTGAGGTTGGATATAGGCCCAAGTAGCTTTGTCTACAAATCTAAGAGAAAAGCCATTATTGGAATTTAGAGCCATGAAATCCTTCAAAGTCTCCTTCGGAGTCTTAGATATGCTCAAATGAAAAAAAGGTCAAGACAATACGAATAAAGTGTTAATGTGATACATTTTTTTTTTGTTTTTCGTATAACATACAACAAAATAAAGAAATGTGTTCCCAACCAATTTTATAACTGGGGAAAAATGCAAAACTAGTCGTGCATCTATAGGGGTGTTACAATATAAGTCTTGTAACTTTTGAAATTTTGATTTTAGTCCCGAATCTTTTGCTTTCTTTGCAATTTTGGTCCCTTAAATTTTAGATTCTTGCAATTTTTTCCCTATAAGTTTTAAGTTGGTGTGAATTTGGTCATGAGGATTATTTCAATATTTCAATGATTCCCAAAAGGATCTTGTTAGCCATAATATTAAATATTGCTAAGATCAAGTACAAAATGGTATTTGAGCCTATATGTTTTATTTACTTGAGTTGGATTTATTTTTTATTTATACTATATACTGCCTAAGGGAGTTGCATATAATTTAGTCCTGTAAGTAATCTGTGTAACAATTTTTGTCCCATAAGTATAATATGATACCAAATTTTAACCTACATATACCCTATATGTAGTCCCATTAATTTTGTTTTTTGCTCAATTTTGGGCACCTAAATCCAAATTTTGTTCAATATTTGTCCCAAAAGGGAGAAATATTAAATTACCCATTCATGACAAAAATTGCATGATATTAGAACTTATGGGGCCGAAATTGCATAAAACTCAAAATCTATAGGACATATATTGCTATATATGACAGGAATTGCACAAGAATAAAAATATATGTGACCAAAATTGCTACACAGAATACTTATAGATATAACTATGCAACCCCCTTATATTTACAAAACCAAAACTACAAGAGTGTCCCCAAAAAAGAGAAAAATAAAAAACAATAAACGGATCACAATTAACATAAATTACACGTGTATATAAAACAAATCAACCAAGTCCCAACCATGACTTCATAATTAAAGTGCATAAAATGTGGTTCTTTGAGTTGCGCACACATACACCACATATATATACATATATTATTAAAATATAATATATATTTAGTTTTCTTATTTAGTTTTAGTCTTTTTATGGTTAGGATTTTAGTCCTTTTAGGGTTAGATTTTCTAGTCGCCTACATAAGGCTCTCTTTTATTTCTTTTGTAATTCACTTTTGGTTTTGCATAATAAGAATACAATTATTTTATGGCTTCTTTGATTTCAACATGGTATCAAGAGCCAAATTTTAATCTTTGCCACAGCTTTCGCAGATCGTTTTGTTTGTTTTGTTTTGTTTTGTTTTTGTTCCGGAATAATGTTCGTTTTGTAATACAGTAATAATGTTCATTTTGTTTTGGTTCCATTTCTTGGTTATTTTTTTTGTGGCTCGTTTCTTGGTTCGATTTTGTTTTGTTATCGCTAGTTTTGTGTTCTGATTTGGTTAGTTTTTATTTGGTTTTTTGCTTACAATTTGGGGATCTTTTTTGTTCGTCATGGTTGTTCGTAAGGATGACTCTCTTCAGAAATTAGCATGCAATTAGATGGGAAAAACTATTCGTATTGGAGTTATGTTATGAAAAAAATTTGCAATGTAAATCTATGTGGGATTATGTTACTAGGACAAAGGTTAAACCTACGAAACCTAGTTGGGATGGTGCAGATCCATTGGAGGTTTGGGAAGTGGATAATTCGAAGATTATTACTTGGATTAATAATTCGGTTTTGCAATCTATAGGGGCTCAGTTGGCAATGTATGAGACTGCAAAGGAAGTTTGGGACCATCTGGCATGGTTGTATATGTAAGTCCAAGTGGCTACGATAATCTAAAGTGGGGTGAATAGATTACGCCGATATTTCGATTTACGCCCTCTTTTTCGAATGTGAAGATGATAACAAAATAGTAAATGCGGGAAAATAAACAACACTTGATGATTTATAGTAGCTCAACCCACCTAGGGCCTAATCTACTACCACCTCGGTATATCTGAAGTGAATTTCAAAAAGAAAAAAAAAATTATTAATAGTCACCAAAACTATTACACCACCACCTTTGAAGATCACCACACTCTTCTTACAACACCTTCAAGGATATTACCACAATCTTCCTTCACCTATGAAGAGTACCACACTCTTCAACACCTAATATCACCCAAGTGTGCTCTTACCAAAAGAACAACAACAAGGACTTCTTATTTTGGATGATTGACAAATATTCAAGATTACAACTCGATAATGTACACTAGACTGAATCAGACACAGTAACATTCCACGCGGGCTTCATTTTAAGTTTACACTAGATCATGCTTTGCATAAATGGTAGTTACAACAACACCACTACTCAAAATTACAAATATCCCCTTGGCATTAGTTTTTATTGTATAATTGCACCAATTGAGTAGGTTACTTGTAAAATGAAAACAAAATATAAGGGGGTATTTGTAATATCCAAAGAGTTATTTGTAATTTTGAAAAAATAACTGTTATTATTAGTAATTAGATATAGTTCCCTTCCATAGCATAAGAAATCAAGATTCACGGTTTTGAGTTGCACTTATAAGGGTAGTAAATAAAATTCATACTTGTGATCATAGATCACAAAACCAAAACTGCGTTCGAGCTCCTTAAGGACCTAATGGGTCGGGATTGGACTCCTTCCGGTAGGCTTTAATCACAAACAAGGCATCATTTCCACCCTTTGACAACCCATACTGCTTGATAAGGTGCACAAGTTGTTTAAATACCCCGAGAAAATGCAGTACACATCATCCACACCACAAAACAATCCATAAAATATTATGTCACAATCTCAGATTATTCAACATGATATCTCGTTACACATATATTCATCAAAAAAAAAAACAACCAACAAAAAAGTCATTTAACTCAGTCTTCATTCATATGAGGTTTTCTATTCAAGAAATATTCATGATCTACCTCATATACATAACAAAACCCTCACATTGCACTCACAAAATAAAAAATAAAATAAATTTGGCAAGTTATGATCTCACAAAGTCATTATTTTTTTAATTTTCACATATTACTCCAACAATCACCAAATTTTGTCTACAATTTACCTTTGGTGGGGCACGATTGAACATTGAGGTTGGATATAGTTCCATCCTTTACATCGGTTGGTTCAATAAAGGATTTAAATGGCACATTTTTAACATCTGTTGTATTTGTAACCGATGTAAGAAGAAATATATTCTACATCGGTTTTATGTCCGATGTAAAAAATGCCCCCTATTCAACTACGTTGGATTCTACATCGGTTTGAAAACCTATGTAGAATGTGCCCCAGAACCGATGTAAAAAGATTGTTTTTGTAGTAGTGGGTTCACACTCTCAAACTATTATTCCAAGTTACAATGGTGTCACTTTGGAAAATTGTTTTGTAGCTCTTTCGATGGTTGATGAATCGGATAAAGATCCTCCTCCCCATCCTTGACCCATGGCTGCCAGTAAACAGTGGGTGAACTATGCCAAAGAATATCACCCTAGGGCCAAGGACCAACATCCTAATGGAAAATCTTTTGCTCTTGTCTAACCGCCAATAGTTCAAATGGATAAAGATGAATTTGTGGCCGTCAACAAAAAATCAGCTAGTAATGGTAACAATACCAGCCTTTCACCCCCTCAATAATAGTCTCAACTCGCAATCAGTTTGATGCTCTATAGGAAAAAAATTGCAGTCTGGGTCTCATTTAAAGTATGCTGAAAACGATCACACCGTACCAAAGAGGCATGATAATCCCCAAGCTATTGTGGTTTATTCCAATATTATTGAATCAATAGTTCGTATCTGAAAGAGAGTGATGAAACGACTTTGACTTTAACTCACGATTCAACATCTCCAGCATCAAGTTATCCTCTTAACTTTGATTTTCAAGTTGATGTATACAAATTGGAAGCTTTAAAGACCAAGATAAGCGACTCCTCAACTACTCCGTTTGACATTCACTCAAGTGATAACTCAGAAGCTCTATAGGAAGGCTATGTCAATTATGGCTCGAGGATCCTGAGCCGACAATTCACACGCTACATCATAGTTAAATCAGTTAGACCATCAAGACGATACACGAGCACGTGCTAAAAGCAAATGGAAATGCCATTGGAAAATCCTCTTGAAGTAGGCACCCTTTATTTAAAGTGCATCTTTAAGTTATTTTTGTTGTTTATTTTTTATGAAGTTTAGCATTGTTTTTCCTTTACTATCTGATCAGCTTGTGATCATGACTTTTTCCTTTCCTTTTTATATATTTCTATTTATTTTAAAAAATATTCTTTGTATTTTCTTAGTTGTTAAATATTAATGGTTCATTTCCGGCAGCCCATTGGATGCCAATTGTTTTGTATAACAATTGTCTTAATAAATGCTCAAATTTAGTATTTGTAATTATATAGCTTGGATTTATATTAATTTATTTACCCTATATGTGGTGTTGTGTGGATAAACAACATTCATTTTTAGTATTTCGAGTGATTATATGATGAGGTGTATATTTTGGTTGTTCATTCCTTTCCAACAGTTATAATAATAACAAAGTTACAAATTGAAAATTTAATAATAATAACAATAATCATAACGCACAACAACAACAACAACAACAATATGTAATACTTGTTACATGTCATTATTTGTTCTTGGTCTATCCTCTGAATATGCCACTTTGACTATTTAATTTTTTTTATTAAGTTTTCGTATATAACGTCTAAAATAGGATATACAAATAATTAATGTAAATGCATGACATGTGGCTAAAAGAATATCACACTAAACCCCCTGTACTATTTACATTTTTACACTTTACCATATAAACTATTTTTTGTTACACTTTACTATTTGAACTACATAAATTTTTGCACTTTGCTATATATGGAAATAATTCATTATGGTGATCAGGCCTATCATGTTATCGTATATAAAATTTCTTTCTGTAAATTCATACATTATTTCAACGAAATATAGCTAGGTATTCTTAGTCGGTTGTTTGGTTATTCTTCACATGCATAGTTTACGATTGCTCCTTACACTCAACCTGAATAGGCATCACAATAGTTTGTATCAACACTACTAAAATACCAAAAAGTTGCAGCAAAACAAAATGCTTCTAACTTTAAACATTAGCGACCAATCTTAAGTATTCATCACTAACCAATTAAAAATAAAAAAGATAATATAAATTCAATCAATTAGCGAGAAAAATATTCTTCACAAACCAGGAACGCCATACTATATTCTAGTAGAACAATGTATGAAATTAAGAGATTATTAATTTTTTGTACAAAAGTATGATGGGTTATATATATATATATGTTCGTAATAAACCTTTTTTATCGTTTGAACAAAAATAGAATTTTAGGTTTAAACTTCCATATAGGGTAAAGTGCAAAAATTTATGTAGTTCATATGGTAAAAGGTAACAAAAAATAGTTTACATGTAAAGTGTAAAAACTCGAATAATATAGGGGTTTAGTGTAATTTTCTCTTTGTCTAATGGTCTCAACTATAACTTATGATTATATTCAATGATAAAATTAATTTCCTTTTTTGGGGGGATATTACAGTCTCATACAACTAATGTCACTACTTCTCCACTTCCCCCTCTTAGTATTTTGGATTCATGATTCTAATTTGATGTTTTATTTTTCATTATTCCATGTTATGCATTTGCAGTTAAAATTCGTATATCCTATTTTACAAGTATTATACGAAAACTTAATAAAACGAATTAAATAGTCGAACTGGCATATTTAGAGGATAGTCCAAGTACAAACAATGACATATAACAAGTATTATATATTATTTTTGTTGTACATTATGATTATTGTTATTATTATTAAATTTTCAATTTGTAATTTGAATATTATTACAACTATTGGAGAGGAATTTTCAAAATATAAACCTCATAATGTAATCACTTAAAATTCTAAAAACGAATGTTGTTTATAAACACATCACCTCATATAGGGTAAGTACATTAATATAAAATCCAAGCTTTATAATTACAAATACAACTTTGAGCATTTATTAAGACAATTCTCTACAAATAATTGGCTTCAGTAGCAACAACAAAAATGAACCATTAATTTTGAACAACTAAGAAAATAGTCAGACAAATTCAAATTGGAAAAATCTAATATTAATTCGATCTTATCACCATCTATATAATCTGAGGAAACGAATGGACAGCCAAAAATTTACACCTCATCATATAATCACTTGAAATCCTAAAAAATGAATGTTGTTTATCCACACAACACAACATATAGGGTAAGTACATTAATACAAAATCCAAGATATATAATTAAAAATACAAATTTTGGCATTTATTAAGACGATTGTTCTACAAATAAATTGACATCCAACGGGCAACCAGAAATAAATCATTAATGTTGAACAACTAAGAAAATACTAAGACAAATTCAAATCGGACAAATCTAATATTAACTCGGTCTTATCACCATCTATATAATCAGAGGATAGGAATGGACAACCAAAATATACACCTCATCATATAATAACTTGAAATCCTAAAAATGAATATTGTTTATCCACACAACACCACTATAGGGTAAGTACATTAATATAAAATCCAAGCTATATATTTACAAATATGAATTTGAGCATTATTAAGATAATTGTTCTACAAAATAATTGGCATCCAACAGGCAACCAGAAATGAACCATTAATTTTGAACAACTAGGAAAATACTAAGACAAATTCAAATTGGGAAAATCTAATATTAATTCGATCTTCTCACCATCTATATACACAGACTATAAATAATAGGTATTCCATATACTACAAATTAAAAAAAAACCAAGAAATTTCATTCCTCAAAGAAAGAAAAAAAGCAAGTCAAAAATGACAAGAAAGAAAGTAACCCTAGCTTACATTACCAATGACTCATAAAAAAAAGCAGCGTTCCAGAAAAGAAGTGTTTTTTCAGGAGGTTGAGCGAGCTTAGCACCCTATGTTGCATGCCTCCATCACTTACAGACCTACGATCCACAACCAGAAATTTGGCCGTCACGGCTCGCATGACGATAGTGCTGGCTCGTTTCAGAAATCTATCAAAGATGGACTAGTCAATTAAAATGGTGAACCAGGAGAGCTTCACCGGCCAATGGATCAAGAAGTTCGAGGACCAGCCCTGCCCCGTCAAGAAGCAGAACAAACGGAAGAAAATGAAACTATCCATCGTGTTTTCTTCCAGCTTCACCATCACCGATGAAGTAAGAGCAGGAGTAGTCGTCGCCTCTGCAAATGCGCTGGAAGTAGAAGCCACTTGACCATTTATATTCATTGCTTCCATCCTAGAATTGATTTCCCTGATCATCTGGTTAATAATCCATCACATCTCCGCGGCGTCCCTCAAATCAAAATCCTCGAGGCCCACCGCATCGGTGATGGATTGGAACATGAAAGTCTCCATCTTTTTCCGCTTGTTCTCCTTCTTGATGCAACAGAGCTGGTCCTCCACATTCTTGATCCGTTGTAAGGTGAAGCTCTCTTGGTTAACCATTTTTCTTGACTAATCCATATCCGATAACTTTCTGAAACGCGTTAGTACTGCCGCCTTGCCAACACTCGATGGCCAAATCTCCGGATCTAGGTCGTATATGTTGCTGATGATGGCGCATGCCTCTATGCCAGAAAGGGTGATGAGCTCACCCACCTTCTTGATTAAACCCTTCTTCCTTTTCTTGAACGAAGCCTTTCTTTTGGAGTCATTGGTGACATAAGTCAAAGTTACTTTCTTCCTTGTCATTTTTGACTAGTTTTTTCTCTCTTTGCAGAATGAAATTTCTTGTTTATATTTTTTAATTTGGAGCGTACGGATGTGTATATGGAGATAGTGATTGAGATCAGATTACTAGGATTTGCACTATTTGAATTTTTGTCTTAGTGTTTTCTTGGTTGTCAAAATTTTATGGCTCTTTTTTGGATGCCTGTTGGATGCCAATTATTTTGTGGAACAATTGTCTAAATAAATGCTCAAAATTTATATTTGTATAGCTTGGATTTATATTAATGTACTTATCGTATATGTGGCGTTGTGCGGACAAACACCTTCAAATATAGGATTTGAAGTGATACTGGCCATTTATTAGTTTCCAACTATTGCAATATGATATTCAAAATTAAAATTAAAAATTTAATAACAATAACATTAATAATAAGCCTTAATTGTAATTTTTGTCCTATAACTCTTAGGGGTTGGCAATCTTAGTCTTGTAACTTCTTGTTGTGGCAGTTTCGGCCCTTAACGATTTTGCCTCACTACAAGGAAAAAGCAAAATGATCACAGTTTTTAACCGATGTCCATTTATGAGATAAACGAATGTTAATTCCCTTGTGGTTAGATGTATTTAAGTACAATGACAACAGTTTTAATCGTTGTCTATACTAAAATACTATTGATCTTAATGCCCCTGTTGTTAAAGTGTGGTTCTTCAACATCATCCAAAAACCAATGTCCTTTCCTACAACAACAACGATTAATATCATTGGTGAATAACTGATGTCTTCGTGTTAATAAACAATGATTTAACTTATGTCTATCGTAGAAAACAGTTGTCCTTACTAAGTAAAACAATTGGTTAAAACCAAATGTTTTGCTATTTAAAATTATCAAAACCAAGTGAAAAATAGTACCAATTAACGTATTTAAATCAAATAACTTTACCGTTAGTTAAAATTTAATTGCAAATATACGAGTACAATATTTAGACATAAGGTTATATATAAATTTACCATCAACTACAAAATACCTTGTGTGTTCTATTCTTGGCAACATTTAGCAAATTACTAAGCTAGGAGTAATCTACAATTGACAAAAAATCAATGTATGTAAAATGTTCTAATTCTTCCCTAGATTTGATTACAGTTGCATCTTTCCAAATCAACCGACTAAGCCATGCATCATCTGAAACTAAAAACAATATGAAAAGAATCAATTTTTATATACTTTCATACCACTTCAAAATAACTCCATGTACACTAGACTGAATCAGACACATTAACATTCCACGAGGGCTTCATTTTAAGTTTGCACTAGATCATGCTTTGCATAAATGGTAGTAACAACAACACCACTACTCAAAATTACAAATATCCCCTTGGCATTAGTTTTTATTGTACAATTGCACCAATTGAGTAGGTTATTTGTAAAATGAAAACAAAGTATAAGGGGGTATTTGTAATATCACAAGAGTTATTTGAAATTTTGAAAAATAACTGTTATTTTTAGTAATTAGATATAGTTCCCTTCCATAGCATAAGAAATCAAGATTCACGATTATGAGTTGCACTTACAAGGGTAGTAAATAAAATTCATACTTGTGATCATAGATCACAAAACCAAAACTGCGTTCGAGCTCCTTAAGGACCTAATGGGCCTGGATTGGACTCCTTCCGGTAGGCTTAAATCACAAACAAGGCATCATTTCCACCCTTTGACAACCCATACTGCTTGATAAGGGTGCACAAGTTGTTTAAATGCCCCATGAAAATGCAGTACACATCATCCACACCACAAAAGAATCCATAAAATATTATGTCACAATCTCAGATATGATATCTCGTTACACATAAATTCATTAAAACAAAAACAACCAACAAAAAAGTCCTTTAACTTAGTCTTCATTCATATGCTGTTTTCTATTCAAGAAATATTCATGATCTACCTCATATACATAACAAAACCCTCATATTGCACTCAAAAAATAAAAATTAAAATAAATTTGGCAAATTATGATCTCACAAAGTCATTATTTTTTTATTTTTCACATATTACTCCAACAATCACCAAATTTTGTCTACAATTTACCTTTGGTGAGGCATGATTGAAGATTGAGGTTGGATATAGGCCCAAATAGCTTTGTCTACAAATATAAGAGAAAAGCCATTATTGGAATTTAGAGCCAAGAAGTCCTTCAAAGTCTCCTCCGGAGTCTTAGATACTCAAATGAAAAAAAGGTCAAGACAATACGAATAAAGTGTTAATGTGATACATTCTTTTTTTGTTTTTCGTATAACATACAGCAAAATAAATAAATGAGTTCCCAACCAATTTTATAATTGGGGAAAAATGCAAAACTAGTCGTGCATCTATAGGGGTGTTACAATATTAGTCCTGTAACTTTTGAAATTGTGATTTTAGTCCCGAATCTTTTGCTTTCTTTGCAATTTTGGCCCCTTAAATTTTAGATTCTTGCAATTTTTTCCCAATAAGTTTTAAGTTGGTGTGAATATGGTCATGGGGATTATTTCAATATTTCAATAATTCCCAAAAGGATCTTGTTAGCCATAATATTAAATATAGCTAAGATCAAGTACAAAATGGTATTTGAGCCTATATGTTTTTTTTACTAGAGTTGGATTTATTTATTATTTATACTATAAACTGCCTAAGGGAGTTGCATATAATTTAGTCCTTTAAGTAATATGTGAAACAATTTTTGTCCCATAAGTATAATATGATACCAAATTTCAACCTACATATACCCTATATGTAGTCCCATTAATTTTGTTTTTTGCTCAATTTTGGGCACCTAAATCCAAATTTTGTTCAATATTTGTCCCAAAAAGGAGAAATATTAAATTACCCATTCATGACCAAAATTGCATGATATTAGAACTTAGGGGGCCGAAATTGCATAAAACTCAAAATCTATAGGACATATATTGCTATATGTGACAGGAATTGCACAAGAATAAAAATATATGGGACCAAAATTGCTACACAGAATACTTATAGGGATAACTATGCAACCCCCTTATATTTACAAAACCAAAACTACAATAGTGTCCCCAAAAAAGAGAAAAATAAAAAACAATAAACGAATCACAATTAACATAAATTACACGTGTATATAAAATAAATCAACCAAGTCTCAACCATGACTTCATAATTAAAGTTCATAAAATGTGGTTCTTTGAGTTGTGCACACATTCACCACATATATATACATATATTGTTAAAATATAATATATATTTAGTTTTAGTTCTTTTATGGTTAGGATTTTAGTCCTTTTAGGGTTAGATTTTCTAGTCGCCTACATAAGGCTCTCTTTTATTTCTTTTGTAATTCACTTTTGGTTTTCCATAATAAGAATACAATTATTTTATGGCTTCTTTGATTTCAACATGGTATCAAGAGCCAAATTTTTAATCTTTGCCACAGCTTTCGCAGATCGTTTTGTTTGTTTTGTTTTGTTTTGCTTCCGGAATAATGTTCGTTTTGTAATACAGTAATAATGTTCATTTTGTTTTGGTTCCATTTCTTGGTTGTATTTTGTTTCTGGCTCATTTCTTGGTTCGATTTTGTTTTGTTATCGCTAGTTTTGGGTTCCGATTTGGTTAGTTTTTATTTTGTTTTTTCGGTTACAATTTGCGGATCTTTTTTGTTCGTCATGGTTGTTCGTACGGATGACTCTCTTCAGGAAATTAGCGTGCAATTAGATGGGAAAAACTATTCGTATTGGAGTTATGTTATGAAAAATATTTGCGATGTAAATCTATGTGGGATTATGTTACTAGGAAAAAGGTTAAACCTACAAAACCTAGTTGGGATGGTGCAGATCCATTGGAGGCTTGGGAAGTGGATAATTCGAAAATTATTACTTAGATTAATAATTTGGTTTCGCAATCTATAGGGGCTCGGTTGGCAATGTATGAGACTGCGAAGGAAGTTTAGGTCCATCTGGCATGGTTGTATATGTAAGTCCAAGTGGCTACGATAATCTAAAGTGGGGTGAATAGATTATGCCGATATTTCAATTTACGCCCTCTTTTTCGAATGTGAAGATGATAGCAAAAAAGTAAATACGGGAAAATAAACAACACTTGATGATTTATAGTAGTTCAACCCACCTAGGGCCTAATCTACTACCACATCGGTATATCTGAAGTGAATTTCAAAAAGAAAAAAGAATTTTATTAATAGTCACCAAAACTATTACACCACCACCTTTGAAGATCACCACACTCTTCTTACAACACCTTCAAGGAGATTACCAAAATCTTCCTTCACATATGAAGAGCACCACACTCTTCAACACCTAAGATCACCCAAGTGTGCTCTTACCACAAGAACAACAACAAGGATATCTTGTTTTGGATGATTGACAAATATTCAAGATTACAACTCGATAATGTACACTACACTGAATCAGACACAATAACATTCCACGCGGGCTTCATTTTAAGTTTGCACTAGATCATGCTTTGCATAAATGGTAGTAACAACAACACCACTACTCAAAATTACAAATATCCCCTTGGCATTAATTTTTATTGTACAATTGCACCAATTGAGTAGGTTATTTGTAAAATGAAAACAAAATATAAGGGGGTATTTGTAATATCACAAGAGTTATTTGAAATTTTGAAAAATAACTGTTATTTTTAGTAATTAGGTATAGTTCCCTTCCATAGCATAAGAAATCAAGATTCACGATTATGAGTTGCACTTACAAGGGTAGTAAATAAAATTCATACTTGTGATCATAGATCACAAAACCAAAACTGCGTTCGAGCTCCTTAAGGACCTAATGGGCCGGGATTGGACTCCTTCCGGTAGGCCTAAATCACAAACAAGGCATCATTTCCACCCTTTGACAACCCATACTGCTTGATAATGATGCACAAGTTGTTTAAATGCCCCATGAAAATGCAGTACACATCATCCACACCACAAAACAATCCATAAAATATTATGTCACAATCTCAGATTCTTCAACATGATATCTCGTTACACATAAATTCATTAAAAAAAAACAACCAACAAAAAAGTCCTTTAACTTAGTCTTCATTCATATGAGGTTTTCTATTCAAGAAATATTCATGATCTACCTCATATACATAACAAAACCCTCATATTGCACTCAAAAAATAAAAATTAAAATAAATTTGGCAAGTTATGATCTCACAAAGTCATTATTTTTTTAATTTTCACATATTACTCCAACAATCACCAAATTTTGTCTACAATTTACCTTTGGTGGGGCACGATTGAAGATTGAGGTTGGATATAGGCCCAAATAACTTTGTCTACAAATCTAAGAGAAAAGCCATTATTGGAATTTAGAGCAAAGAAATCCTTCAAAGTCTCCTCCGGTGTCTTAGATATGCTCAAATGAAAAAAGGTCAAGACAATACGAATAAAGTGTTAATGTGATACATTCTTTCTTTGTTTTTCGTATAACATACATCAAAATGAAGAAATGAGTTCCCAACCAATTTTATAACTGGGGAAAAATGCAAAACTAGTCATGCATCTATAGGGGTGTTACAATATTAGTCTTGTAACTTTTGAAACTGTGATTTTAGTTCTGAATCTTTTGCTTTCTTTGCAAATTTGGTCCCTTAAATTTTAGATTCTTGCAATTTTTTCCCTATAAGTTTTAAATTGGTGTGAATTTGGTCGTGAGGATTATTTCAATATTTCAATAATTCCCGAAATGATCTTGTTAGCCATAATATTAAATATAGCTAAGATCAAGTACAAAATGGTATTTGAGCCTATATGTTTTATTTACTTGAGTTGGATTTATTTATTGTTTATACTATATACTGCCTAAGGGAGTTGCATATAATTTAGTCCTGTAAGTAATCTGTGTAACAATTTTTGTCCCATAAGTATAATATGATACCAAATTTTAACCTACAAGTACCCTATATGTAGTCCCATTAATTTTGTTTTTTGCTCAATTTTGGTCACCTAAATCCAAATTTTGATCAATATTTGTCCCAAAAGGGAGAAATATTAAACCTACGAAACCTAGTTGGGATTGTGTAGATCCATTGGAGGCTTGGGAAGTGGATAATTCGAAGATTATTACTTGGATTAATACTTCAGTTTCACAATATATAGGGGCTTAGTTGGCAATGTGTGAGACTGCGAAGGAAGTTTGGGACCATCTGGCATGGTTGTATATGTAAGTCCAAGTGGCTACGATAATCTAGAGTGGGGTAAATAGATTATACCGATATTTCAATTTACGCCCTCTTTTTCGAATGTGAAGATGATAGCAAAAAAGTAAATGCGGGAAAATAAACAACACTTGATGATTTATAGTAGTTCAACCCACCTAGGGCCTAATCTACTACCACCCCGGTATATCTGAAGTGGATTTCAAAAACAAAAAAGAATTTTATTAATAGTCACCAAAACTGTTACACCACCACCTTTGAAGATCACCACAATCTTCTCACAACACCTTCAAGGAGATTACCACAATCTTCATTCACCTATGAAGAGTACCACACTCTTCAACACCTTAGATCACCCAAGTGTGGTTTTACACAAGAACAACAACAATGATATCTTGTTTTAGATGATTGACGAAAATTCAATACTACAACTCGATAATGAAGTATACAAACTTTGAGTGCAAGTGTAATCAAGAATAAAAGCCTAGACCTCAAAATGTGCAAGTGTAAGAGCTTAGGCTATTACAACAAGAAATATGACAATGAAGAACAAAGTGTTTGCTTGTATGTATTTGCTTGTGTTGTTGTGTTGTATCTTGTTGCTTGAATGCTTCCTCTATTTATAGGGGAGGTCTTGGATTGATTTCCAGACATAAGCTCATTCTTGGAGTTTGATTTCTACAACACAAATGCAATTAAAATCAAAATTATAGTTGTTAGAAATCAACCCCCTAAAATGAGGAAAAGTTGTCTGCAGGCTCAACGGATAGTTTGATGTCAAAAGTATATAGCGACCGGTCGAATAGAAACAAGGGTTTGAAAGTTTTCACACAAAAATACACAGAGGGACTGGTCACCATGGGATTGGACCGGTCGACACCCCTGTGGACCGGTTGGACCTCCTGAAAAATCAAAGTAGGGAGTTATGTATCTCTGAAAGCAACACAGGCATCGGTCGCCCTTAAGTCGACCGGTCGCCCACACTGGGGTCGATCAGTCGACCCCCTAGAAATTTCTTCCGTCCCGTTTTCTGTTTTAAAACTCAACTCAGACACAGGTTGCCCTATAGGGCGACCGGTCCAACACGAGACAGAAGTGTTGTCCAATTTTTGTCGAAAACAAACTTTAAGAAATACTCAGAAAAATTAGCTCCAATTTATATCGATTGAGAGTATTTGGACAACATTTTGAAACATTGTTTTTGTGTAAGAACACAGTTAAACAAAATCATAAAAATCATGATAAAAACATTTAACTAACAAACTCCCCCTTTTTGATGATTACAAACAAAAATAATTTTAAGAGGTCGATTTTGAAAACAAAACAAATTTTCCGGTCAAAAAATAACTATCCGTTTTGAGCGACAACATTCCATGCATAATAGCCAAAAGGATGGGAGAGAAGATTTTCAAGAACATTTTTAAAAACTCCCCCTATCAACATGCAGATCAAGATAAGTAAAGAAACAATTACACAAGAGCTAAAAGCTTAGTTTTTACCATGAAAACTTAAATATCATAAGCTTAGAAGCTTCCCCTCTTAAAGAGACATCATCGAACACGTATCAAAGTCCATAACACATCAAATGGACTAATTTTTATTCACAGCTTTTGGCTTATACTACCCACAACTTATAGTTTGTTTTGCGAGCTTATTTTAGCTTCTTTGAGCTAACGAGCTTATTTCATGTTTCTCTCCCGTTGGAATCATCAAAAAGAGTGTTAGCACGATAAAAACATCATTCATTTATATCAAAGTGCGCAATATTATCGATTTATCGAGCTTTTTCGAAAAAGAAGCTTAAACTCCAAATAAAAAGGGAGAAATCGATCATTTGATATGCAAAAGCTCGTGTAATTGGCAAAACATGGTCTCTATAAATATATAAGACTTTTGAAATCGAGAGAGTCATGTAATTGATGAAATTTCTTTGAAACAATTCATCAAAAACTTGGAGGGCGTCAAATGTGAAAGAAGATGTATATAGCCTTTGTAAATGTAATCAAGACAAAAATTTCAACACCAAATCAAATTATACAACATCCAATCAAAAACAATTAATAAGCTCATCACAAACATATATAAATTGCATCAATATATAGACAACAAATCAAGTTCTCAAGGGTTCAACCCAATTGAGATAAAGGATAAGAATTCTTAGCATTTAATCGGTAAAGATGAGAAACAATGATGTAAATGAGTAATATGAAGTCCAAGATATTGAATTAATACAACACAATTTATTTGGAGTGAATTGTGTGTGAAAATTGCAAAGGGGTCGGAAATGGAGGGGTAGAGCCAAAAATGGCTAAGTCTGAAAATATAAGACATTTTATCTGAAAAATCAGGGAGGGCGACCGGTCCAGGGTTATGTCGACCTGTCTAGGTAGAGAGAAACCGGTCGACCTCAACCCAGTTGGTCACTGGATAAGTCTGTTTTGAAAACATTCCGAAATTTGATCCAAAAATCCGATTTTTCGCCCCTAAATTTTAAAAATGCGCAAATTGCAAACATAGACCTTATTCAATATGCATTATGCCTAACCAAGCTCATATTGAAGCAAAAGTCTCGGAAGATAGCGGTTTTGTAAAGATTTCCGCTAATTGATCTTGAGGTGGTACAAAAGATATTTCAATTAATCCCTTAGAAAATGGTGTCAAATCTCAATATTTATAGTACGGTTATGATGAACATTTTCAAGAAAGAGCATTTGTAATCTGCTAAAGTTTGTTTCATCCGAAGAAGTTGAGTACAACAAAAAGCCGCGGAAATATATTCGGCTTTGGCTGTTGAAAGTGAAACATAATTTTGTTTCTTTGAAAACCAAGAAACTAGGCAATTGCCTAAAAATTGACATGATCCGGAAGTACTTTTACGATAATCAATATTTCCCGCATAGTCCGAATCACTATAATCTTTTAAGAGAAAATTTTTTATTCTTTGGATAATATAAACCATATTGAGTAGTGCCTTTTAAATATTGAAAAATCGTTTTAACGACACTCATATGAGATTCTTTAGGATTGCTTTGAAAACGAGCACATAGGCATAAGGCATGAAGAATGTCCGGTCTACTTGCGGTTAAATAAAGTAAATTACCTATTGTTGGGAAATTTATTTTGTACATTTTGATGAATGCCATGTAAAACTTAAACTAGAAAGTTGGCACCCCATTTTCTTTGTAATTTTCATTATAATAGATAGGGATGGAAAAGTCGAGTCGAGTCAGCTAAGCCTGGAAACACAAGAAGTCAACTGAAGACTGAAATGAAGACTTCGCTGTGGAACAACTGAGTATGGCCAAGAAGGTAGATCAAGAACTTGACTGAAGATGCATCATGTAACGCCCCGAACCCATTTCGATTAGGAACATCACTGTGGTACACTTGAGTATTTATAAATAGTTTGCGGAAGCATAAAAAAAATAATAATTTAAATACTAAAATGTGGGCTTAAAAATTTATTAAATAAACTTAAGAGTAACAAAGGTGATAATGGTTTGATAAGAGTTACGCATTAATAAATTCATATTACATCACCATAATTTATTTTACTCAAAACACAGGAAATTTTAAATATTTGGGATATATAGAAAAACGTCCCCAGATGTCCAGACTCCTACGCCTCAGCTCCCGATTCATCATCATTATCTGAAATGTAAAAACATTTGAAGGCGTGAGTTGTGAAACTCAGTGGGAAACGTGTGATTACACTATATAGGTCAAATAATCATAATGCAATAAAAATCATTTTCTGACACCGAGGGGTATCCCCACCCGTTGGCAGCGTACATATGGCTTTCGGCCTTTTCTGACACCGAGGGGTCATCCCCCACCCGTTGGCAGCTTACATATGGCTCTCGGCCTTTTCTGACACCGAAGGGTCATCCCTCATCCGTTGGCAACTTATAAATAGCCCGTAGGCACATTTTAGCAATTATAAAGAGTTGACAAATATAGTATAACAGTACGACATGCTTACAAAATCAGAAGTTTACCCACCTTTGAAGTTTAATAGAATGCTAGTGATGAAATTGATTGTATGAGACCGTATCCGATTGCGCCGCACCTAACACAATTAAATTCTTCAACTTAATGACATAGGACAAATTATATACTTATTGAATAATTTAGTCTCTTATGCTAAGTGTATCTAATACGTTCCATAAAGTCAAGTACCTAAAAAAAATAGGGTGTTCGGTTCCATAGTGAAAACTTTAAAAAAAAGGATAGTTGACCAAAGTCAATGTAAAGTTAAAGTCAAAGTCAAAGTCAATGGTCAAAGTCAACATAAAAATAAAAGTCAAAGTATGACAAATTCAATTCAGTTAATCCATAATTAATCACCTAAAAATAATTAATCGACTAACTACCCGTTTTAGATAAAATTTCCGATTAATTGAATCCTTAATTTATAACATCTTATCTCGAATCAAGATTCTCGATTATCTTAAAATATGACATGTCATCTCAAAAAAAATCCCAAAAATATCTTATTCACAAAACCCGAGCTTATTGATTTAACACTTAACGTTAAAATAATCCGACAAAATTGTATTGGTTTACGTGCTAAGTACACGTCACATAACATCACATCACTATTCATGTCATATCATCTTTATGTCAAATCGGTCACTATTCGTCATTCTTATCCCTAATTCTAGCTAATCCGGCACCGCCACCTCCGATGGATGGTAGTCGGACTCGGCGGAACGTATTTTTCCATTTTTCGAACTCTATTCAATTTTCCCGGTTCTCTAATTTTAATCACTAAATTTTATCAACTTATTATCCTCAAAATCATTTTTAGAGAATAAGAATGTTTTTATGCTTCTTACACACAATACACCAAAAACACACAATCTTTTAAATTTCACCAAGAACACCAAGAACACACAATCCTTTAAATTTCACCAAGAACACACAATCCTTTAAATTTTACCAAAAACACACAATCCTTTAAATTTTACCAAGAACACACAATCCTTTAAATTTCACCAAGAACACCAAATTCCGCAAAACTTTCTCTGTTGTAGCAGTGTTCGTATTTCAACGATATCTCCACAACCAAACATCTGATTTAGGTGAATCTTATACCGTGGGAAAGCTAAGACAATTATCTACAAATGTTTCTCTAGCACGCAAATCCCAAATTCGTACTCAAAATAGGTCAAAAAGTGATATTACTTAAGAGCAGACGTCTTTTTTCGGATTTCTGGCACAGTTCACTATTTGGGGTATAACTTGGTCTACGAAACTTCAATTGACATGATTCAAGTTGCAAATGAAAGCTAAGACATAGTTCTATAAGTATAAAACAAGGTTTGGGTTCTAATATAGCTCAAAATATCCAGAAATTCGTTTTTATATAGGGTTAAATTTCTGTCCGAAAATAAAGGTATTTTCCTTCTCCAATCACAATAGAAAAATGAAATAAAAAAAAAAAACTTATTTCTAATATTTTTTTCAACTAAAGGCTGAAGATTCAAGTATAATAATGAGGTTTTTGAACATCATGTATTTACCATCAATTTACATTTCTAATGTTAGTTCTAGCATAAGATCAATACCATATCATACATAAATGAAAAAACAAAAATTAAAGAAAAAGATGAAGAAATCTTTAACCTTGTAGCTTATCTTTAACAATGGAGTATTTTGTCTAAGTAATGGGGTGTGAAGATGAAGTAAGGTTGTTGGGAGATTTTATAAAAAAACCAAGAGGGCTTGGGGTAGAAAAATCCATTTTGCCCTCTTTTAAAATATCTTGCAAAATTAGATATTTTCTAAAAAATCCTCAAGTAAGCTATTATAATATTTAAAAAAATAAAAACCCGAGAGTTAGTAATACTCAATTTTGTTGATGGTCGTTAGTAATAAAATATAAAGTAGAAACTCAATCTAGAATTCCCAAAGTATAAATAAGCACTTCTGTACAACTTTTCAAAAATCACTTATTCGGTACAAAAATCTCAATCCTAAAATTTAAGTCCAAAACTCCATAAAATATTCATGGTATGTCATTGTGATGTCTATCCATTTCCATTACCGTAGTTAGGGGCGCAATCGATTCCCAGATGCTCAAATAAATAAAATGCATAAAGCGAGTAAATCACACATTTAAAATGTAAACTAGATATTTGATGCAACATTATTCATTAATATTAATTTAAAAGTTTCAAGTAACTTAAAAAGGGTTGGGTCGTCACACATCAGCTGAGGAACAACTGTGTGAAGTGTCAGTCTAAGTCATCTCAAGAAACCAAGTCACAAGTTGAAAGTGACAGTTGAGTCTTCAAATGATTGGAGCAAACTCAAGTCACCAGGGGAATTATGCAGCAGCCAAGAGAAGTCAACTGAAAGGAAACCGTTGCACAGAAGTCAAGAATATTACTTAAATAAGTAATACTTCCATGCTGCCAGGTCTTAAAGTGCTCGTCCCAGAAGCGTGCAAAAGTAATAAACTAATGGGAAGCACTGCACCTCGTGTTAGAACCTGGAAAACGGAACATTCATTTAATACGAGGAAAGGTCTACATCTCAAGATTGAAGACCAAGAAAAGACAAGCCAACGAACACAAATGTCTTTTGAAAATCAGCCTATCTCTTCAACGGGCAGATTTTTGAAAGTTCGCTATAAAAAGCTGCGGAAACACATTGAGAAAAGGTTACTTGAACCACGAGCAAGCAAGCAAATATTTGAATTGTAACCTGAAAATATTCTCAAGATATTCAAGCAAACTCCTCAAGCCTGAAACTAGAAGGAAATCAATCCAACACAAAGCTGTGAAGGAAAGACTACTTCAAACTGTTGAAGAGGAAACTTTTGAAGAATCAAAAGGGGTCTACATTCCAAGGAGGATTGTAGGAAGGTTCAAGGTCAAACCAGTCTCAGGTTATTAGAGGGCTTCGTGATCAAATCCAAGAAGCTTGAGAAAGTGAGCTGAAGTAGCAAGGCAGCTGCCTTGTGAAGAAGCTGAGTCGGAAGAGAAGCCAGCTGTTTGACCAAGGCATCTCTAGACTGAGTCCAAGGAGCAAGTCAGCTGTGTGATCAAGACTTGTCTCTGTAAGTCCAAGCGGCTACGATAATCTAGAGGGGGGGTGAATAGATTATCTCCATCTTTTGATTTAGCCCTCTTTTTATGACCGAATGCTCAAACACAATAATAAAGGTGCGGAATGTAAACAACACACGTCAATTTAAAGAGGTTCAACCCACCTAGGGCCTAATCCTCTACCACCCCAAAGATATCCAGGGATGGATTTCAAAAAGAAAAAAGATTTTATTAATTTACCACAAATTAATACAACACCAACTTACAACAACACCTTGAAGAGCACCACACTCTTCTCGAATACCACCTTTGAGATTACCACAATCTCACTTGAAGATTACCACAATCTCCAACGGCACCTTGTGAAGATTACCACAATCTTCAATCTTGAAGAATACCAAATTCTTCAACACCTCATCAAGAAGATTACCACAATCTTCTTACACCTAACACCTAGATCACCCAAGTGTGTTCTTACCACAAGAACACTCACAAGGATATCTTGTGTTGAATGATTACCCAAATTCAAGATTACAACTCGATAATTGATAATACAATAGAGTGCAAGTGTAATCAAGAATAGCCTAGACCTCAAGGATGTGAAAGTGAATAGCTAGGCAAATTACAACAAGAAATAAGACAATGTAGGAACAAGTGTATTCTTGAGTGTATCTTGTTGTGTTGTAGTTTTCTCTCATATTGTTGTGCTTCAAAACTTCCTCTATTTATAGGAGATGATTGATACTTGATAGGCTCCTCTTGGAATCTGATATCTACAAAAAATTGCAATTAAAATCAAGATTATAGCTGTTAGAAATCAATCCCACAATTTAGGGAAAAGTTGTCACGCACAAACGGTTAGAATTTTGTCAAAGCATAGGGCGACGATTGGCCGGTCGCACGAAATAGAAGTTTGAAACATATAACAACAAATTAACACAGGCGACCGGTCAAGTGCACCTCGACCGGTCGAAGGCTAAAGGGCCGGTTTGACCGACCAAAAACTGAAAGAACAAAGTTTCTATTTCGATGTTTTGCTCCCAGGTACCGGTCGCCTCTTTGGTCGACCGGTCGACCGCCTAAATTCAATGTTGTCCGATTTTTGACGAAAATAAACCTCAAGAAATACTCTGAAAAATTCGTAAAAACATTTTAAACCGATCAGGAGTATTTAGGACAACATTAGAAATATAGTTTTGAAGAAATAAAACATTTACACAAAAAGTGTTGTTCGATATAAATTCCAATAAATACTCCGAAAAATAGTAGAGACATTTTAGATCAATTGGGAGTATTAGGACAACATAGTTTCAATGTAAAAACCCATTGACTTAAAAACATTAAATGTGTTGTCCAATTTTATATCGAAAATAAACTTGAGGAAATACTCGAAAAATATTAAAACCATTTTAAATCATTTAGGAGTATTTGGACAACCTTTAAAATCATTGTTTTGGTGTAAAATCAAAATCATCAAAATCATGATAAACCATTTATCAAACAATCTCCCCCTTTTTGATGATTACAAACCAAAACAATTTTAACGAGGTCGATTTTGAAAACAAAACAATTTTACCGGTTAAAGAGAACTATCCGTTGTGAGCGACAACATTCCATGCAATAAAAACACAAGGATGGGAGTAGAGATATTCAAACACATATAGCAAATGCTCCCCCTATCAACATGCACAACAAGAGTTATATAGAAGCAACTTAAACATAAGCTAAAATATTAGCTTTTCGATATTGAGCTTAAGTATCAATAACTTAAAAGCTCCCCTGTCAAAGATACATCATTAGAACCGTATATAAGTCCATACTACAACCAATGGACCATGATTCATACATAACCATAATGCACCAAGTGGACTAAATATGATCCACAACTTATGGCTTTATGAAGCCATAGCTTATAGCTCCTTTTCGTTAAGCTTATCTTAGCTTTTATGAGCTAATGAGCTTATAACATGTTTCTCCCCCTTTGGAATCATCAAAAAGAATGTTAGCACGATAAATACATCATATATTCTTATCAAAGTGCGCAAGTAAACCGATGTATCGAGCCATTTGAACATTGAAGCTTTTAAACCAAATGGAAGAGTCGAATCATACGACTTGTAGAAGCTTATGAAAAATCATTTGATTTGCAAAAACATGATCTCTATAAATATATGAGACTTTTGAAATCGAGAGAGTCATGTAGGTGATGAATATTTCATTGAAACGTTTTATCGAACACTTGGCGGGCGTCAAAAATAGAAAGAGTCATATATAGCCCTTGTAAGTGAAATCAAGCCAAGTTTTTCATCACCAAATACAATTTAACAAATATCATTCATCAACAATCAATAAGCTCATCACAAACATATATGAATTACATTAAGAAAAATACATATAAGCCACAAACTCAAGGGTTCAACCCAATTGAGCTAAAGATAGTGAAATTCTTACCATTCAATCGGTAAAGACGAGCAATGATGATGATAGTCGAGCTAGATAATCCCCAAAATATATAATTCATGCATCAAAACTCATTTGAAGTGAATTGTGTGTGAAATTTGCAAAGGGGACGAAAAATGGCCAAAATGTGTCAAAGTGACGAATCTTTCAAGACAGAACCATTTTAATCCAAATTATAGCCTAGTAGGCTTGGCCGAGGTTGAGGGCGACCGGTCGACGTTGAGGGCGACCGGTTGCCCTCAACCCTTTCAGCCCACTGTCTGTCAGTTTTTCCAAAATCCGAATTTTCAACCAAAAATCCGATTTTTCGCCCCTAAGTTTTAAAAACGTGCAAAATACAAACGTAAACCTCATTAAATATACATTATGTCATGATCAAGCTGGAAATGAGGTAAAATGCTCGGCGTGGAGCGATTAAAAATTCCGCGAGTGATCCTTGAGACGGAATTAAACACATCTCAAGTTTTTGTTAAACGTGCAATCCCGTTAAAAAAATTATCGAATCTCAATATGTTTAGTTCGATTATGATTTAACCATATTTTGAAAAATTATTATCACCGGACTTGTTATCCCGAAAAATAATAACGTTTTGAGACTTTGGATACAACAAGTCATAAGAAAAAGTGCCTTTCAAATATTTGAAAATTTCTTTTAATGGCACTTTAATGAGATTCGTTGGGATAGTTTTTGAAGTCGAGCCATATAGACATAAGGCATATGGATTGTCGAGTCTATTGGAATAATATAAGAAAACATACCTCGAATTTGTTTGTCAACCGATATGCCTTTCTCAACCCTTGTCAATTTTTAGTCATAGAGGTTGAGATGGTTCTTTCTTTCTTCAATGCTTAACTCCTTCAAGAGTTCTTTTGAAATATAGCCATCTTCTTGGTCCAAGCAAGAAATTGAGCTCCCCCATCATACTTATTTCAAGCTCACCTAGTATCAACTTAGAAAAACATATCTTGCACAAATATTCATTAGTTGCACCAAAAATATTCTCATAAATATGCACAAGTAAACAATCTTGCATTTTATTAAAAACAAAGAGAGTAGTATCAACTTTACCTCTTGTAAAATCATTTAGCAAAAATAGCTAAGTCTATCATACCATACATGGGGTACTTGTTTTAAACCATATAAGGTCTTTTATAAAAATCATTTGTCCTAAAATTTTAAACTCCGATAGACTTCTATTTGAATGAAACCATTTAGAAAATTGGATTTAACATCCATTTGGTAAAGCTTGAAATTTTCTTAAAACAAGAATGGGCAAGTAAAGTGCAAATATTACATCAAAATCAATACCTTCTTCTTGAAAATACCTTCGAGCTACTAACCTTGTCTTAGTTCGACCAATGTTGCCTTGGTCATCGAGTTTGTTCCGGAGTGCCCATTTTGCATTTATAATCGTTTGTGATGAAAGACATGGCATCAACTTCTAAGTATCATTTCCTTTTTAGCTCCTCTTGCAATTCTAAAAACCAATCTTCATCTTGAAGCATCAATTGAGGAATTTGTCTTATTCATCACTATTGGGCATCCAAATGATCTAAGGTGTTCATAATAGAACATTTACATCCAAATATTTGGAGTATTTTCTTTTCTACACAACTCAACAAACTCATTAAAGGCATTTCTTATATAAGCAAGAAAAATAGCCCAAGTGTAATAACATGCCTCAATTGTCAACCACAAAATATCTTGCAAAAGAGCATAGTAGTAAGAGACACTCTATATATAGACCATGAAGCAAGAAACACATACTTGACATTTAGAATATCATCAAGAATCTAATAAATCATGCAAGTTCAAATAAGCTTAAGAAAGCTATAAAAGGTCTCTTTTGAAATTTGAAAATCCGATAGCATATAGTTGAGACCTTATTTAAAAGAAATATTTGAACAAGAGTTGACAAAGCAAATATGTGCAATCAAATATCGAATAGTGCCTTTCAAAAGAAATCTAAAAATCCTCTTAATGGCACTCGTATGAAATACTATGAAAAACAAGCACATAGGCACATGGCAATACATATATCGAGTCTATAAGAGTAAGAATAACACAAGTAAACGTACCTCGATAATTTATGCCTTTTTTTTTGACAAATAATGACGTAAATGGCCATTTGTGAAAATATGTAAATCCTACACAATACTTAAAACAAATCTAGCACAAATCATAATGATAAAAGTGTAGGCTAAGAGATATCGCAAGTAAGCTCATGCCATAAAAATCCATAGGAGATGATAACACACTCTAGTCTACAAAAAATGCACAAGAGTTTTAAAAACATCATATAAGGTCTTCTTTTTCAAAAATATTTTAAAAGCACAAATATATATTGAAGACCTTAATTAAAAAAATAAATACTTGAAAACTCATTTGCAATATAGGCACAAATAAAAACATGCATACTAACTAGATAAAATGCATATTTTAAATGGGGAGATACGGTTTACCAATTACGCCGTTTCCATGGGTTGTGCCATTCCCATTGTTGATGATATCTTCCCCATGAGAAGTCACTTCGTTGATGATGGTTTCTTTGATCACTCCATTTCCAAGGTTTGTTACCTTCCCATTGTTGATAGTCTCTTCTTCTTTGAAAATCATCTTGTTGATGATGTCTTTGCCATTTCCAAGGATTGTGTTCTTCCCATTTTTGATTATATCATCTTCTTGGAAATTGGCTTTGTCGAAAATAGTTTCTCCTTCTTTGATCAAATGAAACGGTCATTTGATGTCTTCTTGGCGGTATAAATTTTCTTCGATCATTATTTACGGTACCTAATATGACATTGTTTTGTGGTACCCTCATATGTTTGGGTCCTTTGGGATTAGTCTTGAGACTTTTAGGTCTCCAACAATAATTAGAGATATTTCTAGCCCGACAAGTATTTACCGTATGACCCTTTTTACCGCAATAAAAGCATGTAATAATTCTAGGAGCATAATGACCAACGTGCTTAGAGACTTGATTCTTTTTCATGTGATTGACACCCTTAGGCTTATGATCAAGTTCTAGTTTCGAATTATCACAAAAATCAACAATATTGGTTATTCTATCGATACTCAAGTTGGATTTAGATAAATCATTTTTCAAGCAATTTATATCCTCAACAAGAGTACTATTTTCTTTATCAAGGTTTCTAACCTTGTCAAGAGTGGTGGTGTGAGCACATGATAGTGATTCATAGGAAGTAAATAAACTATCCTTATCATTTTTCAAAACAATAAATTCCTTTTTCAAATTTTTGTATTTAACAAGTAAGTTTTGGAATTCATCTTGTTGCTCATTATAATCATTTTGTAAATCACTATATTCATTTTGCAATTCATGGTCATAAGAAGTAGAGGGTTTAGAACTTACCTCGTTTTCTTCTTCGATGCCCATGAGGCATTGTTCAACTTGTTCATCATGGGAGGTTGTAGAAGGCTTATCCCATGTTGTTGGATTTGATGTTGTATCCATTTGTGAAGTAGATGCTTTTGAGTTGCTCCTTTCATTTGCATATACTTCATAGATGGCTTCTAATTTTTGCCATACTTCATGTGCCGATTGAATACCTACAACATGATCAAATTCCAAAGTGGTAAGTGAACAATGTAAAATATTAAGAGCTTTACCATTTAAGGAGATGATTTTCTTCTCTTCATCATTGAGCTTTTTGAGGTGTGTGGTGTATCTTTCATCGGAATGGATTCTCCATTAATGACGGTGTTCCAAATGTCGAACCCGCAACCTTGTAAATAGCATTCCATTCTTTCTTTCCAAAATGTAAAATTTTTGGAATCAAACCGAGGTGGCTTGGTGGTGGAGGTGCCGGAAAGATGAGCTTCGTTCGTAGCCGATGATCGTTTCTCTTCACTCGCGATGTGAAACGAGCTTGCCAAAGAGTTTGGCTTTGATACCACTTGTAAGTCCAAGCGGCTACGATAATCTAGAGGGGGGGTGAATAGATTATCTCCATCTTTTGATTTAGCCCTCTTTTTATGACCGAATGCTCAAACACAATAATAAAGGTGCGGAATGTAAACAACACACGTCAATTTAAAGAGGTTCAACCCACCTAGGGCCTAATCCTCTACCACCCCAGTATATCCGGGATGGATTTCAAAAAGAAAAAAGATTTTATTAATTTACCACAAATTAATACAACACCAACTTACAACAACACCTTGAAGAGCACCACACTCTTCTCCAACACCACCTTTGAGATTACCACAATCTCACTTGAAGATTACCACAATCTCCAACGGCACCTTGTGAAGATTACCACAATCTTCAATCTTGAAGAATACCAAATTCTTCAACACCTCATCAAGAAGATTACCACAATCTTCTTACACCTAACACCTAGATCACCCAAGTGTGTTCTTACCACAAGAACACTCACAAGGATATCTTGTGTTGAATGATTACCCAAATTCAAGATTACAACTCGATAATTGATAATACAATAGAGTGCAAGTGTAATCAAGAATAGCCTAGACCTCAAGGATGTGAAAGTGAATAGCTAGGCAAATTACAACAAGAAATAAGACAATGTAGGAACAAGTGTATTCTTGAGTGTATCTTGTTGTGTTGTAGTTTTCTCTCATATTGTTGTGCTTCAAAACTTCCTCTATTTATAGGAGATGATTGATACTTGATAGGCTCCTCTTGGAATCTGATATCTACAAAAAATTGCAATTAAAATCAAGATTATAGTGTTAGAAATCAATCCCACAATTTAGGGAAAACATCACGACAATGATTTAGAATTTTTTTGTCAAAAGCATAGAGGGCGCCGTCGCACGGAAATAGAAGTTTGAAACATATAAGCGCAAATTAACACAGGCGGCCGGTCAAGTGCACTCGACCGGTCAAAGGCTAGGCGACGGTTGCACTGACCAAAAACTGAAAGAACAAAGTTTCTGTTTCGATGTTTTGCTCCGAGTACCGGTCGCCTCTTTGGTCGACCTGGTCGACCGCCTAAATGCAATGTTGTCCGATTTTTGACGAAAATAAACCTCAAGAAATACTCCGAAAAATTCGTAAAAACATTTTAAACCGATCGGGAGTATTTAGGACAACATTAGAAATATAGTTTTGAAGAAATAAAACATTTACACAAAAAGTGTTGTTCGATATAAATTCCAATAAATACTCCGAAAAATAGTAGAGACATTTTAGATCAATTGGGAGTATTAGGACAACATAGTTTCAATGTAAAAACCCATTGACTTAAAAACATTAAATGTGTTGTCCAATTTTATATCGAAAATAAACTTGAGGAAATACTCCGAAAAATATTAAAACCATTTTAAATCATTTAGGAGTATTTGGACAACCTTTAAAATCATTGTTTTGGTGTAAAATCAAAATCATCAAAATCATGATAAACCGTTTATCAAACAGTCTCTAGACTGATAACCACTTTGTGAACCGATCATTACTTAGTGGATTCCTCCAGGAGTTGGAGAAGAGAGGATTAGAAGAATTACCCCATCTTCGAACCTCTATAAAAATCATTTGTGTCATTTACATTTCAGCACTTTTATTTCTGCATACTTACTTATATCTGCTGATAATTTGCTATCCAACTAATAATTAACCAAGTGCTAAAATCAAGTGTTAAAATAAGTTTAAATCAAATTCAAGGGTGTTAAGTCTTCCGCTGATAAAACTTAACACAGCCAAGTTAAGGTTTAGGCTAAACAGTTGAGTTATTCTATCAACAGCTCTATTGAGTCTGTTGAGTGGCTAACTCTGCTGATTAACTAACTTAGTTGTCCCTCAAGAACTTAGCTGCGTTATTAACTCTGTAATATTTTAAAAGGACTAAAATCGAAAAGTTGGTAAGGTTTATTCAAGCCCCCCTTCTAAACCTTACTTACACCCCTTGGGATTTACAAGTGGTATCAGAGCGGTTGGTTCATTGAGCCTTCCGCACTGGTTACTGAACTAGATCTCTATCTTTTCTAAAAGATTCTTAACACTTGTATTTTCAAAATCTTCCATTCTTACCAAAAGTTATTATCATGGAAGCAAATCTGACACACTTTCCTATGTTCACTGTTGAGGAATTTGATGACTGGAAAATTCGTATGCAGGCTCATCTATCTGCTTTACATGATGAAATATGGCTAGTGATAGAAGATGGGCCACTGCAAATACTTAAGGTGAACACATCTGTAAGAATAGCTGCTGTAGTAGCAGAAGCAAAAGAAGACAGACCAACCATGGTTGAAAAGCCAAGGACTGAGTGGACCAATGATGACAGAAAGAATCCCAAAAACCCAAAACACCAAATGTTGCACGTACATCTATTCCAAAGCACAATCACAATCATACTGGCCTTGGATATAAAGGGAAAGGAAAGCAGCCAGTTGAGTATGCTAAAAGGACAGCTGAAAAGAAATTCAGCCGAGTTCCTCAGCAAACTCCAAACAGAAAATACTCTGTGAAAAGCAAACAGAGCTACTAAAAACCCCAGAAATTTCATCAGAGAAACACATATGATGGGAATGGTAGAAACTATCCAAACTATGCTGATTGGAAAAATGTGAAACATCAGCAAAGACCTATGGAATACAAGCCAAAATGGCAAAGACCTAAAACCTCAGCAAAGGTCATTCCAAAGGCAAAAGAGCTTTTATCAGCACACATATGCACCCAAGCACTACACTCAGAAATACCGCAACTACCCCAAGAAAGCAATTGCTAAAAACACACACACAGGCTTACAGACAAAAGAGACAGTTGTATGATCCTAAAACCCCCAAGTAATTTGCTAATGTGCACTATGATTATGGCACTGATAGATGGCAACCACTTAGAGTTAGACCATTTGGCTATAGATTGGTTGGAGCATCTTATAGCACTAAACCCTCAGGACCCAGACAAGTATGGGTACCTAAAAACAGATTTCTTTGATTGCAGGTTCAAGGAGTAGCGCCAAGGAACCTGGTACATGGATATGGCTGTTCCAGACATATGACAGGAAACAAGAAAAATATGTCAAGATTCAAGGAGATTAGAGGTGCAAAAGTTATATTTGGAGGTAATGAAGCTCCATGGGAGATCAAAGGCACAAGATCCATCAAGAAAAATGGATTGGAAATCACAGATGTTGCTTATGTTGAAGGCCTCAACTTTAACTTGTTAAGTATCAGCCAACTCTGTGACAAAAGCTACAATGTAGAATTCAACATGGGGATATGCCAGATCAAAGATGTTGAATCCAAGAAATAGTGCTGCAAGGGTCAAGGCAAAAGAATATGTACGTGGTAGATTGGTCTACTGCTACACCAAGCACATGTCTGCTAGCAAAGAGCACAGTCGAATCAAGTTGGTTGTGGCACAGGAAGCTGAGTCATCTAAATTTCAAGACAATCAACAAGATTGCAAGGAGTCATTTTCTAGAAGGATTGCCAGACTCAGTGTACAAGAAAGAAACTGTATGTGATGCATGCCAGATGGGAAAGCAAATCAAATCTTCATTCAAGGATAAGCCAAGTCCTTCTTCAACGAGGATATTACATCTGTTGCATATGGATTTATTTGGTCCAGTTGAGCCAGCTAGTATCAGTGGAAATAAATACACCTTAGTAGTGGTGGATGATTTTTCAAGATATACATGGACTATCTTCATGTGTAAAAAGAAGAAAACTTTGCAGAAGTTACCTTATCTGGGGAAGAGAGTTCAAAATGAGAAGAGTCAAACCATTATAAAAATAAGATCTGACAGAGGAACTGAGTTTGTCAATGGGATTATAACTCAGTATTGTGTTGAAAATGATATTGCTCATGAGTTATCAGCTGCAAGAACTCCACAACAGAATGGAGTAGCTGAAAAAAGGAACAGAACCCTCAAGGAAGCTGCAAGGACCATGTTACCTGAAGCTGGATTGCCTAAGAGATTTTGGGCTGAAGCCATAAATACAACATGCTATACTCAAAATAGATGCTTGATTAACAGTCAATTAACCAAGACTCCCTATGAAATTTGGATAGGGAGAAAGTCAAATGTTGGATATTTCAGGATATTTAGATGTAAATGCTTCATCCATAATCATGGCAAAGATAATTCAAAGGCTTTTGATGCTAAAGCTGATTAATGTATCTTTTTAGAATACTCAGCTGAGAGTAAAGCCTATAGAGTGCTGAACAAGAGGACTATGGTTACACAAGAGTTTATCCATGTGGTTTTTGATGAACCTAATGTGAATGGAGAAGGCATTGAAGAGTTAGCTATAAGCTGAATCAACCAACTATGCAGAAGAGTACTTATGTGGAAACTGAAGTAAGAGCACTCAACCCTGATGTGAGATGGCTGAGAGACCATCCACCAGAGTTAGTATGTAATTTGATGGAACAATTAAACGCCAAATTATAGTACCTAGTATTCCGACGGACACATTCTCCAACAAAAATTCTGTCGGGAGTCCATTGGTATTTTGTTAGTATTTTATTTTAATATTTTATAAATAAAATGTAGTAGGTCTCTAGTAAGACCGTCTCATGGACCTATGTCCATGAGAAGGAGCTCCAAATAACCAAACCAAAAATAAAAAATAAAATCATCATTTATTTTTTAACTCTCTCTCTCTCTCTCTCCCCCCACTTTGGAGGAGCATCCACCCTATGCCAAACTGTCTCCATCATCGATCTCGCGAATTTTGTGTCTCTCTCTATCTCACGGGGGCGCCACCTCTACCGCAATAATCCTCTGCGCCAACTCTGCCATAATGTATACTCTTCCACTATCCCTCGTCTTCACAACTAATTTATGAATCAATATGCTTTCTACCAGTAAAAATCAAGAATTTGAAGGTAATATCAAGAAGTAAAGAAGAATTGATATGTCAAACTCACATCCATCAAAGGAGTTCGTGTCAGTTATTCCCCGATTATTTTAGTAATTATTTTTGTATTTAGTAATTATCTTCGTATAAAAATTATGTTACTAATGTTAGAGTGGTTGTCTCGCCATAAAACGTTAGTCACTCAATTCCCAACTCTGTTAATACTTCAATATTTTTGTAAAAAAAATGAAACTCTTATGATGAAAACCCATATTTTTAGTCCAAAAAGTAATACTTCATTTCTCAAGACAATTAGTGATAATTGTAGTCTTTTGTTTTTAAAAAATGGTAATACTTTTTATTCAAAAGTGATAATATTATTACGAATAAATGATAATTTTAGTGGAAAGGTCATCACAAAAAGTGATACTTTCGTAGTAAAAACCAATACCTTTAGACCGAAAAGTGATACTTTTCAACCAAAGAGAATTGTTGATACTTGCAATCTTTTTTTTTTTTTTAATTAAGAAAGTGATACATACAATTAAGAATAAAAATGATACTTATAAATCGAAAAGTGATACTTTCCACTGGAAATAAATAGAGTATTTTGTAATAATAAGGTGATACTTTTATACAGAAAATCAATATTTTTAATCGAAAAATGACACTTTTCAAATTACGACAAATAGTGATACTTACGCTATTTTGTTGAAAAGATGTTGATAATTTTTATTCAAAAAGTGATACTTCATGAAAAATGATATTTTTAATTGCATAATACATTAACACCGATGTAATAAAAAAGTTATACCTCTAAAATAAAAAGACAAATCATTTTTCATTAATTTTTCATATGTTTCTTCCTCACAATATATACAAAAAGATTCATAACATCTAATGCAACATATGATGACAAAAACAACATATACAATATTGTTATATTAAAAGGCGGTACTTTTTAAACAAAAGGTGATACTATAAGAATAAAAATAATACTTTCAACTGAAAGAAAATATTGTTACTCGCAATAATTTGCTGACAAGAATGTAGTACTTTTTAAGCCAAAAAGAGATACTTTTAACGGGAAAACTAATGCTTCCGACATGTGCATAATACTTTCAACTGTAACCTTTTCCTCTTTGTCTTGCAATATTTTTCTCTTTAAAAAATAATACACGACTGACAAGTCTCTATTTCTCGGGATGGACTCAGAAAATGCATGATCTTTTGCTCTTCTTATCTCCATAATCTCAAAGTGCTTGCACCTTTTGATAGGGTGATGGGAAACATGTTTGCAGCCATATGGCACTCGCAATTGTTTCTACATTCTTGTGGAAAACAAGCTTGTACTAGGAGCCTTATTCAAAGTTTGCTTTTTGCACTCATTTGATTTGGAAAAAATCTTCTTTGTCTTTGCAACATTTACCATTGTTATGGGTAGAGTGAAGAAGAATGAGACATGAGATTTGATTTTGTACAAAATGCTTATATATTTAACATTAGGGAACTCTTAAATCACAAAAATTCTTGCAAATCTCCAATCAGAATCTATGACGACGACAATATAAACTGTAAATCTTGAGAGGCAACGATAGAGAGACATAACTCGATCTTGAGAGAGAGAGAGAGAGAGAGAGAGAGAGAGAGAAACAAATATAAATTGATATACAGGGATAAAGGACTTGCACGGGTCAAAATAAAAACAACTATGTTATTTACAAAGTTACCACAACCTTCTTAACAAAATGGCCCATCGGGTTTGGATAGTAGATCCATCGCAATTCTCACGGATTTAGATCGGTGAGACCATCTCACATAAGTTTTTACTAATAAAATTTGATGGAAACACTTGTAAGAAAGGGAAAACAATTTTGCTAACATTGTTTTTATTATTTTGAATTACAAAAAAAAAAAAAAAAAAAAAATAGGTATAGCAAAGGATATGACAAATAAATGAGTTTACAATCCTATCTATAAATAAAGTAATGGAATGTCATCACTACAAGAATTTGGCTAAAAGACAACATATTTTATCCGTTGTAAATTAGAATAACCAAGTATTGTCGTAGATGGTGTTGTTGTAAAAGACCCCGCTAATAGACAATAGTTATGCTACGGACAAGAATTGTTGGCATTAAATGTGAATGACAATTGTTAGGGCAACGGTTGAGAACTGTTTTTCTATTTATATGCGACAACGGTTGGCAAAAATAGATTTTAACTGTTATTGTTGTTTGATAACAATGGTTTGGTGTCAACGCTTATAAATCGTTGTTGGATAATTTAATTGCAACGATTTGAAATCTCGTTGTAGTTGGTACAAATGATTATAGTAACAGTTTTTAACCCGTTGTGTTTTTCTTTAAGACATCTCTTCTACTACGATTCGATACAAAAATTACACATTAATATTAAAATACAAAAAGACAACATAACTAAAAAAATAAAACATGATATTAAAGTGATTGAATTCAATATCTACAAATCACCCTATCAAAAAATGTTTAACAAGTATTCCAAAAACTACAATACATTAAACAAATGTTAAACAAAATGGTATGCAATACATTAGAATCTTCGTTTATGGCCAGTTGAACACTCCAACACCCTATTCACAAAATCCAAAGACCATTCCTCATCTCCATCAACCTATTGAGCAACTGAAAGAGCATATGCTTTAGCATAATTTCATGTTGGCCATTATTATTTGTTGTACTATTGTAACTCCAATAAAATTAAAAAAAGAAAGATGGAATTATATTAGTACAAGAATATTACAAAGTACTTGATAGAAGTATATGCCCTGACTGAATCCTAAAGCAACGATTTAGGCATGGTAAAGATGCACCTAATCCATTTTTTGATGATTAGCTTTTTTTACCATTCACAAGGCTTGACCATATTAATGCAATATGCCCAAACCAGTTGATTATATTTTAGCGTAGTAAATACCAAACAATCTAACAAACAACTTGAGTTGTCAATGAAAATGTCGTGATCAGATGAGTACGCATCTTTATCAATATATTATATCAACTCATGAAGCTCAAGAAAAACTAACATCATGGCCACATAGAGCCAGAAAAATTCTCTCTTAATAGAAACTTTTGTAATTAATGTGAAAAATATAGCATTAAGACATTGGTAAACAGAGACAACAATTAAAATGTTGTTCAATCAATCCACATTACTATCATGTTTCCAAGACATGCAATTAGTCTTACTATATAAATACCATGTATTCTCTAAAGAGTAAAACTCAGACCAACACCTAACAATGTAGGTAGGATAATCTTTATGTTTGTGGCAATTAATGGTTATTATAGACATCAACACCTACTTCTTCATTGCAAGTTAAAATTCTAAACAGGAGTATACATTTAAATTAACAAATGATCCATAAATGCTTTTTCATTCCTTGTTCTTCTATGCAATTCTCATTTCTTAGAACTTAGAAGATTTAAGGCAAGGTCTCGGAGATTTAAAAAGATAATCATGTCCATCAATTCTAATTGAAATGCATCCAAAAGGGTGAAACACATTCCCTTGACATGTTACATGAGATATACTGGAATATAAATAATGAACAAGGATGTCACGTATCAATCATTCAATTTGGATAAATAATATATGGAATATATATCATGTATTGTACTTTATCTAAAATGACATTTTTTTCGCATGCCTATTAATTAATATTTTAGGGATAATTGCTACAAAAAAAGAAACACCAACTTTTTGGAACCTTATGTGTTTTATTACGTAGAAGTGTCGTAGAGAGAGCATTTGGTCTAGTCTTCTTCAGATGAGATTCTTGTGGTAATTTGTCTTAAAATCTCCAAGAGTTGAGAATATATTGTGGCTAACAGATGCTTTAAGATTCAATTTGTTTTCTTACATTGAACTTATATTTCAGCATACCATAAATTTTACTTCATTTCAACTGCTCCCCCAAAGAGAAATATTCACTAATTAACATGATAGAATAAACCAATTTTTTTTTAAAAAAACTTCTTTATGTTACGCGTATAAGTAAACAAAGGCACAACTTTGGAAGCTAAACATACAACCATTAGAACTCACTCTATCATTAACAAACAAAAGTTCTGAAAGTATTCCACTTAAAGCATGTAACAATCGGAGGGTTAAAATTAATGTTAAAACACCATAGTACATATAAGAAACAAGAATCAAGGAGTAGAGAAACAACATGCCAAACAATTTAAACCTTAAATATGCATGCAGATTCATAGTAACTTTTTATCAAACATGTCATACGCATAGCAAATGTTTGCCAATTTATATGCGACATTATGTCTGAAAAATCTTATTTCCAATTTCAAGTTAATTGAAACATCAATTCTTTACCAACTCAATCATTAGAAAAGTGCTTAAACACACACAAAAAATTAATTTAGCAAGGTAAATTGAAACATCAATTCTCTTCCAATTCAATCATTAGACAGTCGCTTAAACACACACACAAAAAAATCAATATTCAGTGAAACTAAGCTAACAACAAAGGTTTCGACACTTCGTAGTGCATATTGAAATTACATGCCAATAAGTTTATCAATATCAAGCATTTGTTAAGCTTAACGATTACAAATCATCTTTAGCCTTAATGAGCATGTAAATCATAATGAAGACGGTGAAAGAATGATATTACCCATATGAAACAGTGTGTCGTGAGTGAGGTGAGAGTGGAGCAGTAGTGAGAATCCAATTGTTTGTGTGAGTACATGAGCGCAAGCCGGTGGTTGCGTGCGCGCGTGTGAATTGATTGAGAAAAATGAAAGATCCAGAAATTGGGACTAGGGTTCTTGTGCTGCAGAGGGATTGGTGATTGGCGGCACATCCACCTAGCTTCATCTAGGTGGGATTTTTAATAAATAATAAACAAAAAAAATATTATATTCTTTTTGCTAATAGACAACGGGGGTTGAAACCGTTGTAAGAATTGTTGTCTATTAGAGCAAAAATCCGCTAATAGACAACCTTATGAAAAAATCGTTGTCTATTATGGAATTACCATTGTCTATGAGCATAAAAATACTCTAATATACAATGGTTTTTGGAAAACCCGTTGTTATAGAGTGGAAGACAACATAAATTACGAAAAAACCATTGTATTTTTAGTGTTGTTAATGAACATTTTTCTTGTAGTGTCATTATTTAATAATCTGGAAAATAGTTTTATCGATCTTGAACTTCAACTACTTGGAGATTTCATCCTTCAAGTAGTCACCTTTTAATTTTCGTCAAATATCTTTCGAAATTTGGGACACTTAGTCATATTTTGACCGCAATTGTGTAATTGTACCGTAGTTGCTAACTAGGACTGATTGGTGCTAATTTGTCTAAGAGATTTAAGGATTTTTGTGGCAATCTTTTTGCCAAAATCACTAAAATTTCACTTTTTTTTTTATATGTTTGCACCTAACTAGTCATAGATAGCAAGTTCCGATAAAATTACACAATCTTGGTCAAAATAGGACAAATTGTCCCAAGTTTTAAAATATATTGGATTGAAATAAAGTTACTTCTAAGAGGACTGAGACTCCAATGGTCCAAGTTACATGACCAAATAAATTATTTTCCCTTTACTATTCTGATCAATTGGTATAGTAATACGTTTTAATTCTGATCCAATATAAATTTCATGATTCTAAATACGATGACTTCATTGCTAATAAAGAATAAAATGGTGAATATGGTTAAATTTTAATGCAAAAGTTTACTTATTCTTAAGTTTCATAAATCAACAATGATACAATTTGATATTATTCAAGATTGTGATTATTAATTATTTTTATGTTATTAGTACGCAAAAACAACTTATTATATGTCATTTTCCTAAATCAATGATGATGAAATTTGATCAATGGTTACTTATGATGGTAATATTCATCAATTGTAATAATCACATTTAGTATGATGGAGAGAAGAATAACTTTTACATGCAACTTTATTTCAATGGCGACACGAGTAATAATCTAAGTAACTTAAAGGTTTGATATCTATTACTTTCTGAATCATTTATGTAGTCGCACATAAAATTATTTCCTATATAGGAACTAGTTATTATTACACGTCTACCTGTCATACACGTGCGAAAAATTCCAAAAAACAAGATATACTATCTTTTTTTGAATAAACACTCGGATATCTATATTGTCTTTTGTATTAATTAATTTTTATTTCTACCCTTCAACAGTAGTTATACAAGCATTATTTCAATGACAACACGAGTAATAATCTAACTCAATATTTAATTTTACCATCACGGTGTAATTTTTTGTTAATTTTTGAATTATTGATGTAATTGCACATAAAACTATAATTCTAGTTATTATACATCTACATGCCGTAAACGTTGAAAAAGTTCAAAAGAAAAAAGATACCATCCTTTTGGGGAATAACACTTGAATATCAATATTTTCTTTAATATTAATTAAGTTTTATTTCTATTCTTCAACGGTAGTTTTGATATATATATATATATATAACCAACTAAATATATAATAAATAATTTTTTGTGTATGTGATTTCTTGTATTCATGATATATTAATTAGTAGTCAAATAGGTAATGATATTACAAATTACAAATTTTTATAATAAGAGGATTTCGTTTCTATGTCTTGAAAGTATTATATGTAACACTTTTTAAAATTTGAATGTCAATGAATTAACACATGTTTTGAAATATTGGATTAGGCACTGTATTAAATAATCATTCCATATTTTAAAATGAACCAATATTTATATGAGAATTCCCTAAAGACAAATTAAATTGAATTCACATAGTTAGTAAGGCTCTAAACAAAATTCATCAAAATGTCAAATAGTTTCACCATATCGATGAAATATATTAGGAGAAATTAATGTTACCCAATGATATTGTAAAACAAAATAGGCAAAATTGCAGAATTGGTCCTCTAACTAGATGACGGTAGCAAAAAGGTTCTGTAAAAATCACATTTTACAAAAAAGTCCTGCAACTATCGCAAACTCTCGATTTTGGTCCTGCAAAATGCACGCGCGGTTGCAAAATAGTCATGTAATTATATGAAAATCTCAAATTTGGTACTAATTTCCCTGATTTCAATCACGTAAACGGTTCTCAATTTTGGTACTAATTTCATTGGATTTCAATCATGTAAATGGCCCATCTAGTTCCCAATTTCCAATGACATTACGAAAATTGAGATTTTTATATCGTAGTTATAGGACAATCTTGCAAACCATGCAATTTACAGGATCAAAATTTAGATGTTTATATAGTTGCATGATGTTTTTGCAAAACATAATTTTTACAGGACCTTTTTTCTACCGTCCTATAGTTATACGACTAATTTTGCAATTTTATCAACAAAATATATGAGTGAACTCCACATCATTTCAAATCATGTTATTTGTTGAATGTCTCCCTTTTATTTCCACGTCTTGGAATTGTGATAATATATAAAAATTAATTAATCCAAACTTTTTTTGGTAGAGATAGTCATATAGTATACTATGTTATAATATTATTCTCTAATTAAGAACATAGAAACATGTTCGCAACAACAACAAAAAAAAAGATTATATCCTCTATATTAGTTGATATAAACATCATTTTTACGCTGAAAAAAGAACAATTTATGTATCATCATACATGAAAAATAAATTCACTATTATTCTTAAGATCGAGTTATTGTTAAATATTTGAAAGATAGGATTGAATCCATTTTCATTCAGATAAATTGATATAATGCAAACTCAAAATATGCTCCTGGCTAATTATGTTTTATAAAGGACTTACCAGTAAAAAATCATTTATCAAGAACCTAATTACCACCTGACGAGAAAGAGAGGAAATAAAGAAAAAACAAGAACTTAACACAAATTAAACAAGTGCCGACAAATAAAATAAACCAACCAAATACACACACACATATATATATATATATAGTACATATGTGTGTGGAGGTTATTACATTAATCCAGAAGTGAAAACCAAATCACACAAATAAAACAAAGATAGATTTCTAAGATTGATAACTAATAAATTCTAGAAATTAATTAATTGACTTCTCCACGTCCATTTCCAGGTTCATTTAAAGAGTTGTTGAACGTATATGGATACGGCAACACCACCGGCATTTCCCAACCAAGACCACTCCCACCAGCTCCGGTTGGAGGTGGAGGAGGAGGAGGAGGAGCTAACGTCGTGCTAGAAGTGGAAGGCGCCTGGCCATTTAGCTTCATCGCCTCCATTCTGGAAATGACTTCCCTGATGTTCTGGTTGATAACCCAGCCATACTCCGCCGCGTTCCTCATATCGAAGTGCTCGAGGGCCACCACTCCGGCAATGGACTGGAACAGAAAACTCTCCATCTCTTCCCTCTTTTCCTCCTTCTCGATGCGACGGAGCTTGTCCTCAACCTTTTTGACCCGCTGATAGGTGAAGATCTCATAGTTCACCATTTTTTTGGATCGGTCCAACTCCGGCAAATTTCTGTAATGCGTTATCACAACCATTGCCTCGAGCGGGGATGGCCAAACTTCTGGCTCGGGCTCGTATGGGCTGTAAATAATGGCGCAAGCCTCCACGCCGCAAAGGGTAGCTAGCTCGGTCACCTTTTTGATCAGTCCCTTCTTTCTTTTCTTCAAATAAGCCTTCCTTTCCGTCTCATTGTTAATGTAAGCTAAAGTTACTTTCTTTCTTGTCATTTTTTACTTGATTTTTTCTTTCTTTCTAGAATAAAATTTCTTGGACTTTTTTTTTCTCTTTTTTTTTCTTTCTGGAGTATATAGAATAGGTACTTGTTATGGTGTGTATATATAGATGGTGATGAGATTGTCAGATTATTTTGGATTAGCACGATTTGAATTTTGTCTTAGTGTTCTTAGTTGTCAAAAATTTATATATGGTTTGTTTCTGGTTACCCCAATTATTTTGTGGAAGAATTGTCTTAATAAATGCTCAAATTTTGTATATGTAATTGTGTGTTTGGATTTTGTATTAATGTACCTACCTTATTGTATGGATCCAACTTTGATTTGTAGGATTTCGAGTGCTTATGTGGTGAGGACAGATGTATTCTTTTGCCATATTATTCTTTTCCAACAGTTGTAATGAAAGTCGAATTATAAATTTAAAATTTTACAATAATAACGATAATAACGTACAACGACAACAATAATAAGAATACTTGTTACATGTGGAATTGTTTGAACTTGGGACTCTTGTCTAAATATATAAGCTACTTTGATTTTTCTTTTTAATAATGTACATTATTCGTATATTACGTGTAAAACAGGATATTTGATATTAATTGTAAATGCATGACGTGGAAATATGATAGATAAAACACGAAACTTGAATCAAGAATCTGAATACTAAGAGGGGGAACAAACGGCGACATTAGCTGAGACCATAATATTCTGCAAAAAGAACAAATTATATTATCAATGAATATAATTATATATTATAAAGTGAGACCATAAGAAATTGCGGCAAAAGCTAATTAATTTCATATGTAGTACAATACTTGTTGTGTTCTTTTTTCCACTGTTTTTCTTGCATACATAATGCTTTATATAATGTTATTTCATTAATTTGGTGAATAATCCAATTCAACTTCCAAAATAACCAATAAAGAAATTGGTAGACTAATTAATTTAAAAAATATAAGAAGAGGAAAACAAAAAGAAAAGAAGAGAAAGTAACAATGTAGGAGAAATATATTAATAATTAACCAGCTGTCATGGTGCAAAAACTTGAATATTTAGATATAGATGGTGTTTAATGCATAAATAATCTTGGTTTAGCAATCATTAAGAGATTCCAATGGATAGAAGGACACCTTGAATGAATTGTATATGTTAGTAAGCTGTCAATATTATTATTTTTGTTGTATTTCCGATTACCAATATCTTATTATTGGATCTTAGTAATTATGAATTTTTTTTAGAAATGGTTAATTCAATTACGGTTTGTGGATTGCCTAGATATTTTCATAAAGACAGTGTATTTTTGAGGTAAGTTGCTTTTAAACTTTTTTTCCTTTTCCATTTTGTAGAAAGAGAAAATGTTTTCCACACTAATTGTCTCTGTTTATTACCAAATATTTTCTCTCTCATTTAAAGAAAATAGTTACTTTCAGAGGAATTGAGATGACGGGAAGAAAAATTATATCAATGGAGTTCGTATATGTATAGAATGTCTCTATATATATTCCAATTATTTTGACTTGTTAATTTTCATAATATTGTGAATTTACATATGATTAGATAGTAGTTCATGAACCAATTGCTTATATATACAACATAATAGATACATTCTGACCTATATCTTGGTAGTATTATGGCAACAAGTAGGCCTTTGGACAATAACTATAACTCTATCTAAACATTTCATGGTAGTGAAGGATTCGTATGGACGTGCCTAAGAGTTTCATGTGACTTTCATGGAAGTACATCCTACAATCAATCCAACCAAATCAATGCATAAGAAACTATCTTGCATGCAACATTTTATAATTGAATAAATGAGACACATATGTGTATTCGCCGTTTTTATGTTCACTATTAGTGCAAGGATTTAAAGTCGTGTAGTTACCCAAAATAAGGCTTAATAACACAAGACGCACTCACGCGTCTTATGCGTTCGAATTCCTCTGACCATCGCGAAGATATTTGGGCACCAGCAATTAATGGATGTATAAACAAATGACGATATCATTCAAAAATCATCTACAAATAGAAGTCCTCCATTTAAATTGCATTGTTAAGTTATTTTTGGTTATTACGTAATCGTTGTGGCTCCTACTGATTGTAGAAGGTTTAAATCATGAACGCTTTGTTCATAAATTTTTTTTTTCTGTAATTTCATGTCTGTTATGGGTACTCTTATTCCCATGCAAAGGTTTAAATCATGTTCGTTTTGGTCTTTGTATGGGTTTTATTGAGGCCTCAATTTAGCTATGTGACTGGCTCGTGATCATATATTACTTTGGTACTTTAGTTGGCTACGTGGCTTTGTGAGTAGCAACATTTTTATTTTACTAGTAAGGTGCACGTGCATTGTACGTGAATAACTGATCATTAATCTTTTAAGAAACAATGTGCTAGGTGCGACGCAATCAAAATCGAATCTTTTAGACAAAGAAAATGTGCATCACTAGAAACTTTTAAACTTCACAGGTGGGTAACTATGAACTGTAAGTGTGTTGTACTGTTATACTATTATTTGAACTTTAAACTGTAATATGTCAAGTCAAGTTTCCATGGGCTGTGAATGGGCCTGGGATCAAAATTTGGTCATTGGTTTTAAGACCACTGTGCAAAGGATGAAAGAAAGTGGTCAGGGGCTATGAATAGGTCCGGGATCGAAATTGGGTCCTTGATTTTAATACCACAATGCACATTAATTCAGCTAAAGATATGTGAATATTTTATTTTTTCCACTGATATTATAACTATTTGTTACCCACTGAGTGTCAAAACTCGCGCCTTTATTTAATTCTTTTTAGACGATGACGGAGGAGTTGAGGCGTAGAGGATGGCCACGTGACATCGCTATTTTTCATCTTGTACATTTGATAAACTTGTTATTATGTAGTTATTAAGAACTTGAGACAATATTTAAATTTCTGCATGCCTTAAATTTCAGCATTTTATGACTTAGCTACTATCTCAAATTGTTTAAGTTGATGTGATGCTATATAAAAAAAATGTTAGATCCTTTTTTTTCTATTTAAACTCGATTTTTAATCTTATGCTTCTGCAATGCTTTTCATAAGTATGTTTTTAAATATCCTTCTTCCGCTTTGGAATTATTAAAATATGATTTTAAGAATTTATAGCATGGAAATAATTTAAAATATTTTATGACATAAATTCTATTTTTGGATATTTATGATCGTCTTTAAATAAATAAAAAATAGGTGGCATCATATTATCTTATTTCTCTTCTGAAAATATTTTATTGAACAAAAATGTTATATTCAAAATAATAAAGTTTTGCAATAGTGCACTGGACCTAATTTGGGGTTCGAGGCGCTGCACTAATCATCCATCAACATTGCGTCTATGATCAGATAGAACAATTAAACGCCAAATTATGATACCCAGTATTCCGACGGATACTTTGTCCGTCACAAATTCTGTCGGGAGTCCGTTGGTATTTTGTTAGTAATTTATTATAATATTTTATAAATAATTTTGATGGAATCCTGTTGGTGATCGGTCGAAAAAGCCAATGGCTTATCGCCCCTCGATATTCTGCGAGTTTCTGGTAGTGAGAGGGCAAAAGATTTTGCTAATCTCGGATTTATTCTTTAGAACTACAGAAAAAGAAAAAAGAATATAGGTGTAGCAAAGGATAAGACAAACAAATGATTTCACCATCGAAGTTATAAATAAAGTAATGGGATAATACTTAACAATTGGAAAAATAGTCTTTTCGGTCCTGTAACATGGGTTACTTGGAGATTTGGTCCTGAGACTCCAAATTGTCCAAGTTACAAGATCAAATAAATTATTTTTCCTTTAATAATCTCAGTTGGTACTATAGTACGTTTTATTTTGTTCATAAGTTTAACTTATCATGACGTTATCCAATATAAATTTCATGATTCTAAATACACAAAGTACAACGACTTCATTGCTAATAAAGAAAAAACTGGAGAATATAGTTAAATTTTAATGGCAAAGTTTACTTATTCATAGGTTTCATGATGAATGAACAATGATACAATTTGATCTTATTTATGATTGTGATTATTAATTATTTTTTATATTACTAATAATATGCAAAAACAACTTATTATCTATATTTTCCTATATCAGTGAAGATGAAATTTGATCGATTGTTAATAATGATGGAAATGTTAATCAATTATAATAATCACATTTGGTGAAATGCAGAGAAGAACAACTTTTACATACATCCTTCATTATTTCATCATTATTTCAGTGACGACACGAGCGTTAATCTAACTCAATATGTTAATTTTAACATAAAGGTTTGATATTTATTACTTTTTGAATTATTGACGTAATCGAACATAAGATTATTTCCTATATAGGAACTAGTTATTAATACACGTCAACATGCATGTCATACACGTGGGAAAAGTTCAAAAAAACAAGATATACTATCTTTTTTTGAATAAACCCTCGAATATCTATATTGTAATTAATATTAATTAGTTTATATTTCAAATCCTTCAAGAGTACATAGTTCTACAAGCATTATTTATTTCAATGACAAGTAATAATCTAACTCAATAACTAATTACACCTTAACGGTTTAATATTTGTTAATTTTTGAAATATTGACGTAATCGCACATAAAACTATTTTCTAGTTATTATATGTATGCATGTCATACATGTGGAATGTACATGCATTATTTATTTCAGTGACAAGACAAGTAACAATCTAACTCAATATGTAATTATACCTTAGCGATTCAATATTTGCTATTTTTGAATTATGACGTAACCACACATAATACTATTTTCTAGTTATTATACGTCTACATGTCATACACGTGGAAAACATTCAAACGATAAAAGATACCATCTATTTGGGAATAAACACTCAAATATCTATATTTTCTTTAATATTATGTTAGTTACAAAATTGTACAACATAAAAATTTCTTAGACGACTGTTGTCAAGAAAATTACTTAGAGGACTTATTGTTGGAATTTGTTTGGTAAAATAGGTGTTGACTCGATTTTGACCAAATAATTAAGTGCTTTCCATTAGTAAAAATTTGAATTAATTATTTGTAAAAATTCTACTAAGAGAGTAGATGAGAATAACATTTGGAATTTCTCAAAACCAATTCCGAGTGAATGAGAAATTTATGCTAGAAGTTAGCCACTTAAAACTAGAATATAGTATGGAAAATGGAAAATGTGGGGAAGGAGAAATGCTCCATCCTACTTGGGAAGAGGAGCCAAAGTTTGCTCGCTTTATAAATCCCAAGTTGAACTTATGGGTTTGGGTCCTAGGGGGCACCCATGTTTATAAAGGGGTGAGAATCTACATGCTTGTGAGTTTGGTTCAAAGCACACACGCGCGTCCCGCCACCGCTGCCGGCCGGCCGGCTCGTCCCAGCCCAGCCCGGGCCATGGACCTGGGCTTAGGCTTGGGCTTCAAAACCCTTATTCTATTTGGACAAAAAACCTTTAAAATTAATTAATTAATTTTAATTAATTAATTAATTAAGTTTCCAACTGAGAAGTGTTTCGCATCCGAGCATGAGCGAATGCACGGCCCGTGCGTTAGCTCATGCGTCAAGCCGAAATTTTGTCATTTCGTTCGCATCCAAGCACGAGCACACGCACGGGCCGTGCGCCAGATCGTGCATTGATGCGAAAGTCTGAACAGATGCACATGTTCGCTGTAAACATGTCTTTTCGAGCCAAAAGACATGATCTATCCATACGGGCACCTGATGCCTATAAAAAGGAACCCCCTGCAGATGAAATAAAAAATGAAAAACATAATAAATCAGCCTCAAAATCGTGTCATTTGTATTATCTGCATATTGATTTCCCCTTGTTCAAAGCTTGAAAGTCTTAAACACTTCCAGTCCGCTGTAGTTCCGGTTTTTGCAAGTGCTGCTAAATTGAAATAGTTAAAGTCGTTGTATCTTAGGGACGAGCGCGGGAACCATAAGCACTTTGCATATGGAGAATTTTTTTCTTGCGAAGACTATATCTAATACAGACCTCGACTAAGCCAAATATATCCAAACACTAGCCATTTTCTGAAACAGTAAACCTTCCTTCATATTTTACCCAACAATCGCAAGACGAAAAGTAATTACGTTTCTATTTCAAGACGATGGCTTCAGTTTCGTTCACTCCGATGGTTGATGCTCCAGCTGACAGCGAAAAGCCATCCAAGTTCTCCGTCGTCGACTTCAAACGCTGGCAATAAAAGATGCTATTCTACCTCACGACTTTGGGTCTATCCCGTTTTTTGAAGGAGGACCCCCTACCATTGGCGATGAATAATCCGACAACCAACAGAGAATCGATGTGGATGTTTGGAATAACAGTGATTGTCTATGTCGAAACTATATCTTGAATGGGCTAGACAACACCCTCTAAAACGTATATAGTTCGTTCAAAACATCCAAAGAGTTGTGGGACTCTTTGGAGAAGAAATATAAAACAGAAGATGATGGCACAAAGAAATTTGTTGTCGGTAAATTTCTGGATTATATGATGGTTGACACCAAGACAATGATCATCCAAGTGCAAGAAATTCAGATCATACTTCACGATTTAGTGTCTAAACGGATGATTCTGAGTGAATCGTTCCAAGTGGCTGCGATTATCGAAAAATTGTCGCCATCGTGGAAAGATTTTAAGAACTAGCTCAAGCACAAGCAGAAGGAATTGATGCTTGAGGATTTGATAGTTCGACTTCATATTGAGAAAGATAATCGGGATTCCGAATGGAAATCGACAATTGTGGGGGTGTGACCACACTTTTATGGAACACCAGTGGAGTTTCTGTTGCATTTTTAAATGTAACAGAAGGTGTTACCAAAAGTGTTGTGGGAACAAAACCACAATTGCATGAAATGTTGCCCAAAGTATTGTAACACTAGAGGTAGACACACTATCAAGCGAAATCCAAAGTGTTGCACACCTTGTAACTGGATTGTTAGGACAATGTTCTAACAAAATAAAAGGAAAGTGGCCAAGTGCCATAAAAGTTCTAGATAATCTTGTGTTAAACAAGGATACCAGAAGTTGAAAAGGGAATTTTTACTTTAGCAAACCACCTAAAGGATAATACCTTGAAATGTGGGGGTGCTTTGGCCAAAGTAGAAGCACCCAAGAAAATAAATTCAGCATTCTTGATATAAATGATGGTACGATCATTAAATCAAAGAAATATTGTATTTATTAAAGTTGTCTTTTATTGCAAAGGAAAAAAGGTAAGTCTAGACAATTTTGTCATACACGTAATACCAATAAATAGTTGATTTGGAATGGGGTTATTTCGGTTGACTACGTGAAGTCAAAGAAAAACTTTGCGGATCCGCTTACAAAAGCCTTAAATCAATATCAATTGTATAAATTATTAAGGGGAATGGGTTTAAAATCCAGAAACTAAAGAATTTTCGTATCGGTAACTCAACCTTGTGAATTGGAGATCCCAAGACCTTGGTTCAATGGGACAACTAAGTTATGAATGTTCTGTTGAACACTTGGAAAATGAGTTAGCTCATTCCCGAAACTTCCAAGTGAAATAAAAACATGTTGAATGTGGTGAGGTTAAGTTTAAGACTTTTAATGATTCCTATACCGAAAGAATGAGTATGGCAGGATAATATTCAATAGGAGATCACCTATATAACTGAGAAATAATGGTCGCTTCAAAGAAATACTTATGAATCTAAGATATGCTTCAGGGCCGAAATGGACACAATGTGAGAACAACAAGTGTTAGAATTGTTATTGTGTAAGTATTGTTGTCTGGGTTTACACAAACTTTGCAGTAGATCAAGAAGGCGTCACTAAGCAAACAAGAATCAAGATATTTTACTAAGGAAGGTTCTAAGCCACAAGCTACCTATCCTGATGCAAAAACAGTTCACCGAGACTTTCAAGCGAATTTGCATACACGCATGCATTAATTGTATTCATGTGCGGGGTTGTTAGAATTTGTTTGGTAAAATGGGTGTTGACCCGATTTTTGACCAAATAATTAAGTGGTTTCCATTAGTGAAAAATAGAATTAAATTATTTGTAAAAATTCTACTAAGAGAGTAGATGAGAGTAGCATTTGGAATTTCTCAAAACCAATTCCGGGTGAATGAGAAATTAATGCTTTAGTTAGCCACTTAAAACTAGAAAATGGTATGGAAAGTGGAAAATATGGGGAAGGAGAAATGTTCCATCCCACATAGGAAGAAGAGGCAAAGCTTGCTCACTTTATAAATCTTAGCCCTTAGGGGCACCCATGTTTTTAAAGTGGTGAGGACCTACATTCTTATGGGTTTGGTTCAAAGAGCACATGCGCCCGCGCCGCCGCCGTCGCCCACCTGCCTGCCTGCCGACTTGGCCCGGACCGGGTCTGGGTCTGGGTCGTGGGCCTGGGTTCCCACTGAGAAGTGTTTCGCATCCGAGCATGGGCTGACGCATGACCCGTGCGTTGGGTCGTGCGTCAAGTAGAAACTTTACCATTTTGTTTGCATCCAAGCTCGGGCACACGCACGGGCCATCCAGGTCGTGCGTCGATGCACCTGTAAACATGTTTTTTCGAGCCAAAAAACATGATCTTTCCATACAGGCACCTGATGCCTATACTAAGGAACCCCCTGCAGAAGAAATAAAAATACAAAAAACATAAGAAATCATCCTTAAAATCGAGTCATTTGCATTATCAGCATATTGATTTCCTTCATGTTCATAGCTTGAAAGTCTTAAACACTTCCAGTTTGTTGTAGTTTCGTTTTTGCAAGTGCTACTAAATCGGAATAGTTAAAAGTCGTTGTATCTTAGGGACAAGCATCAGAACCATAAACACTTTGTATACCGAGACATTTTCGTCTTGTGGAGACTTTATCTAATACAGGCCTCGACTAAGCCAAATATATCCAAACACTAGCCTTTTTTGAAACACTAAATCATTCTTTCATATTTTACCCAACACTTATTAATATTTTTTTGATTGTTTTCTCATATGCATGATATTTAATTAGTGCTCAAAAAGGTAATAATATTACGAAGTTACATATTTCTATAATCAAAGTATTTTGTTTCTAGGATTTGACAGTGTTATGTTGAACAATTTTTGAAATTTCAATGTCAAATAATTAAGACATGTTTTGAAATATCGGATTTGGTACTGTGTAGTTAATTAAGCCATCCCGTATATTAAAATGAACTAACATTTATATGATAATTCCCTAGAGACAAATTAAATTGATTTGACACCCTTAGTGAGGCTCTAAATATAATTCTTCAAAATATCAAAATAGTTTCACCATAAAATGAAATATTAGGAGCAATGTTACCCATTGATATTGTTAAACAAAATATATGAACGAGTCAATGAACTAGAAAATTCTTGAAATTATTACGCTTCTCCATATCCATTTCCAGGTTCATTTTCAGAATGGTTGAATGTATACAGATATGGCAACACCGCCGGTTTTTCCCAACCACGACCCCTTCCACCAGCTCCGATCAAACTATCCATCAAGGTCCACGTTGGGAAACACTCATTCATGTTCATTGCCTAGAGGAGGAGGAGCTGCCGCCATGCCAGAAGTAGAAGGCACCTAGCCATTTATCTTCATTTTCCTCCATTCTGGAAGTGACTTCCCTCATGTTCTGGTTTGATAACGCAGGCCATCTCCACCTTCTTGACCCGCTGGTAGGTGAAGCTCTCATGATTCACCATTTTTTTGGACCTGTCAAACTCCGACAAAGTTTTGAATGAGTTAGCATGGCCATCACCTCGAGCGTGGACGGTCAAACCTTATGGATCGGGCTCATACGGGCTGTAGATAATGGTGCAAGCCTCCTCGTTGCAAAGGGAAGCTAGCTCGCTCACCTTCTTGATCAGCCCCTCAAACCAAACAGGGGCATGCACACAATGAAAATTTAGATCACAACATTTGAAAACAACTTTTGGCCAGTGGTTTTGTCAAGACATCAGCCACCTGATCATGAGTGGGAACATATCTGACATCAACTTCCTTATTTTGAAATTTTTCTCTTATGTAATGAACATCGACCTCGATGTGTTTGGTTCGAATGTCAAAAACCGGATTATAAGCAAGGGCTAAAGCACTCTCATCATCACACCAAAGGATAGATGGTTGAACAAGATGTAATCCCAACTCATCAAATAAAGAGTGCACCTAGATAATATATCTGTTGGCTGTGGCAAGGGAGCGATATTCTGATTATGTGCTGCTACAAGCTATAACAGATTGTTTTTTGCTACTCCAAAAAATGAGATTGTTTCCTAGGAAAATACAATAACCCGTGGTGGACTTCCAATCATCCAAAGAGCTGGCCCAATCAGCATCAGAAAAGCCTTCTAATACGTAACGAGAAACTAGTGTAAAAACAATGCCATGATGCAGAGTACCCTTAAGGTCTCTCAAGATTCTTTTACAAGAAGTCCAATGGTTGATGGTGGGAGAATGAAGAAATTGACTGAGCTTATTAATCGCAAAGGCAATGTCAGGACGAGTCATTGACAAATATTGTAGGGCACTTATTGTACTGAATGGATGGATGTTCAAAAAAAACACTACCTATTACTGAAACTTTCCGAGAGGGGCAGTATGGTGTGTTGTAGGGATTACAGTCCTTCTTATTGGTTTTGATCAATAAATCAGTGACATATTTAGTTTGATTGAGAAGAATACCATACCTGATGTGGTGTACTTCAATGCCTAAGAAATAGTGAAAAACTCCAAGATGCTTAAGAGAAAATTTGTGATGCAACTGACTAATGACAGAGGCTACTTGTATTGGATCATCTCCAGTAATAAGTATGTCCTCCATATACACAAGAATAAGAAGCAACTTCCCTTGAGTAATGAAAAATAATAGAGAAGTATCAGAGGTACTGACATGAAAACCAAGCTGAATAAGATAGACTTTGAGCTTGTCAAACCAAGCCTTAGGTGCCTGTTTTAAGCCATATAGCTAGTGATGTGAACCGTAGCAACGAACATGCATAGAATCCACCAACAATATGTTGTTAACCCAAGATCTTCACTAGTTCGGTTGAAGATGGTGGAAAATCTTTACCCGTTTTTTAGAAAGCAAGAACCTCAGTATGCGTAGATGCCAGAAACGAATGTGTAAGTTTGCTTGATAAGTCGATAATCGCAGCAAGATGAACAATCTCGAAGCTCTTGGGAAAACCCAAAGGGTTGAAGAGAAAATCTCTAATCAATATTCAATATCAAAGTTATCTTCAAAATAAACAAAGTGTTTTACCTTATATAGGCGACTCAAAGCAAACCCTAACAAAACCAGAAAGGAAAAGAAGTCCAAACCCAAAAAGGAAACTCAATCGCAGTCAAGGTTTACATGTAGGCAAAAATATGCGTACATGATCTTCGAACTGTACCTAGTGTCTTCATAATAGTCGTATCCCTTTCTCTTAGCTTTCCATAGCAACTTGAATCAGCCCAATACCAATTTCGTAGAGAATGTTATGGCCCAAATACTAACCCTACCAGTGCTAACCCTGTAGGTCCCAAGGGTTGTAAGTGTAAGGTTTAGAAGGGGGGGTTGAATAAACCTTACCAAATTTTCGATTTAGTCCTTTTAAATCTACAGAGTTGATTCTACAGCTGTGTCCTTGATGGACAATCGAATTAGTCACTCAGAGAGTTAATCTCTCCAATGACTCAAATTTAGCCGTTGATGGAGTAACTCAAATTGGCTATAATTTAACTCAATTTGTGGTTTTATTTTCAGCGGAAGACTTAACACCCTTAAGTTTGATTTAGCAAGATTTTAGAACTTGATTTAGTACTTGTAAATTATCAAATGGATAGCAAATTTATCACAGATATAAGCGATTAAAAGTGCAGAATTTAAATGTTGAAATGTAAATGACACAAGAAAGTTTTTATAGAGGTTCCAAGATGGGGTAATTCTTCTACTCCTCTCTTCTCCAACTCCCGGAGGAATCCACTAAGTAATGATCGGTTTACAAAGTGGTAAATCCAGATACAAGTCTTGATCACAACACTTGACTTGATCCTTAGGGACTCACCGAGACGCCTTGATCACACGGTGGCTTCTCGACGACTCGGCCTTCTTTCTTCACAGGCAAATGGCTTTGTTACTCTGACTCACTTGCTCAAGCTCTTTAGATTTGATCACGAAGCCCTCCAAAAGCTTAAGACTTGGTTCAACCTTGAACCTTTCTACAATCCTTCCCGAATGTAGACCCCTTGTTTTCAAAAGTTTCCTCTTCAACCGATTGAAGTTCTCTTTCCTTCACAAAGTGAGTGTTGGATTGATGTACTTCGTAATGTAGGCTTGAGGATTGAGAATGTTTCAGCTTTTTCTAATATGCTTGTATATCTCACGTGTGTGTCATCCACATTTTTCTCAAACAAAATCCTCAAATTTTTATAGTGAACTTTCAAAAATTTGCCCGTTGAAGAGATATGCTTATTTTTGAAAGTCACTTTGCGTCGTTGGCTTGCGCTTCTTGGAATTGTTGTTTCCTCGTATGAATTGTTGTTTCACCTTTTCGCAGTTCGACACGGTGTAGTGCTTCCCATCGTTCATTCCTTTTTCACGCTTCGGGACTCGAGCACTCCAAGAAAGGTGGTATGGAGATATTACTTGTTTAAGTAAATCTCTTGATTTTCGTGCAATGGTTCTTTTACGCTTATCTCGACTTGATCGCATTTCCTTGCTTTCCCAGGTGACTTAGAGTCGCCTTCCAATCATGGATGACTCTTCCGTCGTCACTTCAACTTGAGACTGGCTTTTCTTGAGTTGACTTGATCGATGCTCCACTCACCGCATCTCACCGCTTCTTGAGAGAGTTCCCGTCTACTCTTCTTTGCCATACTCATTGCCTCGCACAGAGTCTTCCTTCCGATCTTGATTGTCTTCTTGCATGTTAGGGCGTAGTCTGTCTTGACTCAGCTTGGCGCCTCAATTCATTACAATGCATTTTACAACAAGAATTGGGGTGCCAACTTTCTATTCTAAGTTTTACATGGCATTCATCAAAATCTAAACAATAAAATTCCTAACAAACCCGCACAGACGCACGGGCCGGCGTATACGCATGGGCTGCCCGTGTGTCAAGTTGAACACCCTATTTTCGTTCACATGGGCACACAGGCCGTGTGCACACGCACGGGCTGCCCGTGCGTCAATCCAAAATTGACCCCTGTTCGTCCCAAACACAAAATATCAACTTAAGACGCGACCTTAAAGATTTATTTGGCCTCCAAAATATCCTAACGACTCAAAACAACGAAAATAAACACCTAATCTATGATAAACAAATACAAGAACTCAGGAACTCAATTACATAGTCTTCAAGAACTCGAGATTGCTTGCATTTTGGTGTTTCCCGGATCCTTCATGACTGGATTCTAGTCATTCTCCTCCTCTCGAAAAGGATTCATCCTCGAATCCAAATGTTGAACCCCAAAGGTTGAATAGTTATATCAATCAACCTGGATCAACTGTTAAATGGCACGTACATTCATCCGGTTGCCCAAATCCCTGGACATGAGAAACAATAGAACTAGACAAAATATTATTAGATATGTTAGCATTCAAACACTCATGCCTAATGTCTCTCATTTTAATCATAAGCACAAATTTTCTCTCTTGTTTTACCTCATTGAGCTTTTCCCCCATATTTTTTGCCCACTCCAACATTTGTACTCTCCTTTTTCTTGGCCATCTCTCGAATCTCACAACTACCCTTGGCCAAACTCTCAAGCTCTCTATTTTTATTTTCACTCAAGATCTCATTTTCTCGGCTTTTATTTCATTCTTTTGCTCACTTGCCGAACATACTTTTTCTTTTGACTCACAAACTTCAATTTCTAATGAATCACCGGATTCACTTGTTGGCTCGATACCCAACACATCATAAGAATCCAATGATAACAAATCCCCCTTTTCCGGCTCGACAACTTCAAGAACATCCTCCAACTCCGGCTTAACCTCACTTTTTGACTCCAATTCCCCATTATCACGCAACACCAACACCCTTTTATTTTGACAAGAATAGCAATATGCCCAAAACCATGACAGTTAAAGCCTTTAGTATCTCTCGCTCGGGTAGTAGAGGGTTCGAATTTACCTGTAGGTTTAGGCTCGATCACCCTCTCCTTTTGCTCCAATGGTTCGAACTCTGCTCCTCCTTTTTGCTGGTGTTCTCTTTCCATGCATTGTAGTTAGAACTCGGGCCTGTCGATTAAAACCCCTCCTCTTGAGCTGTTGTTCAACTTTCACCGCCATATGCACCATGTTCTCACGATCGACACAATGATGTAAGTCGACGGCATCTGCTATAGGAGTATTCAATCCCGTGATAAATATTGCCATCGTCATCTCCTTATCCTCCTCTATATTAGTCCTCGCCATCAACATCTCCATCTCTTTGTGATAATCTTCCATATTACGAGACCCTTGTGTTAACCTCTGTAATCACTGAAAAACACCTCGATGGTAGTGGTTAAGCACAAAACGTTGTCGTATCAATTGCTTCATCTCATCCCAAGTAGATACGACACCTTCTCCCGTCCTTCTCCTAGATATCATCAATTGATCCCACCAAATAATAGCATAATTAGAGAATTATGTTGCTACCAATTTTATCTTTTTCAACTCCGAGTAATTATGATAATCAAATATATTCTTGATCTTACGCTCACATTCTAAGTACACATCCGTATCACTTTTCCCCTGAAAAGACATAATATTCACCTTGATAGTACTCAAATTACTATCTTCACATATTTTATCTCCTCTAACTGCTTGTCTTCCTCTACCCGGGCTATAATTCCGGTCTCCCTCATATACTCATTAAATTCATATTCTAACTCAACTGGATCTACATGCATTTATCCTTGGCACCCTGGTCTCCTGTTTTCAGGCACTACTATCTTCACCCAGCTGCCCATACATCTCTAACATCATCTTCTTCATAAGACCCTCAATTACCTCCATATGTAATTTGTTGGTCAGATCCAACGGTAGTCTCTTTTCTTCAGACATGATGTATAAACAAGTGCAATACCAACAACAATCCCCAAAAAAAATCTCACGCTCCCAACAAATCACTAAATCAACTCCCTCATATTTTTTTTTTCAATTTCAATTTTTTGGTACCCTTAAAGAACTGGAGTTTATAAGAAAATATGGAAAATAACGAGAATTAAAGAAAACTAGGACAGATTTAACCTTGCTAGATGGCTCTGATTACCAACTGATGTGAACCATAGCAACAACGTGCATATGACCCAACAACAATATGTTGTTAACCCAAGATCTTCACTAGTTCGGTTAAAGATGGTGGAAAACCTTAACCCGTTACTTAGAAAAGCAAGAACCTCGGTATCCATAGACACTACAAATGAATGTGTAAGTTCACTTGATAAGTCGGTAATCGCAACAAGATGAACAATCTTGAAGCTCTTGGAAAACCCAAAGGTTTGAAGAGAAAATCTCAAATCAATATTCAATATCAAAGTTATCTTCAAAATAAACAAAGTGTTTTGCCTTATATAGGAGACTCAAAGCAAACATTAAATAAACTAGAAAGGAAAAGAAGTCCAAACCTAAAAAGGAACCTCAATCGCAGTCAAGGTTCACGTGTAGGAGAAATTGACGCCGCTCGGCCAATCCGAATTGACCCGCCGTCCCAAACTCGAAATATCAACTTAAGACGCGGCCTTAAAGGTTTATTTGGCCTCCAAAAAATCAAAAGGACTTAAAACAACAAAAATAAACAACTAATCTATGATAAACAAATACAAGAACTCAACTAAATAGTCTTCAAGAACTCGAGATAGCTTGCATTTGGTGTTGCCCGAATCCTTCATGACTGGATTCTCATCAGCTAGTGCCTAACAAGTTTGCAAACAAAACCAGACTTTTGAGGATGCTCATAGCCTTTAGGTTGTGACATAAAAACAGCTTCAGTGATATCACCATTAAGAAACGCATTATTTATATCCACCTGTTGAATTGTCCACCCCCTAGTGATTGCAAGGGTGAACATGATTCGGACTGTAATAGGCTTAATAACAGGACTGAAAGTGTCAAAATAATCCACACTAGGGTCCTGTTGAAACCCTTTGGCCACAAGATGGGCTTGGTACCTATTAATACTGCCATCCGCATTATATTTCACTTTAAAAATACATTCGTGCTGAAGCATATTCATGCCTTCTTCATAAGGAGCCAACTCACAAGTTTTATTTTTAACCAAATCTGCAAATTCAGGGTCCATTGCTTCTTTCCAATTAGAATTAGACAAAGCATCACTAACAAATTTTGATTCAGGGGATATAAGAGAAACAATGAAGGTTTTTGGTTTGAAAATACCTAGTTTCGACCTACTAATCATGGGATGTGTGGAAATGAGTGCAGAAGACGCGAAAGGAAAATATAAGAAGAAGATGGATGGGCGGAGCACTGGCAGGAGGCTGTGAAGAAATAAAATCATGAGTTAGAGGAGGAAAAGAAGATGAGTGAGGTTGGAATCGGATGAAATGTTGGAATTGGAGAAGACTAGAGAGTAGCCATGAGAGAAAAAAAACCACCAAGCTCTAGATACCATATTAGAGTAGAGAAAAACAATACATGAAGAACAAAGAGATGGAGAAGATAATGACTGACTTAGCTTTCATTATTCTGACAGATGAGTATATATACAGATGAAGTTAATGGTAACTGCTATTAACAACTTGATTAACAGAAGGCTAACTAACCACCAGATATTGTTACAACTAAGCAACCACAATACTCTAATATGGTGCGTGTGTGTATATATAGATGGTGATGAGATTGTAAGATTATAATTTTGGATCAGCGCGATTTGAACTTTGTGTTGTATTTTCTTAGTTGTCCAAAATTTATATATGGTTCATTTCAGTTACCGTTGGATGCCAATTATCTTGAATAAAAATTGTGTGATACCCCATATTTAATAAACCTAGAATTTTATTTTACATAATTGATATATTATGTTTCTAATAATTTATGTCTTTGAGTTTAGTAATATTTATTAAATTAAAATACTTTTAATATGTATTTGACCTTACGCTTCATTATAACGACTTAATTTTTTGTATTATATAGTTCTGGTTTCTATTTGTTTTGATGTATTAATTCTCATTATAAAGTTTTTGTAAATTAAGACTTTCGCTATAATATTTGTAATATGCTTAGTTTGTGTAATTGGGTTTACTCTATAATTTTTTTTCATGGTAGACTTAGATCCAGTAGTGTTATAAGTTTTAAATTATCGTACTTTTGGACAAATACGCTTATGGAGCTTAAGTTAGTAATTATTCGGGTATGTTAATCGTTAATTGAGATCTTTGTGATTATTTTGGTTTATTAAATTTGGGGCGTTATAAATTGTCTTAGCAAATGCTCAAATTTTGTATTTGCAATTGTGTAGGCCCAAGGGATGATGTGTAAGGTTTAGAAGGGGGAGGGGGGTTGAATAAACCTTAGCAACTTTTCAATTTAGTCCTTTTAAAATATTTTTAGAGTTTTACACAATTCAGCTAAGTCCCTGAGGGACAGGTAGGTTGGCTTACACAACAAACTCAACTGAGATGTTGATAGTATAACTTAGCTGCTTTCAGCTAACACTTAGATTTACAGTTGATTTTGTTTTGTCAGCGGATGACTTTTCACCCTTATAATTTTTACACACTTTTTACAACACTTGTTTTAGCAATAGTTATTATCAGCAGAGTTTAGAAGTTTTAACTTAGCAACAAATATAAAATAAATGCAACAATTAAATGTGTTATAAAGTAAATAAGACATCGAGGATGGGGTAATTCCTCTAATCCACTATTCTTCAACTCCTGGAGGAATCCACTAAGTAACAAGATCTTGGTTACAAAGTGGTCAACAGTCCGAGTCAGCTTCGGTCACACAGCCAGCTGCTCTTGGGACTCAGCTTCTTCACAAACAACTGTCTTGCTACTTCAGCTCCTTCAAACTCTTGGAATTGTTCACACAGCCCTCCAACGAGTCTAAAGCCTCTTGTTCGAACTTCAACCTTACTACTTCTCCTTCAAACTTGGAGAGTAGACCCTTTTGTTCTTTAAACAGGTTTTCCTCTTCAACTGATGAAGTAATCTTTCCTTCACTGAATGTGTTGGATTGAATTCCTTCGAAACTAGGCTTGAGGATTTCTTTGAAAAGCTTGAGAAAATTTGCAGGTTATTGCTTGCTTAAATGCTTGATAGTCTTATGAAATTCGTAACCTTCTGTCACTTGCTTCCTCGGCCTTTTATAGTGTAGATTTAAAATTATGTCCGTTGAAGAGATAGACACACATGTCAAATCACACTCGTAGGTTGTTGGTTTGTCTTGTCTTGCTGCATTGATGTGGATCGTACCAGTGAGTTAAATGCTCTGCAGCCTTTTCTTAATCTCTGCATGTTTTCTGGTACATCTCATTGGTATCTAGCTTTTTGCACTCTTTCAGCAAAACAACTTTATTGCTGGCAGTCTGGCACATGCCTATTTCTAGCAAAACCTTGAATTGTGTAGACAACGGATCTCTTTCAACTTTCTTCAAGTTTTGTCTGTTGCATAGCCCATTGACATTCGATTCCAATTATTTTGGAATACTTAGCTGTCAGGCAACTACCTGAGACAGCTTTTCTATCACTTTATTGAGTCTTCACTTGGCTTCACACAGCTGGGTCTCCTCTTCGATTTTTAGTCGAGTCTTGTAATCTTCAACTTAGCTGACTCTAACTCAGCTTTTTCAGCCCTATCTATTACAAGTTAAATTACATAGAAAATGTGGTGCCAACTTCCTAATCTAAGTTTTACATGGTATCATCAAAATCTAAACATAAATTTTCCTAACAAATTGTATAGTATGGATTTTGTATTAGATTTTGTATGAATGTTACTTACCTAAACGTGGTGTTGTATGGATCCAATTTTCATTTGTAGGATTTCTGTGAAAATCGACCAATGTCGTAATTGGCGATGTTAAATGTATGCATATTCAACATCGGTTTTAAGCATGTAAAAAAATAATGTTGTTATATAAAAAACACATTGATTTTTGGCCGATTTTTATTTCTAACAAAAATGATGTTATAGTATTTTGTTGAACATCGATTTTGTTAGGAACAAAATCGGTTAGAAACCGATGTGTTAAATGTTTTAGAAAATGGTCATAAACCGATGTCATTCACATTTAAAAATGCCTCTTTATATGTTTTAGATGTCAGTTTAAAACCGATGTCGAATATTCTAAACAAAGTCGGTTTTTAGTTTAAAAAATATTACGTGCCATTTTACTAAAATAGTTTTACATCAACAATCATCTCCCTCACAAAACAAGAAACAATCATCCCACCATCAAAGCAAGTAACAACCATACACCATCAAACATCAAAGCGAGAAACAACATTTCATTAATTTTCTAATATTTATATATTTATCCTATACTTAAGGAAACAATTCACTTGAAATGAAACAAGACTGCAGATCCATATATCCATACTAATATCATTTCCAAAAGAGTCATTACAATGTCATCAACTCTAAACAACATGTACAAATAGTAAACGACACAAATCATGTAGCTAGAAACATGATCAAGTAACCGATTGATTAAGTTCAAAAAATAAACAATAGAACAACCAAAAACATCAGAAAAATAACAAGCAATAACTCATAACATTAAGTCCCAATTATGCAATTTGTAATTATATCTTTTCAGCAACTAGCAAGCAAAACAACCAACTTCCCATTTCACCAACCAAATAATCCATCAACAACCAGCAACACCTCCACCAACCTAGCAATCTAACAGCAGTTAGCAACAACTCTTAACTAGCAACTCCTAACAAAAAATAGAACAACATAAATAAAACCAAGTTAAATCGCCAAGACTCAGAAATTAATCGATAAGCACATTTATTCATCATTTAAAAATAATAATCATTATGACTCATAAGCTAATTATCACCAAGTTAAAGGAATGAAAATAAGCTTGTTCCCATGCAAAATGGAGATCAAGACAGAAAAAAAAAATTGTGAACAAATTATAAAGGCAAATTAATAGTGTCACTATAAAACAACTTGAGACGTTAAAAACAGAAAATAAGCAGCTCATCTTGAGATCTAATTAAAGTAGCTATATATTGATCTCGGGACACAAGATATCCATCGCCATAAAATTTACTCATAGGTTGTCAAAAGGATAATAGAGATGTGCTCTTCTAGAGAGAAATCATGTATGTTTGGAGTCTACTTCACCCGTGAGAAACAACACCACTGTGACAGTAAAATTGCGATAAGAACTTCACATGAACACGAAAATCAGAGCCAAGAAATGAATGCACTTTCCAGGGTCTCATATTAAATGAGGCTTCAGAAGAAAATATCACATATCAATACAAATCTATGCAGGTTATCAAGCAAGAACAAGTTTAATACTTCAGTAGTGGCCAGAACCAAAAATAAATAATTAAAATAAAAGATTTCTGTTAGGAATTTTATTGTTTAGATTTTGATGAATGCCATGTAAAACTTAGAATAGAAAGTTGGCACCCCAATTTTTATTGTATAATGCATTGTAACAATTAGAGTGGTCAAGCCGAGTTAAGTCGCCTACGCCCTAACATGCAAGAAGACAATCAAGACTGGAAGGAAGACTCACTTTGTGAGACAGTGAGTATGGCAAAGAAGAGTAGACGGGAACTCTACTAAAGAAGCGGTGAGATGCAACCAAGTGGAGTATCGGTCAAGTCAACTCGAGAAAAGCCAAGTCTCAAGTTGAAGTGACAAGAGTCATCCAATGATTGGAAGTCGACTCTAAGTCACCCGGGGAAAGCAAGGAAATGCAATCAAGTCGAGATAATCAAAAAGACCGTTGCACAGTAAATCAAGAGATTTACTTAAACAAGTAATATCTCCATACCACCTTTCTTGAAGTGCTCATCCCTTAAGCGTGCAAATGGAATGAACCAATGGGAAGCACTACACCGTGTCGAACTACAAAAGGTGAAAGAACAATTCATACGAGGAAATGGCAATTCCAAGAAGCGCAACAAGACAAACCAACGACGCAAGTGACTTTCAAAAAAAGCCTATCTCTTCAACGGGCAAATTTTTGAAAGTTCACTATAAAAGGCCGAGGAGTTTGTTTGAGAAGCAAGACACACATGTGAGATATACAAGCATATTAGAAAAATCGAAACATTCTCAATCCTCAAGCCTACATTACGAAGAACATCAATCCAACACTCACTTTGTGAAGGAAAGATAACTTCAATCGGTTGAAGAGGAAAATATCGAAAACAAGGGGTCTACATTCCGGGAAGGATTGTAGGAAGGTTCAAGGTTGAACCAAGTCTTAAGCTTGTGGAGGGCTTCGTGATCAAATCCAAAGAGCTTGAGCAAGAGCTGAGTGTAGTAGCAAGGCGGCGCCTGTGAAGAAGTTCGAGTCGCACGAGAAGCCACCGAGTGATCAAGGCGTCTGATCGAGTCCCAAAGGATCAAGTCGGCCTGTGTGATCAAGACTTGTATCCGGGATCTGTTACCACTTTGTAAACCGATCATTACCTAGTGGATTCCTCGGGAGTTGGAGAAGAGAGGAGTAGAAGAATTACCCCATCTTCGAACCTCTATAAAAATTTTCTTGTGTCATTTACATTTCAAAGATTTTAATTCTGCATTTTTAATCGCTTATATCTCACGATAAATTTGCTATTCACTCAATAACTTATAAGTACTAAACCAAGCACTAAACTCTTACTTAATCAAACTTAAGGGTGTTAAGTCTTCAATGAAAAACAAAATCACAATCGAGTTAATTTAGAGTCAACGGTTGAGTTATTCCATCAACGGCTCTCGATTGAGTGTTGAGAGATTAACTCTCTCTTGAGTGACTAAATTGATTGTCCATCAAGGACACAAATTGGTGTGTAGTATCAACTCGAATATTTAAAAGGACTAAATCGAAATTTTGGTAAGGTTTATTCAACTCCCCCCCTTCTAAACCTTACACTTACACCCCTTGGGACCTACAATTTCCAAGGATTCTTAATCTTTTAATTTGCTAGTCAATCCAGATTCATGTTTTGTAGTGAGGTCAATAGTAATTCCCATATCAAAATTTATTTCCAATGAAATTGTAAATAAGGTAGACTAGTGAACAAAAGCCATCTAAACTTGCCTTTGAACACCAGCAAATGTAAAGGGAAAAACTACATCTCCATGTAGTGCCAATATCCATCTGATTGGTATACTGGACATGACCTATAGTGACAAAAGTCAGTAGGTGACTTCAGTTTATCAACAATAGTCATGACATATATAAAATAGGAGCAAATGTTAGCGAAAAATAAATAATGCAAGTTAATAAATGGGTTATGAAAATGTTGCATCCACCAACAGAAGGCATGAATAGAAGGAAACAAAACTCCAAATTACCACTAGAAAAAAACAATCTTCTTCTTTTTTTAACCTTTTCCTTTTAAAGCAAAACACAAGGCAAAAAACCCTATCCGCAAGGGAAAAGTAAATACCAATTATCTATGTTCAAGGTATTCAATAAATAAACATAATGCTTATGTCGGGCGTAAACACCATGAGCATTGACAAGCTTTAAATATGCAATCGTGGATTCTTGTTGTCCATCTTCCTCAATTGTTTTGCATATCTAATGAAAGGGAGGCATTAATAAGATCTGCATCTGGTAACATCAAATGACAAGTGAAGTAAGTTTTAGGAGGATACCTCCAAAGCAAGCCGTGATGGTTCCACGACACATACTCTGTTTTACCTACAATAATTATTTTTACAGAAGGAGATTGAGAAACAAAAAATCCAATTACAATGGAAGGACAAAAACTAAATAACAGTATTTTGATCTTCTGCAAGTAGGAACAACAGAGAGTGATAACTGCAAATTATCCACACTAGGCTTAAACAATTACTTCCAAGAGATTATAGTTGAGAGACGAGAAGAAATGGTGATATTAAAGCCATTTGATTAAATATTGTTCTTTATAATAAGCTCGACAATGAAGGGTGCTCTGGTATTACCGTTTAGCAACAATTTGTGTCCTTAAATATCCATTTTGGATTTTCTTGTTGCTTGAGATTATTTGGATTTAAGTTGTGTATTGCATAGGCTAACTCCCTTTTCCCTTATTCATACAGAAAATGTGAGTGTTAATATTCATAGTTAGGGAGAGCTAAATATAATGAGAGAATATTTTTAGATTGTATCTTGATGTTTTACCCTCAAACGATCCTAGAGTTTCTCTCGTCTTCAAAACCTTCCATCCATTCTTTTTTCTTCATTGCCTTATGCTCCTTGGCATAATCTAAAATTTCTAAAATGCAACTCTACCAAAAAAAAAAAAATTCAAACCATAGGATTATGTCCTTGGGGCATGTAAGTGGCATCCTTTTACAGCATTCATGCAAAGCATTCACAGGCATCATTGTTTTTTGTAACTTCACTTTAGCCAGGCTCTTAATATACATTATTAGAAACCTAATAGTACAACAAAAATGCTACCAAAAGAATGTAGAACAAAGGCATATGTCATCAGTAGGTTGCAGGCTTGAGAGTGAATGCCAAGATAGGTATCTTATATGCATTTCCCTCCATTTGTTTGAGTAATTGAAAAGCAACAAGTGACAAAATGAACCTATTAAAAATGATAATGGCAAATACATAACAATAATATTCGGGAACAATATGCAAGCTTTCACCAGTAATAGATGATAATAGATGATATCTAGGAAAAACAATAATTCAACCATTAGAAAGGCAATAGTGAAAGACAGAAAATAGCACATGTGCAGCAGACTGATATACCTTCAACCCTTTTGTATAAGAAGCTTAAAGACACTCCATTTCTGAGACAAAAGCCTTTAGCCGCCTGACCAATGATGAGTGTAAAATATACGTGCATTTTAGGGCTTAAAAAGATATATATTTGATGCATTTGCACGGATATTCAGTGTGTTTTGGTTGGTTTCCTTTGTTGGGCATGATACTGCATATTCTTATAACTTCTTACAGGAAATGGAGCTAAATTGGATAAAAAGAGATATCACATTCCAAAGTATAGGTCAAGAGCTAATATACGAGCAAATATGTGAAGGAGAGAAGCATGGACGATCGAACAAAATGGAATTTCCTTCAAAAACGTCCAAATGCGCTAACAGTTTCTGACACTGGCAGGGTTTAGTATTTTGGTCATAACTTTCCTACAAAATTGATATTGAGGTGATTCAAGTGGCTATGGAAAGCTAAGAGAAAGGCTACAACTTTTATGAAGACCCCAGGAGCAAATTCGGACACTAACATGGACAAAAACACGTCACAGGGCCGGACCATGTGGTTTCGGTGTGAAAGTGACACAACCGTGTGAAGATGGGAAGAAAACAGGGGGCGGAACCAGGCCCGCACGGCCATACCGTGTGAAGCCCACAAGGCGGTGTGGAAAAGGCCAAAAAACTACACGATCGTGTGGTGCAACACGACCAGGCCGTGTGGGATGCTACCAAACGCGTTTTTCGGAGTTCTTATCCCGTTCAAACTCTACAAGTGACCTCTCCAAGCACCTATATAAAGGGGACCAAGGCTTGCACGAAGAAAAAAATTTGATATAGAGAAAACACATTAAATAACGCAGGAACGAGGGAATCAAAGAACTTCTAAAAGCAAAATGTTAGGTCGCGAAGAACACCACAAGGCTTTCACATCTAGGGAGCACAAGAGCTTCGAGGGCCGGAAGGGGAATCCATCCTGTCACGCCCCAAACGGGACGCGACGACGATCCACAACTTAAATACCATAACCAAACAGTCCAGACAAATATCAATAAGAACCCAATGAGACAGAGTCTAAATAGCAGCGGAATTAAATAACAGATACAAATTACAACTTAAAGTCTACAATCCATCATCCAAATTACAACCCGAAAATCAATAAAATATAACAACTTAAAGTCAAAGGGTCCTACGCCCTTCAATTACAAACTGGAATGGAACGAAATAAAAAAGTCCAACAACAACATAAGAAAATAGTCCAATCAACAACAAGAAGTAGTAAATCCAACAAGCGTAGTACACGGTCTCAATCCGAGCTTCGGTTCAAAGATCTCCAACGAAATCCTCATCTAAGGTTAGAAAACGGTGGGGATGAGACAAAAATCTCGGTGGATGGGGTGATCGTAATGCGAGTGTGGCGCAATATAGTTAATGTGAGAAAACAGATTATATGAAAACGCGTGAGTATGATGCCCGAATTCACACACGATTCATAAGCGTCGTGATAAAATATTTAAATAATATACTTATACAGTTCAAGAAAACAGTTCATGGTCACACAGGCACTATGTGATTCAGTCAAGACAGGTAGGATTGCGTACGGAAGTGTAACGCCAATCCCAATGCAAGGCAAATAATGGTTGCGTACGGATTTGTAGCGCCAACCAATGCAAAACAGGTAGCGGTTGCGTACGGAAATGTAACGCCAACCAAAACGGGTCCGATAACTCCGGAATCGTGTGGATCAGACAGCGATTCCTTCGTTCTTCCTTGTAACTCCCCAGTCAGTATGGTCCAAGACCGGCACCTTATCGCTCCGTAGGCAAAGACAAAATCCACAGTGGAGCTTGCAAGGCTCGGATCCGTCATAATCATGATTATACCTCAGGTACTACGACCCGCTTCCCTTGGACAAACTCCGTCCCTCAGTTGCGGGATTAGGACGATGGGGCCGGAAGAGTGGAATAGCAGCCGAGCTGCCCGGTTCCATCCCCGACGTATCCATTCCGACTGTGAGCTTGACACACCAAGTTGACTCAGGCAGGAAAGTAATTACATGTACAGGCAGTCAACCAGGCAGTCGAGTATTATTGATTCAGGGAAGCAGTTTTAGAAAGATTTTTGAAAAACGCGAGTGGCAATTATGGCGTTGGTGGAGTATTTGGATGAAGATGATCATCGGAAGGATAAGCAATCTTCGATATCTTGAAAGATTAGGTGGAACATAAGTCCCGTTATAGATTCAAAATCGCAAGGCGAGGAAGTCGCTCCGCGATCGGGTATTAGTCGGTCAAATTGATCTGATAAGTCAAGGGTTTTTTGGGAAAGTAAAATACTTAAATTAAATCTCCAAGTCAGAGAATCCAGGGCTATTTTAGTAAAAGAGAAAATAATTTGAGTTAGGTCCTTTATAAAAGAAAAATTGTAATTTAGCCCCGTTTTGTAAAAACTAACAATTTTGGGGTTAAAAATTGAATAATTAAATATCCCGACCTTGAAACATTATGAGGTCAGTTCCTAAATTCTCCAAATTGTCCAGAGATTCAGGTTTTTAAAGTTTTGAGGTCGATTTTTTATAAAAATCTCACATTGGCCCCAAATTTGTAAAAATTGCCAATTCGGACCTTAAGTTTTAAAAATTCGGAACTCACAAACCGGAAGGGCTTTCAATGTGATTCCAGTTGAAAAATGTCACTAAGGTTAGTAAGATATTGGGACAAAAGCAGTTTTTAAAAGCAATATGTGTAGGTCCTTCAACTTTTGAAAATATCATTTTTGTCCTATTTTAAAATAATTGCCTTTAAGGCTTTTAGGGGTCCAATTGTTATGTAATTTGAACCTTGGGTCCAAAATATAATTAAGTTATAGTTAAGTTAGTATTTCCAGGTGCATGGGCTGCATAAGTCCTGGAAATTTCATTTGGGTCCTCAAGTTTAATATTTTACACATTAGTCCCTTAATTTTAGTAAAATTACTTTCCAAGCCCTAACCACTTGGATTTTTGGAATACTTTTAAAATATGTAATTCCCAGTACCTTAAGAGTAAAAATTTCAAATTTTAAAGTTAAGGTCTGGTACAGTTTTAAAAATTGCAAAGTAGCCCTTAAACTTTCAAAATTTTACAATCTAGTCCTTGGGCTTTTAAAAGTTGGTTTTATTTATCTTAAAACTCTTAAAACTTTATTAAAATGTCCAAAAGTTATTTTTGAACCTGAGTACAGTCCCAATTTTCGAAATTTGCAGAGGGGTCCTTTAACTTTTATTTTCTTGCAATTTAGTCCACCAACTTTCCATTTTTGCATATTTAAGTCCAAAATTGAAATTTAATCAATTATGCTCGACTTTTCCAGGTTATAAGTCATCCAAAACATATATTTTAAAGATCATACACATGCATGTCCAATACATACAAGAATTCATCAATTAAAAATATCAAAATTTGGAGTTAGAAAAATGAGAGAAAAATTAAGGAGAAAAAGAAGGAAATAAGGAAAGGAAAAGGACTACACTTTACCTTGTGTAGTAGATGCTTGGAGACTAGTTGAAGCTCAAAAATTGGAAATTTTGGCTCAACTCCAAAATCTCCTAAGGTCAGCCCCTATTTCTCAAAAATGAAAAATGAGTGTTAAAATTTGAAAAAAAATAGGAAGAGTAAGAAAGAAGGGGTCTAGTACTCAATTCTTACCTTGTAGTCTAATTTCCTCTACTATTTTCTTCTTCAAGCTTGAGGTCCTTCTTCAAAATGTTGTCAAGCTCTATTCTTCAAGGTCTTCTAAATGTACCTCCAAACCAAATTCAAACTTAAGTTAAGAAGGTGGAAGAGATGAACAATGTGATATCCAAAAATGGATTGAAGATAAAATTTCTTACCTTGTATGATGATGGTTCGATTTTTAGTGAAGAATAGGAGGAAAATGTTGAAAATTTTTCTAAGTATAGAAGAAGAAAATGAAAGGAAGAATAGAGAGAAGTTGAGAGTTTTTAGAGAGAAGGAGGAGAATTGATTTGGAAGATCAAATGTGTTGGTGAAATTTGAGATGAAATTTTTGTGTAATTAGGCCATATGGCCGTCCAACATAGTGAGAGAGGGAGAGAAAATTTTGTTCAAATTGTGTCTTGTAATTTGTCTCTTGCATGGAGAGAAAATGCAAGTCAAAGTATGGGTCAAATTGGAATGTTGAGAGGAATAAGAAGAATGTTGGGAAGAATAGAATAAGTTGGGGAAAATAGTAATAAAGAATTGGTGTATAAGATGATGTGTATAATGTTTGAATTAATGAATAATTATACACAAGATGACTAATATATCGTGTAGGTGTACACGAGTTGGATGATATTTTTATCCCAAAAATATCCATATTGGCCGTCCACTTCAAGGGCAATTTAGTAATTCCATATTTTTTTTTGTCCCAAATTTGATGATAATAGATGAAATATATCAATCTCCAAAATAATTAGTGATTTCCTTGATCACTTGTAAGCCTCATGATCACTTAATCTAAATCAAAATCTTAATTCTATAAGGTAAAAGTCTCTAAAATAAATAGTCTCTTAAAGTTCTAAGGTGACTAATAAATACAAAAATAGTAATAATGATCAATCAAGTGATCATAAATGAGGAATAGAATTAATGATGATCATGATCACAAGTAATTAAATAAAATGAAATAAAATACAAAATGTATATATTATTAATAATTACCCGTCAAAATGATGCGGTAAAATAGTCGATCAAAAGTATAATCGACAATAAGGATCAATTAATAGCTTCGGAAAAATCGAGGCTTCACATCCTCCCCTCCTTAAAAGAATTTGGTCCCCAAATTCTCTTCAGAATAGTTCTGGATATTGATTCCTTATGTCTTCTTCCATTTCCCACGTTGCGTCTTTGTCTCGGTTGTGGTTCTGGCACACCACTTTAACCATCGGAATTTTCTCTCTTACGCAAATCGATCTGGCGATCAATGATCCGGATCGGCCTCTCGGTGTAGGATAGATTTTCCATTAGAGGAGGAGTATCTCGAGTGATGATATGCTCGGGATCTGGTTGATACTTCTTCAATCTTGATACATGGAATACATCGTGCATTCCCGCATATGGTGCTGGTAACTCGAGTCTGTAGGCTAACTTCCCGATCCTCTGTAAAATCTTGTAAGGTCCAACATATCTCGGACTCAACTTGCCTCCTTTCTTCGGATTGATCAATCCTTTCCGTGGTGAGAGTCTGAGAAATACTTCATCACCGACTTCAAATTCCAAATCCTTTCTTCTCTTGTCCGGGTAACTCTTTTGGCGGCTCTGAGCTGTGCGAATCCGCTCCTTGATTAGCTTGACCTTCTCCATGGCCTCCTGAACTAAGTCGACCTTTGGAATCGAGGGCGACTTTCGTTTCTCTTTCGGAGTCCACTGGTCATCAATCTCCCATTGTAGTGGGGATCTACATTTTCGCCCATACAATGCCTCGTAGGGTGCCATCCCAATCGTGGCTTGATAACTGTTATTGTAGGCAAACTCGGCTAATGATAAGTGTGAATCCCAACTCCCTCGAAAATCCAAGGTGCAGGCTCGCAGCATATCTTCAAGGGTTTAAATTGTTCGCTCAGACTGTCCATCGGTTTGTGGATGTGCTGTTGTGCTGAAACTTAGTGAGGTACCCAATTCCTCGTGTAAGCACTTCCAAAATCTGGAGACAAACCTCGGGTCTCTGTCGGATACTATATCGACTGGTACTCCATGCAGTCGAATGATTTCTCGGATATAAGTCTGTGCAAGTTTCTACAAGCTATCAGTTTTCTTGATGGGTAAAAAGTGTGCAGATTTCGTGAGTCGGTCTACAACTACCCAAATAGCATCATGGCCTCCTCTAGTCCTTGGTAGATCCGTCACGAAGTCCATCGTTATGTGTTCCCATTTCCACTCGGGAATTCTCAACGGTTGTAGTAAACCAGATGGTCGTTGGTGTTCTGCTTTTACTCGTTGACAAGTCAAACATCTCGCAACGAATCTTGCTACCTGGTTCTTCATGTTTACCCACCAATAACTCCGTTTCAAATCCTTATACATCTTGTTTCCTCCAGGATGTATAGTGTATTTTGAACGGTGTGCCTCTGCTAGGATTCTATTCCTAATCTGCTCGTCATTCGGTACACACACTCGATTCCGAAATCTGATAACTCCATCTTCAGGTATCGAGAATTCCGATCTTTCTCCTTTAAGTATCTTCTCCTTCGATTTTTGAAGATGTGTATCTTTCTCTTGTGCTTCTTTGATCTCTTTCAGCAGATCGGGTGTAATCGAAATGTTAGCACATGAAATCGAGTATTGGTTCTCGTCGATTCCAATTGCTCGGCTCTTCCAATGATTCCGACTCTCGAATCATAAGTCCGCTAAGCTCGCCTTTACGCTTAGAGCGTCCGCTACGACGTTAGCTTTCCGGGATGGTATTGAATATCAAAGTGATAGTCCTCAATCAACTCCATCCATCTCCGTTTGCCTTCAGTTGAGGTCTTTATGAGAGAATAGGTACTTCAAGCTCTTATGGTCCGTGAAAACCGTGAATGTTACTCCGTAGAGATAGTGTCTCCATTTCTTCAATGCGAACACTATCGCCGCCAATTCCAAGTCATGCGTTGGATAATTGGCCTCATACGGCTTGAGCTTTAAGTGATGCATAAGCGATAACTTTTCCTTCCCGCATTAGACCGCTCCTAGTCCTTCTTTTGATGCATCACTTTGTAGACGACAACGTTTTTCGGTTCCCTTTGGAAGGGCTAAGACGGAGAGCCGTAGTAAGTCGTTTCTTGACTCTTGAAACTTGCCTCGCATTTGTCATTCCACTCAAACTTGACTTGCTTCTAGGTTAGTCGAGTGAGTGGTCCACTATCTTGGAGAAGTCCTGGATAAATCTTCGATAATATCCGGCTAGTCTAGAAACTCGATTTCAAATTCTGAGACTCGGGTTATTTCCATTCAACCACTTTATGCCTGTACCTTGAAGGATCTACCGCAATCCCGGTGTCAGGATACTATATGTCCCAAGAACGCGACTTCACTAAGCCAAAATTCGCACTTGCTGAATTTGGCATACAACTTATTCTCTCGTAGTGTCTCTAAAACGATTTTCAGATGACGTTCGTGCTCTTCTCTAGACTTAGAGTATACGAGTATGTCATCAATGAATATCACTACGAATTGATCCAAATAAGGTTGGAAGACTCGATGCATCAGGTCCATAAATGCTGCTGGTGCATTCGTCAGACCGAAAGGCATCACTACAAACTCGTAGTGTCCATATCGGGTTTGAAATGTAGTTTTGGAAATGTCCCTTTTGCGGATTTTCAGTTGGTAATATCCTTGTTGTAAATCAAACTTCGAGTACACCCTTGCTCCTTGAAGTTGATCAAATAGTTCGTCTATCCTCGGGAGGGGATATTTGTTCTTGATGGTCACACTATTAAGTCCACGATAATCTATACATAGTCTTAATGTGCCATCCTTCTTTTGACGAACAAAGACAGGCGCTCCCCACGGAGACGTACTCGGTCGGATAAATCCCACATCCATCAATTTACGTAATTGCATTTTCAACTCTTGTAACTCAAGAGGAGCCATTCTATACGGTGTTCGGCAACGGGGCGTCCCCTCGGCAACACCGATGGTGAACTCGACTTCCTATCCGGAGGGACAGTGGTGAGTTCTTGTGGAAATACATCCGTATATGCCGATACTATAGGTACTTGGTTGATTTGTGTCTCAACCTTGGGTTTGTTAATTACAAACGCCAAGTACCCCGAGCCCCTCTAGTGATCGCCTCCTCGCTTTCATTCTTTGAAATGATTGGGCAATCTTAACTCGTGCCCTTCCCGAAATTTCCACTTCGGGTTTTCCGGGTTCACATAGCTTAATAGACTTGTTATGGCATTCCATTTGTGCATGGTGTGCAGATAACCAGTTCATTCCCAATATCACGTCGTATTCGGATATAGGTAATAAGATCAAATCGGCAGGAAAGTTTATCTCAGCAATCTTAACTTCGCATGCATTATAGATAATATCTGTTATCTGACTTGCACCCATAGGAGTTGACACTTCTAAACATATAGGCATATGTTCCATGCATGCATGCAGTTTGTGTACAAAATGCGGTGCAACAAATGAATGCGTTGATCCAGGGTCGAACAATATGTTAGTGTAGTGGTTAGATACTAGAAGCGTACCTTCCACCACGTCTGTTGCCTCCGGAGCCTCCTGTCCGGCTAGTGCAAATGCTCGAGCGGGCATCCTTGCCCGATTACCCTGGCCATTTCCCGGCTTCTGTGGTTGCGTCTGTTTGGTTCGGTCATCGTACTTCGGGCAATCTTGCAGCTGGTGCTGATTACTACCACAGCGCAAACACCTTCCTTGTCTACGCCAACAGTTGTCGGCAGTATGTCCCGGTTCCTGGAAATGTGCACACTCTTGACCCGGCTTTCCTTGCAGACCGGTCTCTTTTTTGTCTTTGTCATTGTTAATGGTCCCTTCGAAACTTAGCGGCGGTTTAGATGGCTATCCTACTGACTTTCCTCTTAAGACTGTTCGATGGCCTATTCTCTGAATCTGTCCAATACGGTTGATCCCGACTCAATGCGAAGAGCTACTTTTACCGCGGCCGAGTAGGTTGCGATTCAATGATCAACAACTGTTTTCAAGTTCAGTTTCAATCCTCGAGTGAACTTGTAAAGCTTATCCTCTTGATCGATTGTCCGCAGAGCATACTTGGACATCGGTGAAATTGAGACTCAGATCGAGCCACAAGTCGGGTTCCCTTGCCTCAATCTATGGAAATCATCCCGTGGCGCTTCCTTCACGACTGGGAATATCATTCATTGAACTCGGCCAAGAAATTTCCCCATGTTCGACGATTACTCGGTCCTGTTCCCATCTCCTTTCAACCGCCCTCCACCGTCTCTAGCTAAGCCCGATTCAGCATTTAAATACGGCCGAGTGTGACTCTCTGCAGTTTCGTCGGAGTATTGAAGAGCATTGAAGATATTTTCACTTCTCTATCCATTCTTCCGCTTTCACATCGCCCGGCTCTCCCAAGAAGATTGGTGGGTCGAACCGCAGAATCGCTCCAACGTGCGATCGTTCGCCTCTCTGGCGGGTTCGGGAGCACGGGGTTGAGGCTCGCACTGTTGCCTCATAAAACCAGATTTCTTTGTAAGGCTTGTGCGGTCGATTGTCTCTGCAGCGGTGGAGGAGGTGGTGGTAATTCCGGAGAGGGTACCCGATCCCTGGGTACATTATCGTCTCCTCATGGAACGCGACGAGGTCTCCCACGTCCTCGATGTTCTACCATTCTGTATCTTGAAGCGTTAGTTGCGATTCGCGAGTAAATGAATACAATAATGATTCACGTAAAGCAAGTGATATCGTAGGGAAAGTAACATCAACACAAGACACTGAATAAATAGCAAAAGGCATATCCATTAATATAAAATTGAATACACCCAAAGTACAACAGCAGAATACTAAGTCAGATACATGGAATCAAAATACATCCGAATCTAGTACAATAAATGTAAGGTACAACATTGGAATACACGGCTACAACAACAAAAGTACAACTGACACTCTGCTAGCTAATCAGTGAGATCGCCATCATCGCCGCCGCAGCCTATGTCAGAATCGGGCCGGGTCGGGCCGGTGGCGCCTCAACCTCGGGCCAATCCACGAAGTCCAACCACTGCTCGAATCCCTAAGCCTCATCGAGTGGAGCAGCCTCCGGCTCTCCAATGTCGACTGGATCCTCCTCGGGATCCTCCTCGGGATCCTCCTCGGCATCAGGTACAGGCTCCGCCTCGGGCGGAGGCAATGGCTGAGCATTAGCTGCTAAAGCAGCCTCTAGTGCGTCTCTCTCGAGCTAGGGCCACATGTAATGTCCTCTATGATGTCATCCGCTTGATGAGGGTCTCCTCCAAGCGATCGACGGTGCTACGGGATAGGCGGGCGTCAATCTCCCATTTCTGGCGACCGTCGCTTGTCCTCTTCATCTTCTCCCGCATGTTATCCAGGCGCTCCTGGATACTCTGTATTTGGTCCTCCCGCGCTCTTATGGTGTTATTGCGGTCCTTGATGACAGTGGTCAGTTCGTTCTTCTCATCTGGGCTCATCGCCAAGCGCTGAGTCAGGTCCCTATTGCGTTGGCGCTCCTGGGCTAGCTCTGTGGTCGCGCGTTCACTTTCCCGGTGCCAATGAATCATCAGTGCCCGGTAATATTCCCACTTCCAAAGACGGGCATGGAATACATCCCACCATGTAGGCGGCGTCGGCTCCATCCTGATCAAACAAAACTAAGGCGGATTAGTCAAAGGTAGAGGAAAGATAAGAAGAGAATAAGGAAGAATGAATAATGGAAATCAGTCAAGAATTAACTAAGTCAAGACAAGTACGACTATGAAATTTCAAAATATGCGTTCTAACTTAGTTCAAATATCAATAAGACGGTTCTATGCCAATTTGAAATCGATTTCACACTTAATTGGTCAAGTCGCGGTGACGACCCAAAACACGCACCGAGGGTCCTATCTGGGTCGGCTCGGTGTAAGTTTCCATCTTACAAGCCGAGCTCTGATACCACTCTAACTGTCACGCCCCAAACGGGACGCGACGACGATCCACAACTTAAATACCATAACGAAACAGTCCAGACAAATATCAATGAGAACCCAATGAGACAGAGTCTAAATAGCAGCGGAATTAAATAACAGATACAAATTACAACTTAAAGTCTACAATCCATCATCCAAATTACAACCCGAAAATCAACAAAATATAACAACTTAAAGTCAAAGGGTCCTACGCCCTTCAATTACAAACTGGAATGGAACGAAATACAAAACTCCGACAACAACATAAGAAAATAGTCCAATCAACAACAAGAAGTAGTAAATCCAACAAGCGTAGTACAAGGTCTCAATCAGAGCGGTTCAAAGATCTCCAACGAAATCCTCATCTAAGGTTAGAAAACGGTGGGGATGAGACAAAAATCTCGATGGATGGGGTGATGGGTAATGCAGTGTGGCGCAATATAGTTAATGTGAGAAAACAGATTATATGAAAACGCGTGAGTATGATGCATGAATTCACACACGATTCATAAGCGTCGTGATAAAATATTTAAATAATATACTTATACGATTCAAGAAAACAGTTCATGGTCACACAGCACTATGTGATTGATCCAAAGAGGTAGGATTGCGCATTGCGGAAGTGTAATGCCAATCCCAATGCAAGGCAAATAATGGTTGTGTACGGATTTGTAGCGCCAACCAATGCAAAACAGTAGCGGTTGCGTGCGAAAATGTAACGCCAACCAAAACGGGTCCGATAACTCCGAATCGTGTGGATCGACAAGCGATTCCTTCGTTCTTCCTTATAACTCCCGGTCAAGATGGTCCAAGACCGCACCTTATCGCTCCGTAGGGCAAAGACAAAATCCACAAGTGGAGCTTGCAAGGCTCGGATCCATCATAATCATGATTATACCTCGTACTACGACCCGCTTCCTCGACAAACTCCGTCCCTCGGTTGGATTAGGGACGATGGGAAGTAGGAAGAGTGGAATAGCGGCCGTAGCCGCTTGCGGTTCCATCCCCGACGTATCCATTCCGATCGTGAGCTCGACACACCAAGTTGACTCAGCAGAAAGTAATTACATGTACAAAAAGGTGCAAGCGATCAACCAGCAATGAGTATTATTGATTGAAGATTTTAGAAAGATTTTTGAAAAATGCGAGTGGCAATTATGGCGTTGGTGGAGTATTTGGATGAAGATGATCATCGGAAGGATAAGCAATCTTCGATATCTTGAAAGATTAGGTGGAACATAAGTCCCGTTATAGATTCAAAATCGCAAGGCGAGGAAGTCGCTCCGCGATCGGGTATTAGTCGGTCAAATTGATCTGATAAGTCAAGGGTTTTTTTGGGAAAGTAAAATACTTAAATTAAATCTCCAAGTCAGAGAATACAGGGCTATTTTAGTAAAATAGAAAATAATTTGAGTTAGGTCCTTTATAAAAGGAAAATTGTAATTTAGCCCCGTTTTGTAAAAACTAACACTTTTGGGGTTAAAAATTGAATAATTAAATATCCCGACCTTGAAAAATTATGAGGTCAGTTCCTAAATTCTCCAAATTGTCCAGCGATTCAGTTTTGTAAAGTTTTGAGGTCGAGTTTTTATAAAAATCTCACATTGGCCCCAAATTTGTAAAAATTGCCAATTCGGACCTTAAGTTTTAAAAATTCGGAACTCACAAACCGGAAGGGATTTCAATGTGATTCCAGTTGGAAAATGTAACTAAGGTTAGTAAGATATTGGGAAAAAAGCCGTTTTTAAAAGCAATATGTGTAGGTCCTTCAACTTTTGAAAATATCATTTTTGTCCCATTTTAAAATAATTGCCTTTAAGGCTTTTAGGGGTCCAATTGTTATGTAATTTGAACCTTGGGTCCAAAATATAATTAAGTTATAGTTAAGTTAGTATTTCCAGGTGCATGGGCTGCATAAGTCCTGGAAATTTCATTTGGGTCCTCAAGTTTAATATTTTACACATTAGTCCCTCAATTTTAGTAAAATTACTTTCCAAGCCCTAACCACTTGGATTTTTGGAATAATTTTAAAATATGTAATTCCCAGTACCTTAAGAGTAAAAATTTCAAATTTTAAAGTTAAGGTCTGGTACAGTTTTAAAAATTGCAAAGTAGCCCTTAAACTTTCAAAATTTTACAATCTAGTCCTTGGGCTTTTAAAAGTTGATTTTATTTATCTTAAAACTCTTAAAACTTTATTAAAATGTCCAAAAGTCATTTTTGAACCTGAGTACAGTCCCAATTTTCGAAATTTGCAGAGGGGTCCTTTAACTTTTATTTTCTTGCAATTTAGTCCACCAACTTTCTATTTTTGCATTTTTAAGTCCAAAATTGAAATTTAATCAATTATGCTCGACTTTTCCAGGTTATAAGTCATCCAAAACATAGATTTTAAAGATCATATACATGCATGTCCAATACATACAAGAATTCATCAATTAAAACATTAAAGTGTACATGCATGCACCTAAAACTCAATAAATAATAATTTTGAGCCACTCTTGAGAATTTTCATGATTTGATATATAAAATTGACATGAAATATATAGATTATATATATCTCAAGGCTCATGATCAAATTTTCTACATGCATTTAATCAAAACACCTAAAATTTTTGGATGAGGCTTCTTAGGTCAGCCCCTAAGTCAAGAAAATATCAAAATTTGGAGTTAGAAAAATGAGAGAAAAATTAAGGAGAAAAAGAAGGAAATAAGGAAAGGAAAAGGACTACACTTTACCTTGTGTAGTAGATGTTTGGAGACTAGTTGAAGCTCAAAAATTGGAAATTTTGGCTCAACTCCAAAATCTCCTAAGGTCAGCCCCTATTTCTCAAAAATGAAAAAGGGGTGTTAAAATTTGAAAAAAATAGGAAGAGTAAGAAAGAAGGGGTCTAGTACTCAATTCTTACCTTGTAGTCTAATTTCCTCTACTATTTTCTTCTTCAAGCTTGAGGTCCTTCTTCAAAATGTTGTCAAGCTCTATTCTTCAAGGTCTTCTAAATGTACCTCCAAACCAAATTCAAACTTAAGTTAAGAAGGTGGAAGAGATGAACAATGTGATATCCAAAAATGGATTGAAGATAAAATTTCTTACCTTGTATGATGATGGTTCGATTTTTAGTGAAGAATAGGAGGAAAATGTTGAAAATTTTTCTAAGTATAGAAGAAGAAAACGAAAGGAAGAATAGAGAGAAGTTGGGAGTTTTTAGAGAGAAGGAGGAGAATTGATTTGGAAGATCAAATGTGTTGGTGAAATTTGAGATAAAATTTTTGTGTAATTAGGCCATATGGCCGTCCAACATAGTGAGAGAGGGAGAGAAAATTTTGTTCAAATTGTGTCTTGTAATTTGTCTCTTTCATGGAGACAAAATGCACGTCAAAGTATGGGTCAAATTGGAATGTTGAGAGAAATAAGAAGAATGTTGGGAAGAATAGAATAAGTTGGGAAAAATAGTAATAAAGAATTGGTGTATAAGATGATGTATATAATGTTTGAATTAATGATATAATTATACACAAGATGACTAATATATGGTGTCGGTGTAGAAGAGTTGGATGATATTTTTATCCCAAAAATATCCATATTGACCGTCCACTTCAAGGGCAATTTGGTAATTCCATATATTTTTTTTTGTCACAAATTTGATGATAATAGATGAAATATATCAATCTCCAAAATAATTAGTGATTTCCTTGATCACTTGTAAGCCTCATGATCACTTAATCTAAATCAAAATCTTAATTCTATAAGGTAAAAGTCTCTAAAATAAATAGTCTCTTAAAGTTCTAAGGTGACTAATAAATACAAAAATAGTAATAATGATCAATCAAGTGATCATAAATGAGGAATAGAATTAATGATGATCATGATCACAAGTAATTAAATAAAATGAAATAAAACACAAAATGTATATATTATTAATAATTACCCGTCAAAAAGACGCGGTAAAATAGTCGATCAAAAGTATAATCGACAATAAGGATCAATTAATAGCTTCGGAAAAATCGGGGCTTCACACATCCTGACAAGAAGGGTTTTCTTTCTATGTCTAAGAACTCTTGTCTGTGCTTATATGATATCATAATGTTGATTCGGATTTGTCTATGAGTTTATAATCAATGTTGGACATATTTTTCGGATCTTAGAGGCATAATCGAAATTGTTGCTTTATGTTAAATATGATTATTTATTTTCTTAATTAATTCATGCTTTTTATTTTATGAATTCGAGTGCTTATTCTTAATTGCTTTTTTTCTGATCAATAATTTGCATGTCAGACTTCTAGTCCATAATCCGAGAGGTGAGTTCTAGTAAGACGAAAATCGAATTCAGACATAGATAGAGTAATGTATCGGGAGACTACTTCTATTTGTGGGGAGTACTTCAATTCAAAGATCTTTTGGGAGTTAGTAATAATTGTGATGGATCGGGAGACCTCAATTATTATTAATCTACTATTTATGTGAACAATAAACTATTTTAGGAATTGAACCTATAGAATTGCATGAATTGGTTTTAAAACTTTAATTGCATTTAATATTGAAGAAACATGTTAAGATTATGTGCCTAAGGTTGCTCTTAAAGATGTTAAAAATACTTGTGGGGTTCACAAATTTATTTTATTTATGCATCTTAATTTTTTATTTTTGTTAGATTAAAATACTTGATATTCGGTCGCTTCAATAAAATGTGAATACGATGTTAATATAGCCTAAGTATTTCGAGATTCAATCCCTGAGGAATACGACCTTGCTTGCCATTATTCTATAAACTACACTGTACACTTGTAGTTGTATGAACCAAAATATTTTTGACGAACAAGTTTTGGGCATGGTTGCCGGGGATTGATTAGATTCTACTTAGATATAGTAATAAGTAGTTCAATCTTAATTGAAGCATTTTTTGTAAATATTTTTTTTATTTTTTATTTATTTTTATTTTATTTTATTTTTCTTTTTTTCTTTCTAACATTGTTTTAGTTGAGTGCGAGACTGAAATCTTTGGAGACACTGGTAGCCCAAATCGCAACCGCAGTGGGAGGCCAACATCTAAATTGCAAATTCCCAAGTGATACTTAATCCAGAAAACAGTGCAAAGCCATTCGTCTGATTGATGTTACAGAATATAAGGGCTCAAGGATTTCAACCGACACGGTTCAACGACAGTGATGTTAGAAATCTGAAGTCTGGCTGAAGACGTAAAACTTAGCGCTTTGTGGGAGGCAACCCAAGAAACGTCGCGACAAACCCCGGGGGTGTAAAACAATATATGGATCGACGACTGGGTGTGTGGACGCACACGACCCAACCGTGCGATCTTCTCCTCCAGTTCCCAATTTGACGGACGAGCTCCCATCCTCACCGGAACAATCCAGGTAAGTAATATTTACGCATTCATCTTTCTTTGGATAATTTCCTCATATGTTCGGGACAAAGCATATTTTAAGTTTGGGGGGGTTGTCAAGAATGCGTAAATTAGTACTGTTGCATATTTTACATTGCATCTAGGATTGCATGTAGATCATAAAAATTTGCATTAAAATTTTTAAATTTTTTATTTTTTTATTTTTATTTTTAGCACATTTACTGCTTTAGCACGATTAATTGCTTTTGTGTGTGGTTTTAATTCAGCTTTTATGCCCAGCTCCTGTATGATTTTACTATGAATATTTTATGTAATGAGATAACATACTTATGGGGTTAATATGATATATTCTTAGGAGGAAAGTTATTTGTTTGCTTGTCATGTGTTGAGAAAATTAGGTATTTGAGCATGTTACAAAAAATAAGCATGTGGGCTTTTGGGCCTTAAACTACTTTATATTATGCAGACTTATTTTTTCTTGAGTATATCATTCATGATTGATAGAAGTCTAGAACTTGCTCTGGTATTTTCATTGAAACCATGTGTGTGTCGATTTTTAAAAATGATCTAAGGACATCTTTGTTTAGCCTACTTAGCCTAAAAAGCCTACCTATGAACTCATGATTATCTAGTTATCCAATTCTGAGCCAAAATTATTATTCTGAGCCACATTGTTCTTTAATATTTACATGTTTTTATCCCTGAAATTTCTTGAGCTTATAGAAAATGAATAAGTTTGGGGGGGATGTGGTGAAAATTTATGAAAAGGAGAAAATTTTGGCAAAAGAAAGAGGGATGAGCAGTATCTAGGTGAATGAAAAAAAAAATTACATGAAGCTCGAAAAAGAAAGAAATATCTATGAAAAAGAAGAGAAAATCGAGCAAAAGAAAATTCTGAAAATTGTTGGAAAAAAATGAGAGCTTGAGGCTAAAGAAAAAAAGAAAAAGAAGGCAAAAAGACCTACGAATGAAAAATGAGAAATAAGGGTGGAATTGAGTTGAAAAAAAAAAAAAGAAAACTGATATTATGTTAAAATTGGGTTGGTGAATTGCAAGTCTGTATGCTTAAATTCTATTTGCTCAAGTCAAGTCACTTAATCCAAATTTCTCTACCCTTACCAAAGAGCCTACATTAAAACCTAATAAAAGTCCTTTTTTATTCTTAGATTGTGCACACAAAAGTGGTAGAGATGTTAGACGATTTGCAAGCCTATGGTAGTTCTACATTCATTGAATTGAATTTGAGCGTAAACACTATACATACACTTCTGAGAGTCGAGTGATACATTATCTACTTGTGAGTCGCGATGTCAAGTACCCAAAAGAGTATTAATTATGCCGAGCTTATGAATCATGACTTCTTGATAATGAATTGCATGGTTTACTTGAGTATGGAGTCAAATGAAATTTAATGTTCATATTGTTCTTGTGTGTTCTTCTTTCCACTTGATATTGTTTTTCTAAATTTGCTCGAAGATGAGCAATGCTTTAAGTTTGCGGGATTTTGATGAGTGTAAAATATACGTGCATTTTAGGGCTTTAAAAGATATATATTTGATGCATTTGCACGCATATTCAGTGTGTTTTGGTTGGTTTCCTTTGTTGGGCATGATACTGCGTATTCTTGTAACTTCTTACATGAAATGGAGCTAAATTGAATAAAAAGAGATATCACATTCCAAAGTATAGGTCAATAGATAATATACGAGCAAACATGTGAAGGAAAGAAGCATGGACAATCGAACAAAATGGAATTTCCTTCAAAAACATCCAAATGCACTAACAGTTTATGACACGGGCAGGGTTTAGTATTTTGGCCATAACTTTCCTACAAAATTGATATTGAGGTGATTGAAGTGCCTATGGAAATCTAAGAGAAAGGCTACAACTTTTATGAAGACCCCATGAGCAAATTCGGACACTAACATAGACAAAAACACGTCACGCGGCCGGACCGTGTGGTGTCACACGGCCGTGTGAAAATGTCGGTGTGAAAGTGACACAACTGTGTGAAGAAGGAAGAAAATAGGGGGCGGAACCAGGCCCGCATGGCCAGACCGTGTGAATCCCACATGGGCGTGTGGAAAAGGCCAAAAAACCACACGTCCATGTGGTACAACACGGCCAGGCCGTGTGGGACGCTGCCAAATGCGTTTTTCGGAGTTCTTATCCCATTCAAACTCTACAAGTGACCTCTCCAAGCACCTATATAAAGGGGACGAAGGCTTGAAAAAAAAAAATTTGATACTGGAGAAAACACATCAAATAACACAGGCAGAAGGAATCGAAGAGCTTCTGAGAGCAAAAGGCTAGGTCGCGAAGAACACCACAAGGCTTTCGCATCTAGGGAGCACAAGAGCTTCGAGGGCTTGGAAGGGGAATCCATTCTGACAAGAAGGGGTTTTCTTTCTATGTCTAAGAACTCTTGTCTGTGCTTATATGATGTCATAATGTTGATTCGGATTTGTTTATGAGTTTGTAATCAATGTTTGGCATATTTTTCGGATCATCGAGGCATAATCGAAACTGTTGTTTTATGTTTAATATGATTATTTGTTTTCTTAATTAATTCATGCTTTCTATTTTATGAATTCGAGTGCTTATTCTTAATTGCTTTTTATCTAATCAATAATTTGCATGTCAGACTTCTAGTCCATAATCCGAGAGGTGAGTTCTAGTAAGACGAAAATCGAATTCAAACATAAATAGAGTAATGTATAGGGAGACTACTTCTATTTGTGGGGAGTACTTCAATTGAAAGATCTTTTGGGAGTTAGTAATAATTGTGATGGATTGGAAGACCTCAATTGTTATTAATCTAATGTTTATGTGCATAATAAACTATTTTAGAAATTGAACCCATAGAACTGCATGAATTGGTTTTTAAAATTTCAATTGCATTTAATATTGAAGAAACATGTTAAGATTATGTCCAAGGTTGCTCCTAAAGATGTTGAAAATACTTGTGGGGTTCACAAATTTATTTTATTTATTTTTCTTAATTTTCGATTTTTGTTAGACTAAAATACTTGATATTCGGTTGCTTCAATAAAATTGGAATACGATGATATTATATCCTATGTATTTCGAGATTCAATCCCTGAAAAATACGACCTTGCTTGCCATTATTCTATAAACTACACTGTACACTTGCAGTTGTATGAACCAAAATATATTTGGCGAACAACCAATGACTGGATTTAGAAACGATACATGATAAGGTAGCGAAGCTATCAAGATACAATATAGTTCGGTGACCTATTATCATTATGAAATGACCAATTGAAAAATAGGCCAAAGTGAAAGATTTAAAATAATAGAAACAAGCTAATAAACACTTTAAAAGATAAGTTGCAACACATACAAACAGGGGCGTAGCCAGCCCACAATTTTACCCCTAGCCCAAAAATATTTCCCCCTACCTCAACTATTTTCTCCCTAAAAAAATATATATATAATTTTTTTCCATAGGAAAAATGGGACAAAAAACTTTTTGGGGTGCGCGGAGAGCTGGGGAGGCCCTCCCTTGTCTACGCCCCTGTGTACAAATCTCAGGAATTAAGCCAACAACACCAACTCAAAATAGCTCAAATTATATTTTTCCTTACCTAGAATAGAATCACCTGAATCCAATGCCTTTAATTCATTCCCAATCCCGTAACAGTAGGATCAGTACCCACCAATCTCACTCTTGGTGTCTTTGTGAGAATTTCTAACCCTAATCGATAGAAGGGAACGGAAGACACCAAAACCAGCGTCGGCCCATCGCAGCACCACCGATGTTGGCCCGTCGCACGACCAAGACAAGCACGAGTAACCATTCCTAAATCTTCCCCGTCGGAATTCTCCTCTCTGGTATGCTCCGATTTTTTTCTTTGATTTATATTTCTTAGGTTTATCGATCTAATTGGTTAATACTCGTTATTGCATGATTTTTGACCTAACATTTCAAATCAACAAGATTTCCAATCGTTATTGCCTCTGTTTGATTTTATTTGATAAATCCATAAATTATGTGAATTCTCCTAACTTCTACACCCAATTCTCTCTCTTTCTCTAATTTGTGGATATCTAGAGTATGTTAAACTTCTGTGATTGTACTAATTAATAGTAGTATCACTTTTGTTGTCCAGAGTTTGAAATGAATAGTAGCATATTAATTGGGTCAAAGAAGGTTTCATTAATCCTGTTGCTTGGCATGTAGTTCTTTTAGCACCTAGTGCAGAGAGTTTTTAATAAAGATGGAGATACTTCTTTGTTAGATTAGTTTATCAAAATTTTGAGCTTCTGTTCAATTTGTTAGTAAGTTCAATACCATCTTGTAAAGGCAAATACGACGAACAGGCGTTATCTATCAAATTGTTATTTAAAGCAAATGTTTAGTGTTCACTGTCATTGCTTTGAGTGAATTTTTCTATCATCATGGAGTGACGATTCTCCGGCAAAATGATGGTAGGATTTTTAGCAGGTTGCTGAAAATTCATGGTGACTTTTGAGTTAAGCTAACATTAAATCATTCTTGTTCATTTGACGCATTTTAGCTTCTTTGTCTTCTTTTTTGAGTAAATGAGAATCATTTGCTAGTTTGGTAACCACAAGAAAAGGTCATATTTAGGTGCATAATTTTGTGGCTGAAGTCGTGCCTGATTAATATTGTGGGTGATAAGTTTGGGGTTTTATGTAAGGTGCGAGAATTTGTTCTTTGAATTGAATGAAATCAATGCTCTGTTTTGTTTTCTTCCCTTTAGCTAAATGAATTTACGTGCAGCTAATTTTGGAATTTTTTGACAAGCATTCGAGAAAACAGAAGTTTCAAGGTTAAAGAAACCAAAATTTATGCTGATAAAGATCAAACTTCATAGTTGTGAATGCGTACGTACATTGTGACTTATAGTTTTCCTATAATCATCCTATGTGGTCTGTGAGTTGTTGATCTTTGCTGTTATAGTCTCATCCATGAAATAACTCTCATTTCTTATGAGACTTGAAATCTTTTGGTTTAACATATTTTCAAGATCTCTTGGTCATCAATAAGTCCATTAATAAAACAAGAAGTCGTGCATCAGAAAAACTCTTAAATGTACCTAGAATCTATATCTTTGGCCGTGCTGCTGAATGTTCTATTTAAATCGTTTTCTTGTAGTTGAGATTATTACATGCAAATTATAGATTAATTGATCTACGAGGAAATGTATCCTCGTTTGTAGGGGTGTACTCTCTTTGGTAAGCCCCCCCCCCCCCAAAAAAATTTTTTTTTTTGAAAATTAGTTTTTTGTTTTATGTATATTTCATTTTAGAATATTAATTTTTAGTATTAAATATTTACTTTTTAGTGATTTAGCCCCCCCAAAATTATTTAGCCCCCCCAAAATTACACGTCTTGCTCCGCCCCTGCTCGTATGTTACTTGAAATACTGTGGAACCTGCAAGCAATGCCTTGTTATGTTTGTTATGTTAGTAAATTATGCTTTTATCTTTCGTGGGCATATTAGAATATAGAATGATTAATATTTTTGTTTTCTTCAATATGCAGATGTGAAATGGGGTAATTGGGGCCGATAGGGATAGAAAAATCAAGTTTTGTTGTCTGTAATCAAAAGGTGTTGAGTATTACGCGAGGATTTGTGGTCTGAAAAGAGAAGATGTTCTTCCTTGCTTCCTGTTTGTTGAGGGTCCTGGTTCATACCTTCAAGTCTCTGCTGGTAATAATTCCTTCTCTATTTCTGGTTTGCTGCTAATCATGCAAGAGCATATTATTTGGGTTGACCATGGTTCTTTGTTCTGGTTTTCCTGCAGCTGCTTTGAGGGTTTTGTCATATTTGCCCCTGCCCTATTCTACATTGACTAATGCACTAATGATTGTTCCAAACAAAAGAACTTTTTTTGTAAAGCATCTTTATTTTGAATATATCATTGAATGAATGCAGGATGAACTTATGAGAGTTAGCCTCAATCGTTTACTAATTTTACCATGCGTAGACAAAGATCTTATAATTTCAGATACTTGCATCACACAAGTAGAATCCCACCTGCATTGAAATTAGCAACATTTTCATTTTCAATTAAATATATTGTCCAATTATCTATTTTCAGTTCTCTCTTTAATTTATTGATATGTTTATTGTGAAGGGGTGAGCACTGGAGCTACAGAGAAGACCGATCGGTGTTGATGATTTTGGTGATTGCAGTCATTAGTTCTCATTATGCTTAGTTTTAGCATGCTAGCTTTTTGTCTAATTTTTAGTGGACTTGGTGTAGATCATAGTTTTCTCTATGTTGTTGGTACTCATTGTTATTGGTTGTACAATGATTCGTATTTGGATTAGTTGTATTTAAGAATATTTGACATTTACAATATAAAGTGATTGAATTGTTAATTTTGATATTTAGTGTATTTTGATTATTTATGCAATATTTAGTAATGTTAAATCACATCTTTCATGACAAACTGTGTAATATATGACGAAATTATAAACACAATGGCGACACCAAAATTCGTTATTAGAATTTGATGAATTTGGCAATGCGATCACGGTCGTCACTAAAAATTAATGCTATGATGACAAAGCATGCTTTCGTCATTAAAAAGATACTTTTTGTGACAAAGAAACAATATAGATGACGAAAATTTTATTGTTGATGTGACAATGTAGGCGTCACAATAAATGATACAAATTGTGACAGTCGTTATTAGCGTGACCAAAGGTTAATTTTGTAGTGACAAATTGGCAAAATCGTCGTGTATACCTTTTATGACGAAATTTCTACAATGACGATCTTTATGACGCTCAATTTTTGTCACCTAATACATTTAGTGACGAAAAAACAAGTTTATATGACGATATTTTTCGTCATGTTATCTCATATTTCTTGTAGTGCCTGGTAGGGTTATATCATCCCAATCATCTATCTGCTCAAAATAATCCCAAGTTGAGGACATTAATCTGAAACATATACATCCATCCATACGAATTAGACATACAACTTGAAATTAGACATAAATCCATACCTTTCTATCTTAAAGCAACTGTCTCCTTTTGACTAGAAAAGAATAGCAGTTTCCAGTCAATTGGGTTTAGAAAATTAAGGGATAATTACAAAAACTACCCATGAGATTTGGGTTAATTACAAAAAAACTCAGAGATGTTTTGAGAATTACAGAGAACACTTGAGATTTGATTATGGAGCTTTTTGGTCCCTAAAAGCTTTCCCCAAAGGCTAAAAACAAAGACAGATTGCACATGAAGTATCACTGCATAAATCATTCCACACAACTAAGTTGCAACGGCAAAGGCATAGTCTAAATTTCAAATCACCATCTTAGTTTAAAGAAAAACACCAAAAAATCCTCTTCATATGACGTATTTCTCAAAAGGACACAAGTAAAACATAATACACATTTGGGACACCAACTTGTGATTGATTAGTTAGCTCAGTTGTATGATAATCAAAATCCACATCTTCTTTCTCCGACTCTCGCCCACATAAAAGCTAAAGCTACTATTGATTTTAGGAAGGCATTTTTTTCCAGATTTTTTATTTTTTATCTCACTAAACCCTAATCCTAAATTGAATGCCTATGACTCGAGATGGGGAAAAAAACACAAATACCCACAAACTACTAGTAAAATTCACATTCATCCATTCACAATTTCCCAACTTTCAATTTTTCCCATTTTTACTGTCAATGGCAGAGATTTGCAGCAGAAAATTGACCGTAGAGGTATGCAACGCCAAAAATCTGATGCCGAAAAATGGCCAAGGCACGGAGAGCGCCTACATCATCGTCGAGTTCGATTTAATGATGTCGTTCGATGCCTAAAGAAACTCTGAAACACAACATCTACAATAACAAGAAAGACGGCAAGACGAAGCACTTTTCTCGGAAAATAGCTGATGAGGGATTGATGGATTTTGAAGGAGAAGTAGCTCATGAGGTTTAGAAGAACTGGTGAGGGTTTCTAAGTTTCTGAAGAATGTTCTAAGTATCGAAGATTTTGGGGTTTGCTGGATTGGTGAAGTTTTTGGGGTTTCCTGTGTTGTTTTGGGGAAATTTTCTATTAAAAAAAATTTGGGGAAAATTAATTTTATTTTATTTTAAAATAATAATAATTGAGTTATAACATCTAATTTAAGTAAATGATGTACTCAAAAGAAAAAGTAAATGATGTTAACAGTGATGTTATAAACCAATAAAGGGTGCACAAAGACATTGTTGGAAAAACCGATCTTAAAATAATGTTATAAAGCAAGAAATGAGTGTCCAAAGCATCAACTCTTAATTAAACCAATGTGTAATAGCGAAAAAATCTGGTCATACACATCGCTTCACTTAAAACATGATGTTGTATAGTATAAGACATCATGAAATGCATGAAACAGATGTCTTTAAGCAATATCTTGGAGCATTTTTCTTGTAGTGGTATATCTTTTGAAAAGAAAATATGAAGCTTTAGTAGCTTTTAAATCTTATAAGAATGAAGTTGAAAATCAGCTTAATTTGAAAATTAAGATGATTCGAAGTGGTAGAGGCGGAGAGTATGTTGCTCCGTTTGAAGAATTTTGCTTGGAAGCGGGTATAATTCATCAAACGACAGCTCCCTACTCGCCTCAATCAAATGGTATAGCAGAACGCAAAAATCAAACTCTTAAGGAGATGATGAATGTGATGTTGATAAGTACTGGCTTACCCCAAACTAGTGGGGGGAAGCCATACTTTCTGCAAACTACATTCTTAAAAAGATCTCACACAAAGGTAAAAACAAAACTCCATATGAGTTATGGAAAGGACATAAACCATCATATAAATACCTCAAAGTGTGGGAGTGTTTGGCTAAAGTCGAAGTACCTAAGCCGAAACAAGTTAAAATTGGTCTGAAGACGATCTATTACGTTTTCATTGGGTATGCTAACAATAGTAGTGCATATCGCTTTTTAGTGTACTAGTAAGCTATTCCTGATGTAAATGAAGGTATGATCATTGAATCAAGGATTGTTGTATTCTTCGAGAATATCTTTCCGAATAAAGAAAGGAAAGAAGAAATTTCGAATAAGCGAACTTATGAAACTGCAAGGTTACCTCAAAGTGATGATGAAGAGGAACCAAGATGCAGTAAAAGGACAAAAGTAGTTAAGTCTTTTGGTCCTGATTTTATAACTTATGTGTTAGAAAACGAACCTAGAACTATTCAAGAAGCTTTGTCTAGTCCAGAAGCTCCTCTCTGGAAAGAAGATATCAATAATGAAATAGATTCTATCATGCAAAATAACACTTGGGAGTTGATTGATCTCCCACCGGGTTGCAAACCTTTGGGATGCAAATGGATCCTTAAAAGGAAATATAAAAAGATGGATCTATAGATAAGTACAAAACCCATTTGGTAGCTAAATGGTTTAAACAAAATGAGGTATATGACTTTTTCGATACATATTCTCCTGTTACGAGGATCACGTCCATTCGTGTTCTCATTGCTATTGAAGCTTTGCATAACCTTGAGATAGATCAAATGGATGTGAAGACTGCCTTCTTGAATGGTGAGCTTGAAAAGGAGATTTATATGGAACAACCCGAGGGGTTTGTTGCACCCGGTCAAGAGCAAAGGTGTGCAAACTTGTTAAGTCACTTATGGACTAAATCAAGCACCTAAGCAATGGCATGAAAAGTTTGACTCTACTATGAAGTCAAACGGGTTCAAGATCAATGAATGTGACACGTATGTCTACATAAAAGTACTACAAATGATTACGTCATAGTATGCTTTTATGTAGATGATATGTTGATTATGGGTAGTAGTCATGATGTAATCATGAATACTAAGAACATGTTAAAGATCGAAGAAATTTAACATGAAAGATATGGGATTATCTGATGTTATATTAGGGATTAAGATCTCTAGAACTTCAGATGGAATTGCCTTGTCACAATCTCATTATGTCGAAAGCATACTTAGAAAGTTTAATGCTTTTGATAGTCCTCCGGCTAAGACACCTGTAGATCTAAGTCTACACTTGGCCAAGAATAGAGGAGAACCAGTTTCTCAGCTGGAATATGCGAGGTTAATTGGCAGTCTGATGTACTTAACGAATTTTACACGTCTAGACATTGCATATTTAGTGAGTAAGCTAAGTAGGTTCACAAGTAACCCGATTAAGGATCACTAGAAAGCCGTGACAATGGTACTTAGATACTTAAAGTATACCACATGAACTATGTAATATTTTATACGAGATATCCAACAGTATTAGAAGGATACTGTGATGCCAATTGGATATCAAACACAAAAGACTCCAAGTCCAAAAGTGCATATGTTTTCAGAATAGGTGGATGAGCGGTGTTGTGGAAGTCTTCTAAGCAGATGTGCATAGCTCGATCCACATGGAATCTGAGTTCATTGCTTTAGATAAAGTTGGAGACGAAGCAGAATGACTTAGAAACTTCTTAGAGGATATTCCTTGTTAGAATAAACCGGTGCTTGCTGTTTTGATACCGTGTGATAGTTGTGACTGCAATTGGAAGGGCACAAAGTAGTATGTGTAATGGTAGGTCTAGCCATATTCATCGAAGACACAATACCATTAGACAATTGATTTTGAATGGGGTTATTTCGGTTGACTACATGAAGTCAAAGGAAAACGTTGTGGATCCGCTTATAAAAGGTATAAATTGAGATTAATTGTATAAATTGTTGAGGGGAATGGGTTTAAAATCCACAAAATAAAGAATGTTCATAGCGGTAACCCAACCTTGTGAATTGGAGATCCCAAGACCCTAGTTCAATGGGACAATTAAGTTATGAATCTTCAACTGAACACTTGAAAAGTGTGTTAGCTTATTCTCAAAACTTCCAAGTGAAATAGAAACCTGCTGAATGTAGTGGGGTTAAGTTTAAGACTTTTAATAATTCCTATACCGAAAGAAAGAGTATGGCAGTATACTCTTCAATAGGAGATCACCTTTATAAGTGAGAAGTAATGGCCACTTCAAAGAAACACTTTGATCTAAGATATAGTCCAGGGCCAAAATGGACACAACGTGAGAACAACAAGTGTTAGAATTATTATTGTGTAAGTACTCTTGTCTCGGTTTACATAAACGGCTGAGTAGTTCAAGACATCGCGTCACTAAGAAGCTAGTAAATCGAACAGTATTTTACTAAGGAAGGTTCAAAGCCACAAGCTACCGATCCAGATGCAATAACAATTCACCGAGACTTTCAAGCGAATCTGCATATACACACGGATTAATTTCATTCATGTGGGGGATAGTTGGAATCTGGTTATGTTAAATTGGGTGTTGACCCGATTTTGACCAAATTTTTAAGTGGTTTCCATTAGTAAAAAATAGAATTAAATTATTTTTAAAAATTCTACTAAGTGAGTAGATGAGATTGACATTTAGAATTTCTCAAAACCAATCCGGGTGAATGAGAAATTAATGTTAGAAGTTAGCCACTTAAAACTAGAAATTGGTATGGAAAATAAAAAATGTGGGGAAGGAGAAATGCTCTATCTCACATATAGTAGAAAGCCAAAGTTTGCTCAATTTATAAATCTCAAGTTGGACAATTGGGTTTGGGCCCTTGGGGCATCAAAGTTTATAAATGGGTGAGGACCTACATGCTTGTGGGTTTGGTTCAAAACACACACGCGCTCGCGCGCGCCACCGCCGCCTGCCCGCCGACCAGCTCGGCCCGACCCGGACTGGGTCTGGGTTGTGGGTCGTGGGCCTGGTCTTGGGCTTCAAGCCCCTTATACTTTTTGGACCAAATTTATTTAAAACCCTTTAAAATTAATTAATTAATTTTAATTAATTAATTAAGTGTATCCAACTGGAGGTGCGCGGGCGTGCACATGTGCTCCGAGTGCACTGCGCTGCGGAGCCAGGGTGCACGCACACGCACCGCAGAATAGTGGGCAAAATTGATCCCGCGCGCAGGTGTGCACGGATGCGGACGTCTGAACTGATGCACCTGTTCGAGCAACCTGGTGTATTTTTTGGCTGTAGACATGTCTTTTCGATTCAAATGACATATCTTTCCATCACGCACCTTGATGCCTATATATATGAGCCCCTGCAGATAAAATCGGATACGAAATAATAAGCCTAAAAATCGAGTCATTGCATCAGCATATTGATATCTTTCCCTTCAAAGCTTGAAAGCCTGAACCACTTAAGTTCGTTGTAGTTTCGACTTTTGGAAGGGCTGCTAAGTCGAAATAGTAAAGTCATTGTAATTTAGGGATGATCGCCGAAACCGTAAGTACTTTTATATACGGGGCAATTTCGTCTTGCGGAGTCTGTATTAAATACAGGCCTCGACTTATTCCTTTCCAGTTTTTGTCTATACACTTTTAGTCATTTCTTGTAAACAGTAAACCACCCAAACTACAAGCTCGTGTAGCCCTACCCTTACTCTAAAAGTCCTTAGCCCTTAAGGGCTAAGGGCTAAAGCGCTGAAGTTTTAAGGGTTTGAACAATCTAGTCCCAGTCTTAATATTCATTACCAAATCAATCTAAAGCACTGAAGTTTTAAGGGCTAGGGCTGGCCTTGTAGAATTTTTTTGTTTTACTTTTTGATGAAGCTATGTCCTTGTGAGTTTAATATTCATTACCAAATCAAATACTAATATAACATATCTTTTTAAAATTAAGTAACAAAAAATGAACCTTATTCTTTGGAAGGGAATCCACTTCTCCTCCTGCCGAAGACTGAAGAGTAAACTTGCATTCATTCTCTAAGGATTAACAAGGTTAGTAATAGCTATAGGTTTTTTGAATTTCACGACTATCAGGGCACCTACTGAACTAGATGCAACTCAAAAGAAAGCTCCAACTCTATCTAGTGAAGGTAGAGCTAACGAAGAGAGCTCGAAGAGCAGAGCAAGCCAAAAGGCACAAACAATCGCAAATGACTCAATAACAATGGAAAACTACCTCCTAGGGCCGAGAAATGTGGTTAACTTAAGCGGATACAAAATCCTTTGAAAGCGAGTTAGACGAGGCAGGAAAATGACATATCGCTTAGCTTACTTAGGGAGGGAAGGAAGATAAGCTTAAAAAGCATCCCAGAAAGTGGAAAGCAGGTTTCTTTTAAAAAAATTTATGAATTTATAAAAAAAAAAATCAACAATTTAATATTCTAACAATGAAATCATGGATCAGAATATCGTATTCTTTTATCTTCGTCAATAATAATTTGCTATGATTAGATAATAGTTGATAAATGACGCCAAATATTAGATTTGGTATCATTGTAGGTATAAACTCTAAATATAAATTTATAAAATACAATAGAATTATTGCGAAAAAAAGCCCTAAGGCCTGGCCCTAGTGCTACCCGGCCCTAGCTAACTGGGATCGGGTCAAACAACCCTCATGTTATAAAGGTCTATGAAACATACGCTCAACCCTCAAATTTCTAGGGTCTAGTTAGGCCGACCCCGCAATAAGTGAGCAACTTTTCAAATTCATCTTGTATATCTTCTTGATATTAATTTTTTGTCATAAAATTATTGGGAATGGTCTATATAAACAAGCATTTTAGCCATAGTTTATATAATTAATCCACGCTGTATAACTAACTCAAATCATCAGGAACATATATACAAATCCTGAAACAGACATGAACCAATTAATTAACCCAAGCAAAATTGCCCACATGTTAAAAGTATAACTAACTTTCAAAATTCAAACTTGCAAATATAATTCATAAACATTAATCCTAAATGAGACTAAACCAAGACCAGTGATGCCCCATAAAAATAGGCCCCAAAACAAGACTTTGCTCTAGCAAACAACACTTGTCCTCATCATTCTTACATTTCAAAGAAACATCCCCAAATTTTTCGGACCCCTCTTCATTTACTCAGTCTCACCACACTCACCCCATACTTCACACATCAAATGTCAATTTGGCCTCTTGTCTATCCAACGCAAGAAATTGTTCTTCAAAAATCCCTTTAAACCATACAATATTTTTCCAGCAAATGTATTATTACACAAGAACATATTCAGAGCTATGACCCTTAAGAGTGGCACCGGCCAAGCCTGCGCCGCTTGCAAGTACCAACGGAGGAGGTGCACTCCCGAATGCCTTCTCGCACCATTTTTTCCGGCCGATCAACCTAAAATGTTCCAAAACGCACCGCTATTCGCCAAGAACATTCAAAACTTACTTAAGGAGCTCGCCCTGATCAAAACCCATGGCCATGAATTCCATCAAATTCCATGCAGCCATGCGCGATAAGTATCCTGTCTATGGATGTTTGGTCGAAATACAACAACTCAGTTACCGAATTCAGATGGCTGAAGAGGAACTCCAAGCTGTCTTGCAACAACTAGCTTATTACAAACAACAACAACATCAACAACAATATCAACATGAGGTGTCAGCTACAACTGAATACCTCTCGGAATTACAATTAGGCATGGCCCCACCTGGAAACACAGCCATGTCACTTGTCCACGAGGATAATCCAACACAATACAACGGTGTAACGGAATTGCCTATCATCTCCTCTTATGCAAACAGTGGCATTAATGCTGATTATAGCCTTAATTATTTTGATTTCAAGGAAAGTAATGTTGTCGATTCTTTCTGTCAACAAACGTATAATAATAGTGATAATAACAACATGGATCCGATGGTCGTGAATTCGCAATCGATCATACCACAGACCATGTCTGTCCGACAAGATATTACAACTCAAGATTATAACGAAATGCATCCGTTTTTCGATCATATTGATGACACACAGTCTTATGTTGGTTCTAAAGAAGCGTATGAATCCAGGTTTTATTATTATTATTCTTCCAACACGATAAATATTATTGAGTTTGGTCTTTTTGTACGTCTTTTGATTCTCTTACTAATTTCAAAATTTTTGATGTATAAGCAGCTTTGAGTCACCATTGAAAGATTCTGGAGAACTTGTTGAGGAAATGGATGAGAATGAACTGAAGAGTGCTGCAGCATGTTTTAGCCTAACTAGTGTCAACTAAGGAAGGGCTATTATGATTTATGGTCCAAAGGTAGTTATGTTCTGTTTTTTTAATTTATTTTATGTGATTTATTTTTCATACTCAACGGAAACTGAAGATAGTTTCCAGAAAAGGAGTTTGAAGTGAGTTTGCGGTAGAAGGATTAGAAAGTATTCACCTCATGAGGGATGTTTTTGACCAATTGAGTTCCATGATATTAATAATCAAATCTCAGATTAATTTTGGGCCAACAATTTTTGTCATTACCATAACATACCTAACAGTGACATACACAATAGATTAATTTTCTCAAAGAAATAAAGAACAATAAAAGTCACAATAAACGCTTCTTTGTATTGAAAATATATGAACCCTAAGTACAGGAAATTCTCTGTATACAATTGTAGTATTCAGAGATGGATAATCATAGATAATTGACCAAGTGCTCAAGTGTACAATCCACTAGATCAACAGGTTCTTATTACCAAAACCTGATGATAAGATTTCAAAACGAGGGAGTGTTTGCAATCACTAAAAAAATGTATTTCACTTTTTGATTGAAAAAATCACTTTTAATGTTTGCAAATGTCAACTTCTGTTTTATTTAATCAGAATATAAAATCAAGGAAATGAGTGCTTTTGATTTCCGATTTTACTTCTGGTTTGACTTTTAGAAACAAATAAGCACTTTTGCAACTTTTTCATCAAACACTATTAACTTTTGATTCTATTTGCAAACACAGCCAACTTATGATTCTCAGCTACTTTGACTTGTCCTACAATATATAACTTCTTCTAAAATTTAAGAAGTTTTCGCAAACACTCCCTGATAAAAAAACACCAAAAAAAGGACGTCCACATCCTCCTTCGAGATCGACGACTGTCCCCACAAACAATGCATACATAACTTACAAGCAAGTGCCATCCTAGCGGGACAGGAAAAGTAACTTGATTAAAAATGAAATCAATGCTTCTAAAAGTAACCAAATAACAGTCGAGAGTATATTCGATATAAGCAAAAGATGAGTTTCTTTGTCTCAAATCAGATCACTTGAACCAAAAACAAATGCCTTGGATGATCATGTCAACAGTAAGGCTTACTGGTGGAATCACAAACAAAAAAAGACAGAGAAAACAAGAAACACATCAAGGCTTTGGACTATAGCTTTGTCAAGATAAGCTTGGAACCTTTCTTCATCTTCGTCCTCCTCAGCTGGAGCTGTCTCAATGTTTTTCCTCTGTAATCTACACGACGAAAGCAATCAACTTTTCAACCATAGTAAGAACTAATGATTAAAACCAGCTACCAAAAAGCATAATAAGCTAAAAGCAAATATCTAACTAAAACAGTCGCCAATAGTAACAAAGTGGCAAGTAACAGCATCCACAACTAGAATTGAAGTATTTGGAACTAACGAGATTTGAGATCCAAGCTTCTTTGGATAATTTCAAATTACAATAAATTTCGGATCTTTCAGCACCTACCTTGATCTATTTTCTCCATCATTGTGGTGGATTTCACCTAAAGTCATTTGAGATCCACAGGCAACTTAAGACACAATTATTGACTTACAGTGTAATTCTGATGATATCTTATAGTTACATTTTGTTTATTCTTAAATCGAATAGTATGGTCCAGTGCACGTGATTTAATTTCCTCATCTTGAGGAGTTAATTAATAATTTTAAAAAGAAATTGTACGTACAGAAGTTTGTGCAGCTTGAGTTGATGAGGTGGTTTTTTCAGCTTGAGTAGTGGATGACGTAGCAGAGTCCTCTGGTTTTGGTGCTGATGCGGATGGGATGCCTTTTTTTTCAGCTTTTTTCATGACCTGCTTATAAGTGAGGGATTAATTTCAATGTCTTCCCTCTGCTAAATATACATAACTGTTAACAGATTTCCTCATATGTGATGGGATCTGTGAGTGATGAGTTATTGCACTTATCAAGCTTTTTTTAATTTACTTTTCATGAAATATTATTAGTTAATACATTACTGACGATAGAGTTTACAGAAAAATAGGCAAGTACCCGTGTTTCATTTCATCCTTTGTCCACTTTGAATAAGAAATAGAATCTAACGGCGGACAAGAAGCGATTTACAGTCATTCTAAAAATAGCTGAGTGGGTAATTTGATGTAAATTCGATTTTGTACTCGTGTCCATTCCATCCCATTCCAAAACACCAAATTTTGCCATTTCATACATCCTTCTTAAGAAACAATACAAGAAACCCAAATTTTTATCCTACCCTTAACTATCCGACATATTCCTAGCACTGAGCAAATCCACCTAAAGAACTATAAACTCGAATTAAATCCTTATTCACCTATCATCCTTTCATCCACCAAATTGCCAGACATAGGATAACGATCATGAGAATCTCACAACGCATCATGATTTTTAGCATCATATTTAAAAAATAACCTGAAATCTCTGCAGCTAGTAAGATTAAAGTCAAATGCAGAAACTAGTGGTTTAAACACAACACAGCAGCACCTGAAATGGTTTTTCTAATTAAATTCCAACAAAAGGGGCTTAACCGTAATACTGAATTTATAGAATACAAGTAGTCTAACTTTTCGACCGGAGATAAAAATAACAGAACATATGCACTTTATGAAAAATTTCAATTACAATTTTCAAAATCAAACCAAATCATGGGTTGAATAGAAGTCTCTGATCTATCTTCGAATCATAACTAAGAAGAAATAACTGCATCATGCAGAATTACTACAGGAGATAGGGCAAACAAATATAAATGGCAATTTGTGACTAGGCACATTAACATAGAATTCATACCTCATTGCCATTATTCTTCATCCGAATCGAAATGGACGCAATGTTGGACTTGTCGATCAACGACCGGAGCTCAGTCTGAAAATGGGCAACTCGAGCCTCAGCTGTAGAAAATACCTCATTGCCCATATTCTCCTCTAGCAAACTCTCCTCAGCAGGGTCGACAGGTTTTTCAATCATCAAAGCCCTTTCACACTCCTTCGCCACCTCCTCATACTTTGCATCCTCATACAACAAATTCGCATAAAAATGAGCAAACTCAATAGAATTTGGGGACAAAGTCACCGCCATCCTCGCAATCTCAATTGCATTCTTCAAATGTCGGTTTTTCGCATTTGGATCGTCGGTTATCCAAGCCATTTTGACCAAAATAGTACACTGAACACGGTTAATCAATCCCATGTGGGGATAATTCTCATGTTTGGAGCACAAATCCTTCATCAATCTTAGGGCTCTGGTATGGTTTCCCCGGCGCAGCGCAATGAGGGCACGCTCGCATTCAGTCTTTACCGATTCATAGGATGAATAAGGGTTTGCAGCACCACCGTCGCCGGTGGCTTCATCTTCCGCAGATGGTTGCTCCATATCAGATTTTCCGATTGAAGATATTAGTAAACCAAAGAGTAGAGAAGAAAACAGCTGTAATCTATTGAATTGATTATCTGAAAATGTGAGTGCATTTACAGAGATAGCTATGTATTTTATATATATGTGAGCTGAGCTCAGCACAGCGGTTAACGATAACTAACTCGGAATCTTTCTAACTGAATCTAACAGAATGTAACTAACAGGTTCTAGAAGATTCTAATTATCCCTTGCATTAACTGATTGTATGCATAAATTCGTATTATTTATTCGTACAACAGTTATATAATGGCTGTATCAACCTTGTGTAAAAATGTAGAGAGATACAAATATAAGCAAATACAGAAAGTGGCTTACTCAGCAATCCGGGAGAAGAACAATCGGAGTTGAGGCAAATAAACATAATCGTACATACATAGATATAGGTACATACACGAGGAAACAATTCCATTGCTCTTGTAACTTGGACGGTTTGGAGATTTTGTAATCTAAAGAGTCACATTTAAATTTTAGTTTAATTTTTTTTTTTAATGTTTTAGACATTTTCGCCTATTTTGATCTAATTTTTGTGATTTTATCAAAAAATGTTGACTCTACCAACCAACTGTCAGGTGCAAACATGCCAATCTTTCTAGGGATTTTTGTGATTCGGTGCAAAAACTGCCCCAAAATTAAAGTATTATAATCTCTAAATTTTGCATATCAATTTTTGGTGATTTGACGTGTTGATTTTCACGAGGAATTAGCAAAATCTCTTATATACATTAGCACTTATAGGTCTTAATTAGTAATTACGGTAAAATTATACAATTTTAGTCAAAATCGGACTATGTGTCCAAAACTTTGAAAGATAATGAACCAAATTTTAAAAATGACTATTTAGAAGAATAAATTTTCAATTTGTCCAAGTTATAGAACGGAAAAATTATTTCCCCCATACACACACACATATATACAAGTATAGTTGGGTATTGAATTTTGAGCGTGGGCAATTAAAAATTAATATCTAACTTTGGTAATTTTCTTCTTTTTTATTTTGCAATCTTGATAATTATGTTCTTTTTTATTTTGAGAATCTTGATAATTATCTTGATATCTCAATTTTTGAAGATCAACATTTTTATCTTAGAGATCAAGACTTAAAATATGGAGGTCATAATTATATTTTTTATAAATATTAATATTGTGATTAAACATATGGATTATATTAAATATTGATATACCAATCTAATCAAGTCATTTCGTTAAATGATTTATCCAAAAATTTCTATAAATAAAAGACATTCTCATGGAATTAAATCATAAGTTGTGGAAGAAAAGTGCAAATTATCCAAAAAATTCTATAAATAAAAGACATTCTCATGGAATTATATTATAAGTTGTGGAAGAAAAGTGCAAAAAAGAAACACGGTAGAGGAATTCTAACAACTTAACAAGACAAGACACTACAGGAAAACATGGAAATTCCAATGGAAAAAAATCATTTAGAATTCCGTTGGAATTATCGATTCCAACGGAAATTCTAACAGAAAATACATTGTTGGTAAAATGGCCGTTGGAATGGCAAAATTCCAATGAAATATCCAACGTAAAAATATTCCAATTGTACTTCCAACAGTATTTATCCATTGAAATATTCAACCGTTTGAAAAAACTCCAACGGTTTTTGCAACAGTAATTCGAGCGGAGTGATATCGTTGGAATTTAGTCCAACGGTATATCAATTGAAATATATAATCGCTGAAAAAAACAGAGTTATACCATTATAATTTAGTCTAATGGTAGTTCCAATGGTACATATCCGTTGGAATATTCAATCATTTCATCTCATTATCAAATAATTTTAACTTCCCAGTGGGTCACCCATCATCAATTTGTCCCAAGTCAAACACATTTAATTATGTTATTTCAATATGACTGACTCCGGAAAAGAATATATATTTTTTCGATATGGACAATAATATCAAATTTTTTAACCTCTATTGAAATTTTTCAATGGTATTGGAATTTCCAATAGAATTTTCCAACAATATGTTGTAGCGTTTGAATATCTGTTGGAATTTTAAAACCTCCATTGGAAATTTCAACAATTAATTCCAACGTTTGGTTTACCGTTGAAATTTTTGTTGGAATTTTCCAATGGTATGGTTTACCGATAGAATTTCTATTGGAATTTTTAAAATTCTAACAGTATTTCCAGTGGATTATTCCAACAGTTTTATTATTGTTGAAATTATTATTGGAATTTTCCAATGGTTTGTTGTGGTGTTGAGATTTCTATTGGATTTTAAATACCAACGAGAATTCCAACGGTTTATAACAATGGATTTGTTTATCGGTGGAATTTGCATTGGAAATTTCCAACGGTATAATGTAGCATTGTAATTTAACAAATTCCAACAGTTCGTCGGAATTATTTTGTTTGAATTTGATTGTTTTCTTGTTGTGAGAATCAAAAGATGTTCAAGTCAAAAAAGCAAGGCATTCGTTGAGATTTTTTGCTCAAGTTATAGAGTTTGATTCGATATTTAGTTATAATACCTTCGAGATAACGCAATTGAAGTTAAAATTATGTTTGCATGAATGAATGAGAATGAATATTATATAAGTTTGAAAATGAGTATGTTAGACTGAGTAGTTTTGAAGTAGTATTTTATGTATATAATAATTTGAAAAGTTGATAGTGATTGAATATTTTGATTGAATATATAATAATATATTTGTAAGATTGTGGGTGTGGATCCCATTAGATAGATATAATTAAAAAATATAGGTCCCAAGGGGTGCAAAGTAAAGTCTAGAAGGGGGAGTTGAATAGACTTTACCAAATATTTAATATTTTAAAATAAGAGTATTCAAGAAAACAACTAAGTTTCTAAGACAGCTGTATTGAGATTCAGTAGTTGTAGGTCCCGAGGGGCATGAGTGTTAAGTTTTGAAAAGGGGAAGGGGTAATAAACTTAACCAATTTTTTGATTTTGATCTTTAATTTAGAGTTTTTACACAAGTACACAGCTTAGTCCTTAAACACAGCTAGGTTCAACCTCAACAGGGGAGTTAACCACTCAATAGTCTCGACTGAAATGTCGATATAGTAATTCAGCTGAGTGAAGTGAACTCTTTTAAAAATACAACTTACTTGGTTTTTACAGCGGAAGTCTTACACCCTTTTTGTAAAATAGTTTTACAACACTTGTTTTAACTTAAGTTATTATCAGTTGAGTCAAGCAAATATATATATCAGCAGAAAAAAATGTGCAAAATTAAAGTGCTTAAAATAAAAAGACACAAGGGAATTTTATAGTTGTTCGAGGATATGGTAATTTCTCTACTCCATTTGTCTCAATTCCTGGAGGTAATCCACTAATGCAACAACTGTTACAAAATGGATACATTAGTTCAAGTAGCCCTTGATCACATAGCTGGCTCTACTCTGGACTCAACTTCTTCATAAGACAGTTGTCTCACTATTTCAGCTCCTTCAAACCCTTCGGACTTGATCACTTAGCCCTATGATGGATTCAAACCAGGTTCTAACTTGAACCTCACTGCACTTCATTCACTTCGTGGACGTGCAGACCCATTTCCTCCTGAAAATAAATTTTCCTCTTTAACTTGTTGAAGTTTTTCTTCCTTCACTCAGTGTTTTAGATAGATTCACTTTTAATGTAGGATTGAGGATTCGAATGAATAGATTGAGAGTGATTTGCTTGCTTTGCTCAGATTGCTTGAATATCTCGTATGCACTTTGTATGCTCTCACAAATATTCCTCAGCCTTTTGTTCGCCAAAAATATTTAGTTCATACAACTGCAAGTGTACAGTGTAGTTTATAGAATAATGGCAAGCAAGGTCATATTTCTCAAGGATTGATATTCGAAACACTTAGGCTATAATAAGATCGTATTCCAATTTATTGAAGCGACTGAATATCAAGTTTTATTAAAATTGAAAATTAAAAAGAAAAAAAATAAATTTGCGAACCCCACAAGTATTTTAAACAACCACAGGAGCAACCTTAGGCACATAATCTCAACATCTTTCTTCAATATTAAATGCAATTAAAGTTTTAAAAACCAATTCATGCAATTCTATGGGTTCAATTTCTAAGATAGTTTATTCTCCCTCCCGGGTGATAAATAAACAGTAGACTAATAACAATTGTAGATCTTCTAATACGCTACAATCATTACTAACTCCCAAAAGATTTATGAATTGAATGACTCCCCACAAACAGTTGTAGGTCTCCCGACACGTTACACTCGTTTATGTCTGAATTTGATTTCCGTCTTTGTTAGAAATCATCTCCCGAATCTCGCACTAACAAATATGACATGCAAATTATTGATCAAATAAAAAGCAATTATAAAAAATCACTCGAATTCATAAAATAGAAAGCAAGAATTAATTAAGAAAACAAATAATCATATTTAACATGAATCCACAATTTTGATTATGCCCCTAAGATCCGAAAGATATGCCAAACATTGATTACAAACTCATAGATAAATTCGAGTCAACATTATGACATTATTTAAGCACAAATAAGAGATCTTAGACATAGAAAGAAAACCCCTTCTTATCAGGATGGGTTCTCCTTCCAAGCCCTCAAAGCTCTTGTGATCCTATAGATGTGAAAGCCTTGTGGTGTTCTTCGCGACCTAGCCTTCTTTGCATAGAAGATCTTCGATTCTTGCGTTCCTGTGTAATTTAATGTGTTTTCTCTGTATGAAGTGATATTTTTTCGTGCAAGCCTTGGGTCCTTTTTAAAGATGCTTGGAGAGATCACTTGTAGAGTTGGAACGGGAGGAGAACTCTGAAAAACGTGTCATGACAGAGTCCCACATGGCCTAGTCGTGTGGCACCACACAGCTGTGTGGTCTTGTGCAAAGCCTTCCTCACACGGTTGTGTGATCTTACATTGGCAGATGGTGCGGTTCGATACCCTTTCCCACACGCCCATGTGGGATCACACGGTTCGGTCGTGTGGCCCTGGTTCCCTCCCCTGTTTTTCCCAACTTCACACGGTTGTGTGGTTTCACACTGGCATTTCCACACGGCCGTGTGATACCACACGGTCCGACTGTGTGAAGTATTTTTGTCCATTTTCTTCGTTATTTTGATCTTCTCTTTGCATTCGTCAATCTTAGCCGGGCATTCCAACTGATATTTTATAGTTTTAAGCTCCGTTTCCTGTAAAAATTACAGGAATACGCAGTATCATGCCTTTTTAAGAAAACCAAGTAAAAACATACTAAATATGCGTGCAAATGCATCAAATATATATCATTTTAAGCCCCCATATGCACGTATATTTTACACACATCAAAATCCCCTAAACTTAAAGCATTGCTCGTCCTTGAGCAAATTAAGAAAAGTAATATAAGGGATAAAACGCACCCAAGAACACTATGAACATTAAATAGCACTTGACTCCATACTCAAGGAAACCATGTAATTCATCATCAAGAAGTCATCATTCATAAACTCGACATAATTAATACTCTATTGGGTACTTGACATCGAGACTCACAAGTAAATAGTGTATCATTCTACTCGCAAAAGTGTATGGGTAGTGTTTACGCTCAAATTCAATTCAGTGAAAGTAGAACTACCACAGGCTTGCAAATCGTCTTGACATCTCTACCACTTTTGTGTGCACATCTTAAGAATCAAAAAGGACTTTTATTAGGTTGTAATGTAGGCTCTTTAGTAAGGGTAGAAAAATTTGGATTAAGTGACTTGACTTGAGCAAACAGATTTTAAGCATACAGACTTGTAATTCACCAACCCAAATTCATCATAATATTCATTTTCTGTTTCAATTCCAGCCATATTTCTCCTTTTTCATACTTAGGCATTTTTTCTTCTTTTTTTCTAGCCTTTAAGCTTTCAATTTTGTTTTTCTTTTGCTTTGTTCGATTTTCTCTATGTCATTTATAGGGATTTTCTTTCTTTTTCGAGCTTCATGTATTTTTTCATTTACCCAGATACTGCTCATCCGTCTTTCTTTTGCCAACTTCTTCTCTTTTTTGCATAAATTTTCGCCACTTCTCCCCAAAACTTGTTCATTTTCTAAAAGCTCAAGAATTTCAGGGATAAAATCATGTTTAATTTTTAAAGATCAATATGGCTTAGAATAAAAGTTTGGCTCAAAATTAGCTAACTAGGGAATCATGAGTTCATAGGTAGGCTCTTTAAGCTAAGTAGGCTAAACAAAGATGGCCTTAAATCATTTTCAAAAATTGCACACACACATGGCTTCAATGAAAATACCAGAGCAAGTTCTAGAGTTTTATCAATCATGAATGACACACTTAAGAAAAAATAAGTCTGCATAATATAAAGCAGTTTAAGGCTCAAAAGCTCAAAGGCATATTTTTCGCAACATGTTCAAATACCCAATTTTCTTAACTAATGCCAAGAAAATAAATAACATCTTCACAATATTTTATCACATTATTCCCACGAGTATGTTATCTCATTCCATAAAATGCTCATAGTAAAATCATACGGGAACTGGCATTTAAAAACTTAACTAAAATCACACACAAAAGCAATTAAACGTGCTAAAGCGGTAAACGTGCTAAAAACATAAAAATCAAAAATAATACTTTTTTATGCAAATTTTTATATGCTCTACTTGAAGTCCTAAATGCAATGCAAAATACAAGAAAGTACTAAATTACGCATTCTTGACAACCCCCCTAAACTTAAAATATGCTTCATCCCGAACATATGAGGAAATTATCAAAAGAAAGAGGAAGAGTAATTAGTACTTACATGGATCACTGTGGTGGTGGAGGTGGAGGGTAGTGGCCCTGTGAGATATGCCACTGGTCCATACGAGACATCATCTCGTACATATGCTGCTGCTCCTGGGTGATGGCATCGAATCACTGTAAGTACTCTTGGTGATACTCATCAGCTGTGGTTGTCAACTGATACATGTAATCTATCAATTTGCCCACGTCAGCTTCTACCCTTTCGAGCCTCTCACTCATAGTAAATGGCCGGTTTCCTCCTTGTCTAGAGGATTCCAGCATCTCCTTCATCGGCTCATCATGTTCTTCTTGAGCAGCAATCCCCTGTACCTCTCTAAGAAATGAGTTACCCCTATTTCTAATGGATGTGGCTTCGGGGTTTTGAAGCTTAACCGTTGTTCTATCTACTTGATTGAGCCAGTAATCACGCCCATCGAAGTTTATCATTTTCATAGCAGTTAGAACGGTTAGATCAACTAATTTAGGCCTCGCGGCCTCTACATACCCCTCCAAATTAATATTGAAATATTCTGCAATAGGGGTAATCATCCCCCCGATGCAAATTCCATCCCTCTCAGGTTTTCTTATCCTATCAAATTGTTGGGCTATCATAAGCCTTTTAGCACAGCTTCAGTCCCCGATGCCTACACCATATGATGAATAATTCGTCTACCCTCAATGCCCCTCTACTCTCCTCCCTTGCAAAAATTGTTTCAGCTAAAACTCGCTGAACATATTGAAATACTGGGTTTCGAATACTAGATGTCTTTGAGGTGCCGGCGTCTAGATTCATTTCCCAGTTATATTTTTCCAAAACATATCCTTATCAAACTCCTCGTGCTACTCAACCCCATAAGCCGGAGTGTAACAACCCAAATTTTATAAAGAGTGCAACCATATATTTAAAAAACATAAACTATTTCCATAGTCGCAGAAGAATTTAAAACAATAAACATTGTCTGAAAAACTCTCAATAATTATAAAATAAATTCAAAAGAAAACTTTGCATGACTTCGATCACATCCATCCACCACGTGCCACGCCAGACTCCTAACCTGAAAAATTTGTTAATGAAAGGGGTGAGCTATCAACAACTCAGTGGGGACGCATTGTCTAAATCAAATACACAAGCATAATCATCATTGCATACACACCTATGGTTTTCATGGTTTGATCAAACAAGCCCGGAGGCTAACTGTGGGTGTACAATTAAGTACGTTTCATGTTTGTACAATTAAGTACCTTCGTGATGTACAATTAAGTACCTTCGTGTCATGTCATGTTTAACGTGCCCATACATATAACAATCATAACAAGGCATTTAAAGTAGATAACAAGCAGTAAATTCCACCTTAAAATATAGTCGTGACTTGAAAATATGCAAATACTTGAGCTTGAAATTCTAGACCATGAAGCCTTCGTTTCCTACATACGCAAAATAATTTAACTTAATACATGGTTTTAGGGGAAAATTATGATTAAGATTAAAATAAATAGATGAAAGAAAGAATAGGGCTTGAATTGAATCGACGGTAAAATCTCTGGGTAATTGAGTAGATTGATTGATCTGAAAAATAGGAAACTGGAAGAGGGTATTTTGTAAAGGTTGGAAATTGAGGGTCAAATCTATAAATTGAATCTCAATTTATTATTTGCGGCCAACCTTAACCACCTAAAACAGGTAAATGATTGTTTGTTTTTAAAAGAAACTCAAAGGGCTAAGTTTATAATTTTTGAAAAGATATCTAAATCCCCAACTCAATTTTAAATGCCCAAAATTGAAAATGACCCTTCTTCCCCAAGCGACAAACTCACGTCTCTCTCACCGTCCATCTCTCAATCTCATCTCTCTCTCTCTCTCTCTCTCTCTCTCTCTCTCTCTCTCTCTCTTCTACACACCGACCCCCACCCTCTCTCTGTTCTTCTCCCCGTCAGCCAGCGCCACTCCACCGAGAAAGACATGGCGGAAGCGGTACGATGTGGCGGCAATGGTGAAACTGGGTTCTTGGGTTTTTTTGGCAATGGTGGCTCACGGTTCGATTTGTGATTTGTTGGGTTTGTGGACTACGGATGGTATCGAGGCTTGGTCCGGTTTCCGACTATCGGGTTCGAGGTTTGGATTTTCGAAGTAGGTGAGAAGCGGTGGCGGAGTGGGTTTTCGGTAGCGGCTTGGGATTTGGTGTTGGTTGTCGGTTCTGTGAATTTGGGGGACTGATTGCGGGTGTTACGGGTCTTGGGCTTTTTTCGGTGATTGCCGTTGGATTGACGGCGGCGTTTTGGAGATAACTTGGGCTATGATAGAAACTGAAAAAAATATTTTCTTTACCTTAGCCGTGAGATTGAAGAGAGTTGAATATGAATTGATGTGAGATTTGGTTGGAACTAGGGCACGGATATTAAATACATTTAGGCTTGAGAGTCCTTGTTCGATTAGGCCATGTATTAGGTTAAATCTATTTGGATATGTGCAAATAAAATTCTTTCTATCTGATTAAATTTTATAAAACATGAGGACTCCTTTTATCAGATAAAATTCTGCAGATTTTCAAATAAAATAAAATACACATATGGGCTTTAATAAAGTAGGCTCACAAAACAGGCCTATCAATATAATAATTACTGGGCTTACAATAGGGAATTTCTATGTTAGGCCAAAATTAAAATTCTAAAAGTCAAAAATCACTATCCCAAAGATAAAATAATTTATGGGGTGTTACAATACTACCCCCTCAAACAAATTTCGTCCTCGAAATTCAGTTATGTACCTTCATTATGAGTCATAACATAAACGCGGACCTGTCCTCCAGAGCCTTGACCTTTTCTGCATGACCCTTCTTCCCCAAAGCAGCAAACTCACGTCTCTTTCTCACCGTCCATCTCTCAATCTCATCTCTCTCTCTCTCTCTCTCTCTCTCTCTCTCTCTCTCTTTCTCTCTCTCTCTCTTCTACACACCGCCCCCACCCTCTCTCTGTTCTTCTCCCCGTCAGCCAACACCACTCCACCGAGAAAGACATGGCGGAAGCGGTACGATGTGGCGGCAATGGTGCAACTGGGTTCTTGGGTTTTTCTGGTAATGGTGGCTCTGGTTCGATTTGACGGGATTTGTTGGGTTTGTAGACTACGGATGGTATCGGGCTTGGTCTGGTTTCCGGCTATCGGGTTCGAGGTTTTGGATTTTCCGAAGTAGGTGAGAAGCAGGTGGCGAAATTGGGTTTCCGGTAGGCGGCTTGGGATTTGGTGTTGGTTGTTGGTTCTGTGAATTTGGGGGACTGATTGCGGGTGTTACGGGTCTTGGGCTTTTTCCGGTGATTGCCGTTGGATTGACGACGGCGGTTTGGAGATAACTTGGGCTATGATAGAAACTGAAAAAAAATATTTTCTTTACCTTAGCGTGAGATTGAAGAGAGTTGAATGTGAATTGATGTGAGATTTGGTTGGAACTAGGGCACGGATATTAAATACATTTAGGCTTGAGAGTCCTTGTTCTATTAGGCCATGTATTAGGTTAAATCTATTTGGATATGTGCAAATAAAATTCTTTTATATCTGATAAAATTTTATAAAACATGAGGACTCTTTTTATCAGATAAAATTCTGCAGATTTTCAAATAAAATAAAATACACATATGGGCTTTAATAAAGTGGGCTCACAAAACATGCCTATCAATATAATAATTACTGGTCTTACAATAGGGAATTTCTATGTTAGGCCAAAATTAAAATCCTAAAAGTCAAAAATCACTATCCCAAAGATAAAATAATTTATGGGGTGTTACACGGAGTTTTGTAAATTCATTTAAATCATCAATACTTAGTTCCCTTTGATAATTTCCCAGGCGAAACCTAACTCCCATCAAGTTTTTTTTTCGAACCACCAATTCAAAGCTACTTAAAAATTCAAGTCATGCCAATCATTTCTATCACACAAAGCTCGAAAATCTTCCAATAAACCTAAATTCATATGAGTTGGTTGATCGGGATACCTTGTATTAATCCATGGACGAAAGTAGAGTATCGCCCATCTAGCCCGGTGTGTTAATCTATGGGCTCCTCGGGGTCGAATATTGGCTGAGGATCGGGTTCAGGCTCCGGAGTCGGCTCCCTTCATCTTCTTGTATTTCTCACAGTTCCTCCTTCATCTCTAAAAGCCATGAACTTCAAGATTTTGAGGATAAAAATATGAAATTTAGGAGTTTTGGAGTACCCCCAAACTTGATGTAGAACTTGGAGAAATCGAATTTGAAGGTATTTGGTGGTGGGTTTCTTAAGAGGGTGAAGGATTTGTATTTTTGGTTTGAGATTTGTGGAGAATTTGGAGAGATTTGGAGAGAAGTTTGGGAATTTAGGGAGAGAATTTTCGTGTTTTAGAGTTTGTGCAGGAGAAAGTGGGAGAAAAAGTGAGATTTCGGGTTAAAATAAGGGTGTTTGCATTCTTCCCCATTTTTGGTGCTGGGCCACACGGCTGTGTGGTGTCACACGAGCTGGCCATGTGGCCCTACGCGTGGTTGCTACACGTCCTGCCATTGGCCCTTTGTCACACGGCCCGGCCGTGTGGTTCTGGGCAGTTTTTCCTCTCGCACGGCCTAGTCGTGTGGTCTCACACGCCCATGTGGGATTATTTCCGTACTTTTTTTTCCCGATAACTGGGAGTTTGTTAGGAATTTTATTGTTTAGATTTTGATGAATGCCATGTAAAACTTAGAATAGAAAGTTGGCACCCCAATTCTTGTTGTAAAATGCATTGTAATGAATAGAGGCCAAAAGGCCGAGTCAAGACAGCCTACGCCCTAACATGCAAGAAGACAATCAAGATGGAAGGAAGACTCTGCTGCGAGACAGTGAGTATGGCAAAGAAAGAGTAGACGGGAACTCTCTTGAAGAAGCGGTGAGATCGGTGAGTGGAGCATCAGTCAAGTCAACTCAAGAAAAGCCAAGTCTCAAGTTGAAGTGACGGAAGAGTCATCCGATGATTGGAAGCGACTCTAAGTCACCTGGGGAAAGCAAGGAAATGCGGTCAAGTCGAGATAATCGTAAAAGAACCGTTGTAAATCAAGAGATTTACTTAAACAAGTAATATCTCCATACCACCTTTCTTGGAGTGCTCAGTCCCGAAAGCGTGCAAAAGGAATGAACCAATGGGAAGCACTACACCGTGTCGAACTCGAAAAGGTGAAACAACAATTCATACGAGGAAACGGCAATTCCAAGAAGCGCAAGCCAACGAACGCAAAGTGACTTTCAAAAATGAGCCTATCTCTTCAACGGGCAAATTTTTGAAAGTTCACTATAAAAGGCGAGGAGTTTGTTTGAGATACATAGATGACACACACGTGAGATATACAAGCACATTAGAAAATCGAAACAATCTCTATCCTCAAGCCTACATTTCAAGTACTTCAATCCAACACTCACTGTGAAGGAAAGAGAACTTCAATCGGTTGAAGAGAAACTTTTGAAAACAAGGGGTCTACATTCGGGAAGGATTGTAGAAAGGTTCAAGGTTGAACCAAGTCTTAAGCTTTTGGAGGGCTTCGTGATCAAATCCAAAGAGCTTGAGCAAGTGAGTACATTTGTAGTAACAAGGCAGTGCTGCCTGTGAAGAAGGCGAGTCGCATTTGAGCTTGGTGAGTGATCAAGGCGTCTCGATCGAGTCCCTAAGGATCAAGTCATTTGTTGTGATCAAGACTTGTATCCGGACTGTTACCACTTTGTAAACTCGATCATTACTTAGTGGATTCCTCCGGGAGTTGGAGAAGAGAGGAGTAGAAGAATTACCCCATCTTGAACCTCTATAAAAACTTTCTTGTGTCATTTACATTTCAAAGATTTAAATTCCTCGCACTTTTGATTGCTTATATCCATTGATAAATTTGCTATCCATTTGATAATTTACAAGTACTAAATCAAGCTCTAATATCTTGCTTAATCAAACTTAAGGGTGTTAAGTCTTCAATAAAAATAAAACCACGAGTTGAGTTAAATTATAGCCAATTTGAGTTACTCCATCAATGCTATTTCAGTGAAATCTGTTGAGAGATTAACTCTCTTGAGTGACTAATTCGATTGTCCATCTAGGACACAACTGTGTAGAATCAACTCTGTAGATTTAAAAGGACTAAATCGAAAATTTGGTAAGGTTTATTCAACCCCCCCTTCTAAACCTTACACTTACACCCCTTGGGACCTACAAGTGGTATCGGAGCGGTTGGTTCATTGAACCCTCCGCTGGCAGTTCTTGAACTAGATCTCCAAACTTTTCAAAGTCCGCTTTAGTACTTAAACCTTCAAAACTCTTTTTATTAAAAGTCATCATCATGGAAGCAAATTTGACACGCATCCCTATGTTCACTATTGAAGAATTTGATGATTGGAAAATTCGTATGCGAGCTCATCTATCGGCATTACATGATGAGATGTGGATAGTGATAGAAGATGGGCCTCTACAAATATTAAAAGGTGAACACAACGGTATGTCACGAAGAGTTGCGGTGAAGGAGAAGAAGATCTTTGTTCCCGCACAGTCATGGTTGAAAAACCAAGAACTGAGTGGGACGAATGATGATGAGAAAAAGATACAACCTGGACAATGTAGCCAAGGACATCCTCTACAAAACCTTGGACAAAGCCATGTTCAACAAAGTCAAATCATGCAAAACGGCTAAAGAAATGGGACAAGTGACATTGATTTGTGAAGGCTCTGAGCAAATCAAAGAAAACAAATTATCGGTGGTCTGAGAAATTTGAGAACTTCAAAATGATCTCGGAGAAAACCTGGATCAACTAGACGCCGGTTCACTGAAATCACAAATGAGTATGCACTTGGAAAGGAATATACACGAAGGAAATGTGTATGAAAATCCTAAAAAGTCTTCCGGTGAATGGGAAATGAAGGTCATGGCACCGAGACACTCCATGGACCTATCAAAGACATCCAATCATGAGTTATTCTCGGACCTCAAAGCCTACGAGTTTGGTGAGAAGAAAAGACCGAGGAAGAGACAATTGTACCCAAAACAATTTGCTCTAATTGTCAAAGATGGGAAAAGAGCCGAGGTCAAAGAAGTAATTGACCCGGAAGAAATATACGATGGTTAAAAGATTTAACAAGTTCTTTAACAAGAACTACAAGAGAGGAAAGGGTGAATCTTCCGAGAAGACACTCGGCTCCCTCCAAATCAAGGGAAGACAGGCCAACCAAGAGACGAGATCATCAAAAAGTTGAGTATCAAAGGCGACAACTCAAGAATAGAAAGAATCGATCAAAAAGTGAATATCTATGTTGGGCGTAGACAAACAGGTCACTATGCCATTGATTTGCTCATATCCTGTGAGTCAACAAGTACAAAGATGAAGAAGAAAGAAAGATCTTGAGAGAAAGAAGACAAGAAAGAAAAAGGCAATGATGGTCGAGAGATCAGGCTAAACAACCAAGTCAAGGAGAGACGGTGATTGAGAGCGATGAAGCCGACTACTCAAGTGACTCGAAGAAGAAGCCCGACCGCTTGATGGCCAAAGAACAAGATCAAGAAGATGAGGTACAATCTAACTCAACAAACTCGACACTAGTGATAGTGACTGTGACACACTCACTTCATCACCTACAGATCTTTATGATTCATTAAGCAAAATGATGAAAGATTTTGAACACATTAAATCCTCACACACACTATTGAATGAGGAAAACAGCCTACTCAAAAGTCAAAACTCAAAGCTGACTAAGGAGCCGAGTACTCTAAGTGAAATAGTCGTTGAGAATGAAAGGTTAAAAGGTCGAAAGTGCTAAACTAGTAGCGTAAATTTCGCTATAGAAAAGAGGGAGAATGACCTCAAGAATGTTATTGTCTCATTTACTAAGGCATCTAAATCATTGGATGATCTTATTATGAGTCAAAGAGAATGTGGAGACAAGACAGGCTTAGGATTTAATTCCTCTGTGCCATGTCAAACCTCAAGAGTAATTTTGGAAAAAGGAACTTCAAGTCATGAAGAGTCTGAAAAATCCAAAACTCTAAGTGTTGCACACACATTCACTCCAAAACACAATACTAAGCAAAGCGGCCTTGGTTACAAAGGAAAAGGAAAAAACGACCTTGAGATTGAGTATCTTTGAAAGGGATAGAGAAGAGATTCAAGAGTCCTCAAAGAAACTCCAAAAGAAAAATACTCAGAAAGAGGAAGCAGAGCTACCAAAAATCCCAGAGAATCCATAAAAGAAATAAATATGATGGGAATAGTAGAAAATATCCAAGCCAAGTGATTGGAATAATGTGAACTATCAAAGATAGACTTATGGAATATAAGCCCAAATGGCAAAGGCCTAGAACTCAAAGAAAGGCCATTCCAAAAGCATAAGAGCTTTCATCAAAGCACACATATGCACCTAGGCACTACACTCAAAGACACCACAATTACCCCAAGGAAGGTAATTGCTAAAACACATATGCAGGCATACAGACAAAAGAGACGAGTTGTATGAACTAGAATCCCCAAGCAATTTGCCAGGATTAATTATGATTATGGCACTCGATAGATGGCAACCTCTTAGAGTCAAATCATTTGGCTATAGGTTGGTTGGATCATCTTACAATTCTAACCCCTCAGGACCCAGACAAGTATGGGTACCTAAAACTTAATTTCCTTGATTGCGGAGTTCAAGGCAGTGAGTGCCAAGGAACCTGGTACATGGATAGTGGTCGCATTCGGACATATGACAGAAATAAGAGAAATCTGTCAAAATTCAAGGAAGTCAAAGGAGCCAAAGTCATATTTGGAGGAAATGAAGCTCCTGGTGAAATAAGAGGCATTGGATCCATCAAGAGGAATGGATTAGAAATCACGGATGTTGCATATGTTGAAGGACTTAACTTCAACTTGCGATATCGATCGGCTCTGTGACAAGGGCTACAATGTTGGATTCAACATGGGTATATGCCAAATCAAAGAAAATGAAACAAATGAAGTGGTCTTTGCAAGGATGTAGACAGAAAAATATGTATGTAGTGGATTGGTCAATTGCAACACCCAAAGACATGTCTACTAGCAAAGAACCAATTGAATCAAGTTGGGTCGTAGCACAAAAAGCCGAGTCACCTGAATTTCAAAACAATTAACAAGGCAAGAAGTCATCTTGTAGAAGGACTTCGTGATTCAAGATACAAGAAAGAGAGTATATGTGATGCATGTCGAAGGGAAAGCAAATCAAGTCGTCATTCAAAGAAAAGACATGCCCATCCTCAACAAGAATATTGCATCTACTTCATATGGATCTATTTGGCCCAGTGGAACCAACCAAAGATAAGTGGAAAGAAATACACCTTGGTGGTAGTAGATGACTACTCAAGATATACATGGACAATATTCATGTGCAAGAAGAAAGAAACCCTACAAAAACTACCACACGGCCGATGAAGAGGATTCAAAATGAGAAGAGTCAAACCATTATCAAAATAAGATCGGATAGAGGTACCGAGTTTGTCAATGGAATAATAACTCAAGTATTGTATTGAGAATGGTATTGGTCATGAACTATCCAGCAAAGAACTCCACATGAGAATGGAGTTGCGAAAGAAGGAATAGAACCCTCAAAGAAGAAGCAAGGACCATGTTAGTCAAGCGGGGTTACCAAAAAGATTTTGGCTGTCAAGCAATCAACACAGCTTGCTACACCCAAAACAGATGTATGATAAATAGACGGTGACAAAGACTCTATGAGATCCTGGATGGAAGAAAACCAAGTGTTGCATATTTGAGAATATTTGGATGTAGATGCTTCATCCACAACAATGGCAAAGACAACCTAAAGGCTTTTGATGCTAAAGTGATGAGGTATCTTCTTAGGATACTCGGTGAAAGCAAAGCCTACAGAATACTCAACAAAAGAACTATGGTTACAGAGGAATCCATTCATGTGGTATTCGATGAGCCAAATGTAAATGGAGAAGACATTGAAGAGTCGGTGATAAGTAAAATTTGAATCATCCAATCATACGTAAGAGTCCCTATCTCAAGTGAAGTGGGATTATCAAGTCGATGAAGATGAGATAGTGAATCTCAAAAGCACTGGAAAATTTGCAGCTAAGTGACCACGAGAGAGCTAACCACAAAGAACACACCGCAAGTCGATTGAATCCGGCTAACTTACTTCAACCTGACGTAAGATGGCCGAGAGACCATCCACGAGAACTTGTCATTGGAGATATAAGAGAAGGTGTCAAGACAAGATCCGAACTCAACAAGAAGCAATGTTCACTTGCTTCATTTCGCAAATAGAGCCCAAAGATGTGTCACAAGCATTGGACGACACACATTGGATTCAAGCTATGCAAGAAGAGTCGAATCGAGTTTGAGAGAAATAAAGTATGGGAATTGGTGCAAAGACCCATACATCAAAATGTTATTGGAACCAAATGGGTATTCGAAATAAGATGAATGAGGAAGGTTCGTGGTAAGAAACAAAGCAAGACTAGTAGCCAAAGGATATTGCCAAGAAGAAGGGATAGATTTTGATGAAACATTTGCCCTGTAGCAAGATTGGAAGCTATAAGGATGTTTCTTGCCTATGCGACTCACAAGAATTTCATTGTATATCGATGGATGTAAAAAGTGCATTCCTAAATGGTTTATTGGAAGAATAAGTGTATGTTGAACAACCTCCAGGATTTGAGCGAGAAGACTCTTGGAGACAAGGTATACAAACTCAAGAAAGCCTGTATGGATTGAAACAGGCACCCAGAGCATGGTATGACACCGTCACAATTCCTAAGCGAAAATGGATTCACAAAAGGAAAAGTAGATAGAACACTTTTCTTAATTCAAGACAAGAAGAGTATCTTGCTTGTTCAAATATATGTGGATGACATCATTTTTGGATCCACTAACAAAGAGTCGTGGTGAAAAATTCTCCAACCTCATGCAAAGTAAATTTGAAATGAGCATGATGGGAGAGTCGACATTCTTCCTTGGACTCCAAGTGAAACAATGGTGAAGGATGGAACCTTCATAAGTCAAACAAAATATACCAGAGATTTAATGAAGAAGTTTGGTATGAAGGAGAAGTCTTCGTAAAAATACCAATGAACACATCGGTCAAAATGGACATGGATGCGGATGGCAAGCTGTAGATCAAACAAGATCTGAGCACTTATTGGATCATTGCTCTATCTCACAAAGAAGCGGGCGGACATCACCTTTGATGTAGGTGTATGTGCAAGATTTCAATCTGCTCCAAGAGAGAGCCATATGACAAAGCTGACTAAGAGAATATTGAGATACTTGAAAGGAAGCGAAGAAAGGCCTATGGTATCCAAAGGAAGGTGGATTCAAGCTAATTGGCTATTGATTCGACTATCTTTGGATGCAGAGTGGACAGGAAGAGCACTTGAGGCACATGTCAAATGCTAGAAACAGACTAATTTCTGGTTTAGCAAAAAGCAAAACTCAATAGCCACCTCTGGTGACCGAGGGAGAATACATAGCTGGGCAAAAGTGTTGTTAGCCCAAGTCCTATGGATGAGACAAAGAAATTTGAGAGACTATGAAATTGAAGAAAAAGAAATTCCAATCATGTGTGATAACACAAGTGCCATTGCAATCACTCAAAATCCTGTGTTGCACTCAAGAACAAAACATATTAATGTCGATATCATTTCATAAGAGATCATGTTGAAAAGAAGGACATTATCTTGGAATATATCTCAAGCGATAAACAACTAGCCGACATCTTCACAAAACCATTATGTGAGTCAAGATTTGAAGAACTCAAGCATGAGTTGGGGTTAATTGAGTGGTGACACTCGGACTAATCAAAGAAGAGAATTAGAACAGTAAAAGGAGTGAAAAAGAGCCGAAAATGTAAATCGGCTTAGTAAATCACCAGATCGGAAAAGACTGACTACACCAAGTCGGTGATAATGAGTCACTAAGAGAATGCGAGAGAGTAGAGTTAAATCAGCTAAGAGATAAGCTGAATAACTTATGAGCAAAGTGACAAAAAACGCAATCGTTTTGACTTAAGCGGGAATGTTTTAAGGAACACGTCAAAGATAATGATGATGTGTACGGACATAAAGCCGCACACCAAGCTTATGATTGGATATAAATCTGCCGCATTAAATACGAGGCGTGAAATGCTCAATAGGCGTGTGAAATCCAAGCCGTTGATTTCGATCACAATTAAAAAACCGCCGCACGCCCTTTCATAAACCATATTTAAACCATTTTCGTCCGTTTTCTCTCTCACACTTCTAAAACTGTTCATCTCTTTCTCTCAAAAGCAAAAGGCAAAATACTCTCAAAACCCTATCAACCTTCAAATCAATTTCGAGATTTTTCTTGATATAATCCCGAGAAATGGCACCAACTTACGACTTTACCAAGTTAGAAAAGCAAATCCACAGGTTCGACGGTGGATTTCGACGGAATGGTGAAGCAGGGGTCCGAAGCGACACCCTGGTAAAGAAAATTCTTGCCGGGAAGTTGGAAACGCCCGGATTAAAACCGTTTCTAACGCTAGAATATCCGATGACCTACGTGGAGGAGGTCGCACAATTCTACGTGAATTTGAGATTCACGATGAAGGAATCAAGTCATCTGTTCACGGAAAGCGGTGACTATCACCGCCAAGGATTTGGTGAATATTGCTCACTACCGCCAGAAGGAGCAACCGAGATTAAGGAAGTCGATGTAAACTTGGCCGACGCCGAAAGAAATAGCCAAGTCCGACTTTTTGCCGATAAAATAATTTACACAAACAAGAGATTTGAAGGAGGATTATCACAAGTTGTTGGACATAGTTGCCAAATGTATCGACATCAAATTTGGCGGCTTTGACCAATGTCAAAGGCGAAGCCGATTGTAATAAATTTTGCAATCATCGAAGAAAAGAAGATAAATCGGGCTGAGTTTATCTACAGCAGACTCTGCGAACGTGGGGAACAAGTCCTTCAAAGAAGATGGCACATTTGGAGGATCCTCGGGATATGGCCTGGTGATTGGCCGGCTATTGGAGGTGAAAGGAGTCCCTCTTAGACATGGGAGGACTTTCCATGTTAACAAGAGGATGTTGAGCAAACCTCTCTCGGCGCACAAGAGAGCTTACGCCAAGAGAGCGACACTGGTGAGGGGGAATCGGTGATCCCGAAGATACACCGCTTTCTCTCAAGCAAGAAGAAAGCCGCCTGCACTGCCAAGAAGATCACGCCGCCCGTGCAAAGAAAGAAAACCAAACATGCTCCCCGCCGCAGCAGAGTCACTCGCCCAAAGGCCGTGTCACCCGCCCCGCAGCACGGTCGAGAAGGACTCACAAATGCCTTCTCCGATCATCAAAAGGAGGAGAACCGACAAGCCAAGACGGCCGGCTCCTCGTAAACAAATACAAAGACCTAGCCCCCGCCGCCAAGACTCGAGAGGACACCACCTCTCGAACGTAAATTCCGGTACAAACCAGGAGACGAAGAAGACTCGTCAAGCGATCGAACAGAGAAACCAGTGAGTCGAGTCACTCGCCTAGCACAAATACCGGAGACTCATCGGAGAAGTAGAGTCTCCGGATGTAGTTGATGAAACAACCAAGTCTCTTGAAGGCGATCGCAGAGGCCACCGAAGACACACAGTTGTAGCTCACACTGGTGAAGCACAAGAAGAACCAACTCAAGCGGATAGTGATGTAATGATCCTATCTCCACCTTACCCAGGACATCCAAAAGCGTCCGAGTGAGTGGAGAAAATGGAAGTTGAGCAAGTCAAGGGAACAGTTCCAACGGCCCGAGTTCATAGAAGAAGAAGAGGGCGCTAAATTTCCTTGGACTAACTATGTGCTCCCAAAGACTTGATGAGGACAAGCGCTTAGACATCCCGCAAATCTACAAGGACGATCGGGGAGAGAGCAAAGCAAGTGAAGAAGCCAAGCACGTGAGAAGGCAAGCATCCATCCTATCTCGGCACCTACGAACACACACATCCTCTTCTTGATGTCTTCTCCGAAAGTGACGAAGAACTGCAGAGAATCTTCACGCCCACGAAGAGTTGCAAATGCAAAGCAAGCATTGCATGAATCAAGAATCCTTCACGAGCAAAGACTAATGGAGGGACCAGAGAGTCCTCCGAACACACCGAAATCGATCCAATGGGAGTGGTTCAAAGAATAGCCAATCGATGTTTCTTGCTACCACTTCCCCACTCACTCGGAAGAAGGCAATAAGGGAAATGGCGATGAACCGGGATAGTGGGGACCCCGGTGAGCCAACCCCTATTGAAGGTGTGCTACCACCGCCCCAACGGCTGAACCTTCAATCGAAACACCGGGAGTTTGGAGACGAGTGACCCCATTCCAAGTCACTCTCGGTGGTGCGCCACCGGTGGGGAAACTCCCTCCACGCTGCGGCTAGGTCGGAGGATGCCGATGACTCCACAAAGAAGCAAGGAGGCGAAGAAGAGAAATTACAATCACAAGAAGAACAAACAAGTTGCCATCAACGAAGCTCGGGCGATTGAGACTGTCTCGGTGAGGTGCCAAATCGCTATGAAGGCTAATAATGACGTGCGATCGAGGCCGAGGACGGACGGAACAGCCCTGGGAGTTAACACTGCAGGCGATGAAAGTGCAATCCATGGGGTTGAGACTCCAATGGATGCCATCGTAGAAGACCCTAAGACAGTGACACTTTGTCGAAAGGGAGGACCAAGGCCTCGCAGCGGTAGAGAGACTGCCGGAGGTAATGAAGGCCCACGGGAGGTTGAGACTTCCGGGGTAAAGAAGTGAAGTAGAGAACATCCCTCCCGCAATCATCGACCCATCCGAGAAGGAGATCGGTGCACTTCATGATTCCCAGGACAACCCCGATGTCACTTTTTTCGGGATCAAGAGGCGAAGAAGAAGCGAGTCATCCCCATGACAAATCCAAAAGACTCAACTGCGGATGTTCCAGGCACGAGCAAGTCGATCCCAAGACTACTCGTCAAACTTTTAACTTTGATGATGATCCACCAATGGAAATCTCATCATCGTCCGATGACGCCACGATAAGGCCGAGGACCAGTCCATCGAAATGGAAAAATCGTTGAGACCAACGGTGTTAAGACAAATACTGAGGCTCAAAGCAAGCGGGTCTACTTTACAACAAAACCCAGCTGAACCAGAGACCACTGCTCAGGCTCCTCAAGCTGCAGCAGGATCGATTCCCAAAAGGACTTCACGCGCACCGCTCATCATCGAACAGATCCCAGTTGGCGGTGAGGAATCTTTTGTAGAATCTTTCCCTTTCTCCTTTGGAGATACGAACTCCACGAAGAGTCGAAAAATGAACAAGCACGCTATTACAAACCAGCTCTGTTCTTCCAAAGACACCATTGTTCCAGCTAATTATGACTTCGATCTTTGTATGGCCATCACTGAAACAGAAGAATCAGTTTGAAGTTCGAGAAGTGTTCAAGGCACTCTTTTCTTTGAAGTTGAACGGATGGAGAGGCATCAGCCTCTTTGGACATGCGCTGGACAACAGAGATGCCTCCCTTATGGTGATTTGAGAGGCATAACGAGTCGAGGATAAGGGAATGGTGGCAACAAAGAAGCAAACAATGCGAGTGGAACAGTGCGATACTTGAGAACATTGTTCAACAAGCTGCTTTGGTGTGGAGAGTGAAAATGCCGATGCAAAAACAAAGCCGAGAGAACACATTGAGCATATGGATGAAGCTCACACGCCGAGATCAAGGCTGCTGCGTGAGCAAAATACAAATGATATACGGCGTTTGGAAGAACACATGACTAGAAAATTCAGCCTCCTCATGGCCGAGATGAAGTGATTTGTGAGAATCCAACGCAACTCGATCCGAATTCCGTCTTTGCCGCATACAACGCAGCAGACTTGAAGCGAGAACTCAACCATCGAAGACTCGACTTCATGCTTGCCAAAGATGTTCCCGGGGTTCCTCTATCCTTTGATGATGCCAAAAAGGGGAAAGAGGAATACCTTAAAGCGACAAAATCAGGTTTGAAAAAGAAAGGAGCAATTTGAGAAGGGAACAACCGAGAAGGAAAATCGGTGAGGAAGTCTTGAAAAGAAGAAAGGAAAGCTTGTTGAGGGGGAAGGATCAGCAGATGTAACATTGATGATTGCACAAACTCCCCAACAAGGTCCTGTCACAGCTGACATTATAAGCGGCAAACTCCCCGTGACTCGCCACTCCAACACTCTGCTTTGTATCTATGGCCGAGAAGAGAAAAGCAATTGAAGCAGGGATGAAGGAAGTAGAAGGAAGAATGGATGCCAGGGTGATGAACATCTTGAAAGAACATGGAGGCATTCCAAAGAGAAGAGACACGTATGCCATTTCGAATGCCGGGACGAGCCACGATCGGTTGACGAATTCAAAACGCTTGAATCGAAGGATATTTTGCAAATATGTCCATGGCTCAAGCTTGGGACTTATCTTGGGAAAAGGGTCTCACGCTATGTGAAGAAGCCGACAGCGACGCAGACTTCCCGGATCACTCTGCTTTGGTCACTCGCTAGTCACTCAAATTTGGGAAGAAGAAGACCCCAAAGACAAGATACGCCCGCAGGTAGAGGAAGAAGCGAGAGGGAGTGGAGGAAGAAGCTTGGACCCAGGCCTCCGCCCAAGAATATTGAATACGTAGATCCGGGAAAGAAAGGAGGGATCTCTTGGCCGGGCTTGACCAAGTGGCAAATTTAAAAGTGGCTAAAACTAACGCCGAGTATGCACAAAGAATAGAAGAAGAAAACAAGAGACAAACTCGGCTATGGCGGGAGAGAGGAAAGAATAAGAAACGATGAAGCCGCCAGGAAGACATATGAGAAGAAAAAGAAGGCAAATTTGACGACGAGAAAAAGAGAAGAAGAGAAGAAGATCTTGATCAAGATGAAAGAAGGAGACAACGAAGGAGATGAAGTGTCTTTGTCCAACCCTTCGTGTATTTTATCATGTAAATACATACAATGTAAGTCTTACGTAATAAAGCTATAAATTTTTTTTATCTTTTGTGAAGACAATTATATACTCTTATACACCTTGTAAAAAAGTTGTGTTAACAAGAATGATATGATCAATAAAAAGAATTGATTCTGCGCATACATTCTATGTCAATACACTATCTGTATGTATCATTCTTTGTTTGCATCTTTGAATGATTTAAGTTTTGGCATCATCAAAAAGGGGGAAAATGTTAGGAATTTTATTGTTTAGATTTTGATGAATGCCATGTAAAACTTAGAATAGAAAGTTGGCACCCCAATTCTTGTTGTAAAATGCATTGTAATGAATAGAGCCGCCAAGCCGAGTCAAGACAAGAGCCTACGCCCCTAACATGCAAGAAGACAATCAAGACTGGAAGGAAGACTCTGCGAGACGGTGAGTATGGCAAAGAAGAGTAGACGGAACTCTCAAGAAGCGGTGAGATGCAATCGAGTGGAGCATCACGGTCAAGTCAACTCAAGAAAAGCCAAGTCTCAAGTTGAAGTGATGAAGAGTCATCCATGATTGGAAGTCGACTCTAAGTCACCTGGGGAAAGCAAGGAAATGCGATCAAGTCGAGATAATCGTAAAAAGAACCGTTGTACGTAAATCAAGAGATTTACTTAAACAAGTAATATCTCCATACCACCTTTCTTGGAGTGCTCACCCTAGAAGCGTGCAAAAGGAATGAACCAATGGGAAGCACTACACCGTGTCGAACTCGAAAAAGGTGAAACAACAATTCATACGAGGAAACGGCAATTCCAAGAATCGCAAGCCAACGATCGCAAAGTGACTTTAAAAAATGAGCCTATCTCTTCAACGGGCAAATTTTTGAAAGTTCACTATAAAAGGCTGAGGAGTTTGTTTGAGATACATAGATGACACACACGTGAGATATACAAGCACATTAGAAAATCGAAACAATCTCTATCCTCAAGCCTACATTTCAAGTACTTCAATCCAACACTCACCTGTGAAGGAAAGAGAACTTCAATCAGTTGAAGAGGAAACTTTTGAAAACAAGGGGTCTACATTCCAGGAAGGATTGTAGAAAGGTTCAAGGTTGAACAAGTCTTAAGCTTTTGGAGGGCTTCGTGATCAAATCCAAAGAGCTTGAGCAAGAGTCAGTAGTAACAAGGCAACGCCTGTGAAGAAGCCGAGTCGCACGAGAAGCCGGTGAGTGATCAAGGCGTCTCATCGAGTCCCTAAGGATCAAGTCGGCATTGTTGTGATCAAGACTTGTATCCGGATTACCACTTTGTAAACCGATCATTACTTAGTGGATTCCTCCAGGAGTTGGAGAAGAGAGGAGTAGAAGAATTACCCCATCTTCGAACCTCTATAAAAACTTTCTTCGTGTCATTTACATTTCAAAGATTTAAATTCCTCGCACTTTTGATTGCTTATATCTGGCCGATAAATTTGCTATCCATTTGATAATTTACAAGTACTAAATCAAGCTCTAATATCTTGCTTAATCAAACTTAAGGGTGTTAAGTCTTCGCTGAAAATAAAACCACAGTTGAGTTAAATTATAGCCAACAACCGAGTTACTCCATCAACAACTCAAACCGGAGTCTGTTGAGAGATTAACTCTACCGAGTGACTAATTCGATTGTCCATCTAGGACACAAATTGTGTAGAATCAACTCAGAGATTTAAAAGGACTAAATCGAAAATTTGGTAAGGTTTATTCAACCCCCCCTTCTAAACCTTACACTTACACCCCTTGGGACCTACAGAGTTTGCTGTGAAGTCCCTACAAAACAACTCAAGAAAACTAAACAAAACTAAAAATTAAGTTAAAGAAAATAAAAGAAATTAAACTTTAAGGCGATAAAAAAATTAAAATGAACGGAAATAGGAAATAAATTGGGTTGCCTCCCATAAAGCGCTAAGTTTTACATCTTCAGTCAGACTTCAGATTTCTAATCACTTTCGCTAAACCGTGTCATTTGAAATCTGTGAACCTTCAATGCCATCCATCAGACGAATGGCGTTGCATTGTTCTCGCGGATTCAACTCAGTATCGCTTGGGAATTTGCCTTTTTGATGCTGGCCTCCCAAAACAGTTGTGATCTGGGCTAGTTGTGTTTCTTGAGATTTCAGTCTTGCGTTTATGTTTGTGTTCAGCTGAGTGACCTGTTCTTCTATCCTATCTATCTTTGCTTCATCTTTGTTAAGTCTTGCCCTTTTCTCTCTGATAAACGAGGATAGCGTCTTTTTAACAGATGCTTTCTTGTCACTTGACTTCGCTCTGTCTTAATTACCCACATTGTATCCTGGAGGTGGCTGCAAAATATTTTTATTGTTAGCATAAGAAAAGTTTTCATGGTTTTGCAACCCTGGATGATAGTAGTTTAGTGTCTGATTATTTCTATAATTATTGTTGAAGTTCCTCTGTTGGCCCACAAAGTTTGTTTCTTCTTCAACTACAGCAGGATCCCTTAGAGTCACTTGCTACATCTCATCTAGTTTCATATTCAGCACGGATACCTGTTCTATGAGCATGACGACCTCATCCTGAACTTTTGCCACTCGTTAGACAGTCGACCTCTCAGATGGCCATTGGTAACTGTTATTCGCCATCTTATCTAACAAGTCTAGTGTATTCTCAGGATATTTCCCTAGTAGTGCACCCCTAGATGCATCATCTATAATTGTTCTTGTGTTGCCACTTAAACCATTATAGAAATATTAGACCTGTTGGTAGTCGGGATATCTATCACGCCCCAGACGAGATGTGACGACGATCAACCGCTTAAATACAAATGAACCAACAGTCTAGATGAATATCAACGCAAACCCAAATGAAACAGAGTCTAAAGCAGCGGAAATAAAATAAACATAAGTACGAATTACAACTTAAGGTCCAACAAAATCCAAATACATCCAACATAATAACTGAATAAGTTTACATGCCAAAACTAAAACAAAAGGTAAAGTACAATATCCAAATCTTAAACGTCAAGGGTCATACGCCCTTAAATTACAGTCAAAGAGAGAAAAGAGTAGCAGGATAAACGGGAGTCCGACATCAGTAGAAGTACATGAAATAAGAACAATCATCAGTAAAAAGGTGCAAGATCGACAGGCAGGGCGAGGGTCATCAATTTGTGGCCGGTTCGAGATCTTCAACATAGTCCCCATCTAAAGGTTAGAAAACAGGAGGGGATGAGACAGAAATCTCAGTGGATGGGGTGATCGTGTGCAAGTGTGGTGATATATATAGTTAATGTGAGAAAATCAGTTGTATGAAAACGCGTGAGATATGATGCATGATTCCACACACAGTACACAAGCGTCGTGATAAATATATTTAAGTAGTATACTTATACAGTTTGAGAAAACAGTTCGTGGTCACACAGACACTATGTGATTCAGTCAAGATAGGTAGGATTGCGTACGGAAATGTGTTAGCCAATCCCATGCAAGGCAAATAATGGTTGTGTACGGGTTTGTAGCGCCAACCAATGCAAAACAAGTAGCGGTTGCGTATGGATTTGTAGCGCCAACCAATGCAAAACAAGTAGCGGTTGCATACGGATTTGTAGCGCCAACCAAACGGGTCCGATAACTCCGGAATCGTGTGGATCAGACAGCGATTCCTTCATTCTTCCTTGTAACTCCCCAGGCAGGATGGTCCAAGACCGCCACCTTATCGCTCCATAGGCAAAGACAAAATCCACAGTGGAGCTTGCAAGGCTCGGATCTGTCATAATCATGATTATAGCTCAAGTACTACGACCCGCTTCCCTTGGACACTCCGTCCCTCAGTTGCGGGATTAGGACGATGGGGCCGAAAGAGTGGAATAGCAGCCGAGCTGCCCGTTTCCATCCCCGACGTATCCATTCCGACTGTGAGCTCGACACACCAAGTTGACTCAGGCAGGAAAGTAGTTATAAAGCGCTGCGATCAACCAGTGCAAAATGAGTATTATTGATTCAGGGAAGCAGTTTAGGAAAATTTTTGAAAATTCGCGAGTAGAAATATGACGTTGGTGGAGTTATTTGGATGAAGATGATCATCAAAAGGATAAGCAATCTTCGATATCTTGAAATATTAGGTGGAACATAAGTCCCGTTATAGATTCAAAATCGCAAGGCGAGGAAGTCGCTCCGCGATCGGGCATTAATCGGTCAAATTGATCCGATAAGTCAAGGGTTTTGGGAAAGTAAAATACTTTAATTAAATCTCCAAGTCAGAGGGTCCAGGGATATTTTAGTAAAAGAGAAAATAATTTGAGTTAGGTCCTTTATAAAAGAGAAATTGTAATTTAGCCCCATTTTGTAAAAACCAACACTTTTGGGGTTAAAAATTGAATAAATAAATATCCCGACCTTGAAAAATTAAGAGGTCAGTTCCTAAATTCTCCAAATTGTCCAGAGATTCAGGTTTTTAAAAATTTTGAGGTCGAGATTTTGTAAAATTCTCACATTGGCCCCAAATTTGTAAAAATTGCCAATTCGGACCTTAAGTTTAAAATAATCGGAACTCACAAACCGGAAGGGATTTTAATGTGATTCCAGTTGGAAAATGTCACTAAGGTTAGTAGGATATTGGGACAAAAGCAGTTTTTAAAATAAATATGTGTAGGTCCTTTAACTTTTGAAAATATCATTTTTGTCCCATTTTGAAATAATTGCCTTTAAGGCTTTTAGGGGTCCAATTGTTATGAAATTTGAACCTTGGGTCCAAAATATAATTAAGTTATAGTTCAGTTAGTATTTCCAGGTGCATGGACTGCATAAGTCCTGGAAATTTCATTTGGGTCCTCAAGTTTAGTATTTTACACATTAGTCCCTCAATTTTAGAAAATTTACTTTCCAAGCCCTAAAAACTTGGATTTTTGGAATACATTTAAAATATGTCATTTCCAGTACCTTAAGAGTAAAAATATCAAAATTTAAAGTTAAGGTCTGGTACAGGTTTTAAATTTGCAAAGTAGCCCTTAAATTTTCAAAATTTTACAATCTAGTCCTTGGGCTTTTAAAGGTTGATTTTATTTATCTTAAAACTCTTAAAAGTTTATTAGAATGCCCAAGAGTCATTTTTGAACCTGAGTATAGTCCCAAATTTCGAAATTTGCAGAGGGGTCCTTTAAATTTCATTTTCTTGCAATTTAGTCCACCAACTTTCCATTTTTGTATTTTTAAGTCCAAAATTGAAATTTAATCAATTATGCTCGACTTGTCCAGGTTATAAGTCATCCAAAACATGGATTTCAAAGATCATACACATGCATGTCCAATACATACAAGAATTCATTAAATAAAATATTAAATTGCACATGCATGCACCTAAAATTCAATACATAGCAATTTTGAGCAACTCTTGAGAATTTTCATGATTTGATACATAAAATTGACATGCAATACATAGATTATATATATCTCAAGGCTCATGATCAAATTTTCTACATGCATTTAATCAAAACACCTAAAAGTTGGAAAATATTTTTCCACCCACCTTAAAATTGGAAATTGTGAAATAAAAGGATAATTTCACAATTTTTGGATGAGGCTTCTTAGGTCAGCCCCTAATTCAAAAAAATATCAAAAATTTGAAGTTAGAAAATGAGAGAAAAATTAAGGAGAAAAGAAGGAAATAAGGAAATGAGAAGGACTACACTTTACATTGTGTAGTAGGTGTTTGGAGACTAGTTGAAGCTTAAAAATTGGAAATTTTGGCTCAACTCCAAAATCACCTAAGGTCAGCCCCTATTTCTCAAAAATTAAAAAGGGGTGTTAAAATTTGAAAAAAAATAGAAGGAAGAGGAAAGAAGGGTTCTAGTGTCCAATTCTTACCTTGTAGTCCAATTTTCTCTACTAGTTCTTCTTCAAGTCTTTAAGTTTCACCACCATGCATGCATGTCTCCAAGTGGTCTTCTAAGTACCTCAAAATCCAAAATTCAAGCTTATATTAAAAAGAGAAGGTGAGGAGTAGTAAGAATTTAAGTTGAATTGAGGAGTGAAATTTCTTACCTTGAGATAGAGGTGTTCGAATTTTTAGTGTTTAAGTGGTAAGATTGTTTGTTTTGGTTTAGATGTTTGAAGAAAGAAGTCTGTTTGATGTTAGGAAGAAGATGTTCTTGAAGGTTTGAAGGTAGGCTTGAAGATGTGAAGAACTTGTGTTTGAATTTTTGAAGATGTGAAGAAGTGGTACTTGAAGATATGAAGAACTTATGTTTGAAGATTTGAAGATGTGAAGAGTTGGTGTTTGAAGGTTTGAAGATATGAATGAATTTTTGTTTGAAGATTTGAAGATGTGAAGGATTTTTAGAGAGAGATTAGAGAGAAGAAGGAGAAAAGGTTTGAGAATTAAAATGTGTTGGATGAAAAATGAATTTTTGTGTAAAATTTGCCATTATGGCCGTCCACCATGGGGGGGGGGGGAAGAGAGGAATTTTTTTGTTCAATTTTGTGTCTTGCAAATTGTCTCTTGCATGGGGACAAAAGGGTGGTCAAAGGTATGGGCAATGTATGGAATGAGAAGGAATGTTGGAAGACTTCCAACATGTTGGTAAAATTAATAATAAAGAATTAATGTAAGAGATGATGTGTATAATGTTTGAATTAATGGTATAATTATACACAAGATGACTAATATAAGGTGTAGGTGTACAAGAGTTGGATGATATTTTTACTCCAAAAATGTCATCATGGCCGTCCATACTAGGGGCTTTATGGTAATTCCATATATTTTTTTTTGGTCCCAAATTTGATGATAATAGATGAAATATATCAATCTCCAAAATAATTAGTGATTTCCTTGATCACTTATAAGTCTCATGATCACTTAATCTAAATCAATATCTTAATTCTATAAGGTAAAAGTCTCTAAAATAAATAGTCTCTTAAAATTCTAAGGTGACTAATAAATACAAATATAGTAATAATGATCAATCAAGTGATCACAAATGCAAAAATAGAATTAATAAAGATCATGATCACAACTAATTAAATAAAATGAAATAAAGTACAAAATGTATATATTATTAATAATTACCCATCAAAATGACGCGGTAAAATAGTCGATCAAATGTATAAACAACAATAAGGATCAATTATAAGCTCGGAAAAATCGGGGCTTCACATCCTCCCCTCCTTAAAAGAATTTGGTCCCCAAATTCTCTTCAGAATAGTTCTGGATATTGGTTCCTCATGTCTTCTTCTAGCTCCCACGTTGCGTCTTCGTCTCGGTTGTGGTTCTGCCACACCACTTTAACCATCGGAATTTATCTCTTACGCAACTATCGCATCTGCTGATCAATGACCCGGATCGGCCTCTCGGTGTAGGATAGATTTTCCATTAGAGGAGGAGTATCACGAGTGATGATGTGTTTGGGATCTGGTTGATACTTCTTCAATCTTGATACGTGGAATACGTCGTGCATTCCCGCATACGGTGCTGGTAACTCGAGTCGATAGGCTAACTTCCCGATGCACTGTAGAATCTTGTAAGGTCCAACATATCTCGGTCTCAACTTGCCTCCTTTCTTCGGATTGATCAATCCTTTCCGTGGTGAGAGTCTGAGAAATACTTCATCTCCGACTTCAAATCCCAAATCATTTCTTCTTTTGTCCGCGTAACTCTTTTGGCGGCTCTGAGCTGTGCGTATCTGCTCCTTGATCAGCTTGACCTTCTCCATGGCCTCCTGAACTAAGTCGACCTTTGGAATCGAGGGCGACTTTCGTTTCTCTTTCGGAGTCCATTGGTCATCAATCTCCCAGTGTAGTGGGGATCTACATTTTCGCCCATATAATTCCTCGTAGGGTGCCATCCCAATCGTGGCCTGATAGCTGTTATTGTAGGCGAACTCGGCAAATGGTAAGTGCGAATCCCAACTTCCTTGGAAATCCAACGTGCAGGCTCGCAACATATCTTCCAAGGTTTGAATCGTTTCGCTCGGATCGTGTCCATCGATTTGTGGATGTCTTTGTTGTCTTTGTCAAACTTAGCGAGGTACCCAACTTCTCATGCAAGCACTTCCAAAATCTAGAGACAAACCTCGGGTCTCTGTCTGATACTATGTCAACTAGTACTCCATGCAGTCGAATGATCTCTCGGATATAAATCTGCGCAAGTTTCTGCAAGCTATCAGCTTTCTTAATGGGTAAGAAGTGTGCAGGTTTCGTGAGTCGGTCTACAACTACCCAAACAGCATCATGGCCTCCTCTGGTCTTTGGTAGATCCGTCACGAAGTCCATCATTATGTGTTCCCATTTTCACTCGGGAATCCTCTTTTGAAATAATTCCTTTCAAATTCTAGATGAGATTCATACTTATTGTATCTATTCATGAAGGACCTATCCCATCCTCAACATCAAAACTTAGGTGGCCTAGAGGCGCTTATATTCGATCCAAATTCCCATCAGCCAATTTCCAATAATCCTTCTGCAAAAATATCTCTAACAACCTTAGTGGTACGCAAAATTTCTTGTCATCACCTTGTAATAGACACTATTCATAGTACCCTATTCATGTGATCCGTAACATTTGCACCACTATTCGATTATCACTTAACCAATCATTTCTACTCCACATATCATTCTAATGTACTATTCCCATAATTATTAGTTCAAAACATACCTCTTATAATTCAAATCCCGAATATATCCTTGCTTGTCACAGCTAGTCAATACTTCATTTACCTAAGAGAGTGATACTCATAATAATAGAGTCGATTTAACTAAATAGTCGACACCTATTCATATTGTGGTATATTTCCTCAAACAATCGGTAGTAGATTTCATCACTAAAAGTGCAAGATCAACCCATAATCTCCACCCATCAACATATAATAGTCAAGACCTCAGTAATCATTTAATAAGTTATTTCCAAAGTTGTAATCATATGAGTCGCTCCTCCTTCTAAAATCTTGATAGCAATCTCAATTTCCCATATCCATAAGGTCCTTGATCATTCCAGATAAATGTGCACATCTCATATACTTTATATAGAATACTATTATCCGTCTCCTTCGAAATTAATCAATACTTAGTACTCAACAACTAAGTCAAAATCAATCAAATTCCTATATCATGTGAGTGCCTAGATCACCATAATATTCCAAATACTCACAGATAATCATTATCCCAAATTTAATTCACAAATGAGATATCATAACTTAAAAAAATATTTAGTGACAATTTGAGACCCTATAATCGTCATATCCTTGACGTATCTTATCCACGATACCAAACAACAAGTCAAAAATTTGCTTATTTAAGCTCGTAGAAGTATTTAGAAAGAATAACACAATGGCACATCATCGGTAAATCATACTTAGTAATTCCCACACAATAATTCTCTAAAGTAATATCATTAGGCATCTAACTTCTATAATATATCATATGACCCAATTATATACTGTCAAGTGATAACCTTATATCCACCATGTCTCATCATAATGGGGCATTATATCCTTCAAATCAAGAAATTTCTAAATCACCTACATCCAAAATGAGGTATATTCATTAATGTAAAACTTTAATACACCCATGAAGTACAACACTAGTAATACCGAGTCAAAGATACTTCTGAACCAAAATACAACCGAATCTAATACAACAGAAAGCAAGGTACATCACTGGAATAAGCGTCTACAATAACGAAAGTACAACTGACAATCAAGCTAACTAATCAGTGAGATCGCCATCATCGTCACTCGTAGCTATGTCCATTATCGGGGCCGGGTCGGGCTGAGGTGGCGCCTCGACCTCGGGCCAATCCACGAAGTCTAACCACTGCTCGAATCCCTGAGCCTCATCAAGTGGAGCAGCCTCAAGTGCCTCAGGCTCTCCGATGTCGACTCGATCCTCCTCAGGATCCTCCTCGGCGTCAGGTACGGGCTCCACCTCGGGCGGTGGCAATGGCTGAGCATTAGCTGCCAAAGCAGCCTCCAGTGCGGCGTCTCTCGAGCTAGGGCCTGTGTAAGGTCCTCTATGACGTCATCCGCTTGATGAGGGTCTCTCCAAGCGCTCGACGGTGTCGCGGATAGGCGGGCATCAATCTCCCATTTCTCGCGGCCGTCACTTGCCCTTTTCATCTTCTCTCGCATGTTATCCAGCGCGCTCGATACTCAGTATTTGGTCCTCCCCGCTCTTATGGTGTTATCGCGGTCCTTGATGTGTGATGGTCGGCTCGTTCTTCATCTTGGCTCATCGCCAAGCGCCGAGTCAGTCCCTATTACGTTGGTGCTCCTGGGCTAGCTCGTGGTCGCGCGATCACTCTCCGGTGCGGTGAATCATCGGTGCCGGAAATATTCCTTCGGCCAAAGACGGGCATGGAAAACATCCCACCATGAAGGCGGCGTCGGCTCCATCCGATCAAACAAAACTAAGGCGGATCACCAAAGGTAGAGGAAAGATAAGGAGAGAATAAGGAAAGAATGAATGAGGAAATCACCAAGAATCAACTAAGTCAAGACAAGTATGACTATGAAATCTCAAAATATGCGTTCTAACTTAGTTCAAATATCAATAAGACGGTTCTATGCCAATTTGAAATCGATTTCACACTTAATTAGTCAAGACGCTGTAATACCCAAAACACAGACCGAGGGTCCTATCCTGGGTCAGCTCGGTGTATGTTTCCATCTTACTAGCCGAGCTCTGATACCACTCTGACTGTCACGCCCCAGACGAGACGCGACGACGATCAACCACTTAAATACAAATGAACCAACAGTCTAGACGAATATCAACACAAACCCAAATGAAACAGAGTCTAAAGCAGCGGAAATAAAATAAACATAAGTACGAATTACAACTTAAGGTCCAACAAAATCCAAATACATCCAACATAATAACCTGAATAAGTTTACAGGCCAAAACTAAAACAAAAGGTAAAGTACAATATCCAAATCTTAAACGTCAAGGGTCCTAAGCCCTTAAATTACAGTCAAAGAGAGAAAAGAGTAGCAGGATAAACGGGAGTCCGACATCAGTAGAAGTACATGAAATAAGAACAATCATCAGTAAAAAGGTGCAAGATCGACAGGCAGGGCGAGGGTCATCAATCTATGGTCGGTTCGAGATCTTCAACATAGTCCCCATCTAAAGGTTAGAAAACAGGAGGGGATGAGACAGAAATCTCAGTGGATGGGGTGATCGTGTCCAAGTGTGGCGATATATATAGTTAATGCGAGAAAATCAGTTGTATGAAAACGCGTGAGATATGATGCATGATTCCACGCACATTCCACAAGCGTCGTGATAAATATATTTAAGTAGTATACTTATACAGTTTGAGAAAACAGTTCGTGGTCACACATGCACTATGTGATTCAGTCAAGATAGGTAGGATTGCGTACGGAAATGTAACACCAATCCCATGTAAGGCAAATAATGGTTGCGTACGGGTTTGTAGCACCAACCAATGCAAAACAAGTAGCGGTTGCATACGGATTTGTAGCGCCAACCAATGCAAAACAAGTAGCGGTTGCGTACGGATTTGTAGCGCCAACCAAACGGGTCCGATAACTCCGGAATCGTGTGAATCAGACAGCGATTCCTTCGTTCTTCCTTGTAACTCCCCAGGCAGGATGGTCCAAGACCGCACCTTATCACTCCATAGTGCAAAGACAAAATCCGGTGGAGCTTGCAAGGATCGGATCTGTCATAATCATGATTATACCTCAAGTACTACGACCCGCTTCCCTTGGACACTCCGTCCCTCAGTTGCGGGATTAGGACGATGGGGCCGGAAGAGTGGATTAGCAGCCGAGCTACCCGGTTCCAACCCCAACGTATCCATTCCGACTGTGAGCTCGACACACCAAGTTGACTCAGGCAGAAAAGTAGTTATAAGACAAAAAGCGATCAACCAGGCGCAATGAGTATTATTGATTCAGGGAAGCAGTTTAGGAAAATTTTTGAAAATTCGCGAATAAAAATATGGCGTTGGTGGAGTTATTTGGATGAAGATGATCATCGAAAGGATAAGCAATCTTAGATATCTTGAAAGATTAGGTGGAACATAAGTCCCGTTATAGATTCAAAATCGCAAGGCGAGGAAGTCGCTCCGCGATCGGGCATTAATCGGTCAAATTGATCCGATAAGTCAAGGGTTTTGGGAAAGTAAAATACTTTAATTAAATCTCCAAGTCAGAGGGTCCATGGCTATTTTAGTAAAAGAGAAAATAATTTGAGTTAGGTCCTTTATAAAAGAGAAATTGTAATTTAGCCCCGTTTTGTAAAAACCAACACTTTTGGGGTTAAAAATTGAATAAATAAATATCCCGACCTTGAAAAATTAAGAGGTCAGTTCCTAAATTCTCCAAATTGTCCAGAGATTCAGTTTTTTAAAATTTTGAGGTCGAGATTTTGTAAAATTCTCACATTGGCCCCAAATTTGTAAAAATTGTCAATTCGGACCTTAAGTTTAAAATAATCGGAACTCACAAACCGGAAGGGCTTTTAATGTGATTCCAGTTGGAAAATGTCACTAAGGTTAGTAGGATATTGGGACCAAAGCAGTTTTTAAAATAAATATGTGTAGGTCCTTTAACTTTTGAAAATATCATTTTTGTCCCATTTTGAAATAATTGCCTTTAAGGCTTTTAGGGGTCCAATTGTTATGAAATTTGAACCTTGGGTCCAAAATATAATTAAGTTATAGTTAAGTTAGTATTTCCATGTGCATGGACTGCATAAGTCCTGGAAATTTCATTTGGGTCCTCAAGTTTAGTATTTTACACATTAGTCCCTCAATTTTAGAAAATTTACTTTCCAAGCCCTAAACACTTGGATTTTTGGAATACATTTAAAATATGTCATTTCCAGTACCTTAAGAGTAAAAATATCAAAATTTAAAGTTAAGGTCTGGTACAGTTTTTAAATTTGCAAAGTAGCCCTTAAACTTTCAAAATTTTACAATCTAGTCCTTGGGCTTTTAAAGGTTGATTTTATTTATCTTAAAACTCTTAAAAGTTTATTAAAATGCCCAAAAGTCATTTTTGAACCTGAGTACAGTCCCAAATTTCGAAATTTGCAGAGGGGTCCTTTAAATTTCATTTTCTTGCAATTTAGTCCACCAACTTTCCATTTTTGTATTTTTAAGTCCAAAATTGAAATTTAATCAATTATGCTCGACTTGTCCAGGTTATAAGTCATCCAAAATATGGATTGCAAAGATCATACACATGCATGTCCAATACATACAAGAATTCATTAAATAAAATATTAAATTGCACATGCATGCACCTAAAATTCAATAAATAGCAATTTTGAGCAACTCTTGAGAATTTCCATGATTTGATACATAAAATTGACATGCAATACATAGATTATATATATCTCAAGGCTCATGATCAAATTTTCTACATGCATTTAATCAAAACACCTAAAAGTTGGAAAATATTTTTCCACCCACCTTAAAATTGGAAATTGTGAAATAAAAGGATAATTTCACAATTTTTGGATGAGGCTTCTTAGGTCAGCCTGTAACACCCGGAATTTATTTTGGTTTTATTAAGAATTATGAATTTTAGATTTTAGTTAGATTTATTTAGGGGCAAATTATTATTATTATTATTTTTATTTTATTCAAGCCCAATCTTTCAAATCCAATGTCCAATTATCCAGGCCCAAGTTTAAACAAACCCATTTAATATGATCCCTTATCAATTCAGCCCAGTCCAATTCCAATAGAATTCTAGAATGCCAAGATACTAGATTTTAAACTTCCAAATATATCAAATCTTCTGATATTTTACCCGATTTATGAGAATCCTGTGAGATTAAAACACTTAACCCTAATTAGACCTATATATATATATATATTAATCAACTGTCCAAGAAAAAAAATCACGTTAAGCAACAAGAAAACAGGTAACCATATCTTTTCTTCCCTCACGTAAATTTTCATTGCCCAAACCAGAATCAATTCCCAAACCCAAAACTATTCAACCAAACGACAACCGTACGCCTTTTCCCAATGCCGGCGGCAAAAATTCCAAAACCCAGAAACCCGATTCAGCCACCGCCGGAAAAATTTTCCCGAACCAGCCCGAAACTGACTCGCACTTCTCCGATTCAGTCTGAAACCCAAACTCCAAGCCCGAACACAACCTGCCTATCGCCGTCGAGCCGCGCCGCTCATTGCTGCCGGTGTGTCTGTGCGTGACGTTTAAGAAAAAAAAAAAAGAAATAGAGAGGAGAGAGCGAGATGGCAGACGTCTGGTTGTGGGGGGGATTGATTTTAAATTGGTTGAGAGAATTTGATTTAGGGAGAAAGAAGAAAAATGGGGGATGTGGCTGGTACGAAACAAAAGAAAGAGAAGAGAAAGAAAGAGAAGGGAAAGAAGAAAGAAAAGAGAGAAGAAGAAGTGGGATGGTGGCGTGAGGTAGTGATTAGGAAAAAGAGAGGAAAAAGAAAAAGAAAAAGAAAGAGGAGAGAGGAAGGGAAAAGTAAGAGAGAGAAAAGAGGGGTGGGGGGATGGAAGGTTACGTATGGGAGGTGAAGGAAAAAAGGGAATGAGGATTTTTGGGGATGTGGTCCCCACAAACCAATGACAGAATTACCTTTCAGCCCAAACCATCAAATTAACCTCTAAATTCCAATTTCTATTTTGATTCTAATTCAACCATTAATTCTATTTTTTTTTATATATTCTATTATGCCCCTAAATTAGGATTTTTAGATTATTATTATTTTTAGTTTAAGTTTAGAATATTCGAGGATTTTAATTAGTATTATTTTATATTGATTAGGCGATTTATCGAGCGAGGATTAGGCGTGCTTGCATCCGACACTTCTAGGCTCTACTAAATTTTCAAGCTACGTTCAAGGTGGGGTTTGTTTTTCTAAACTTTATTGTCCTTGTTAAATGCTTAGATTATTTTGCATGAATATATAGTACTGATTGCTTAGCACTATGGAGCCAGGGGACTCAAGAGGTCCGGGTCGATGTATCCCTCAGTGGAACCCTGCAGGCAACTATTGTCTATGTCTACGGTTTTTCAAATGATCTATGCTATGTCCTATGGATTGTATTTGCATGCCTATGTGAGATATCCGTGTATTTAGCTTGGACAATTTATACTTCATCGAAATGTGTCGCTCACCCCACATATAACAAACTTTTCTGGTGAATGAGATGGCGCTGGCTAAGAGCGGTGGATATGACAAGGCCTAAAGATTTATTTATGAATGTTTAGTTTAAAAAAAAAATATGTCGAACTATTTACTTCTTTTAAGTTATTAGTTTTTATTTCCAGTTTATTTGAAATTGATATAATCAGACATTGGTTAGAATTTTATTTATTAAATATTTTGCTTCCGCTACAATTGACTTAGTTAAATTTTATTTTTAAATTATCCATGTTCCTTTTCATCGTAAAAATTAGGATTATGCTTGTTTATTTTATTAAAGAAATTCTAGGGCGTTACAGGTGGTATCAGAGCGGGTCTACCTTTCTGTAGACTTGTAAAAAAAAAAAGATTTTTTTCCTCGCATGTGTACTCTGATAAATGAATTAAAATTATTTTTTTAATAAACGAAAAGAGTCTACGTATCCACCACCGCTATGCCACGCCAACTCCGAAGCCAAGGTACGGATTTTTTTTAAAAGGATTTCGCTTTCTACTGCTATTGCCATTGCTACTGCTATTGTCAAATGCTATTGATAAAATGTTTTAATACTGTTGTAATGAATTTTACAATTCCTACTGCAAAGAGAAAAATGAAAGAAGTATGCTAAGTTTTCTTGGATGTATAGCACGATAGAATGCCATGGAACTAATGAGATATTATGTTAATTGTGAACTTTATGGACAATAGAAAGAACTTAGAGAATTTAATTATTGTTATGCTATATAGATGGCTCGTAGAAGGTATACAACACGAAAGTCCGATATTGTTAGCGCTACTAGGTGAGCCAGGATAGAGAGATATGAACAATATCAATGGGAACCTAACCATAACCTTGGGGCGCATCTTAATGCAATGTTTGGATTATGGGTAGAGGCTAGATATGCCGGTCACTCGGTATCTGATCGACAAGGCATACTTAGATTTGTTACCGATGCCATCAGCCAGGGCATCAGGGTTGGGACTGTAAGAAATATTCCAATCAGCGTAGAGAGGAACAGAGGCCCACAGGAGGGAAACCCAGAATGTACGCCATGACCGAGCAGGATGCACAAGAGAAGCCTGAGACAATGACAGGTATGTTACGAGTTTTTAATGTACTTGCTCTTGTACTTTTTGATATCGGTGCTACACATTCTTTTATATCTGCAAAATTCATTGAGAGATTAAATAATGTGATATGTGAGTCTCATGGAACCTTTTGGGGGTCGAAGATACCATCGGGTAAAACTATAGTGGCTGATCATAGAGTAAATGGGGTACAACTGAACATAGAGGGGAGAACTCTTGAAGCGAATCCATATGTTATAAAGATGAAGGACTTTGACGTAATCCTAGGAATGGATTGGTTAACTCAGAACCGCACAAACATCCGATGTCACGAGAGGGAAATAGATTTCCATATGCCAGGAAAGGAGAAGTTCACTTTCCATGGGACTAGGTCAGTGTTTCGCCACGAGTTATATCAAGAATGAAAGCCGTGAAGATGCTAAGGAGAGGAGAATGCCAAGCATTCTTGGTGAATGTAATGGCTACCCCGATCAAGAGAGAAAAATTGCCGATATCCCGATCGCCGAGAGTACCTCGATGTTTTTCCGGAGGATTTACCGGAATGCCACCGGATCGACAAGTGGAGTTCACGATTGATCCGCACCGAGCAAAGACCAACGTCAAAGGCACCTTACGAGAATGGCACCTAAGGAGTTGCAAGAACTAAAGGTGCAATTACAAGAGTTCTTTGGATAAGGGTTATGTGAGACCGAGTGTGTCCCCTTGGGGAGCTCCTGTGTTGTTTGTTAAGAAGAAGGACGGTACGATGAGGATGTGTATCGACTATCGAGAGTTGAACAACCTCACGATCAAGAACAAATACCCCTTACCCCGCATTGAGGATCTGTTTGATCAATTAAGAGGAGCCGGAGTTTTCTCGAAGATTGATCTAAGATCGGGGTATCACCACCAAGATCAAAGAAGCGGATATACCCAAAAACAGCGTTTAGGACCCGTTATGGACATTACGAGTTTACTGTGATGCCATTTGGGTTAAGCAACGCACCAGCGGTCCTTATGGACTTGATGAATAGAGTGTTTCATCCTTACTTAGATCAATTTGTCATTGTGTTCATCGATGATATCTTGATCTATTCAAAGGATAAACAACAAAGACGAAGAGCATTTGAGGATCGTCTTTGGCCGAGACACTTTGCAAGGAGAAGCTTTATGCGAAGTTCAAAAAGTGTGAGTTTTGGCTGGAGCGAGTGGTGTTCTTGGGTCATGTAGTCACCGCCTGAGGTGTTGAAGTGGATCCAGCCAAAGTGGAAAACATAAATGAATGGAAAGCGCCATCGACGGTGAGTGAGGTACGCATTTCTTAGACTTTTGGATATTGGAGCGGTTCATTGAGGGTTTTTCCAAGATTGCTTTGGACCAATGACCCGGCCGACAAGAAAGGGAGAGAAATTCCGGTGGGATCGAGAAATGCGAAACCAGTTTCCAAGAATTGAAACAGAGATTCGTTACCGCACCAGTTTTGACGATACCTAATGGATCGGAAGGGTTCGTTATTTATAGTGATGCGTTAAAACAAGGTCTCGGATGTGTACTCATGCAATAGGGGAAGGTGATAGCTTATGCCTCGAGACAATTAAAGCAGCACGAGCTTAACTATCCCACGCATGACTTAGAGTTAGCAGCCGTAGTACACGCTCTGAAGATATGGCGTCATTACCTGTATGGAGGAAAATGTGATATCTATACGGATCACAAGAGTCTCAAGTACTTCTTCACACAGAAAGAATTGAACATGAGACAACGAAGATGGATGGAGTTAGTCAAAGATTATGACTGTGCTATCCATTATCACCCAGGCAAGGCCAACGTGGTTGCTGATGCCTTGAGTCGGAAGAACAGTTGTGAACTGACGAGCATGATCACGGAGCAAGAACAGTTGATCAAGGATTTTGTCAACATGAGAATCGATGTGGTAGTACCCCCAACTGACACCAAAGCTATCATATCTGCTATGGTGGCAAAGCCGACTTTGAGAAATCGGATCAAGGATGCACAAACGAAGGATAAGTTTTTGTGCAAAATGAGGGAGCGAGCTTTAGCTGGAAACATTAGAGGTTTCGCTGAAGCACCGGACGGCACACTTACTTATGAAGGGAGAGTCTGTGTACCAAAAGACGAGAACCTAAGAAGGGAAATCTTAGAAAAGTCTCATTGTACACCCTACACGGTACATCCAGGAGGTACGAAGATGTATCGTGATTTGAGAAACACTTTTTGGTGGAGAAACATGAAGGGCTTTATTGCATCGTTCGTGGAGAGATGTTTGACTTGTCAACAAATCAAAGCCGAACACCAACGACCATCGGGGTTGCCACAACCACTTGAGGTTCCGGAGTGGAAGTGGGAACATGTTACAATGGATTTTGTGACTGGTTTACCGAGGTCGAATAGAGGGAACGAAGCTATATGGGTTATCATGGACAGATTGACGAAGACTGCACACTTTTTGCCGGTTAAGATGACTTTCAGCATGGAACAGTTGGCTCGATTATACATTGAGGAGATCGTGAGGCTACACGGGTGCGATTTCGATTGTGTCGATAGAGACACACGGTTTACTTCAAATTTTTGGAAGGGATTGCAAAGAGCAATGGGGACGAGATTACATTTCAGTACGGCGTTTCATCCCCAAACAGATGGACAATCCGAGAGGACGATACAGACGCTGGAGGACATGCTTAGAGCTTGCGTGTTGGATTTCGGAGGAGGTTGGGAACGACACTTGCCACTAATTGAATTTGCTTATAATAACAGTTATCAGTCAACTATTGGGATGGCACCATATGAGGCGTTATACGGGAGGAAGTGTAGATCGCCAATTCACTGGGATGATGTTGGAGAAAAGAAAGTTTTGGGTCCGGACATTGTCAAAAGAACAGTTGAAGCCGTAGAGAAGATAAGAGAAAGAATCAAGGTGGCACAGGATCGACAAAAATCTTATGCCGATCCAAAGAGGAAAGAGTTACAGTTTGTTGTAGGCGAGAAAGTTTTTCTGAGAGTATCGCCGACGAAGGGAATTTTCAGATTTGGTAAGAGGGGGAAGCTCAATCCAAGATATGTTGGACCGTACGAGGTTTTGGAGCGAGTGGGAAAAGTAGCGTATAGATTGGCCTTACCGCCAGAATGTCGGGAATTCACAATGTTTTTCACGTATCTATGTTACGGAGGTACATGTCAGATCCGAATCATGTTGTTAACTATGAGACCATAGAATTGGATAGACAATTGTCATACGAGGAGAAACCAGTAGCAGTACTAGATCGAAAGGTGCACAAGTTAAGAAATCGAGACATTGAGTTAATCAAAGTGCAATGGAGTGGTCATAGCCAAGAAGAGGCTACTTGGGAACGTAAGGAGGATATTTTAGCATCACATCCAGAGGTTCAAATTTTGTTAGGTACGTTTAATTTCGAGGACAAAATTATTTTTAAGGGGTATAGTATGTAACACCCGGAATTTATTTGGGTTTTATTAAGAATTATGAATTTTAGATTTTAGTTAGATTTATTTAGGGGCAAATTATTATTATTATTATTTTTATTTTACTCAAGCCCAATCTTTCAAATCCAATGTCCAATTATCCAGGTCCAAGTTTAAACAAACCCATTTAATATGATCCCTTATCAATTCAGCCCAGTCCAATTCCAATAGAATTTTAGAATGCCAAGATACTAGATTTTAAACTTCCAAATATATCAAATCTTCTGATATTTTACCCGATTTATGAGAATCCTGTGAGATTAAAACACTTAACCCTAATTAAACCTATATATATATATATATATATATATATATTAATCAACAGTCCAAGAAAAAAAATCACGTTCAGCAACAAGAAAATAGGTAACCATATCTTTTCTTCCCTCACGTTAATTTTCATTGCCCAAACCAGAATCAATTCCCAAACCCAAAACTATTCAACCAAACGACAAAAGACGCCTTTTCCAAAGGCTGACGACAAAAATTCCAAAACCCGTAAAACCCGATTCACCACCGCCGAAAAATTTCGAACAGCCCGAAACCGACTCGCACTTCTCCGATTCATCCAAACCCAAACTCAAGCCGAACACAACCTCGCCTATCGCCGCCGAGCCGCGCCGCCTTCTTTGCGCGGTGTGTCTCGTGCGTGAGGTTTAAGAAAAAAAAAAAAAGAAATAGAGAGGAGAGAGCGAGATGGCAGACGTCTGGTTGTGGGGGGGATTGATTTTAAATTGGTTGAGAGAATTTTATTTAGGGAGAAAGAAGAAAAAAAAAAGAAGAAAAATGGGGGATGTGGCTGGTACGAAACAAAAGAAAGAGAAGAGAAAGAAAGAAAAGGGAAATAAGAAAGAAAAGAGAGAAGAAAAAGTGGGCTGGTGGCGTGAGGTAGTGATTAGGAAAAAGAGAGGAAAAAGAAAAAGAAAAAGAAAGAGGAGAGAGGAAGGGAAAAGTAAGAGAGAGAAAAGAGGGGTGGGGGGATGGAAGGTTACGTATGGGAGGTGAAGGAAAAAAGGGAATGAGGATTTTTGGGGATGTGGTCCCCACAAACCAATGACAGAATTACCTTTCAGCCCAAACCATCAAATTAACCTCTAAATTCCAATTTCTATTTTGATTCCAATTCAACCATCAATTCTATTTTTTTTATATATTCTATTATGCCCCTAAATTAGGATTTTTAGATTATTATTTTTTTTAGTTTAAGTTTAGAATATTCGAGGATTTTAATTAGTATTATTTTATATTGATTAGGCGATTTATCGAGCGAGGATTAGTCATGCTTGCATCCGACACTTCTAGGCTCTACTAAATTTTCAAGCTACGTTCAAGGTGGGGTTTGTTTTTCTAAACTTTATTGTCCTTGTTAAATGCTTAGATTATTTTGCATGAATATATAAATACGATTTGCTTAGGCACCATCGAGCCAGGGGACTCAAGAGGTCGGGTCGATGTATCCCTCAGGTGGAACCCCTGCAGTGCAACTATTGTCTATGTCTATGGTTTTTCAAATGATCTATGCTATGTCCTATTAGATTGTATTTGCATGCCTATGTGAGATATCTGTGTATTTAGCTTGGACAATTTATACTTCACTGAGCTGTGTCGCTCACCCCACATATAACAAACTTTTCAGGTGAATGAGATGGCGCTGGCTAAGAGCGGTGGATATGACAAGGCTTAAAGATTTATTTATGAATGTTTAGTTTAAAAAAAAATATGTCGAACTATTTACTTCTTTTAAGTTATTAGTTTTTATTTCCAGTTTATTTGAAATTGATATAATCAGACATTGGTTAGAATTTTATTTATTAAATATTTTGCTTCCGCTACAATTGACTTAGTTAAATTTTATTTTTAAATTATTCATGTTCCTTTTCATCGTAAAAATTAGGATTATGCTTGTTTATTTTATTAAAGAAATTCTAGGGCGTTACACAGCCCCTAATTCAAAAAAATATCAAAAATTTGAAGTTAGAAAATGAGAGAAAAATTAAGGAGAAAACAAGGAAATAAGGAAATGAGAAGGACTACACTTTACCTTGTGTAGTAGGTGTTTGGAGACTAGTTGAAGCTTAAAAAATGGAAATTTTGGCTCAACTCCAAAATCACCTAAGGTCAGCCCCTATTTCTCAGAAATGAAAAAGGGGTGTTAAAATTTGAAAAAAATAGAAGGAAGAGGAAAGAAGGGTTCTAGTGTCCAATCCTTACCTTGTAGTCCAATTTTCTCTACTAGTTCTTCTTCAAGTCTTCAAGTTTCACCACCATGCATGCATGTCTCCAAGTGGTCTTCTAAGTACCTCAAAATCCAAAATTCAAGCTTATATTAAAAAGAGAAGGTGAGGAATAGTAAGAATTTAAGTTGAATTGAGGAGCGAAATTTCTTACCTTGAGATAGGGGTGTTCGAATTTTTAGTGTTTAAGTGGTAAGATTGTTTGTTTTGGTTTAGATGTTTGAAGAAAGAAGTATGTTTGATGTTAGGAAGAAGATGTTCTTGAAGGTTTGAAGGTAGGCTTGAAGATGTGAAGAACTTGTGTTTGAATTTTTGAAGATGTGAAGAAGTGGTACTTGAAGATATGAAGAACTTATGTTTGAAGATTTGAAGATGTGAAGAGTTGGTGTTTGAAGGTTTGAAGATATGAATGAATTTTTGTTTGAAGATTTGAAGATGTGAAGGATTTTTAGAGAGAGATTAGAGAGAAGGAGGAGAAAAGATTTGAGAATTAAAATGTGTTGGATGAAAAATGAATTTTTGTGTAAAATTTGCCATTATGGCCGTCCAGGGGGGGGAAGAGAGGAATTTTTTTGTTCAATTTTGTGTCTTGCAAATTGTCTCTGGCATGGGGACAAAAGGTTGGTCAAAGGTATGGGCAATGTATGGAATGAGAAGGAATGTTGGAAGACTTCCAACATGTTGGTAAAATTAATAATAAAGAATTAATGTAAGAGATGATGTCTAATTGCCTAAACTGGGCGATTTCAGATTTCAGTTGCAGCGTTTTACTAGGGGAGAAGTATTTGGCTAGAAACCGTTGACTTAGATCTGCTCAATTTGCGGTTGGTGCTGTTAGAGAGCATAACCATCCCTTAGCCTTATCGCGTAGAGAGAATGCTAAAAGGCATCATCGAATGATATCCTCAGAAACACCATTTATTTTAATGGTATTGCAAATTTCTAAAAAGTGCACTAGATGCGCATTTGGATCCTCAACGGCTCTACCCCCAAACTGGTTTTGTGACACCCCCATAAGTTTGACTTACCTCCAGTTGGAAGTAGTCCCTAACTGCCCTTGACGCGGTCCTTTCCACAATTCGGTGCTGGACGTTGGCCCTTGGTGGGCGCTCCTCATTGTTTCTGTTCTCCACAGCGTTTGGATTTGTCCCATCCGCCATTGCTTTGGCTCTTCTCCTTAGTTGCTTTGATGTCTTTTCGATTTCCAAATAAATGGGTATTGGCTGGGTCGACTGGAACGCGTGGTCATGCACTATCTACACTTAACAAAAACATTGTTGTAATTTTTACGAGAAACGAAGCTTAAAATGAACAAATATCAGTTGGAATATCCGGATTAGATTGATGAATGCAAAGAGAAGATCAAAACGACGAAAAAAATGGACAAAAATACTTCACACGGTCGGACCGTGTGGTGTCACATGGCTGTGTGGAAATGCCGGTGTGAAACCACACAACCATGTGAAATTGGGCAAAATAGGGTACGGAACCAGGGCCACACGGTCAGACCATGTGATACCACATGGGCGTATGGGAAAGGGTATCGAACCGCACCACCTGCCCGTGTAAGATCACACAACCATGTGAGGAAGGCTTTGCACCACCACATGGCCGTATGGTGCCACACGGCCAGGCCATGTGGGACTTTATCACGACGTATTTTTCAGAGTTGTCTTCATGTTCCAACTCTACAAGTGATCTCTCCAAGCATCTATAAAAGGGACCCAAGGCTTGCACGAAAAAGTATCACTTCATACAGAGAAAACACATCAAATTACATAGGAACGCAAGAATCGAAGATCTTCTGAGCAAAGAACACCACAAGGCTTTCGCATCTACGGGAGCACAATAACTTCGAAGGCTTGGAAGGAGAATCCATCCTGACAAGAAGGGGTTTTCTTTCTATGTCTAAGATCTCTTGTCTGTGCTTAAACAATGTCATAATGTTGATTCTAATTTGTCTATTAGTTTGTAATCAATGTTTGGCACATATTTCAGATCTTAGGGACATGATCAAAACTAAGGATTCATGTTAAATATGATTATTTGTTTTCTTAATTAATTTATGCTTTTCTAATTAATTTACATGTCATATTTGTTAGTGCGAGATTCGGGAGATGAGTTCTAATAAAGACGGAAATTGAATTCAGACATAAATGGGTGTAACGTGTCGGGAGACCTACAACTATTTGTGGGGAGTCATAAATCTTTTCAGAGTTAGTAATAATTGTAATGTATCGGGAGATCTACAATTGTTATTAATCTACTATTTATTTATCACCTCGGAGGGGGAATAAACTATCTTATGAATTGAACCCATAGAATTGCATGAATTGGTTTTTAAAACTTTAATTGCATTTAATATTGAAGAAATATGTTGAGATTATGTGCCTAAGGTTGCTCCCGTGGTTGTTGAAAATACTTGTGGAGTTCGTAAATTTATTTATTTTTCTTTTTTAATTTTCAATTTTAATAAAACTGGATATTCGGTCGCTTCACTAAAAGTGGAATACGATGTTATTATAGCTTAAGTGTTTTAAATATCAATCCTTGAGGAATACGACCTTGCTTGCCATTAGTTTATAAATTACACTGTACGCTTGCAGTTGTATGAACCAAATATTTTTGTCGAACAAGTTTTTGGTGCCGTTGTCGGGGATTAATTAGATTCTACTTAGATATAGTAATAAGTAGTTCAATCTTAATTGAAGCATATATTTATTTTTTTTTCAAAATTTTCGAAAATCATTGAAATTATTTTTATTTTTTTATTTTTGTTCGGTTAAGAATACGCAGTATCATGCTCTTTTAAAGAAACCAAGTAAACATATACTAAATATGCGTGCAAATGCATCAAATATATATCATTTTGAACCCCAAAATGCACGTATATTTTACAAACATCACCTTTTATAGTGATGATTTGAAAAAGTCCCCGATGATGAGATAGATATTTTCCAAACTTCACTTCTTGATCGTTTGCTTGTCTTGTTGTGCAACATTTGATGTTTACCCTTCCTCAATTTTAATGCTCTGCAGGCTGCCTGAAGCCCTGCAAGTTTTCTGCGAACATCCCTATTGGTTCTCACCTTCTTGCACTCTTTCAGCAAGACAGCTTTAAGGTTGTAGATGTGTTCGCTTATCATTTTGGGTTTTTTGACTTTTTATTCCAACGGACTTCTTCAGCTTTGTTCGAGTCCTTAGGATGCTTTACCCCTTTATTAAGTGTTCTCCATAAATGTGGGAATGACTCAACTGTTAGTCTGCTGACAGACATAACTTTTTATACTTAACGGAACCTTTTCTTCGACACCCAGCTGCTGCTTTACTGCATCCTTCAGTCAACTTCTGCGATCTTCAACTTGGTTGCTTCTTTACTCAGCTTATATTTCCTATCTATTACATAGTTGAATTACAACATAAAATGGGGTGCCAAATTTCTAATCTAAGTTTTATATGCATCATCAAAATCTATATAAATAAAATTTCCAATAATTTCCCCCTTTTGATGATGCCAATACTTAAAATAAAAATATAACATAAAGTGCTAAAAAGAATGATTGTAAGAATGTATAATTTTATTAAATACCATTCTGCACTTACATGTACTTACAATATTTTTGTGTATTTACAAGTATTGTAGAAATACAATAAAATTTTCCAGCTCTCTTCAACGCCTTAGCTGCTTACCTCCTTCTATCCTCATCTTCGTCTCATCTGCGGCGATCTCCATCTTCCTTTCTCTTCCTCGCGCCAGCTTCCTTCCTTTTCTTCTTTTCATAATCTCTCCTCAAAATCTCATTGTGTTCTCTCACTTGCCTTGCATTTTGTTTCTTCAGTTCTTTGCTGAAGGTCATCTACACACAGAGCAACTTCTCTGTTCTCAAGTTCTCTGAAGCCCATCTAATATACGAGGTCCTTTTTCAGAGGATCTACATACATAACTTTCTTAGGTCTTCTAGGTGGAGAGCTTCTGCCTCTCCCACTAGACCTAGAGTCTCTTCCTCTTCCTCTGGCTGGATCAGCTCCTCTAGGAGTTTGACTGGGCTGAGCCCTTGAAGTCTGTTGACTCTTTCAAGATTGAGGCTGCTGCTTCGTGGTTAGATCAACGACTGTAAGTCCCTTTTCCCAGTTATAATCCCATGCTCTTGTTGAGTCCATCCCCTCAAAATAATATTCAGATAAAAGTGTGCCGAACTTTTCAGTTGATCTTTCCACTTACTTAGTTGGGGGAGTAGATTCTTCAGTTGTTTCCTAGAGTTTTCTTGCTGGGGACCGCCGAACTTGTCTTTGAGATCTTCAACTTTTCCATGTTGCCTTCGTTCAAGATCTTTTATTTCATGTTGATGTTTCTTGAAGGCAAACTTAGCTTTCTCTTCAGCTGACGATTCCTGTGGCAGCTGAAAGTGGAGAGAACTTGTGGATGAGCCTTTGGGAGTTTTGAAAATGGTTTTCATTGGGGTCTTCTCAGATGTATCTTCCCCTTTATTGGCATTATCACAATTGACAAGAGAGAGACTTGGAGTCGACTGGAGAAGAGAATCCAATTTGTCGTGAGTGATGGAGTGTGTTAACCTTTGCTCAGAGCGTACTGCTTGCATCTCTACCTTTATTTCAAGAATCTCAGCCCTCAGAGTTGTTTCTGTATGCACCAACTTCTTCTGAAATTAAACATTCAACATCTCCATGTCGGTAAGATGACTGCGGTCCATGCGATCAATGTTATCCCACTGTTTCTGCTGAAATTGAACTTGTTCAGCACCCCAGATAATCAATTTGGAAAAAAGTGATCTAAAGTGCCCAACTTGTTCCCTGCGAAGTTCCTTCGTTAATGTAGTCCATTCTCAAAGTCTTAGAACTGCTCATCTGATATTCCATGAAATAGCAGCGTCATGATTGTCAATCCTTTGATTTAGAGCAGCAAAGCTTAGTTACATTTCCTACATTTCCGCGCACATTGCTCGGATGGCCTTTCGGAAGTCGATTGCTTCAGGCGAATTATCCTCAGGTAGAAGGGATTCGAAATCATGACCAAAGGAGACGGTTGTCAAGTTGTCTGGAGCTTGGAATTCAGTTGGATCTATTTCAACATGAAATCGGGCAGCTTCCTCCGCAGTATCAGCTTCCAATTAGACTTCATCAATGTATGGAAATCCGTCCACAAAAATGCCAATATATGCTGAGGGAGGTCCCTCTCATCCTTCGGGAGCACTTCTCACTTTACCATGGCTCGCAATCTGCTGCGCCTCAGCTGTCTCAACAGAGTCTTTGGCAACATCTATGTCATTCTTTTGGGCTTCCATTTCTATATCTTGGAGGTTTTCAACCAAAATGAACTTCTTGGAGGTTTTCAAATGAGCCTCCTTCATTTGGGCTTCCATTTCTATATCTTCTGTATCAGACTCAGTTGCGTTGTCAGCGTCTTCAAAATTCAGGGATTCATCATTTGAGTCATGTAGAGCGTCAATATCAATAAGTTTAGTAGACTCAGGTTCAGGCAATGTGGGAAAAGCTTCAGATACATTCACATTTCCCTTGGAAGTCTCAACCTCCATAGGGTCCTCAACTACCTTGGCAGCAATCTCAACCACTGCAAGGCCTTCAACTATCCTTACTGCAGACTCAGCTGCAGCTGAGTCTTCAATGTTGGCATCCTTCGAGGTCTTCGCTGGAGACTTGGCTGTTTCCATTGAGTGTTCAGCCAAATAGGTAGTTGTCTTAACAACTTTAATAGGGTGTGGTCCATTGGGTTGCCCTCTCCTACTTCGTCATTCCCAACATCGTTGCCAACCTCCTTAGTTTGTCCCTCTAAGTGAGATGCTGAAGTTTTTGCATCAAGATTCCTCACAATATCAATAATTGCAGGTGTTGGAGAGATAGAAATAGATGATTATCCAACACCCCTGAGCATAGATTGCTCATATAACTCACGGGACTCTTGTTGCGACTGCTTCAGCTGAGCTGACTCGACTAAGTCAACTCCTTCGATAATTTCTACATCGCTATTGCTTTCATTTTCGAAAGCCTCCTCAGGAATGTTTGGATCTGTGAAAGCACATGTATGAGGTTCGAGAGCCTTTGCCTTCTCCAATGCCTTAGCCTTGGCAGCATCCTTTTTTCTCATAAAGGATTTCTGGTGTAGTAAAGTTCATCAAAACCATAAGTAACAGGAGCATTATCTAGGAATCCAAGGAGATATTCCTCCTCATCAATCATGTTTGGACTTGTGAATTGGACTCGGCTAGCACTCAGCTTCCATCGCCTCCATGCGCGTAGCCGTTCTTCAAATTCTAGATATGCTGGGAATTCTGGTGCTTCAGGAATGCTGACATGTGAGACCCGTTCTTCGACAAAAGTGTTTTGACCAGCCTTGTTTGTCCCATCATTTGCCTCAGTATCAACATTTCTTCCTCCTGAGGGTCAACAGCTAAGCAATTTTTAGCTTCTTCAGCCTTAGTCTATTCACCTATTATCGTGGGGTCAACTGTTGAATTATCTTGAGTTTCTTTAGCAGTACTTTGTTCACCCATTTTCATCCATTCGTTATCCTTGGAATTGACCTTTTTACCTTTTAGATCTTTGGGGTCGGCTTGATTGTAGATCATTGGATTCTGTTGTCTCAACAGTTTTCTCTGCATCATATGCCTTCACAAGTCATCTCGTGGAGAGCCTCTCTAGAGGGATTTCTTCCTCATCCTTTTCATGTTCTATAGCTACGATGGCTGACTCTACTGCGGGCTAAGTCTTCTACTTCTTAACAGCTGCCTTACGTGGAGCAGTTGTCCTTCTCTTCTCCGTCACTTTGGGAGCAAGGACAACATGTTTAGTAGAGGGAGCTGGGACAGAGACAGATGTGTCCTCGAGGATATGATCAGCTGATTCCCATCAGAAGTGGCAATCTTCTTTGCATGTGTGCTCTTTTGAGCAGCTGGCAAATTTTCCTTGAACATCCTCTTGTTCGCATGAAAGGGCTTTCCCCGGTAACAGGTGCATCCTTCTTCTCCATCAAATATCCTAGAATCAGGCCATATCCCAGTGAATGCACAAGCTCCCCGTCAACCACCTTCACGGTATGGATATTCTGGCACAACTTTTCAAAGATGAACTCACTCCAGTTCATCTCAACCTCCTCCATGATTGCAACCATAACAATCAGCTTATATGGGACAATTGATTGAATTACCCAAACTTCATGTCCACACATTTGGCCACCACATCAATCAGCTTGTGGTAGTCATCTTTAATGGCCTTCTTGAGGGCAGAGAAGTTGATTTTGCCAACTAACTCTGGCTTAGCAATCTCCTTCCAGGCCTTCACCAAGTTGAACTCTTTTCCAGTTAGTTCTTTGAGTCCGCTGGATAGAATGTGTAGGTATTTCTCCAAGTCAGTCGCAACCAACTTAATTTATTTTCCATTCACAGAGGAATGGATGCCGTCATCGTGAACAGATGCATTCACATAAAATATAGCAACCTCCTCTTGGAAGGTTCGATTCATCTCTAGAGAGAGAAACCTCTTAAACCCAGATTTTTCCAGATGACAAGTGATTTTCTCAACCAACACCTTGTCCTCCGACTGCTAGACAAGACCTTCAAAATCCACTAGGGAGCCAGTGTAGATCTTCTTATCGAGTTTTTCAAAATCAAGAGCAACTTGTTTGGGAGCAATTTCGAAATATTTCAGGGGTTTTTGCGAAAAACTTAGGGTATGGTTGCAAAGAGAATTTTTGGAAATTTTGAATTCTTAGAGAGTGAAAGTGTGGAGAGAGAAATAAATTTTGCATATATATGAGACTTGAAAGGATGGTTCCGAAATCCCAAAGATTGAAATTTGATCAATGGCTGAGATCAAATCTTTCAAAAAGCACTAATTACTTCCCATTAAATGCGACAATATTTATATCCAATCATAAGTAAACCGATTTTATCGTACAACATTTAATGATGCTGACATCAAGTGAGAAACATTGCAAATGACCTCGTTTTGTCACTTAGCTCATGAATGATTCAACAATCTACATTTATGATTTGACTCTGCTTATCTCTTCCTTCTATTCAACTGAACGAGACTTAGTTGTCCAGCTAACTCGATTCTGCTGAACAACTGTATAGGCTGTTTCACTCTGCTGGATGAGTGAAACTCTTCTAAAATGCAATTCTGTCATCTTTAACTCTGTTGGATGAGTCTTCTGAGCATTTTAATTTAACCCAATCAATCCAAGCTCATTCTTAAATTCTTCAGATGTTTGATTCACATAAGGGCTTTGTGAATATATCAGCTAACTGCTTCTTAGTTGATATGTATTCCAATGTGATGTCTTTCTTTTCAACATGATATTTTATGAAATGATACCTAACATCAATGTGATTGGTTCTTGAGTGCAATACCAGATTCTGAGTGATTGCAATGGCACATGTGTTATCACACATAATTAGAATTTCTTTTTCTTCTGTCATAGTCTCTCAGCTGTTGCCTGATCAAATGTGATTTCTTTTTCTTCTAGAGTCACCATTGAAAGATTTTGGATAACTTGTTGAGGAAATGGATGAGAATGAACTGAAGAGTGTTGCAACATGTTTTAGCCTAGTCGTAATGGGTCAAAATGACTACTTCCATTGTAAAAAAATGAGAACTAGCCATCTTTTGAAACCAATATTTTTGTCATTTTGGCATAACAAAAGATATTCATATATGCATATTTGTTTGATATTTGAGCTATTTCTCTCTCTTTCACGTATCTCTCTCTATATTCTTTTACTCTATATTACTAACTTTTTAAAAAAATCGAATCAATATTTTTCATTTTTGTATATGCAATATTGTTGTTGAATTGTAGATATCGAAAAGAAAATTAATTTTATATATTATACATGCAAAATGGATTTGAAAGGAAAAAGTTATGTGAATCCAAAGTTTTTTGGAGAAAATCAAATAACTGGTTGTGAGAGTAGACTGAAATATATCGAGTTAAATGTAACTGGATATCCAATGACGTTACTCGATATCAGTTATGATTACTCGATATCCAATTACATAACTGGATATCAAGTTACCTACAACAAATATCTAGCTAGTTTGACTCGATATCGAGTTACATAATTGGAATCCTCGTAGTCATCTTCATTCACCCCAAACACCATTAACGAAGCATCAAACTTTTCAACACAACCCTAAAAATTCTACAAATCTTACAACAAATCATAACCTAAAAAACTATAAACTAACTAAATCAACAAGAATTATGAAATTAAAAGAATTGAGTGAAGTGAGAGATACAGTCATGCCGTAGAATCTATTTTTGCAAGTCGCTGGAATGTGATTTTGTTGCCAAGTTTTGATTGTCGAGTTATGAGGATGTGTGTGTGACTCAAAAGGTTGTATATTGGTTTAAGGGGCAATTTTAAAATTTCACGTGTCAAAATGGCTAAAAAACATGTGTTTCAAAAAGATGGCTAAAAATTTTCTCAAAAAAAAAAAATGGCTAAAAACCATTTTGGTTTGATAGGAATGACTAGAAAACCTAGGCACTCCCTAGCGTAACTAGTGTCATCTAAGGAAGGGCTATTATGGTCCAAAGATCGTTATGTTCTGTTTTTCAATTTTTTTTAATGTAATTTTTCATATTCAACAGAAACTGAAGATAGTTTCCAGAAAGGAACAAAAGATAGTTTCTTTCTGTTTGCCCCTCAATTGCGGTAGAAAATTAGAATGTATTATTTATCTCATGGGGGAAAATTTTGACCAATTTAGTTCCATGATATTAATAATCAAATCTCAGATTAATTTTAGGCCAACATTTTTTGTCATTACCATAATTACGTAATAGTGACCTACACAAAAAAATTAATTTTTTCAAAGAAATGAAGAACAATAAAAGTCACTATATGATGCGGTAACAGATTCCAAAGGCTGATGTATGATCTATACATAAATGCTTCATCGTATTGAAAATATATGAACCCAATTACAAGAAATTATCTATATATATAGGGCAATTCGGAGACTGCACTCTGAAATTATATTCCATTTGCGGAATGCATCCCCAAATTGCATTTTTGGCAGAATACACCCTAGAAATAGGATTAGCATCGCATTTTGCACCCTAAGCCATTTTTATTAAATTTTCATTGAAAACCTTTCTGGAAAACTGCAAACAATAGAATTCCGTTAACTAACTTCTTCTGTTTTTTTTTGTTCATTTTAACTTGTCTGATGCTATTTCACATACAACGTTTTTTTGGTATTCACTTCTTCTTTTTCTTGTTTGGTGATGTTTTTTAGGACAAATCGCTCCAAGTCAAGGTTTCTGATAAAGTTCAAGTCTTCTCCTTCCTAAGCGAGAGGTCTTCCAAGTCTTAATCACTACGAGCTGAAAATCTTCTACTGGGAACTTGCCTGCACACACGCAAATGTTAGGGGGTCCCTGAGGGTTGCCCAGGGAGGCCTCTCTCATGCTCAAGTGAGCACGATGAACGAGAGAGAATATAAGATAATAACTGATTACTGAATTATGTTTAAGAGTGATTATGAGAGAATATACATATAAATAAAGAGGAGGACCTTTATATACCTATGTGATGGGCCTCGTGGGCCGTTTAGGAGAAATTGGCTTGTGGCCCAGTCCAGGACTCCTTTGGGCCGGGTTATTCCATTAATAGCCCATTGAGAAATTAATATTATTTCAATATATAAACGAATTATATATTAATTAATAAATGTCATTTTTGCCCCCAACGTAAGCCCCCCAACTCCGGTGTTACGGAAGTATGAAACAGTGCTGGAGCTAAACTGATACTGTGTTAGCTTATCTTGTTCTGAGATTCTTTGAAAATTTACAAGGACCCTCTTGTAAGGGAGCCCCTCCCCTCGGGGAGCGCCGGAGGAGGTATAAATTATGAAGAGTCCCCTTGGTGGAGCTCAGCTTTGATGATGTCTTCCAATTCTCTTGCTTGGTAGAACACTTTGTGAAATTTTCTTGAAAATTTGAGGAGACTGTCCATGGAGAGTTATAGAGAGGAGTGCAACACATCGAGTGAGGAGAGTCGAGATGCGGGCCCAAGAGCTGAGAGAGGTTGCTTTGGGGTGCCTCCTCAGAGCGGGCAAGAGAGGTTGCTTCGGGGCACCCCCAAGGGCACCCTCGCGCCCTCCCGTGTGGGGCACCCCCAAGGGAACCCTCACGTCCTCGGGTGGCGGTCCAAGCCCCCCAGTCCATCCTTCTTGCATTTTTCTCCATCATTTCTGGAGTTTTCCCATATTTCAAGCCGTATTTTGGATTTCGGTCCTTCATTTTTGCTCGGGGGCTAGGATGCCATCGATCGTTCGGTCTTTGTTTCTATTATTCTATTTCTACCTTTGCCAGCGGTCTTTGATATCCCCCCTCTATATCTGGAGTTATGTTGTATGATGAGGGGAAAGTAGAGTTTTAGCCAGATTCGGGCCCGAGTGATCAGGTTCCCAAGGAGGGGTTCTAGGGGGATAGTCCGAACAAGGCCCCTCAGCCCAAGTATCAGCATAGGCCTCCGCTTAAATGTCGAGCATTTGTCCCAGGAGAGTTAGTAAGTAAAGTTTTTCTCCCAATGACTTCGTAGATTGAGGGAGCGGTTGGGGATCCCTTCAGTGTTTCGTATGTTGGCTCTGTGGTTATCTATTGATCTAATTTTCGAGCTATAGAGGGTGGAGAGGTTGAGTGTCTTATGATATGCCATTTTTGTAAGAGTTGTTCTCTTGAAGTAGGTGATGTATCTTTAAGAAGAGTGGTTTCCCAAAAGGGGAAAGGTTTTCGGAGCGTGGGAGCACATAAATGGATCTTCTTGCATGTGACGAGTCCCCGCGGGACTTAGCCTCTTAGAAGGCAATATTTTTGATAGCTCGAAAGCTACTCGCAAAAACAGCCTAGACAAGTGCACCTATCATTTATAGCAAATCTAAGCGAGTATCGAGTGTCATTCCCACGAGGACTATGATTACTAGTAATTATCGTATTTTTATTATCTAGCCTACAAATTCGCCAAATAGTTTATTGCAAAATAAAAATAAATCGAAAGCAAATAAAAGTGGAAGAGGCACCTAAGAACATGAAAGATATCATATACACAAGGATTGGAAGATGATGAATAGACACGTGTTTGAATATGAATCCCTCTACAACGTCTTTGTGATTTTACCAAAATAAATACAACCATAACCCTTAAAATTTAACCATCCTTAACATATTTTTATGCTTCATGGACCGTAGGCATTCCTAAATTAAGTTAAACCCTCCGTCGAGGTGAATAACTCCTAACCTCAAGTTGATTAACTGAAATATCTTTCTAGTTAAAACCCCCAAGATTGCATTAACGATTTATGAATTCTCATATTAGGTTTGACCCTAATCCGAAATATTTATGTCGTCATATATCTAGGATTGCATGTAACTCCTTTCACTTATGTTGGTTCTATTTCACCATAAATCTCTCGATTACCTGGTGAAAAATAAACTTCAAATCAATATAGTGCATATACCGATTCGAATAAACAAGCATAACATAAGCGAATCACATAAAAGCATAAGAAAATATATTAAAACATTCAAAGCAATAATCACAAATAAGTCTTAATGTTCATCACATTCAAACACTAGCGATTTAGCTGATGATGGATTTGAAAATGAAAACAATAATTAAACAAGAAGTTTCTCTTGAAATCAACATGAATACTTGAAGTTAAAACTTCCAAAACCAACATAAGACTCATCTGTTGGATGTAGGATGATAAAGTGGTGGTGTTCATCTTCCTCTCCGAGAGATCTTCAATCCTTGTGCTTTAGCGCATCTTCATGGTGATTCAAGTCTTCTAACTCTCTTCCTCACCACAGTATGTGTTTCTCCTCTCCAAAATATGAACTATCATCTCAAAACTCTACTCTAAAGTTTGATTTTTTTATGTATGTGAATGAATACATCCTCTAACCCACACTCTTGGCTTTTATAGACATTATTTTGGTGAGGTATTTCTTAATAATGTCATCTCTTGGTAGTTTAATTGTCCACTTCATGAGTCGGGTTGTTAAAATCATTATTTTCATGTGATCATCTAGGAAAGTAAGGAATTAGTGCAACACAATGAGGTGTAAATGTGCAGAAAAAGTTGTCAAAAAGCTTGGTTGAAGTGCTTTCTCATAATACCCTTCAAAAATCGTGCAGAAACAGTCCCACAGCGCAGCCGTGTTGAGAAATATGGCTTGACCATGCTTGAAACGACCTCTGGAAGTCTCCTAAACACGGCCGTGCTAAAAAACACGGCCTGGCCATATTTTTTTCTTTTCTTTGTTCGTTTTTAACATGGCCGTGTAAAATCGCACACTCAAGACGTGTTCAAGTCCGAAAGGCCTCAAAATGACGCGTTTTGATTGATTTTTCGAGCATTTTTGCATCCATAACCCCCAGAGTATGTTTTGACATGAATCTATGACCCGAAACTCACTAGAAATCGCTCTGAATGATCAACCTATACCAATAAAATCACCTCACGGTAATATGAACTATACACAATCAAAAACTTATGAAACTGACAATAAAACAACCTAAATTACACTTAAATAAACAAGTAAAACATGCATAAAAAGACACTTATCAAATCATCTCTAACTTAGAACTTTGCTTGTCATCAAGCAAAACGTAAAACCATAAGGAGGGGTTCAATACATGACAACACAGAAGGAAAATCTTTTTCTTAACAATTGAACATAAGTAGTCAAATTCTTAGCCCTCTGAGCCCGAATTAACCATTCAATAAATACATAATTTTGCAAAGTGATTGATTGACAAGTAAATACTTTAATAGCAGCGGGCATAAATTAGACTTGAACTCATCACTTCACAAATACTGATGGTTATGCGCAACTTCAATTCATTAACACCTTGAAAATATAAGAACTCAATATATTTTTGCAGTTAGTCTACTAGTCACATAACTTAGTTTCTTGAACTTTATTGGAATCGGAACTGCTAGCAATATACACTCTTCTTCTTCGTAGATTTTTTAGGACATTCGAGGAATGCTTCCACTATGTGTAAATTTTGAATTTCAATCCGAACACTCCTAGAGTGGTTTCACATACTCATATTTGTGTCGCCGTTTTACGTAAAAGACAAACATGGGGCTCATGAATGCTCCTAGTTACTAAGCAGCAACAAATAGAGAAGTATAACCTCGATTGCCCAAATTATTATTATTTTGTTTTATTTGTTTTTCAGGTTCATTGGCTTGGTTTAGCAACAATAACCAATGCAAAATCAATAGTTCTTGGACGTTCAAAGCCCTAAGTATCGCCATATATGCTTTAACAAATCAAACATTATGGTGTTAGAAATCTTGTCTAAATTCAGCCCACATCCATGTCAATCTATTCATGACAATCAATTGTTTTGCATTTAAAACACAAATTATAAAGCTAATTCAAAGTGAAAGAAAAAGATGGACATACACACAAAACACACAAAAATAACAGAAAAGAAAAAGAAAATAAAAAAGGAAAAAAATACACAAAGAAACGACCTTACTGCGGGAGTGGAATCGATGCGGGGCAACCATTAGGTTGTTCAGTCTAGATATTTCACCGGCATATGCATATCTAACAAGAATTTGCAACAAAAACTCAAATACCGTGAAAGCTCATATATGCTCAAGTGAGACAAAAATGGTACCAACACCCACAAAACCAGATGAAAATGTAGAAGAATAAAAAAAAATGACTAGATTAATACCCCCAAACTTAGGATATTGATTGTCCTAAGCAAACAAACTGACTCCAACAAAAGAAAAGACACTGCTTTGAGTTTACATACAACACCAACAACCAAGTTCCTCATGTATATTGCAAAAATTCATAACCTAGTGAATTCACATAAATGCAACGTTATTTCACTATCAATCAAGCATGTAAGTTTCAAGTCAATCATGTGATCTTGTGTGTGTGCATGTACAGTCAATTTATGTCCAGATAAGTTCAAACAATCAAGTACTTTCTAATGATCCTCTCTTTTTTATACATAATTTAAATATTTCCCAAACTCTATAGGCGTCTCCTTCACACTAATCTCCATTAATGTAGGTGATTATAACAAAATAATCAATTGGACTTGCAAGGCTTATAATGTAGGCTCGGGATAAGGTAGAAAAATATGGTATTAAGTGTTAATCCAAGTGGCTACGAAAATCTAGAGGGGGTGATTTTTCCCGATTTTTCGATTTACGCCATCTTTTTCGAATATGAAGACAATGAACAAATAAAAGTGTTGAAATATAAACAACAAACAATGATTTATAGAGGTTCAAACCACCTAGGGCCTATTCCTCTACCACCCCGGTATGTCCGGAATGGATTTCGAAAAGAAAAAAGTTTTATTGATACCAAACAAATACAACATTTACCTTGAAGAGTATCACACTCTTCTTACAACACCACCTATGAAAATTATCACAATTTTCTCGAGACAATGAAGAGCACCACACTCTTCTACACCTAGAGTCAACCAAGTGTGTTCTTACCACAAGAACACTAACAAGGATTTCTTGTTTTGGACGATTTGAGAATTATAATCAAGATTACACTTTGTTTGAAAATATTACAACTCAAAAGTGCAAGTGTAATCAAGAAAGAAGCCTAATACACAAGATTTGTAGGTGTAAAACTTAGGGTAAAAATACAAAAAGAAATTTGACAAGAGAGAATAAGAAGTTTGCTGAATTTTTCTTGTTGTGCGAATGCTTGTGTTGTATTTGATCCTTTAAAGCCTTTATATGTTTATAGGAGAGTCTTCGAGATTGGATCTCCAACATAGGCTCCTCTATCTTCACTTTTGTCTAAAAAAGAAGGATCAAAAGATCTACAAATATGGTTAAGAAATATAAAGTAGATCATACCAGATAATGGCTAAGCAACGGATAGAATGTTGTTGTCAAAAATCATAGGTCGACTGGTTGACCTGTTGAAAATTCGAACGTTTAAAAAGTTAATATGAGATTTGGACTGATTAATCAAGGGGTTGGACTGGTCCAGGGTAGTTGGACCGGTCGACCATCACCTACACCGGTAGCCCCTCCCTGTAGACTGGTCCACCAAGAACAAGTGTGATACATAAGTGAATTTTGGAAAACCTGTACACCCAGACACCGGTCGGCCTCAAGGTCGACCGGTTGGCCTTGGCCATTTTTGCTCCAATTTTGTTTCTATTTTGAGATTTCAAACTACAAGCACGGGTTGCCCTCAGAAGGCGATCAGATGGCCTCAAATGAAGTGTTGTCCGATTTTTGTCAAAAATAAAGTTCAAGAAAACTTAAAAATATTAGTAAAATTCAATTAAATTGTTTTGAAGTATAGGACAGTATTTTTGGGACATTGTTTTGGTATAAAAATTCATTTAAATAAAATCATCAAAATCATGATAAAAATATTTTTCTAACAAACTCCCCATTTTTGATGATTACAACCCAAAACAATTTTACTAGAGCAAGTAAGTTTTCCGGTCGAAAAATGGTCTATCCGTTTTAAGCAACATTTATCAAAAATAAAGTTTTATCAAGGGAAGGAGCAAGATTTTTCAAAATCAGTTTTAAAAAGCTCCCCAATCAACAAGCTTAACCAAAACACAAAAAGCTGAATTTATAAGCAGAAAAGCTACAGCTTTTACAATATAGCTTAAAAGCTATACAACTGAAAAAATCCCCCTGTAAATGAAAATCATTAGTAACAATGTTTAATAAGTAAGGGGCAAAATATAAAGAAGTTTGTAGCTCCAAAAAGCCATTTTCTTAAGCGCTTTTCCTTAAGAGCTTTTGTTAAGCTAAACAAGCTTAAAAGCTCCCCCTGTCAAAGTAAACTTGTGAGAGGCAAAGCAAAACATGATAATGAAGTATAAAAATATATGTTCATAAAATTTCTATTACAAAAAGCTCCAGCTTTTGTAAACCAGCTTTTTATCCAAGAGCTGTTTGTGTGATCTTTTACAAGCTCTTTTACCTTATCAAAAGAAAGTAACCTAGACAAGTTTCTCTCCCTTTGGAATCATCAAAAACATCATTAACATTAATAAAACATTAGAATTTAGCATCAAAGTAGCGCATAAAGAGGGAATTATTCTAAAATACAAGAGTTAACATCAAACAAATAAGAGAAATTTGAAGACAATAGTTTGAAAGTTAATGACAACAAGGGAAAAAGATCACTCTTCGTCAGAAGAGAAGCACGCGATTGGAAGTAGCTCTTTGATAAACTTTCTTCAATTTCCCAACCGATTTTATTAACTTTGAATTCTCTTGATGACGCTCGTCATTCCTTGATTCGAGTGAAGAACAGCGAGCTTGAAGATTTACAATATCGGTCCTAACATCATTTTTTTGATCACCGACACCGGTATTACCCTTTGGATTGCCTTTATTACCTCCTGCCGCCAATCTTTCGGTCTCTTCATCATCAAATATGTCATCCGGGTTATGGAAAGATGAACCTTGTGACTTACCTTTTGCCGACTTCGTAGGATGTTTGGACTTGGTCCTACGCATTCTAAGCATTTGTTGGACATTTTCGTTGTCAAAATCATCTTGGATAATTTGTGAGTTGAACTCGGAAGAAGGAAGACCCGACTGTAGAAGAAGTTTATAAATCCAATTCTCCATTGAAAATTTCTTATTCCCTTGACTGACCGACTCGATTATACATTGAATAAGCACCGCTCCAAAGTTGACTAACTTTCCCTTTTGGATCTTGTAGGTCAAAAATAATCCATACTATTTGGCAATTTGACAGATTCTCCACAAACACATAATGCCACAATCATAGATAATAGACGGAGCTCGGTTGTCATAGACAAAAGAGTATAATCAGGCCAAACACCTAAGAACGTCTTAACCTTTTCCAAAGACACCCCAAAAATTTCATTATTTCAATGGGTGCAACAAAAATAGTCACAACCTCCTTCTATAACGTTCAACATACGACAAATATCATTTGACGTCCAACAAAAATGACGCCCTTTACAAACGAATAAATCAGCTTATCACCCAAATCATACTCAATCCATAAATTTGAATAGAAAAGTAAAATCATATCATCATCATACATAACGAAAGGATGTTCCCACAAACACATCCAACCTTGAGTTTCAAAATATTCTCTAATATTGGGATATTCATTCTAAAAAGTACCAAAATGGTAAATTTTGGTATGTCCAATCGTATTATTACTCAACTCCAAATCTTCATAAAACTTTTCCAAAAATTTATTGATGAACGTCATCGTATTGGAATGACTAGGAGCTTGAGATAAAAGAGACTTTTTATCTTTCGTCCATTTGACATTTGTCTTTCAAATTGTAGCCTGGAGCTCAAAAAATTTGGCTCGAGAAAGTTGGGGATTTGAATTCTCGGCTTGCCCGTGAGCTATATTCCTTTGGGTAGCCTGTCTTTTGCATTGCTCCGCTTCAAATTGGTGAGAACGCGAAGAACCCTCTCCGACTCTTCTTCGCTTGGGATTTGGATTTTGACCAGTGAAATTCTTGGGAGATGCCATATTTGTGAAATTCTTGCAAAATCGAGAAGATTAGCAACAAGAATCACCAAATTTGGTGATTTATAGAGAAAGATTGAAGAAAATATGGGAGAAAGTGACTAGGGTTCGACTTTGTTGTGAAAGGAAGTGAAATTCGTTGAAGAGAAAAGCTTAGACATAAATATTTTTTTTGCTGAAACTGACTAGATTGACCGGTCGATGGGCTAGGCGACCGGTCCCTGTGTAGGTCGATCGTTCGACCACCCTGTCGACTGGTCCCTACTTCGTTTGCTCTGTCTCTGTTTTTCAGGTTTTGCAAAATTTTGATTTTTCACCCCAAAAATTTTAAAATGCATCAAAATGAAAATATAAACTTTATTCAATATGCATTATGCGTAAACGAGCTCGAATCGAAGTAAAAGTCTCGGTAGGTAATGGTTTTGTAAATCCGCGAGTTGATCTTGAGACGGAACAAAGCACATCTCAATTTTCGTTTAGAAACACAATCCCTTAAAAAATGATGTCAAACCTCAATATGTTTTGTTCGGTTATCATGAACCAGATTTTGTGAAATATTTATAGCGGACGTATTGTCACAAAAAATAGGAACATTTTTGAAAGAGCATTTATAATCCGCTAAAGTTTGTTTCATCCAAAGATGTTGAGTACAACAAAAGGCCACGGAAATATATTTGTCTTCGGCCATTGATAAAGATACATAATTTTGTTTCTTAAAAAAACCAAGATACTAGGCAATCGCCTAAAAATTGACAAGATCCGGAAGTACTTTTACGATCATCAATATTTCCCGCATAATCCGAATCACTATATCCTTAGAAAATTTTTTTATTCTTTGGATAAAACAATCCATAAGAATTAGTGCCTTTCAAAAATCAAAAGATTCTTTTAATGACACTTAACTGAGATTCTTTGGGATTGCTTTGAAATCGAGCACATAGGCACACGACATAAACAATATCAGGTCTACTTGCAATTAAATAAAATAAACTACCAATCATACCTCGATATTTTATTTGGTCTACCGGTTTACCTTTCTCATCTTTGTCGAGCTTGATATTTGTTGCCATCGGGTTAGCAACGGTACTTCCTTCTTCAATTTCAAACTTCTTTAGAAGCTCTTTTGTATACTTAGATTGGGATATATAGATGCCTTCTTGACACTATTTTAGTTGAAGTCCAAGAAAGAAGTTGAGTTCTTCCATCATGCTCATCTCAAATTCACCTTGCATGAGCTTAGAAAATTTCTTACAAAGAGACTCAGTAGAAGCGCCAAAAATAATATCATCAACATAAATTTGTACTAATAAACAATCTTGCCCTTTTTCAAAAACAAAGAGTAGTGTCAACTTTACCTCTTAAAAATCCATTTTGTAAAAGAAAATAGCTAAGTCTATCGTACCATGCTCGGGGTGCTTGTTTTAAACAATATAAGGCCTTTTTAAGTTTGTAAACATCATTGGGCCTCGAAATATTTTCAAACCCTAGAGGTTGTTTTACATAGACTTCTTCTTGAATAAAACCATTTAAAAAGGCGGATTTAACATCCATTTGGTAAAGCTTGAAATTTTTAAAACAAGAATAGGCAAGTAAAATTCTAATTGCTTCTAAACGTGCTACGGGTGCAAATGTTTCATCATAGTCAATACCTTCTTTTTGACAATACCCTTGAGCCACTAATATTGCCTTGTTTCGAACGATGTTGCCTTGATCATCAAGTTTATTTAGGAATATCCATTTATTGCCGATAATCGTTTGTGATGGAGGACAAGGTACAAATTCCCAAACATCATTCATTTCAAATTGGTTTAACTCTTCTTGTATTTCAAGAAACCAATCTTCATCTTTAATGGCTTCCTTTGCATTTTTTGGCTCTTTTTGAGAAACTAGTAAGATACACGTGCGTTGCACATGATCCACATGGTTTAATTAATTTATTAAATTTGAGAGTTTACTAAATTAAATTAGTATTAAATGAATTTTTATGTTAATTAGTAATTTACATCATAAAGTGCATTTTGATTTTTAAACAAAACTTGTAAAATTTAAAAATTATATATTCTATGAAATAAAGTTATTTAATGTGACGACCCAATCCTTTTTAATTACTTGAAACTTTTAAATTAATATTCAAGAATAATGTTGCACCAAATATCTAGTTTACATTTTAAATGTGCGATTTACTCGCTTTATGCATTTTATTTATTTTGAGTATCCGGGAACCGATTGCGCCCCTAACAACGATAATGGATATGAATGGACATCACGGTGACGTACATGGATATTATCAGTGGAGTTTCAGAGTTAAATTTTAGGATCGAGATTTTTAGACCGATTAAGTTACTTTTCGCAGATTTTCACTAAAATGTTTATTTATATTTTTGGATTTAGAGACTAAAATTTCTACCTCACATTTTATTATTATTAGTGACCATCTAATTTATGAAAAATAAGTTTTAACTAACTCTCGTAATTTTAAAAAAAAATAATAATATCTTACTTAAGGATTTTCAAAATACTAATTTTTATTAATAATTTTTAAAAAGGGCAAAATGGATTTTTCTACCCCAAGCCCTCTTGGTTTTTTTTATAAAATCCCCCAACACCCTCACTTCTTCTTCACACCCCATACTTAGACAAAATACACCATTGTTAAGAAAGCTTCAAAGAGGTAAATATTTCTTCATCTTTTTATTTAATTTTTGTATTTTCATTTAAGTATGATAAGGTATTGATCTTATGCTAGAACTAACATTAGAAATGTAAATTGATGATGGATACATGATGTTTAAAAACCTCATTATTAGACTTGAATCTTCAGCCTTTAGTTAAAAAGAATTTAGAAATGATTTTTTTTATTTCATTTTTCTATTGTGATTTGATCTTGTTGAAGAGAAGGAAAATACCTTTATTTTCGGATAGAAATTTAACCCTATATAAAAAACGAATTTCTGGATATTTTGAGCTATATTTGAATCAAAACCTTGTTTTCTACTTGTATATCTATGTCTTAGCTTTCATTTGCAACTTGAATCATGTTAATTGAAGTTTTGTAGACCAAGTTATACCCCAATTAGTGAACTGTGCCAGAAATCCAAAAAAGACACCTGCTCTTCAGTAATATCACTTTTTGACCTATTTGTAGTAAGAATTGGGACTTTCTTGTTGAGCCACATTTGTAGATAATTATCTTAGCTTTCTAACGGTGTAAGAATCACATAAATCGGATGTTTCATTGAGGAGATATAGCTGAATTAGGAAAACTGCTACAACAAAGAATTTTCTGCGAAATTTGGTTTTCTTGGTGTTCTTGGTAAAATATAAAGATTTATGTGTAATTAGTGAAGTGTGTGAAAGAAAAACTTTGAAGATGAGTGTAGTGTGTGTTCTTTGTGTTCTTGGTGAAATATAAAAAATTGTGTGTTCTTGGTGTAGTGTGTGCAAGGAGGATGGAAAAACTTTAATCCTTGAATAAAGGATATGTTGGGATATTTTGCAAGTTGATGATTATGATAGTAGGATGATTAAATATGATGGTTTTAGACTTTGTTTTTAATTTTAAGTTATATATGATTTTTTGATGATTTAATCTTGATATTAATGGCTTCAGAAGATTTTTAGAAGTTGTATAACTGATTATTAAAGAAGAACTTAAGATAGTTGATGAATTTGATCAATTTAGAATTTTTGGTCTCATTATTTCATTATTGGTTAAAATTATAAGCCTAAAGCCTTAAGGATGATTTTTAATGAAAACTCTTATTTTCTAAAAGTAATTTGGAGGATAATAAGTTGATGAACTATTTAGTGATCAAAATTAGAGAACCGAAAAAAATTGAATAGAGCTCAAAAAACAGAGAAATACGTTCCGCCAGGTCGGACTACCGCCACCTCCCAGAGCAGTTGCGGCTGATCGGAATTGGGGATAAAAATGGTGAATAATGACCGATTTGACATAAAGTTGATGTGACATGAATAGTGACGTGAATAGTGATGTGATGTGACATGAATAGTGATGTGATGTGATGTGACATGAATAGTGATGTGATGTGATGTGACATGTACTTGGCACACAAACCAATGCAACTTTATCGGGTTATTTTAATGTTAAGTGTTAAATCAATAAGCTCAGGTTTCGTGAATAAGATATTTTCGAGATTTTTCATGATGACATGTTATATTATAAGATAATCGAGAATTTTGAGTCGAAATAAGATTTTATAGATTAAGGTTTCATTTAACCGGGATTTTCCATCTAAAACGAGTCGTTAGATGAATTATTGTTTTAGGTGATTTATTAAAGATTAATCGAATTTAAGTTGACTTTGATTTTATTTTGACTTTGACTTTAAGTTGACCGTTGACCTTTGACTTTGGTCAACTATCATTTTTAAAGCTCTTTAAAAGGGTACCGAACACCCGATTATGCAATAATTGACTTTAAGAACTCTTTGATTTTACTTAGCTCGAGAGAATAAGTTATTTGATGATTATTACATTGTCCTATGTCATTTAACTTGAAGAATTAACTGTGTTAGGTGCGGCGCAAACGGATACGGACTCATTCAAACAAATACATCACTAGCTTTCTGTTAAACTTCAAAGGTGGGTAAACTTCTGATTTTGTAAGCATGTTGTACTGTTATACTAATGTTTATATGCAAAACTCTTTTTATTGCTCTGGTATATTATGATTGAGGACCTTCGGGTCATGAGGCCTAAGGCTAATATCATGTGAGGTGCAAGCACGGACCAAGGCATCGGTTGTGGCCCACGAGACATGAATTAGTCCTTATAATGAACTAGAGTCAATAGCATGTGAGGTGCAAGCACGGACCAAGGCATCGGCCGTGGCCCACGAGACATGAAGGTGACTCACCAAGTGAAAAGTAGTTAATAGCATGTGAGGCGGTAGCAGGGTCTGAAACATTTGACTTGGGGCCCGCGAGACATGAAAGTAACTCACCAGGGAAAAATATTTTATTTAATGTTGCTAAATTCATTCGTGTAACTGCTTACGTTTCCCACTGAGTTTCACAGCTCACGCCTTCAAATGTTTTTACATTTCAGATAATGATGACGAGCCTGGAGCTGAGGTATAAGGACTGTCTACGTGGGCGTCGTTCTGTTATTTCCAAAATAATTTAAATACATGTGTTTTGATGAAATAAACTTTAAACATTTTGTAATAAGAATTTTAAATAATGCGTAACTCTTATTATCCTTATTAGTTTTTGATAACTTTCAAGTTTATATTAAGAAATTTTTAAGCCCACATTTTAGTAATTAAAGTATTATATTTATGTTTCCACAAATTATTTATAAATACTCAAGTGTACCACAGTGATGTTCCTAATCGTAATGGGTTCGGGGCGTTACATTTAATGTTCAAACCCAAATGATAATAATTGTCCAAACTCTTGTTTATTACACAATTACTATTTAAAATATATTTACATTAGTTCTTCTCTTCTTTGACATATCAAATGGAGATGTTCACTGTTAATTTGGTTAATACAGTTACGATATTTAATTATTAAAAGATCTTTCAAAAAAATTATTGAACGTCTATCATCCAAGTAGAATAGTTGCATTGCTAATATTTCGAAAATAAAATATTAGGGAAAAATGTACAAAAATTGGGTAGAGCTAAAAGAAAATGTACAAAATTTTGAAAAAAGAAAAAAATGATCAAACTCAAAGATTTTTCATGATTCACAAATGGGAATGAGAGAGAAGAATGTATGAATTGAAGATTGGTTTCATTTTTATTTATTCAACTCTTAAAATCTTGTACAAAGTGCTAATTACAAGATAATTTTAAGACAAAATACGTCAAACCAAGCTACAAAACTTATTTACCTTAATAACCCTGCCAAATTGGTAACACCTACTAATACTTTAAACTTTCAAAATTCCATATAACTTTGCGAACATCATAACATATACATTTGCTCCAAAATTTTGCGAAATTTCTAGGTATCAAGCTCCTGCAACTCTCCAATTTCTTTGCTTCTCTAACTAAAGGAATTTCAAGTTCATTCAACCTCAAAATGCCATGTAGTTGCTTGGAAGATATTTTGTAGACACTTTGGAACACTTCTTTGTCTATACTTTTGTAGCTACTTGATCGCATTCCCTGTGTGCATATGATCCATACATTTTTTGTGCAAGGCCTACAACTTTCAACTTATCGTCACTTGTTTCTTAGTTCTGCGAAGCTCCTGATTCAAAATTGCTACATATACCCGTTATATATTATTAAAAAAAGAAGTAGAAGGAAAAATAAAATGACAACCACAAAAACAAAGAAAGTTACCCAAAATTTATGAACAATAGAGAGTAATCAATCAACCATTAAATTCTTGTAAGCATTATTGTTTACCAACTTTTCAGGTGTATAATTTATTAATCACTACAATAAGCATACCTAGACACGAAAGTAAGTACCACAAAATTAAGATTGAACTTTTCTATGTTCGACTGGAAATAGCAAGATGACAGGCTTTTAAACCTAACAAATTGTGAAATTTACGGCTTAGCAATAAAAAAAAGTGCATTTCGTAATTATGGTGACCATGAGTGGCCTAAACCAAAAATTTTGCTATACCAGAATCCAAAACAGAATTGCCTAAGAAGATTAATGGAGTTTAGTGTGGGAAACTCCTAAATTTCAACATAGAATTCTACAAATCCGAAATTCAAACTAAAAGTTCAAATAAATTTCAATTTAACAGACCCATTCTTCATTTGCAAATTAGCATTTGCAAGAGCTACCTCGCAATTAAAATTATACTTGAGGTACTCTTGTTCTGTAATCCTTTTAGCGTGAACTACAATATTGACCAATCAATCTATGCAGTAGAACTTAAGAATAATTTAAAAATTTCTTCAAACATATCTTGTACAAAATAATTTAAAAATGTCAATGAGTGTTCAAATGTTTTCATCAACCTGTGAAGCCAAACACCAGAAAAAGAAATAAATATATAATTAAAAAAGAAACTTTGCACAAGAATTTCGGGGAAAGATTCATGCCTTTGTCTAATTCAATAAACTTGCATGTTTAGCTAATAGAGACAACTCTGAAATAACCTTGGCGTTATCTACATTAATACGAGGGCAAAGCTTCATCGATTTCTTCTACTCGTCCATTTATTTTCAGTTCATTGATATTTTCAAAAATCTAATCAGCAACAATTTTTTGTCTCCAAAGCTATGAGGGAATATTCTCAAAAGGATTCAAATGCATGTCGTAAATGTTATGCATGCCAAGGTTATGCATTACACAGCCCGACTGAGAAACAAAAGAAAATGGTAAAAGACCGATTCAGAAAAAAAAGAAAATGGTAAAAGAATGCACATAGAATAAAAGATGCAAACATCTAGGAATTGTAGAAAGTAGCAAATGCAAAGCATGGAAATATAGAAGAAAGGCTGTTGTTTCAAATTATCCTACAACTTATCATTTTCCTATAGTGCAATCCTTAATTAATTTTTAATACAACTATATTTAATAAAATGTATGAGAAACAAATGGTATAACCTCAATACCGACAATCCAAAAAAGATGAACAAAATATTGGTTTTGGCATATTATTAAATAAATGCACATGAGAGAACAAACAAAATTCCGGAAAAATAGAGTTGCTAAAGTAAAAGTATTCAAGTAGCTAGATATATATGCAATTAGGGCACCAACTGCATCACAGATTCCCCAACCTAAAGGAGTGCTTACCTCCAACCACCGGGAGATGATAAGAGAAAAAGATAATAATTTATCATTGACAGAACATACTGGTAATAATGGTCCATAATATATACATATTGGCGTTTCTGAGATAAGAAGCCAAGCAATATAAATTAAGATATTTCATGGCAATAAAAAGAACTGTGAACATCAAACTGCATTAATATTCAATGAAGCTGTGTGACGAATCAAATTCCAAAGTAACTAAGGAATTTATCAATGACGGATTAAGAGTTAACAAATTTCCAACAAATATTGAATTTCATGGAAATCAATTATGAGGCATCATCAACCAACGTCTCCTCATGTATTAATATTTAAAAACAGAAGATAATCATCAAAATAGGAAAATGCAAGAAAACAAAGGTAATAATTAAGAAAAATTACCAGATTTTCAACTTAAATTACAAACTGGAAATTCTTCACTTTCGAATTTCAAACTAAACTTTCAAATTAACATCAAACCTGAAATTGATGGAATTGAAAAACAAAGAATTAATAAGAATGATCATATCTCAATCTCAATTCCAAACTATATAATATCAATGAATGAAATGTTTACTTATCAGTTTCACAAAAGAAAATGCATTCAATGTATTCACTCGATTGATTTGGAAGCTAGGCGTTCTAAAGCAAATTCTAAATTCACTAAGAAATTTAGCAATGACTTACATCTCTTATTAAGAGTAAACAAATTTCCAATGAAACTGAATTTCTTGAAAATCAACTATGAGGCTTCATCAACCAACCTTTCCTCATGCATTCAAATTTAAAAACAGGAGATAATTATCAAAACAGGGAAATGCAAGAAAACGAAGGTAATATTTAAAATAATTACCATATTCTCAACTTGAATTCCAAACTAAAAATTCTTCCAAATTAATGTTGAATTCAACATTTTCACCTAAGTTATTGAGATGGAACCCTGGAGAAGTCTTTTAGAAAATCGGAGAAATCCTATGTCTCATTCCTCTCAAGAAATGACCTTCACAACATTTTACACATGCTCTTCTAGAATTAGTTCTGAGTTCACAAATACTGAAGTCAGAGAACTCTTCTTCACACCCTCTACCTTAGAATCTTGGCGATCATCATTAATTGGTTGTATGACCTATGAAACTGTAGTTCGTAATGAAAAACATCAGAAATAGCAGTGTTTTTGAAAATAAAAACAATGAAGATGAAAACTTGATGAAATTCTATTTTCATAATCATCAGTTGTGTCTCATAATCACAATGGACAAATATTGTTTTGCAAGTTGAGTTAATTAATTTTAAAAGATGGTCGATCTTACAATAAACTCAGACGCTTCATATATGAAGTTGTTTAATTACATAATCCCTGAAATTTGACTCACACAAACAAAGCAAGATAGGACAGTTACTAATTAAATGATTAATCAGAAAATCGATTATAAATTTTGACGAATGAACTCTGACCATAAAAAATAGTACAAAAAATCTGAGCAAAAACCAAAGAAATTGAGCTAAAAACCTAGAATTTGGGGGTTTTCTTTTGTGGAATTGGCGGAGCATCAGATGGAGTTGTCGCGGGGGTCTTACTTATGTTTTGTTGCCGAGAGAAACTAAGGAGAAAAGAAGAAGAAAAAGGGAATAGGAAGGGAACAGGTTTCTTCGGTCAACTGAAGAGACACAGTCAGTTTAGGCAGCTTGAGGGAAAACCTGACTTTTTTTTTTGACATTTTAGAAATCAGAGAGGTACCTTTTTTATTAGGTTGTGCATAATTACGATTTTACCGTTAACCATAGGGATATTTTAATATCGCAAAGGCCTAAGCATCCAAAAATCAAAACTGATAATATTTGCATAGCACAGTGCCAGAGCTATCTCCATTGATTAGCCAGTAATACTGGCATTCATGCAAATTCAATAGGAACGCATGAACCTGCCTTTTTTCGGACTCTATAATAGACTTGTCTATTACTTGGCTAGTAGACAAACACACGTGATGTGAAATTGCCCTTAGGACACTCTCCATGTATATATGAAGGCAACTATCATGCTCATACAGTGATAATAACTATCAGTGATAACATTTCCCTTTCTTGTTTCAATATTGGAAGACTTCCATTCATCTGCTGCCTTTTTTCTTGCATATTTTTTTGGCCTTCCAGGCAGTTTCTCAGAACTTGGAGGAATTAGGGGTGGGAAATCTACCTTAGGCCATAATTCACTACCATCAAGTGCACCAAACAAGTGACTATAAGTCTTTAAAGCAGCCCAGTAGATGTTCATCCTCTTAAACATTGGTTGTCCATCCACCTGTTTCCATTTGATCTTCACACTTGTACAAGGGTTTGATTTTTTAATTTTTTCAGCATAGCTCCAAAGCATGGATTGGCCCTGTATAATTGGCTCTTATTAAAAATAAGTCTTAAAGATAAGTCTTTTTGGCCCTGTATAATTGGCTCTTATTAAAAACCAATTTCATATCTTTCTGGAGGATGGTCATCATGGATTCTAATGGCCATTTAGGATCAGTCCAAATCTTGTCTTTATAGACATCAGCTAACCACTTAGAATTGGCATGAGAAACTTTTTGCACCCTAGGACATCTGTACTTCCCATTAAAGGTTTTAATCTGAATTGATTCTGCACCTTGAACCTTTGAAGCATAAACCAACCAGGGACAACTTTTATGTTTGCATCTGACTTGTACCTTTGTTTTATCATTTATAACAAACCTTATGTCCCTGCCTTGTTTAATGGAATGTTGTCTCACTGCCTTTCTAAAAAGGTAGATGTCATTAAAATATTAACCTATTTCAAACTTGGGATCTTCTATGTATGCTCCTTTCTTGAAAACTGGAAAACCATTATGCAAGTTCTTGTTCTTTGGACTCTTATGACTAAACTTTTGATTACACCTTGTTCACTATGCACCCCAGTTTAAGACTTAGACATGTGTAGGCCACCCCACTCTACTTCTAAATCAATATTATCATCAACCATACCATCAACATCAGAAACTTCAACTTCACTATCAACAAATTTTTCTGATACATTTGAATCTGACCCTATGGATTGCTCATCATCATCATTACTATCAACATCATCATCAAATAAGGGCAAAATACCTCCCCCCACACCCACGGGTTTCTGATTGGGTTTTGTTACCCTCTTTTATATCATTGTTTTCATCATCGTTATCACCCACATAATGTAAAGGTTCATCTACATCTGGAAAGTCCTGGGTAGGTATTTCAAAGGACTCAGAAGATTGGGTAGTTTCAGTACTAATTTTTTCATGTTCCACATCCACAAAATTAACCATATTTAGAGCATCAATGTCATTATCAATTAAATACATATCATTACAGTCATTCACCGCTATTTTACTGCAATGAAAAGACACAAATTTTTTTAACCCTAACTCTGCAGCCATGAAATTTAACTCAATCAAAGACATCTCATCTGGATCACAGTAATCAATGTGAGCTATCTTATCATCCACGTATATTTGTTTTCCTAAATTAATAAACATCCCAGAGTGGTGAAGTCTAATGGTATAAAAATCTGAATTAGGGCCTGTGGGGTGGGAAACACAAAGAAAAAACAACATAGTAAAAATCAATGACCCAATATTATAAGTCAAAAGTTCTCAACTGCCAAATAAAAAAATAACCCTAAAAACCACAACTCCACATGGTCCCCAACCACTACACTCCAAAAAGTGAAGACAACAATAAAAAAAAACCAAACTTTGTGGGGACAATACACCAAACACAAGAAAAAGACATGTCGAGACTTAAACAACGAAAAAATCAAATTCAAAGCTAGTAAATGAAGTTTCAGCCATGTGCAGAGCTTGGGGACCACAAAAAACACCAAACAAATATAAACCCCAACTATTATCAGTAGCAGAAAGACAAAGAAATTGGACAACTCACCATAATCAGGATATTGTCGTGCGCTTGGGATACTTGGGTCACCATCTTCTCGAATTTTCCAAACCATTGCGTGGACGATTGGAAGCTTAATTTTGGGTACAGCCTCACGATTTCAGTGATTGGAAGAGTTTTTTGTTTTTATGTTTAGCCCAAACCCTAGATTAGGCAGATTAACCCCCCTTTCCTCTGGCATGTGTGAGCCACGTGAGATTATTTGAGCGGGAATCTGTTGTTACACTTGAATGGACCATTTTGCCCTTAAAAGGAGGGCGTGCAAGGCACGTGACATTATTTCGCCGGGTTTTATGGTCGGAAATGGGCCGGAGCAGGCATATTAAAAAATTCGAGTACCACAGGAGGTACTATCAACCATATCACCGTCTCACGGTCTCACACCCTCTCACAAGAGACCTATTACACTACAAGAAAACAATCAAATACCAACGGAATAAAAAACTCTGGAATTTTCAAAATTCCAATGAAAATTCCATTGCTACAGCATACCGTTGGAAAATTCCAACAGAAAGTCCAACGATAAGCAAAACCATTTGGTACTGTTGGAATATTTTTTCCATAGGAATTTTCGTTGGAATTTTGTCATTCCAACGGTCATTATATCAATGGTGCTTTCGATTGGAATTTCTGTTGGAATCGATAATTCCAATGAAAATTGGCCAAATACCAACGGATTTTTTCGTTGGAATTTCCTTATTTTCTTGTAGTGTTGTATATTTTTTAATGTTATTCCAGCAGATCAAACTAATCTTACTTTTGTCATTTACTGATAAATGGTAGCTTAAAATTTTATTTTTACAAAGGAATGCAAAATATAATTCATAAAATAAGATAACCTATTCAAATTATTAAAATTACTAAAAATAACTGTTGATTTGAGATATATTTTGTATTTGTTTTAATTTGAATAGGTTTTCTATATTAGCACAAAATAATGGAACACATCAGGTGTCAATAACAAAGAAAAAAATTATTTACCTCATTCCCAACTACCCCCCAAAAAAAAAAAAGAACAAGAAAAAGAAGAATAAAATTTTAAAAAAAAAAGATTGCAGGTGGAATAGCATCACACAAGTTAAACTGAACAAAAAAATGAAGTTAATAGACAAAAATGCTATTGTTTGCAGTATTCCAGTATGATTTTTCAATGAAAATGTAATTAAAAATGGATCAAGGTGCAAAATGCAATACTAATCCTTTTCTAGGTATATTCTGCCAAAAATGCAATTTAGTATGCATTGTGCAAACGGAGTATAATTTCAGGGTGTGCCAATTACTTGCAGCATTCATAGATGGATAATCATAGATAATTGACCAAGAGCTCAATTAGAATCCACTAGATCAGCAGGTTCTTATAACCAAAACCAGATGACAAGATATCAGAACGTGGATGTGTTTAAAAAGTATTTTTCACCTTTTGGCTGAAAAAATCTCTTTTTAGTGTTTGCAAATGTCAACTTCTGCTTCTGATTCCGCTTTATTTAATCAGAATCTAAAAGCAAAGAGATGAGTACTTTAGATTCCCAATTGTGCTTCTGGTTTGACTTTTACAAACAAATAAGCATTTTTGCAAGTTTTCCACCAAACGCTCTCAACTTCTTATTCTATTTGCAAACACCGCCAACTTATGATTCTCCGCTACTTTTACTTCTATTATAATAGATCAACTTCTAAAATAAGAAGTGTTTGCAAACACTCCCCGAGAAAAGAACACCAAAAAAAGGATGTCCACATCTCGCCTTCGAGATCGACGATTGCCCCCACAAACCATGCATACATAATGTACAAGCAAGCGCTATCATAGTGGGACAAGAAAAGTAACTTCACAAAAAAAAATCAATGCTTATAAAAGTAACCAAATAACAGTCGAGAGCATATTCGACAATAAGCAAAAGATGAGTTTCTGTGTCTCAAATCAGAGCACTTGAACTGAAAACAAATGCATTGGCTGATCATGTCAACAGTGGAATCACAAACAAAAAAACACACAGAAAAACAGAAAACAAGAAACACATCAAGGCTTTGGATTATAGCTTTCCCAAGATCAGCGTGGAACCTTTCTCGGTCGTCGTCGTCTTGGTGGAGATTTGTCTCAATGTTTTTTCCCGTTATCCGCACCACAAAGCAATCAAATTTCAACCATAGTAAGAACTAATAATTAAAAACCAGCTACCAAAAAGCATAATAAGCTAAAAGCAAATATCTTATTAAAACAGTCGGTAATAGTAACAAACTGTCAAGTAACAGCAGAACTAATCCCTGTATTAAAAGGTATAGAAAGTGTTTGCTAAAGCATCCTAAACTAGAATATATATTTTGCGTAATCTTAGAGCAAATAAATGAGGTCGCATTGAATTGAAGTATATGGAACTAATGAGATTTGAAATCCATGAATGGATAATATCAAATTGCAATGAATTTCAAATCTTTCAGCACCCTTGAGATATTTTTTCCATCATTGTGGCGGATTTCATATAAAGTCATTTGAAATCCTTGGATCCAAATGCCTTCTTGAAATCTGTATCCATCCACAAGAAACTTAAGACATGATATTAGGGGTGGCCACGATTCCGGGACCGGAATTGTTACCTCATGGTTCCGGTTCCTTTACAGTTCCATTTCCGGTTTAACCGCTCATTTCTTTTTCTAATAATATTTTGTATTTTTGAAAACATGATTTATCAATTTCAGCTCTCAAAAAAATGGGGAAAAGGAAAAAAGGAAAAAAAACTTGGACTTAATATGCATAATAATATTAAGTTTTGGACATAATAATGATATTAAGCTGCCAACGCATCCTCTTAGGGCATAGAGGAATCAAAACCCTCGTAATTCGCTTACCCTTTTTACCATCGTTATCTTTAACCATTTTGATTCCACAGATAAAACACATTTAGCTAGAGTTGCATCATTAATGCATTAATGAAAAGCAGTAGCAATATTAATACATGTATTTAAAATTAAATATGAAGTTGGATAATAAACGCCCGATAATAAATTTGTAGATTCAGAAAATATTCTTAACATGTCATATAAGTAAGTCACGACGATTGGAACCAGGTATGTCACATAAATTTTGGTACCGGGTTCCAATTCCATTTAGCCACCCCATCATGGTATTGCATTACCACTGATATTGATCATGAGCAAATAAAAAAAAAACACATACAAAATGACCTCCGGTCCCTAAAAGTGCCAATATCATAGCCAGCCATAAGTAAGATCCAATTATGCCCAATTTTGACAAAGTAATTTCACATGTTTAGAACACCAGCATCAGAGGGTCAACCATAATTTGTTTCAGTTCACAATAGATGCTCATGTCCTGGACCTGCACAGACTTTCCCTTGCTCCTAAGAAACCATTGCCACTCTAACCAACCCTGCACCCTTGACTAACCTTTTACTATCATATGGTATCACCTCCACAACTTCGATACCCAATTATGTCTTCCCTCTGCTAAATATACCCCTCCTCGATGCATTTCTTTCTTATTATAGGCAAATTTCCTCATATGTGATGGGGTCTGTGAGTGATGAGTTATTGCACTTATAAAGCTTTTTTTTCAATTTACTTTTCGTGAAATATTAGTTAATACATAACTGAAGATAGAGTTTACAAAAAAATAAGCAAGTACCCGTGCTTCGTTCTTTGTCCACTTTGAATGCACTGCTATATTTAATTGTTGTGCACCAAATAAGAAATAGAATTTAATGGCGAGCAAGAAGCGATTTACAGTCATTTCTAAAAATAGCTGAGTGGGTAATTTGATGTAAATTCGATTTTGTTCTCGTGTTCATTACGTAGCTAGCCCATTCCATCCCTCTCCAAAACACCATCCCCCTATATAAGATTTTGCCATTTCCTACATACCTTCAAGTATAATCCTCAATAAAGAGGCCTACCCTCAAGTATCTGAGTCTTCCCTACACTGAGCAAATTCACCTAGGGTGCATTTGGATGGAGGGATTTGGATTTGGGGAGAGGATTTAGAGAAGGATTTCAAATGACTCCAAATAAGAAGGAATTGAAATCCTCCAAAATAACTCCAAAAATAGCTTCCAAGGATTTGAAATCCATTATAAAATAACTCCATCCAAACAACCTCAATGGATTTGTTATTATGGATTTGAAATCCATAGCTCAAATCCTTCCATCCAAATGGAGCCCTAAAGAGTTATAAATTCACATTAAATCCTTATTCACCTGCTATCTTTACTTCCAGCTATTGTGCAAATTGCCAGACATAGGATAACGATCATGAATCATAACTAAGAAGAAATAACTGCATCATGCAGAATTACTACAGGAGACAGGGCATACAAATATAAATGGCACATAGATGTCATACCACATTTGCCGTATTCTTCATCCATATCGAAATGGACGCAATGTTGGACTTCTGGATCAACGAATGGAGCTCACTCCGAAAATGGGCAACTCGAGCCTCAGCTGTAGGAAATACCTCATTGCCCATATTCTCCTCTAGCAAACTCTCCTCAGCAGGGTCCACAGGTTCTTCAATCATCAAAGCCCTTTCACATTCCTGCACCACCTCCTCATACTTTGCATCCTCATACAACAAATTCGCATAAAAATGAGCGAATTCAATAGAATCTGGGGACAAACTTACCGCCCTCCGCGCACTTTCAATTGCATTCTTCAAATGCCGATGTTTCGCATTTGGATCATCGATTATCGAAGCCATTTTTACCAAAACAGTCCCCTGAACACGGTGGATCAAAGCCAGTTGCGGATAATTCTCATTTTCCGAGCACAAATCCTTCATCAATCTTAGGGCTTTGGTGTGGTTCCCCCGGCGCAACGCATTTAGGGCACGCTCGCATTCAGTCTTTACCGAAGCATAGGATGAATAAGGGTTTGCATTGCTATTGATTTCTAAATCAGCAGCATCCGATTTTGCAGGATTTTTACGGAAGGGTTTGGAGCATGGTCGGGTTTGAAGCACCACCGTGGCCGGCGGTCTCATCCTCCATTGTCGCCGCAGATGGTTGCTGGGACGGTTCGGAGCGAGGATCGATGTTCGTATGCCCCATATCAGATTTTCCGATGGCTACCTGATTGCATGCATACATTCTTCATATGTAATCGTCCATACTATCGGGACGTATATAGAGGGGATTTGTTTAAAAATAGCCTAGTCAAAAGGGCTTTGTACAAGAGAATAGCCTTATTTAAGGCATTTCCAATGTCAAACTTCAAAAATATTTACAAATTTATTTTTTGATAGAGCTTATGGTGTCACGTCATAAAAACCTAGTAAAGAAAAAAACTCATATTTCTTTTCATAATCCAAAAACCTCTAAACAATTTTTTTGTGAATTTTACACTCCCCACTATAATTAGAGCTGTCAATTCGGCTCGGCAGGTGGTCTGCTTTGGCCGCACGATAAAATGGGGTGAGCTACGTTTTCTTAGGCCTGAAATGAGCCGAACTTTTTGGCCGTGCCAGCCCGGTCGGCCCGACTTTTCCTTTGTATTTTCGTGGCTGAGCTACAAAAATAGGCCAGTTATTGTTTTGCCCGGCCCAGCCCAACCCGATTTTTTGCTTTGGCCGGTGTCGGCCCGACCCGGCCCGTTTGACACCTCTAACTATAGTATCACATATCTTTATTATATTTTACATTATATAATATGCATTATTACATTTATATAAATATATAGAATCTATATTTTTTATAAAATAAAAATATATTTTAAACATATTTTATATATAATAAATATTATTTATAAATATATGTATTTGTTGAATACAAATATATAATGTAGCAAAAAGGTAGGAAAAAATTATTAATAGTTGTTGCAAGAGTACATCATTAAACATTAAATATTACAACCAATTCATAAAATTTATCAATTAATCTAAACAATAACCGCCTCCTTATAGTGTCCAAATGTGTTAAACCAAGCCGGCTCGAAGTTGGTGATGTGTTTGACTATCGCATAACTCAGAACGACTCCGAAGTTATTCTTGAAACTTTTGGGTGGAGCCCTAAAATATTTATTCTAGAGGGTCTCCTTCATCATCCAACCAATTCTTTGATGTTTCTCCTTCATCCTCAATAATCATGTTGTGCAAAATGATGCATGTATGCATGATATCTTTTAAGTTATCCCTATACCATAATCACCCTAGACCTCCAACCATTGTCCAACGAGATTGGAGTACCCTAAATGTTCGCTCAACATCCTTTTTGCAGCTTCTTGTCTTTTCTTGATAATCTTTCTCTTTGGATCTTCTGGGCGTGGAAAGCTCTTAACAAAAGTAGCCCATTGTGGATAGATCCCATCAGTTAGATAGTATTCTTTTGTATATCGTGTGTCGTTCACTGTAAAATTGACCTCTTGTGTGTTTTCTTGTAGAACGTCATTGAATAAAGGTAATTTATTAAGCACATTGAGATCATTACGCGATCCTGCTACTCCAAAAAATGCATGTCATATCCATAAGTCTGCAAATGTGACTGCTTCAAGCACAATTATTAGGACTCCATGATCGCCTCGAGTAAACTGGCCTTTCCAAGCCGTGGGACAATTTCTCCATTCCCAGTGCATACAATCAAGACTACCTAACATGCCACGGAAGCCGTGTTTGCGCTCATGCATTTCAAGCAAACGTTGGATGTCAACTTCATTGGGTCTTCTTAAGTATTGTGGCCCAAATACTTCAATCACACACTGGCAGAAGTTTACCAAGCATTCTGGGGCAGTTATTTCACCCATTCGTAGGTATTCATCACAACTATCAGCAGGGGATCCATACACCAATTGACGGATAGCTACTGTGCATTTTTGAAGGAGCGACAACCCTCGTCTCCCCACGCCATAGACACTCCATTCAAAATATTATGGGTGACTTTGCAATGGATTGGCTATACGAAGGAATAACCCTTTCGCATTCGAAACTATCGTCGAAATACTTCATTGGGATATACTGGTTGATCGGAGAAGTAATCATTGAAAAGACGATCATGTCCAGTTCCACGATCTCAATTTAAATATCTTCTTCTATGTGTTCCCCTGGAAGAATTTGCAGCTCCTTAACGTCTACTTTCCTCATCCTCAAGTAATCTCAGCATCATTTTATTCAAGACATCATCTGAATCCACTAGAACATCTCTCCACCGCTCGAATAGAATGGAATGTTTAGAGTGATTGGGATCGTCAGACATCTAAGAATATAATATTTGTAGAATTTAATGTTTCTCTAATATAGAATTCTATCTTCTACACATGTATATATAACTAGTTTGTAAGAATACTTTATAATGGCTAGTTTCTAACAGCTAATTTATAACAACTTCTTTGTAACGGCTAATTAATAACAACTTCTTTATAACGACTACTTTTTATTATTCAACATAAATGACATTAATACTGACAAAGTGGAATACATAAATGAAATACATCAACAACAAATAAAGTGGAATAATTAAATGAAATGCATCAATAACAAACAAGAATATATCATCCCCGCAAGATATCTATTAGAAGCCCTATCTCTTTTTAATCTCTTAACAGTAGAACATATATAAGCAAGGTTGATCCCCTATCATTCCACTTGTATCCTTCATAAAGATTTCATAATCATTTCTCTTCATCTTCTCCTTTTGCATTTGTAGCTTATCTCTTTGTAATTTTTCTATTCCTTTTAACTATTATAATATTCATCGTCGTTAGTTGTTGTTGTTGCGGATTTCCCTCTCTTCTTTGCGTTGTCTTTTGCCCAATTGGATAGCTGCGGACTTCACAATCATCCACATCAATAGGAGCATCCATATTCGACGAGGACGTGCCACTCCTTGATTGGGGGACTCTTGTCTTCTTTTTAATGTAATCACCTTGCGGAGCCCATGTTCATATCTTTAACAATTCTCCACACATGTTCATATCTGAAATCCTCATTTTCGTTGTATTTATACTCTTGACGTGCCCTAAAGAGTATATCATCATCACTCTGCCCGCTTTGAGGATTGCTATATAATCTATTGTAAATTGCAGTAAACTCCTTCACCATTTAGTGGAGTCCATAGAAGTGAGATTTTAGTGGCACTCAATCTCTCTCCATGGTTCTATTGGGACGACATTTATTGTAGTAGTTTGTAATTCGTTTCCAAAAGCAGTTTCTTTTTGATTATTACCTACCTCTGTGTCTTCACTAATAGTGATCCATGCCACTGCAAGTTTTTCATATTCCTCGTCTATCCAATTTGTTCGTTTTTTGCCACCTCTTCCCATTTTATTAGTTGTCTCCTTATCTTTATCGAAAACAATATTTTAGAGCTCTAATTGTGATGAATGTTGTGGGAACGCTGAGTCTGGAATTGATGATGGTGTTAAAGGTTCCTTGTCTGTCTCGGAAGTATATATTCTAGCTCTTCTTGATTCAATAGAAGGCATAGCCAATGGTTGTGAAGGAGAACTACCTGAATGTGAGATTGACATCCCAAATTGGGAAAGTGATTATTGTCCTGTCTTTTGGAGAGTCTTTGCAATCACTAAATAAAGTGCTTATCACTTTTGAAAAGTGCTTTTTTAAAGCCAAAATATGAGCATGGTATGATACATTGTCTCAGTTTCTTGTAGACAATATAGATTCACCAAAGGCAAAGTTTACAGAACACTCTTCAGAATTCAAGATGGAGAGAGTATACTGCTAGTTCAAATTTATATGGATGATATCATCTTTGGATCCACAAACAAAGAGCAATGTGACAAATTCTCAAACCTTATGCAATGGGAGTTTGAGATGAGCATGATGGGAGAGCTGACTTTCTTCATATGTCTTCAAGTCAAGCAAATGATAGATAGAACCTTCATAAGTCAAACAAAATATACATTCTAATTAATACTTGTATAAAGATGGATATGGATGCAGAAGGAAAATCAGTTGATCAAACAAGATGTAGAGCACTTATTGGATCATTGCTCTACTTAACTGCAAGTAGACCATACATCACCTTCGTTGTAGGTGTATGTGTCAGATTTCAGTCTGCTCCAAAGCAAAGTCATATGACTACAACAAAGAGTATCCAAAAGAAGGTGGATTTAAGCTGAATGGATATTCAGACTCAGACTATGATGGATGTAGAGTTGACAGGAAAAGTACATCTGGTACCTGTCAAATGCTTAGAAATAGATTGGTTTTTGGTTCAGTAATAAACAAAACTCAATAGCTACATCCACAGTTGAAGCAAAATACATTGTTGCAGGCAGCTGTTGTGACCAAATCTTATGGATGAGGCAACGACTGAGGGCTATGACATAGAAGAAAAAGAGATTCCAATTATGTGTAATAATACAAGTGACATTGCAATCACTCAGAATCCAGTATTGCACTCTAAAACCAAGCACATTGATGTCAGATGTCATTTTATAAAAGATCATGTTCAAAAGAAAGACATCACATTGGAATACATATCAACTAAGAAGCAATTAGCTAATAAATTCACAAAGCCCCAATGTCAATCAAGATTTGAATAACTTAAGAATGATCTTGGATTGATTGAGCTATGTTAGAATGCTCAGAAGACACATTCAACATATTAGTTTTTATGGCTATTCAGCATAATCGTGTTAGCTGGAACAACCGAGTATCATTTTGTTGTATCAAAGGAAGAGAGAAGCAGAGTCAAACCATAAATGAAGATAGCTGAAGCATTTATGAGCTAAGTGATAAAACGAGGTCGTTTGCATTTAAGCGTGAATGTTTTACACTTGACGTCAGTATCATTAAATGATGTCAGTTAAAAGCTGCGACGGTTTACTTATGATTGGATATAAATGTTGCCATATTTAATGCGAAGTAATTAGTTCCTTTTGAAAGATTTGATTTCAACCGTTGATCAACTTTCAAACTTTTGGAATTCTGAAACCGTCTATTCAAGTCACATATATATAGAGAAATTTCATTTTCTCTCTCTTCACTTTCAGTCTCTAGCATTCAAATATTTCCAGAAACTCTCTCTGCAACCAAACCCTAGTTCTTCGTTCATATTCTCTGAAAAATTCGAAATGGCCTTAAAACAAGTTACTTTGGGCTTTGGAAAGCTCCCTGAGATGATCCACACCTGTGCCCTTGTGGATTTTGAAGGCCTTATCAAGCAGGTAGTGGACAAGGAAGTGGCTGAAAAGATCGAGCATCAACTGGAGAAAGATGGGCTTAAGAGATTTTTCACGCTGGAGATAACTCAATCCTTCCAAGATGAGGTTGCTATGTTCTACGTGAATGATGCAGTTCACAATGATTGTATTCGCTCTCATGTGCACGGGAATGAGATTAAGTTGGTTGTGGCTGACTTGACAGAGTTTATGCACCTTCCGTCTAGCGGACTCAAAGAACTAACAGGAAAAGAGTTCGATATGGTGAAGGACTGGAAGGAGATTGCTAAGCCTGAGGTGGCTGGAAAAGTGAACTATTCTACCACCAAGAAGGTTATTAAAGAAGACTACCACAAGCTGATGGATGTGGTGACCAAGTGATTGGACATGAAGTTTGGGTCATTCAATCAGTTGTCCCAAACTAAGCTGATTGTTTCGGCTGCCATAATGGGGGAGGTTAAGATGAATTAGAGAGAGTTCATCTATGATAAGCTATGCTAGAATGTCCAATATGTGAAGGTGGTGGATGGCGAGCTTGTGCATTCCATGGGTTATGGCCTGATTCTACGATACTTGATGGAGAAGAAGGGCATGTCTCTCCACAGAGGAAAGCCCTTTCATGCTAACAAAAGGATGTTCAAGGCCAACCTGTCAGCTGCTCAGAAGAGGCTCATGCTAAGAAAACTGCCACTTCTGAGAGGGAATCATCTGAACACGTCCCCCATGACATAGCTGCCTCCGTTCCAGCTCCCTTCCCTAAACATGTTTTTGTCACTCCTACAGTGACAAAGAAGAGAAAGACGAGATGCTCCTCACAAGCCGTTATTAAGAAGCGAAGATCCACCCACATCGATCGGCCAACATGGTGAATAACCTAAGGAGGATTAAGTCCCCCTGAGAGGCGGTCCAAGAGACGACTTGTGAAGGCGCATGCGAAAGCTACTGAAACAGCTATAGCAATCATAGCTGAGACTGAAACAACTGCCATCAGCGTTCACCAGAAATCAAAAGATGGCGATGGTGAACAAGGAAGTGCTGAAGAAACTCACGATAATTCAACAGATGCCCCCCCCAACTATATTTAAGAGCACGATCTTGAAAAAGCTCAAAATAGCTAAGTTGTCGCTGAAAAGAGCTGATGCTGGTGAAACTCAAGATAATTCAGCTGCCAACCCTCAGACTGAAATGGTTGATACTGAGGCAAGTGATTGGACAAAGAAGTCTAATCAAGTTGAAGAGCCTGTCCAAGAACCCATCATTCCTGAAACACCTGAATCCCCATCATATCCAGATATTGAAGAATGGTTGCGTGAGGCTTTGGAAGCTGAGTGCCAGCTGATTCTAGTTTCAAAAGTCTGACATGATTGATGAGGAGGAATATCTCATTGAATTCCTGGATAATGCTCCTATTTGTTATGGCCTTGATGTGATGTATTGCACAACTGTTCTCTTTGAGAAGAAGAATGATGCAAAGGGCAAGGCCCTGGAGAAAACTAAGGCACATGAACCTCGTATTTGCCCCTTCTTAGATCCAAACATTCCTAAGGAGGCTCTTGAAAGTGCCAGCAGCAGCGATGTAGAAGTAATTGATGAAGCTGACACAGTGGAGAAGGCTTAGCTGAAGCAAGCGATGCATGAGTCCCGTGAGCTGCATGAGCAATCCATGGTCAGGGGTGCTGTAGAATCATCAATTTCCATCTCTCCAACCCCTGCAATCCTTGACATGGTGAGGACCATTGATGCAACAACCTCCTCAGCTCACTCAGAGGGACCAACTAGGGAGGATGGTGATGAAGGTGGAAAAGAAGTAGAAGAAGGAAACCCAACTGAGCCACGCCCTATTGAAGTTGTTGAGAGAACTGCCTATTTGGCTGAACACTCAAAGGATACAGCCAAGTCTCCGGTGTCAGCTAACTCATTGCCAGTGAATCAGTTGGTAAACCAGCTGAGGGGGAAGCTGAACACACTACTTGCCAGGTCGAATGAGGCTCTAGGAGACAGTGAAAATTTGGTGTTAGGAGGCGATAGTGAGACTCCAGAAGAAGAGCGAGTTGGGACTAACGACGCTTTGATGGTTAACATTGTCTCAGCCAAGGAACCAATTGCACTGTAGGCCGATGAAGTTACTAATGTAACTGAAGCACATGATGGATTGAGGAGGACCATGGTAGTTGAGATTGCTGGTCTTGAAAGTGCAATCCCAGAGGTTGAGACCTCGAAGGATGCCAATATCAAAGACCCAACTGCAGCTGAGTCTGCAGAAGGGAATGAAGAAGGCCTTGTAGTGGTTGAGACTGCTACCAAGGTAGCTGAAGACCCCAAAGAGATTGAGACTTCCAGAGGAACTGTACAGGAAAATGTGAAAGTACCTGAGGCCTTTCCCAAAATTCAAAATCCTAAGTCAGCTGATCTGGAAGAAATTGATGCACTACATGACTCAAATGATGAAATGATGGGTTTCATTGATTTGAAAATGAAGATGAGTCAGATCCAGAAGAAAGTTTCTTTGATCTGAAAAAGAAGATGAGTCAGATCCAGAAGAAAGCGAATTAGAGGCCAGAATGAAGGAGGCTCGCTCAAAAGTTGTCTCTTCAAAGTTCATTTTGGTTGATGGCCCACCCCCCATGGTGCCATCACAAACCCGTGATGTTGCTAAGGAAACTAAGGCCTATATACCTCAAAAGGATGACAATGTTGGAGCTAATGAAGTTCATTAAGACAAAGTGAGGCACGATCGCCAAAGAAGCTTTCCACAGTGCGAATGCCAATGAAGCTCAACCAGCTGAGGCACAGAGAGCTGGTAGCCAGGGAACTAAGAGAAGTGCTCCCGAAGGACAAGTGGGACCTTCCTCATTGCCTATTAGTCTTTATGAAAAACAAATTTTCCATACGTCGATGAAGTTCCCTTAGTTGCCGATCTTTGCGGAGGAGGAAGTTGCACGCTATCACATTAACATAAGTCCAGTAGACTTCCAAGCTCCAGATGACATGAGAGATGTTCATTTTGGTTATGATTTTGATTCCCTTCTTCCAGAGGATTCATCTCCTAAGGCAACTAACTTTAGAAAATATTTTCGAGCCATGTGCGCTGAAATAGAGGCTATGGAACGTGGATTTGCTGCTCTCAACCTAAGGATAGACAACCATGATGCTACTATTTCAGGAGATATTCGAGGAGCTGTGTTGAGAATTAGGGAATGGACTACTCAAACAAAAGCTCTTCGCAGGGAGTGTAAGGAAATCTATTTGTTACATTTTGATGATACCATGTAAAACTTAGACTAGGAAGTTGGCACCCCAATTTTCTTGTAATTCTATATTGTAATAGATAGGATTGGAAGAGCTGAGTTAAGTGAGCTAAGTCAAGATTACAAGAAGTCAACTGCGGACTGGAATGAAAAGTCTATTGTGTGTCAGCTGAGTATAGCCTAGAAGGAAGTCAAGGACTCGACTGAAGGAGAGTCAGTTGAGGAACAACTGTGAGAAGTGTCAGTCAAGTCAACTAGAAGAGCCAAGTCTATCAGTTAAAGTGATAGTTGAGTCAATCTTATGATTGGAGCGAGACTCAAGTCACCAGGGTAAAGCGGATCAAGTGAAGGCAATCGACTTAGATCCGTTGGAATAAAGTCAAGAACATTACTCGATATAGTAATATGTCAAGTCACGCCAGGTCTTAAAGTGTTTGGCCCAGAAATATGCAAAAGGAATGAGCGATGGGAAACATCGCACTTTGTGTCGAACCCAAGTGAAATTCCATTTAATACGAGGAAAGGTCAACATCACAAGGAACAAATTCAACGGGCAAAATTCAAATGTGCACTATAAAAGGCTGACAAAGCATTTGAGAAAGGGTTACCTGAACCTTGCAAGAGAAAACATTATTCAAGCAATTAATATGCAATATTCTCAAAGCATTTCAAGATATTCCTCAAGCCTAAAACTCAAATAAACTCGATCCAACACAAGCTGTGAAGGAGAGGTAACTTCAACCAGTTGAAGAGGAAACTATTTGAAGAACAAAAAGGGGTCTACTTTCCAAGTTGAAGATTTGTAGAAAGGTGAAATAGAAAAACTTGACAGAAGGCAACATGGCAGGATTGAGAGTTTGAAAGCCCAGTTCCATGGTCCGCCAGCAGGAATGCTCCAGGAATCAATTGAAGAATCTACTCCCCCAGTTGACTTAGTGGAAAGGTCACTTGAAGAGTATGAAACTCTCAAGTTTAAAGGATATTTTAAGGGGATAGATCAAAAATATGTGTGGAATTTGTACTGGGAGAAAGGTTTAGAAGTTGTGAATTTGGCCAAGAAACAGCAGACTCAATCTTCAAAGAGTCAGCAGTCTTCGAGGGCTCAGCCTAGTTAAAATCGTAGGGGAACTGACCCTGCTAGGGAAAAAGGACGAGACGCTAGGTCTAGTGGAAGAGGCAGAGATTCTCCACCAAGAAGACTTAAAAATGTGATGTATGCAGATCCTCAGAAAAAGGATCAACTGTACTGGATGGGCTTCAGAGAACTTGAAAATAAAAAAGTTTCTCGTCGCAATGAAGAGCTTGCACGCAAGTACGAAGAAGACAATACGAGGCAAGAGAGAGAATATCAAGAAAGATTTAGAGAAGAGGATAGGCTCAAGAGAAACTACAAAAGGAAAAAGAGGAAGGAAGTTGAAGAGAAGAGGAGGAACGATGATGAGGATTGCCGTAGGCGACGAAGAAGATGAAGAAAGAAAAAGAAGCAACAAAGGAGATGAAGACAGCTGCGAAAAATTTTGTTGTATCCTTACACATTTGTAAATACACAAAAATACTGTAAGTATATGTAAAGTGCAGAATGATGATCAATAAAATGATACATTTTTACACTCACTCTATTTTAGCAATTTTTACATTGTATTTTATTATATGTTTTGGCATCATCAAAAGGGGGAAAACTTTTGGATAATTTAATTGTATAAATTTTGATTATGCATGTAAAACTTAGATTAGAAAGCTGGCACGCCATTTTCTGTTGTAATTCAACAATGTAATAGATATGATCTATATACTGAGTATGAAAACAACCAAGTTGAAGATCGCAAAAGTTGACTAAAGGATGCAATGAAGAATCAGATAAGTTGCAGATGAGTGTCAAAGAAGATAATCAGTCAAGTACCGAAAAGTTGTGTTTGTCAGCATACTAACAGTTGAGTCATTCCCAGAAGTATGGAGAAGACTTAATAAAGGGGTAGAGCAGCAAAAGGAGTCGAAGAAAGCTGAAGAGGTCCATTTGAATGAAAAGTCAAGAATTACCCTAAGTGGAAAGGGGACAGACTACAACTTTAAAGTTGTCTTCTGAAAGAGTGCAAGAGACTGGGAACCAATGACAAGTTCGCAGAATGCTTCAGAGTTCCAGGCAACCTACAGGACATTATATTAAGGTTGGGTCAACATCATTTGCTGCACAACAAGATAATCCAATGATCAAAAAGTGAAGTTTGAAAAATGTCTATCTCTTCAATACACTCGAGCAAAGCAAGCAAAAATACTCTCAAGCAATACACTCTAATCCTCAAAGCCTACATTCGAAATAACTCTATCCAACACACTCAGTTAAGGAAGAAAAGTTTCAACCAGTTGAAGATGAAATTTGTTTTAAATAACAAAGGGGTCTGCACATCCAAGGATTGAAGGAAGTGCATTGAGGTTCAAGTTATAACCAGCATTGAATCCGTTGGAGGGCTTCGTGATCAATTCCAAGGGTTTGAAGGAGCTGAGGTAGTGAGACAGTTGTCTTGCGAAGAAGTTGAGACCCAAGAGTAGAGCCAGCGGTGTGATCAAGGCTTACTTGGATTGTTGTACCCATCTTGTAACAGTTGTTACATTAGTGTATTACCTCCAGGAGTTGGAGAAGAGTGGAGTAGAGAATTTACCCCATCCTCGAACCACCATAAATAGCATTGTGTCTTTTTATTTTCAACACTTTAATTTCTGCATATTTTATTCTGCTAATAAATATATTTGCCAAACTCAACTAATAATAACTTAATCAAAACAAGTGTTGTAAAACCTATTTAACAAAAAGGGTGTAAGACTTCCGTTGTTAAAAACCAAGTAAGTTGAATTTTAAAGAGCTTACTTCACTCAGCTGAGTTACTCTATCAACAGTTCAGTCAAGTTTGTTGAGTGGTTAACTCTCCTATTGAGGTTGAACTAAGTTGTCTCAAAAGGACTAAGTTGCTACTTGTATAAAAACTCTGATTTAAAGATCAAAAATCGAAAATTGGTTAAGTTTATTAAACCTCCCTCCCGCTCCCTTCTACACTTAACACAAACACCCCTTGGGAGCTACAATTTATTATTATATACAGTTCATATTACTGTGAGGTGTTCTTATTGGTGTAAGTTGATTATTCGGAGCTATTTCTGATGAATTTTTGGTCATGAGTTCATGTTAAAATATACCATGGGTGTAGGTCCCAAGGGGTGTGGTGTGAGGTTTACGCGGGGGGGGAGGAGGGGGGTTGAATAAATCTTACCAAATTTTCATTTTTAGTCTTTTTAAGAATTTCAAAAGAGTTGACTCAAATCAGCTGTGTCCTTGGGGGACAGCTAGGTTGTCTATCTTCAACTAAGTTACCCACATAACATACTCGACTGAGCTGTTGATAGTATAACTTGGCTGCGTCAGCTAACACTTAACTTTAGTTGATTTGGTTTTTAACAGCGGAAGACTTAACACTCTTTGCTTGATTAAAGTTCATTTTTAACACTTGTTTTAGCCCTTGTTACTTATCAGTTGGATAGAAAATTAACTTAACATCATATATGAAAAATATAAGCAATAAAGTAAATGTTGGAAGTAAATGACACAAATATTTTATAGTGGTTCGAGGATGGGGTAATTCCTCTAATCCACTCTTTTCCAACTCCTGGAGGAATTACAAAGTAGTTCTCAGTCTCGAGACAGCCTTGTTCACACAGCTGGTTTTTCCTGTGACTCAGCTTCTTCACAAAATAGTTGTCTTGCTACTTCAGCTCCCTTCAAGTCTTTGGATTTGATCACACAGTCCTCCAATAAACTTGAATCTCCTAGTTCGACCTTGAACCTTCTACAGCTCCTTCAACTTGGAGAGTATACCTTTTTTGTTCTTTAAATATTTTCTCTTCAACCGGTTGAAGTAATATTTTCTTCACAGCATGTGTTGGATCGAGTTCCTTCGAGTTTTAGGGCTTGATGAATTTTCTGTATAAGCTTGAGAATATTGCAAGTTATACTTGCTTGATAATATCTTGATTCGTTCGTGCTTGGTTCAGGTTAAAAGTCAAGGTAACCTTTTCTCAATTGCTTCCTCAGCCTTTTATAGTATTCATTTGAAAATTTACCCGTTGAACAGATAGGATATTTCAAATGACACTTCTTGTTCGTTGGCTTGTCTTTTCTTGGTCTGCAGAGATGTGATGTTGACCTTTCCTTGTATTTAATGGCTTCGCAACTTTACAGGGTCTGACACAGCTTCAGTGTTTCCCATTGGCTTATTCTTTTGTATTTTTCCGGGCCAAACACTTTAATACCTGGCAGCTTGGACATATTACTATATTGAGTAATATCCTTGACTTCCTTCCAACGGATCAATGTCAGTTGTCTTGACTTGACTGTTGCCTTTACCACTTGTGACTTGAGTCTACTCCAATCATAAGAATGACTCAACTGTCACTTCAACTGTTAGACTTGGCTCCTTTCATTGACTTGACTGACACTTCCTCAAACGTTACACAGTTGTTCCACAACTTGCTCTCCTTCAGTCGAGTCCTTGTCTTTCTTTTTGTCCATACTCAGCTGACACACAACAGAGTCTTCACTCCAGTCTGCAGTTGACTTCTTGCATTCTTGACTTAGCTGACTTCACTCAGCTCTTTCAGTCCTATCTATTACAATAGAATTACAAGGAAAATGGGTGCCAACTTCCTAGTCTAAGTTTTACATGGTATCATCAAAATCTAACAAATAAATTTCCTAACAATTTTCCTCTTTTTGATGATGCCAAAACTTAAACAAACAATTAAATAGCAAACACAAGCAATGCAGTAACAAAGAATGTATGCTTTGAATAATCACTTTTATTCATCATAGCATTCTTGTCGTTTACAAAGTTGTTTACAAAAGATAATAAAGCTTATACAAGTATTGCATTACAGCGTGTATCTGAGCTAAGTTACAAAGAAGATATTAGAGCAAATATTACAAAGGAAATTATCAGAGCTATATTACAGGGAAAACTTACAGCTATGTATTTACAGCTTAGTAAAATACATGAAGGTTTTGCAGCCGTCTTCAACGCCTTGTCTTTCCTCTCTCTTCTTCATCCGCTCTTCTTATGTCTTCATCAGCTCTCCTCCTTTTTCCTTTCCTCTTCCTCCTTCTTCTTCTTCTCATATGCTCATTTCGCAGCAGGGACATCCCTACACTGCCTTTCCTACCATTCTCGAGTTATTCTTTCATTTTTAGCCTCTTACCTTTTTATTGCTTCAGCATTCTTGCGTGCAACTTCTAAGTTAGCATGATGATCAAATCCAGCCCAGTATATGAGTCCCTTCTTCTGCGGATCCACATACTTGATATCTTCTGTCTTAGCTGTGGTTGAACACTTCTCCTACTGCCAACATGTCTACCCCTTCCTGACTCAGCTCCCCTTCCTCTGGGAGTGTACTGCACTGGAGCTTTTGATTTTCCAGCCGAGTGACTACTGAACTTGGCTGCTTATCAGCCAAATTGTACAATTCAAGTCCATTCTCCCAGTACAAATCCCAGGCTTGAGGTAGAGTCATGTCTTGAAAATATCCTTCTGCTTCTAGAGTTTGGAATTCCTCTAGCGATCTGGGCTCAGATCAGCATCAAGCATGGCAATATCTCTCGGGGTTTTATTGCAGGATAATCTTTTTCGATTGGAGGACCGTCATACTTTTTTCTGATGTTCTAAATGCGCGCAGACTGCTTCTCAGCTACCTTCTCAAATTCGGCTTCGATGGCTTCCCTCGATTCCTTGTATGCCATCTCAGCTTTTTATTCTACGGACAGCTCTTTTGGCAGTTTGCTGGGAATCGAAGTTGTGGCTTCTCCTTGCTGGGTGGTTTCAACAAACATAAGTTTCAAAGGGGGGTTCTTCACGCTTCCTTCCCCCTTTGCAGATTCTCCCTTCTTCGCCTCCTTATTTCTCCCTTCTGTTTCTCCTTTCATTTCCTTTAAGGTCTCATCTTCCCCCTTTTGGCATCATCACCAAAAGATAGGGTCAGGCCAAGGAACAAACTACTCAGAATGAAGTCCAATCGGTTGTTTGTTGAATTTTGCTTGATATCTGCTTTGGAGTAGGCTGTCGGAACTCTAACCGTGTATCCTTTGACTCAGCTGCTAGCAACTTCATTTCCGCCATAAGAAGACTGAATTTCTGGTTCATTCTCTCTTCCAGTCTGGCAATTTTGCTCTTATGTTGCAGCTTGAGCAGCTCCATGTCCGACTTGTAGGACTCTTCAATTCTGACCATGAATTCCTTCTGTCTCTGCTAAAATTTTACATTATCCTCACTCCAAACAAACAGATCTGCAAACAAAGCTTTGAAGTAACGGACCTACTCTGAGCGCATTGTAGTCTGTTGTGCAGTGCATTCCTTGATCCGTAAGATAACTCCTCGAATATCTGCGTTAATTGTTGCATCACGGTTGTCCAAACAAATATCCAATGATGATTGGTGGCGTTCCATCTTCTCAATTTCATCACATATTTTCTTGAACGCATTACGGAACTCGGCTGTGGAAGCCGGTTCTTCTTCTGGCCATACGGCATCGAAATCAAATCCCATCGGCACAATCGTATCAGATGGAATTATGGGCTCTTCCTGCACAGTATATTTCTCCTGTTCTCGGGCAGATACAACATCCATATCAGGCAGTTCAACAGTGAAAGGAAAGATGTCTTCAAAAACATCATATCGAACAAGAGGGATTCTTGGAGGTCCGCGCTGGGGGGCCTTTCTCTTCTTTTGTTGCAATGTATCAGCTCTCTGTGCCTCAACTGAGCCAGCGTCATCGGCATTTAACGCAGATGTGGGAGCATGCGATGGAGCTGTTTGAGTCTTTGTTGGAGCAGTTGTGGTAGCCTGCTCAGCTGACTGTGATCCATCTGGAGCATTTGAGTTGGTCTGCTCAGCTGACTGAGCCTCAGCCATGTTAATAGCAGCTTCGTCGGTCTCAGTGGGTTTTTCCTATTGAGTCATCGGGTCCTTAGCTGTCTTAACAGTATCATCGGAGTGTGATGTGGCTAGATGGGATGGCTCATCATCAAAATTGAATCTCATCAGAGCTGTTTTATCACGAACATTGCTCCGTGAGTTAAGAACATCCTCAGCCTCGTCCTGCGTAGAATCTCCAAAATGTGTGGACTCGGCTTCATCCTCTGGTCCCAAAAAAGTTATATCAATGTGTTCTAGGGAATCGTGACGGGCGCTGATTTTCTCTTCTTCACTAACTCCTCCACTTGAGGAATGTTCTCCTGATCCGGTTTTTACCTAAAGAAGTCTCAACCTCCTTTAGGCCTTCATTACCCCCAGCAGACTCTACCGTTGTAGGGCCTTCAACATTCCCTTCGACAGACTCAGTTGTCTTGGGGTCTTCTATGGCATCCTTCGGAGTCTCAACTCTTAGGATTGCACTTTCATGGTCAAGAGTCTCAACTCCCATGGCCTCTTTCCCATCCTTTTCCTTAGCTGCATCAGCAGTTTCATCGTCCTGCACATCAGAGAAAATCTCAGCTGGAACAGTCTCAACCATTCGAGCTTCGTTAATTTCACTCTGCTTATCAGTTGTTTGCTATCCTTCGCCACCTAACTACTTAGTTATGTCTCCCACAGTGCCCTCCGTCCTAGCTGTGGTGGAGAGAGCTTCCCCCTCAGCTGGCGCACCAACTGAGTGAACGGTTGTGGGGTTACTCAGCTCCTGAGACACGGTTGTGTGTCCTGTTGAGTAATCAGCCATTGGGGTAGGTGTCTCAACACCTTCTCTGGGAGTAGGCTTGGCTAGGGTGCCCACATCATCACGGGGGATGTGGTTGCAGCAATAATGGTTGCAATCTTCTGCGCCACTCCCAATGGATCAGATCGATGAGATATTTGGGAAGATTATCCTAGACCTTCCTAAAGATGTTGCTCATGCATGGATCGTGATTCCTTGATGGCCTATTGGAACTCGGCCTTCTCAACTGCTGCAGTTGGGTCCAACTCCTTGAGATCGCTGCTAGCAGTTGACTCTATGTCATGCTAATGGGTTCCAGAGAACATGCACATTTTGGACTTTTCAGTGGCTCTAGCCTTTTCCAAGGTCTTTTCTTTCTCATTTTCCTTAATTGTACGGAGGGCATCCATGCAGAATTCCTCATTCGGAGCATATTGGACAGTGACATTTCCAAGGAAGCTTAGAAGCTCCTCCTATTCTTCGATATACTTAGGGTGAGCAAATTGGTGTCTGGAGTAGTCTAGCTTTCATCTCCTCCATTCCCTTAGCCTCTGCTGGATGTCCGGATAGACTGGAAAATACATTATCATATCGTCGTCATCTTCTCCATCCTCTGGAATTGTAGCCAATGGAGCTTGCTCCTCCTCAGGTTCGTGTGCATCAGTCTGAGGGGATGAGACAGTTTTTGATTCATGTGTCTTGGCTGTCTCGGCTCCATCCATCTCCACAGTTGTCTCCCGGGCAGTTGGGTCTTCGACACTCTGCTGATCTGCATCAGCAGTCTTCTGGGTATCATCAACTTTTTCTTAAGACTGCTCCTCTTGAGCATCAGCAGTATCTTCGGGCTTCTCCGGCTGAGTGTCGGACTCGGCTGGCTTCTCTAGCTCCGACTTCCTAAACAACCATCTTCACTTTGTAGCAACCAAGGAAACTTGTGGCTCTACATTTTGAGGTTCTTGAAGAGTGAAGGCATGTGTTTCAATATCCTTTTTTTTCAATGCAACTGCCTTACGAGACTTGGCAGTCCGTTTTTTCTTCACGACTGGAGAAGAAAGTAGGGGTTCCTTCTCAGTCTCGGCTGCGGGAGCAGGGGCCTGTGATTCGGCTGCTTGGGCAGGTGCTTGGGGTTTGTCTGCTGGGGCAGGTGCCTTCTTGGTTTTGGCTGCTGAGGCAGGAGCGGGTTTAGCTATCGCAGCTCTCTTCTTCAAAACAGGCTTAGGGGAGAGAGCTGGAGCGTGCTTGCACTGTATCTTCGTAGGTCGATGATTCCCCCTCACTTGTATCAGCTTTTCTGGCATGAGCTTTCTTCTAAGCGCCGGAGAGGTTAGCCTTAAACATCCTCTTGTTCGCATGAAAGGGCTTCCCATGTCGCATGGTGATCCCATTAATCTTCATCAAATGGCCAATCATCAGGCCATACCCCAGGGAACAACCAAAAGTCCTATCCTCCTTAAAGGACTTGTTGATTACATTCTGACAGATTCGGCTGAAGACGAACTCAGCCCAGTTTACTTTCTTTCCTCCATTATAGCAGCCATTACCGTCATCTTAGCCCGTGATAGCTGGTTGAAGCTCCCAAATTTCATGTCCACACACTTGGACACAATGTCCATCAGCTTATGGTAGTCATCCTTAATCAACTCCTTCTTAGCAATTTCCTTCCAAGCTGCAGCCAAGTTCACGTCCTTCTCATCTATTTCTTTCAATCCTTTGGTCGGCAACTTGCAATGTTCAACAAAGTCCTTTGCAGTGATTTTGATGTCCTTGTCGTGAATGGATGATCGAATCTCATCCTCCTGCACTTCGGCATTCACGTAAAATATGGCGACCTCCTCCAAATAGGTGTGGGTGAACTCCATAGAGAGAAAGTCCTGCAGATCGGACTTTTTAATCTTGTCAGCAATCTTCTTTACCAGGGCCTCATCAGCGTCCTGCTTGATCATCCCTTTGAAGTCAACTGAAGCACCACAGTGGATCTTATCTGAAAGCTTAGCGAAATCATGTGTAGCAGCCATTTTTAGAGAGATTAAATGGTGAAATATGCGAAAATCTTGATCTTCGAAGGTAGGGTTTCGAACAGATGTAGAGAGAATTTCTTTTTGCTTGCTGAAGACGAGAGTATTTGTGTGAGGAGAGAGAAAATGAATTATTGGTTTATATGAAACTTGAAAGGAGGGTTTTTTGAATTTGAATAACTTGATCTAAATCAACGGTCAAGATTGATCCTTCAAAACCACATTAATTTCCCCACATTAAATAGAGCAGCATTTATATCCAATCATATGTTTTACTGTGCAGCTTTTGTACTGACAGTTATAATTATGCTGACGTCATCCTTAAAAATGTTCCCGCTCGAATAAAATGACTGCGTTTTTGTCACTTAGCTCATAAATGATTCAGCTATCATCCAAAGTGACTCAACTCTGCTCTCTCTTCACATAAGATCACTCAGCTGTCAGCTAACTTGATATAGCTGATTTTCCGACTAAGCTGTTTCACTTGGCTGAAATGTGAAACTTGCTCATTTTCCATTCTCTCTTCTTTTGTCTCTGCTGATTGAGTTTATGAGTGTATTAACTCAGCTCAAGTAATCCTAACTCATTCTTGATCTCTTCAAATCTTGATTCACATAATGGCTTTGTGAATATGTCAGCTAACTGCTTATCAATTGAGATGTATTCTAGGGTGATGTCTTTCTTTTCAACATGTTCTTTTATAAAATGATATCTGACATCAATGTGCTTTGTTCTTGAATGCAACACTGGATTCTGAGTGATTGCAATAGCACTAGTGTTATCACACATAACCGAGATCTCTCTTTCTTCAATATCATAGTCTCTCATTTCTTTGTCTCATCCATAAGACTTGGGCACAACAATCGCTGCTGACTATGTACTCTTTTGTGGATGTAGCTATTGACATGTACCGATGTACTCTTCCGTAAACTCTACATCCAAAGATAACCGAGTCCGAGTATCTATCAGCTTGAATCCTCCTTCCTTTGGATACCATAAGCCAACTTCTTGGCATCCCTTCAAATATTTTAAGATTCTTTTAGCTGCAGTCATGTGACTCTCTTTTGGTGCAGATTGAAATCTAGCACATACACCTACTGCATATGTGATATCTGGCCTGCTTGCAGTTAGATAGAGCAATGATCCAATGAGGGCTCTATATCTAGTTTGATCAACAGCTTTGCCATCTGCATTTATGTCCATCTTGACTGATGTATTCATATGAATCTTCACTGGTGACTTCTCTTCCATACCAAACTTCTTCATTAAATATCTGGTATACTTGGTTTGGCTTATGAAGGTTCCATCCTTCAATTGCTTGACTTGAAGTCCTAAGAAGAAAGTCAGCTCTCCCATCATGCTCATCTCAAATTTGTCTTGCATGTGGTTTGAGAAATTGTCACACAGCTCTTTGTTTGTGGATCCAAAGATGATATCATCCACGTATACTTAAACAAGCAGTGTACTCTCTCCATCTTGAATCCTGAAGAGTGTTCTATCAACCTTGCCTTTGGTGAATCTATTGTCAGTTAGAAACTGAGACAATGTGTCATACCATGCTCTTGCTGCTTGTTTCAATCCATACCATGCTTTCTTGAGCTTGTAGACTTTATCTCCAATAGTTTTCTACTCAAAACCTCGAGGTTGTTCAACATAGACTTCTTCCTCTAACAGTCCATTCAGAAATGCATTTTTCACATCCATTTGATATACAGTGAAGTTCTTGTGTGCAACATAAGCAAGAAACATCCTTATTGCTTCCAATCCGGCAATAGGAGCAAAGGTTTCATCAGAATTTATACCTTCTTCTTGGCAATACTCTTTGGCTACCAATCTTGCTTAGTTTCTTACAACAGATCATTCCTCGTTCATCTTGTTTCTGAATACCCACTTAGTACCAATAACATTTTGGTGGGTTGTCCTTTGAACTAATTCCCATACTTTGTTTCTTTCAAATTGATTCAGCTCTTCTTGCATGGCCTGAATCCAATGTGTGTCTTCGAATGCTTGAGACACATCTTTAGGCTCTATTTGGGAAATAAAACAAGTGAACATTGCTTCATGATGTGCTCTGGATCTGGTTATTATGTCATCTCTAACATCTCAAATAATTAACTCAGGTGGATGGTCTCTCAGCCATCTTACATCGTGCGTAAGTCTGCTTTGGATTGTACCGTCTTATGACTAAGTTGTCTTGAACAACTTCTTCATCATCATTCAGTTGCAGACCTTCCATCTATCTTTGAGATTCAGCTATCTCATCATCATCATGGTTGAGTGCTCTCACTTCTGCTTCAGCATAATATGCATAGTTGGCTGATTTTGTTTATCAGCTAAGTCATCTATGTCTTCTCCATTCATATTAGGCTCATAAAACACCACATGGATAGACTCTTCAGTAACCATAGTCCTCTTGTTTAGCACTCTGTAGGCTTTACTCTCAGCTGAGTATCCTAAGAAGATACCTTCATCAGCTTTAGCATCAAAAGCCTTCAAATTGTCCTTACCATTGTTGTAGATAAAGCATTTACATCCAAATATCTTGAAATATCCAACATTTGGCTTTCTCCCTGTCCAAATCTCATAGGAGTCTTGGTCAATTGCATGTTAATCATGCATCTATTCTAAGTATAGCATGTTGTATTTATGACTTCAGCCCAAAATCTCTTAAGCAATCCAGCTTCAGCTAACATTGTCCTTGAAGCTTCCTTGAGAGTTATGTTCCTTCTTTCAGCTACTCCATTCTACTGTGGAGTCCTTGCTGCTGATAACTCATGAGCAATACCATTTTCAACACAATACTGAGTTATAATCCCATTGACAAACTCAGTTCCCCTGTCAGATCTTATCTTTATAATGGTTTGACTCTTCTCATTTTGAACTCTTCTCATCAGCACTTCTACAGTTTCCTTCTTTTTACACATGAAAATTGTCCATGTATATCTTGAATAGTCATTCACCACCACTAAGGTGTATTTCTTTCCACTTATGCTAGCTGGCTCAACAGGACCAAATAAATCCATATGTAACAGATGCAATATCCTGGTTGAAGAAGGACTTTGCTTATCCTTGAATGATTATTTGATTTGCTTTCCCATTTGGCATGCATCACATATGCTTTATTTCTTGTGCACTGAGTCTGGCAATCCTTCCACAAGACGACTCCTTGCAAGTTTGTTGATTGTCTTGAAATTCAGGTGACTCAACTTCTTATGCCATAGCCAACTAGATTCAGCTGTACTTCTTGCTAGTAGACATGTGCTTGGTGTAGCAGTAGACCAATCTACTACATACATATTCTTTTATCTTATTCCTTGCAGCACAATTTCATTAGATTCAGCATCTTTGATCTGGCATATCTTCATGTTGAATCCTACATTGTAGCCTTTGTCAAAGAGTTGGTTGATACTTAACAGGTTGAAGTTGAGACTTTCAACATAAGCAACATTTGTGATCTCTAGTCCATTCTTCTTGATGGATCTTGTGCCTTTGATCTCCCCTGGAGCTTCATTTCCTCCAAGTATGACTTTAGCACCTTTGATCTTCTTGAATCTTGACAGATTTCTTTTATTTCATGTCATATGTCTGGAACAGCCACTATCCATGTACCAGGTTCTTTGGCACTCAGTTGTTCCTTGAACCTGCAATCAAGGAAATCAGTTTTTAGGTCCCCATACTTGCCTAGGCCCTGGGGGGTTAGTTCTATAAGATGCTCCAGCCAACCTATAGCCAGATGATCTGACTCTAAGAGGTTGTCATCTATCGTTCCATAATCATAATACACATTAGCAAATTGCTTGGGGTTTTAGGATGTTCTGATTGTCTCTTTTGTGCGTATGCCTGTGTTTGTTTTTTTGCTTTCTTGGGGTAGTTGTGGAATTTCGAGTGTAGTGCTTGGGTGCATATGTGTGCTGATAATAGCTCTTTTGCCTTGGGAATGACTTTTGTTGAGGTTGAGGTCTTTGCCATTTTGACTTGTATGCCATAGGACTTTGTTGATATTTCATATTGTTATTCCAATCGGCTTGGTTTGGATAGTTTCTACCATTCCCATCATATGTATTTCTTTGATGAAACTTAAGGGCTTTTGGTAGCTCTGTTAGGCTCTTCTGAGTATTTTACATTAGGAGTCATTGATGGACTGTCGAATTTCTTCTCGGTGTCCTTTCAAAGATACTCTCGCTTCTTTCCTTTTCTGTTATAACCAAGGCCAGTATGATTGTGATTGTGTTTTAGTATGGATGTGGGTGCAACATATGGTGTTTTGGGTTTTTGGATTCCTTTATTGCTTGAATATCCTTTTTTCCAAAATCACTCTTGGAGTTTGACTATGCACAAAGGAATTGAATCATATGTTTGTCTTGTCTCCACACTCTTTTTGACTCATAATAAGTTCATCCAATGATTTGGATGCTTTTGTAAATGAGGCAATCACATTCTTAAGATCTTTTTCTCTTTTCTCAGTAGCAGCTAACTCGGCTAAGATCTTGGCATTTTCAGCTTTCGGCTTAGTGTTCTCATCAGCTATGTGACTCGGAGTACTCAGCTCTTTTGTCAATTGTGAGTTTTGGCTTTTAAGCTGGTTGTTTTCCTCATTCAAAAGTGTGTGAGAGGTTTTAATGTGCTCAAAATCTTTCATCATTTTGCCTAATGAATATAAAGATCTGTGGGTGATGAAATATGTGTATCACAGTCACTATCACTTGAATTAGAATGAGATGAGTTAGAATGTACCTCATCTTCTTGATTTTGTTGTTCTTGTTCTTTGGCCATGAGGCAGATCAAAGCATCTTCCTCCGTATCACTTGAGTAGCCGCCACTACTATCCGAGTATCTCTTCTTTGCACTTGGGTCGGCTTAGAAGTCTCGGCAACAACATAGCTTTCTTTTCTTGTCTTCTTTCTCGAAGACTCTTCTTTCTTCCTCATTTCTATATTTGTTGGTGGTGGATAGGAACAGTCAACGGCAAAATGTCTGGTTATGCAATTCCAACACGAGGTTTTAGCTCTTTGATCGGCTCTCTCGGTTCTCGATTATCGGCTCTCTCGATCTTAGCTCTACGATGTTCGGACTCTCTTGGGTGCTGTCCTCCCTTGCCTTGAAAGTCTTGAATGTCTTACGGAGGTCTCACCCTTGTTTCTTTTATAGTTCTTGTTAAAGAACTTGTTGAATATCTTTACCATAAGGGCAATTTCCTCCTGGTCGATAGTCTCCTTTGGCTCGCCTTTCTTCCCATCACTAGCGATAATGTATTTGTCTTGGTACAACTATTTCCTCGGATCTTTTCTTCTCAACTCAAACTCATAGGCTTTGAGGTCTGAGAATAGCTCATGATTCGATGTATTTTAGAGGTCCATTGAATGTCTCAGATCCATGACCTTCATTTCTCATTCAACTAGGAGTGATCTTAGTATCTTCATGCACATCTCCTTCTGAGTATACTTTTTCCCAACAGCTGAAAGCTCATTTGTTATCTCTGTGAATCTGGCATCCAGGTGATCCAGATTCTCACCTGCAAGCATTTTAAAAGTTTCAAATTTTTGAAGCGACAGCGATTAATTTATTCTCCTTAATCTATTACGATCTTTCACAAATCGGTGTTAGCTTATCCCCAGTTTCTTTGGGCGATTTGCACGACTTGACTTTGTTGAACATTGTCTTGTCTAATATCTTGTAGAGTTTATCCTTGGCCACATTGTCCAGGTTATATCTATTTCTATCTTCAATGGTCCATTCGGTCGTGGTTTTTCAACCATGTTGGTCTAACTCAGCTTCGCAATGAACCTTCTTCTCCTTGATTCAAATGCTTTCTTTATATAGATTGATATTGACTTTGAGTATTTGCAATGGCCCATCCTCTATAACTAGCCACATTTCATCGTGTAAAGCGGATATATGAGCTGCATACGAATCTTCCGATTATCAAACTCTTCCACAAAGTGAACATTGGAATACGAGTTAGATTTATTTCCATGATAATAACTTTGCTTTTTACGGATGAAAGACTTTGAAAACTCAAGTGTTAAATCTTTTGAAAAAGATTGAGATCTAGTTTAGTAACCAAGTGTGGAAGGCTCATTGAACCAACCGCTCTAATACCATTTTGTTAGGAAATTTATTGTTTAGATTTTGATGAATGCCATGTAAAACTTAGACTAGAAAGTTGGCACCCCATTTTCTTTGTAATTTGCATTGTAATAGATAAGGTTATGCAGTGCCGAGTCAAGTCGGCTATGCTGGATTTTGCAAGAAGTCAGCTGGAGGCTAAAATGAAGACTCCGCTATGGAACGTTGAGTATGGCAAGAAGGAGAAGTCAAGAACTCGATTTGAAGGAGTATCATTTGTTACAATTTGTGTGAAGTGTCGGTCAAGTCAACTCAAGATAGCCAAGTCTCGAGTTGAAGTGACAGGATGAGTCATCCATGATTGGGAGGCGACTCGAAGTCACAGGGAAGTTAAGGAGGCTATGATCAGTCAAGACAATGAAAAAGAGTCCGTTGCACAAAAGTCAAGAAAGTTACTTAAATAAGTAATACTTCCGTGCTGCAATATTCTAAAGTGCTCGGTCCCAGAAGCGTGCAAAAGGAATAAACAATGGGAAGCATTTTGTGTCACGCTCACGAAAAAGCTGAAGGTTCATTTAATACGAGGTAATGTCAATTTCAAGGACTGCAACAAGACAAGCTGAGCGACCACTAGTGTCTTTTGAAAATCCTTTATCTCTTCAACGGTGATTTTTGAAAGAGCACTATAAAAAGCCGAGGAATCACTTTGAGAGAAGGTTGAACCACGAACATTCAAGCTATTATTCGAGTGTAACCTACAAAAATATTCTCAAGTTATTCAAGCAAATCCTCAAGCCTAAACTTGAAGAAATCGATCCAACACCAAGTTTGTGAAGGAAAGACAACTTCATCTTGTTGAAGAGGAAACTTTTGAAGAATCAAAGGGGTCTACATTCCTAGGAGGATTGTAGAAAGGTTCAAGGTCGAACAGGTCTCAAGTCATTGGAGGGCTTCGTGATCAAATCAAGAAGCTTGGAGCAAGTGAGTCAAGTAGCAAAGCGCCGCCCTGTGAAGAAGTCTGAGTCGGACGAGAAGCCGATTGTGTGACCAAGGCATCTCGGCATGAGTCTAAGGATCAAGTCATTGCGTGATCAAGACTTTGCATACGGGTGATAACCACTTTGTACTACGATCAATACTTAGTGGATTCCTCCGGGAGTTGGAGAAGAGAGGATTAGAAGAATTACCCCATCTTGAACCTCTATAAAATTTATTGTGTCATTTACATTTCGGCATTTACTTACTTCATATCATTTAATATCTGGCGATAATTTGCCATCAATTGATATTTAACAAAGTGCTAAAACCAAGTATTAAAACACATTTAAACCAAATTCAAGGGTGTTAAGTCCTCCATTGAAAATCTCATCACAGTAGGAGTTAAGTATTAGACTAAACGGTTGAGTTATTCTATCAATGCTCGATCAGTCTGTTGAGTGGCTAACTCTATTTGGTTAACTAACTTAGTTGTCCATCAAGGACATAGTTGTGAAATTAACTCTAAACTTATTTAAAAGGACTAAATTCGAAAAGTTGGTAAGGTTTATTCAACCCCTTCTAAACCTTCGCACCCCTTGGGACCTACAATTGGTATCATAGTGGTTGGTTCATTGAGCCTTCCGCCAGTTCTTGAACTAGATCTCCAAGTTTTCAAAGAAGTTTTTAACAACTTGTTCTTTCAAAAGCCATTTTTTTAAAACAAAGTTATTATCATGGAAGCAAATTTGACACGCATTCTATGTTCACCATTGAAGAATTTGATGATTTGGAAAATACGTATCGGGACTAAATCTATCGACTTTACATGATGAAATGTGGATAGTGATAGAGGATGGGCCACTTCAAATAATGAAGGTGAACACGGTACTGCAAGGAGAGGCTGCTGCGGTGAAGAAAGAGGAGGATGTTCTCCCGGACGGCTATGGTTGAAAAGCGAGAGTTGAATGGACAAATGATGATAGAAAAAGATACAACCTTGACAACGTGGCAAAGATATACTTTACAAGACTTTGGACAAAGCCATATTCAACAAAGTCAAATCTTGCAAGATGACCCAAAGAAATCTGGGATAAATTAACCTTAATTTGTGAAGGATCGAGCAAATTAAGGAAAACAAATTATCTGTTGTTGTTCAAAAATTTGAAAACTTTAAAATGCTTGCGGGTGAAACAATGGACCGGTGGATGCTAGATTCTTGAAATAACGAACGAGCTCTCAAAGACTTGGGAAAGAATACACACAGAAGGAGATGTGTATGAAGTTACTAAGGATCCTCCCGGTGAGTGGGAAATGAAGACCATGGCTCTAAGGCACTCAATGGACCTATCAAAAACATCTAATCATGAATCGTTCTCGGACCCAAAGCCTATGAGTTTGAGATGAGAAGAAAGGATCAAAAGAAGATAGTTGTACCCAAAGCAGTGCACTCGTAGTCGAGGAAGGGAAAGAGGTGAGACCAAAGAAGTCATTGACCAGGAGGAAATTGCCTTGATGGTTAAAAGATTAAAGCAAGTTCTTCAACAAGAACTACAAAAAAGAAAAAGGTGAATCCTCCGGAAGACATTGACTCACTCCAAGTCAAGGAAGATAGGCCACCAAAGAGAGTTGAGTATCAAAAGATCGAATATCAAAGAGTGACAATCCAAGAAATGAGAGAGCCGATCAAAAAGTTGAAAACTTGTATTGGAAATCTGAGACAACAGGACACTTTGCTATTATTGTCCATATCACGTAGTCAATAAATGGGAATGAAGAAGAAGGAAAAGTCTTGAGAGAAAGAAAGACAAGAAAAAGAAAAAGAGCAATGTTGGTCTTGAGGCTAGCGTCTGACCAAGTCAAAAGAAGCGGCCGGACTCAGAGTAGAGTAGTGGTGACTACTCAAGTGACTCTAAAGAAGAAGCCTTGTCTGTCCCCTAATGGCTAAAGAACAAGATAAACACGACCAAGAAAATGAGGTACACTCGACTCATCTCATTGATTCTAGTGATAGTGATTGTGACACACACACTTCATCACCCAGCGATCTTTATGATTCATTAGGCAAAATGATGAAAGATTTTGAGCACATTAAATCCTCACATTCACTATTAAATGAGGAAAACAGCCAGCTCAAAAGCCAAAACTCACAGCTGACGAAGGAGATGAATGCGCTAAGTCACATAGCTGATGAGAACAAAGAGCTGAAGGCTGAGAATGCTAAACTAATAGCAGAGATAGTTCTTTATAGAAAAAGAGAAAATGATCTCAAAAATGTGATTGCTTCATTCACAAAGGAATCTAAATCATTGGATGACCTTATCATAAGCCAAAAAGAATGTGGAGTCAAGACATGCATAGGATTCAATTCCTTTGTGCATGGTCAAACTCCCAGAGTGATCTTGGAAAAAGGATCTTCAAGCAATGAAGCATCTCAAAATCAAGACACCAAATGTTGCACACACATTCATTCCAAAGCACAATCACAGCAAAGCGGCCTTGGTTATAAAGGAAAAGGAAAATAGCGATTAAGTATCTTTGAGAGGACACACGAGAAGAAATCCGGCGAGTTCCGTAAGCAAACTCCAAGCAGGAAGTACTTGTGAAGAAGAAAGAGAGCTACCAAAAGCCACAGAAGTTCTATAAAAGGAACAAATATGATGGGAATGGTAGAAACTACCCAGTCATTTGATTAGAATAATGTGAAATATCGGCAAAGACCTATGGAATACTGGCTTTAAATGGCAAAGGCACAGAACTCGGCAAAGGCCATTCCAAAGGCAACAAAGCTATTATCGGCACACATATGCACCCAAGCACTACACTCGGAGATATCACAATTACCCAAAGAAGACAATTGCTAAAACACACACACAGGCATACTGAACAAAAGAAGCAGTTGTATGAACCTAAAGCCCCAAGCAATTTGCAAAGTGAATTATGATTATGGCACGAGATAGATGGCAACCCCTTAGAGTCAAATCATTTGGCTATAGGTTGGTTGGATCATCTTCAACACTAACCCCTTAGAGTCAAATCATTTGGCTATCGTCAAATCCATCTTCAACTAGGATATTGCATACATTTGCATATGGATCTGTTTGGTCGATTGAGCAGCTGACATAAGTGGAAAGAAATACATTCTAGTAGTGGTGGATGATTATTCAAGATATACATGGACAATCTTCATGTGTAAAAAGAAGAAACCTTGCGAAATTACCTCAGCGGATGAAAAGAGTTCAAAATGAGAAAAGTCAAAACATTATAAAGATAAGATCGATAGAGGAGGCGAGTTTGTCAATGGAATAATAACTCGATCTTGTGTTGAAAATGGTGTTGCTCACGAATTATCTGCAACAAGGACTCCCGTGAGAATGGAGTTGCGAAAGAAGAAGGCAGAACTCGAGGAAGAAAGTAAAGGACCATGTTAGCTGAAGCGGGGTTATCTAAAAGATTTTGGGCAGAAGCTATAAACACTGCATCTTATACTCAAAATAGATGCATGATAAATAGAGCGGTGACAAAGACTCCTATGAAATGCGGGACAGGAGAAAGCCAAATGTTGCATACTTTAAAATATTTGGATGTAAATGCTTCATCCACAACAATGGGAAGGATAATCTAAAGGCTTTTGATGCGAAGGCGATGAAGGTATCTTCTTGGGATACTCAAAGCAAAGCCTATTATAAATCTTGAACAAAAGTACTATGGTTCTGAAGAGTCTATCCGTGTGGTTTTGATGAACTTTAATGTAAATGGAAAAGACGTTGAAGAGTTAGTTGATAAAAGTTGAATCGACTGACTATGCGAGAAAAAGTCCCTATGTTAAAGTCGAAGTTTGGAGCAATAAAGCGAGATGAAGATGATGTATTTGAATCACAAAGGCAATTTGGAGAATCTCTGACTAAGTGGTGAGAGAGGCTTCAAGACAACAGTTGCAAGGCGATTAAACCCGGCTAACTTACTCCAACCTATGTGAGATGGCTAAGAGACCATCCACGAGCTAGTCATTGGAGATGTAACAGACGGTGTAAGAGCGGATCGAGCTCAACAAGAAGCAATGTTCACTTGTTTTATTTCTCAAATAGAGCAAAAGATGTGTCCCAAGCATTGGATGATGCACATTGGATTCGAGGCCATGCAAGAAGAGTGAATCGGTTTGAAAAAGAAACAAAGTATGGGAATTGGTTCAAAAGACCAACCCATCAAAATGTTATTGGCATAAAATAGGTTTTGAAACAAAATGAATGAAGAAGGTTCGTGGTAAGAAACAAAGCAAGATTGGTAGCCAAAGGGTATTGCCAAGAGGAAGAAATAGATTTTGATGAAACATTTGCCCCTGTTGCAAGATTAGAAGCAATAAGGATGTTTCTTGCCTATGATGCACACAAGAACTTCATTGTATATCAAATGGATGTAAAAGTGCATTCTTGAATGGATTATTGGAAGAAAGTCTATGTTGAACAACCTCCAGGATTTGAGTAGAAGACTCTTGGAGATAAGGTGTACAAGCTCGAAAGCTCTATATGGATTGAAAGCAGGCACCAAGAGCATGGTATGATACATTATCTCAATTCTATGAGGATAATGGATTCACCAAAGGCAAAGTGGATGAACACTCTTGAGAATTCAAGATGGAGAGAGTATCTTATCTTCTTGTTCAAATATATGTGGATGACATTATTTTTGGATCCACAAACAAGGAAGTTTGTGTGATAAGTTCTCAAACCTCATGCGAGGCAAATTTGAAATGATCATGATGGGAGAGGCTGACATTCTTTCAGGACTTCAAGTTAAGCGGTGAAGGATGGAATCTTTATAAGTCGAACAAAGTACACGAGAGATTTAATGAAGAAACTTGGTATGGAAGAGAAGTGTACGTGAAAATACCAATGAATACATCAATCAAGATGGATATGGATGCGATGGCAAGCTTGTGGATCAAACAAGATCGAGCACTCATTGGATCACCGCTTTCTATCTCGCGGCAAGTAGGCGGACATCACGCTGCGGTAGGTGTATGTGCGAAGATTTCAATCTGCACCAAAAGAAAGCCATATATTGCGACTAAGAAAATCTAAGATATTTGAAGGGCTGCAGGAATTCGCTTATAATATCCAAGGAAGGAGGATTCAAGCTTATTTGGTTACTCGGACTCATTTTATCTTGGATGTAGAGTGGACGGGAAGAGCACCGGACATGTCAAATCTTGGAAAGCAGATTGGTCTCCTGGTTTAGCGAGGAAGCAAAATTGATAGCCACATCCGGTGAAGCTAAGTACATAGGCTGCGGCGTTTTGTTTGTGCCCAAGTCGATGGATGAGACGGTGAGAGATTATGATGTTGAAGAAAAAGAGATTCAATTATGTGTGATAACACAAGTCTATTGCAATCACGCAAAATCTGTGTTGCATTCAAGAACAAAGCACATTGATGTAAGATATCATTTCACAAGAGATCATGTTGAAAAGAAAGAAATCACCTTTGAATACATCTCGATTGATAAGAGTTAGGCTGACATATTCACAAAGCCGTTATGTGAATCAAGATTTGAAGAACTCGAAGCATGAGCTAGGGCTAAGTGGTGAGTTAACACTCGAAGAAAACTCATGGAGAAGAGATGAAATGAGAAAAAGATGAAAATGGAGCTAAGTTAAGTAAATCGACTAAGTGAATCGGCCATATCGGAAAATTTTGCATCGAGTTAGGCAGCGGTGAGTACCTATGTGAAAAGAGAGAGAAGAATTGAATCAACTAAGGAGTAAGCATTTGAGTCATTTATGAGCTAAGTAAAAACGCGATCGTTTTTAATAAGCGGGAATGTTTTAAGGATGACTTGACATAATAATGACAGTCATGAGTCAAAAGTGCACGACAAAGCATATGATTGGATATAAATGCTGCCGCATTAAATGCGAGCAATTAAATGCTAATCGTGCTAAATCCCGGCGTTGATCTCGATCAAATTTCAAAAACCGTATGCACGTCCTTTCATAACCATACATATACCATTTCGTCTGTTTTTTTCTCTCACACTACACCAAAATTTCATCTCTCCAAAAGCAAAGCGTATTTTCTCTCGAAACCCTATCAATCTTCAAAGCAAGTTTCTCAAAAATAGTTTGGTAAATCTTCAAGTAATGGCATCTCTTTACGATTTTGTTAAGTTGGAAAACAAATCCTGTTGGCTCTCTTTGTGGATTTCGAAGGGATGATCAAACATGGGTCCAGTGAAACAATTGTGAAGAAGATAGGCTGAGAAAGTGGAGAATGCAGGTCAAACCCTTTCTCACTATGGGAGTTTCGAATGACTTATGTTGAAGAAGTCGCTCGTTCTACTTGAATCTTTGAAGTTCACGACGAGGGCATCAAGTCGTCTGTTCACGGAAAGGAGCTTACGATGACTGCTGAGGATCTAGCGGAGCATTGTTTGCTGCCATCGGAAGGAGTGTCAGAGATATTGGAGGCTGATGTAAACTTGGCTGCTGCATGGAAGGAAGTGGCCAAACCTGACTGTGCTGCGAAGGTTGTCTACACAGCTGACAAGAAGCTGCTGAAAGACGATTACCACAAGTTGCTGGATATTGTTGCCAAGTGTGTAGACATCAAATTTGGAAGCTTTAATCTGTTGTCCAAAACTAAGCTGATCATGATGGCTGCGATCATGAAGGAGAAGAAGGTAAACTGGGCTGAGTTTGTATACAGCAGACTCTACCAAAATGTTGGAAATAAGTCTTTCAAGGAAGATGGGTCGTTCGGAGGGTCCTTGGGGTATGGCTTGTTATTGGCGGTGATGGAGTGAAGGGACTTCCACTCCGACATGGAAAAGGCGTTCCATGTCAACAAGAAAATGTTAGATCAAATCTTTCGAGCTCGAAGAGAGCTTATGCGAAGAGCGGATACAAGTGAGGGGAAGCTTGGTGACCCTCGAGGAAAACAGTTGTTGTCTCCTCCCGAAGAAAGCTCGCCCTGCAGTGGAAAAGAAAGATTGCGCCCGGCGATTTAAAAAAACAAGCTTGCACCCACTGAAGTCGAGTCACTTGCCCCTGCGGCGAAGTGTCTCCACGCCCTGCTGGCCATGAGAGAAGAATCCTTGAAACGCTTCTCCGGGAATGAAGAAAGAAGAGAGCAAGACGAGAAAAGCGGCCTCTAAAGCTCCCACGAGGCCTTTATTATCGAGGAACCGGAGAAAGTAGAAGCGAGAAGTTCTCCTGGTGAAAACGAAAAAGAAGAAAGAAGAATCTTCAAGCGTTGAGCTTGAGAAAAACAATTGAGTCGCCGCTCACTTTGAATAGATCATTGAAGCAATTTGAGAAGTAGAGTCTCAGAGATTCTTGATGAAACCGCCAAATCTGAGGCCGATCAGCGAGAGGCAAGTCGAAGACCACTGTGAATGAAGAAACTTGGTGACGAGCAGTGTCTGTTACCGAGACATTAAGTCTCTGTTGACAGATGTCTCACTTTGGGCGGCTGGCGAGGTGAAGAAGCGGACAAGCTCTACTACCTTCCATTCACGAGAAGAGGTACCCACGAAAGATGATGCGATGATGTGATCATCTATCTCACCGTAGCCAGGCGTCCAAAAATCGTGCGAGAATGGAGGAAGTGGAAGTTGAGTCACTCACAGGGTGCGGTTTGAACACCCATAGTTTATTGAGGAGGAGAGGGAGCTAGGTTCGAGTTCCTTGAAGTTGTCTGATCAAAGTCAAGCCCTTTATGAGGATAACTACATCAACATGCTGCAAATTCCAAAGGAAAACGAAGTGTAAGCGGCGGAGGAAGCATAAGCTCGTCGCGAAAGCGATGTTGTCCTCTAACTAGAACCACCGATCATACTCATCCACATATTGACATACTTTCGTAGAGTGATGAAGATTTGGACCTGTTTCTTTGCGGCGGAAGAGCTAGAAATGCGGCAAGCCATGCGGGAATCAGAATTATGCATGAGCTTGGTGATGGAAGGACAGGAGAGTCTTCCAAATCACGGTGGAAATTGACCACTATGGGAGTGGTGCGGCCAGTTGTAAGCGTTGTTGCTGCGTACTCAGGAAGGTTAAGGGAAATGGCAATGGCTGGGGAACTTGGGGACCAAGTCGAGCCAACCCCTGTTGAAGGTGTCTTACCACCTGCCCCGATGGTGAACACTCACAGGAAATAGCGGGAGTTTGGAGAAGAGTGACTCCATTCCAAGTCACTGGTGTGCCCGAGGGGAAACTCCCCCACGCTGCACTAGGTCGGAGGTTCTTTGAGATGACTCCACAACGAATCACAGGAGACGAAGTGGATAAGGAAAAACAAAAAACATACGTAGACACATCAAGAAGCTCGGATAGTTGAGAATCTCGGTGAGGCAATCGCTCTACTCTGGTGAGACAGCTGATGCGGTCGAAGCCGAGGATGGTTACGCACGGGAGTTAACACTGCAGGCAATGAAAGTGCAATCCACGGGTTGAGACTCCATGGATGCCATCATAGAAAACCCCAAGGCAGTGATGCAGCCGAAGGGAATGTCAACGCTTGCTGCGATTGAGGCGCAAGAGGTAATGAGGCTACGGAGATTGAGACTTCCCGAGGTAAAGAGTGAAGCCACGAGCATCCCTCCGATTATCATCGATGCATCGAGAAGAAGGAGATAAGTGCCCTTCACGATTCCCAGACAACCACGATGTAACTTTTACTGCGTCGAAGCGGTGAAGATGAAGCCAGTCATCCCACATTGCAAGTCAACGACTCGGTGAGGATGTTCTTCCAAAGACGAGTAAGCGAGAATTCAAGGCCGCCGTCAAAAGCAATTTTGATGATGAGCCACCTACAAGTCTCATCATCGTCATGACGTAGCCCGCTGCGTGCCGAGACGGAACTTCATATGGAAAAACCAGGTGAGACAAAGCCAAGCTGACGTTAAGAACGGCGAGGCTCGGCCCGGTCAATACCCAACAGGACCATAGTGAATCACGATCAGCTTCACGAGCTCCCAACGCTGCAGCGAAATCGACTCAACCAAGCACATCACGGCCACAAGTCACGATTGAGCAATTCCCTATGTTCGTGATGATGCGTTTGAACAAACTTTCCCTTTCTCACTAGAGTCGCAATGATCTTGAGTGAAGAATCGGCTAAAGATCAACAACGTTTCCATAAACTCCGATCCGATCATTCCCACGATACCATCGTCCCCAGATTTTGATTTTGATCTTTGGCGCGCCACCGTGAGAGAGGTGACAAGCGAGGTTCGAGAAGTCTTCAAAGCGATATATGCGGAGATAGAAGATGGAAAGGCTCCAGGCTTCATTGGATATCCGATAACGAGGAGATGCTAATCTTACGGCCGTCTGCGTGGAATCATAGTCATGATCCACGAATGGTGGCAACAATGACAAACAATGCGTGTGGACAAAGGGTTCGATACTTCAAAGCATTGTACAATAAGATGCTTGTCACGGAGCGTGATAACATCGACATGAAGAAAGAGGATGCAAGAAACTATTGATAGAATGCATACCTCTCATACCACGAGAAATGGAAGCTATGAATTTCATCGAAAAAGAACTTTTCTGCGTAGGAGAACATGAATGAAAAATTGACCTTCTTATGGCCGAAATGAAGCTAGTGACAACAAGAATCAAACGCCACTCGCTCGAAAAAGACATCTTGCCTTGTGAGAATCAGCGAGAACTCGGTATCGGCCGCAGATTTCATGCTTGCGGCATGTTTCAGGGGTTCCTCTCTCTTTTGATGATGCAAAAATGGGGAAGGAATACTGCAAAGACGTAGAAAGGATCCCCGTAGGAAGAAGGACGCATGTAATTTGTGAAGGAGAAGGCGTGAGAAGAAAGAAAAGTGAAAATCGAGTTGAGGGGAAGGTTCGAAAGACATGACTTTAATGGTTGCTGAACCACCAGCAAGGACTTGTCATCCGACATCATCAAAAACTCCCAGTGACTCGCCACTCCAACACTCACTTTGTGCCCATATGCGAGAAAGAGAAAAATAGTAGAAGTAGAGATGAGGAGGAGGTTGAAAGAAAAATGGATGCCGTGCGATGGACATACTAAAACAATACGGAGGCATTCGGCGGGAAGAGACACTTGATGCCATTTCGGGCGTCTAAGCAGAACTAGATCTGTTGATGAATTCAAGACGCCGCATCAGATAGATCTTGGCATGACCATGGCCCCAAGCTTACAGGACTTGTATTGGGAAAAAGGGCTCAGCTATCACGAAGAAGGCGATAAAGCGACATACTCAGAGCGATCGCTCTGCTTGGTCACTCTGCTAGTCACTCTCTTTGGAAAGAAGAAGGCCCCGATCTGATACACACCCAGGATGAAGAGGTAGAAGCGAGTGGAGGAAGAGGTTTCAAAACAGACCTCTACCCAAAAACATTGAATATATAGATCCAGGTAAGAAAGGAGGGATCTATTGGGGTGGGTTTGTGAAGTAGCCAACATGCAAGTGGCAAGAACAATCTTTGAATATGTAAAGAGAATCGAAGAAGAAAATAAAAGACAAACTCACGGTGGGGAAGAGAGGCAAAGAAAGGAAAAAGAAAAAGATGAAAGCCGCGGAAGAGCTTATGAGAAAAAGCGGTGAAGAAGAGAAAAAGAGAAAAAGGTCGAAAGGCGACAATGATCGATGAAGAAAGAAGGAGGCGTGAAGGAGATGAAGTGTTGTTGTCCACCCCTTCATGTAATATACTATTGTAAATACATAAGTATGTAAGTGTACGTACATTATATAAGAAATCTGTAATTTCTCTATTTTTGCGTAGACATAGATGTTTGCTCACGATACACTTTGTAAGCAATTTGTGTAAAGGATAAGAATGTTATGACCAATAAAAAGATTGATTCCTCGCATACATTCTCTCTCTCGCACTACACTGTATGTATCTTTGATATTTACATTTTGTATGTATGCTTTAAGTTTTGGCATCATCAAAAGGGGGAAATTGTTGGGAAATTTATTGTTTAGATTTTGATGAATGCCATGTAAAACTTAGACTAGAAAGTTCGCACCCGTTTTCTTTGTAATTTGCATTGTAATAGATAGGGTTATAGCCGAGTCAGTGTCGACTATGCCTGGATTGCAAGAAGTCAATGGAGGCTAAAATGAAGACTCCGCTATGAAGCGGTGAGTATGGCAAGGAGGAGAAGTCAAGAACTCGGCCGGAAGGGTATCAACAAGTTTGTTGTGTGAAGTGTCACCAAGTCCAACTGACATAAACTTAGTCTCGAGTTGAAGTGACGGATGAGTCATCCATGATTGGGAGTCGACTCGAAGTCACACAGAGGAAGTTAAGGAAGCTATGATCAGTCCAAGCAAACCAGAAAAAGTCCGTTGCACAAAAGTCCCGAAAGTTACTTAAATAAGTAATACTTCCATCCGCAATATTCTAAAGTGCTCGAGTCCCGAAAGCGTGCAAAAGGAATAAACGATAGGATCGCACCCGTGTCGTGCCTCGAAAAAGCCGAAGGTTCATTTAATGCACGAGGTAATGTCAATTTCAAGTACATTGCAACAAGACCAACGACCACTAGTGTCTTTTTTGAAAATGGTCTATCTCTTCAGCGGATTTTGAAAGAGCACTATAAAGCGAGGAGGAATCACTTTGAGAGAAGGTTACGAACCACGAACATTTGCTATTATTATTTAGCTTACAAAAATATTCTCAAGTTATTCAAGCAAATCCTCAAACCTAAACTTCGAAGGAAATTGATCCAACACCAAGTTGTGAAGGAAAGACAACTTCATCTGTTGAAGAGGAAACTTTTGAAGAATCAAAGGGGTCTACATTCGAGAGGATTGTAGAAAGGTTCAAGGTCGAACCCGGTCTCAAGTCGTTGGAGGGCCGTGATCAAATCGAAAGGCGAGGAGTGTTGAAGTAGCAGCAGTATGCAATGAAGAAGGCGAGTCGGACGAGAAGCCATCATTGTGACCAAGGAATCTCTGGTAGTCTTAAGGATTAAGTGTTGTGTGATCAATACTTGCATACGGGCCGATAACCACTTTGTACTACGATCAATACTTAGTGGATTCCTCCGGGGAAGTGGAGAAGAGAGGATTAGAAGAATTACCCCATCTTGAACCTCTATAAAATTTATTGTGTCATTTACATTTTATTTAATTATTGCATATCATTTAATATCTCGATAATTTTCCATCGATTGATATTTAACAAAGTGCTAAAACTAAGTATTAAAACACATTTAAACAAATTCAAGGGTGTTAAGTCTTCATTGAAAAATCTCATCGACGAGTTAAGTATTAGACTAAGCAGTGAGTTATTATCAACATTTCGATTCAGTACGTTGGTGGCTAACTCTATTTGGTTAACTAACTTAGATGTCCGTCGAGGACAAGGCTGTGAAATTAACTCCTGCGAACTTATTTAAAAGGACTAAATTCAAAAAGTTGGTAAGGTTTATTCAACCCCTCTTCTAAACCTTCTCACACCCACTTGGGACTACACGTTTGTAGGTCCCAAGCGGGGTGTGGTGTAGGTTTAGAAGAGGGGTTGAATAAACCTTACCCTCACTTTTAGTCTTTTTGAAATTCTACTCAAATCGATTGTGTCCTTGGGGGACATTTAGGTTAGCTATCTTGACTAAGTTACTCATTCAACAAACTCGGGAAAGCCGTTGATAGTATAACTTAGTTGCGTCGGCTAACAACTTAACTTTAGTTGATTGGTTTTTAACAACGGAAAACTTAACACCACTGCTTGATTAAAATTCATTTTTAACACTTGTTTTAGCCCATTGTTACTTATCGGTTGGATAGCAAATTAACTTGTGTAGATATGAAATTTATAAGCAAGAAAGTAAATGACACAAATATTTTATAGTGGTTCGAGGATGGGGTAATTCCTCTAATACACTCTTACTCAATTCCGGAGGAATCCGGTAGTACCGCATCAAGTTACAAAGTAGGTCTCGGTCCCAGAGACAAGACGTGATCACTGCAGTGGCTTCTCTGCGACTCGGCTTCTTCACAAGACAATTTTACTTATTACTTGACCCTTCAAGTCTTTGGATTTGATCACACAACCCCAACAAACTTGAATCTCCTGGTTCGACCTTGAACGCTTCCTCTGACTCCTTCAACTTGGAGAGTACACCTCTTTTTGTTCGTTAAACATTTCCTCTTCAACTAGTTGAAGTAATCTTTCCTTCACGAGCGTGTGTTGGGCCCAGCCCCTTTCCGAGTTTTAGCTCGAGGAATTTTGGATAAGTTTTGAGAATATTGCGAGGTTATACTTGCTTGATAATATATTGATTCGTTCGTCTTGGTTGAGTTAAAAATCGAAATCAACATTTCTAATTGCTTATCGACCTTTTATAGTGTTCGTTTGAATTTTGAATTGAAGAGATAGGCTATTTTCAAATAACACTTTGTTCATTGACTTGTCTTTCTTAAAGATGCCAAAGATACAATGTTGACCCTTCCTCATATTTAATGGCTTCGCAGCTAACAACCGTAACTTC